>LR824557.2:8182924-9483452 GCA_902850265.1 Spodoptera littoralis
CTACAATACAACTTACAATAGATATAATATACTAGCAATATATAAAAAAGAAATACATAAATAATATATAAAAAAAAATAAGCTATGTGTGAGTGAGTGTGTGTATGTTTGTGTGTGTTTCTGTATGTGTGTGTGTGTGTGAAATAGGCCCAGGTGTATTACATTATGCTAGGTAAGGAGGCGGGGCGCGTGAGGGAACGAACCTCCTCACGCCCCAGTCGCGAGAGACACTCCGGGCGTCGATGATCGCGGGACGATCTCCGGCCACCGTAAGCGCGGGCCTGCGGACGGCGAGCATGGGTGACTCGCCGCCCGACCAGAAACAGACCCGAGCGTTCTAAGCGCGCCTCAGGGAGCCATCAGACCACCACAGATGGGGCCCAACAGGGCTGATGCCGATACGGAGCCGCGAAAGACTTAACGGGTTACCGGGGCTCTGGCTCGAAGTGCAGGAGTAGGAACGGGGTGGTTTTTAGTCAGTAGTCTTTCACTCTCTCTCACCCTGACCCAGGCGGGAGAAGCGATTTGATGATTTACCCCCCTCAAAAAAAGGGATATTACATTATACCGATCTATCTATTTTTATCTATTTTATCTATCTATTTACAGAAATTACATATGTGTTAACAGTTTTTGTATAAATGATTGTGACTTTACAGGCATCGCATTTCTGGCCCCTTTGGTGTTTGGGGTATCCACGGGCGGCGCTGATTGCTTACAAAACCCTCTATCCTTTAATTTCAAAGGAATGTTTGTCTTTTAGTACTTTAATTGGGTTGTTACCTAGTTACTTTATACAAAATTATATGTTTTCTTTAATGATTTTAGTACGTTAAAATACCTGCCACGTTCGTACCTGCCGGATAAGGGGTCTCGGGTTCGATTCCCGGGTCGGGCAAAGTTTTTCTGTCACTTCAAGTATAATAGTAAGTATAAATTAATTTAACTACCTCCAATAGGTCGATCCACTGTATATGATATGTATGGAAGCTCGGAGTCTGAGCATATACTGGTGCCCGGAGAGTTGTTCCCACTGGCTGGTAACTCATTGCTTCTTGAAGGATCTGGAAACAATGGGAATTGTTATAAGAAAGAAAGAAAGAAAAATATTTTATTCGCCACCAGACGTGGACCACCATTAACACATTAAATAAACATTGAAAAACAAAAATAAAAATGAAAACAATATAAGAACATAAAATACCAAAAAAAAAAAGCAGTAAAAAACATTATTAAAAAGCAAAATAAAAGAAACAGGGTGGCAGCATGTCCACGACGAAAGGGCTCGCCAACTCAATGCAAGCTAAATTAAGTACTAGTAATTAAGTACGCGACGTCGTCGCCGCGACCGCGCACGCTGCTCATGAAGAATCCCTCTGTGGTTCGAAATTAGTAGAGCTTTTCTCAGTATATTCACGTGAGTAACCCGCGTTTTTACTTAATTTAGAATGTCTCACGATAGTTATTATAAAATCAATGTAAACTGGGCACAATAAGTACCCAACACTGGTTTTCAGTTGGCACCCCTGCAGTGACGCACGGACGGAAGCACCGAAAAATTATTTAAAGGAAAATAATAGAAATACATAAACCACATGTTAAAAAAAATAAATAAAAATAACAATAAAAGAAAAGGAATAAAAATTTAAACACAGACCTCTATTTATGCACATTGTGCGATAAATAAATAAAAAATAAGTATACATACATAAACAAGTGCTATGTGTACCGTCACTGAAGAAAAAAAAAATTATAAACTACATATATCACGACAATTAAAATAGTGTGGGTAGGCTGTCGTCGTGAAGCTATCGCGTAGCCCGACTCTCATTGCGAGAAGTTAAAGCGAGCAGATCGACACTTCGCCAGCACTGCCGCAAAAACAAAGGGCTCAAGGGTGAGTTTGTAAGATATCCTAAATATATATAACCACTCTTAACGTCCGGCCCGCGCGACAGTTTGTCTCTCTAACCGGCTAAATAGATAATCTGTCAAAACACACCAAACAATACCGTATTTAAAACTAGATGGCGTTAAACACAACTCGTGGCTTTGGATACTATAGTATCCGTGGGCGTATGACGCTACTTTTTTTTTTAACACCGGACTATCCATGGACGTCAGCGTGGATAAGAATGGACATTAATTAGACGTATTTAGTGTAAACGAAAATAAACCATTCATTTTTGATTATTGACTAGTCGAATGACTACTAGAATTCTTCGACTAGGTCACGATTCAAGACGACTTTGTTGCATGTGAACTTTATGAACAACAAGTCGACCGCTCGAAATAGTGACGGTAGCGACAGTCTAACTCTCGCCGTCGACATCGGTCATAAACAAGTCAATATTCATACAAAATTACCTAGGAATGTAACGCGAAATATAATTATGTAAAGGCAAGTCGAAATTAAGAGGTTTTCATCTGAAGTTCCCTGTTTTTTATTGGGAAAGGGGGCCCATCTGATGAAGTCGAATGCGACTATTTATTCATATTATAATAAAAAAAAGTTAATGCATACTATAATAATAAAAAAGTAAGAAAGAAACCCTTACCCATCCCCAATCTCCCCAATCCCTGAATCCCCAACAATCATCAAATCGTAATCACCATAATGCCGGTAACGGATGTCTATGGGATTGCTTACCATTGCTTACCATCAGGTGATCCATATGCTCATTTACCGGCTTATCTCATAAAAAAATTATAATATTTAAATTATGTTATAATTACCTGATATACTGGGTACAGCTATAGTATGCCCCCTCCTCACAGGTGGGGCTCTTTGGGTTTGCTTCTTTGGAGGCACCGAGGACTGCTCCGAGCCCATTGTGATGGTTTATTATGAAGATAGCTGTAACATTAATAAGTAGCAAGGTTTTGTTAACATTGTAATTTAGCTAAAATTCTACAGCTGCACATTATGCCACTATACAATCAGTACAATGTATCACCCATTTTTCACTATTTATGTTATGAGTCCCATGTAATAGGGGGTGAGTATATTGCCATATACCGGGCACATTTCCAGACTCCGTGCTACTACTGACCAGTGTTCCAATGCGATAAAAAGTGATCTGTATTATTCCAGATGACAATATTAATCCCTGTTCCAAATTTAATTACAAACAAATACATATAATAAACATCACGCCTTTTATCCCCAGCGGGGTAGGCAGAGGTGTACATTATGGCACTTAATGACACTGTACAATGTAACACCCACTTTTCACTTTTTATGTTATGAGTCCCATGTAATAGGGGGCGAGCCTATTGCCATATACCGGGCACATTTCCAGACTCCGTGCTACTGCTGAGATTTTTTTTTAAAAACGCAGTAATACTTTGCCCGACCCGGGAATCAAACCCGAGGACCCTTCACAATGATTCACAATTATAATATTATAGTAAAAGAAGCGAGATAGGATTGCAATTTTTAGTCAAACTTACTCTGCAATGTACCTAACTAAAGTTGTTTGAAAAGATATGAGTATCAAAAAGTTTATGCTCAATATTTTTGTTTACCGTTACTACGTCGACTAAATCAATAAATATATGAAGTACTAGAATTATCAAAGGAGTGTCCTGTATTTTTTTAATTTGGTAAAAAGCATTGTTTACTTACATGATTAGACAATTCGACCAATATTCTAATACACTAGGTATTATATTTTTTTCTTATTTATAAAAATGGAAATGGCATATTTGTTATAATGATAATATTTTAGCAAACATCGATAAAAATATGAGATCGAAAGTCGCGTATTTATTTATTTCGACAGGTTGACAGGTATAGTGTTGTGTAGAATCACACTAAACTAAACAAAAGTAGTATCGTTGTGTTCAATAATCGAATAATTTTGATAAATATTTACATTCACATATTCGTTATTTGCCGGAACTTTTTTATATACCTACATTTATTTTATTATTTGATACATTTGGTTTCGAGTCCAAATGACTAGAACCAAACATCAGTACATTACTTAATAAGGAGGAGAAAAGTGTACGCATTCATTATATTTTACCGGTTTAAGACTAGTATGTACCTATGTTTTGTAATTGCGAACTATTATCGCGTATTATAAACATAAGCGAAGGTTATAATATAGAAAATATTGTTTTAGTAATGTTTTTTAGGCGATTTTCAGTCCGCTGTGTAACATCACTACTCCACGTCATTTCGATAATGTCATATTGACGTTTAACTTCGGCCAGTGACAGCCCGAGGTACACACGTTTGCAGTATTTTGTAAATTACACAAAAAATACTCTCGTAACTTTCCAATTAGATTTAGAATGAAATAGTATAATTAAACAATAACAATGGTAGATGAAGGTACTAGAAAAACTTTAAGCAGCATACCTTTGCTTCAAACTAAAGCTGGCCCCAGAGACAAGGAATTATGGACTACTAGGCTGAAAGAGGAATATCAGGCTTTGATCAAGGTGAGAAGAAAAAATTAAAAAAGTTTTATAATTCTGTAGAAACGACGACCTTATTTTGTGTGTTGAGGGTTGATTTTTGTTAGTATTCGTGCATGTAATCAGAATTTTTGAGGTGTTGTCTCAGACCCAGCTGTGGGAATTTAATTTATTCTGTTCATAAGTCATCATCATCATAATGAATCTAGTAATATTAGATGTGATCAAGGTGTGATAAGTTAATAATAAAAACACATTTTTTCTGTTTAAAATATAAAAGTTTATAATACTTGCCTACTTACATTAGCAAAAAAGGTCATGAACGAATTTTTTATTTTTATTAAGTAGTTCAATATTTCACTCATTTTCGTAAATTGCGTAACGATAGTAGTGGATTATCTAACACAAATTGACTTTCTATTCATTAAATAATAGTATTACAGAATACAAGCTAGCAATAGCTTGATTATTATCTAATTACTTTTTGCAACACTTAGTAAGTTGACTATTATGTATGATTTAAAATAAAACCACTAATTAGGAGCATCATGGATACTACAACCAATTTCACAACAGCTAGATTGAGTTTTTGATCACCATCAAAATATAGGCCTAGCTTTTATAAACGAAGCTACATATCATACAGCCTGGCTATGCACAGTTGTTATAGCTGCGCAAGAGACCTTCCTAAGGATCTGGGCCCTTCTTAACCCTTTTGACCGCTGCGGTCAGCTATAGCCAACTAACTAAATGTACTTAAAAATCGTGGTTTCTTGTCAGCTGTGGCCGATTGTGACGGATCACATATACGGTCATATTTTGCTTGTAGGGTATAGCCGATCAAAAGGTTAAGGTTTCCACTACCTAATTCCGGAAAAGTTAGCAATGCATTTGTAACTCCTCTAGTGTTACGGGTGTCTACATGCGGTGCTCCTTGCTTACCATCAGGTGATCCGTATGCTCGTTTGTTGCCCTACCTCATAAAAATAATTATTAATACATTATTTGTTATATTTCCAGTATGTTCAAAATAACAAGGCAGCTGACAATGACTGGTTCAGGTTGGAATCGGATAAAACTGGTACGAAGTGGTTCGGCAAGTGTTGGTACGTTCACAACCTGCTGAAGTATGAGTTTGATTTAGAGTTTGACGTAAGTTGGTTTCATTTTTATTTTAACCCGTATATCCCCAAGCGGTCACTGGTGTCCGCTGTCCACTAACTACATTATAGACCTTATTTCCAATGTTTAGAGACTACTTTTGTATGAACAAAATTAAGGGAATATTTTTAAAAAAATTCAATGTGTTAATTTATAAAATACTAGCTTTTACCCGCGGCTTCGCTCGCGTCACAAAAGGATAAAAAGTAGCCTATGTGACTATCCATCCGTTCAACTACCTTCAGTTAAAAAAGCACGTTAATTAGTACCTCCGTTCTGCCGTTTAAGACAGGCAAACAAACAAATAGCTTTCCGCTCGCGTGGAATTCGGTTATATCGCGCTATTTAGATTTTTCCAATAAGTAGGTAATTCGTTGACTGGTTTTAAATGACATACAACGCCATCTATACCAGTATATACAGCGCCATCTATACCAATATTTTTGTTTTTCCTAGGAAATATCATTTTTTTCCGGGATAAAAAGTACCCTATTATTTAATCCGGACTTCTAACTTTACTTCTTCAAAAATTTAAAACAATCGGTTAAGTAGTTACGGCATGAAAGCGGAACAAACAAACAAAGAAACAAACTCACTTTCCGATTTATAATATTATATATAATATATATATATATATATATAATATATATATTAGTAAGGATTTCTTCTCAATTCCAGATTCCAATAACATACCCAACGACAGCACCGGAGTTGGCTCTGCCTGGGTTGGATGGCAAAACAGCTAAAATGTACCGAGGAGGCAAGATATGCTTGACGGACCATTTCAAGCCGCTGTGGGCACGGAATGTGCCCAGGTTTGGGATAGCACATGCCATGGCTTTGGGGGTAAGTCATAATAGGGTAGTTTCCTAAATTTTATTTTAATATCCGTCTGGTACATTAATTTAAAACTTTAGACACGTATTCTTTCTTTTTTCACAAAATTATATACTTTCGACGATATATTAATTTAAAATGTGTGACGTCACAGCGTGCCGCATTTTGTAGCACGTTATGACGTAACGACCTCCTACTCCTAAACTTAGCGCGATTTTATCTAAGTATTGCAACTTAATACAAGAAAAGGAAAAAATACGTGTCTAGCATTTTATCTTTTTTTTTTTTAACGTTGACCCACACTGGGATTTTCTCCTGTGTTGTGGGTGCGTTTACAAACATACAAGTTCACATACACAATGACACCCAGACCCGAAACAACAATTTGTGGATCACACAAAGTGTTGTTCCGTGCGGGAATCGAACCCGCGACACGTTGCATGGCAGCCGGTTGCCCAGCCACCGCACCAACCGTGCAGTCAAATCAAAGTTATCTAACAGCTAACTGACGGACTAATTAGATTTTTAATTTTGATACCCTGGAAACTACCCAATTAAACGCCAGAATTCTGATATGCTACTCCATTTTAAGTGTTTGCTTAAATATCGTGCTATATTTATAATTATAATTTTATAAAGAACCAGCTGAGGCCGCGACTTCGTATGCGCAATCCCGTTTTCTCCCGTTCCCGTAGGATTTTCAGAATTTTTTCTTTAATAAAAACCTTCTGACAATAACAAGGTCAGCTAAATCGGTCTAGCCGTTCTCTAGTTATGGCGTGACAACAGGTTTAATTTTTATATATTTTATATAAAGAACTAGCTAAGCCCTCGACTTCGTACGCGGGACATAGTGATTCGCTGCTCGTCCTCATTACTTGATAGCATGATAATATGTAGCCTATATATGATATTCATGCAAAATTTGAAGGAAATTGGCATTTATAGGCTATGGATGATGATGAAGATATATTTATTGCTATCTATTGATACCATGACTGAGTAAGGGTGGTAGAATCCTAATCTTCCCCCACCCATCCCCAAGTCCTCAAAAGACAGACAACGCATTAGTAACTATTCTAGTGTTGCGGGTGTCCATGGGCGGTGCCGATTGCTTACCATCAGGTGATCCGTATGCTTATTTGTTCCCATCCGTATAACACGCAGAACTTTAGATCATAAGTTGTTGGTGACGGTAAAGTAAAATACATTTCTCACCTTTTTTATGAAACTCTATAAACGAGCAGACGGATCACCTGTTGGTAAGCAATCGGCGTCGTCCATGGACACCTGGAACACTAGACGCGTTACGAGTGTGTTACCAGCCTTTTGGGGATTAGGAATTTGAAGATTGTTGGGGATTCGGGGATTGAGGAATTGGGGAGGAGAGTGATTGGGCCTTCGGTAACCTCACTCACACGACGAAACATAACGCAAGCGTCAGTATGCATATGTGAGCACCATGTTAGACTATAATTTTTTTTTTCGTATGTTTTGTAATTAGTATAATGCGTCAAGCGTGTCTTTGCATTGTTCTCACATATACGTACAGTATTGAAATATGTATCAGAGACATTGTAGAACATACTTTTTTAAAAAGATTAACGAATGGAGTTTCTTGCTCGTTCTTCTTCATTCGAATCTACATTTTGGAATGAGCACCTAGCTTCACCAAGCTTCACTGACGGACTGACTGACAGACTATTATTTATTTTGTATTTGTTGACGTTTCAAAAGTACCAAATTGTGGTTTAATTGAAATAAATGCTTTGACTTTGACTTTGACCGGCCCATTCGTGCTGAAGCATGGCTCTCCCACGTTTAGAATGTGCTTATAAAGTTTCCTAATAAAAATTCTTACAGTCTTATTTTTTATTTTTCCCAGCTTGGTCCCTGGTTAGCCGTCGAAATACCTGAGCTGATTGAAAAGGGAGTCGTTACCTACCAAGAGAAATCGGAAGAAGCGAAATAACAGAACAACATATATAATATAATACATTGTACATACATTTATTACTATGATGCAGAAATATATATTATGTTTTTATATAAATAACTTGTTTTCTTTATATATTAGTTGTTGAGTGCAGTTTGAAAGCCTTGCTTAAGTACCTATAAGACTTAGCTATGAGAATGCTAAAGAATTTTGCGAATCAGTCTTAATTCACTAAAGAAAAAAACTAATTTTATACCTATTAGTACAAATACAAGGTCATAATAATGTACGGTTAGTAGATGAAATTGGTGTAATTTTTTTAGGGTGAACCCAATATCGACCCTTGAGGAACCCCTGCCTTATTTCAATACTTAGTTCTTTGTAGTATATTGCAGATAAGCATTTTGGTTTCTGCTTTAAAATTATTTATTTATTTTAAGTATCATATCGACATATCAAATCGTACTAGTCTACGGACGCGAGACGTGGAAGGTCACCAAAGACATCCATATCACTCCAAACCCAGATCTTCGGCAAACGATGCTTGCGTTGCAATTTCGGTATTAACTCTCCCAAGATCATCTCTAACTTCAATCTGCTTAAGAAAAGCCACATTGGCCGGTAAATCAAACACAGCAAGTGGGGCTGGATTGGCCACACAATCCAAAATGGCTGCAAGCAGATTTCCAAGCAAACTTTGAACTGGAATCTCCAGGGAAAAGGTGTTTCCTTTTCCCTTGCCCGACCTCGGCAATCGTGGCGCTGCACTATGATGGTAGAAGCGGCGAGCATCGTAATGACGGGGAGCGTGATGAAGCAAGAAGCTCAAGACCGATCGAGGTTAAGGACCTCTGTGGACGCCGCCTGCCCCATCCAGGAGACTTTAAGTCAAGTAAGATCCATGCAAAAAATGTCAGATTGTTTCTCAGCTTACAGCCATTGGTTACCGCCACTTCTCTCCGACTGGTGTTGTAAAAAGCCGACTAGGAACTACATAATTTATTGAAGCCCAGGCAGCAGCGCTATCTTATCAACCTGAACATTTTAAACTGGAATCTCAAACCACTGTACAACGTAACACCCACTTTTCACTATTTATGTTATGAGTCCCATGTAATAGGGGGTGAGTCTATTGCCATATACCGGGCACATTTCCAGACTCCGTGCTACTGAGATTTTTTAAAAACCCAGTAATAATTTGCCCGACCCGGGAATCGAATCCGAGACCCTTTGCCCGGCAGTCGCACTTGCGACCACTCGGCCAACGAGACAGTCATGTTACATTGTACAGCGGCATTAAATGCCGAAATGCACACCTCTGCCTACCCCTTCGGGGGTAAAAAGGCGTGATGTTATGTTATGTTAATCTCAAACCATGCATTCAGCACCGCCCAAGGATGCACACAGAACTGAAGAGTTACAAGTGCGTTGACAATCCATAACGCTCTAATGTCGAAGTGCCCGGAGGTTTCAGACGCCCGCGTCTCATGCATAAGGCTGCGGGTCCGAAACCTACCAACAGCAAGTACCAATGTGACTTTTTCTGAGTTATATGTACTTTCCAAAAACAGCGGTCTCGTGAGTTTTGAAAATGAATCTTCATTCCGCCACTGCGGCGGGTAAAAATCGCATCGTGAGTCTGTAGCGATACACAAGACGCAGGTCGCAGCAGGTCAACCTATTCTTTTCTGTCAAAATTTTCTATAACGTCTTCAACTTTAATCTATTGAGATACAGTCAAAAATCCAATGAATATTTGACAGATTGGAGGAGTTTGATCTGTTGGCTACTGTACCTAAGTATGTGCATATAAAAGCACAGAGGCGCCAGCGGTACCGCTGCCGCTGTGGCATGATTTATAGGCAGCCTTCTTCTCTTTCCATCCACATCGTAAATCTTTCGCTTTATCACATGACTTTCATCCATTCCTATAACTTCTCCTTCGTCCCCTCGTCACTCATTATCGCATTCATTCTTATTAGATTCATGTCCATAAAAAACTATAAAACATTGAAAAAACACAAAAGTGAAAAATTATAATCTTTAATCTACAAAAATATCCTACAGCGAACTAGTCGAATCTTTTATTCTTTTCAAATCTTTACAGATATCCGAATCGTTACTAGATGAACACATTGATGCCCTAGAAATATGTAATAGTTCTAAGTCTAGGTCTGGTTTGGACTTGTTTAAACCTGGATCTGAAGATGGCCCCTTCACTTTTCTTGATAACAAAGAAATAACATTCTTGACAACATTATTCTTTGAAGTTTTACTTGATTGCGAAGTACCTGAACTTTTACCAGCACTTGAAACGCTTGTAAAAGAATATTTTGAAGCATTATCACCGATAAATATGACTCCTCTTTCCGATAAAAAGTCTTCTATAGAGTCGTTGGAGAAGTATGCTTGAGCTCCTTGCTCGATAGAGTCTCCCTTTTTCTCCGATTTGTATATGCCGAAACGTTTGTTACCCCTTTTCTCATAGCCTGTCAAATTGGACCCGACATCATAGTTATAACTGTGACATCGGATCAGTTTCTCAGAGGAATCGCTCAATTCGTCTTGGTTGCTCAATCTGTTATCTGGTTTTTTTGTATTACTTTTAACACTTTTCGATCTTTTATCACGGATCTCTTCCTGAAAATTCACCTTTGTGTCTGTCGGTTTCCTACTGTCTACATTTAGATCCTTTCTTTCAATACCCTTTGTTTCGTCATCGTTTCTAACTTCTGGTATAGTTTCTGATCTTGGCAGTCTATGCCAGTCCCTTCTTGTTAGACATTTTGATAAAATATCATCCGACATGCTCAGTTTAATGTTATTTTTCCTTTCTTTCTGACAAGCCTTGTAGCATTTTATCTTTTTATCGATATAGTTTGAGGATTCGCTCAAATAGTGGTACTCTGTCGTTTCCGTGTCGATGTTACTGGTGCAGATCAGCGGTGTGGTCACTGACGCATCTTGCCTGTAGTTGAAAAATTTGTTTTCTACTTTCTTTTTCTTTTGGCATCCACAGTTCATTGTTAAACAGTAGATCAGGGTGAAGATCAGGCAGCATTGTAGGAGGACAATAGCGCTTAATACCATAATTGTGTATTTGTGCTGAGTCATGTAGTCCATGATGCAGTCTATCGTTGTATTCGCTGGCTTACAAGGCTTCGCGACAGCAACCCGCGATTCCTTCTTGACAGGTTGTTCCGAAGGTTTCACATCGTCTTGCCTCTTTGTATTGTAGTCATAATCACCCCCTTCTCCAGCAGGACCTGTTAAGTTCTTATCCATCATTTTTATGATAAGTATATCTTTAGCTTTCCTATTCTTGTCTCCAGTCAGAACTTTGATAAATTCAATGTCATCTTTGCTTATCGCTGGTTTACTGACACATTGGTTAGCGGTTGGATTGTATGCGACTTTGGGTATTTCTGATTTTATGTTCGAAATACAGATTGGAACTTCTACGCAACGTTTTTGAAGTACATTATAAAATGACCTTTTAGTATTGTAATGGGTGTCACAATTGACGGGCTTGCAGTCGTTCAGAGGATCTTCATCGACGTGCTTACAAAGTTTAGCGTCTTCAGGCAGCTTCGACTTTTGCAGTGTTGTATCAAACTTGATTTTGATCGTGTCCCTTATGAAATTTTTCGGTTTTGTTTTTGATTTATAGTCTACGTATATTGTACAGAATCCTTTTCGATCGTACGGGTCTAGGAGAGGTGCGATTAAATGGAGCGTTTTTGTTGTACCTTAAAAAAGAATACTGATTAATACAAGCTAGATAAATGACTACCCAGGCAGCTCAGGTACTGAAGTACAAGATTATCATAGACCTCTTCCAGGCTACGCTTTCTGTGACCATAGGCATCATCTTGAGCCAAAGTTCACATGTAAACAGCAGCTCATGTAGTGTAGATGTCCAGTCAACAAGGATGTAGCGAGGTTGACTGTCCAGGCGACACACGTACTTAGGTATCGTCTTGAGCTAATGTTCACATGTAAACAGCAGCTCATGTAGTGTAAAAGTCCAGTCATCAAGGATGAAGCGAGGTTGACTGTCCAGGCGACACACGTACTTGGGTATCGTCATGAGCTAATGTTCACATGTAAACAGCAGCTCATGTAGTGTAGATGTCCAGTCAACAAGGATGTAGCGAGGTTGACTGTCCAGGCGACACACGTACTTAGGTATCGTCATGAGCTAATGTACACATGTAAACTGCAGCTCATGTAGTGTAGATGTCCAGTCTACTCATGGTAGCGGTTGACGGACTGACTGACTCATGAGTATCATGAGTTCTATAGTGAGTAAAAGATCGTTACCTTCAGGTACACTATCAGTAGCGCTTCCAATGACTTCAATAATATTGCATTTCGCGTCATTCGCTTCCAAACAACATTCGTCAGGATGTATTTCAACGATGCAGTCATCTCCACTAGTATTGTTAATTTCAGCGAAGAACTTTAAACCAACTGAACAGGGAAAGATTTGATCGAGACCGGATTTCGTGACAATATTTTTACTAAAAACACACATTACTATGTTAAATAATATAAAACTTATGTAAAAATTCATCGGAAATATTCAATAATGTCATCGTTTTAGACGTCTTGCGTCACAGAGTGATATTTAGCAAATTGTGGCATTCCGTCATATTTGATGACCATTGACGAAAAATTTTGTAGAGTATTATTTTTATTTGAGAATAGAGTATGCCAGACAATATCTGTAGAAGTATAGTTTGATAGTAAACCTTTTTGGAGAAGTTAGATTTATATGGGAGAGCCATACTTCAGCACTGCTGTGTCGACTCGACCGGAGTAATACCACGGCGTCACAATACACCAGCGTGACACTACCACAGCGTTGTGTGTGCGTGAGTGAGGGGAGTGAAGACCTTATCCTGATATCCTCGATGTTCAAAAGAATTTATACGCCCCAATCATATAGATGGTTGGCAGGCCACAACTGTGCGCTTCTCACGTAGCTTTCTGCCTCGCACAGCAAACTGTGGGATGATCTGTTGTCGGCGGTATTTCCGAACCGATACGACCTTCAAACCTTTAAGAAAAGAGCGTTTTTAAAAGGCCAGTGATGCACTTGTAACGCCTCTGGTGTTTCACGTGTCTATGGGCGATGCTGATTGCTTACCATCAGGTACGTCTGGTCTTTTGCCGTAAAAAGAAAAAAAACAACTATTATTAATTTAAACACTGTTTATTGATTCTTATTATTATAAAATGGCATATTTTTGTTCGTTTTGTTTACAAAATCCAAATATAATTACAATAATATTATTATAATAAACATTTCATAAGAAAACGAAGATGGTAATAAACTGCGTTTATGTAAAAATAACTCGCGCTGTATGTCCGTAATGTAGCATGAGGTCTGTTTGTCCAATTAGAAGCTGTTCAAAATAGAATGTCCAATTATTGAACACAAGCTAATTCTCTATAGAAAGTAGAGGAAACCAGATCACGAGGCAGATCACCTATGCTCTGGACTGATCAATTCAAATCGGTAATAGGAAACCCAGTGTCAGACTGCGCCAGACAATCCACAAACAGGGAGAGATGGCGGGAGATCGTGAGGAAAGCTGTATCGGCCGCCAACACAAATATGGCCGCCTCAACATGACCACGACAGCTCTGCCAAGAGCGAAGTTACAGAGAAGAAAAGTATCCTCTATTGATGTCGTGTTAGCCCGAAGGGTTAAGACCTCTTCTCATGCATGAGGGTGCAGGTTCGAAACCTACCAACGACAAGCACCAATGTGACTTTTTCCGTGTTATATGTACTTTCTAAGATTATTTAGACACCACTGACAAACGGTGAAGGGAAAACGTCGTGAGGAAATCTGAAATCGCCAACCCGCATTGAGCAAGCGTGGTCAATAATGCTTAAACCTTTTCCGTGTGAGAAACGGCAGTGGTATTAGCAGTGGTCACTTTATAAGCTGTTCATGATGATGATGAATTCTATATTGAATAAAAAGACATCACGATACTTTGACGCCATGTGGTGAGCAGAAACAGGTGATTCTTGTGTAAGACCAATTTTTTCAGATCACACATTTTGGTCATGTATCATATTGTGGATATAATGACAGATATATACATAACATAACATCACGCCTTTTATCCCCGAAGGGGTAGGCAGAGGTGTACATTACGGCACTTAATACCACTGTAGGTACAATGTAACACCCACTTTTCACTATTTATTTTATGAGTCCCATGTAATAGGGGGTGAGCCTATTGCCGTATACCGGGCACAGTTCCAGACTCCGTGTTACTACTAAGATTTTTGAAAATGCCCAGTAATACTTTGCCCGACCCGGGAATCGAACCCGAGACCCTTTGCCCGGCAGTCTGGGCAAAAAATCGTCAACCTTTATCACATTATCTTAAAAACTAAATTAAATATGTCAAATGTCTTTACAAATGGGTTACAGGTTACAGTATATTTTTACTAATAGACGCTTTTAACTATGAAGAGTTTTGTTATTTTTATGCAAGCCTCCTTCAAATGCGACACTAGCGACATCTGGTAAAAGGTAAAAGGTAAAAGTAATCAGAAACCGTTATATATTTTTATTTCCTGAGTTGAAGACACTATGTAAAATTATGTAGGTACTTAGTACCTATCATAGTTTTTAGCCAGACCCATAAATATACTTAAAATCTAGACTTAACTAACATACCTAATTTGTGATACAATTTCATTTCCTAAATAAAATATAGAAATTATTATACGTACATATATAAGTGTAAGACTTCTTTTATTGATAAATTATTTTTTACAATGAGTTTTTTTTTGTGTAGGTGGCGCTAGCATGGATTTGTGAGTGCAAGTCTTTTTTGTATTGTCAACTTTTTTAAGTTAAAAGAGACCTTTGGATACCTTGTTAAAAAAATCAGATGGTACTACTGAATTTATCCAGTATGCCAATTTGAAAACAAAACAAAATTCTACCGTCTATTTGATATCATAACAATATTAAAAAAATAGTTTTTATCATTCATCAATATGAAATAAGAAAATACGTCATCCAGAAACCAAATAGTCTACAAATACGTATTTCATTTACATCAAAATGTCTTTAAAAACAATACCAGCGCCACCTACCCAACGCAAAAATTGAAATCGAACTATTTATCAACTTCTAAAACAGAACTATGTCGTTTATTACAACGTGTTTGGTATTTTAATACCTATAAAATCGATATTGTTATAAATATTTTGGTCCTTTCATTAAAAACTAAGAATACCGCTAATCATAGCCCATAATAACCTAAAGAATAACAATCCTAAGATTACACAGAAAGTATAATGTAGAAATTTAAGCCTGTGGTGTTTTTTAAGACCTTCTGGCACCGTTTCGACGGGATCCTTCAGTAAATACACCCTAACTCCTCGGATGTAATTGTAAAAATACTCGTTCCACTCCAAAGCACTCATGTCAAAGTCAAACAGGTATTTGTCGGCATCACATAACTCTTTGAACAGCTGTTGAGTGTTCGAATTGTCAAACTTCCATTCCCGAGTCGCGAAATAAGCCATCACTTCAGAGAATTTCGTTATCTTCTTGTATGCTTTTCTTAAACTGTAACGCAAAATAATATAGTTTAATATAACATAACATAACATCACGTCTTTTATCCCCGAAGGGGTAGGCAGAGGTGTATATTATGCCGCTGTTCAATGTAATACCTACTTTTCACTATTTATGTTATGAGTCCCATGTAATAGAGGGTGAGCCTATTGCCATATACCGGGCACAATTCCAGACTCCGTGCTACTACTGTGAATTTTTTGTAAAACCCAGTAATACTTTGCCCGACCCGGGAATCGAACCCGTGACCCCTTGCCCGGCAGTCGCACTTGCGACCACTCGGCCAATGAGGCAGTTTAATATATATCTACAAAATTGCAAAATTGTCACACGATGGTACCCTAGAGAAGGGAAAAGAAAAAGAGGTAAACTGCAGAAAAGGTGGGATGACTACATCAGGTATATAGCAGGAGTAACCTGGATTGGGTGGAACAAAATAGAAGGGAATGGAAAAGGTTGAAGGTCTTTGCCGACTGGCAAACAGACCTATAAAAATTATTAAATATTAGATTAGAATAGAAACCAGATTAGGATCAGTTAAAGCCACGAAAAGATAATAAACTAGGAAATAACAATTTGTAAAATTAGTCACTAAGTTGGTCTGAATAAAGGGCTTTTTATATTATTTTTGGAAGTCTCATAATTGGCGTACGTCAACAATTAAGTACCAAATTCACTTTTTGGCTCAACAATACGCAAAGAATGATCACATAATCCATTGTTTTATAATAACTATCGTAAGACATACTAAATCCATACTAATATATAATATATAATATTATAAATCGGAAAGTGAGTTTGTTTGTTTGTTCCACTTTCACGGCGTAACTACTAAACCGATTGCTTTGAATTTTTGCAGACGTAAAGTTAGAAGTCCGGATTAAAGAATAGGGTACTTTTTATTCCGGAAAAAAATGATATTCCCGAGGGAAAACAAAAGAATTGGTATAGATGGCGCTATGTGTATTGGTCTATGTCACATAGGCTACTTTTTATCGTATTGTGACGCGAGCGAAGCTGCGGGTAAAAGCTAGTAGACTAAAAATCGCGGGTTACTCACGTGAATATACTGAGAAAAGCTCTACTAGTTTCGAACCACAGAGGGGTTCTTCCTCATGAGTAGCGTGCGCGGTCGCGGTCAGGCTGCGCTCTGTGGATTAACTAGTAAAGCTTTTCCCATAATCCATTGTACAATTTAAAAAATACTCACATAGGTTTCTTTCCAATAATGACAGCGATGCCATCAATGATATAAGCAGGGATCCAGTGTAACAAGAAGCAGTACAAATTGTACAGAAACTTGGACGGAGTCAGGTGGAACAAGTAGTAGTATATCGCTTGAACGGTCGGCACTTGGAAACCGTAGACTTCGTTATAGTTCATGAATTTCTCTGAAAAATAGAATAGAGGTCGTTAGTTATTTATATTACGATTTTTTTTTATTTGCTAACTTGCGACTCGCCCCGGTTTCGCACGGGTTCAATATTCATGCATTATTATTTTTTAATTATACATATAAACCTTCCTTAACTCGTCGAGTACTGTATTTATAGACACAATTAAAGAACAATAGGTCGCGGTCACCGGTGACCGCTTGGTGTTTGACAGTTTAAGAATTACTTTATTTATTAAAAAAAAAAAACCGCATCAAATTCCGTTGCGTAGTTTTAAAGATCTAAGCATACATAGGGACAGACAGACGGCGGATAGCGAGTTTGTTTTATACTATGTAGTGATGGCCGTTTTTTAGCATCACGCTTAAACTGTCACTAAAGGGTAACTTAGCCTGACGTAGCATCTAAAGTAACTTCTTACTTGTACTTTTAGGTGTCACTTATAGGTTGGTGTAGACTACACATACATACATAACCTCATGCCTGTCGCCCATGGGGGTAGGTAAAGACTATGGAACGCCAATTGCTACGATTCCTTAGATACCTCTTTCGCTTCATCAATGAGGATTGTTAGGGATTCAGGAATTGGGGAGATTGGGGTAGAGGAGGGTAATTGGGCCTCCGGTAACCTCACTCACACGACGAAACACAACGCAAGCGTTGCTTCACGTCGGTTTTCTGTGAGGCCGTGGTATCACTCCGGTCGAGTCGGCCCATTCGTGCCCAAGCATGGCTCTCCTACACTTAAAAATAGGCTATTGATGTCATTTTTCCTAATTAATCTTATATTTAACTCACCCCAAGTCAAAGGCCTCTGTTCAGAAGATACGTAGTTATAGACAGGAGGGGTTAGGTCCGGAGGAGGAGCATCCTCATGGTTACTGGGATATTCCTTCGCCGTCTTCCAAGCTGTGGCTATGCAGGCGTTGACTACCATATCTCCTGGCACCAGGTCTGCTTTGACCTTGGGATTGCAGTTCAACACGTGGAGAAGACCCACAGCTGCTCCTACTACCACCTAAAAAGAATGGAATTTTCTTTATACTTCTTAGTGTTTGACCACTATCTCGCCTGGTGGTGCACGATGATGGCATCGAGCATTTCTTTCTTTATTTAAACAAGAGTTTATTTTTTATTTTTTTTTACTGTGTAGAAGCACTATTTTATATGGATTGTCAGTATACATATGTGAGGACCATGTCAGACTTAAGATATTTGTTTTCTCTTGGTTTTGTTTTTTTTTTATTTTAGTACGTTCTGTTATTTGTATGTTGCGTCAGGTATGTCTTTACATTATTCTCACATGTGTGTATCAGAGCAATATGTATCAGAGCAATGTAAAACAGACTTTTTTTAAAAGAGTAACGAATGGAGTTCCTTGCTCGTTCTTCTCCACTCGAATCGACATTTTGCCTAGCTTCACTGACGGACAGACTGACAGACTATTACTTATTTCATATTTGTTGACGTTTTAAAAGTACAAAATTATGGTTTAATTGAAATAAATGCTTTTGAGTTTGAGTTTGAGTTTGATGCGGTCTACGATGGAGCTCGCCTACATAAGCAATCTATTCACTCGGGACTTGAAGACACCTAGGTTATATATACCCTTCTAGAAAGACAGACTTTGGCAAGAAATTTCACTTCTACATGGTTCGCATATGGGAACTCGAAGTGTTTTTTTTAAATACATAACATAACATCACGCCTTTTATCTCCGAAGCTGCACATTATACTACTATACAATGTAACACCCACTTTTCACTATTTATGTTATGAGTCCCATGTAATAAATGTGCCTATTGTCATATGCCGGGCAAGTTTCCAGACTCCGTGCTACTACTGAGATTTTTACAAACACAGTAATACTTTGCCCGACCCGGGAATCGAACCATGAGGTAGTGTTTTTTTAGTTGAAGAAAATTATAGTATTTTTGAGGGTGAAATTTGTTAATAACTAGCGACCCGCCCCGGCTTTGCACGGATGCAATATGCATGTCATCATCATCATCAGCCTGTATTCGTCCACTGCTGGACATAGGCCTCTCCTATGGCACGCCACTGAGCTCGGTCTTCAGCTCTTCTCATCCAACCACTGCCAGCCACCTTACAGATGTCGTCACTCCACCTAGCTGGAGGGCGCCCTACACTGCGTTTGCCTAGACGCGGTCTCCACTCTAGAACACGTTTACCCCAACGGTTATCGGTTCTTCGACAAATGTGACCGGCCCACTGCCACTTCAGCTTACTGATCCTTTGGGCTATGTCGATAACTTTGGTTCTCTGTCGGATTACTTCGTTTCGGATTCGATCCTTCAGAGAGACTCCGAGCATAGCCCTCTCCATAGCTCGCTGCGCGACCTTAAATTGGTGGACCAGTCGCACTGTCAGTGTCCACGTCTCGGCTCCGTATGTCATTACTGGAAGGACGCACTCGTTGAAGACTTTTGTCTTCAGGCTTTGCGGTATCTGAGACGAGAAGACTTGATTAAGTTTTCTATATGCTGCCCAGCCAAGCTGTATCCTTCTACGGCCTCCTTTTCGAAGCTGTTCCTACCTAACTGCAGGGTTTGTCCCAGGTAGATGTATTCCTGAACGACTTCGAGAGGCGACCCGTTGAGAACAATTGTCTCCGGAATGACATGTTCATTGAACATTATTTTTGTTTTGTCCAAATTCATCCGGAGCCCAATGCGCGCGGAAGAATCAGCCAGGCTGCCAGCATATATTGCAAGTCCTGAACGGTTTCAGCCACGATGACGATATCATCTGCAAATCTCAAGTGTGAGAGATACTTGCCGTTTATGTTTATGCCCCGTCCTTTCCAATGCAGTGTCTTGAACATATCCTCCATAGCATTTGTGAACAATTTGGGGGATATAACATCTCCTTGTCTCACTCCTCGATGCAGGTGAATAGGTTCAGACTGCTGATTTTGTACTTGGACGGCCATAGTCGCAGCTTCGTACAGTTCTCTCAGCACTTGGATATATCGCCAGTCGACTTGGCACCGTTGTAAGGACTCCAGAACAGACCAGATCTCGATAGAGTCAAAGGCCTTCTCATAGTCCACGAACGCCAAGCATAGAGGCCGATTATACTCCTCGGTCTTCTGTATAATCTGCCTCATCGTGTGAATGTGGTCCATGGTGCCATATCCTCCTCGGAACCCGGCCTGCTCGGGAGGCTGAAACTCATCAAGCCTTCGTGCGAGACGATTCGTGATGACCCTGGAAAACAGCTTATAGATGTGGCTCAAAAGAGAAATAGGACGATAGTTCTTCAAAGGGTTTATCTCCTTTTTTGAAGAACATACCACAATGCTTCTGCTCCACACCCTAGGAGTTCTCCCCGTGAAGAGGACGGAATTAAATATACTTTGGAGCCGCTCGAGAATCGGTTTTCCCCCTGCCTTAAGGAGCTCCGTCGTAATTCCGTCCTCACCGGGGGCTTTTCCATTTTTAAGCTGCCCCAAAGCCACCACGATTTCGTCTTGGCTGACCTCTGGCAGCTCTTCAGTGAAGTGGCGGACAAGTGTGGCCCTGGGATCCCCCGAGTATGATTGAGGTTGGGGTGCTTGTGACGCATATAGATCACCGTAGAAGCGCTGAACTTCCGCATGTATTGTACATATAAACCTTCCTCTTGAATCACTTTATCTATTAAAAAACCGCATCAAATTCCGTTGCATAGTTTTAAAGATCTAAGTATACATAGGGACAGACAGACGGCGGATAGCGACTTTGTTTTATACCATGTACTGATACTTACACCGGTAGGTCCGTAAACATTGTCGATCCATCCAGACACGGGTTCCTTAGATGTTCCGATAACTGCAATAGAATATAACAGAACCATTGAAGCTATTTATTTTAGTGTAAAGCTAATCAAACCCGCGACACGTTGCGCGGCAGCCGGTTGCCCAGCCACCGCACCAACCGTGCCGTTAAGTACAGAATGTCACGGAATGCTGCTCATGAATATGAGCCTCTAGCATGGCTTGAAACTAGTCGAGTTCCTCGACAAACAGTTACGTGAGTAAGCCGAAAGCATAATAATTAAGATCCCTTTGTGTATGAAGCACATTAAGTTAAACTTAGTGGTGCACGAAATTCTATGGCTGTGGTTACAGCTAGTGAGATACCCGTAACTCTGAAAATGAATGATCTTTAACGAGGGTATTGAAGTTAATAAAAATCGCGGGTTACTCACGTGAATATACTGAGAAAAGCTCTGCCAGTTTCGAACAACAGAGGGGTTTAGTAGGCTGCGCGACATCGCCGCGACCGCGCACGCTGCTCATGAGGAAGAACCCTTCTGTGGTTCGAAACTAGGAACACATTTCTCAGTATATTCACGTGAGTAACCCGCAATTGTTAGATAATAGGGTATTATGGTAGGGTAGGATGGATATCATATCAGTTGCTTTGATAGTAATCGGTACCTATTGAAAGATGAAGACTACTTACCAATTGAAGGTCTGAATAGCGCAACTGGTAGACCCTTGGAGTATTCCTTGACGATATTCTCAGCTACCGCCTTCGTGTAAGCGTACGTGTTGGGGAAATCTCCTAATAGGCTGTAAAACAGTGAAAGTAAAATATTAAAAACAGTTTTTCTTAAGCAGTGGGATTTCAGTAGGATTTTTAAGCAGTCAGACGAGCGGTTGGCAAAACTCATTACTGAATGGAGCCCACTCAACGTCAATAGACGTCGCGGTAGACCCAGAAGGAGATGGCGGGATGAACTTAACGCCTATGAAAAATATTGGCCACACAAAGCTATAAGAAGAGAAAAACAGAAGGAGGGTAAGGAGGCCTTTGTTCTGCAGTGGGACGATCATGGCTGAAAATAAAATAAGTAGGATAAAAGAGTTATGTTATCAGTAGTATATTATTGGGCATTCTATACCACTATCGGCAAGTCGCTCGGCGAGTGCGCCTCGCTGCCGATAGTGGTATAGAACGCCCAATAATCGATACTCGACTCGACTCTCTACTCGACCGACGATCGTTCGAGTTATTCTCACTTTGGATAGTAGTATATGATTAGGCATTCTGGATCACTTTTCGCTCGGCGAAACAAGTTCGCCATCGCGGTGGTCCAGAATGCCCAATCGTCAACGGTCGACTCGAACAATGATATAAACGCGAAAGAGCACCTACTAATGAAACGGTCAACTCGGTTTTAGCTAGAGGTATGCGATGCATTTTTGTCATCGATCGGAATGTTATGTATCTCGGCTTTTTTCTAACACAATTTACAATCGCTTACAACGCGATGATAGTATAGAACGCAAAGTGTTCAAAAAGGTAAACGATGTTTATCGCTACCTATTTATATCGTAAAACGTACGATCTATTGTTGAACCGTGTTCTTACTCGACAGTGACATAGAATGTGTATGACTATTTATCGTCATAAATACAACTTTGCGATATTTAATTGAGTCTGTATCAGAGGTGTGATATGAAGTATGTGTAGTAATGTGTACCTAGTAATGTGTAGTAGGGAAATAAAAAAACATCAATTGAAATAAAACCATATTATTTATTTATCATAAAACATGGGTTTGTTGGGGAACAAAACATCTGCAGAACGGACAAACTCCTGCAGTTTCTGCCACTGAGGAGAGTCTAAGTCGGCCTGGAGTTTGATACGTACGATTGCCTTCTTCCACAGCTCCAGCGAGTCGGTGTTGCGCGCGTCGTTAGCTCGGTACACCTTGCAGTCGATGTAGTACTCGCCATGGGTGCTCGCTATTCGTCGCTCGCACCCGTTAGCCACTCGGTACACGAACAGCGACGACAGGCATGCTCGATCTGTTGATCCCTCTCCGACTTCCGCGCCTGTCTCGTGATCCTGGCTGATACCGAATATATCGCTATCACTCGTAGTTTTTTTACTGAAAAAACAAAACAAACTTTTGTTAATTTACTAATTACAAACCTGAAAATATAGACTAGAATTATTATTGGTATTCATTAGACTTATCGCTTAAATAATAATTCGTTAAGAAATACCTACATAATGCTGTCTAATTTTGTAAGTAGTAAAAGTAGCGATAACCATCATTAATCTCATGAGACAAACATAATGAAACATGTAAAACAATATGCAATTTACCTGGGACGGGTTGATTTTGATGTGCGTTTTCTATTGTTTTCTGTAGCCTTACGACCAGTTTTCGATTTCGGTTCAATAGTTGGTGGTGTTTGATAGTATGAACCCTCAGAATCGGACCTGAAACAAGATGTTGGTACAACCGTTAATATAAAATAAATTAATAAGTACGCCGGCCGTGGTGCTGGAGATTACAGTCAAACGAGGTTTTGAATATTATATACTTACATTTTTTCCTTGATTTGTTTTAACTTACTCAACTTCAAGTCGATAGCAGAGGTAGCAGGCACGATGATTTTCTTTAACTGCTGTTAGCGACGGCGGTTGACGACACTGACTGTACTGACTGAGTACAACCATTAACCGATCGCGGATCACGAGTGCGACTGAAGCCCGGAGTCGCAAGTTACTATTACTTAGTTCACTTGGAAGAATTGTAATGATCATAATGAATAATGCAGTGACTTATAAGGCTGGAAATGCCTAACATGAAAAGTAACTTAAATTCTTTAAGTTTCAACGTGTTGTGGAACGTTTTTGTTTAGTTGTATTATAGACGGTCAAAAATACAAACTAAGGTAAACTAAAGTAGAATCAATTGCTGATGCATCAAAAACACTTAGGGTTTACACAACGTTTTTTACAATTTTCATACAACGGTTATTATATAAGCAGCGCAGTGACAGCCCTGTATAAAATAGCTGATTAATGAAGTTGCATCGTTGCATGCACGTGTGCATATTTCGCAATGGTATCGGAAACGCTGAAAGTTGATCTATAGCGTTAGTATTATTACGAAACGTTGACGTTGTGGAATATTCCAGAAACAAAAAAAGTTTTATTTCTGTGGACAAATATTTCTTCTAAATATGTATCATTTCAAGTTGAATACTGAAATCACGAGCATTAAACAGGTAATTATTATTTAAATATTTCATTTTTGATAATAATATTATATTTATCGTCTCGTATATGATACTTATCGTCAATTTGTGATTTAAATATAATATTTTCACTTTTTTTTTCAGCTACACAAGAATCACAACTTACAATTATATAATTATGATCAGATTGAAGATTTATACGTAAGAAAAATATATCCAGCTACATAATTTAAAACTGATAACTGTGGACATTAAACATCGGGACTTAAACATAAGGATACATAATTCTTAGGTAAATATATTCAGAACCGTTAACTATAAGATTTTGTTAATTTATTAATCCAAGTACATGTCTAATAAATCTTTACATTTGTCTTTCCAGAATATGGATGTATACAATAAGTTCAAAACAGACAAAACCACAAATGAGGAACGGGAGCTACAACTGATCAAGATTTTCATTTATGGTGGTGATTCTAATGCAATTTTGAAGCTGTAAATCTATACGAAAGGTACATAATATATTTATGCAGAATATATTATATTATATACGATTTAATATCGATACTTATGTCTAAACGTTGAAATAACTATTAATCTTTGCCTATCAATACTAAGTGATTTGTGCATTCAATTACAATGCCTTACTGCACAGAGTGTCATGTATCTGTAGATAATCGTCTGTGGTCTGGTCATTTACGAAGTAATAAACATAAAAATAATAGCGTAGCTCCTTTTAGTAGTAATGTAAAAATAATTAAGTCATCATTCAAAGGACGTATTGTAAGTTATAGGATTATTGCAACTGAGGAGTTAGCCCATCAATTCCCAGAGAGATATTTATTACAAATCCGAGAACAAGTCAAAGATCTAATAGACCTGGCACTAAAAAGACATACATCTGTTAAAGTTAACTTTGAACTATTTTTGTTTTTTCTATTGTTCAAAAACGATCAGCAAGAAATTAAATCATTTGCTACAAAAAATTTTATTATTAATTTAAATTACGAATTCGATACAATTTACAAAACAGCAATTTCATTACTTCTTAAAAAAATAGAAGAGTTTCAAGAAAGAGATAGCGGCTGGTCATTTTTGAATAACTCCTATTTTGAAATAAATATTAATAAATATCAGCCTCTCAGTGGATCCAAATTTATTCCTTTACCAAATTTTATAAAAAATAAAAAAGCTTGCTTGAATATTAAGAACAACGATAACTATTGTTTTCTATGGTGTGTTGTGGCTGCCTTGTATCCTGCAACCAAACATGCTGATAGAGTTTCATCATATCCTCGTTTTAAAGATGTTTTAAATGTTAATGATTTGTCATTTCCTATCAAATTCACGGACATAGCCAATTTTGAAAAAAATAATCGCCATATAAATATTTATGTGTATGGTTTGAAAAATAATAAGACCGTTGTAGGACCATTATATAAAACTAATAATAAAAAATCTAGAAGCATCCACTTATTGTATTTAGAAAATGATACAAATTCCCATTACTGTCTTATTAAGAATTTACCCCGTTTAGTTCGAACTCAAATTTCTAAACATCATGGTAAATTATACTATTGTGAATCTTGTTTATTGTTTTTTTCTACGCTTAGTCAACTTGAAACACATCTGTGTGGAGGGGTTGTCACAATTTTGCCAGATAAGGGATCAGTACTAATGTTTAAAAATTTTCAAAGAAAACAAGACATTCCTTTCGTTATTTATGCCGATTTCGAAACACTGCTAGTACCTATTTCCAGCAATGAATTTGACACTGTTAATACAACATATAACCAGCGACACGTGCCAGCCGCTTTTGGTTATAACATAGTATCTTCTTTTAATGATAATGATAATAAAAGATATAGAAGTTATCGCGGTGAGGATTGTGTTGCAAAATTTATAGAGTTTCTTACTCAGGATGTAATTGAAATATATAAATTACTAACTAAGAATAATCCTATAATATTCACTGATAAAGATGTTAAGGATTTTAGGAATTCAATTAAGTGTACCATATGTGAAAACTTGTTGTTGTCTGACAGAGTGAGAGATCACTGTCCCATCACAGGCAAGTACCGCGGTGCAGCTCATCGACATTGTAACCTACAACATAGAGTACCTAAATTCATACCAATATTTTTTCATAACTTATCAGGATATGATTGTCATTTATTTGTGAAAAAATTAGGTGAAATACCTGGTCAAATAAAAATAATACCCAAGACCAAAGAAAAATATATATCATTTTCAAAGTTTATTCCCGTAGCAAATAATGAATACGTACAATTAAGATTTTTGGATTCTTTTAATTTTTTAGGAACCAGTTTAGACAGACTTGCTAAAACAATGCAGATAGAAGACTTTATTAATCTTAGATTACATTTTTCTGATAACAAACACTTTAGTTTGCTAACACGAAAAGGTATTTATCCATACGATTATATGACAAATTGGAAATGTTACGAACAACAGACGCTACCGTTAAAGTGTTACTTCCACAATTCTTTGACGAATGAAGACATTAGCGATGATGATTATAACCATGCTAAAACTGTCTGGAATTGTTTTAATATAAATAATTTAGGAGAATATACTGATCTGTACTTAAAAACAGATGTACTTTTACTAACAGATATATTTCAGAATTTTAGAAAAACTTGTAAACAATATTATAAACTTGACCCTGCATTTTATATAACAACTCCTAGTTTATCTTTCGATGCGATGTTACTTAAAACAGGCGTTCAATTAGAACTGTTGACAGATTTGGCAATTGTTAAAATGATTCAGGATGGTATCAGAGGAGGTTTGTGTATGTGCTCGCATCGGTATGCAAGAGCCAATCATAAATATATGCCTGAATATAATTCTGTAAAGCCAGATTGTTTCATAGCGTATCTAGACTGTAATAATTTATATGGTTATAGTATGTGTCAGTATTTACCACATTCTAATTTTAGATTTCTTAATGAAGACGAATTAATTCATTTTCGCGTTCAGAATATTGAAGATAATGCCGAATGGGGCTACATTTTAGAAGTTGATCTTTTATATCCTGATCATTTACACAATTATCATAATGACTTGCCTTTTTGTCCTGAAAAATGCATTCCTCCGGGTGGCAAAACAAAAAAACTTATCGCAAATTTATATAATAAATACAATTATGTTATACATTACGTTCATTTAAAAAAGTGTCTAGAACATGGTTTGATATTACGTAAGATTCACAGAGTTATTACTTTTAAACAAAGTCCTTATCTCAAAGAGTATATAGAACTAAACACTCAATTACGACAGAAGGCGAAAAGTACATTCGAGCAAGACTTTTTTAAATTGTTAAACAACAGTGTCTTTGGTAAAACGTTAGAAAATACTGAAAAGAGAGTCACCGTACATTTAGTTAATCAGTGGAGTGATAAAACAAATAAAACCAACAAATCAATATCCGCTGAGAGGCTTATAGCTAATCCTTATTTTCATAGTTCAACAATATTGACTGAAAATTTAGTTGCTATACAAATGAAACCAGATCAAATAATCTTAGATAAACCTATTTACATAGGTTTCACAGTCCTAGACCTTTCTAAGTCGCATATGTATAATTTTCATTACAATGTAATTAAACCTTTTTATCATGATCAAGTACGTCTATGTTATACAGATACCGATTCTTTTGTGTATGAAATATATACCAACGATTTTTATTGTGATTTGAAGTATCATTTTTTGCAATACTTTGATAGCAGTAACTATGATAATGAGAACGAATTTGCAATACCGCTAATCAATAAAAAAATTCCAGGTCTTTTTAAAGATGAAATGGGTGGTAAATATATCTCTGATTTTGTTGGGTTGAGATCAAAACTCTATTCTTTAAAAACTCCAAATACAGTTATCAAAAAAGCAAAGGGAATTAAATCATATGTGTTACGGGACTTAGATATTACAGACTATGAAAGCATTTTATTGGATGGTGGAGTTATTCGAAGAAAAAATATTATGTTTAAATCATTGAAACATGAAATTTTTACCCAAACTGTTAATAAAATTGCATTATCTAGTAACGATGATAAACGAATAATTTTGAAAGATAAAATAGAAACGAAAGCCTGGGGTCACTCATGTATGATGGGAAAGCAATAATGAAATACGTATTGTACAATGATTATATTATTGTTAATTTCTTTAAAGTATATAGGTAATATTAAATAACGCATTAATTGTATTAGTGTTAATTAGCATTACGTATATTATTTAGCTTTAGTTTTTAGAATAAGGAATTTTATGGTTTTATTGTAATAAATGTATGAATCACATGAGTTTACTTCTTTTATTTGTTATCATTTATTTAATTAACCTTTATTTATTTAAAATGTGAAAGCAACTTTGTCATGAGGTTAAAAATCGAAAAAGAAGTTTTTAGGGATTCGAACCCATGACCTTCTGCATAGAAGTCCGTCAATATCGCCACTGTACCATCGTAGATAATTAATCAAGTTTTGTGTTGTAACAAGTTTATACATGTAGCTCAAATGTAATACGACACACACCGTCACGTTCATTGTCCACAACATCGATCAAAAATGCATAGTTTACATTTTTAGGTGTCGCAATGCAACCTACATTTTATTGCGCGATGATTATTAAATTATTTACATACTACTTTATTCACGTGGGTCTGCTAGCTAACGATACTTACAATACTTTAGTTATTTGATAGATATTATCCTCTCTAGATACTCGTACTGCGTGAGACATCATATTCTAAACATGACTTCGGTAAGTAAATAATGTTTATTAATTAAAATGCATATGTTTATTATGTATTGAAGGTTGTGGGTAGACATATAACGCAGTGATTTAAGTGTTGTGGGTTCAATACCACACAGGGAAAGAATTTGATTGGTCTCAAAATGTTTATTTATCTGAATCAGAGTTATCTGTATTCATTAATTGTATATTTGTCAAACTATTTCTGATATAGGATTACATTAGTGCAGTTGCTTTAAGTTATCTTATATAATGTTCTCTTTAATCTTTGTTTCAGATAGCAGGCTCTGACATTGTATTTAGTCAATACGCTCAGGATCCTTATGAAGAGTTTAATGAGATGCTTCGATGCGAACGCGGGGCTAGCAATCAGGTTCCGAAGGAAAAGAAGTCTATGCCCCGTCGCAGGGAAAAATCTAGGAAACATAACTCGACTCAATCTTTCGTCATGAGTAAGCATCATCGACGGGGCAGTAAACTAATAAAAATTACAGTGATTGACCTGTGTAACAATTGTCCAGACAGTGATAGTGACAGTAATAGTGATAATGTTATCCTACAAGCCCAATACGTGGTCAAAGACGCGGTTGACTTTATTATGGACGAAACGGAGTCGTTAGTTAAGAAAATATCGAAATCGTTAATCGATAGTGATTTTTAAAAGCCTTGTGCTTATTGTGTTAGTTAAATTAGGATAAATATTAGGTTAAGTTAGTTTGTGTAATGATTTTAAACTTTAATATTGTATATTTTTATTTGTATAGAAGTATTATGGAGATTCGATAAAAATAAAAGCCTGCTTTTCTATATTAAAATTGTTTTATTTTTTTAAACCTTATAACTTACTACACAGCTAACTTACAAACTTATAAAATTACCACTTGAAAAACTTTTTTATACATAACACATTTCTAAGAGCACAATGTTTTTTATGATGATTACAATTTAAATTAGTTTTTCTATCACAGTACTTTTCAGCTAACACAGATAGTTTAGGACAATTTCCATCATGAAGCTCTAGTACATTACAGTTATCACACATGTCTTTTATCCATTTCACTTTTTCTGAACCTTTTACATAGATAATCTTGTTTTCTAGGTATGGTACGATCATGCGTTGGAATTCTCTATAGTCAATATAGCCTTCGCTCCAACGTAGACCCCTATTTTTTTCCAACCACTCGACTTGTCTCTTTTCATCTCTTGTTAAGTATGTGAACTGGTACGGTGGTTTAATCAAAAACGTTTGTGTATATTCACTCGTGGTAAAAGCTAACTCCTTTACTATAAAATTATTGTAGAGATCCTTAAATCCTTGTACATCTAATATCATAGTATTGGGATTCATGATATTTTCCTTACAATATTACTCAAAGGTTTATACTCAATTATACAATCGTTTAATATAAGACAGTATGCACAGGTTTGATCTGGTATGTCCAATTCACTCTCAATTTCCACTCTCACATCAACCACAGGTCCAGTTTTGAGGTTGTCTGTTTGTCTAGAACAATCAATCACAAATAACGGCGCTAGGTCCTTAAATTGTTTCTCACTTAGTAAGGGTTCCGAGCGCCTGCCATAATACGACTGTTGAAATCGTGTGTATTGCTCGTATATTAGTGCAATTTTGTTATTTGCAAAACTAGCGTTTAGATTTTCATACGGAAAGTAAGTTGAATTGAGATACACTTTAACATCGCGAATATAACAGTGATCAAACTGTGACATGTCAGCACTTGCATTGTTTTTTCTATTTGTTTGTAAACCAATAATTATATATCTTGGTTTTTCTATTTGCGATGAAGTTTTAATAGACCATGTATGTTTTGTAGTTTTAGGTAATGCTGGATATTCGTATAGATCCCAATTCCTGAATATCATTTGAAGCGGACGATCTTTTTCTAACAGTTTTAATAAATTTATCTTTTCTTTGTCAGATACTTTAACGTGTGGTACTCGCCATATAATTTTATTGATTTGGACATCATCTATAATCTCCCCGGTGTTGAGTTTTACAGCATTTAGGTTTGTGTTACTTCGCAACAATATTAGTTCGTGTTTACTGTTTATCACAACTTTCTTAAAATCTTCAGCAAAACCCATGATATTACATAGAGGTATCGATGCGGAAAAGTTACCTCCATTTATATTCTTTGTACCTTCAATGTTCCAGCCCCAAGCATTGGATATTTTTGATTCACTCTCATTCATCGAAATTAATGACTTCATGGTAGTAGTAATGCCAGCATTTTTTATTTTATCAATCTCTACTCCATTCAACTCGTACCTTATATCTTGAAATAAGTAAAGGAGAGCATTATTCGTAAATTGAACGCTAGAAGTCTTGTCTTTTGAGTCCTTTTTGCTAACAATTACAGTTCCTTCCAAATACAGAGTGCTAGCAGATGGTAGTACATATAGATCCTGTTGGTTGATGGGTATGCGAATTTCATCGTTTCTATTAAAACTTGTCACGTAGGGTTTGTAGGAGTGAAATTCGATTCCTTCAACTGTGTTGTCGTAAGTCGGAGCGGATAATACGTCTAAAATATTCATTTTAACAAACCGATAGCTTTCAGGAATGCCTTATTATTATCGGTTAATTTAATTTTTTTATTTGAGCTAGCTCTTATTTTCTTGGTTGCTAAATTGGCACTGATATTTTTGAACTGAGGTTGCTCATATTTATTGTAGTCAATCATTTTTTCGTCTAAGATGTAAATATAGTTGTACTTCTTCACCACGTAAATTTATTAGACGATTGTTAATATCTAACAGTCTGATATGTATACAGCTTATGTTGTTTTGATTGATTGGAAAGTATATTGCGTTCTTTGGAATTTCTATGATCCTATATCCATGTGGCACATTGAGTGCAAATTCATGAATAATGTGACTCGGTTCTCCGTTTATGTAGGATCCGCTTATGATATCACATTCAACCCTGACCACGGTCGTAGGTAAAATGTTGACGGGAAACTGTGACACATGCCATTTATTACCTTTTAATATCTGCTTATCAAAACCAAGCAAATGTCTAAAGGTATTTTCTTTTTCAAAATTGATGTCTTTCGTACAGTGTATAGTAGTTTTTAAAGTATTGTTATTGCAATGTAGTTTAATTGATGCACCTTTTATCTCAGATTTTAAATAATCACTAATATCTTGCAATTCATAGGTTCCCTCCGGTATTTCAATGATTTCGGAACCACAGTAAAACTTGTTATTCGTAACATCAATGTTTGGAATAGAATTAAATGTTGAGAAATGCAATAATGCACACTCATACTGTCCATTTAGTTGTAACGTATTAGGATAGTACGTAGACAAGGTGGACGAGTTTCCGGTTATCGATAAAGTGAGTGACATCTTGTAAATGATTGAAATGAAAGAAACACATTAATTTTATACGTCTTTATTCCAAAATTCCCATAGATATTCTAAACATAAGTGACCACAATTTACTGTGTTAAACTTTTGATATCTTGTATAGTTGTAATAAACAGCACAATTTTTAAAATATCGCATTAATTCGTTTGGAGGTTTCAAGTCACCATAACTATCAAAGTATTCACAATAGTCGGCTACTTTAACATAAGCTACCCAATGCGTTCCTTCATTTTTAGAGTCATCCAAGTTAACAATACCACATTCAATCTGTTTTGGTTTTTTTGGTAATTGGTCCTTCATGAATACTCCTCGAAAGTGTGGGATGTCTCGTGCATGTTCTTGGATGTCGATATTAGTCAGTGGGCGATTAGGTAGCTTCTTTATCAGTTTTTTTGATGTTCTATGAATAATCCTTTACCATTTTTATGCGGTTTAATGTATAAACCCTTACCCAATGCTAAAGCCTCCATAGTCTTATTATGACGTTCTGTTTCTCGCAAATTTTGTTGAGCTGCTTTGTAATCATTAACGGTTTTAGCAATACCCGCTGCACCACCAGCCAGAGTGCCCAAAGCTGATAAGCCAGCAAAGATTGGAATTAAAGGCAAAATACCTCCAGTTTTCGGTATGGGTATGATGCGAGGTACTCGAATTTTCTGAATTTTTGGATATATCTTTTTTGCTGCTAAGTAAGCAGCATTAATTAAAGCTTTACTATCTTTGTGTTTAATTTTCTTAATTTTTGATTTAATTTTTGATATAAAACTGTGAAACGTTTTAACTCCGGCACCTGACTTTAGTTTGGCTTTCATGACTTTGCTTACTAGCCATGAACTAAGTTTTTCACCTTTCCCAGCATCCTTTGATTTAAGTCTTTGTTTTGCCATATTCATTAGTTGTAAATCAGCTTTATGACGATGAGATAAGTCTGTGTGGTTAGCGTATGCAATGTCGGTGCATACAAGCTTCATCCAACTTATTAATACCTCGATCACCGCGTAATAACCGTTTCTGGAGTTTTGTTCCTGGTCCGCAATAATTATAACCAGGCAAATGAAGCTCGAATGGTAAATTTTCTATTAAACTATTAACTAGTCCACCACCTTGCATTGTACAAAGCGCAATGGATGAATGTTCAAAAAGAATTGATTATATACTTAATAACTCAATCCAATAAGGCAGCTTTGTCAATCCATATTTCGTTATTGCTAAGACCAACCATTTCACGTAAAGTTTTCTTCCTTTCTTTTTTAAAATTTTCTCTATCAAATAAACACCAGGATAGTTAGATTTTTGAAGTTCTTGTTCATAAAAGGTTCCTAATATAGCTTGTTTACGTTGATCTTGTATATGATATGTCACCGGTATTGTATTATTAATCTTTTTTACAGTAAAAAGTTCTGTTGACCAATTAGGAGTATAACCTTTCTCAAAATTGTGTTTGTATTTGCTGATACGAACATAATCACCAATTTTAAACTTAGGTTTACATGGAGCAGATACATGTTTATGTGCTTTTAAAATATTTTCTTTTATTACTCGCTCATTAGACTTGTTTACATCGATTGGTTTTAATTTAATAGTTCGATGTTTTGTGTTGTTATACGATTCCAGGGTAAGTTCTAATGGTTTACCCAACCACTTATAGTTTCCATTAAAGCTAAAATATTTGTACAATTTATTTTTTATAGTTTTAATTAGTCGCTCAACAATTGATGCCTTTTTGCTAGAAAACGAAGAGTAATGGTTAATCTTATATGTTTTCATAAGCGTTTGAAATGTGTTATTATAAAACTCTGTTCCCATATCAGTTTGTAAGTTATCTGGCTTTCGATGACTCTTAAGTAATATTCGTTCAAATGCATGAGTCACATCAAGTTTATTTTTTGATTTCAACGGCTGCATCCAAGCATATTTTGAGAAGCAATCGATTACAATTAAAATGTAATTATAGCCTCCGTTATATTTCTTTAGATTTTGCATGTCCATCAGATCAGCTTGCCACAGATCGTCGATACTTTTTAAAACAACAGAACGCCGAAGGAAATTTCTTCGTGCAGTTTTGTGTATTTCATTTACAATTTGCTGTTTTGACATGGTTTACAGTTTTTTAAGCAATTTGTCAACATCTACTTTGGTATAAAACTTATCTTCCAAATGAATTAAAGCCTCAGATGTCTTAGCTTTTAAAGTAGCTTGAACTGTCTTTTGTGCATCTAGCATGAGCTGAGAACGTAATGCACCAATTAGTTTATTCAATTCATGTATCGTATTAGCATTTAAACGATCTACGTAATCTTTGTTTACGGCGTCGTCTCCATCCACAGGAGATCGGATCCCCTTGAGTCTTGTTGATTTCAAATCAAAATCCCCGCTTTCTGATTTTAACAACGCGTTATCATTAAATTCAAATAAATCTGATAAACGCAATCTTTTGTGAATAAAATGACCAAATTTATCTACATTCATCTTTAAAGGTGTATTGTTTTGAAAGGTCGACAGTAAAATGAAACACAGATGTTTTATGTATTTATTATATTACTTTCACGTAATTCCTCTATTATGGATATGATTTCGTTGTTTACCCCTGTGTTACCAGCATCTTGAGATGCAATTAACAATTTTAGTCGATCAACTAATTCATTAGGATCATCCCAATATATAAAATCTACATTCTTCTTCCACATTTTTGTTAAGGGTAATCCTTTCCCTTTGGATTGTAAAAATAGCGGTTTAATAATTTGTAAATATTTTTGACCTTTATTACTTTTTATCGGTTTACTTGGATCATAATCTCGACGATGTGCATTTGTATCAAGTAGCATTGATTTATAATGTTGCATATCACTCTCTGTAACCAAACTCAAATCTGCATTCTTTTTCAGTAGCAACTGTTTCAATCCAGGCGTACATCGATACTTGCGGTGTGCCACTATGATATATTCGTCATTGACAATTATGTGAGCGGCACCCAACATCAACTTCCCACGCTCGTATCTGACACCAAATGGAATATCTGCTAACGCTTCTGGAGAAACTGACCAGGATGTTGTGTTACAATCTTGTTTCTTTTCAACCAGTGATTTATATGAGGAGTCACTGTCAACCTCAGAGTCATAATCGTCTGTATCATTGCTTTCTTTCTCACTGAGAACTTCTTTCCTCAAAGTATTATCAATATATGGAACTTCGATGTCTTCATCTTCAATATTTTGTGGAGCAGATTGTTTGGTGACATTGGCAATTAAATTTAAGGGATCTGTTACAGGCTTGAAAACTGATTCCAGCGCTTCTTTATTGTTTATTTCAATATCCTTCATTTTACGTACTTTTTTCTTCACGGCTTCTGTCGCTTCAACAATTTGTCTTTTTAAAGATTTTTCCATATTGTTTAAATAGATCGTGATTGATTAAGTATTCCAAGTAGAATAATTAGAAACACTAAGGTAACGGATTTAAATAGCAATTTAATCAAAAACTACAAAGGTGTCAAATTTATTTCTATAACAGCCTTTATTTTTAGAGCAATCTTTATTAATGACAACAAAATTAAAGGGATCGTTCCATATTTTTGAACACATTTCACGAAATTCAACCCATGACATATCAGTGTTGACATGTTCTTCGTATATGTGCTTCAAATTAATTTCATCTTGTTTAAAAAGTATGATCAAATTGGCATTGTCTCTTATTAATTGTTTAGGAATTTTGCTATACGTTTGATTTAAATAAAAACAATCGATAAATTTATGTCTTCCCATTGCAAAGTAATCACGCATGTTGTTTTGATTTTCACAAGCAACATCATCAAATATAATCACAGAGTCAGGTTTTGCGTCCTGAACTCTTAGTATTTCTTCGTGTTCCTGATATTTTTGAAACGAAATACCTGGTACGCGTCGTAATACTTTTTCTAAAAATATGTACTTGGGTTGGTACAAGGTTTTTGAATAAATATAAACATTTCGAAATCTTAAACCATTTTCGTGTATAAGTAGACTAATGAGTAAATTTGTTTTTCCACAATTTGACGGTCCGCAAATTATACAGCGTACTGAATTAGGTAATAATTTACTGTGACGGAAATCAGTTTTACAAAATTCATCACATATTATGTTAATATTCAACGATTGTGGTTGTTTTACAAATTTCATGCTTACTGTGTGAAACAGTTCGAATAACAATGACAAATATTTTTTGTATGTTAATATTTATAAACCGTACGACTATGTATTTTGCGTTACTAGCATTAACCGAATCGACCGTTGACGATTGAGCATTCTGGACCATATCGATTATTGGGCGTTCTATACCACTATCGGCAGCGAGGCGCACTCGCCGAGCGACTTGCCGATAGTGGTATAGAATGCCCAATAATATACTACTGTTATCGTATGTAGGTATGTACCTAATGTACAAAGAGTTATAACTTTCGTGAGACATACTAAATAAATTATTATGTTTTCGGCTTACTTACGTAATAATTTGACGAGGAACTCGACTAGTTTCAAGCCATGCTAGAGGCTCATATTCATGATCAGCATTTCGCAACCCGCGACGCAGCGACTGTCGTGCTGCTACTGGCTACTCGTCTCGAATCACGGCAGAGGGCGCGCTGGGCCCGCAGACTCGACAGTCGCCGCGTCGCGGGTCGCGAAATGTTGCTCATGAATATGAGCCTCTAGCATGGCTTGAAACTAGTCGAGTTCCTCGTCAAATTATTACGTGAGTAAGCCGAAAACATAGTAATTTACAAAGAGTTGTTCCGTGCGGTAATCGAACCCGCGACACGTTGCGCGGTAGCCGGTTGCCCGCAGCACCAACCGTGCCGTCATATGAACTTACCCCGGCGTGATGTTATTGATGACCTTCTCCTCCATGGTTTCCACCAGGTCGATGAGCTTGTCTCCCGACAGGGGACTATCGTAGAACTTCTCGCCAATCATATTTTGCGGACAATTACTGAAAGTTGAAAGATATATAATTACTAGCGGACCCAACAGACGTTGTCCTGCATATCCACTTGAATGTATAAACAAAAATTCATTCAAATTAGTTCAGCTGTTTAGGATAAAATAACCTAAACATCGACTGCAGCGCCATCTGCCGGGCTGATTTGTGAATCTAGACCATTCCCAGATCCCCTTGAACACACACAAAAATTTTTATCAAAATCCGTCCAGTCGTTTGAGAGAAGTTCAGTGACATACACACTCACAGAAAAATTATATATATAAAGATATAAGTAACACATGGCACAACGAAGTACTCAAATTCAAGGTTTTATAGTCGAACAAATTGGTAAAATGAAATTATTTTAAACTAGTTTTGATGTCACTGGTTCGCTCACGATTCTTAAGTAAGAATTGCACTCTATAGATCTGGGAAAACTGCATAAAAATGCGTTTAGTAGTTTTAAAGTTGATTTCGGAAAAATACGTATCTAATATTTTTTCATTACCTAACTTACGGACTAATTAGATTTTTGATTTTCATACCCTGACATCATCCTAATTACCTGTAAGCAGTAGAAATATGAACAAAAGCCTTCAGCTTGCTGCATCCCCTGGCCAGCTTGAACATCTCCCTTGTCCCTCGAACATTGATCTCCACTGCAGTCTTCAAAGGCTCATCAAACCTCACTGTCGCTGCTCCATGGAAGATGACTTCCACCTGGTGGAAGAAGGAGAGAGTTAAGAGTATTATGCCCGTTTTGGGCTAGTGGTGAAAATCAGCACCGCGACTCGAGCTATTGCGCTCGGGTCACAGTATTTAAGCTGAGCTCTGGACGTATTGCGCCGTCTTCACTGTTTTTTTGCGTTATTGTTCTTTTTTTTAATAGCATGAGCCGGTAAACGAGCAGACGGATCACCTGATGGTAAGCAATCGGCGTCGCTCATGGACACTTGGAACACCAGAGGCGTTACAAGTGCGTTACCGGCCTTTTGGGGATTAGGAGTTTGAGGATCGTTGGGGATTCAGGAATTGGTGAGATTGGAGAAGGGGAGGGTAATTGGGCCTCCAGTAACCTCACTCATACGACGAAACACAACGCAAGCGTTGCTTCACGTCGGTTTTCTGCTTGGTCGTGCTATCACTCCGGTCGAGCCGGCCCAGTCGTGCCGAAGCATGGCTCTCCCACACTTGTATTTTGTGACGGCGTGCAAATAAACTCTTTTTCCTTCTTTCTTCTTCTTTCCATCAACCTACTCTAAATTTTAACCCCTAAGCTAAGATAGGTGACCATTAACGATTTTTTGATTTTCGCTATCAGTACGAGCAGGTATGGGTTATTTTAGATGTTACGTCATGCTAAGTAACTTGTAGTTAAGACATGGTTTAGCGGTAGACGATTAAAAGCCATTTTGTTTATTTAACTCGTCGAGTACCGTATTTATAGACACAATTAAAGAACAATAGGTTGCGGTCACCGGTGACCGCTTGGTGTTTGACAGTTTAAAAAACTCATTACCCCACACTAGGATTGTCTCCTGTGTCGTGTGTGCGTTTACAAGCATACAAGTTCACATACACATGACACACAGACCCGGAACAACCATTTGTGGCTACAAAGAGATGCTCCGTGCGGGAATCGGACCCGCTACACGTAGCGCGGCACACAGTTGCCCACCCACTGCGTCAACCGTGGAATCTAACAGTTACTCGTACGACGATGATAAATGCATTGTATCACGGTTTTCCATACCTCCTCTAGTGTTCCAGGTGTCTATAGACGGCATTGATTGCTTACCATCAGGTGATCCGTCTGCTCGTTTGCCTATAAAATCTAATAACAGAACTACTATTTCATCGCGAAATAACAATCGCAAATCGCAGTATTTCCATAAAATACGTATTCAAGTACCACCACATCCGTCTTTCTATGACATTATCAACTTTAACTCTTTTAGAATAAGGACCAAAATGTATTGAAGATATTCTATACCTATTAACTTGAGACTGGTTTGACGTGTATGTGTGTTTATTGAGCAGTTAATCTTGAACTCCAATGGTTAAGCAAATATTATCATAAGAAGGTAGCTTAGTTGTAAAAGTGGCTTCGACACTTGAGTCGTACAAAAAATGTTGTGGTTTTTACACAAAATCACGTAATACATATAAAAAGCTTAAGATCAGGCTCCATCCTCCATAAGTGTGGGAGAGCAATGCTTCGGCACGAATGGGCCGGCTCGACCGGAGTGATACCACGGCCGAGCAGAAAACCGACGTGACGCAACGCTTGCGTTGTGTTTCGTTGTGTGAGTGAGGTTACCGGCGGCTCAATTACTCCCCTCCCCCTCCTCAATCTCCCCAATTCCTGAATTCTCAATAATCCTCAAATTCTTAATCCCCAAAAGGCCGATAACGCACCGGTATCACCTCTGGTGTTCCGGGTGTCCTTGAGCGACGCCGATTGCTTACCATCAGGTGATCCGTCTGGTCGTTTAGCGGCCTAACCTATAAAAATCTACAGTCCACTGCTGAACTATGAGCCTCTTCTACATAAGAGGGGTTTGCTAGAATCTCCACGGTTGGCTTGGGTTGGAGATCACAGTATAAAAGGTTCAGGTTTACCAGAGAGTGCCCGGTCTTTGTCAAACGGGTATTCGACACGGCAAGAGTAGGGGTAGTAGATATATATCACATACCTCATTCATTATCTTGATCCTGTCTTCAGGGCACATTCCAAGGTCTAGTTGCCCTACGTCACCTTCGACTATGCTGATCTTGTTGATGAAGTCTGGACATTCTTTGCGGAGTCTGTCGTACAGCTGGAAAAAGAATTAAAAAAAATTAACATAACATCACGCCTTTTATCCCGAAGGGATAGCCAGAGGTGCACAGTATGCCACTGTACAATGTAACACCCACTTTTCACTATTTATGTTATAAGTCCCATGTAATAGGGGGTAAGCCTATTGCCATATACCAGGCACAATTCCAGACTCCGTGCTACTACTGAGAATTAAAAACTCAGTAATACTTTGTTCGACCCGGGAATCGAACCCGAGACCCCTTGCTCGGCAGTCGCACTCGGCCAATGAGGCAGTCAAAGCAAACAGGCAAAAATATGTTAAGTATGATAACAATAATATCTAAATGTGACCCCAAATTTAAGGGGGGGAAATCATTAAAACTCCTCCCGTGTTTGGTGAGGCGAGAGAGTGTCAGACTCTTACTGACTAAACACCACCCCGTTCCTACTACTGCTCCGAGCTGGAGTCGCGGTAGCCCTTACCGTCGTCTACAGACCCAATCAGCTTCAGCCCTAGTGGTCTTTATAAGCCCCGTCTGTAGTGGTCAGACACCACAAGAATACTAGTGTTTATACGCCCAGATCTGGTTCTGGTCGGGCTGCGAGCTACACTTGTGTGCCGTCGCTGAGCTCTGAGTTCAATCCCTAGGTAAAGTCGCGGAGAACCTAACGGGTTAACGGGGTTCCGGCTCGACGTGCAGGAGAAGGAACGGGGTGGTTTTTAGTCAGTAAGAGTCTGACACTCCCTTCCGCCTCACTCAGACGGGAGCAGTCATTCGATGATTTTCCCCCCTTAAAAATAACTTATTCGATAGAATGACTGCACGGTTGGTACGGTGGCTTCTACACAGGAATCTTGGCATGAGCAAATAGCTTCACTTTTAAATTTTTTTTTGACGTTCAAAAGTGCCTTCCTGGTCCAACTGGAATGAATGATTTTGACTTTGACATTGATAGACAAAAGAAAATTGAGTAAGAAACTGCACGACTGATCACTGCACGGTTGGTGCGGTGGCTGGGCAACCGGCTGCCGTGCAACGTGTCGCGGGTTCGATTCCCGCACGGAACAACACTTTGTGTAATCCACAAATTGTTGTTCCGGGTCTGGGTGTCATTGTGTATGTGAACTTGTATGTTTGTAAACGCACCCACGACACAGGATAAAATGCTAGTGTGGGGCAACGTTTAAAAAAAATGCAATTTAAAATCTTACCACATCATCAAATTGTTCTTGCAGTCTTTTAGTGATGGTTTTGTTCTTCTTCGGTCTTGCTAGAAGAAAGATCTTCTTCAAGTCTGGACAGGATCTGAGATAGAAAGAAAGTAGAATATGAGTTAAGTAATATTTTAAACAAACACAACCCCGTGGTTTAGTCACGCCGGTGTACTGTGAGGCCGTATTACTCCGGTTGAATCAATGCAGCAGTGCCGAAACATGGTTATCCGACGGGAAAAAACCTTGAGTGATTTTAAATTCTCGTCATTTTAGGCCATATATTGTTGCGAGGAACAGGATATTTGTGATCATATAGTCACTAGCCTATAGCCTTTTTTTATTGGGTCAATCTCGCTACAACCTCCCAAAACCGCTGCAACTCCTGTACACCAGGATCTACAGTAGATACAACCATGCAAACACCGGAACACTGAAGCCCTACGTCCCAGGGACATAAACAACTTTTTTTTTTTTTTTTTTTTTTTAAATAATTTATTCAGTGAACTTATTACAAATTGTGTCCTTAAAAACTAAACTCGCCAAACTGTAACGTTTGATGGCGAGAGGCGCTCTTTGTACAGTTTAATACAAAACAGTGAATTTAGTAATTCTTACATAGTTTTTTCTTTAGCATTTAAATATCCCATCACATATAATATCCCTTATTACTTACTTCGACATAGTTTATATACCTAATATAAAACAATCTTTATGAAAATAACAATAAAAAACAAACAAGACATAACAATGTTATTTCTTATTAATACTCTAACATAAATCTTTTTAATTTTAACTTTAGAGATCCTTTCGTAAACTTTTTTCCTTCTTCTCTCAGTAAATCTATTCTATTAAATACATTAGGAACTAAGTATTCAGATGTTCTTTTGCCATAATAGTTTTTTATTTCTGGTAATATTATAGTTTATTATTATAGTTTATTCTCTCTAACCCTACGTGTGTTGTACTTGTTCTTTACATTAATTTTAAACTCGTCACTATAATAATATTGCAAACCAACTAAATAATCTACTTTTTTATCTATGGGTATTATTTTACAAATAGGAAATAACTTATTGTTCTATATTATATCAAAATAATAGTTTACTAATTTATGCATCACTGCATGTATCTCTATAGTCTATGTACTGTGCTCTATTTTGTCTATAGTATAAATAAAAAAAAGTAAAAACCTTCACTTGTGCAACCGACTTCTCGAGTTTTATTAGGTTATGGGCCCAGTCCCACATTTTTTCACAAAAGTTAATAGTGTAAAGTTAGCAGATTTCGCGAAAAGTGTTTAAAAATGAATTCTAATTATCTGGCGAATGTACCAAAGTTGAAGGGTCGTGAAAACTACGACGATTGGGCGTTCGCGTTAGAAAACTTGCTGATACTGGAAGGTGCGGACAAGTATCTGAAGCAAGAACCTACTAATACTGAAGCTGCAGCATCTGCAGTAGCAGCTACGACAGACGCAAAAACACGGGCGAAAGTGATCTTGACGATTGACTCGTCATTGTACGTGCACATAAAGCAGGCAAAGACTACGAAGGAATTGTGGACAACGTTGAAGTGTTTGTTTGACGATTCAGGATTTTCGCGGAGAATTACTTTGCTACGTCATTTGATTTCGATCAGATTGGAAAACTGTGAAAATATGACGAATTATGTGACACAAATTGTCGAGACTTCACAGCGATTAACGGGCACTGGATTTGAAATTAACGACGAGTGGATTGGTTCATTGATGCTGGCTGGTTTACCCGAACGATTTATGCCTATGATTATGGCCATCGAGCACTCTGGGATCGGCATAACAGCAGATGCAATAAAAACCAAACTGCTGGATATGGAGTCAGTTCAAGTGAGTGAAACGGAATGTAACTCGGCATTAGTTGCAAAAAGTTGGAACAAGAAAAATAGAAATGGCAACACTACTAAGCATAAACCACAGACATCGCATACGCATCTGTCAAACTCAAATGTCAAAACAATTACATGTTACAAATGCAAGGAAACAGGCCATTATCGCAATCAATGTCCTCTTTTACATGAAAGACAGGAGAAGAAAAAACAGACTAACGCTTTTAGCGTTGTTTTTCTCAGCGGGAATTTCACAAAGCAGGATTTTTACATTGACAGCGGAGCAAGTATGCACTTAATTGCGAATGAAAAATGGTTAAAAAATCCGCAATATTCACCAAAGTTGCCGGATATTGTAGTAGCGAATGAAACTAAAGTTCCAGTTCTATGTTCCGGAGACATTGTAATTACAACAAGTCACGATTACGAAGTTACAGTGAAGAATGTTTATTGCGTGCCAAGTTTAGCGACTAACCTATTATCAGTCAGTGAACTGATAAGGAATGGAAACAGTGTAAATTTCGAGCTTAATAAGTGCCTCATACGAAACAAATCAGGTGATTTAGTGGCGGAGGCTGTTCTTATTAACGGAGTATACAAGTTGAACCTGAAATCGACACAGACTTGTTTCTTAACCTCTCCAGTGGTTGATGGTGACACATGGCACAGGCGATTAGGACATCTGAACAGCAGTGACATGAACAAAATGAAGCGTGGTTTGGTAAAAGGCATGGATTATCCAGATACATTCTCAACAAGCAAGTCGGAATGTGAGATATGCTGTGAAGGGAAGCAATCAAGGTTGCCCTTCTCTACAGGTACTCAAGCCACCGAAATACTTCAAGTTGTTACATCTGACATTTGTGGCCCCATGGAACAGTTATCTATTGGTGGTGCTAGATATTTTTTACTGTTCATCGATGCATTCAGTAGAATGACTTTCATCTATTTCTTAAAGGCAAAGAGTGAAGCATTAAGTTATTTCAAAGAATTCAAGTCGATGGTAGAAAATTATAAGAATAAGAAAATAAAAATCCTGCGTACTGACAATGGTTTGGAGTATTGCAACAGAGATTTTGAAAATTTTCTGAAGAGTACAGGCATGTACACCAAAAAACCAATCCTTACACGCCAGAACAGAATGGTACTAGTGAGAGATCCAATCGTACCATTGTTGAACGGGCGAGGTGTCTCCTATTTGAAGCTGATCTCGAGAAGAAGTTCTGGGCAGAAGCAGCAAACCATGCTGTCTATCTTAAGAACAGGTCAGTAGCTTCAGGTTTAGAAAAAACACCATATGAAATTTGGACAGGCAGAAAGCCAAATCTAACAAACCTACGTGTATTTGGCAGTCCTGTTATGGTCCACATACCCAAAGAAAAGAGGACCAAGTGGGACAGAAAGTCTAAGAAACATATACTTGTAGGATACAGTGAAAACATCAAAGGTTATAGGATATATGATCCAACGAAGAACACAGTGACTACTAGCAGAGATGTAGTCATACTAGAACAGAAGACCAAGCAAGACACTGCTACTGTCTGCATAGAAAATACAGATTCAGTGGGGGAATTATTGGAGGAATCTGTAGTTAAATTGGAATCTACAGAACAGTCGAGCTCATCTGAATCGGAGTACCTGGATGTCAAAAACCAGAAATACTCAGACGATGCTTCAAACAGAGCGGTTAACTCACCAGAAATACCCACAGAAGTTAAACAGAAGCGACAGAGAAAGAAGCCAGAGAGATATGGTTATGCCAACATATGCACAAACTACATAGGAGATGATAACATGACGTATGCAGAGGCTATCAGTGGACCTGAGAAACAACAGTGGATGCAGGCGATGGCAGAGGAGCTGCAGTCATTTGCAGATAACGATGTGTGGGATGTCGTTGATTCTCCAGATAATGTGAGTGTAGTGCAGTGTAAATGGGTACTAAAAAAGAAACTAGATTGTGACAATAAAGTGCGGTATCGTGCGCGATTAGTGGCAAAAGGCTTCACGCAAAAAGCTGGTGTGGACTATCAGGAAACTTTTTCCCCTGTGATCCGTCACTCAACCTTGCGTTTGTTGTTTGCACTGAGTGTACAGCTTGATATGGACATTACACACTTAGACGTCACAACAGCTTTTCTTAATGGTTGCTTAAAAGAAAGCATTTATATGCACTTGCCAGAAGGCTTTCCTGTTGCAAATTTTGAATCTAGTAAAGTATTAAAATTAAAAAAGGCTGTTTATGGCTTAAAACAGTCATCACTGGCTTGGTATCAAAAAGTAGAAGAAACATTATGTCATTTGGGATTTAATAAAAGTAAATTAGAACCTTGTGTGTTCATAAAAAATCATAAAAATAATAAGACAATTATTATAGGCCTTTATGTTGATGATTTTTTGATATTCTCAAATTGTAAAACTGTTACTGATTGGCTGATAAATGCTTTGAATCAGAAATTTAAATTAAAAAATTTAGGTCCTGTAAAGAAATATTTAGGCATGAGAATTGAAAGAAATTGTGATGAAATTAGAATAGACCAAGAGAATTATATTGAGCAACTATTACAAAAATTTGATATGTATAATTGTAACACATCTGAAACTCCTATTGAGTGTAAGTTAAATATAGAGAAATCAATAGTTTGTGAGGAGAAATTACCTTATCAAAAATTAATAGGTAGCTTGATGTACTTGGCAATAATGACTCGACCAGATATTGCATACACAGTCAGTTATTTAAGTCAATTTAATAATTCTTATTCACAAATTCACTGGAATTATGCTAAAAGGGTCTTGAAATATTTGTTGAGGACAAAAGACTATTGTTTAAAATATTCCAAAGGAAGGGCAGAGATAACTGGATTTGTAGATGCCGATTGGGCTAGCGATACCATTGACAGACGGTCATACACTGGATTTTGTTTTTTAAAATCAGGCTCTGCCATTTCTTGGGAAAGTAAAAAACAAAGAACTGTAGCTTTAAGCAGTTGTGAGGCTGAATATATGGCTCTATCAGAAGCTGGTAGAGAAGCCATTTATTTACAAAACTTAGAGCGTGAACTAATTGGTTCTTGTAAAAAAATTGTGTTGTATAGCGATAGTCAGAGCGCATTAAAATTGGCTAGTAATAGTTTGTCACATAAACGTTCAAAACATATTGATGTTCGATTTAATTTCATTAGGGACATTATTAGCAAAGATGTTATTGAAACTAAATATTTACCAACTTCAAGCATGCCTGCTGACTTATTAACTAAAGGATTAAGTTCGGTAAAACATTATAAATTTATGAAAACACTAGGGGTTGTTCAGGAATAAATTTATTGTATCCAATGTTTATTGTAATAATGTATGTACAATGTAGCTTAACATAATTTGGACTTTATTTAATAATTTTGATATAGTGGGGGTGTTCTATATTATATCAAAATAATAGTTTACTAATTTATGCATCACTGCATGTATCTCTATAGTCTATGTACTGTGCTCTATTTTGTCTATAGTATAAATAAAAAAAAGTAAAAACCTTCACTTGTGCAACCGACTTCTCGAGTTTTATTACTTATCATACTCTTTCTTGCAACTATCTTTAACATTTTTACTTACTAGGAACTTTATCAGACTTATTTGTATGTCTTTAATATCCTTTATATATGATATGAATGTTCGACCATACACAAGTAGTCCATAACTTATTAGCGAGTCTGCAAGTGCAAAGTAAACTAATCTGAGAGTCTTTTTGTTCAGTACATTTTTTAATTAACTGTCTTGGTTCTTGCAATGAAATAAATCAGAAGATATTAGAGGTAATAGAGGAGAAGAAAATAAGTTCACAAGTTTGTCAGCCGAACTGTGGATATCAGGTCCAAATCCTGGAGCTACAAATGCCATCCAAGGGGACGGACGGGACGATAATATTATCCTCATGCCTGTCTCCCATGGGAGTAGGCAGTGACTATGCATCACCAATTGCTACGATTCTTACACACCTCTTTCGCTTCATCAATCTTTTCATGCATGCTCATCGGTTAAGGGTACTTTTAATTTGGCCCTTCTTATATATGTCGCCAATCTGGTCGATATATGTTCGTCTAGGGCGTCCTCTACCGACGGTCCCATTTTTTCGTATATCTGCTTTCATTCATCCTTTCTATAAGGCGCGGCGTGACGACTCTCTCGATGATAACAAAGAATAAAGGGGTTCTAAATGCCTGATGCTATTTTGTTTATGCGAAATGCGTACATTTTGATTACGTACTACTTTATTGATTAGTATTCCACAATTGTTTGCATGTGATAGACAGCTCGGTGTCTCCGACTGTGTGATGATTAACCAACAATCAACATACATAAGAAGTATCATGGCTTCGTAACGCTAGTGGGGTCGCAAGAGGCGCATGTTGAAAAAAAAAATACCGGTCATCGATTGTCCACTATCTCGCCTGATGATACGGCCTACGATGGAGCACGCCTACATGAGCGACCTATTCACTCGGGCCTTGAAGACACCCAGGTTGACCCTGAAGGGTATCCTTCAAGAGAATGATACTGACTCTGACGCACAAGGAAGCTTGATGCGAAGCGCTTCGTGCGTGTGGGTGGGACATTTACCATGAATCGGTGACGGTTCGTCGATTGCAAGACAATCGGTGTACGATGGTAATGGTACGATGATGGAAAGGACTAGGGGTAATCAAGTTGTGCAATTCCCCCGCACACTCACTGAGATACACCGAAATATCTCTGGCAAGGAATTCCACTCCTAAGAGGTTCAAACAAAGATACTGGAAGCGAAACGCTTCATACCACATAACATCACCCTCATCAGATCCTCTGCTAAACAAAGGCTCATAAGTAGTGATATTCCATAATCACCACGTTTGTCAAAATGTTTGGGGATCACAGTTCACTAAGTCAATCCAAACAATTCTCACGGATGTCTTTGAAAAACAAATCACGCATACAATAAGTATAATTTTTAGTAGTTGTTACATTAACTGTATGTATGTACGACTGTTTGTCATTCAAAACATGTTTTAGTACCTTTTTATAGTACTTAAGTGCAAAGCTGCGGTTTTCTAGATAAATATCAGTCCTGGGTTTATTCCCAGCCGTGTGAATGTAACAAGCAGTAGGGCTAATTTAAAATTCATCGCTAAAGTTAAGGAAAACCACGGCTTTTGAGATAATCAATAGACAGTAGCGAGGTTGACTGTCCAGGCGACACACGTACTTAGGTATCGCCATGAGCTAATGTTCACATGTAAACAGCAGCTCATGTAGTGTAGATGTCCAGTCAACAAGGATGTAGCGAGGTTGACTGTCCAGGCGACACACGTACTTAGGTATCGTCATGAGCTAATGTTCACATGTAAACAGCAGCTCATGTAGTGTAGATGTCCAGTCAACAAGGATGTAGTGAGGTTGACTGTCCAGGCGACACACGTACTTAGGTATCGTCATGAGCTAATGTTCACATGTAAACAGCAGCTCATGCAGTGTAGATGTCCAGTCAACAAGGATGTAGCGAGGTTGACTGTCCAGGCGACACACGTAGCTGTCCTGTCTGCATGTATGTCCAGGTGGGTGGGTGTGTAAGGTAGTTACGTAGTCTTTACAATGATTTATATAATGTTGATTACTGCTACTAATCAATAGTTTAAGAGCGTACGACCTTATCACGTAGATACCGTCCTTGATTACGCAAGATACTTTGCAATTGCTACGTACAATACAGTAACATCTGATTGTTTCATAGTTCCTTTTTGTCTTGTGTTAAAATTATACATTAACATACATACATAACATCACGCCTTTTATCCCCGAGGGATATTTTTTAAGGGGTGAAAATCATCGAATGACTGCTCCCGCCTGGGTGAGGCGGGAGGGAGTGTCAGACTCTTACTGACTAAAAACCACCCCGTTCCTTCTCCTGCACGTTGAGCCGGAGCCCCGGTTACCCGTTAGGTTCTCCGCGACATTCTCGAAGGGATAGGCAGAGGTGCACATTATGCCATTGTACAATGTAACACCCACTTTTCACTATTTATGTTATGAGTCCCATGTAATACGGGGTGAGCCTATTGCCATATACTGGGCACAATTCCAGACTCCGTGCTACTACTGAGAATTTTTAAAAACCCAGTAATACTTTGCCCGACTCGGGAATCGAACCCGAGACCCCTTGCTCGGCAGTCGCAATTGCGACCACTCGGCCAACGAGGCAGTGCTGAGAATTTTTTAAAAACCCAATAATACTTTAACCGCAGCCCGCGCTTTCTTCGATAGAATGCAAAACCTCGGGTAGATTTAATAATGTAATATTTTCTAATTGTTTTAAAGTTTTATAGAAGAAAAGCTAAAGTGCTTGTTCAACTGATTAATGTAATACAGTGTCGATCTACTGAAATATTGGAAGTAAAAACCTTTAATTGTCGATTTTTCTGTTTTAGGTTGGTATTAGTAATGTGTACATGTTTGATCTTAATTAATTTGTGTGTTTCAATTGATGTTAACAATAAACTTTCTGTTTTAGATAAATCAAAATTGTGCGTTTTTTGCTCCTGTATTATCCTACATATTACATATGTACTGAAGATATTAAAAGAAACACCATGTCGGTACATTATGGATGGGGTCTACGGCCGCTAAAGAATGGGTCGTCGGCAGAGAATGTAGTATTGAAGAGGTTCTCTTGAGGTCGTACTGAAGAGTGTCAGGGTACTTGACATAACTTTACGACGTATAAACTTATAGAGTAAAGCAGAGTAAAGAATATTACCACACATACATAACATAACATCACGCCTTTTAACCCCGAAGGGGTAGGCAGAGGTGCACATTATGCCACTGTACAATGTACACCCACTTTTCACTATTTATGTTATGAGTCCCATGTACTTAATAGGGGGTGAGCCTATTGTAATATACCGGGCACTATTCCAAACTCCGTGCTACTACTGAGATTGTTTAATAATAATATGAATAACAGTAACTAATTTAACTAGTATGTAAAAATATTAGCAATGAGCTAATACTAATATCACACCTTACAATTCTTAGAAGGTGCAAACAGAATTATTCTAAGTACACATGGAATAAATTAGCAAAAATTCGCACATACTTATGACCTGGACAGTCGCATAATGCAAGCAAAGCCATAGCAAATGCTAAGTTTATCCAGTAAATACAAAGTTCAGTAACTTTACATAATGAAATATTCATATATTATACAGTAAAACAAACCTCGGAAAACCTAACGGGTAACCGGGGCTCCGGCTCGAAATGCAGGAGAAGGAACGGGGTGGTTTTAAGTCAGTAAGAGTCTGACACTCCCTCCCGCCTCACTCAGGCGGGAGAAGTCATTCGATCATTTTCCCCCTTAAAAAAATACTATAAGTCTAATTTATAGTCCCTTAGTCGGGTATACGACACCCGCGGGAAGAGTAGCGGTGGTAACTTTGCTATAATGTCGTGTGTAATGTTATTTAAGTCATGTTATAAAGAGTTCATTAACTTGGCATAGAAAAACAGTATCTACGAACAGCAAAAGGAAAACATTACATTTTACTGTATGGAGAACCGTTTCTGAGATGTGCGCGGACAGAAAGCTAAACAGAATGAAATAGGGTGACCATGATCACAAAATTAATTATTTTTTTTTAAGGTGGGAAAATCATCGTATGACTTCTCCCGCCTGGGTGAGGCGGGAGAGAGTGTCAAACTCTTACTGACTTAAAACCACCCCGTTCCTTCTTCTGCACTTTGAGCCGGAGCCCCGGTAACCCGTTAGGTTCTCCGCGACTCCGAATCGGCTTCGGCCCTGGTGGTCTGATGGCTCTTTGAGGCGCGCGCGAAAAATTATTTAAGAATAACATTGATAGTAGTAGGATATCGTCTTATTTTTAATTTTGAACTTACGTCATGGACCCAGCACATTTGGTATAACATAACGTAACATCACGCCTTTTATCCCCGAAATAGGTACGCAGAGGTGCACTTAATTAATGCCACTGTACAATGTAACACCCACTTTTCACTATTTATGTTATGAGTCTCATGTAATAGGGGGTTGAATCTATTGCCATATACCGGGCACAATTCCCACACTCCGTGCTACTACTGAGATTTGGTATAAGACCTTTAAATTAGGGTACAGGCCAACAAACGAGTAGACGGATCACCTGATGGTAAGCAATCAGCGCTGCCCATGGACACCCACAACAATAGAAATACGTTGCCGGCCTTTGGAAGACCTCACTCATACAGCTGCACACAACGCTGTGTTAGTATAACTGTGGTAAGCGGGCATCCGGTTAACTCACTCACACGACGAAACACAACGCAAGCGTTGTTTCACGTTGGTGTTCTGCTCGGCCGTGGTATCACTCCGGTCGAGCCGGCCCATTCGTGCCGAAGCATAGCCTATTATCTTATTCTATTATGTAAAGCGGAAGAGTTTGTTTATTTGTTTGAACGCGCTAATCTCCGTAACTACAAGTCTGATTTGAATAAGTGTTTTTGTGTTGGATTGGGCATTTATCGAGGATGGCTATAGGCTATAAAACATCACGCTACAACCAATAGGAGCTGAGCAGAGCGTGTGAAACCGCGCGGAAGTAGCTAGTATCTAATATTATGTAAACTATATTTTATCGTTAAATATGTATAGTATAATGTAACATAGTACTTAGATAAATTGCCATACATTTGCGTAAGTTTTTTCCAAAGTGATATTCAATGTTGATAGAGGAAGTCTTCTTATCATTTATTGTTATCAATGAACTAATAGTGCTATCTTAATATCTGATAATTGAATTATTATTACATAAAATAATTTATGTAATATTATATACTAGCTACTTCCCCGCGGTTTCACCCGCTCTGCTCGGTTCTTTTTGACCGTAGCGTGATGTTTTATAGGCTATATAGTTTTCCTCGATAAATGGACTATCCTATACAATAAGAATTATTCAAATCGTAGCAGTAGTTTCTGAGTTTATCGCGTTCAAACAAACAAACAAACAGAAAAACTCTTCAGCTTTATTATAATAGTAATAAGATTTTATTACATAAAGAGTGCGGCAAAGGTGAACATTTTAAATTGTCATGATGCATCTATACAGATAAATAAAATTCGAGTGTCTATTTGTAATATTAAAATAACCGCTTTTTACTACATGCATATGAATATGTATATGATGCATAGGTATACCAAAACAATTTATTTTTATTTTTGTCTGTCTTTATGTTTGTACAGGCTCATCTTTGGAATAGCTGGACCGATTTTGACGGAACTTTTACTGGCAGGTAGCTAATATACTGAGGTGTAACATAGGCTACTTTTATATTGAAGAAAAGAAACTATAATAATTATTCATATTATCTTAAGTTACTTGGACGCTGCGTTGCGCTACGCTACACGGACGAAGTGGCGGGTTACAACTATAGTTTAAAATAAATTCACTTTTTATAAGTTACGTTCTAGCTTTTGACGCGTTACCTTGTCGCGATTTTTAACTTTCAATATACAGGGAATATAAGATATTGTCTCAAAAAAAATCTAATCATCGTCACCCTACAATCTGATACAACTAAAGCATGACTAATTCCACACACCACATACAAAATTCAACCTCAATCCTCTAACAATAGACTTCAAATTCGCTTAAACTGATTACTAAATCGATAGTCCAGTTGACAATGTAATTTTAATTCGAACTTTATTGTTAGAGATTTAAAGTTGAATTTCTTTTGTTTTTTAATAGAAGGACAATGTACTTAGGTATTTTATGTCGCAATTGCATTAATAGTAAATTTGTAAGCACTAGGAATTGTAAAATACCTAGATTGTTTCGTTCTAACTCGTATTTGTATGAGCCTTTGTTTTGGGAGAGACAGGCTTTGGCACTGCTGTATCGGCTCGCCCGGAGTGATACCACAGCCTCAAAGTACACCGGCGTGACACTACCACGGCGTTGTGTACAGCCGTGTGAGTGAGGTTACGTACTTATAACTCATCTTGTGTAGTGGGTGTTCATTGGCGAGCATGTAGCTTTTTTTTTAACGGGGGAATATCATCGAATGACTGCTCCCGTCTGGGTGAGGCGGGAGGGAGTGTCAGACTCTTACTGACTAAAAACCACCCCGTTCCTTCTCCTGCACTTCGAGCCGGAGCCCCGGTAACCCGTTAGGTTTTCCGCGACTCCGAATCAGCATCGGCATCGGCCCTGTTGGGCCCCATCTGTGGTGGACGAGCATATAGCAACACTTTAAATTTTTTGTTGACGTTAAAAATACCTTTCTGCGTGCTTTCTCTTGAAACCTCGTTGGCGGAGTGGGCGCAAGTGCGACTGCTGGTCAAGAGGTCTCGGGTTCGATTCCCGGGTCGGGCAAAGTATTACTGGGTTTTTAAAAATCTTAGTAGTAGCACGGAGTCTGGAATTGTGCCCGGTATATGGCAATAGACTCACCCCCTATTACATGGGACTCATAACATAAATAGTGAAAAGTGGGTGTTACATTGTACAGTGGTATTAAGTGCCGTAATGTGCACTTCTGCCTACCTAATGATTTTGCTTTTAACTTTGCACTGATTCGACAAATGTGCGTTGACGTTTTAGAACTTACTAATAAATAACATAACATTTGACTTTGACTTTGACTCTCCTACTAAATATCACCCGCTATTTATTGGTAGAATGAATGTGAGCATAATTATATGTGTCATCAACAGCCTATAAATGCCCCCTGCTGAGCAAAGCCTCTTCTCACACAGAGAAGCTTTGAGCATTAATCACCACGCTTGCTCAATGCGGGTTGGCGATTAAAAACTTATAATTAGAAATTATAAGCCCAGGTTTCCTCACGATGTTTTCCTTCACCGTTTGTCAGTGGTGTCTAGATAATCTTAGAAAGTACGTATAACTCGGAAAAAGTCACATTGGTACTTGCCGTTGGTAGGTTTCAAGCCCGCACCCTCATGCATGAGAAGTGGGCGTCTTAAACCTCCGGGCCACCACGACATAATTATATGTATATGTCGTAGGATAATTTGATACTTCGAATCTTCGCGGAAATCCTAGGGGTTTTGCGAAAACGCGGATAATTAGACATAGCCGAAAAATTATCAAATCTTACTGGACAAAGTCAGGATTTTTGCGAAAATACTCATTACTATAGTAGGTAAGATTGCGAAACGAAACGCTGGCTGTTATGAAATAAGAACGCTGATTGGTCGGTCAGCGCGATCAATAAGAGATCGTCTCTGATTGGTTGACGTCTTAAATGATTTTTCGTCGTCTTAAACGACCAGTTTCATCCAATTTATGGATTACACCCTAAAATTGGATCATTTTTTTTACTACGACTGAGATCTCCTATTGTCTGTAGAAAACAACATACATACTAAAATTTTCAATAAAAAGTTTATAAAAACAATTTAGTGATTTTCCTTTCTCACCTATTCTAAACCTTCATATCTCTATGATACAATACTTGAAGTTAATCATCGGCAAACTAGGAACCAATTAGAAGTCAGCCAGCAAAATTGTAGCCAATCAGTGTTGAGCACATCAAATCTTACTATAGTAACGAGTATTTTCGCAAAAATCCTGACTTTGTCCAGTAAGATTTGATAATTTTTCGCCAATATCTAATTATCAGCGTTTTCGCAAAACCCCTAGGATTTCCGCAAATATTCGAAGTATCAAATTATCCTACGACATATACAGCAGCTCAATTTTAAATGCTGTCCTAGTATTGGGAATTTTTGAAATACCGATGCATTCAAGCAGTCGCCCTGGGGGTCACTTGACCAACGGGTGAAAGTGTAACTGGATTGTAAAGTCTCCAAATTATTTAAAACTAGCTTTTACCCGCGGCTTCGCTCGCGTCACAAAAGAATAAAAAGTAGCCTATGTGACATATACCAATACACACAGCGCCATCTATACCAATACTTTTGTTTTTCCTCGGGAATATCAATTTTTTCCCTATTACCCTATTATTTAATCCGGACTTCTAACTTTACGTCTGCAAAAATTCAAAGCAATCGGTTGAGTAGTACGGCGTGAACAAACAAACAAACAAACTCACTTTCAGATTTATAATATTAGTAAGGATGATACCCATATACAAGTGGAAGGTCCTATTTTGCACCTGTTGAACCGGTCCCATTTCGCCGCAGTGGTTTTTTTTTGTATAGGAGGCAAACGAGCAGACGGATCACCTGATGGTAAGCATTAACAGGGTATAACCTGGGTGTCTTCAAGGCCCGAGTGAATAGGTTGCTTATGGGACGACGTGCTCCATCGTAGACTGCACCATCACTTACCATACCATCAGGTGAGATAATGGTCAAACGTCGCCCCACCAAATATATATAAAAAAAAAATTAACATTAACATGTACCCATGAGTAATTACTCAAGATCTTATTTAGCATGTTAACCGTTTATAATATGTACTACCATAGCATAACATCACGCCTTTTATCCCCGAAGGGGTAGGCAGAGGTGCACATTACGGCACTTAATGCCACTGTACAATGTAACACCCACTTTTCACTATTTATGTTATGAGTCCCATGTAATAGGGGGTGTGCTAGTTTCCAGACTCCGTGCTACTACTGAGATTCTTTAAAGAAACACAGTAATACTTAGCCTGACCCGGGAATCGAACCCGAGACTCCTCACCCGGCAGTCGCACTTGCGACCACTCGGCTAACTAGGCCTGTAATATGTACATACATACCATACAGTCTTTATTATATCTATGTCTGTCTCTACATGTCACCTATTTTAAACGTGTCAAATAAATGTTTTTTTTATGTATTTCTTTCATCATCATCAATGGCACATGAGGGTTGGGTTGCCTCAAGCCTCTACATAAGAGGTGTTGGCGCATTAGTATGGCCATCGACCATAGAGGCGGCGACGCGCGGGACGGGGTATAAAAACCCACGGCCGCGCGAGCGCCGCGCTTCTTCTTCATCGACACACGCCAGCCATAGCATTCGGGCATTTCTTTGTATCGGTGTGAGCCGGTCTTGATTCTGATATGTAGAAATTAAACCTATTAATTGTGCAGTCTTCTGTTTTAATTTAAAATAACCCGACAGAGCTACGACAGAGGAATTTGTCATAATCCCACGCTGGCCAGGTGCGTCGAAGACCACAGTTCAAAAGGTCCTGGGGGCTTACTCTTGAATCCAATTCCGATCGATAGACATTGGCATTGTGAAATTTCGTACTCTTGAGTTCCAACACTAGCGCCCATTGCATCCGTATTGCGTGGATATTGAATGAACTAAATGGTATTGAGTTTGGCTTTATATTCCGTACTCTGAATGCTATTTTAACAGCTACGATAGGGGTTGTATAGTGTTGACATTGAATAATGATTGGTTTCAAGATTAAGCACCCAGGTTTATCAGAGATCGCTGATGCCCGGTCTCTGTCAAGGTACATAATATTTTGGCCTCCAATAATCAAAATATATATATGCATAGTATACGATGGGTATGCTAATATAATGTACATATATGTTCTTATATTATTTCGTTTTCAAACAGAAAGGAATTTTTATAGTGATTTTATGTAAGTGACCAGTACATTGTACTTTTCGCCAGTTTTATTATGTAGCTACAATTTTTAACCGACTTCAAACAAGAAAGAGGAGGTTTTAGGTTGAACTGTACATATACAACATTTAAGTTATACACGCACATCCTTAAAATAATTTGTTCAGAATCGATTTATATAATTTTTAGTATAACTAGGTAATTTTTTATCCTAAAAATAATTAAAACTACGGAAATTATTGTCATATTAACCCTGTATTGTTAAAACAAATCGAAATGGACCGTAAGTCAAAGCAATAAGACTTTTAAAATCGCAGTTTTATTTGTATTCATACAAATTTATCATTCAATACAAAATAAAGAAAAATAAACCTTATGACAAGACCAGTAAGGATGCATATACATGTTAAATTAAAAATTTAGTGTATGTATTATGATTATAACATAATATTCTAATTGGGGTGTTTGAGGGTGTGCGTTAATTACGTTACATGTTGTATATCTATGTTTATCTGTGATTATCTCGCAATTATCTTATCGTAAAATTTCCCTCACACTGTGTATAAGCTTATCGAAAAATATCCCTCACAGACACTTTCTAAGTAAACGCGTCGTCGAAGCATGGAACAAGCTGCCAGAATATGTAATCGCTGCACAGAATGTTAACCAGTTCAAAAACAGGCTTGACAGATACACAATATCGAATTAACCACTGATAGAAAAAATTAAAACTGCGTTTAAAAAACCGACTTCAAAAACCAAAAACTAATAACAGACAAAAAGTCAATACTAAAAAGCAAAAAATAACTATTATTAGTACTGATAGGTTACCCACCCACTGATAGGTAAGAAGTCGGTGCCATAAGTTCCATACAAAATTATTCATTAAAACCTTAATAGGTATCTAATTCACAATTTTGTGGACATTAAGATATATCATTATGATATGAGCTTATGGCACCGACTTCTAACCTATCAGTGGGTGGGTAACCTATCAGTACTAATAATAGTTATTTTTTGCTTTTTAGTATTGACTTTTTGTCTGTTATTAGTTTTTGGTTTTTGAAGTCGGTTTTTTAAACGCAGTTTTAATTTTATTATTTTACCATTTTCAGTGTAAAGCTACATATACCCGTTTTGTTACTTATAATATACATAGGTGCAAAGTCCTCATCAATACAAATTAATCAAGCCCAAACTCAAGGTAGTTACTGTATACCGTTGAGGAGTTCCCTTAACAATTACACTTCTTCATCATCAGACCCTTAATGACAGCCCCACCCTATCAAGGTGTAAAGTCCTCATCAATACAAATTAATCAAACCCAAACACAAGGTAGTTAATATAAACCGCTGAGGAGTTCCCTCGACTGTCTGTCGACTCCATCATCAGGTCGACTTCGACCCTTATCAAATTGTAGTGTTTAAAATTCGTAATTGAAAAACATAATAGACGCATTACTTCCCCATATAATTTTCGAAAGTTCCCCTCGGTTTCCCTAGGATTCCATCATCAGATCCTGACTTCATGGAAATGGGACCATCTCGGGAGTATACCCTTTCAAACAAAACAAAAATTTTCGAAATCGGTCCACAAACGGGGGAGTACTGCGCGAACAAAAAAAAAAAAAAAAAAAAAAAAAACAATCAGCCGAACATAGTACCTCCTCCTTTTTTTGAAGTCGGTAAAAATACGATACAGGCATTTAGGTATCAGTTGTTTCAACTGCCTGTCTAAATTAAATCTATACTTCTATACTAATATTATAAAGAGGAAAGATTTGTACCTATTTTTGTATGTTTGTAATGAATAGGCTCAAAAATTACTAGGCCGATTTAAAAAATTCTTTCACCAATAGAATGCTACATTCTTCCAATATGACATAGGCTACATTTCATTTTGATAACAATTAGGGATCCTTGGTAAAATTTGAACAATGTAACCGAAGGTGTAGAAAAATGAGTCTTGAAATGTCTTTCGTCGAATGCGCTGCCGAAACTATTAGCGATAGAACAAAATAATGTACAACAATATTGAAGAACATCATAATGTCTACAAAAAACTCCGCGGCAGCATATGCCCAACTATTGCAGTTATGTCACTACAACAATCCAAATTTCCAAAAATAAATAATTGTCTACCCCGTGCGAAGCCGGGACGGGCTGCTAGTAAATAATAAAAAAATAAAATAATAATAATTGTTTGAACCTAAACACCATCCAGTTCCTACTCCTGCTCTTCGAGCCAGAGCCCTGGCAGCTCATTATGTCCTCTGTGACTCCGCTCCGGCATCAGCCCTAAATTGGGCCCCATCTGTGGTGGACTGATGGCTCTTAGAGGCGCGCGCGGAACGCGACGCAGGGCGCCCTCCAGCGATGTGGAGTGACGACTGACGATATTAGCTGTGTGACTGCCAGTGGTTGAATGAGAAGAGCTGACGATCAAGCTCAGTGGTGTGATATTGGAGACGCCTATGTCCAGCAGTAAATAAAAACGGATTGTGCATGATGTCTTACTTTTTTTTACTTGGAGTTTCTCTTGTTTTTATAATGAGTATATTTCCTTACAGTGCCCGACAGGGTCTCGGGTTCGATTCCCAGGTCGGGCAATGTATTACTGGATTTAAAAAAATATATCAGTAGTAGCATGTAGTCTGGAATTGTGCCTGGTATATGGCAATAGACTGACCCCCTATTACATGGGACTCATAACATAAATAGTGAAAAGTGGGTGTTACATTGTACAGTGGCAATAAGTGCTGTAATGTGCACCTCTGCCTCTGATAAAAGGCGTGATGTTATGTTATGTTATTATGTATTTAAGTAAGTTAGTCTTAATTTTTTGCAAATGTAGTTTTTCTGTTACATGCACACAGCAGCTCATGTAGTGTAAGAATTGTGATCTATCTTAGACTTAGACTATAATTATTCGCAATGCGATCGACTTCTCTACTCAATCTTACGCAGTTATTAACATTTAATAATAATCAACCCATTTGAATTGGAATGTTCTAACATCTACATTTTATGAACATAAAATCATAGAGAACTATTATATATGTTTGTTCTTAATAACTGGTTTAGTTTATATACTTATTATAAGTTGTTTTTCCTTGAATTACTACATAGAGTTAATATATTTGCATCACATGTAAGGGACAATCAACTCACGCCTTTGTCTCGTGGTATACAGAAACTACAGAGCGCCACTTACTACGCTCCTTACATACTTCTTTAGCTTCCATCACATTCATACATCTGATGGTATACAGAAACTACAGAGCGCCACCTACTACGCTCCTAACATACTTCTTTAGCTTCCATCACATTCATACATCTGATGGTATACAGAAACTACAGAGCGCCACTTACTACGCTCCTTACATACTTCTTTAGCTTCCATCACATTCATACATCTGATGGTATACAGAAACTACAGAGCGCCACCTACTACGCTCCTTACATACTTCTTTAGCTTCCATCACATTCATACATCTGATGGTATACAGAAACTACAGAGCGCCACCTACTACGCTCCTTACATACTTCTTTAGCTTCCATCACATTCATACATCTGGTGGTATACAGAAACTACAGAGCGCCAACTACTACGCTCCTTACATACTTCTTTAGCTTCCATCACATTCATACATCTGATGGTATACAGAAACTACAGAGCGCCACTTACTACGCTCCTTACATACTTCTTTAGCTTCCATCACATTCATACATTGATGGTATACAGAAACTACAGAGCGCCACCTACTACGCTCCTTACATACTTCTTTAGCTTCCATCACGTTCATACATCTGATGGTATACAGAAACTACAGAGCGCCACCTACTACGCTCCTTACATACTTCTTTAGCTTCCATCACATTCATACATCTGATGGTATACAGAAACTACAGAGCGCCAACTACTACGCTCCTTACATACTTCTTTAGCTTCCATCACATTCATACATCTGATGGTATACAGAAACTACAGAGCGCCACTTACTACGCTCCTTACATACTTCTTTAGCTTCCATCACATTCATACATTGATGGTATACAGAAACTACAGAGCGCCACCTACTACGCTTCTTACATACTTCTTTAGCTTCCATCACATTCATACATCTGATGGTATACAGAAACTACAGAGCGCCACCTACTACGCTCCTTACATACTTCTTTAGCTTCCATCACATTCATACATCTGATGGTATACAGAAACTACAGAGCGCCACTTACTACGCTCCTTACATACTTCTTTAGCTTCCATCACATTCATACATCTGATGGTATACAGAAACTACAGAGCGCCACCTACTACGCTCCTAACATACTTCTTTAGCTTCCATCACATTCATACATCTGATGGTATACAGAAACTACAGAGCGCCACCTACTACGCTCCTTACATACTTCTTTAGCTTCCATCACATTCATACATCTGATGGTATACAGAAACTACAGAGCACCACCTACTACTCTCCTTACATACTTCTTTAGCTTCTAATGGTACACAGGTATATTTTATGAAATAAGATCAAAATGTACAATAAAATATTGCATCATTACCGCAACAAGTTTAATAACGGTATAGTTTTTAACCTGGTTTTGTTAAAAAGTACACATTTATTGTTACTTTCTTAAATTACTAAACATAATGTGTAACTTATTTGTTATATAACAATCATGTTATTCATGTTTTACTAAAGAAAGTGTGGTTAAGCATGTCTGTTAAAAATGTAGATTAATGTGGTTTTTTGATAGATTACGTACCACTGAGGTGTCAAACACGGTTTATAGTCCGTCTGATGGAGATAAAATAGGTATGAATTTTTCATCAGCGCTACACCGACTAAGAAATTGAATATTGTGAAAACCCTAAGGTTCTTCTTCATCGCTTACCACCAGGCGAGAGAGCGGCCAGACGCTAAGACGGTTCTATAAGTAAAATTTGTATTTAAACTGTCAAACACCAAGCGGTCACCGGTGACCGCGACCTATTGTTCTTTAATTGTGTCTATAAATACGGTACTCGACGAGTTAAGTGTGGGAGAGCCATGCTTTGGTACGAATGGACCGGCTCGACCGGAGTGATACCACAGGCGAGCAGAAAACCGACGTAAAGCAACTCTTGCGTCGTGTTTCGTCGTGTGAGTGAGGTTACTGGAGGCCCAATTATTCTCCCCAATCTCCCAAATCCCCCAATCCCTAACAATCCTAAAATTCCTAATCCCCAAAAGGGCGGTAAACCACTTGTAACGTCTCCGGCCCTGGTGTTTCGGGTATCCATGGGTGGTGCCGATTGCATACCATCAGGTGACCCGTCTGCTCGTTTACCGGCTAATTCAAATAAAAAAATGTGAAACGGTTTCAATGAGCTCTATTCTACAATCAAACCCTTTTTTTTTAAGGGGGGAAAATCATCGAATGACTCCTCCCGCCTGAGTGAGGCGGAAGGGAGTGTCAGACTCTTACTGACTGAAAACCACCCCGTTCCTACTCCTGCACTTCGAACTGGAGCCCCGGTAACCCGTTGGGTTCTCTGCAGCTCCGTATCGGCATCAGGCAGGCCTATTGGGTCCTATCCGTGGTGGTCTGATGGCTCTATAGCCGCGCGTGGAACGCTCGGCGCCGTACGCTCAGGTCTGGTTCTGGTCGGGCCACCCGTGCTCGCGGTCCGCAGGCCCGCGCTTACGGTGGCAATCAAGCCCTTTACGTTTAATACCCATAACCATAATAGAGGTAGTTGTGGAAACAATTAGATTATATTGTATGGCCATCAAGATTAAGAGTGTGTACCAAATATCAGATCAATCTATCGTCAGGAAGGGGGCGAAATTCCAATCACTAAAGACCCAAACAAACAAACAAATAGGACAAGCTTAATAAATAAAAACGTTGGTACAATAATAAAAATAACATACCTCAATAATTTTTCCACGACTAGTTTTCCAAGGAAGCCGGTGCCTCCTGTCAGGAGGACGGCGGACCCAGCAAAGAGTTTCTGTATCTGAGAGTCTCCTAGAGGCTGAGTTTCTTCAATCATGTCCATGTAGGTGATGTCACCTCCTTGCTTCGCTTCAAACAGCTGATTTTCGGTTAGCGTTTCGGCCGCCATTGCTGTGAAAGAGATATAGAAAATTGGATTATCTATATCTATACTTCTATACTAATATTATCAAGAGGAAAGATTTGTACCTATTTTTGTATGTTTGTAATGAATAGGCTCAAAAAGTACTGGGCCGATTTAAAAAATTCTTTCACCAATAGAATGCTACATTCTTCCAATTTGACATAGGCTACATTTCATTTTGAAAAAAATTAGGGATCCTTGGCATAATTTGAACAATGTAATGTAACCGAAGGTGTAGAAAAATGAGTCTTAAAATGTCTTTCGTCGAATGCGCTGCCGAAACTTTTAGCGATAGAACAAAATAATGTACAACAATATTGAAGAACATCTTAATGTCTCCAAAAAACTCCGCGGTACCATATGTCCAACTATTGTAGTTATGTCACTACAACAATCCAAATTTCCAAAAATAAATAATTGTCTACCTCGTGCGAAGTCGGGACGGTCTGCTAGTGTTTTTAATAAACTTAAATGTGGGAGAGCCATGCTTCGGCACGAATGGGCCGGCTCGACCGGAGTAATACCACGGCCTCACAGAAAGCCGACGTGAAACAACGCTTGCGTTGTGTTTCGTCATGTGAGTGAGGTTACCGGAGGCCCAATTACCCTCCCCTTTCCCAATCTCCCCAATCCCTGAATCCCCAACGATCCTCAAATTCCTAATCCCCAAAAGGCCCAAAACGCACTTGTAACGCCTCTGGTGTTCCAGGTGTCCATGGGCGACGCCGATTGCTTACCATCATACGTATCGTAAGTGCATAACACTGATTAAAATTCATAAATACATTATAATGTATACCTAATTTGTGTATTAAGATTCATCAAAAACTGACCTAGGCCAATATCTAGGTTGAATTAACAAAAAAGAATGCTGGTTTTGATAAAACCTGTTGGCTTATATGTATTTCGGTACTTCATAAAAACAGTCAGATTTTGACGCTATATAAATCAACTTTTTATGTTAAACTACTTGTACGCGTGACTTCCCCCGCGTGGAAAAAGAAGCCTTGGTTACTCTTTAGTACATCAGCTACGTACAAATAAATGTCTCGTCATATTCGGTCCAGCCATTTCAGAGATCCGCCTGAACAAAGACAGACAGATAAGAATTATTGTAGAAAAATGTTATTTTGGTATCTACATTATAATAAGCCTCGTCGTTTTCGGTCCAGCCATTTCAGAGATTAGCCAGCACAAAGACAGATACACACCGACAAGAATTGTAGAAAAATGTTATTTTGGTATATGTCGCTCGTAACACAGAAAAATTAAAAAGAAAAACGGAAAAAATAATTTCTTTATTATAGCTATGGTCTCGGCTGTAGCGCCTAGCTTCACTGACGGACAGACTGACAGCCTATTATTTTTTTTACACTAGCTTTTACCCGCGGCTTCGCTCGCGTCACAAAAGGATAAAAATTAGCCTATGTGACATATACCAATACACACAGCGCCATCTATACCAATATTTTTGTTTTTCCTCGGGAATATCATTTTTTTCCGGGATAAAAGTACCATATCATTTAATCCGGACTTCTAACTTTACGTCTGCAAAAATTCAAAGCAATCGGTTTAGTAGTTACGGCGTGAAAGCGGAACAAACAAACAAACTAACAAACAAATTCACTTTCCGATTTATAATATTATAAGTAAGGATTTGTTGACGTTTCAAAAGTACCAAGGTTAAGTGTGGGTGAGCCATGCTTCGGCACGAATAGGTCAGCTCGACCGGAGTGATACCACGGCCTCACAGAAAACCGACGTGAAACAACGCTTGCGTAGTGTTTCGTCGTGTGAGTTACCGGAGACCTAATTACCCCATGGTTCTAGTTTATCAGAGAGCGCTGATGCCCGGTCTCTGTCAAATGTGTAGTCCCTTAGTCGGGTATACGACACCCACGGAAAGAGTAGCGGTGGTCTCAAATGTATTCTACTCTGCAACCACCACAAGGTGAACCCATTAATGTTAATGAGTACGCCAAGTTAAATTGCTCATTAAATAATATTTAACCATTACAAATATTGATTTTTTGATCTTCAAAATACGTGTGTTTTCGCACTTTACACAATTATATGCAGTTATTCAAATAATACCTAGTTCTGTCTAGACTACCTGTGATACTAACCAAACAGCTATACTAATCTGTACTAACATTAAATATTAAATCCGAAAAGTTTGTTTAACCGCGCTAATCTCCAAAACAGCTGGTTCAAATTGAATAATGTTTTTTGTAAGACAGCACTTATGCGCAAGACTGTCTACTGCATGGCTCCAGTTATTTATAATAGGATACCTAAGGGTTGGAAGGAGCTTCCGCTATCTTTATTTAAAAAAAGATTCCGAGGCTTTTTAGTGGCTACAGCATATTATAGTTTGACTGAGTATTACATAACATCACACCTTTTATCCCCGAAGGGGTAGGCAGAGGTAAACATTATACCACTGTACAATGTAACACCCACTTTTCACTATTTATGTTATGAGTCCCATGTAATAGGGGGTGAGCCTATTGCCATATACCGGGCACAATTCCAGACTCCGTGCTACTACTGAAATTTTTTAAAAACCCTGTAATACTACGCCCGACCTGAGAATCGAACCCGAGACCCCTTGCTCGGCAGTCGCACTTGCGACTACTCGGCCAACGAGGTAGTTACTATTTTAATACAATTTCTATATATTCTACCTTCACGCTATATGCTTTAGTTGACGAAAGCAGTGTATGTAGGTAGGTACTGAATTACTTAATACTGTTGCATATAACACGATGATCACATTCTTAATTACCATTGTAATAGGCGACGCCTATTGCTAAATACCGGACGCAGTTCCGTGCTGTTAATCCCAATTTCGAAAATGATAACCTTAATATAATATTTTTTAGCGGGGAAAATCATCGAATGCCTTCTCCCGCCTGGGTGAGGCGGGAGGGAGTGTCAGACTCTTACTGACTAAAAACCACCCCGTTCCTGCTCCTGCACTTCGAGCCGGAGCCCCGGTTACCCGTTAGGTTCTCCGCGACAACCTTAATATAACAGGGCTTATCACTACATAGTATAAAACAAAGTCGCTATCCGCCGTCTGTCTGCCCCTATGTATGCTTAGATCTTTAAAACTACGCAACGGATTTTGACGCGGTTTTTTTTATTAGATAGAGTGATTCTTAAGGAAGGTTTATGTGTATAATAATACATGCATATTGCACCCGTGCGAAGCCGGGGCGGGTCGCTAGTATTTTATAAAAGGGGTAGACAGAGGTGCACGTTCCCTATGTAAAACTTTTTATATTATGAGTCCTATAAATAGGGCTTGTCATAATTGTATTGCGACTGCCGGGCAAATGGTCTCAGGTTCGATTCCCGGGTCGAGCAAAGTTTTACTGGGCATTTAAAAAAATCTCAGTAGTAGCAAGTAGTCTGGAATTGTGCCCGGTATATGGCAATAGGCTCACCCCCTATTACATGGGACTCATAACATGAATAGTGGAAAGTGCGTGTTACATTGTACAGTGGCATGTGCCGTAATGCCTACCTGTTCGGGGATAAAAGCCGTGATGTTATGTGTACGTGTTTAACGAAATCATAGTCGGAAGTTGGTAATCTCAATAGTAATTAAAATTAATTTCTATAATGTATCTCATTTAATTAAAGTAGATAAATAAAATAATCAGGTAATTAAATCTTGACCAAGGTATATGTGTTAAGTAATCAATGTTAACAAATCTTTGACATACATACATAACCTCACGCCTGTCTCCCATGGGAGGAGGCAGAGACAATTTTTTTTGAAGGAGGGAAAATCATCGAATGACTGCTCCCGCCTGGGTGAGGCGGGAGGGAGTGTCAGACTCTCACTGACTAAAAACCACCCCGTTCCTTCTCCTGCACGTCGAGTCTGAGCCCCGGTTACCCGTTAGGTTCTCAGCGACTCCGTATCGGCATCAGCCCTACTGGGCCCCACCGTGGTGGTCTGATGACTAGGGCTAGGCAGAGACAATGAAACGCCAATTGCCACAATTCTTACATATCAACAAATTGACTTTTGATTGTACGAAAATATCATACTAACAAGACCTTCATAAATTGGTCCTGTATTATCAATTTATCAAAAAAATTAGAGTCACCTATGAGATGCTTTTTTTTGAGGGGGAAAATCATCCAATGACTCCCGCCTGGGTGAGGCGGGAGGGAGTGTCAAACTCTTACTGACTAAAAACCACCCCGTTCCTACTCCTACACTTTGAGCCGGAGCCCCGGTGGGATAGAACATAAGCAAATATAAGCTGACCGTCGAACGCGCAGAAAGATCAAATAGAGCGAGGTCTTGATAAATTGGTCCATTATACCTCTATGCCTCAAACCAATTATAAACCAGTATAAATTGACCGTTAAATGTACGGAGAGATCATAGAAATCGAGGTCACGATAAATTGGACATTTATAACTCGTCGTGTGTTCCAACTACGTTGGAATATAAACCAATATAAGCTGACCATCGACGTGCAGAAAGATCAAATAGAGTGAGGTCTTGATAAAATGGTTTACACCTCCATGAATCGAACCAAATAAAACCAGTATAAATTGACCTTTAAATGTACCAAGACATCATACAAAGCGAGGTCTTGATGAAATGATTTTATTCGTTTACATATCGGGTACACGTGAAAAATCACATATAGTTATGATATGCATTTGTCAAATACATTGTCAGTTCACAGTATTTTAAAATACATAATAAAAAAATTAATAAATACGTGTCGCAATATTTTAAATTGATTTTGGTCGGTAAACGAGCAGACGGATCACCTGATGGTAAGCAATCGGCGTCGCCCATGGACACCTGGAACACCAGAGGTGTTACAAGTGCGTTGTTGGCTTTTGAAAGACAAACGCTATATATACAATATGTCTATCGGGTCGGGATTTTCAAAGAAAGATACTTCTTCTTGCTCTTTAAAATAACAGTATTAATTATAATTATTATAATTGGGATGATGACAGGGTATGAAAATTAAAAATATAATTAGTCCGTCAGTTAGGTAATGAAAAAATATTAGACACGTATTTTTTTATTTTGTCGTACAATAAAACAATACTTAGATAAAACGAATCAAAGTTTAGGAGTGGGGGCTAAAACGTCATTTCTACGCATAAAATGTACATAGAAGTGACGTCACGCGACATTTCAAATCAATAAATCGTTGAAAGTATGCGTTTCTGTAAGAAAATAAAAAATACGTGTGTAATAATTTAAAATAATCTACCAGACGGATATTAAAATAAAAATTAGGCATCTACCCTATTGCCATAAGTATTAGGTTCTGCCAACAGCTTCGCCCACGTTCCCGTGGAATAAAAAGTAGCCTATGTGTTATTGTAGGCCATAATCTACTCCTGTTCCAAATTTCATCCCGATCCCTTCAGCCGTCTTGGCGTGATTGAGTAACAAACATACAGACAGACACACAAACATACAGACAGACAAACAAACTTTTGCATTTAAGATATGAAGATAATAAGTGTAAATGTAGGACTTGGCAATTAATCCTTATCCTTACTAATATTATAAATCTGAAAGTAAGTTTGTTTGTTTGTTTGTTCCACCTTCACGCCGTAACTACTCAACCGATTGCTTTGAATTTTTGAAGACGTAAAGTTAGTAGTCTGGATTAAATAATAGGGCACTTTTTATCCCGAAAAAATTTGACATTCCCGAGGGAAAACAAAAGAATTGTATAGATGTCGCTGTGTGTATTGGTATATGTCACATAGGCTACTTTTTATCCTTTTGTGACGCGAGCGAAGCTGCGGGTAAAAGCTAGTTTAAGATATAAGTAAGTTTAAATGTAGGACGTGGTAATTAATTTGATACATAAAAGCAATAAAATCGTCGAAAATTGAATATAAATTACCATCGGCATTGAACTTGACCAGTTTTTCCAAAAGTTGAATATTAACTTTTATTATTAATCTGTCAAATACCGAGCGGTCACCGGTGACCGCGACCTATTGTTCTTTAATTGTGTCTATAAAACCGGTACTCGACGAGTTAATATTATGTTAATATAACTTTTTACTGCGTCGTTGGCCGAGTGGTCGCAAGTGCGACTGCCGGGCAAGCGGTCTCGAGTTACTCACGTAATAATTTGACGAGGAACTCGACTAGTTTCAAGCCATGCTAGAGGCTCATATTCATGAGCAACATTCCGCGACCTCTGCCGTTATTCTGGGTTTTTAAACATTCTCAGTAGTAGCACGGAGTCTGGAATTGTGCCCGGTATATGGCAATAGGCTCACCCCCTATTACATTCTAATTGGGCCACCGGTAACCTCGCTCACACGACGTGAAACAACGCAAGCGTTGTTGCGTTCCTGCCGAAGCATCGTCTCCCATAGGTACTTAAGAAAAATATATAATTATAACTTATATAATAATTATGTTATATTTCTCTCGATAAGCCGTTTGCCTTAATCTCCAAGCTTGGCAGACAAGTTGGAGATCGCAGTATAAAATGTTCAGGTTTATCAGAGAGCGCTGCTGCCCGGTCGCTGTCTAATGTGTAGTCCCTTAGTCGGGTATACGACACCCGCGGGAAGAGTAGCTTTAGTAACAGATATATTCTACATTGCTTCACGTCTTTGACACCAAAACATAATGGGTCACTTGGCTTGACAGTCTCTTAGTCGGGTATATGCCACCCACGGGAAGAGTAGCGGTGGTGACATATGTATTCTACTCAGTCGTCATCACCCTATTACTACTGTTTACTATACTTCATTAAATTTTTCGAGTTCATTCTAAGGTCTCATTGAACTTGAATTGTGCAATTGGGCCATTATTTTTTTCCAGGGCCCATAATCGGTCTCTTAAGAACAGATCCTGTTACATTTACAAAAACTATCATTACAAAAATAAAATCGCTATTGGTAAAAACGTAATAATAATATCCCTCTAAGAAATATAAAACATTCGTGAAATATGTTATATTTTGACGTAAATGACGGTAACTCAGTCGCTTTTCTCGGTAACGCAGTCGTATCTCATACAAAATCCGGCTGTCCCAACTAGCAACTCGCTTCAAATACATTGACATTACATTAAAACTCTTCACGGGACTATTAAATTAAAATGTCTACAAAAATTAAGGTAAGTATGAACTTTATTAACAGACTAATAAGTTTATCTTTTCTTTAACCGTGTATTATTTACGAAATATTTTTTGTCTTGTCCCTGTTGAAGTAATAAAACGTAACTACTCTGTGTTACCAAGCCGAAGTGTACCTTAAATTCGGCTTTTTTCGTGCATTTTCAACTAAGTTCGTTTGATTTAATGTGGATTGCTAGCGGGGTGAGGCGGGTGTTCGTGGTCTTGACGCTGGCCGCGTTAGTCGAGCTCGAGTCGTGTGGAGAGGCGCGTGTGTTTATTGTGCGGCCACTGAGTTACCGACGATAAACGGTGAGTTTTTAAAATATTTGATTGTTTGTGTATTGCGTTTTGTAATAGAATGATTAATTATTTGCATGCACTCAAAAATTATTAAGTATTTATTATTATAACGACCCAAATGTTTGAAGACACGTTATTTTTACAACTGCGTTACCACTACACTGCGTTACCACGAAAAGTAACGCAGTAGTACGTACAGTAACGCAGTTGCAAAGTAAACAGTTTTCGAAGTTTATTTAGCTGTTTTATAGTTCACTTAATTAATTATCGGGTTATTTTGTTGCAGTATATTATTTTCAATATAATGGCGTTAACACCGGCAGAAAAACAACGGCGTTATAGGGAAAAATTGAAACAGGACCCTGTGAAACTTGCTGAGGCTAAAAGTAAACATCTTCAGAGATATCATGCTACTAAAAAACTTGTGAAGGATATGACAGAGAGAGAACATAGATCTGCAAAGCGTAAATGGAAGATGGCAAACAGGAAACGCCGAGAACGCCAGAAAAGTGTGCAAGTTATTCTAGATATAACACCGGCTTCAACACCACGATCAGGAACTCCGGTTTCTCCAAGTTCCAGAGGAAGAAGGAAAGTAAGACGAGACAGATCTGCATTATACAGACAAAATAAGAAATTGGAGGAAGAAAACGAGAAATTGAAAAGAAAATGTAACAAGTACAAGAAAAGATATCAAAGACAAAAAGGGAAAAATTCAGAAAATGGACACAAAAAATATATAGCTTTGTCTAACGCTATTAAAAACCATTACTCCAGAATAAAGAAACTTAAAGAACGTTTAGCTATCAGGCGTATTTTTGACGAAGATATCATAAAAGATTCCAGGCTGAAAACCTCCATTGTTCAAGAAACTCTTGGTATCAATAAGTTAAAAAATAGGCAGACAATACCTAAACAAGCTACTCTGATAAAAAAGATTCGTCAATTTTTTGATCGTGATGATGTTTCTAGGATAACCGCTGGGAAACGAGAAACCGTGACTTACAAAAAAAATAAGGCGCAAAAGAGGTATCTGCTTGATACAATGAAGAATCTTTTTATTTCTTTCAAAAAAGAGAACCCTATCGAGTGTTGCTCATACTCTTACTTCACCAAGCATAGACCATTCTACGTAAAACCTCCAGCAGTTGATGGCAGAGATACATGTCAATGTAAAACGCATACCAATACACAATATATGCTAAATGCACTTTACCGCAATAAAATTATAGCAGAGTCAAACATAACTCAAATTGTTGAGAAAAGTGTGTGTGCTACTGATAACGAACTATGCATGACAGGTGAATGCGAATCCTGTAACACGAACGCAACATTATCTTTCAATACGGAGAATCAGTCCCGAATAGTAAAATATCAACAATGGGTTCGACGGTCTGAAGTTATTGACAAATCTGGCAAGAAAGTCAAAATCACAAAAAGCATAAAAGAAATTATCACAAGTTCTGTTGCAGAATTGATAGAAAAATTTAAATTGGCTATACAAGTATTGAAGAAACATATTTATAATATTAAAATGCAATATAGAAGTTACCGGCTCGCAATAGATGATCTTAAAAATGACGAAGCTCTCCTGCATGTAGATTTTAGTGAAAATTATAATGGAAAATATTTTGAAGAAATCCAGCATCACCATTTTGGTGGATCGCGCCAGCAAATTACTTTGCATACAGGTGTCTTGTATATAAAACGAAAGGAAGCAGAAAAGGCACAAGTTACTTCTTTTTGCAGTGTATCACCGAATAACTCTCATAATCCTGCATCCATTTGGGCACACCTCCATCCAGTTATCAGCACATTAAAGGTTAATCATCCACACATAAAAACAATTCATGTTTTTTCCGATGGTCCAGCTACGCAGTACAGGCAGAAGGTAAATTTTTATTTTATCTGTTCGAAAACATTTGTCGATTATGGCTTTGATCGCATAACCTGGAACTTTTTCGAAGCTGGTCATGGTAAGGGTGCGGCTGATGGTGTCGGTGGCTATTTAAAACGCACAGCTGACCAAAAAGTAGCTACTGGCTTTGACATTCCTGACGCGGAGACTTTCTTTCATACTTTGAAAGACTCTAGCAAAATTAAGTTGTATTACATCACTAACGACGACATTCAAAAGGTAGAGCAGGCTATTCCCCACGGCTTAATTCCTCTCCGCGGTACAATGCAGGTCCATCAAGTTTTCTCAGACACTCCTGGCTTATTGCAGTATCGTGATCTTAGTTGCTTCTGCCAAAGGGGCTTTTGCGCTTGCTTTTCACCTCAAACATATCAGCCACTTCCTGTTTCTACCAGCCCCATTAGCCCAACAAAAATAAGCAATAATTTAGAAATTCCCTTTGATTTAATTCCAGAAAGAGACAGCTTAGAATATATGAACGAACTAGAAGTATTAACTGACATATCTAATATTGTAGACAATCCTAAGAAATTTTATTACGAATCGGTTTATTCTCCAATTTCGAGTTCAGATGATGAACTTCTTTCACAGCTTAAAATACAACAAGAGGGATCAGTATCTAATACACATGATAGAAACTTGATTGAAAAAGAAAATGTGCATCCGACTAAAATATTTTCCGGTGTTTATGTTATTGTTAAAGTTTCTTCAGACAAAGACAAATTGTACTATTATCTGGGTGTTTGCCAAAGCAATGTCGATGACGAAGGAGAGATTAAAGTTATGTTTCTAAAGCAGTTGACGATTCCGGTAAAAGGTTCAAGCTTGTTGAAAGGGATGTTTCGTACGAACCATATGATAATATTGTTGAGATTGTTCCTAATCCTAAAATAATTAAGAAAGGTAAACGTGTGTATTACGAATTTGATGTTCCATTAAATATATTTGAGAAATAAGACTGAAGAGACAAAGATTTTATGTTAAAATATGTTAATTTGAGAGGAATTTGTTTTGTTTTTGTTTTTATAAGGAGAAGTTTGATTTTATTTTACATACTTTATAATTGTTTTAGAGCATTTCTAATAGTTAAAGCGAAAAAACACTTAGTGTTGTGATACGATTACCACTGCGTTACCTATCCAACTACTGCGTTACTTTTTTGTCCCTCTTTTCCTGAATATGTTAAGAGCTCTAAAGCTTTTAATATAATTTTGAAACAATATAAATTTAATATTTTTTTGTTTATCTACCATATTTCAACCTATACTATAAATATTAAGCTGAAATTGCAATTATTATGGCATATTTTGAGAAATCACAGTAGCTTAAATGAAAATAACGTAACGCAGTGGTAAATTTAATTAGAAAATAATATATTAGACTGAGATGATTGTGATTTTACATTAAAAGATTATTGTAATACTTGTTTAACTTTATGTCTGGTAGGTTTTTGAAATTGACGTAAAAGTTCCTACAATAAAACTGATTATTCTAAGTAAGTAACGCAGTTGTTGTTTTTCTACTCCTTTCCTTGTATTAATATCAAATAAAACAATAAATCGTAAAAAAACATCGCTGCTAATGCCTGTACTGTTTACTTTAAATACTGATAGAACTAAATTAAACCAAATAAAATAAATAACTAATAATTTGTTATAATATTATTTTAACGACACAGTTAATCAATTTGGGCCCTGGAAAAAAATAATGGCCCAATTATTTGATCAAAAGTCGTACGTCCGTGTGTGTAAACATAACTACGTAACCAGCTCATATTTGGAGGTTAGGCATCATTACTAAAACACGTCGCGCATAAACTAAAATATAACAAACAAATATGTATTTAAATAAGATCTACGGAAGCTTCCGTTGTTTTACACAGACTGTCAATTGTCTTATCATCAACATCCCGGATGATTGCACATTAGATAAACAATAGGATTAGACCCTAGGCATCCATTGGGCTCGCTGCCATTGCAGCTATAAGTCCCCTCTTTGAGGAGTGGCTTGAGAGACGCTACGGCGTCCTCACCTACCGCCTGACGTAGGTCCTCACCGGACATGGGAGCTTCGGGAGGTGCCTGTGTTTGGGCGGGAGTGAATTACTGGGTGTTTTCACTGCGAGGACTGTCTTGAGGATACGGTGGAACATACGGTAGGGAAATGCCCTGCGTGGGCTGAGCACCGCCGTGCCCTCATGTGATCGGCGACGGCGACCTCTCGCGTCCGGGCCTAGTCGAGCGAGGAGGACCGGGATGCCATCTCTTCGAAGCAGTCATGCTAGCTAAGGAAGAGGCGGGACGCGTGAGGCAGCGAAGCGCTGCCTCCTCGCAACCCAGCCATCGCGAAGGACACACCGGGCGTCGGGGATCGCGGGACGATCTCCGGCCACCGTAAGCGCGGGCCTGCGGACGGCGAGCATGGGTGGCTCCCCGTCCGGCCAGAACGAGACCCGAGCATACGGCGCGTCGCGTTCCACGCGCGCCTCAAAGAGCCATCAGACCACCACGGATGGGACCCAATAGGGCTGATGCCGATATGAAGACTTAACGGGTTGCCGGGGCTCCGGCTCGAAGTGCAGGAGTAGGAACGGGGCGGTTTTTAGTCAGTAAGAGTTTGACATTCCCTCCCACCTCACGCAGGCGGGAGGCAGTCATTCGATGATTTTCTCCCCTAAAAAAAAACACCTCATAGGCACCCCTAATTTTTCTGGCGCTGCCCCCACTCTATGGGTAATTGTGCATGTTTGTCTCATGGCGCCCCTCAGTAACCTGGCGCCATAGAGACTTACCTAATTACCGAAAATACGGCTGCTACCCATGAGAGTCTACTGCTGTACTATAGGCCTTCTCTAAATAAGAAAGTTTAACCATTATCTCCGCAGCTCAGCAAGCTGATTGAAGATCGCAGTTCAGGGTTATCAGAGAGAGCTGCTGCCCGGTCTCTGTCAAATGTGTAGTCTTTTACTTAGCTCTTATAATATTCTTTTAATTGGATAACCCAGTAAACGAGCAGACGGATCACCTGATAGTAAGCAATCGGCGTCGCCCATGGACACCTAGAACACCAGAGGCGTTACCTCATTCACAGCGTTGTTTCACGTCGGTTTTCTGTGAGGCCGTGTAATCACTCGGGGTGAGCCGACGCAATCAAAAATATCGTACACTAATATATTAAATACTTACTATACTAAAAGATAACTTAAAGACAACTTGCGTCATACTTATACACAGGAAAAGCAAATATTGACTTAAACTTATTCGTACTTAAGTTGAAGACTAACACTTAAAAGACTTAATAAATATACTATTTGTCTTTAAAAAATAACTTCATACTCATATGATGAAATCCGGTTATAACTCTCGCGTCGTATGACAATTTTTGAGCTGCTGTTTACATGTGAACATTAGCTCATGACGATACCTAAGTACGTGTGTCGCCTGGACAGTCAACCTCGATACATCCTTGTTGACTGGACATCTACACTACATGAGCTGCTGTTTACATGTGAACATTAGCTCATGAGGATACCTAAGTACGTGTGTCGCCTGGACAGTCAACCTCGCTACATCCTTGTTGACTGGACATCTACACTACATGAGCTGCTGTTTACATGTGAACATTAGCTCATGACGATACCTAAGTACGTGTGTCGCCTGGACAGTCAACCTCGCTACATCCTTGTTGACTGGACATCTACACTACATGAGCTGCTGTTTACATGTGAACATTAGCTCATGACGATACCTAAGTACGTGTGTCGCCTGGACAGTCAACCTCGCTACATCCTTGTTGACTGGACATCTACACTACATGAGCTGCTGTTTACATGTGAACATTAGCTTATATCTAGATACCTAGGTGCGCAAATCGCACCTATTTTTTTAGGAATTTTTAAGACGCAATATGGAAGCTAAAACCTAAAAATATACCTAGGTTTTTTGATGATTTAATACTGTTTATCTAGATATTATATAGTATGTTCAATAGTAACGTATTCACGTCATACCGTACAAATATAGACGCAACATTTAACTGTTTGTTTGCATTGAATGACCTCCGAAACTACTGAACCGATTTGGAAAATTCATTCACGATTAGATAGCAAATTTTTATGGAGTTGAATACGATAGTTTGTATCCCTAAAATCCAATAAGATCGATACTTAATCGAGAGATTGTTGTCGAATATCATACGGGTGAAGTCGCAGACGATACATAAGTTAGCTATTCTTAAATGCCACATAAAATGGGCGATTTCGATACTAAGTGCTAAGTGAATTGACTGAGATGTGATAATTAACGTTAATGTCTAACAAATACGTCTACGGATTATAAAAACCATGTAAATAATATTTTTTTTGTAATCGATTGATCTAGAACAGTATTTTAGAGACTACTGATTGTCATGGTGACTTAAATATATGCTCAATGGTGCTTCTCATCAGATGGGGCCCAATAGCAGATGGGGCCCAATAGGGCCGATGCCGATTCGGAGTCGCGGAGAACCTAACGGGTAACCGGGGCTCCGGCTCAACGTGCAGGAGAAGGAACGGGGTGGTTTTTAGTCAGTAAGAGTCTGACACTCCCTTCCGCCTCCCCAGGCGGGAGCAGTGATTCGATGATTTTCCCCCCTTCAAAAAAAATGGTGCTTCTTATGCGTGAATGGTGTGACGTTTTTTTTATAAACTAGCTGTTACCCGCGACTTCGTTCGCGTGAAATTGTTCATATTTCTTGTTAATTTATACTTTTTTGACGCGACAACGTGTTGATTGGCGAGGCGTATTTGAGAGCTAGTATGAAACGGAACGTTTATTGTCCACTCAAGATGGCGACTGCGGTTTATCTGTCAGTGTCATTAAATGAATTAATAAAACGAAATAATCTCCGTAATCCGAATTTTGCGGATATATCTTAGTGACTTGAAATCGATATTTTTTTTGTTTTGTTATTTAGGTAATGTTTCGATCGAGTCTACCCGATTAATGCTCAAACTTTCTCCGTGTGAGAAGAGGCCTTTGGTCAGCAGTGGGCACTTATAGGCTGTTGATGGTCGTGATGGTGTTTTTATATTTGTCTATTGCTAAAAATCAGGTAAAAATCCGGGCTCCGGCTTAATGTTATGCACATATTTTCGGAAAGCCGGAAAAGTCCTATGTATTGCTCAATGCGGGGGCGATTTCAAACTTATAATTAGAAATTATAAGCCCAGGTTTCCTCACGATGTTTTCCTTCACCGTTTGTCAGTGGTGTCTAAATAATCTTAGAAAGTACATATAACTCGGAAAATGTCACATTGGTAGGTAATTCTTTATTCGAAAAAAAAACTAGAGACTCCCATAATTTAAAAAAGTATTTAGCTTAGATAACAACACACCTCTACCTACCTCTTCTTGCATAATCAAGCTTAATGATATATAATTGAATGAACAATAGTAAGTATATAATATATATATACTAATAATACAAAAACAATAAGATATGATGATTCAACCGAATATGGCATAGTCATTAGGGATTGTTAAACAATGATCAACATATATAATTATATGTATACTAATATATAACATTATATAGTACCGTATGGTCACGGTAAAGTATATTACTTTTGTCACCACCGCTGCTCTTCCCCTGGGTATCACATACCCGACTAAGAAACTACATTTGACAGAGACTATAGGCAGTAAAGGTCTCTGATAAACTTGAATCCTTTTAAAATTTTGTTCTTCAACACATTTGCCAGACGAGGAGGTTATGACAAACCCCTCTTATGTAGAGGAGACTCTTAGTCCAGCTGTGGACTGTCACCAGCTGTTGATATTACAAAAACACTTAAAATTAATCATACTTCTATGTGCATTGTTTTTTTATGAGGCAAACTTTTAGACGGATCACCTGATGGTAAGCAATCAGCGTGTCGCGGAGAACCTAACGGGTTACTGGGGCTCCGGCTCGACGTGCAGAAGAAGGAACGAGGTGGTTTTTAGTCAGTAAGAGTCTGACACTCGCTCCCGCCTCACCCAGGCGGGAGAAGTCATTCGATGATTTTCCCCCCTTAAAAAAAAAAAAATCGGCGTCGCCCATGGACACCCGCAACAATAGAAGAGTTACAACTGCGCTGCCAGCCTTTTAAAAAGAATTTATACCATCAAGCTTCCTTGTGCTTACTGCTAATGAGTGGAATTCTTTGCCAGAGTCTGTATTTCCTGAAGGGTATAACCTGGGAGTCTTCAAGGTCCGAGTGAATAGGTAAATGTATATTTCTGGAATAGTTTAGACACCAAAAAAATAACCCGAAAACATTACAATATTATAAGTCTACTAGCTTCAGCCGGCTTCGCCCGCTTTCCCATGAAAAATAGCCCATGTATCATTCCAGAGATAATCTTTTTTTTATGGCATAAGCAATCGGCGCCGCCCATGGACACCTGGAACACCAAAGGCGTTACAAGTGCGTTACCGGCTTTTTGGGGATTGGGGATATTGGGGAAGGGGAGGGTAACTGGGCATCCAGTAACCTCACTCACACGACGAAACACAACGCAAGCGTTGTTTCAGGTTGGTTTTCTGTGAGGCCGTGCTATCAATCCGGTCGAGCCGGCCCATTCGTGCCGAAGCGTGGCTCTCCCACAAACAACAAATCTATCGCTGTTCCAAATTTCAGTCGTTTTTACGAGATTATTTTTTATGGAATAGGAGGCAAACGAGCATACGTATCACCTGATGGTAAGCGATCAGCGTCGCCCATGGACACCCGCAACACCAGAAAAGTCACAGATCTCTTGCAGGCCTTTAAAAAAGGAATACGCTCTTTTCTTGAAGGTTTGAAGGTCGTATCGGTTGAGGAACAAATATACAGACAACCGGTAATCAAATACTAATCTAGAAAAAACTCATTGTTATTAAAATTTACGTCAATTGAATTAAAAACAATTTGAATAGAAAAGGCGACGATGAAACAGCAGTGTCATAGGCAAATTAACTGAGTGAGACCGGGCAGCAGCGCTCTCTGATAAAACTGCAGCTGTAGCCAAATGTCATTTAGCGCTTGTGTACATGTAGAATAGAATCAGAATCTTTATTTGTATAACAGGTATATAGATAATGGTGTTACAAAAAATAAATAAATATTGTTCGCTATGTTTTACCGTGAGGCGTACAAATATTAAATTGCTTATATAAGTCTAAAGTAAAAAGAAAAAAAAAACTAAAATTAAAACTAACAAAAAATTGATGAAACAATAGAAAGATTACAAAAATAAAGAAACAAATTTTTAATTAGAAAACCAAATTATATGTATATAATCCCCAAAAGGCCGGTAAAGCACTTGTATCGCCTCTGGTGTTCCAGGTGTCCATGGGCGACGCCGATAGCTTACCATCAGGTGATGCGTCGGCTAGTTTACCGGCTTATGGCATAAAAAATGCCATTGTCAAGCTGTGGACTATCACCTGTGTGGTGGTGATGATGAAATACACTTATCATTATATTTAGGCCGCGTTTCCAATTTATTTAAGCTCAAGGCCAACTATTCTGAAGATTTATTTGTTAAGTATATTTTAACAAAAGTAAAAGACAAACAGTTCGTTGATTATATTGTTAAATAAATAAAGGTTGTGTACTTCATTATGTCAATAAAATAAACTGGCTTTTGACCGCGAATCTGCGTGGTATAGTTAGGGCTGAGCTTCCAAGGTCTCATTTGTCTGTGCCTTTAATTCCATCAAAATCTATTCAGTGGTTTATGCGTAAAAGTGTGACAAACAGATTAACAGATAGCAGAACGGAATAGTCGTGGTCGTTAGTCGTGGTGGCCCGGAGGTTTAAGACGCCCGCTTCTCATGCATGAGGGCGCGGGTTCAAAACCTACCAACGGCAAATACCAATGTGACTTTTTCCGAGTTATATGTACTTTCTAAGATTATCTAGACACCACTGACAAACGGTGAAGGAAAAACATCGTGAGGAAACCTGGGCTTATAATTTCTAATTATAAGTCTGTAATCGCCAACCCGCATTGAGCAAGCGTGGTGATTAATGCTCAAACCTTCTCAGTGTGAGAAGAGGCTTTGCTCAGCAGTGGGCATTTATAGGCTGTTGATGAGAACGGAATATATTCGTCACCACCCCTACTGTACTGTTACGGAGCGGGTATGAAGATAGTTTTTTTTTTAAACTATTTAATACGCTATTAGAGATATAATGAATAACTGACACGTATTACAGGTTACTATGCTCGACGGAAGTCCAATCCAATCTACCTGAGAATTGAGATACAATTATAATAGCTTACGAAAACTGCGACGGTTTCTTATTGCATTGACGTCAATGCGATTGGAAACTCAGCAGTTTTAATTAATATTTTAAGTAATAGTTATTCCGATATAACAGTACCCGCGGGTGTCGTATACCCGACTAAGAGACTACACTTTTGACAGAGACTGGGCAGAAGCGCTCTCTGATAAATCTGAACCTTTTATACTCCAACCAGCCTGCCAAGCTTAGAATGATGGTCTACCCATTTATGTCGAGAAGGTTCATAATCCAGTAGACTATCATGGGTTGTTTATGATAACCATAATTATATACGAGTGTTGATTTTAAAGCCGGCAAACGAGTTGTTCAGTTCAAAACCGTATTGAATTTTAATAAGTATGTATTGTATATTTATTAATTTACTTTGCTAAATAGAAATAATTTACTAATTATTCCTCTCATACATTTTTATTCGAATCATACATTAAAATTGTAGATAACTAGCTTGTGTCCGCGACTTTGTGCGCTCAAGATGGTGATTCTCATTTTTTGAGTGCAGAATTTAGAGAAACCCCTGTCTTACCCTCTCTTAGTGTTTCCTTATACTCCCCACTCCCGGACCGTATGGCGTGTTGCGTTCAAAGAGCCATCAGACCACCACAGATGGAGCCCAATAGGGCTGATGCCGATAGGGAGCCGCGGCGGACTTAACGGGTTACCGGGGCTCCGGCTCGAAGTGCAGGAGTAGGAACGGGGTGGGTTTTAGTCTGTACGAGTCTGACACTCCCTCTCGCACTCAAAATTGTAGGAAATCCCCCCTCAAAAAATCAATACCCAAAGAATATATAGGTAAATGGTAAGTATCAGCTTCCTAGGTCCAGTAATTTCGGTTGTGTGTTGTCTGTCAGTCCGTAATCAAGAAGTTTATTTATGGTATAGGCAGGTAAACGAGCAGACGGATCACCTGATTGTAAGTAATCGGCGTCGCCCATGGACTAGAGAACTGAATGTACATAATCGATATACTTAATTTTTGTTATCAGACATTTTATATGACAGTCATCGTTTACTATTATAAAGTCGCGGACTGCCTCGTTGGCCGAGTGGTCGCAAGTGCGACTGCCGGGCAAGGGGTCTCGGGTTCGATTCCCGGGTCGGGCAAAGTATTACTGGGTTTGTAAAAAAATCTCAGTAGTAGCACGGAGTTTGGAATTGTGCTCGGTATATGGCAATAGGCTCACCTCCTATTACATGGGACTCATGACATAAACAGTGAAAAGTGGGTGTTACATTGTACAGTGGCATAATGTGCACCTCTGTCTACCCCTTCGGGATAAAAGGCGTGATGTTATGTTATGTTATGTTATAAGTCGCGGAGAACCTAACGGGTTACTGGGGCTCCGGCTCGACGTGCAGGAGTAAGAACGGGGTGGTTTTTAGTCAGTAAGAGTCTGACACTCCCTCCCGCCTCACTCAGGCGGAAGCAGTCATTCGATGATTTTCTCCCGTAAAAAAAATACTATTATATAAAGCGGAAGAGTTTGTTTGTTTGTTTGAACGCGCTAATCTCCGTAACTACAAGTCTGATTTGAATAATTCTTTTTGTGTTGGATAGCGCATTTATCGAGGATAGCTATAGGCTACAAAACATCACGCTACGACCTATAGGAACTGAGCAGAGCGAGTGAAAATGCGCGGAAGTAGTTAGTACATTTATAAAATTTTGTATATATATAAGTAAAATTAGCCTTACTAAAGACATACCTGTGCAAACGAATTTTAAATCAATTTTATTATTTATATTGATGAGTGACCAATTCCAAGGTCTCACATTTGAACTCCAGGTCAGCATTTTTTTTAATTTTGAATTTTGGTGAATAGCGTTACCAACATAGACACAGACAATAGTCTACTAAACGATCATTCTGGAATTGGGATGATGACAGGGTATTCAAATTAAAAATATAATTAGTCCGTAAGTAAGGCAATGAAAAAATATTAGACACGTATTTTTATTTTGTCGTATAATAAAACAATACTTAAAATGAATCAAAGTTTAGGAGTTGGGGCTAAAACGTCATTTCTACGTATAAAATGTACATAGAAGTGACGTCACGCGACATTTCAAATCAATATCGTCGAAAGTATTCGTTTCTGTAAGAAAATAAAAAATACGTGTGTAATGAATGATTTAAAATAATCTACCAGACGGACATTAAAATAAAACATAGGCATCTACCCTATTATCACAAAATTTTCGAGTCAGTATTATCGTCAATAGCTTATACGTGGCCACTGCTGACCAAAGGCCTCTTCTCACACGGAGAAGGTTTGAGCATTACACACCACACTTGCTCAATGCGGGTTGGCGATATCAAACTTATTGTTAGAAATTATAAGCCCGGGTTTCCTCACGATGTTTTCCTTCACCGATTGTCAGTGGTGTCTAGATAATCTTAGAAAGGACATATAACTCGGAAAAAGTCACACTGGTACTTGCTGTTGGTGGGTTTCGAGCCCGCACCCTCATGAAGAAGCGGGCGTCTTAAACCTCAGGGCCACCACGACATTTTTTATAATGTTTCCAATTCCCAAGCGTAGCCGTGGGCATAAGTTAGTATACAGCAAGCTATAAAATTTAATTTGATGTGTCCATAAAGATATAATAATAAACATACTATGTTATTCCTAAGTGTATTGACAATCAACAATGTTGAGTTTCTTAGAAAATGACTTGGCATACATATATACACGCAAACATACACATATACAATACAAACATACATACATAGGTACAGAGTAAATATAGTGATGATTTTTTTTAAGTTGGGAAAATCATCGAATGCCTCCTCCCGCCTGGGTGAGGCGGGAGGGAGATTCAGACTCTTACTGACTCAAACCACCCCGTTCGTTCTCCTGCACGTTGAGCCGGAGCCACGGTAACCCGTTAGGTTCTCCGCGACTCCGAATCGGCATCAGCCCTATTGGGCCCCATGCGTGGTGGTCTAATGGCTCTTTGAGGCGCGCTCTGGTCGGGCGGCGAGTCACCTATGCTCGCCGTCCGCAGGCCTGCGCTTACTTACGGTGGCCGGAGATCGTCTCGCGAAATATAGTGATGATACATAACAGTGGGTGACAGTCCACTGCTGTACTAATGAGCGTCCTCTACATAAGAGGGGTTTGCCATAATATCCGCAGGCAGGCAGGTTGGAGACCGCAGTATAAAACGTTCAGGTTTATCAGAGAGCACTGCTGTCCGGTCTCTGTCAAATGTAGTCCCTTAGTCGGGTATACGATACCCGCGGGAAGAGTAGCGGTGGTGATAAATGTATTCTACTGTCGTCACCATACAGTGATATACATATCACGATTTTTAATCTCGAAGGGGTAGGCAGAGGTTCAGATAGTTATAGGTGCTAGGTAGATAATACTTTTGTCCAGTTGTATTGAGTACCATGTAATATTAAATCGCCTAATAAATGCCCTAAAAATGTATATAAATAAATAAAAATGAATGTCAGTTCGTTAGTCTCGTTAACACTCGAGAACGTCTGAACCGCTTTGGCTAATTTTAGTCTTGAAATGTTCCTGAAGGTCCAGGGAAGGTTTAAAATGTGAGAAAGAAAGAGTAAAGCCGTTCGGAGTTTGCCGAGACAGGTCATCACTACATAATATAAAACAAAGTCGCTATCCGCCGTCTGTCTGTCCCTATGTATGCTTAGATCTTTAAAACTACGCAACGGATTTTGATGCGGTTTTTTTAATAGATAGAGTGATTCTTAAGGAAGGTTTATTTGTATAATACATGCATGGCACCCGTGCAAAGCCGGGGCGGGTCGCTAGTAATAAATAGTGATATGTTGACCCGGTAAATTAGCTTCACAATAAAATCGTTTCATTGTAGTCCTATAGTTATTTCCGAAGAGTAACCTATGGAGTTTCTTGCTCGTTCTTTTCCATAGGAATCTACACCTTAGAATTAATAGCTTCACTCTTTATTTTTTGACGTTCAAAAGTGCATTTCTGGTATAATTGAAATAAATGATTTTGACTTTGACTTAAAGTAGCCTGTTCAAACAGATAAACATACATACAAACAGATTTTTTTTTAATCACCTATTTTTACTATTTTATTAGGTAGATTTATGTCTCCTCTCACAGGGCTGCAGGAAGATATCCAATAAGGGATAAGCAGTACCTATGTATATTTGTTTCGTTATATTTTTTCCTGTGAATCGTCTGTGTACATAAATTAGTAAATAAATAAAATAAATGTTTTATAATTTCGATATCCGCACTGTATAATTCTTTGTGTGATCCACAGATTATTTGTTCCGGGTCTGGGTGTCATGTGCATGTGAAATTGTATGTTTGTAAACGCACACACGACACAGGAAAAAATCTGGAGTTACGCTTAGAAAATAGGAAAATGGCACGCACTTTAAAAAAAATGAATCGTGAAAAATTAATATTAAGGTAATAAAATTCATTCGCGTATGTGTTAAGAGCAGAAATTATCATTATATAAACTACATAGTTTAAATATTATACAATAAATAAATGTGTAAAAAATTGTTTATTGTATAAAATCAATTGTAGTATATTTTGTAATGATCCTGAATCCTGTACCACTAGAAAATATTCAACAACCAGAAAATATATTTTTATAAAATAACAAAATCTAAAAAAAAAATTTCAACCTAAAAAAAAATTACTGTGAAAAACTCACCCCCTATTTTTCCAGCACCGAAAAAAAAATACAGTCCACAACAAAAAAAAAATCCTCTCACTATTATCTACACCCGCAAAAAAAAACACTACAAAAAATTTAATTAATATATCCCGAGTTATTTATTACGCACACGTCTGAAGCCTTCGACGGCGTAAACCAAACTATATGCTGACAGGACATTTCACAATTCTACGTGAGATTCTGCGCTTGCGACGATGTCGTGCCCAATCGCGTGACGTCACAATCGGAAAGTCCGTTCGGCACACATCGGCAGTTTCCGACCTTTTAGGGCTTAACTTTGTTATAATTTTTGTGTACCATGTAACTCACTGTTTTTTAATTTAAAGGAAACTTTCACTGTTTTTGCCAGTACCGTGTATGTCAGCCTGTCAGGTTTCATTACTGAGTTCTTTTTAAGTAGTATTTTCTCTTGTGCCATAGATGTGTTTATAAACTCATAATTAATTTCATTCGACTGCCTCGTTGGCCTGAGTGGTGCGGCAAGGGGTCTCGGGTTCGATTCCCGGGGCGGGCAAAGTATTACTGGATTTTTCAAAAAATTCACAGTAGTAGCACGGAGTCTGGAAATGTGCTCTGTATATGGCAATAGACTTACCCTCTATTACATGGGACTCATAATATAAATAATGAAAAGCGGGTGTTAAATTCTACAGTGGTACCAAGTGCTGTAATGTGCATCTCTTCCTACCCCGTCGGGGATAAAATACGCGATGTTATGTTATGTAATCCATATGCAGCTCATGACTAGACCCGGAACAATATTAAGTGGATTACACAAAAAATCTTAGTGCGGCGGTGTGGTGCAAAAATCAAATCTTTTTTTTATATTTGATGGGCCGACGTTTGACCACTATCTCGCCTGGTGGTAAGCGATGATGCGGTCTACGATGGAGCACGTCGACCCATAAGCAACCTATTCACTCGGGCCTCTTTAGGAAATACAGACTCTGGCATAGAATTCCACTCCACAAGGAAGCTTAATGCGAAATGCTTGTCGAGCGAACGTGTGAGTGGGATATTTACCATGAATCGATGACGCTTCACCGATTGTCTTAACCTGTGATAAGTTGCACAGCTGTTAATTGTCCAGCCTTGGCGCTCGGCGCAAACTGTGCAGTACCGTGGAAAATATGTATTATGTGTATCATGTCTTCTGATTTATTTCGTTGCGGGATCCAAGACAGTTGTTCATGTCCCTGAGACGTTGGACTTCAGTGTTCCGGTGTTTGCATGGTTGTATAACTAACTACACATTTGACAGAGACCGTGCAGCAGCGCTGTCTGATAAACCTGAACCTTTTATACTGCGATCTCCAACCCGCCTGCCTGCGGAGATTATGACAAACCCCTCTTATGTAGAGGAGGCTCATAGTCCATCAGGGGACTGTCACCCACTGTTGGTGGTGATGATGATGGCTGTATCCTTCAGATCCTGGCTTCCAGGAGTTGCAGTAGCCACGTAGGTGTGACAATCATGTCCCATAAAAATACCTTTTTTACATATTGAGTTGAAAAACTGGTTTTTAACACGTGCTATACAGCTATACCACATTATTATGTAATACATAGAAACTAGTTAAGGGTAATTAATTCATAAACCATATATAATAGATAATAGATTAGCAAGCTGAAGTGGCAATGGGCTGATCAATGGACATTTAGGTACTTGCCAAAACTAGTCAGATTCAATACTTTTTTTGAACTGTCAAAAACGACGAGATTGTGTATTGTGACGTCACGTTTTTTAGTGTCAAACAGCATACTTATTTGTTAAAAAAATTGCTGGAAAAATGCTATAATGAAGTTGGTCATAAAATCAATCAATGAAAGTGTGATTACTTTATAATATTTTATTGTATTGAACAGTCGAAATAATTTATTTTTGTACCGTTGTGTCGCAAAATTGATGACAAATGTGAGAGAGCCATGCTTCGGCACTGCTGTGTCGGCTCGACCAGAGCGATACCACGGCCTCACAGTACACCGGCGTGACACTACCACAGCGTTGTGTGTTCTCGTGTGATGAAGGGGACAGGAGGCTCAATTCTCCTCTCCCTTATTCTGCGTCCTCAAGTCGAAAAGGTCCGTAAGGCACCCGTTACTAGTGTTCCAGGTGTCCATGGGCGACGCTGATTGCTTACAATCAGGTGATCCGTCTGCTCGTTTACTTCCCTATACCATAAAAAAAACAAATGCAGTCTTCGTAATATACCTCTCGTTAGACATATATCCTTCCTTCCTTACTTCCTTACTTATATTATAAATAGGAAAGTGAGTTTGTTTGTTTGTTTATTCCACTTTCACGCCGTAACTACTAAACCAATTGCTTTGAAATTTTGCAGACATAAAGTTAGAAGTTTGGATTAAATAATAGGGTACTTTTTATCCCGGAAAAATTTGATATTTCCGAGGGAAAACAAAAATATTGGTATAGATGGCGCTGTATGTCATTTAAAACCAATCAACGAATTACCTTCTAATTGGAAAAATCTAAATAGCGCGATATAACCGAATTCCACACGAGCGGAAAGCTATTTGTTTGTTTGCCTGTCTTAAACGGCAAAACGGAGGCACTAATAAACGTGATTTTTTAACTGAAGGTAGTTGAAGGGATGGATAGTCACATACGCTACTTTTTATCCTTTTGTGACGCGAGCGAAGCCGCGGGTAAAAGCTAGTATTATTTAAACTAGCTTCTGACAGCGGTTACGCCCACGTTCCCGTGTATTATGTTATATCGCATTGCGCGACACACAATGCAGCGAATGTCCTTTTTGACAAATTGGGTGGAATCTAAAGACCAGATGTAGGGCGCCCTCCAGCTAGGTGGGGTGACGATATCCGTCCTCTGTGGTTGAATGCCAAGAGCTGAAGATCGAACTCAATGGCAGGATATTGGATTTTTTTTAAGGGGGGAAAATCATCGAATGACTGCTCCCGCCTGGGTGTAGCGGGAGGGAGTGTCAGACCCTTACTGACGAAAAACCACCCCGTTCCTTCTCCAGCACGTCGAGCCGGAGCCCCGGTTACCCGTTAGTTTCTCCGCGACGCAGGATATTGGATAGACCTATATCCAGCAGAAGGAAAACTGGTTGATGATGAATATAAATATGATACAGACAGTAATATATTCTACTAGCTTTTACCCGCGACTTCGCTCGCGTCACAAAAGGATAAAAAGTAGCCTATATGACATATATCCAATACATACAGCGCCATCTATACCAATACTTTTGTTTTCCCTCGGGAATATCAAATTTTTTCGGGATAAAAAGTACCCTATTATTTAATCCAGAATACTAACTTTACGTTTGCAAAAAAATCAATGCAATCGGTTTAGTAGTTACGGCGTGAAGTCGGAACAAACAAACAAACAAACTCACTTTCCGATTTATAATATAAGTAAGGAAGTAAGGATAATAATACTACTATGTTGATCAAATGATTATCAACACGTGCGACGATCAAACACGTGATGTACACTTCGATTAGTGGACTGAGAAAATAACTAATTACCATCATTTTGCAGTATAGAATACCACACCTACAGTCCAAATTAATCGACCCGAGCTGTAATAATGTTTTTGAGTACATCGCAAACAGATAGACGCGATTACGGTATTTATTTGTTTTATAATATTCTTTTAAGAATATTAACATATTCCTAACTTAATAATTAAAATTACATTGTTTCGGCAGGTGCCATAGTCATCCATAGTTCCCAATTTACCAGTCCACAGCAACCCATCCATAGCACTACCTTTTTTTTTCCATTATCCACAATAGTCCTACGCTAACCGGGCACTGTCCTTGGGTGCATTTCCATAGTGCATACAGAGATAGTCGCCGGTTTGTGTGCCCATTACATTTATATTAAAGTTGTCTAAAGGGCCTCTGCGCAGTTGGCTTCGGCCCCTCGCATGCCTCCCAAATGACCGGGACCCTGTGGTCCCGTGAATGGTAAAGACATACTTAATAATTATATTAGGTATTCATCGATTGATTTTATTACTTACGAAACATGATCTATTTTTAAAAGATTTCTTATTTATATATTGTGTGTCCTTTATATGACATTTATAGATGCTGCATTCTTTAGACATTTTAAACTCATTTATTATGTCAAATGACGAAAAAAAAACAAAGATAACAATGTATCTATTATTAATCTTTAGGTACCTACAGGATATCATTAATTCTTTTCTTTTTCTTTAAAAAAAAACTTTGCCCCACACTAGGATTATCTCCTGTGTCGTGTGTGCGTTTACAAACATACAAGTTCACATACACATGACACCCAGACCCGGAACAACAATTTGTGGATCACACAAAGTAGTGTTCCGTGCAGGAATCGAACCCGCGACACGTTGCACGGCAGCCGGTTGCCCAGCCACCGCACCAACCGTGCAGTCTACTAATTCATACATACCATTATAAATAACATCACGCCTTTTATCCCCGAAGGGGTAGGCAGAGGTGCACTTTACGGCACTTAATGCCACTGTACTATGTAACACCCACTTTTGAGTATTTATGTTATGAGTCCCATGTAATAGGGGGTGCGTCTATTGCCATATACCGGGCACAATATTGAATATAACGTTATGAATATTCTGAACTATTAATAAACATAAACTTGAGATATGTTGCACAAACTCGGTAGTTGGTCCAGGTCCTGGGTTCGATACCCTTTATAGAAACCAGTTCCCGCGGGATTTTCCCCTATGACACTGTTAAGGTACAGAACACAGAATATCAAGCAAAATAACCAGTATAAATTGACCGTCGAATGTACCAGAAGTTCATACAATGAGAGGTCACGATAAATTGGTTCTGTACTGTACAGCTCCATGTTTGAAGCTGTGGTGAACCAGTATAAATTGACCGTCCAATGTACGAGAAGTTCATACAAAGAGGGGTCACGATAAATTGGATATTGTAGTTTGATACGTAACTATAAAATGTTACCCCATGTTGGCTTATTTCCATGTCTACCGACAAAATGAGGTGAATTATAATATAGATTTTTTTGTATCACGACGGTGGCCAAAAAGGCACACGGCCCATCTGATGGTAAGCGGTTACCGTGGCCTATGTACGCCTGCAACACTTGGGGCATTACATGCGGCTTGCCGACCCTTTATAAACCTATTTACTCCTTTCTTGAACAACCCCATATTGTAGCCCACCGGGAAAACCACGGCAGGGAGTTCATTCCACAATCCGAGGGTCTGTGGGAGGAAATTCCTCTGAAACCGAACTGTACGGGACCATTTGGGCTCCAATATTTGAGCGTGAACTCCCTATCGATGGCGAGCGGTGCGATGACAGAAAGTGGCCGTGGGTATCATATCGAAAAACTCCGCGGAACACAATCCATTAAACAATCGGTAGAACACGCACAAAGAGGCAAAATCTCTACTTAGATTTATTTTTAAGGGGTAAGTCATCGAATGGCTTTTCCCGCCTGAGTGAGGTGGGAGGGAGTGTCAGACTGTTACTGACTAAAAACCATCCCCTTCCTACTCCTGCACTTCGAGCCGGAGCCCCGGTTACCCGTTAGGTTCTCCGCGACTCCGAATCGGCATCGGCCCTATTGGGCCCCATCTGTGGTGGTCTGATGGCTCTTAGAACACAACACGCCATACGTACGGGGAGTGGGGAGTGTAGGGAAGTACTAAGAGATTGTTTTACCCTAAATTCTGCACTCAAAAAACAAGAATCACCATTTTTACCGACTTCAAAACAAGGAGGACGTACTATGATCGGCTGATTGTTTTTTTTTGTTCTCATCTCTCCTTTGACTTTTTTTTATGGCCGGTAAACGAGCAGATGGATCACCTGATGGTAAGCAATCGGCGTCGCCCATGGACACCTGGAACACCAACGGCGTTACCGGCCTTTTGGGGATTAGGAGTTTTAGGATCGTTGAGGGTTCAGGAATTGGGGAGATTGGGGAAGGGGAGGGTAATTGGGCCTCCGGTAACCTCACTCACACAACGCAAGCGTTGCTACACGTCGGTTTTCTATGAGGCCGTGGTATCACGCCGGTCGAGCCGGCCCATTCGTGCCGAAGCATGGCTCTCCCACACTTAAAGACTTAAGTACTCGATACCGCTATTTTAAGATGAATACATTAGTCATCTATAAACTGTATACAGAATAGAATCAACGGTTACTTCGAGGAAATCCATACAAAATTCGTAAATACAACAGGAAAAACTATTTGGTTTGTTCAAAAAAGAGCTCTTGTATTAAAGCTTCGTGGAAAGCGAAACCGCAGTGAAACAGTTCTTCGTAAAACCGCTGCATCTCCTGTGCATCAGCATCTACAGTAGATACAACGGGGCTTACTCTCGAATCCAATTCCGATCGATCGACATTGGTATTGTGAAATTTCGTACTCTTGAATTGCAACACTAGCGCCCATTACACCTGTATTGCGTGGATATTTAATAAACTAAATAAATGATATTGAGTTTGGCTGAGTGATCGCAAGTGCGACTGCCGGGCAAGGGGTCTCGGGTTCGATTCCCGGGTCGGGCAAAGTATTACTGGGTTTTTAAAAATCTCAGTAGTAGCACGGAGTCTGGAAATGTGCCCGGTATATGGCAATAGGCTCACCCCCTATTACATGGGACTCTTAACATAAATAGTGAAAAGTGGGTGTACAGTGGCATTAAGTGCCGTAATGTGCACCTCTGCCTACCCCTTCGGGGATAAAAGGCGTGATGTTATGTTATGTTATGTGAATATATTTGCTGACACGCTACCGAATTTTAAAAAATCTGTAGTGAGATTGTTGAGTGATAATACGTAGATTTTTAATATGTACTTAATTTTTTTATTTTATGTTTTAATTTTAAGTATTTCTTAGTTTTTATTTTACTTACCAATTATCACAAATACTAAAAAGTGTCATCGTTAGGCTACTGTGCATGTTGTGACACCTTAAAATGTTGTGCATTTAAAATTTATTACAATGTAAGTGCTTAGATATAAGACCTAATGTAGCAACTACTGGTTGTCCAAATTATAAATAAATAAATAAATCAGCTACACACTCGTGCTACTTCTTGTGCTGCAGGTGGACTTAGACTACAGTGTCTGCTTACTGCCAGGAGAGCTGTAAGCTTTGTTGCTACTACCTAACAGTTGCATAAAAAAACAAGAGACGGATTTACATAATTGTCTTTCCTTGTTTTTTTACTACCTCTTTAATGCACACAAAGAGACAATACATATTATGCTTCTATTGTTAAAAATCTAGTCTTGCAAACAAATAAAATAGTTAAATCATTATCATCAACAGCCTATAAGTGTCCACTGCTGACTGCTGAGCTTGCAAAGTCTCTTCTTACACGGAGAAGGTTTGAGCATTAACCACCACGCATGCTCAACGCGGGTTGACGAATACAAACTTATAATTAGAAATTATAAGCCTAGGTTTCCTCACGATGTTTTCCTTCACCGTTTGTCAGTGGTGTCTAAATAAGCTTTAAAAGTACATATAACTCGGAAAAAGTCACATTGGTACTTGCCGTTGGTTGGTTTCGAGCCCGCACCCTCACGCATGAGAAGCGGGCGTCTTAAACCTCCGTACCACCACGACAAATAACAAATTCAAGTATAATTTTATGCACTCATCCAAATACTATTTATAAACTAAAGGTCAACAGTATTTGTGACTTCAAATAGATACAGGAAAAATAGAAAAACCTTTATTTAAACAGATTTATCTATTTTCTTTTTGCAAAAATATTTTTTACGACTGACATTTGACATTAATCCTATAATATTACCAAAATTAAAAGATTATATCATCAATAAATTTCGAATAATAACATCACATCTTTTATCCCCGAAGAAGTAGGCAGAGGTGTACATTACGGCGCTTAATGGCCTTGTACAACATAACACCCACTTTTCACTACTTAAGTTGTGAGTCCCATGTAATAGGGGTGAGCCTATTGTCATATACCGGGCACAATTCCAGATTTCTAAAAAAAACCAATAATACTTGCCCGACCCGGGAATCGAACCCAACACCCTTTGCCCGGCAGACGCACTTGCGACCACTCGGCCAACGAGTTATATTCGCATCTAACCTAGTGATATTATAAAATTAAATGCGAAAGTTTGTGTGGACGTATGTGTTTATTTGCCTATGCCATTGTTGTTTCATCGTAGCCTATTCTATTCAAATCGTTTTTAATTCATTTGAAGTAATTTTAATTACAAGGAGTTTTTATCTAGCGGCTCGTACACAAAACTGTGATGCGACGTCGCATCGCAAAAATGTGCGAGCTCCCTCTACGCATCGCAAGAACTTGCGAATTGATTCGCATCGCGCATCAGAATCTTATCTTCCCAAAATCTTCTTTGTTTCTTTCTCCTGTATCTCCTAAGCAATAACAGAAGCGCACACTTCTTTTTACGATCCATGTCACGACCTAGTTTTCAATTTATAATACGTTTAGTACGGTTGACGGTCGTCGAAGGGATGGTCACCCTGGGAGACGCCTTGTCGCACGAAATCGCATCTCAGCAATTCGTATCGTAATTTTTTGGGTTGCGATTTCGCATCGCATCGTAGTTTTGTGTACGAGCTCTAGATCAGCATTTGTTTACCGGTTGTCTGTATGTTTGTCTGTATGTTTGTTACTCAATCACATCTAAACGGCTGAAGAGATCGGGATGAAATTTGGGACAGGGGTTATGGTCAGGAATAACACATAGGCTACTTTTTATCCCACGGAAGCGTGGGCAAAGTCGCTAGCAGAAGCTAGTACGTACTAATGTCATGTAGTTGAAGCGTTCGTTTGTTTTATTGATCGCGGTAATCTCCATAACTCTTGGTTTATATTTAAAAACATTTTTTGTTGGATAATGCATAATTTATTAGTTTGTAATTTATAGCTAGTTCTGCGTGATTTCACTCGCTCTGCTCAGTGCCTATTGATCATAGCGTGATTCTTTATAACCTATACCCTTCCTAGTTCAACCCAGCCATCGCGAAGGACACTCCGGGCGTCGAGAATCGCGGGACGATCTCCGGCCACGGCTCGCCACCCGACCAGAACCAGACCCGAGCGTACGGCGCGATGCATTCCGCGCGCGCCTCAAAGAGCCATAAGACCACTACAGATATCCGGCATCAACCCAATAAGGTTGATGCCGATACGGCGATACGGAGCCGCAGAGGACTTAACTGCTTGCCGGGGTTCCGGCTCGAAAGGCACGAGTAGGAACGGGGTGGTTTTTAGTCAGTAAGAGTCTGACATTCCCTCCCGCCTCACCCAGGCGGGAGAAGTCATTCGATGATTTTCTCCCCTTTAAAACAATAGTGTGGAGCAAAGTTTTTATTGGAAATATTGAAATTTGTCTCAATAATAAAAAAAACTAGCTCTAATTTAGAGATAGAAACACGACAATGTAAAAAAATATTAAACTACCTAAAGAAATTCTTTATAACAAGTCGCATGGAGAACACACGTGTGAAATCCGGTATTGAGATACGCTTAATCACGTTTTCGTACTAAAATCTAAATATTTTCTATAATAATACCACCTGATACATGTGACGTCTATTTAAGTAAGTAAATAAATATAAATAATTCAGAAATTCGTAAAGAATTCAATAAATTATGCTAAAGGGGTACGACACGATATTGACTTTACATAATTGTACATATATTAAACAATTTTGCGAGCTAGCTGACTCTTAAACAGGTTAAGCTGTGTTAGTCAAGGTTATATAGCGGATGGGTAACCAAGTGACCATAATACTTCCATTCATTGTCATCATCAGTCTATCACACACACACGCACACACGCATCAGCCACGTTCTGTCCTCTACCTCGGTGTAAGTAATCGGCGCCGCACATGGACACCTGGAACGCCAGAGGCGTTACAAGGGCGTTACCGGCCTTTGGGGGATTTTGGGGATTAGGATTTTGAGGATTGTTGAGGATTCATGGATTGGAGAGATTGGGGAATATAATTGGGCCTCTGGTAGCCTCACGCACATGACGAAACAAAACGCAAGCGTTGCTTTACGTCAGATTTTTGTTCGGCCGTGCACTTAAAGACTACCCTTACACGTCATCCCCCAATGAATAAACACCGCGAGGTTGGAAGCCAGGAGAGAAGCAGACCATCATCAAAACTTTGCTAATCATTTGATTTTATAACAACGCACCTTATCACCAGCTCTTTAGGCGAAAACGTACCCGTTTACATAGAAAATTGTATAATTGTGCCATCATTTTCGGGGAGTCATCGTTCCCGGAAATGATGTCGAAATTAAACAGGTTCATTTACATAAAGCTACCAAAATAAAATTTCTTCATATAATTAATTGTAAATGAATACAACAATGTGGGTAATTTACAAATAATTCATTGGAAGTACTTAGAAAGACGTAGAATACCTATTGAGACTTTTAATTAACTAGAATACTTAACAGGTAACAGTATTATATTTAAATAGGTGACAAAAATACTATACTTTTTTTTTCAATCACTTCTTGAATTATTTGAATACAATTATATACATTTATCGCAACAATACAAGTGTGGGAGAGCCATGCTTCGGCACGAATGGGCCGGCTCGATCGGAATGATACCACGGCCGAGCAGAAAACCGACATGAAGCAACGCTTACGTTATGTTTCGTCGAGTGAGTGAGGTTACTAGAGGCCCAATACCCACTCCCCTTCGCCAATCGACACAATCCTCAAATTCCTAATCCCCAAAAAGCCGGTAATGCACTTGTGATGCCACTAGAGTTTCAGATGTCCATGAGCGACGCCGATTGCTTACCATCAGGTGATCCGTCTGCTTGTTTACCGGCTTATCTCATAAAAATAAAAGTACTTTACTAGGAAACCCTAGAGTTCAATTAGCTCCCGACCACTCAAGCAACGAGGTGAACTTAAACAAAGTTTGCTTAACTTCAAATTCTGAACTTTGATTTGTTTGTATAGGTACGTACTTTAAAGTCAATATGACGCAGGTCAAAATGTTATACTTGAAATAGTTTTAATTATAATAGTTCTGTATTTGGGTACTTTACTCAATCTAAAATTAAATCATTTCGACTGTTCTATACAACACTTTCATTAATAGATTTTATGACCAACTTAGTTTTAGTATTTTTCCAGCAAATGTTTAGGCAATAAGTATGTTGTTTGACGCTAAAAACGTGACGTCACAATACACGTGTGAGTGAGGCTACCGGAGACCCAATTACCCTCCCCTTCCCCAATCTCCCCAACTCCTGAATCCCCAACGATCCTCAAACTCCTAATTCCCAAAAGGCCGGTAACGCACTTGTAACGCCTCTGGTGTTCCAGGTGTCCATGGGCGACGCCGATTGCTTACCGTCAGGTGATCCGTCTGCTCGTTTACCGGTTTTTTTATGCTATAAAAAATACACAATCTCGTACAAAATTCATAGTAAACTGTCGTTTTTGACAGTTCAAAAAAAGTATTGAATTTGACTAGTTGGCAAGTACCCAATTTGATAGTTCTACTTGGAATGTTTTCCGGTAAGTTTTGAAAATCGGTATTTTTTTCCCAAAATGCTCATGGACTTTTCGGTGCTCTGGCGCCAATTCTAATCAAGTAATCAAGTATTTATTGTATCCATAATGTACATATACAGGTAGTTAGAAAATACATTACGGACCCTGTCGGGCACAACAACATTTAAAATTGGTAGGAGAGAGGAAGGGCGTTTTGTTAGATTACTATTAATGTAATGTCAAAATTAATAAATAAAAGGTATTACTATGTAGGTACTTATTATACAAACAACTGTTTAGATATAATAAACTGTTTTTCTCGTAAAATGCACAGAAAAGAGTAATTGTAAAACAACTGTTCTTGGCCGCCATTTTTGTACCTACACAATATTACTTTAAAACTTCTGAACCATAAAATATAATACTTTGGTTTTGAAAAGAAACTATATTTACGCGCGCGCCTCAAAAAGCCATCAGAACACCAGTAGGGCTGATACTGATACGGAGCCGCGGAAGACTTAATGAGTTGCCGGGGTCCGGCTGGAAGCAGGAGTAGGAACAGGGGTGGAAGCAGTTGGGTTTTAGTCAGTAAGAGTCTGACACTCCCTCTTGCGTCATCCACGCGGGAGAAATCAGATTATTCCAACTCAAAAAATTGCAGTAGACAGAAGCAATAGAAAGCCAAATGCCACAATTCTGACATACCTCCTTCGCTTCATCTACATTCATCAATCTCTTTATGATTGCACGTCGATCGAGGGTGCTTCTAATTTGACTCCTTCTCAATAAATCTTATACTATTATATGAAGCGGAAGAGTTTGTTTGTTTGTTTGAACGCGCTAATCTCCGTAACTACAAGGATTTCGGATTTGAATAATTCTTATTGTCTTGGATAGAGTATTTATCGAGGATGGCTATAGGCTATAAAACATCACGCTACAACCAACGGGAGCTGAGTAGAGCATGTGAAACCGCGCGGAAGTAGCTAGTCGCTCGAGTCACGTCCGTCTAGAGATGTCCAGGTGTCTATGGGCGGCACTTATCATGGATGGATTACTTACCATCAGGTGATCCGTCTACTCGTTTACGAAATAAGAAAGTAAAATTACCTATGACTGCGGAAAATAAACTAAAAAAAATAAACTAGAGAAATCAAAAGTATTCGAAGTTATATGGCAGAAGGTAGGTACTTATACTTACTCAGAATACTTAAATCGATCTTTGTGCAAAACTTGTATCTTAAACCCGATTGTGATTCAATTCCGACCAAGTCACGGATTCGAGATAACGGCCACAATACATACATCTGCTTAGCTTCAAGGTCAAACAAATTTGTCAACTAATACTTGAGTTAAGCTCCAAGGCCAATCCATTATAATAGGTACTTACTTAAGTATATAAGTGATGGGCAAGAACCTGTCTTCCTTGCCCTAAGTAGCTCATGTAGTGTAGATGTCCAGTCAACAAGGATGTAGCGAGGTTGACTGTCCAGGCGACACATGTACTTAGGTATCGTCATGAGCTAATGTTCACATGTAAACAGCAGCTCATGTAGTGTAGATGTCCAGTCAACAAGGATGTAGCGAGGTTGACTGTCCAGGCGACACACGTACTTCGGTATCGTCATGAGCTAATGTTCACATGTAAACAGCAGCTCATGTAGTGTAGATGTCCAGTCAACAAAGATGTAGCGAGGTTGACTGTCCAGGCGACACACGTACTTAGGTATCGACATGAGCTAATGTTCACATGTAAACAGCAGCTCATGTAGTGTAGATGTCCAGTCATCAAGGATGTAGCGAGGTTGACTGTCCAGGCGACACACGTACTTAGGTATCTTCATGAGCTAATGTTCACATGTAAACAGCAGCTCATGTATTGTAGATGTCCAGTCAACAAGGATGTAGCGAGGTTGACTGTCCAGGCGACACACGTACTTAGGTATCGTCATGAGCTAATGTTCACATGTAAACAGCAGCTCATGTAGTGTAGATGTCCAGTCAACAAGGATGTAGCGAGGTTGACTGTCCAGGCGACACAAGGGGAAGAGCCATGCTTCGGCACAAATGGGTCCGCTAGACCCGAGTGTAATACCACGGTCGCAAACAAAACTGGCGTGAAACAATACTTGCGTTGTTTCACCGCGTGAATAAGGTTACTGGAGGCCGAATCCCCTAATCATTAAAGGCCGCCAACGCACTTTATCTCCTCTAGTGATACGGGTGTCCACGAGTGGCGGGGATTGGGTAGTTTCCAGGGTATCAAAATTAAAGATCTAATTAGTCCGTCAGTTAGATAATAAAAAAATATTAGACACGTATTTTTTTATTTTCTCGTATTAAGTAAGTTGCAATTCTTAGATAAAATGACGCTATGTTTAGGAGTGGGAGGTCGTTACGTCATAACGTGCTACAAAATGTGGCACGCTGTGACGTCACACGATATTTCAAATTATTATATCGTCGAAAGTATTTAATTTTGTGAGAAAAGAAAAAATGCGTGTCTAATGTTTTAAGTTAATCTACCAGACGGACATTAAAATAAAATTTGGGAAACTACCCTATTGCTTACTATCAGTAGAACTATTTGCTTGTTTGTCATTTTATTCTATACAGAACCAATTTCGAACAGTTCCAAACTATTTATTGGTTCAAAAGTTTCCATAATTGTTTTGTTTTTATTTGCGATCGGTTTTTAACTTACGATTTATTTTTAGCCCAGTAAGTTATCTGTGTCTAAATATAAACACTTGGGTTAGTGTACGAATAAAGTAACGAATTAAGTATTACATTTTTTGTGATCACAGCATGTTTATAAATAACTTTTATGAATCGTCTTTTTTTATAGCATAAGCCGGTAAACGAGCTGACAGATCACCTGATGGTAAGCAGACGGCGTCGCCCATGGACACCTGGAATACTAGGGGCGTTACAAGTGCGTTACCGGCCTTTTGGGAATTGGGAATTTGAGGATTGTGGAGGATTCGGGGATTCGGGAGATTCGTATGAAATTCGATTTCGCAGATGCATTTATAATATTATCTTTCAATTCAAAATTACATACATACATATCAGGCGTTTTTTTATCCCCGAAGGGGTAAGAGGTGCACATTACGGCACTTTATGTTATGAGTCCCATTTAATCCTAATTCCAGACCCCGTGCTACTTATTATTAATACGATTATTTAAAAAACGCAGATTTTTTTTTTGTACCACGACTGTGGCAAAATAGCCCACGGCCCACCTGATGGTAAGCGGTTACCGTGGCCTATGTACGGCTGCAACACTTGGGGCATTACATGCGTCTTGCCGACCCTTAAGAAACCTATTCACTGCCCTCTTGAAGACCCTCATGTTGTAGCCCACTGGGAAAACCACGGCAGGGAGTTAATTCCACAATCGGAGGGTCCGTGGGAGAAAATTCCTCTAAAACCGAACTGGACGGGACCATTTGGGCTACAATGTGTGAGCGTGAACTCCCTGTCGATAGCTTTGCCCGACCGAAAATTCTTTGCCCGACCCGGGAATCGAACCCGAGACCTCTTGCCCCACACTCACACTTGCGACCACTTCGCCAACGAATCAAACAGCCGTGGATGTCAAAAAAAAGATGTTTAGAGAGTAACCGTCAAAATTTCAAGTGCTTTATTTGGATGACGCAAAATGGTCCTGCTGGGATTCCAAAAAGAATAAAATTGTTCCATGTTTGACGTCAAAGAATGGGTCAGTAGCCTTGGAAATATGTACACAGATGATCAAAGGTAATTGGGGTCTCTCTTAAATAAAAGGGTTTAATGAAATGACTGCCTCGATGGCCGAGTGGTCGCAAGTGCGACTGCCGGGTTACCGGGGCTGTCTCTCCACTTTAATGAATGGTCCACTCCAGAAGATCCGTGCACCATGTGTTCTGTTTGCGGACTGCATATCCCGCCCATTTCACTTCACGTCATCGCCTGAAATAATATTGATAAACAAAAACTTCACTCATAATTCATTAACATAACATAACATAACATAACATCACTCACGCTTTTTATCCCCAAAGCTGGCAGAGGTGCACATTACGCCACTTTACAATGTAACACCCACTTTCCACTATCTATGTTATGAGTCCCATGTAATAGGGGGTGAGCCTATTGCCATATACCGGGCACAATTCCAGACTCCATGCTACTACTGAGAATTTTTAAAAACCCAGAAATACTTTGCCCAACTTGGGAATCGAACCCGAGACCCCTTGTCGCACTTGTGACCACTTGGCTAACGAGGCAGTCAGTTCTTAAAGATATACATATAATAATAATAATAATATCGATCGAAGTAAAACCACACGATGACGCAAATCGAACCCGTAGTGCCATTAATGTAATCTTATGTTACCACGAGGTTAAAAACCACAGGTATGGAAAGTTACAATTAAATAATCCACCCACTACATTACTAAACCATAATAAAAACAACATAGAAGGACATATGACCATGACCTGATTAATTAATACCTACATGATACGATACCTAAGTAATCAGTCATCATCCTTGTTGACTGGACATCTACACTACATGAGCTGCTGTTTACATGTGAACATTAGCTCATGACGATACCTAAGTACGTGTGTCGCCTGGACAGTCAACCTCGCTACATCCTTGTTGACTGGACATCTACACTACATGAGCTGCTGTTTACATGTGAACATTAACTCATGACGATACCTAAGTACGTGTGTCGCCTGGACAGTCAACCTCGCTACATCCTTGTTGACTGGACATCTACAATACATGAGCTGCTGTTTACATGTGAACATTAACTCATGACGATACCTAAGTACGTGTGTCGCCTGGACAGTCAACCTCGCTACATCCTTGTTGACTGGACATCTACACTACATGAGCTGCTGTTTACATGTGAACATTAGCTCATGACGATACCTAAGTACGTGTGTCGCCTGGACAGTTAACCTCGCTACATCCTTGATGACTGGACATCTACACTACATGAGCTGAGCTGATAATGAACGGTCACTTCTCCCTGGAACACTCGGGATAATGGTAGCCCTCAGGGTCGCTAATGCCCGTCACCTCGCCTCTAAGTGTCTTGCCGCTAGAATATTTTATTATTATTAAAAAACAATTATTCTTATTTTATAAGAAAACTAGTATTTTATAATCTTAGGCAATTTGATACCGATTCAGAAACTACTAAAACTAGTTCTTATTTATATCGATATAATAACATGCAACTGGTATTATTAATTCACATTTAATCGATTTCTTAGTTGTTCTTTATACTATGTCAAGACTGTATCTAATTATATCCAGTGTTTAGTGAACTTAGTTCATAATATAATTTCATTGTGGGAGAACCATGCTTCGGCACGAATGGGCCGGCTCGACCGGAGTGATACCACGGCCGAGCAGAAAACCGACGTGAAGCAACGCTTGCGTTGTATTTCGTCGTGTGAGTGAAGTTACCGGAGGCCCAATTATAAGTGCACATTACGGCACTTAATGCCACTGTACAATGTAATGTAACACATACTTTTCACTATTTATGTTATGAGTCCCATGTAATAGGGGGTGAGCCTATTGCCATATACCGGGCACAATTCAAATACTACTGAAAAGTAATACTTTGCCCGACCCCGTGCCCGGCAGTCGCACTTGCGACCACTCGGCCAACGCGGCAGTTAAATAGTTAATTGTGAGTGTGGAACGTAATATACCTCTAGAATAACGTTTGTACGACCCTACTGGATGCAGAAAGCATAGCTCATAGAAATTTCTATCCTTTTAGCTATACCGTAGGTATATACCTCTACATATGTCGCGGAGAACCTAACGGGTAACCGGGGCTCCGGCTCGACGTGCAGGAGAAGGAACGGGGTGGTTTTTAGTCAGTAAGAGTCTGACACTCCCTCCCGCCTCACCCAGGCGGGAGCAGTCATTCGATGATTTTCCCCCCTTAAAAAAAAGGTATATAGATATATATTTTTATATAGCATAAGCCGGGTAATCGAGCTGACGGATCACCATCAGGTGATAGTGAGGTAAGCAATCGGCGTCGCCCATGGACACTCGAAACACCAAGGCGTTACAAGTGCGTTACCGGCCTTTTGGGAATTGGGAATTTGAGGATTGTGGAAGATTCGGGGATTGGGGAGACAGGGACTAGGGTAATTGGGCCTCCGGTAACCTCACTCACACGACTAAACACACATGTAATCGTAACTCATTATAAATTCAAAAATTTCTTAAAACATCCGTTTTTCAAAATACATAATTATTTAGATTAATGCGTAATTAAAAAAATAAATGAATGAAACTGGTTTTTCGACATTCTTATGTATGTTCATACATTCATTTATTTACTTAATCTATTTAATGTAGCATTATGACTTTGATTTATAGAATTACTAGCTTTTACCCGCGGCTTCACTCGCGTCACAAAAGGATAAAAAGCCAATGTGACATATTCCGATACACAAAGCGCCATCTATACCAATACTTTTGTTTTTCCTCGGGAATATCAATTTTTTCCGGGATAAAAAGTACTCTATTATTTAATCCGGACTTCTAACTTTACGTCTGCAAAATTTCAAAGCAATCGGTTTAGTAGTTACGGCGTTAAAGTGGAACAAACAAACAAACAAACAAACTCACTTTCCGATTTATAATATATATATAAGTAAGGAAGTAAGGATTTTTTATGGTAAGTATAGGCCGGCAAACAAACGGACGCATCACCTCATCATCATCATCATCAACAGCCTATGAATGCCCACTGCTGGGTAAAGCCTCTTCTCACACGGAGAGGGTTTGAGCAATACTATCAAAGACCGCGAGGACACCGGTGTCCGCACACATATTGTTCTTTAATTGTGTCTATAATGACGGTACTCAAAGGGTTAATCACCACGCTTACCCAATGCGGGTTGGCGATTCCAAACCTATAATTAGAAATTATAAGCCCAGGTTTCCTCACGATGTTTTCCTTCACCGTTTGTCAGTAATATCTAAATAATCTTAGAAAGTACATATAACTCGGAAAAAGTCACATTGGTAATTGGCGCTGGTAGGTTTCTAGCCCGCAGAATCATGCATGAGAAGCGGGCGTCTTAGCCTCCGGGCCACGGCGATATACGATGATGGCACACCGGATGGTAAGCTATCGGCGGCGGCCACGGACACCGGCAACACTGGAGGAGTTACAAATGCGTTGCCAGGTTTTTGTAACTAGTAATGTTGTGACGAATGAATCATCTGACCCTAGAGTAGGTCAGTGGTAGGATTAATCGTAACACGTGTCTGTCCGACACAAGATATGGTAATTTTATTATACCTGTATTGTACCTTTCGTGAGACATACTAAATAAATTATTATGTTTTCGGCTTACTCACGTAATAAGCAGCGCGAAATGCTGCTCATGAATATGAGCCTCTAGCATGGCTTGAAACTAGTCGAGTTCCTCGTCAAATTTTTACGTGAGTAAGCCGAAAACATAATAATTTATTATACCTATTATTAGAAAACTTAAAATCTGTCATAGAGTTCACCTTACTCTTTGATTTGATAGAAACTTAATTGATTTTAAACCACATTGGATTTTAGAAACATAGAAGGCAGGAAAAATAAAGAGTACCACCATTACAATGCAATGTATATTGTTAACATCGAAATCAAATCACAAAATCAGGACTAGCTAAACTATAACTATTAATTGGAAAGAAAAACAACAACAATAACAACATAAATAGACAAATTGATGTTTAAATAGATTAAAATTCCCTCAACACCAAATACGGCAATAACTTCCGAGTTTCCGCCATCTTGACTTTTTATTTTACGAACCACAGATTACATTTTCCCGCTACGCGATGACGTTTCTTTTTTTGTCTATGCTATCTAACAACATAATTATACAAGGTGTTGTTTTAAAGCCGCGTCATTTTCTAGGAGGTAACTCGGATATCGATTCTGAGTCCAAATCAATGAAAAAAATGGTAGGTAATTTTTTTAATTTTTCTGTAAATTACGCAAATCCGTAAATGTGAACTACACGCCGCCGTCTTGTAACTAGCTTTATAACGCGGCATAACACACACAAACTCAAAAACGTAATTAATATTATTCCTAATTCCATAAAACTCCAATAAGAAGCATTGCTGTCGCTTTTTCTGAAATACTGTCCAACTTAAACGATTTATTATAGCCGTATTTTTAACTATTGGCCCGAAATTTTCTCTTACATTGAACCCATATGACTTTGTGACATGCCCCCGAGAAACGACATGGCTTCAAAACTACACCTTGTATAAAACTTGTAGGTAACAACTTTTTGCTCAGCTTCGATATGAAACCTTTGACATTAGAATACATTGATGTGTTTTCTACTAGATTAATGAGTCAGAAATGATGATCACGATGTCCTATGATCGTTTTCATAAACCAAATATCTATCTAGAGAGCCGAAACAGGCTCGTGACTGAAATCGAGATCTCTTTAGGGAAAATATCCGATTGGGGTGAACTTAATTTGGTCCAGCTTAACCCCACTAAGACACAGGTCTACGTGTTTACTGCTAAGAAATTGCCGTTGGTTATATCTCCTCAGTTTCAAAGCACCCCCCTAACTGCCTCAGCCGGTATTAGGCCTAGACCGCACAGCAGTCGCGCAATTTAGTCTCGGAGAACCTAACGGGTTACCGGGGCTCCGGCTCGACGTGCAGGAGTAAGAACGGGGTGGTTTTTAGTCAGTAAGAGTCTGACACTCCCTCCCGCCTCACCCAGGCGGGAGCAGTCATTCGATGATTTTCCCCCTTAAAAAAAAATACCGCACAGCAAAACTGTGGCATGATCTGTCGTCGGCGGTATTTGCGAACCGATACGACCTTCAAACCTTCAAGAAAAGAGCGTATTCCTTTTTAAAAGGCCGGCACACACCTGTGACTCCTCTGGTATTGCGGGTGTCCATGGGCGGCGCTGATCGCTTACCATCAGGTGATCCGTCTGCTCGTTTGCCTCCTATACCATAAAAAAACAAAGTAAACATTACGCTTAGACTACACTACACTGTACCATATCTACCACAAAAGCGTAGATGACTAATTTTTAATTTTAATGTCCGTCTGGTAGATTATTTTTAAAAAACATTAGACACGTATTTTTTTATTTTCGTACGGACACGAATAGTTTCGAAGATATATTGATTTGAAATATCGCACGACGTTACTTTTGAGAACGATTTATACCTACTCTAAAATGACGTAGCTACCTCCCACTCCTAAACTTAACTTCGTTTTATCTAAGTATAAAGATAAAGATAAAGATTTATTTATTTCTAAGTACATGGTACACTGAGATCTTACATTAAACATAGAAACACATATACTACCATTTCTGGTATAGAAATATTAAATAAGTTAAGTCCATGCAAATCTTAGACAATACAATAATCTTCATTTGATACAATTTATTCATTAAACTGAATTCATTGATGTATATAAAGTATTGTTGTCTTATACGACAAAACAAAAAAATACGTGTCTAATATTTTTTCATTATCTAACTGACGGACTAATTACATTTTTAATTGTCATACACTGTCATCATCGAAGCCCTTGCGTGATATTTCTTTTTTAACGTTGCACCGCGCTAAGATTTTCTCCTGTATCGTGGGTGCATTTACAAAAACCTGATACAACAATTTATGGATCACACAACGATGTGCTCCCTACGGGAATCGAACGCTACAAATTGTGGGGGAGCCGGTTGCCGCACAACGTGTACCAAAGGAAGTCTTTATGTGTGTCCGTCTTAGAAATTATCAGGCCTTCGGGACCTCTTGAGGATGGGGGCCAAAGGGCACGAGCCCCTAATGCCTTTATAGTAAGGACGATACTTCTAAAGCATCTTCTAACTATGTTATAATCTATCTCCTAGTATATAGTCTGGTTGTCGCGGAGAACCTAACGGGTAACCGGGGCTCCGGCTCGACGTGCAGGAGAAAGAACGGGGTGGTTTTTAGTCAGTAAGAGTCTGACACTCCCTCTCGCCTCACTCAGGCGGGAGCAGTCATTCGATGATTTTCCCCCCGTAAAACAAAAAAAAATTTATAGTTGAGTTTGACCATCAGTTTATTATTAAAATAATGTTTATTCAGCTAGCCATTAAATTAATGAATACTTTATAAATAAATTCGGATCATTATCTGACTGACCCAGATATATAAAAGAGGCCTATTATAATGTCAAAAAGCAAAAAGCTTTACATAGAGAGGAGTGGAAGGAGGGTAGGGAGGCCTTTGCCTTGCAGTGGGACGATCATGGCTAAAAATAAATATTGAATAAATAATTATAATGTCGTGGTGGCCCGGTGGCTTAAGACGCCCGCTTCTCATGCATGAGGCTGCGAGCTCGAAACCTACCAACGGCAAGTACCAATGTGACTTTTTCCGAGTTATATGTATGTACTTTCTAAGATTATCTAGACACCACTGACAAACGGTGAAGGAAAACATCGTGAGGAAACCTGGGCTTATAATTTCTAATTGTAAGTTAGTAATCGCCAACCCGCATTGAGCAAGCGTGGTGGTTAATGCTCAAACCTTCTCCGCGTGAGAAGAGGCTTTGATCAGCAGTGGGAATGTATAGGCTGTTGATGACGATATTAATATAGGTATAAGATGCACTACATTCTGTCAGTGGCTTCGTCCACGTTGCCGTGTGATATAAAGTAGCCTATGTGTTATTGAATCCTATCTGTTCCAAATTTCATCTTGATCCCTTCAGCCGCTCTAGCGTAAAGGAGTAAATAAATGCGAAAGTTTGTAAGTACTTCTATCTCACGATTGAATGGACCGATTTAGATGTTGTTTTCATATAAATGTTTGTTAACCTTCTTAACTACATGATTATACCTAATTGTTTAATTTCTATTGTGGTCGAGAGTGCGACTGCCAGGCAAGTGGTCTCGGGTTCGATTCCCGGGTCGGGCAAAGTATTACTCGGTTTTAAAAAAAATCTCAGTAGTAAGCATGGAGTCTGGAATTATGCCCGGTATATGGCAATAGGGTCACCTCCTATTACATGGGCCTCATAACATAAATAGAAAAGTGGGTGTTACATTGTACAGTGGCATTAAGTGCCGTAATGTACACCTCTGCCTACCCCTACGGGAATAAAAGGCGTGATGTTATGTTATGTATAGAAACACTATCACATTAATTTAAATAACTGATTTCAGCGAATGGCTCACCTTTTGTGAGATTGATTATTTAGCGATTATTTATTAATGATACTGTTAAAGCCAAGGTCTCAGGTTTGATGGCAGGGTCAGGGCATATTATTACCTTTTTGTATTATAATTATAATTTAAGTGGGAAGGTTCTGAATTATTACCACAAGGTTTGGAAGAAATAGAAATCAGATAGAAATGATTGCGCCTTATTTTTTGGAATAGCAATGAGTTACGTATTTGCTATATTGCTATATTTATAAAGAGAAAATGTTTTAATTAGAAACTGATGGGTCGATAGGGTAGTAGACAAGGGTATGAAAAATAAAAATGCAATTAGTCCGTCAGTTAGATAATGAAAATAAATATTAGACACGTATTTTTATTTTGATGTATAATATAATGATACTTAGACCGCTCTCCACTAATATTACATTACATTATAGACCTTATTTCTAATGTTTAGAGACTTCTTTTGTATGATCAAATTTAGGGGATGGATTAGATAAGTATAACGAATCAAAGTTTAGGAGTAGCTAAAACGTCATTTCTACGTATAAAATGTAGGTACATAGAAGTGACGTCACGCGACATTTCAAATCAATATACCGTCGAAAGTATTCGTTTCTGTAAGAAAATAAAAAATACGTGTGTAATGATTTAAAATAATCTACCAGACGGACATTAGAATAAAAATTAGGCATCTACCCTATTGTGATTAGCAATTTATACTTATTTCAGTCTTGCTATGAGATTATCTGTAGGCGTTAATGATATTTTTTAAGAAATATTTACTTAATAATATTTCTATAACAATATATAAATCATCTATTTTCAAATAATATCCTTAAATAACTTAATTATGAATAAATACATACAACTAGAAATAAAAATAACTAAAACCGCTATCGTGAGGTAGGGTGCCCAAAAGACTGGCAGCATTGCCACGTTGAATGGCAATGCTTAACCTTTGCCCAAGGTAGTAGCCAGCCCTTCGATCACCTGAAATGTCCACCATTTGATTGTGAAACAAGTGAATTTATTTCTGCAAATAGGCTACAAGGCAGCACTTTTACACGTCAATTTTATCAAGCGAACGATGAGGCCGACATTTCCTAACTGACTACTCTGAGAAGAAATGCCGAAACAAATTCAGAGGTCTGTCTCTTTTATATGGATTGTCAGTATACATATGTGAGGACCATGTCAGACTTAAGACTCTCTTGGTTTTTTTTTTTATTTTATTTTAATTTTTTTTTTTTAGTACGTTCTGTTATTTGTATGTTGCGTCAGGTATGTCTTTACATTATTCTCACATGTGTGTACAATATTGGAATATGTATCAGAGCAATGTAAAACAGACGTTTTTTAAAAGAGTAACGAATGGAGTTTCTTGCTCGTTCTTCTCCACTCGAATCGACATTTTGGAACGAGCGCCTAGCTTCACTGACGGACAGACTGACAGACTATTATTTATTTCATATTTGTTGACGTTTCAAAAGTACAAAATTAAGGTTTAATTGAAATAAATGCTTTTGAGTTTGAGTTTGAAAGTCCAGACAAATTAATATCTAATAATAGATATTAGTTTAATGTAATAAAAATATCAAAATAAGTTCCATGAACCTATGTACTATGTACAATGTACTGTTATCTTCATAACCATTGACAAGGTCAACAGACCTTTAAGTGTGGCAAAAACGTACCTTAACTTAAGTAGAAATACAGTAAGAACTTGTGGTTTAATTAAATATAACTGACAGCACATGTTTGTATGTATATACATGTACTATCGGATATATTTACCCACATATAGCTTTTACCCACAGCTTCGCTCGCGTCACAAAAGGATAAAAAGCAGCCTATGTGACATATACCAATACATACAGCGCCACCTATACCAATACTTTTGTTTTTCCTCGAGAATATAAAAATTTTCCGGGTTAAAAAGTACCCTATTATTTAATCCGGACTTCTAACTTTACGTCTGTAAAAATTCAAAGCAATCGGTTTGAATTTTTGAATTTTTGGTCACGCCGTAACTACTTACGGCGTGAAAGTGGAACAAACAAACTCACTTTCCGATTTATAATATTAGTAAGGATAACTGCCAGCACATCATGCTACCCTATCCTTTAATCGATTACTAACTTAAATACAAAGTAATTAAACTCGAATATCCTTTGTATAATTTTGATAATTTAGGGTCAACTTGATAAGTAGGTGTTGGTTCTGTTTGTTGAATCAATCAATCAAATGATTCGGTCTTCCTCAGCAAGATCCGCGTCCGCGACAGCTCGCTGTGCGAATGCGGCCTTGATGAGGGAATTTTAGATCACATCTTTTTTTCGTGTCCCTTAAATTCCCAATCCTTTGACCTCTATAAAAAACTTCCCAGAATCAAATCCCTCTCCCAACCAGTTTCCACCTCCTTTTAACCCACTTTTCCTACAAATTAATTAATTGTTTATGTAAATTTATTTATAAATGAAAATAAGATTAAAATATGACGGTGTTCAATGATGTAAATGGTGTACATCTATTCATATCTATCTGTAACTATTTTTTACACCACTGTATATATACAATAAAATAGTTGATAATGTCTACGTTTACTAACCCAATTGTTTTGTCATTTCAGCTACTAACAACTAAAAACTACCGCAAAGTTAAGTTCGACGGTTCATTAATTTTACCGTCACCACTCGACACTGGCAGTATAGTTGACCGTTTCGGAGACTCGGTTGCCAAAGAAGAATAAAAAATCAAATAATTAATGTGATTGTATAAAACACTCCCGTTACCAGGGACTGATTGACAGACAGACTACAGAGCTGTAACTAATTAGAGTGTTGGTGAGTGCTAAGAGTAGATTCATCAAAATTGGACACTTACCATGAAAACTAGTCAAATTCAATACGTTTGTTCGAACGTTCAATAACGACAGTTTTCTATGAATTTTGTACGAGATTGTGTATTGTGACGTCAGGTTTTTTAGCGACAAACAGCATACGCATTTCTTAAAAAATTGCTGGAGAAATACTAAAATTGAATTGATCATAAAATCAATTAGTGAACGTGTGATTATTTTTAATGTGTTATTATATTGAACAGTCGAAATAATTTATCTTTGATTTAGGAAATTGCCCAATTCCCAGGAAATATCAAAATATCACTATTTTATTTTTTGAAAAATCTCGGGTTCGATACTCGGGTCGGGCAAAGTATTACTGGGCTTTAGTAGCACGGAGTTTGGAATTGTGCCCGGTATATGGCAATAGGCTCACCCCCTATTACATGGGACTTATAATATAAATAGAGAAAAGTGGGTGTTACATGGTACAGTGGCATTAAGTGTAATGTGCATCTCTGCCTACCTCTTCGGGGCTAAAACGCGTTATGTTATGAAATAAATAAAACAACACCAGAAAAATACGTAATTAATAAATCATTTAATTATATGAAACACATTTTAAACAAATCCAAACAAACACAGAATTAAATAACAAACAAAACACGACATTTTAAACAAGACATAGATATACAAACATGATACGACATAATGTACATATTTCAATATAAACTGTTTCTTTCTTGCGTATTCCGTATTTCTTATACCATCTTTCATTAAATATTTTCTCAGCCCAACGCACCATAAAGTGACAAATTCAGTTATATTTATATCAGATGTATCAAAATTAAATATTAATCTGTCAGTCTTTGATAGACTATTGAATAGTTTGTCAGTATTTGAGTCGTTAAATAACCACGTGTGAGTCGTGAAGTAGGATAAGGCTAGGGACGACTTGTTTACTCTGTTGTAGAGTTTTATGAACCTGGAATATTAAAAAAACTAATATAGAATATACACAAAATATTGTTCATGTTAATGGGGTCTGTTATACCAATCGTTTGATATCCATAATGGAGGTAGTTGTTTTTATAATAACTATCGTGAGACATACTAAATTAAGTAAAAACGCGGGTTACTCACGTGAATACACTGAGAACCTCTGTGAGCTGCGCGGTCGCGGCGACGTCGCGCAGCTCGCAGAGGAAGAACCCCTCTGTGGTTCGAAACTAGTAGAGCTTTTCTCAGTATATTCACGTGAGTAACCCACGATTTTTACTTAATGGAGGTAGTTGTGGAAACAATTAGATAATATTGTATGGTCATCAAGATAAAGAGTGTGTACCAAATATCAGATCGATCTGTCGTCAGGAAGGGGGTGACATTACAATTATTTTACCGTTTAAAAATAAATAATTGAAGAAAGTTTGAGAACAGAAATAAAGTGAGAATATATCGTGCGAGAGAGCCATGCTTCGGCACGAATACCGGCTCAACCGGAGTGATACCACGGCCGAGCAGAAAATCCACGTGAAACAACGCTTGCATTGTGTTTCGTCATGTGAGGGAGGTTATCGGAGGCCCAATTACCCTCCCTTCTTCCCCAATCTCTCCAATCCCTGAATCCCAAATAATCCTCTAACTCCTAATCTCCAAAAGGCCGATATTGCACTTGTAACGCCCCTGGCGTTCCAGTTTTCCATGGGCCACGCCAATTGCTTAACATCAGGTAATCCGTTTGCTACGTGTTTTCCTATTTTAATTAGCAAAAAGTTTTGATTACTAATGAATAATATTATCAAAATCCATTCCTTTTTTAAATGGTACAAGCCCGCCACAACCTCCCAAAACCGCTGGACCTCCTGTAAGCCAGGTTTTACAGTAAATCCAGTAAATTTTGTGGGATAAGCTAGCTGATACAACCATGCAATACCGGAACACTGGAGTCCAACGTTCCAGGGACATGGACAACTGTCTTGGTTCCCGCAACGAAATGAATCATAAGATATTATAAGAGGAGAAGAAAAGGAATGGTTTCCACTTCCCTTGATATGTTTTTGTGTATGAAACAAAATTAGAAGAAGGTATACCTCCCCTGCTGTTACGGGTGCCGGCGCTGATTGCTTACTATCAGGTGACGTTTACCATTCGTTGACCCAATATAAAAAAATTCAACTTACATCGTCGGTTTTCCAAGCAGAAAGCAACCAGCATCGAGTATATAACCAGGAATGTAATGCAAAAGCCACGTCAGTATGAAAAACAGCGGCTTATTGGATGTGTTTATTATAAAGGTGTACCACACAGCTAGAGGGGTAGGCAGGACCTTGCCAATATCACGGATCTTTGAAGAAATCGGTTCTGAAAATATAACATAGAAAAAAAATATAAAAAACTGAATTTCTGATTTGTTAATCAAGAGATTTTTTTTGTAATTTTTTTTAAGACGTTGCCTCAAACGTCAAACAAGGTCTCAAGAACAAAGTCGCTGACAAAAGCTAGTATCTTTGCATATTTAAGAGCATTTGGAGTTACAGAAATATTTGTGAGCGCATCTTAAAATTAAATGTCGTTTGAATATTAGAATATTTTAGGGGGTATTTTAACACTCGAGTATTTTGACTGCCTCGTTGGCCGAGTGGTCGTAAGTGCGACTGCCGGACGATGGGGTTCGATTCCAGGGTCGGGCATTATTATTATAGGTTTTAAAAAAACCTCAGTAGTAGCACGGAGTCTGGAATTGTGCCCAGTATATAGCTCACCCCCTATTAAATGGGACAATAACATAAACAGTGAAAAGTGGGCATTACATTATACAGTGGCATAATGTGCACCTCTGTCTACACCTTCGGGGATAAATTGCGTGATGTTATGTTATGTTATTTTAACACCTCTCCTTTTCAACAATAAAAGCACAAACGTACCCCAATGAAACAAATTCCTGGCGCTCGAAACTGAATATATCTGAACATCATGAGGTTTCTCAGTAGCTGTGTGCCACCCAGCCACTAATATAGCATTATTGACATAGTCTACTGGCACCAAACTAAATTTCACATCATTTGAAGCATATATCGCATGGATCAGACCAGTTGCTGGACCTAGGATCAGCTGAAACAAGAAGCAATAATATTAGTTCAGTAGGACAGTCAAGTTAGTCCTTGTTGACTGGACATCTACACTACATGAGCTGCTGTTTACATGTGAACATTAGCTCATGACGATACCTAAGTACGTGTGTCGCCTGGACAGTCAACCTCGCTACATCCTTGTTGACTGGACATCTACACTACCATGAGCTGCTGTTTACATGTGAACATTAGCTCATGACGATACCTAAGTACGTGTGTCGCCTGGACAGTCAACCTCGCTACATCCTTGTTGACTGGACATCTACACTACATGAGCTGCTGTTTACATGTGAACATTAGCTCATGACGATACCTAAGTACGTGTGTCGCCTGGACAGTCAACCTCGCTACATCTTTGTTGACTGGACATCTACACTACATGAGCTGCTGTTTACTTGTGAACATTAGCTCATGACGATACCTAAGTACGTGTGTCGCCTGGACAGTCAACCTCGCTACATCCTTGTTGACTGGACATCTACACTACATGAGCTGCTGTTTACATGTGAACATTAGCTCATGACGATACCTAAGTACGTGTGTCGCCTGGACAGTCAACCTCGCTACATCCTTGTTGACTGGACATCTACACTACCATGAGCTGCTGTTTACATGTGAACATTAGCTCATGACGATACCTAAGTACGTGTGTCGCCTGGACAGTCAACCTCGCTACATCCTTGTTGACTGGACATCTACACTACATGAGCTGCTGTTTACATGTGAACATTAGCTCATGACGATACCTAAGTACGTGTGTCGCCTGGACAGTCAACCTCGCTACATCTTTGTTGACTGGACATCTACACTACATGAGCTGCTGTTTACTTGTGAACATTAGCTCATGACGATACCTAAGTACGTGTGTCGCCTGGACAGTCAACCTCGCTACATCCTTGTTGACTGGACATCTACACTACATGAGCTGCTGTTTACATGTGAACATTAGCTCATGACGATACCTAAGTACGTGTGTCGCCTGGACAGTCAACCGCTACATCCTTGTTGACTGGACATCTACACTACATGAGCTGCTGTTTACATGTGAACATGAGCTCATGACGATACCTAAGTACGTGTGTCGCCTGGACAGTCAACCTCGCTACATCCTTGTTGACTGGACATCTACACTACATGAGCTGCTGTTTACATGTGAACATTAGCTCATGACGATACCTAAGTACGTGTGTCGCCTGGACAGTCAACCTCGCTACATCCTTGTTGACTGGACATCTACACTACACGAGCTGCTGTTTAGACGTGAACATTAGCTCATGACGATATCTAAGTACGTGTGTCGCCTGGACAGTCAACCTCGCTACTGCCTTGTTGACTGGACATCTACTTACCCCACTTGCTCCGAAAGCACAGCTGGCATCTGCCCATCCTGGTACTGGCTCACGGTATGAAGATATCACTGAAATATTACAAAACAATTACTGTATCTGTATCTAAACGAGATAGATCACCTGATGGTAAGCAATCGGCGTCGCCGCGTCGACACCTGGGGGCTTACTCTTGAATTCAATTCCGATCGATCGACATTGGTATTGTGAAATTTCGTACTCTTGAGTTGCAACACTAGCACCCATTGCATCCGTATTGCGTGGATATTTCATGAACTAAATGGTATTGAGCTTGTCTTTATATTCCGTACTCTGAATGCTATTGTAACAGCTTCGATTGTGGTTGTATAGTGTTGACATTGAATAATTATTGAGATTTTGTTATATTGAAATTGCATTGACATTGAGATTGGTTTCTAGAGTAAGCACCCTGGACCACCAGAGGTGCAAGTGCGTTACCGGCCTTTTGAGGGATTTTAATGGGTATTCTATGTGAATTTCTTTTTTTCATAACTTACCTACTGCCGGCCTGATTATGCAAGTAGGCATGTCACCAGCTAAGCTTCTGACCACTTCTTCAGCAATCGACTTCGTAAACGTGTAGGTATTGGGGAACCCTTTGATCAGGCTGGAAGATAACAAAAGAATATTACTTATTTTTTTATGGGACAAGCCGGCAAACGAGCAGACAGATGACCTGATGGTAATCAGTCGGCGTCGCCTATGGACATGTGGAACACCAGTGGCGTTACAAGTGCGTTACCGTCATTTTAGGGATTAATTAGGATGAATTACTAGGCAGTAGGCCTCCGGCAACTTCAATCACACCTCACTTTTTTGTTTTTCTTTTTTATAATATCTTCTGATTCACTTCGTTGCGAGAACCAAGACAGTTGTTCATGTCCCTGGGACGCGCCGGACTTTAGTGTTCTGGTGTTTTCATGGTTGTATCTACTGCAGATCCTGGCTTACAGGAGTTGCAGCGGTTTTGGGAGGATATGGCGGGCTTGACCCATTAAAAAAAGGTGCATTACCGGCCTTTTGGGGATTAGGAATTTGAGGATCGTTAAGTATTCGGGGATTTGGGAGACTGGGGAGTCGGGGACGGGGATTGTAAGTGGGCCTCCGGTAACCTAACTCACACGTCGAAACACAACGCAAGCGTTGTTTCACGTCGGTCTTCTGTGAGGCTGTGGTATTACTGTGGCGTTGGCGGTGGACTCATGTACAGGGGCTTTTCTCAGTATATTCACGTGAGTAACCCGCGATTGTTAGTTAATTTAGGATGTTTCACGATAGTTATTATAAAAACACTAATGAAATTGTCATACTTGGCCTCGATAGCTTCCATTCGCTCATCGTCAATGTTCTCAGCCATGTCTATCATCAGCTCCGGAGGCAGGGGACACGGGTAGAACCTCTCCATCACTTCCTTGTCCACGTTGGCCTGAGTGGCTGTGGAGTATGTTGTGGAGACGTACACGAAGGATCTGGAATTAGACATTTTGTAGTCCAAATTGGATCATTTTATTGTATACAGCTGAAGAATTTGTTTGTTTATTTCATCGCGCTTATCTCCGGAACGACTGGTCTGATTTGAATAATTCTTTTTATGTTGGATAGCGCATTTATCGAGAAAGGCTATAGACTACAAAACATCACGCTACGATCAATGGGTAACGGTAGTTGGGCCTCCGGTAACCTCACTCACTCGACGAAACACAACGTGAGCGTTGTTGCACGTCGGTTTTCTGTGAGGCCGTGGGATGACTCCGGTCGGGCCGAGCCATTCATGACGAAGCATGGCTCTCCTCTTAAAATTGGAGAATACAATTTAAAAATATAGTTCAAGTATATCAAAAAGCCTTGCAGTCTGGTCTCAATCAATATAGTCGGGTATATTACACCCGCAGGAATAGTAGCGGTGGTCTTATTGTATTTTACTATTTTACATAATCTTAGAGTATACTTACTTGAGTTTCTGACAGTCTTTGCCCAAGAGTACAGTTTCTCTGGTACCTCGGATATTGATCATTGTGGAGACACGGAGTGCCTCGTCAAACCTGGTGGTAGCTGCCACGTGGAATATTACGTCTACCTGGGGATTAACGGAGCATGACCATCCATTAATCATTGGTCGTAATATAGTTAGTAGTTCATATTTATACATATGTAGGTATATTTATATATTGGTTATTTTTTTATAATTGTATTGTATTAGTTTGTTTTATTGTTTATTATTGTTATTTCTATTGGTTTCTTCGATATTATTACTTTTTTTTAATTGATATTTATCTTGTTTGTGTAACACACTATGTGTCTCGGTGTTGTTATTTCTTTTCCTGCCACAGGCCCACAGGAAGAAATTCCAGTTGGAATATGTGGGGCCTATGTACTCTGTTTTTATTTATGTATTGTCCTCTGTGTTGAATGTGTGTACATAAATAAATAAATAAATAAATAGTTTTTTTGGTGGCGTACGTCTGCAAATGAGCAGACAGATCACCTGATGGTAAGCAATCAGCGTCGCCCATGGACATCCATAACACTAGAGGCGTTACTAGTACATTGCTGGCTCTTCATAATGAGAGGATATTGGGAACCCACACGGTAAATCGATTTGTATGTAAATTCTCAGTAGTAGCACAGAGTCTGGAATTGTACCCAGTATTATCTCAATAGTCTCACCCCCTATTACATGGGACTTATAACTTTTGGAAGTGCTCCATCGTAGACTGCATCATCGCTTACCACTACGTGAAATAATGGTCAAACGTCGGCCCATCAAATCTATCTTCTTTATATATACTTATAATTCTTCTGTGAGTGTGTATGTCACTGAACTTCTCTCAAACGACTGGACCGATTTTCATGAAATTTTTTGTGTGTGTTCAAGGGGATCTGGGAATGGTTTAGATTCACAAATCAGCCCGGCAGATCGATGGCGCTGCAGTCGATGTCTAGCTTAATTATCCTAAACAGCTGAACTGTCGGGTCCGCTAGTAATAATATAAAAATGAAACCCGTTTCCCGTTGTCACGCCATAACTTGAGTACAGTTAGACCGATTTGGCTGATTTTTTTTTGTTGTGATTGTTATCGTCAGGAGAAGGTTCTTATGACAGAAAAAAGTCCTGAAAATCCTACGGGAATGGGAGAAACGGGATTGCGTGTACGAAGTCGCGGGCAGAAGCTAGTATAATAGTAAAAAAGTGTCTATCGTTTTGAAAATTTATAGACGTCACGTTTACTAGGACCAAAGCAGAAGTAGGAACGGGGTGGTGTTTAGTCAGTGACCTTCGGACACTCCCTCGCCTCACCCAGGGCGGGAGAAGACACTGAACGATTTCCTCCCCTTAAAAAAAACCCATATTAAAAACAAAACATAACATCACGCCTTTTATCCCCGAATATTATAGGCAGAGGTGCACATAATGCCACTGTACATGTAACACCGACTTTTCACTATTTATGTTATGAGTCCCATGTAATAGGGGGTGAGCTTATTGCCATATACCGGGCACAATTCCAGACTCCGTGCTACTATTAAGAATTTTTTAAAAACCCATTAATACTTTGCCCGACCCTGGAATCGAACCCGAGACCCGGCAGTCGCACTTGCGATCACTCGGCGAACGAGGCAGTCCATATTAAACCATATTAAAAAGTCATTTTGTTATGTCAAATTACCTCACTTGTGATCATAGTCCAGTCCGTATCACTAAGGCCGAGCTTTATATCGGCCACGTCACCTTTTACCGGCACTATATTCTTTGCGAAGTCCGGCTTCTTCTTTTTCACAAGACTGAAAACCTAGAATTAAGAAGGAAATCTTTAGAAGACCAGAACAGAGAAATTATGAACGCGTCTATGTTTTTCTTCTTACTATCCTTATCTGTATGGTCCTTATATTATGTCTTCTTCCAATCTCCCCTATCAGACGTCATCACATCACAAACTCCTTTCTCATACACATCATTGTTCAAAGCACTTGTATTGGTAAATATTAATCATTTAAAATTATTCTACTCACAGGATCCTGCAACATTTCCTCAAGTCTTTCTTGAATTGTCATATTTTTCTTCGGTCGAAGCAGAATGAAGATCTTCCGAATATTACAGGCCCTGAAATGTTAACATATTTCAGTATACAACAGCTCTTATCTTGTCAAAAAGGATGTAGCGAGGTTGACTGTCCAGGCGACACACGTACTTAGGTATCGTCATGAGCTAATGTTCACATGTAAACAGCAGCTCATGTAGTGTAGATGTCCAGTCAACAAGGATGTAGCGAGGTTGACTGTCCAGGCGACACACGTACTTAGGTATCGTCATGAGCTAATGTTCACATGTAAACAGCAGCTCATGTAGTGTAGATGTCCAGTCAACAAGGATGTAGCGAGGTTGACTATCCAGGCGACACACGTACTTAGGTATCGTCATGAGCTAATGTTCACATGTAAACAGCAGCTCATGTAGTGTAGATGTCCAGTCAACAAGGATGTAGCGACGTTGACTGTCCAGGCGACACACGTACTTAGGTATCGTCATGAGCTAATGTTCACATGTAAACAGCAGCTCATGTAGTGTAGATGTCCAGTCAACAAGGATGTAGCGACGTTGACTGTCCAGGCGACACACGTACTTAGGTATCGTCATGAGCTAATGTTCACATGTAAACAGCAGCTCATGTAGTGTAGATGTCCAGTCAACAAGGATGTAGCGAGGTTGACTGTCCAGGCGACACACGTACTTAGGTATCGTCATGAGCTAATGTTCACATGTAAACAGCAGCTCATGTAGTGTAGATGTCCAGTCAACAAGGATGTAGCGAGGTTGACTGTCCAGGCGACACACGTACTTAGGTATCGTCATGAGCTAATGTTCTCATGTAAACAGCAGCTCATGTAGTGTAGATGTCCAGTCAACAAGGATGTAGCGAGGTTGACTGTCCAGGCGACACACGTACTTAGGTATCGTCATGAGCTAATGTTCACATGTAAACAGCAGCTCATGTAGTGTAGATGTCCAGTTAAAAAGGATGTAGCGAGGTTGACTGTCCAGGCGACACACGTACTTAGGTATCGTCATGAGCTAATGTTCACATGTAAACAGCAGCTCATGTAGTGTAGATGTCCAGTCAACAAGGATGTAGCGAGGTTGACTGTCCAGGCGACACACGTACTTAGGTATCGTCATGAGCTAATGTTCACATGTAAACAGCAGCTCATGTAGTGTAGATGTCCAGTCAACAAGGATGTAGCGAGGTTGACTGTCCAGGCGACACACGTACTTAGGTATCGTCATGAGCTAATGTTCTCATGTAAACAGCAGCTCATGTAGTGTAGATGTCCAGTCAACAAGGATGTAGCGAGGTTGACTGTCCAGGCGACACACGTACTTAGGTATCGTCATGAGCTAATGTTCACATGTAAACAGCAGCTCATGTAGTGTAGATGTCCAGTTAAAAAGGATGTAGCGAGGTTGACTGTCCAGGCGACACACGTACTTAGGTATCGTCATGAGCTAATGTTCACATGTAAACAGCAGCTCATGTAGTGTAGATGTCCAGTCAACAAGGATGTAGCGAGGTTGACTGTCCAGGCGACACACGTACTTAGGTATCGTCATGAGCTAATGTTCACATGTAAACAGCAGCTCATGTAGTGTAGATGTCCAGTCAACAAGGATGTAGCGAGGTTGACTGTCCAGGCGACACACGTACTTAGGTATCGTCATGAGCTAATGTTCACATGTAAACAGCAGCTCATGTAGTGTAGATGTCCAGTTAAAAAGGATGTAGCGAGGTTGACTGTCCAGGCGACACACGTACTTAGGTATCGTCATGAGCTAATGTTCACATGTAAACAGCAGCTCATATAGTGTAGATGTCCAGTCAACAAGGATGTAGCGAGGTTGACTGTCCAGGCGACACACGTACTTAGGTATCGTCATGAGCTAATGTTCACATGTAAACAGCAGCTCATGTAGTGTAGATGTCCAGTCAACAAGGATGTAGCGAGGTTGACTGTCCAGGCGACACACGTACTTAGGTATCGTCATGAGCTAATGTTCACATGTAAACAGCAGCTCATGTAGTGTAGATGTCCAGTCAACAAGGATGTAGCGAGGTTGACTGTCCAGGCGACACACGTACTTAGGTATCGTCATGAGCTAATGTTCACATGTAAACAGCAGCTCATGTAGTGTAGATGTCCAGTCAACAAGGATGTAGCGAGGTTGACTGTCCAGGCGACACACGTACTTAGGTATCGTCATGAGCTAATGTTCACATGTAAACAGCAGCTCATGTAGTGTAGATGTCCAGTTAAAAAGGATGTAGCGAGGTTGACTGTCCAGGCGACACACGTACTTAGGTATCGTCATGAGCTAATGTTCACATGTAAACAGCAGCTCATATAGTGTAGATGTCCAGTCAACAAGGATGTAGCGAGGTTGACTGTCCAGGCGACACACGTACTTAGGTATCGTCATGAGCTAATGTTCACATGTAAACAGCAGCTCATGTAGTGTAGATGTCCAGTCAACAAGGATGTAGCGAGGTTGACTGTCCAGGCGACACACGTACTTAGGTATCGTCATGAGCTAATGTTCACATGTAAACAGCAGCTCATGTAGTGTAGATGTCCAGTCAACAAGGATGTAGCGAGGTTGACTGTCCAGGCGACACACGTACTTAGGTATCGTCATGAGCTAATGTTCACATGTAAACAGCAGCTCATGTAGTGTAGATGTCCAGTCAACAAGGATGTAGCGAGGTTGACTGTCCAGGCGACACATGTACTTAGGTATCGTCATGAGCTAATGTTCACATGTAAACAGCAGCTCATGTAGTGTAGATGTCCAGTCACAAAAGATCCTTACCTAAAGAGTTTTTCCATGAGCTGCTTGCCCAGGAACCCTGAGGCTCCAGTCAGGAACACAGTGCTGTCTTTATAGAACTGCTGGATTGTGGAGTCACCTCGTTCAGTAGCCTCAAACAGTGCCTTCTGCCGAGACAGAGCCTCCAGTTCCACTGCTAACGCCGGATCCATGGTTTTTGAGGATCCTGAAACTAAAGAAGTAAGTAAGGAGCGTAGTAGGTGGCGCTCTGTAGTTTCTGTATACCATTCGATGTATGAATGTGATGGAAGCTAAAGAACTATGTAAGATAGAGTATAGCCATCTATAGCTTTAGCAAGTATCCCACGACATAGGAGCTAGGTAAGGCTTTCATTTTTGAACGAAGGTTGCAAAATATACCACTAACTACTTCCACGTGATTTCATTCGCTTTGCTAGGCTCCTATTGATCATATTGTGATGTTTTATAACCTATAGTCTTCCTCGATAAATGGACTATCCTAGTTTCTGAGATTAGCACGTCCAAATAAATAAACTCTTTAGTTTTAAAGTCAAAGTCATTTATTTGAAGTTTTTAACATCAGTAAAAAATTAAAAGCTTGTTGCTCATTCCAAGGTGTAGATTCCTATGGAGAAGACCGAGCAAGAAACTCCATAGTTTATTCTTTTTCAATCAAATTTGTATACATATAAAAGAAAGTCGTGTTAGGTAAACTATTTATTACTAAAGAATAGCTAAATCGATTTGGATGGAAATAGGTGTAAAGGTAGCTTAGAACCAGGAGAAAGACATAGGATACTTTTTATTCAATACTTTTTGTTTACTTTTTATCGAAAATCATAAAGTAGTCGCGGGCAGAAGCTAATATTTGATAAAATATAAAATAATGTAAACAAAGGTTAGACGAAGGTAACATATAATACTTGGATGTTACTTTAAACAGTCATGTTAAATAATCTCAATGTTAGGAAAACAATACGTCCTTTAAAAAATTGTCTAGTATACATACGTATGCGTATCACAGTCCTGAGTGCCAATCACGAATAACTATCGCATTCGTAACGTAATAGTATCGAGCGCGTTCGGCACTTAACTCGCTCGATACTGTTACGATACGAATGCGATAGTTATTCGTGCTTGACCCTCAGTTGTGTTATTGAATAACATAAGCCGACGAATTTATAGTTTACGAAAAATCATCGAATGACTTCTCCCGCCTGGGTGAGGCGGGAGGGAGTGTCAGACTCTTACTGACTAAAAACCACCCCGTTCCTACTCCTGCACTTTCGAGCCGGAGCCCTAGTAAACCGTTAGGTTCTCCGCGGCTCCGTATCGATATCAGGCCCATCCGTGGTAGTATGGCTCTTTGAGGCGCGAGCGGAACGCGACGCGCCGTACGCTCGGGATAATAAAATTATACCACTTTTTTTATAAGAGGAGGAAAATCATCAAATGACTTCTGTCGCCTGGGTGAGGCGAGAGGGAGTGTCAGACTCTTACTGACTAAAAACCACCTCGTTCCTACTACAGCACTTCGAGCCGCAGCCCCGGTAACCCGTTAGGTTCTAATACTTACAAACTTACTTCTTAATACTTACTACTTAACTTCTGGTCACAAAGATCGAACACCCGACACTTAGGAACACACAAATCGATGTCAAAGTCAAATCAATTACTTATGAAAGTCAGACAATTAACAGTAAATATAAAAATGTCTTTCTATCTGTTAATCTTTTAATATTATTTTACACATTTGTATTTTAAATCACGTACTAGTGAGCCAAGTCAGTAAAATAACACTGATGGTGGGTATTGAGAAAAAAATATAATATGGAATGGTACAGACGGTACATAGATTGAAATATGAATGGAGTGTTAATTCAATGTGTGAAAGAGAACACGTGATCGCAATAACGACGAGACGTGTGAAATATGATAATTTGTAATGTCAATTCGGCAAATTACTTCGTAACATTTCGGCTTTCTTATTGTATCTTAGCATTTTTTCTAGTGTATATGTTTTGCTCGCGGTTTCACTTATGTGTTGTATTTATGTCATTATATTTTATCATGACTGCCTCGTTGGCCGAGTGGTCGCAAGTGCGACTGCCGGGCAAGGGGTCTTGGGTTCGATTCCTGGGTCAGGCAAAGTATTACTAGGTTTTAAAAAAAATCTCAATAGTAGCACGGAGTCTGGAATTGTGCCCGATATATGGCAATAGGCTCACCCCCTAATACATGGGACTCATAACATAATTAGTGAAAAGTGGGTGTTGCATATTGTACAGTGGCATAATGTGTACCTCTGCCTACCCCTTCGGGGATAAAAGGCGTGGTGTTATGTTATGTGTTATTTTATCATAACGTCGAAGTAGTAAACAAATGTTGTAGTTATTACTTAGAGATAATATTTTTTAAGTTAGAAATGAACCTTTGGGAAATCATCAATAACAAACACTTGTGACTCTTTCGGTGTTGTGAGCAATACTGATTGTTTATTCAACGCTGATTGCCTGATTGGTGATACACCTGCTTCTTAGTCATATAAAAAACCAAGCATACCTCTTACAAAAATTATATTAAAAGTAATTTAAAAGAAAACATTGCCCCACATTAGCATTTTCTCCTGTGTCGTGGGTGCGTTTACAAACATACAAGTTCACATACACAATGACACCCAGACCCGGAACAACAGTTTCTGGATCACACAAAGCGTTGTTCCGTGCGGGAATTGAACCCGCGACACGTTGCACGGCAGCCGGTTGCCCAGCCACAGCACCAACCGTGCAGTCAAATATCAAACTTTAAAGTAAAACAAAGCATTATCAACTTTTTTTGCTTATATCCCCATCTCTTTCACACACCTTGCTATCATAGTACTCCATTCAAAACTTATCCGTACCATTTGACACAGTTATTCTTACAAAATGCAAGATTGCATATAGACACATACATACAGACGCGCTAACTATGTTTATATATAACATATACATGAAAAATGTATATTCAGCCAAAATCAAAGGTTAAAAATCACGTGCATACTCGTCCTTAGAAAATGTACACTGATGTTTAATTTTAAACTTTATTTCTTTGACATAAGAGTGATATTTGTATAAGTAAGCGTTGTGTTTGTCATTGATCCGCACGTTTTCTTAAATTCGTCATTTAAACATTATTTAGATTAATATTGAGATTACATTATAATATAACATAACATAACTGGGAAAAAGTATTATATTTGACAGAGAAGTATACAATTGTATACCACCCCTACTCTTCCGGTGGGTGTCGTATACCCGACTAACAGTTGAAATCAAAGACCAATCCAAAATCAAAGAATGTTGGACCAAGATTAATTTTTGATAATAGTTGAGTGGAGCTGACTTGCCTCGTTGGCCGTGTGGTCGCAAGTGCGACTGCCTGGCAAGGGGTGTCGGGTTCGATTCCCGGATCGGGCAAAGTATTACTGGGCTTAAAAAATCTCAGTAGTAGCACGGAGTCTGGAAATGTGCCCGGTATATGGAAATAGGCGCACCCCCTATTACGTGGGACTCAAATATAAATAGGGAAAAGTGGGTGTTACTTTTATGTGCACCTCTGCCTACCCCTTCGGAGATAATAGGCGTGATGTTATGTTATGTATATGTACATTATGGATGCAATAAATACTTGATTATGTACTTGAATAAAAAGATTTGGAAAATAATAATTAAATTTTACATGTACAAACAAAACTGCAATTTCATAGGTAAACACCTATTATATAACATAGGCAAATGTAACGGCAGCACATTGACGGAAAAAAATGCACCTAAGAGACTACCACACACATTACATCAGTAGGAAACGAACCTGCTCACGCCAGCGCCGTCGCGAGAGACACACCGGGCGTCGGGGATCGCAAGACGATCTCCGGCCACCGTAAGCGCGGGCCTGCGGACGGCGCGCATGGGTGACTCGCCGTCCGACCAGTACCAGACCCGAGCGTACGGCGCGTCGCTTTCCGCGCGCGCCTCAAAGAGCCATCAGACCACCACAGATCCGGCATAGGGCATAGATAATGCCGATACGGAGCCGCGAAAGACTTAACAGGTTGCCGGGGCTCCGGCTCGAAGTGCAGGAGAAGGAACGGGGTGGTTTTTAGTCAGTAAGAGTCTGACACTCCCTCCTGCCTCACTCAAGGTGGGAGAAGTCAGTGGATAATGTTTTCAACTAAAATATTTCTTATAATAAAAATAAGTCGGGTTTTCCTTCCTGACGCTATAACTCCAGAGCTCACGAACCGATTTCCGGACTCCGTGAGGATTATAAAATATAAAACAAAAAAAAATTCTTCATCTCTACATAAAACGAAGCCATCTGGTGGCGAAACGGAGTTCGCCGGGTTTGCTAGTTTCTTATATAAACTTTTAAAAACCGACTTCAACCCCCTCTTTTTTAAAGTCAGATAATTAATATACTGAAACCCTATCTTAAGTGTAACAAACAGTTTTCTAAAAACTGCATCAAAATCCATTCAGACAATCGCGAGATAATTGCGCACAAACATACAAACATTCATACATACAGGTCAAACTGAGAACCTCCTCTTTTAGAAGTCGGTTAAAAATGCCATTAAATACTGAATCGCCAGCCAGACGGTGCAGTGGTTTTTCCGCAATATTACGCACTTGTCATATCATCGGCAGTGTAATTAGTGACGAATATTATGCCCAAGTCGGGGCCTTAAGGGCTTGTATACAATACTGCGATGCGACGTCACATCGCAAAAATGTGCGAGCTCCCTCTACGCATCGCAAGAACTTGCGAATTGATTCGCATCGGGCATCAAAATCTTATCTTCCCAAAATGTTCTTTGTTTCTTTTTCCTGTATCTCCTAAGCAATAACAGAAGTGAACTTCTTTTAACGATCCATGTCAGGACCTAGTTTTCAATTTAAAATACGTTTAGTACGGTTTTTTTTAAGGGGGGAAAATCATCGAATGACTGCCCCCACCTGGGTGAGGCGGGAGGGAGAGTCAGACTCTTACTGACTAAAAACCACCCCGTTCCTTCTCCTGCACGTCGAGCCGGAGCCCCGGTTACCCGTTAGGTTCTCCGCGACTCCGAATCGGCATCGGCCCTATTGGGGATCTGTGGTGGTCTGATGGCTCTTTGAGGCGCGCTCGGAACGCTACGCGCCGTATGCTCGGGTCTGTTTCTGGTCGGACGGGGAGCCACCCATGCTCGCCGTCCGCAGCCCCGCGCTTACGGTGGCCGGAGATCGTCCCGCGATCCCCGACGCCCGGTGTGTCCTTCGCGATGGCTGGGTTGCGAGGAGGCAGCGCTTCGCTGCCTCACGCGTCCCGCCTCCTCCTTAGCTAGCATGACTGCTTCGCAAAAGGAGGAGACGGCATCCCAGTCCCCCTCGCTCCGCATCATGGCCTGCACTAGGCTCGGACGCGAGAGGTCGCCATCGCCGATCACTTCCCTGAGGGCACGGCGGTGCTCAGCCCACGCAGGGCATTCCGCAACAGTGTGTTCCACCATGACCTCAGGGCGGTCCTCGCAGTGATGACACCCGGGCGTTTCCTCCCGCCCCATAAGACACAGGTACCTCCCGAAACTTCCATGTCCGGTGAGGACCTGTGTCAGGCGGTAGGTGAGGACGCCGTAGCGTCTCTCAGGCCACTCCTCAAAGAGGGAACTTACCGCTGCAATGGCAGCGAGCCCAACGTTTAGTACGGTTGACGGTCGTCGAAGGAATGGTCACCCTGGGACCTGGGAGACGCCTTGTCGCACGAAATCGCATCGCAGCAATTCGCATCATAATTTTTTGCGTTGCGAATTTGCATCGCAGTTTTGTGTACGAGTCCTAAGTCAGCCATGGTGGCCTTATACACCGTAACCTTTGGGTCATTCCCAGTCGAGGCAAGAACTTGACCGCATTAATAACTACTTACTAAACGGAAATCAACAATATTTTACATAAACATAATTACTTTTTTAAAAAGAAAAGGTAATAAAGATACATAGACTGCATTGAGAGCACCCAAAAAACATATATTTGCTTTCTTTGTTTTCGTCGGAAATACCGAATCGATTGAAAAACTATACTGAACTACATACATACATACATAACCTCACGCCTGTCTCCCATGGGGGTAGGCAGAGACTAAGGAACGCCAATTACTACGATTCTTACATACCTAGCTTCATTAACAGTCATCAATCTTTTCATGCATGCTCGTCGGTTAAGGGTACTTTTAATTTGGCCCTTCTTTAATATATCGCCAATCTGGTCACTATATGTCCGTCTAGGGCGCCCTCTACCGACGGCCCCATTCATATCCGCTCTGTATACTTCTTTCGTTACTCTACTATACCTACTGAACTATACTGTTCTATACTGAACTATGCAAAAGATTTCATCTGCACCCACTTACAAATCGCCGTCAAATAGCGAATTGCACTTGTTTTGCCAAGATTCTGAATAACGAGATCGATTGCTCAGACCTTTTCCATAAGCTATTATTTAATCCACCAATAGAGTATTTGCCTAATTAGGACTAACTACCTAATTACCTAGAACTCAGTCGGAACGGACGTCAGTTCTAGGTACACACATAGGTCTCCAGGACGTTGCACCGTGAGGGCTCCGGGGTTGATCTACTAAGAGGACCCGGTGCCTCCTTCAGCTGCGAATGGTGGCCACCGGGGAGGTTTTAATGAGATAAAAACCCGTCACTCCCTAGTCATTTTCCCCAAAAAGCTAGACGCCTTGTGAAGGTTTCCCGCGAAAAAAAATGGTTGCTATAATCGGAGTTGACCAGGAGATTTATATTTACTAATATTTTAACACGATTACTTAGCTATGCCTAAAAAAGTCGTGGTTGCCCGGAGGTTTAAGACGCCCACTTCTCATGCATGAGGGTGCGGGTTCGAAACCTACCAACGGCAAGTACCAATGTGACTTTTTCCGAGTTATATGTACTTTCTAAGATTATTTAGACACCACTGACAAACGGTGAAGGAAAACATCGTGAGGAAACCTGGACTTATAATTTCTAATTATAAGTTTGAAATCGCCAACCCGCATTGAGCAAGAGTGGTGATTAATGCTCAAACCTTCTCCGTGTGAGAAGAGGCTTTGCTCAACAGTGGGCATTTATAGGCTGTTGATGATGAACTTAGCTATGCTATCGCTATCTCTTAACCAGTTCATGTGAACATTCTAGTTAGGGACACTACACTGGAGGAGTTGGGTGTGTTGCCGGCCTTTTGGGGGTGATTGAAGTCAGCACGATTGGGCCGGCTTGTTGGGAGAAAACCGACTTTATATAACGGTTGCATTGATTCATGTACAATGGTTGAGGCATACCCAATATTTGCATGTCGCGGAGAACCTAACGGGTAACCGAGGCTCCGGCTCGACGTGCAGGAGAAGGAACGAGGTGGTTTTTAGTCAGTAAGAGTCTGACACTCCCTTCCGCCTCACCCAGGCGGGAGCAGGCATTCGATGATTTTCTCCCCTTAAAAAAAGAAACCCAATATTTGCATATCCAACGGGTAGAACAAAGAGATATAAGTATGTAACAAAAATAAATAATACCTTAGTCACTAATTATGTACTACACCTCTGTTCAGCAAATAAAGCCTTTTGATTTGATTTGATTCGTCGTGTTAGTGAGGTTGCCGGAGGCTTAACTATACCCTTTCTCAATCTCCCCAATCCCTGAATCCCCGACTTCAACTCCTTACTCCCCAAAAGGCCGGTAACGCACTTGTAACGCCTCTGGTGTTCCAGGTGTCCATGTGTGACGCAAATTGCTTACCATCAGGTGATCCGTCTGCTCGCTTACCGGTTTATCCAATAAACAAAAAAATAATCTCACTCACACGGCTGCACACAAAGCTGTGTCAGTGTCACGCCGGTGTACTGTGAGGCCGTGGTATCACGCCGGTCGAGCCGACAGAGCAGTATCGAAACATGGCTGTCCCACACTCGAATTCAGAGCAAAGACCCTAAAGAAGTATGTGAGAATCGTCACAATTGGCGTTCCATAGTGTCTGCCTACCCTCATGGGAATCAGAGCATGTAAACATATATTTGTAAAATATAACGTCACGACTTTATATTGAGTACGATTATTACTGAGTCGTGGTGGTCCGGAGGCTTAAGACGCCCGCTTATCATGCATGAGGGTGCGGGTTCGAAACCTACCAATGGCAAGTACCAATGTGACTTTTTCCGAGTTATATGTACTTTCTAAGATTATTTAGACACCACTGACAAACAGTGGAGGAAAACTATAAGTTTGTAATCGCCAACCCGCATTGAGCAAGCGTGGTGATTAATGCTCAAACCTTCTCCGTGTGAGAAGCAGCAGTGGGTATTTAAAGGCTGTTGATGATAATGAACGTCACGACTTATTCACCGAAGGGTAGGTAGAAGTATACACACACATTTTCTCAATTATGACATAAATATAATAAAGACCATGTCTATCATTTGTTTTACACTGCACTCATTAAAAATATTTATCAAAATCTACAAACGCAATAACGCTTTACCTAACTCGAGAATCAAACCGAAACCCTTCCTTCTTAAATGCAAAAACCAACACTCACCTGCACCACTTCACATAAGAACAAAAAGAAAAAATTAAGAAAATAATAAATCCACTATATAAAATGTAATACACCTTGTCTGTCTGTCTACTGAATGGAATGAAGAGTTGACACAAAATGGATGTCACCTTGACACAATGTCCTACATTTTTAACTCAATTTGGGGTTCCATACAAAAAGAGGTAACGCCTTTTTAACCGACTTCCCAAAAAGGAGGAGGTTATCATTCGTCTGTATGTATTTTTCCTTTTTTTTTGTATGTATGTTACCCGATTACTTCGATACTCCGATGTTTGTGGACGGATTTTGATGAATCTTTTTTTGTTGGAAAGGTTATAATTATTCTCGGGGTGGTCCCATTTCCACCAGGTCAGGATCTGATGATGGGATCCCACGGAAACCGAGGGGAACTTTTCAAAATTGTGTGGGTGGCGAGAGCGTTTGTTAATTTTTTGATATAGTATTTAAAACCACTACAATTTGATGAAGGTATGAAGTCGATCTGATGATGGAGTCAAGAGACAGCTGAGGACACTCCTCGAGGATTTGTAGCAATGACCCCGTGTTTGGGCTTAAATTCAACGGTTAACAGTAGCTACCTGGTGTTTGGGCTTGATTAATTTGTAGTGATGAGAACTTTACACCTAATGGGGTATGACTGTCATTAGGGGCCTGATGATGAAGGAGTATGATAGCTAAAGGAACTCCTCAACGGCTGACAGTAGCTACTTGATGTTTGGGCTTTATTAATTTGTTTTGATAAGAACTTTACACCTGTAAACAAGCAACAGAAAAGCTCTACTAGTTTCGACCCACAGAGGAGTTCTTCCTCATGAGTAGTAGTAGCCAGTAGGTTGCGCGACATCGCCGCGACCGAGCACGCTGGTTCGAAACTAGTAGAGCTTTTCTCAGTATATTCACGATAGTTATTATAAAAACAAGTGGAAATGTCTTCTTCGTACATTTGTGGAATACGCCGGTAAAATAGCATACGGATCACCCGATTGGTAACTAATCGGCGTCGCCCATGGATATCTGGATCACTAGAGGCGTTACAACTGCGTTGACAACCTTCTGGTGATGATGTTGGGCAGATTGGGTCTCATAATGTTTGCTAGACTAAGGGCACGGTAATTTCTGGATAACCGGTATATACTGAATTTAATTAGGAACGTAATTTGTATGAACTAAATCTGTCCCATAAGTTTATCGGGTACTTATATCAAGGTGGTAAAACACCCACTTTCTATGATTATCTAGACCCCGCTGACAAACGGTGAAGGAAGACATCGTGAGGAAACCTGGGCTTATAATTTCTTATTACAAATTTGTAATCGCAAACCCGCATTGAGCAAGCGTGGTGATTAATGCTCAAAGCTTCTCCGTGTGAGAAGAGGCTTTGCTCAGCGGTGGGCATTTAGAGGCTGTTGATGTGATATTTAATTTTTTAACCAATTTATTTGCGATCATAGGTACATGTGCGAAAGTGACTTGCAGCTAACTTCACACCCGCCATAACTCGTGAACCGTACAGTATCCTTGTTGTGCGTCGTGACTAGGGTTGCCACCCGTACTTTATAATAAAGTATTGTACGTTATTTAAACTGTCAAACACCAAGCGGTCACCGGTGACCGCGACCCATTGTTCTTTAATTGTGTCTATAAAACCGGTACTCGACGAGTTAAGGTAATTGTACTCTATACTTTATGTCGCGGTGAACCTAACGGGTAACCGGGGCTCCGTCTCTACGTGCAGGAGAAGGAACGGGGTGGTTTTTAGTCAGTAAGAGTCTGACACTCCCTTCCGCCTCACCCAGGCGGGAGCAGTCATTCGATGATTTTCCCCCCTTAAAAAAAAAAAATACTTTATGTCGCGGAGAACCTAACGGGTAACCGAGGCTCCGGCTCGACGTGCAGGAGAAGGAACGGGGTGGTTTTTAGTCAGTAAGAGTCTGACACTCCCTCCCGCCTGAGTAAGGCGCCTGAGTAAGGCCTCCTGCTGTCAGTAGTAATTCGATGATTTTCCCCCCTTAAAAAAAAACTATACTTTATAAGAATAATGAGGTACACGAAAATACTTTATTTTCGCAAACTTCATTTCTATTAAAGTCGTAAGTATTTTTCGGTAAACTTATCGATTCGATATCGATATTTATCGATTTATTTTAAGTCGATTTCGCCACTTGCCACTTAGACAATTTCTAGTAAAGAAGTAAAGATGCAATTGTTTAGTATTTCAATGCAATTGTTTAGTAAAGGTACTAATTTAATACAAACTGCAAAAAGCAATAAAAAATATAATTTTAAACATAATATTAAATAAGAATAAATTGTAGTACTTTATTTTTATGTTGTGTACTCTTTTTTACCTTTAATCGTCAATGTACTTTAAATATTAAAAAAAAAGGTGGCAACCCTTGTCGTGACGTAATTATTGGTTTTTCTTGATTTCTTCTTTATACGGAACCATTAAGAATTAATACGATTCGCACTGTATTTTTTTTAAATGTGCATTCAAGCTACCGGTGACACAAGGCAGGAATCTCGAATGAGTGTCATTGATCATCAACAGAGGTTGACAGTCCACTCCTGTACTATGAGCCTCCTCTACAGGGGTGCTCTACAGAGGTACTCTAGAGGGGTGTGTCATAACCTCCACACTTGAAAATCTCAGATTATTAGATAATTATTTTATACTAATATAGGTGAATCGCTGATTTTTTCAAAGTCACGGATTATCGACATTTCTTCTTATAATTTCAGTAAAGAATAAGTCTGTGGACCATGGACAAGACTTTCACTTCATTTTATATTTTTAGCTTTTATTTTATTTTATTTTATTTTTGGTTATGTTATGTGTGTTTTGCGCAAGAATAAATGGTTTTTCTTTCTTTCTTTCTTCCATATAAAAATCAACCAGCCGTGAAAATTATGTTGATTGATGAAATCCGTCTTTATTCTTGGAAATAATTTGTTTTTGACCTCCGATAGACATTATTTAATAGTATTTTACATTACATACATACATAACATCACGCCTTTTATACCCAAAGGGGTAGGCAGAGGTGTACATTATGCCACTGTACAACGTAACACCCACTTTTCACTATTTATGTTATGTGTCCCATGTAATAGGGGGTGAGCCTATTGCCATATACCGGGCACATATTCTAGACTCCGTGATACTACTGAGATTTTTTTTAAAACCCAGTAATACTTTGCCCCACCCTGGAATCGAATCCCTTGCTCGGCAGTCGCACTAGCGATCACTCGGCTAACGAGGCAGTCTATAGGTACAGATAAATAAAATTGAAGTGTCTGTTTGTAATATTGACATAACCGTATAACATGAAACTCATATTCTACGCGGACGAAGTCGCAAGCAACAGCTAGTACGCCATAATAATTTATATACAATAGAAAGTTATAAATAATATCTAAAACCAATAGAAAAGGTCGTCTGGTGATGGCAGATTACAATACATTTGTCACCAGGCCTAATCTTCCCGCGGGTGTCGTATACCCGACGTGACATTACAGTACCCAACTTGTAGGACTACACATTTGATAGACAGTGGGCAGCAGCGCTTCCTGAGGTACCGGATGCCCAATACCCCCCCCCTCTCCCTAGTCTTCCTGACCCCCGAATCTCCTACAATCCTCCTTCAAATTAGTTCAGCATCATCAAATTTCCAATCCCCAAAAGGCCGGTAACGCACTTGTAACGCCTCTGGTGTTCCAGGTGTCCATGGGCGACGCTGATTACTTACCATCAGGTGTAAGACCGTTTACCGGCTTATCCCATAAAAAAATAAATTTGAAATTTTTGAACTGTGATCTTCAGCCCCTCTACCCAACGTGGAGATTGAATAGGTGAATAGGTTGCTTATGGGACGACGTGCTCCATCGTAGACCGCATCATCGCTTACCACCAGGCGAGATAGTGGTCAAACGTCGGCCCATCAAATATAAAAATAGGTCACCCTCAATATGTAAGTCTTTATAATAACTATCGTGAGACATACTAAATTAACTAAAAATCGCGGGTTACTCACGTGAATATACTGAGAAAAGCTCTACTAGTTTCGAGCGATAGAGGGGTTCTTCCTCTAGCTATTCTCAATATTTTCACGTGATCAATGTCAAGATGTAGTACGATCATCAAAAATGAAACAAAACAATAACAATTAACATTTTATTTTTGCCTAAACCGGGATGAGAACACAGAACGCTGAGTACACAGTACGAAGCACGCTGTATATGAGGTATCCGTATAAGAGTACACACAGGATGTGGACATATTTCAGTACTCGTTGTTTCTTCAGTCCATAATCTGAACCTTTCAGGCCGTCTTTTACGATATATCTGAAAATTATGAAAATTTAAGTGTGGGAGAGCCATGCTTCGGCACTGCTGGGCTGCCTCGACCGGAGTGATACCACGGCCGAGCAGAAAACCGACGTGAAGCAACGCTTGCGTTGTGTTTCGTCGTGTGAGTGAGGTTACCGGAGGCCCAATTACCCTTCTCTTCCCCAATCTTCCCAATTCCTTAATCCCCAACGATCAATCCTCAAACTCCTAATCCCCAAAAGGCCGGTACCGCACTTGTAAAGCCTCTGGTGTTCCAGGTGTCCATGGGTGACGCCGATTGCTTACCATCAGGTGATCCGTATGCCCGTTTACCGGCTTATGCCATAAAAAATCTATTATTATACTATCATATAAAAATGCTGAAGTTATGTTTGAACGCACTAATCTCTGAAACTGCTGCTTCGAATTGAATAATTATTTTGATTTTGGATACTCCATCTTTTGAAGAAGGCTTTACTTTTACATTTTAGACCTCTTTATCAGAATAATATTAAATGAACATATTCTGTAGTGAGTCCAAAATCAAGCTCAAGATTCCAATTCCATCATCAAACCAGTTCGATGGCAGCATAATATTGTATTGTCATCTAATCTACATACAATTGTCAAGTTTCACGATGATACAATAGTTAGAAGTGTGTGTAATTCAGATTCTTAGGTTTTGTTACATAGTTCGTTACACGTCGACCCAATGATAGCGTGTTACACATACCTTCGCAGGCCAATAGACACAGAGACAACGACGTCCTTTGGGTCATATTCTCTAACATTGCATCTAAATATGGCCTGGTCTGCGGGATCCAGCCTATTAATCATAGCCACGATATTATCATCTCTGATCTTCCAGGAATTAAATAAGAAGTACTCGTAGACTTGGAATAATTTATAGGTCTTTTTGTAAATCGATGTTATGCTGAAATGTAAAAATTTGGCATTAATAGGGTGGGAGAATTCGGACGGCGATCATGGGTGTGTCGCCACCCGACCAGAACCAGACCCGAGCGTACGGCATGTCGCGTTCCGCGCGCGCTTCAAAGAGCCATCAGACCACTACTGTAACGGATGGGGCCCAATAGAGCTGATGCCGATACAGAGCCGCGGAGGACTTAATTGGTTGCCGGGGTTCCGGCTCCAAGTGCAGCAGTTGGAACGGGGTGGATTTTAGTCAGTAAGAGTCTGACACTCCCTCCCGCCTCACCCAAGCGGGAGAAGTAATTCAATGATCCTCCCCGCTTAAAAAAAAAGGTGGGAGAACCATGCTTTGGTATTAGCGGGCCAGCTTGACCGGGCTGACGTAAAACAACAATTGCGTTAGTGGCAGCGCGACAGTCGCTGCGTCGCGGGTCGCGGAATGCTGTTCATGAATATGAGTCTCTAGCATGGCTTGAAACTAGTCGAGTTCCTCGTCAAACATTTACGTGAGTAAGCCGAAAACATATTCAGTATGTCTTACGAAAGTTATAATATAAACAACGCTTGCGTTTTGTGTATCCATGTGAATGAGGTTCCTTGAGGCTCCCTCCCATCTTCAATCCCCAATCTTCATATCCCTAACCCCCAAAAAACCAGCAACACACTTGTAACGCCTCTAGTGTACCGGGTGTACATGGGCGACGCTTATTGCTTACCATCAGGTGATCCATGTGCTCGTTTGCTCACCTATCCTATTCTAAAGTTTTTACTTTAGATTTTTTGAAAAACGTTGCCCCCCACACTCGTGTTTTCTCCTGTATCGTGGGTGCGTTTACAAATACACTAGTTCACATACATATGACACCCAGACCAGGAGCAACAATTTGTCGATCACACAAAGAGTTATTCCGTGCGGTGACCGAACCCGTGACACGGTGCACGGCAGCAAATTGCATTGCCAGTGCTGTCAGATTCGGGGATGGTTGGTAAAAACGTACCTACATACATTGATGTTTTAACTTACGATGGTAGTCCCTTTGGTCTGACTCCAAGAACACTCACAATGGAGTCTACTAAATATCCAGGAATATAATGAAACAGCCAAGTTAGGAACCAGAATAGTAATGAACTAGTTGTTTCAACTGCACAATTATAATACAGAGCTTTTGGCGTGCAAAGTTGTAATAATTCATCTGTCCTCAACGTTGCTAATAGCGGTGCTGCAACAAAAAACAAAGAAATTACTTTTCTAAGTTTAAAAACTTAAAACAAGTGTAAGTGTGGGAGAGCCATGCTTCGGCACGAATGGGCCGGCTCGACCGGAGTGATACCACGGAGTCACAGAAAACCGACGTGAAACAACGCTTGCGTTGTGTTTTGTCGTGTGAGTGAGGTTACCGGAGGCCCAATTACCCTCCCCTTCCCCAATCTCCCCAATCCCTGAATCCCCAACGATCCTCAAATTCCTAATCCCAAAAGGCCGGTAACGCACTTGTAACGCCTCTGGTGTACCAGGTGTCCATGGGCGACGCCGATTGCTTACCATCAGGTGATCCGTCTGATCGTTTACCGGATTATGCATAAAAAATCGTGATGAAACCTGGGCTTATAATTTCTAATGACGGTGATTGATGGTGGTGATGGTACTTACCCCATGAGAAATTACAGTCTGAACTGCCAACGGTGTAAATTGGTATTTCTGAATTGAATTTGTTTCTATTCTGAATGGAATCCCACCCTGCGGCGAGAATAGCGTTATTCACATAGTCCACAGGTGTTATACAGAAATTTGAATGTTTATCGAGATACAAGACATGCATCACGCCAAGTCCAGCTCCTAGAAGAAACTGAAAGAAAATGTTATATGAGTCAGATATACTTTTTTTTTTTCTTTTTAAGGGGGGAAAATCATCGAATGACTGCTCCCGCCTGGGTGAGGCGGAAGGGAGTGTCAGACTCTTATTGACTAAAAACCACCCCGTTCCTTCTCCTGCACGTCGAGCCGGAGCCCCGGTTACCCGTTAGGTTCTCCGCGACGAGTCAGATATACTTATGTAGCTTCTACCAGCGGCTTCACTCGCTCCCCGTGATATAAAAAGTAGTCTATGCATTATTCCAGATCATAATCTATCCCAGTCCCAAATTTCATCCCGATCCCTTCAGCCGATTTTGCGGTGATTGAGTAACAAACATACAGACAAACAGACAACATACATACATACAATATAATACCTCACAGAGGCCAAATTACCCCTCCTCACCTTTCCCAATCCCTGAGTCCCCTACAATCCTCAAATTCCTATTCCCATAACATAACATCACGCCTTTTATCCCCGAAGGGGTTTGGAGGTGCACATTATGCCACTGTACAATGTAACACCCACTTTTCACTATTTATGTTATGACCCCATGTAATAGGGGGTGAGCCTATTGCCATATACCGGATCAATTCCAGACTCCGTGCTATTACTGAGAATTTTTAAAAACCCAGTAATACTTTGCCCGATCCGGGAATCGAACCCGAGACCCCTTGCCCGGCAGTCGCATTTGCGACCACTCAGCCAACGAGGCAGTCTACTCCTAATTCCTTTGTTTCCTTCTCCTAGTTTGATACCCCGATTGCTTACCATCAGGTGATCCGTCTGCTCGTTTGCCACATAATAAATTATTTTACTTACTCCAACTGGCGACGCCATGACGGTTCGGTTGTCTATCCATCCTGGAGTTGGCTCAATATGTGACGATACGACTGAAAAGTTAAAGAAATATGTAAATTATAAGGAGCGAATATTTTTTATAGCTACAAAGTGGTACCCTGAATTATTTGGTTATTATGTGGGAGAGTGATGCTTCTTCACAAATGGGGTGGTTTGACCGGAGTAATACCATGGCCTTGCAGAAAACCGATTTGAAACAATCACAGCGGTGTATGCAGCCGTGTGACTGAGGTTATGGTCCGAAATTCCTCTCAAACCGCTGCATCCCCATTTATCCAATTACCAGTTGTAACTTCCGTAGTAATACGGTCTTGCGAGTGTCGATGAGCGGTGCTGATTGCTTACCATCAGGTAATACGTCTGGTCGCCTTCCGAAAATAAAAAGTTAGGTAGTCTATCTTTCTAACAGTGACAATATTATGACATCTTCAAAAGGGCACAAAGCCAAAAGTCAAAAAGTCAAAATCATTTATTTCAATTAAACCAGAAAGGCACTTTTGAACGTCAACAACAAAAATTTAGAAGTGAAGCTAGTTGCTCATTCTAAGGTGTAGATTCCTATGGAGAAGAACGAGCAAGAAACTCCATAGGTTACTCTTTTCCAATCAGGTTCACAATACAATTCTCTAGTTACACAGTTTTGTCGGTTCGATTGTGTGAGAACAATGCAACACCTAAATGCGATGATAAGAAGACCTACCTACTGCTGGCTTGACTATACAGATGGGCAGATCACCAGCTTGTCTCCTCACCAGTTCTTCAGAAATCGCCTTCGTAAATGTGTATGTGTTTGGCCAGCCATTGATAAAACTGTAAAAATACATAATTTATTATATTCATTTCTAGGGCTCCGGTAACCTCACTTACACGACGAAATACAACGCAACCGTTAGTATATTGTCAGCAGTTCAGATTGTACACCGAAATCATCCACTTGAATTATTCGATCAATAAAAAAATCTGCATCAAAATCCATTGCGCAGTTTTGAAGATCTAAGCATACATAGGGACAGACGGACGGACAGACAGCGGGAAGCTACGTCGTTTGATACTTTTTTTTTGAAGGGACAAGCCCGCCACAGCCTCCCACAACCTCCCACAACACCGGAACACTGAAGTCCGGCGCGTCCCAGGGACATTATTAACTGTCTTGGTTCCCGCAACGAAGTGAATCAGAAGATATTATAAGAGGAGAAGAAAAAAAACGATAGTTTCCACTTCCCTCGGTGAATTACTGCAGGAGACAGAGTGAATTAAGCCTAAAGGCACAAAGAAAAGAGCACTAAACTGTACAACTGGGTGAGGTACTGGGTTTGTTTGATACTGTGTAGTAATTATGTTTCTACTCACCCAGGTGTGATTGAAGTCAATCGTTCTTCTTCCATATTTTCCACCAACTCGATAAAAGCATCTGGTGTTACAGGGGCCTGGTAGAACTGTTCGCAGACATCCTTATTTATACGATCCTTAGTAGCATGAGCGAAAGCAGTTGAAATATGACTGAACAGCCTGTAAAAGTAATAATGCTTCAGTACGTGTGTCGCCTGGACAGTCAACCTCGCTACATCCTTGTTGACTGGACATCTACACTACATGAGCTGCTGTTTACATGTGAACATTAGCTCATGACGATACCTAAGTACGTGTGTCACCTGGACAGTCAACCTCGCTACATCCTTGTTGACTGGACATCTACACTACATGAGCTGCTGTTTACACGTGAACATTATCTCATGACGATACCTAAGTACGTGTGTCGCCTGGACAGTCAACCTCGCTACATCCTTGTTGACTGGACATCTACACTACATGAGCTGCTGTTTACATGTGAACATTAGCTCATGACGATACCTAAGTACGTGTGTCGCCTGGACAGTCAACCTCGCTACATCCTTGTTGACTGGACATCTACACTACATGAGCTGCTGTTTACATGTGAACATTAGCTCATGACGATACCTAAGTACGTGTGTCGCCTGGACAGTCAACCTCGCTACATCCTTGTTGACTGGACATCTACACTACATGAGCTGCTGTTTACATGTGAACGTTAGCTCATGACGATACCTAAGTACGTGTGTCGCCTGGACAGTCAACCTCGCTACATCCTTGTTGACTGGACATCTACACTACATGAGCTGCTGTTTACATGTGAACATTAGCTCATGACGATACCTAAGTACGTGTGTCGCCTGGACAGTCAACCTCGCTACATCCTTGTTGACTGGACATCTACACTACATGAGCTGCTGTTTACATGTGAACATTAGCTCATGACGATACCTAAGTACGTGTGTCGCCTGGACAGTGAAGTCAACCTCGCTACATCCTGGTTGACTGGACATCTACACTACATGAGCTGCTGTTTACATGTGAACATTAGCTCATGACGATACCTAAGTACGTGTGTCGCCTGGACAGTCAACCTCGCTACATCCTTGATCCTTGTTGACTGGACATCTACACTACATGAGCTGCTGTTTACATGTGAACATTAGCTTTCGCTACTTACTTGAGGTTTTGGCATTGTTTGCCTAATTCCAGCATTTCTCGGGTACCTCGCACGTTGATAAGACCTGCCTTTTTCAAAGGTTCATCAAAATTCACTGTAGCAGCTAAGTGGACGATCACATTTACCTGAAAAATATGCGTGACGATTAGTGTTTAAATTTATTACTTACATAATATGTATTTATAGTATTTTAAGTTAAAATTGTAGTAGATACTATAGTATTATTGCATTTTATTATGGGCCTTCGTTACCTGATACAAATAAATAAATAAAATAAAAACAATAAAAATAATAACAAAAAATTGTATTGTGAACCTGATTGAAAAAGAGTAACCTATGGAGTTTCTTGCTCGTTCTTCTCCATAGGAATCTACACTTTGGAATGAGAAAATAGATCAACTAGAGGACTGACCGACAGACTGATATTTTTTTAATATTTCAATATTTTGTTATGACGTTCAAAAGTGCCTTCCTGGTCTAATTGAAATAAATGATTTTGACTTTGACTTTGAGCAGTGGATTGACGATGATGTCATTCCTCAATATCGTATTGATCGCATAGGTACCTACCTCTTTCGTCAATGTATCCCAATCCTTGTCACTTAGGCCAAGCTTTAAATCAGCCACGTCTCCTTCTATTGGTACGATTTTACTGGCGAAATTTGGCTTCTTTTTACGCAGGTTGTCATATAACTGAAATTTAAGAAAATGTAATTATTAACAAATAGAAGTCATATACATACGTATAAGAACAATTTGTAGAAAGGATGGATGAAAGTAGAGTAACGAAAGAAGTATACAGAGCGGATATGAATGGAGCCGTCGGTAGAGGGCGTCCTAGACGGACATATAGTGACCAGATTGGCGATATATTAAAGAAGGGCCAAATTAAAAGTACCCTTAACCGACGAGCATGCATGAAAAGATTGATGACTGTTAATGAAGCGAAAGAGGTATGTAAGAATCGTGGTAATTGGCGTTCCTTAGTCTCTGCCTACCCCCATGGGAGACAGGCGTGAAGTTATGTATGTATGTATGTAAGAACAATTTATTAACGAAAAGGGCATTGACTAAAATTGGTGCCATTCTTTTTTCTTTCATGATTTTTTGAGTTTTGACGACTGCCGCTACTCAATCCGCTACCGACGCTGCAGCTGACAAACATATCATTTCATGATAGGGCTCAGTAAAGTATTTTGCGAGTTTTCGACTGAGAGGAAATTGATCATGAAAATCTGTCGTAGGCCATAAACCGTCTAGTTACATAGAAAGTGAACACACTAGCCAATCAAGCGAAATGTTATTTTTACTTCAGCAGTAGCCAGTTAATGGTTTACTCGGGAGCCCATAGACAATTTCGTTTGTAATGACATTCTAGATAATATTTCCATAAATCATCGACTGCCGCCAGAAAAAAGAAAGGCACCAATTTTAGTCAATGCCCTTTGGTCATTGTCATTTTAGAAACAAAATAGAACAGACTGTATGCACTCGGGCAATTTCTGAGAATAGGCTTCATACTCAGCGCCAACAACACGTATGACGAACGAACTACCGCTTATATAAGGTGTTGTTTTAAAGCCGCGTCATTTTCTAGGAGGAACTCGGCTATCGATTCTGAGTCCGAATCAATGAAAAAATTGTAGGTAAATATTTTTCATTGTTCTGTCAATTACGGAAATCCGTAAGTGTGAACTACACGCCGCCGTCTTGTAGCTAGCTTTATAACGCGGCTTAATACACAAACTCAAACACGTAATTGATATTATTCCTAATTCCATTAAACTCCAATAAGAAACATTGCTGTCGCTTATTCTGAAATACTGTCGAACTTAAACGATTTATTATAGCCGCATTTTTAACTATTGGCCCGAAATTTTCTCTTACATTGAACCTTTATGACTTCTGTGACATGCCCCCGAGAAAAGACACGGTTTCAAAACTACACCTTGTATTGTACCCAGACTTATTAATAGGTCAAAAATAAACTTACACAAAATAATATGAAATATAAACATACATACATACATAACATCACGCCTTTTATCCTCAAAGGGGTAGGCAGAGGTGCACATTATACCACTGTACAATGTAACACCCACTTTTCACTATTTATGTTATGAGTCCCATGTAATAGGGGGTGAGCCTATTGCCACATACCGGGCACAGTTCCAGGCTCCGTGCTACTACTGAGAATTTTTTTAAAAACCCAGTAATACTTTGCCCGACCCGGGAATCGAACCCGAGACCCCTTGCTCGGCAGTCGCAATTGCGACCACTCGGCCAACGAGGCAGTCATAAAATATAAACTAAAGCAATATTACATAATTATATTATTATTATTATTATTTAGGAATATTTTTGTTTATCCTAATTGTTTATATTGTTAGCGATATTAACGTAATTTCCTACACAGTCAGCAACACACTCGTACTAGTGTTTTTTTTTTTTTAAGGGGGAAAATCATCGAATGACTGCTCCTGCCTGGGTGAGGCGGAAGGGAGTGTCAGACTCTTACTGACTAAAAACCACCCCGTTCCTTCTCCTGCACGTCGAGCCGGAGCCCCGGTTAAACTGTAAGCTTTATTGTTACTGATATAAGTATAAAAAAATGTTACCGGGTCACTTAAGATGTAGTTCAGTCGCTGATACACATCTCTTCCTTTTTTAGGTCTTAGTAGAATGTAAATCTTTTCTATTTCACACGCTCTGAAACAGAAATGTACTATTAAAGTCTTCATTATCGTGCGTACAGCCACGTACTGTCCACAGCCCCCCCCACAGGACCCCCCAATGGCTACACACCGCGAGGTTATAAGCAACCTGCATACAGTGACTATCGCGCACCATTATCAGGTGCAAGAGTATCCTTAATCTGAACTTGGAATTTTAGGATTTAATTGCTACTAGCTTTAACCCGCGGCTTCGCTCACGTCACAATAAGATACAAAGTAGCCTATATACCAATACACACAGCGCCATCTATACCAATACTTTTGTTTTCCCACGGGAATATCACATTTTTCCGGGATCAAAAGTACCCTATTATTTAATCCGGACTTCTAACTTTACGTCTGTAAAAATTCAAAGCAATCGGTTTAGTAGTTACGGCGTGAAATCGGAACAAACAAACTCACTTTCCGATTTATAATATTAGTAAGGACTAGTAAGGATATTGTAGTATTTATGCAGTAGGTATAAGTATTTGTTTAGCAGTATATATTATATGGTATGTATATGTCTATACAGATTTATAAAATATTTTATTAATATATTTATTCTATAGGTATTTATGTGTAGTATACATATTACATAATAATTTTTTTTTATTGTTTTCTGGCTTCGCATCAACCACTTCATTTCTCTGCACTTCCCTATGGTTGACTGTCAGAGAATGCCTTAAGGCATTAAGTCCGCCATTCACTGTTGTGTTTTGTGAAGAAGTTCCTTACTAATATTATACATCGGAAAGTGAAAGAAGGAAAGAAAGAAAGAAGAAAGAAAAATATTTTTTTGTGAGTGAGTGAAAGTGAGTTTGTTTGTTTGTTCCGATTTCACGACGTAACAACTAAACCGATTGCTTTGAATTTTTGCAGGCGTAAAGTTAGAAGTCTGGATTAAATAATAGGGTGTTAGTACTTTTTATCCCGGAAAAATTTGATATTCCCGAGGAAAAACAAAAGTATTGGTATAGATGGCGCTGTATGTATTGGTATATGTCACATAGGCTACTTTTTATCCTTTTGTGACGCGAGCGAAGCCGCGGGTAAAAGCTAGTATATAAATAAATACTGTTTGCTCCACGCTCGGTCATCCAGGGACTAATAAATTATAAGATTCACTTACCTAAAAATTTTCTCTATAAACTGTTTTCCCAAGAAACCAGACGCCCCCGTTATGAAGACCGTGGTGTCTTTATAGAACTGCTGGACGGGAGAGTCTCCTTGGTCTATGACGTCATTCATCGGCTTCTGCTTTTCCAGAAGCGCTAACTCAAACTTCTCGGCGATGTCCATTGCTGGAAAAATGCAGGATATATCATAATCATAAACATAACATACAACACGCCTTTTACCCCCGAAGAAGTAGAGGTGCACATTACGCCACTGTACAATGTAACACCCACTTTTCACTATTTATGTTCTAAGTGCCATGTAATAGGGGGTGAGCCTATTGCCATATGCCGGGCACAGTTCCAGACTCCGTGCTACTACTGAGATTTTTTTTAAAGTAATCCTTTGCCCGATCCGGGAATCGAACCCGAGACCCTTTCCGCCCGGCAGTCGTACTTGCGACCACTCGGCCAACGAGGCAGTCATGAGAGGAGGATATATCATTATAAGCTTAATCCATTTAAGTATGGGAGAGCTATGCTTTGGCACGAATGGGCCAGCTCGACCGGAGTGATACCACGGCCTCATAGAAAACCGACGTGAAGCAACGCTTGCGTTGCGTTTCGTCGTTTGAGTGAGGTTACCGGAGGCCCAATTACCCTCCCCTTCCCACATCTACCAAATCCCTGAATCGCCAACGATCTTCAAACTCCTAATCCCCGAAAGGCCGGTAACGCACTTGTAACGCCTTGGTGTTCCAGGTGTCCATGGGCGACGCCGATTGCTTACCATCAGATGATCCGTCTGCCCGTATACTGGCTTATGCCATAAAAAAACCACGCTTGAGTTGTGTTTCATTTCGTAAGTGAGGTTACTGAAAGCCGAAACTCTCCCCTTCCCTGCGTGGGCTGAGCACCGCCGTGCCCTCAGGGAAGTGATCGGCGATGGCGACCTCTCGCGTCCGGGCCTAGTGCAGGCCATGATGCGGAGCGAGGAGGACTGGGATGCCGTCTCCTCCTTTTGCGAAGCATTTATGCTAGCTAAGAAGGAGGCTGGACGCGTGAGGCAGCAAAGCGCTACCTCCTCGCAACCCAGCCATTGCGAGCCATTAGACCACCACAGATGGGGCCCAACAGGGCCGATGCCGATTCGGAGTCGCGGAACCTAACGGGTTACCGGCTACGGATCGCATTTTAGTTAGTAAGAGCCTGACACTCCCTCCCGCCTCACCCAGGCGGGAGCAGTCATTCGATGATTTTCCTCACTTAAAAAAAAATATAAAACACTCTCCCCTTCTTGCTTATCATCGGCTGAGTAACACGTAATTTGTAGTTAATTTAAAATTCTTTAACATAATTTTGTTCACTTCCAGAATAAGTAATTAATATTCAATAATGCAAAACAGTCTTGTATTTAAAAGCTTATTAACTAATGACTTGCGAAAACTAGTGAGTATATATCTATATAAATAAATATGAGTGCCTATTTGTTAGTCTTGCTAAAACTCGAAAACGGCTGAATCGATTAGGGTAATTTTGGTCTTGGAATGTTCGTGGAAGTCCAGGGAAGGTTTAAAAGAAGTATTTTTAGGTGGTATGCAGTTTGCCGGGTCAGCTAGTAACTTAATTACTATTTACCTAAATATCAATTTGTGAATTTTATTTGTTTACTTGCATCTCAACTTTGAACAAAATATTTCAAATATTTAATTAGAAATAGATTAAATATCTACAAGAAGGCACTTAGAAGTTTGTGATTCCGTTTCATTTAATACGTCTTTTACCCAAAACTTCTACAATAGGGATGATGACAGGGTATGAAAATTAAAAATGTAATTACTTAGTCCGTCAGTAAGGTAATTAAAAAATATTAGACACGTATTTTTTTATTTTATCGTATAAGAAAATACTTAAATATAACGAATCAAAGTTTAGGAGTGGGGGCTAAAACGTCATTTCTACGTATAAAATGTACATAGAAGTGACGTCACGCGACATTTCAAATCAATATATCGTCGAAAGTATTCGAAGAAAATAAAAATAACGTGTCTAATGATTTAAAACAATCTACCAGACGGACATTAAAATAAAAATTAGTCATCTACCCTATTATACAGGTACCTAATAATCTGTATAACAAAGGTATGTACATAGTATAATGAATTAAAGGAAAAATGGTAAAGTTCAGTATGAAGATAATATTTCTTATACGATAATATTATAAGTAAATTAATTATATTATATTTAGCTTTCATAACTATGTCGCCGTGCTAAGGCACGAGTTTAAAAAGGAAACCGGGTTTCATGTTGAAACTGTATCCAATTACGTGACACCTATTGTACACATGATATAATGCAATAAATATTTTAATTTGAATTTAAAGAAGTGCAAATTGATCGTAAACCCAATTAAACTTCTTAAACTCCTGAAGGTCTACAAATGTTCGACTTCCGAAGTAGCGTCTACTTCGGAAGTAGCGTGTACTTCGGAAGTAGCGTCTACTTCGGAAGTAGCGTCTACTTCGGAAGTATCGTCTACTTCGGAAATCGATAATCGAGGTGAAGCGGGAAGCTCAGTGGAGAGAACTTCAGTGGATGCTCTCTGCGCCTATTTAGGGGACGCAGGATACTAAGTCAAGTACAGACAGTAACATAACATAACATCACTGCTTTTATCCCCGAAGGGGTAGTCAGAGGTGCACATTACGGCACTAAATGCCACTGTACAATGTAACACCCACTTTTCACAATCATGTTATGAGTCCCATGTAATAGGGGGTGAGCCTATTGCCATATACCGGGCACATATCCAGACTCCGTGCTACTACTGAGATTTTTGGAAACCCAGTAATACTTTGCCCGACCCGGGAATCGAACCCGAGTCCCCTTGACCAACAGTCGTCCTTGCGACCACTCGGCCAACGAGGCAGTCAAGTACAGCTTGGCAAAAAAGAGATTGACGCTATGACAGCAGGAACTAATATTGACTTGGACGGAATCATTTACTTCGGAATATGTCCCATGAATAAACAATCATCCGAACATATTACCTCCTGTTTTGAAACTCGATAAAAATAACAAATATCGGTTGGTGCGGTGGCTGGGCAACCGGCTGCCGTGCAACGTGTCGCGGATTCGATTCCCGCACGGAACAACACTTTATGTGATCCACAAATTGTTGTTACGGGTCTGGGTGTCATGTGTATGTGAACTTGTATGTTTGTAAACGCACACACGACACTGGAGACAATCCTAGCTCCAGCAGCACGTCCGGAGCCCCGGCAACCCGTTAGGTTCTCCGCGACTCCGAATCGGCATCAGCTCTATTGGGTCCCATCCGTGGTTGTCTGATGGCTCCTTGAGGTGCGCGGAACGCTCGGTGCCGTATGCTCGGGTCTGGTTCTGGTTGGGCGGCGAGCCACCCATGCTCGCCGTCCTCAGGCCCGCGCTTACGGTGGCCGGAGGTCGTCCCGCATCGTCAGACCCATAGAACGTCCACTGCTGAACATAAGCCTCCCCCAGTGACGCCATATGTCGTGGTGGCCCGGAGGTTTAAGACGCCCGCTTGTCATGCATGAGGGTGCGGGTTCGAAACCTGCAAACGGCTACTAATTTGAATTTTTCCGAGTTGTATGTACTTTCTAAGATTATCTAGACACCACTGACAAACGGTGAAGGAAAACATCGTGAGGAAACCTGGGCTTATAATTTTTTATTATAAGTATGAAATCGACAATCAGCATTGTGCTCAGCAGTGAACTCTTATAGGCTGTTGATGATGATGATGATCATGAATGCCACCATATACATGGTGGGATATTGTAATGCCACCTGAAGGGGCGTACTCTTAATACTTAAGATAGAAAATTTTACTCAACGAAAACATTCCTTTATTTTGCAAAAATGAAAATTGCATACAAAAAATTTTAAAAATTCGCTTGCCGTACACACGTTCACCATTATTGTAAATCATAATATTAATTTGAGATTTCATTGTTTTCCTTTCATTTAACTTATGAAGTTTGTTAAGAGAGATTGTATCCTTTTTGACCCTAACGATCGATGCAGTAAAAGTACACAGAGCAACGTTTACAGATTTTAGTCGATTCGATTAACGTGTGCGGCAAGTAAAAGTTAAAAATCTGTGAATGCAGTTTTCTTTTTTTTAATAAAGGAATGTTATCTTTGAGTAAAATGTTCGATCTAAAGTATTAAGAGTACTTCCCCTTCAGATGGCATTATAAAATTCCACCCTGTATGTCAGGTAAAACTGACCGGCATCGTTTGACATGTCGTTGATACATGTGTAACATTTGTGCCTTAGTGTATCCTACGCTTAAAATTTTACGGAACGAGGGGGACTCAGATTCCGTCTCCTCATTCTGCAAAGCAGTCATGCTAGCTAAGGAGGAGGCAGAGCGCATGAGGGAACGAACCGCTTCACGCCCCAGCCGGCGCGAGAGACACTCCAGGCGTCGGGGATCGCGAGACGATCTCCGGCCACAGTAAGCACGGGCCTGCGGACGGCGAGCACGGATGACTTGTTGCCCGACCAGAACCAGACCCGAGCGTACGGCGCGTCGTGTTCCGCGCGCGCCTCAAGGAGCCATCAGACCACCACAGATGGGGCCCAACAGGGCTGACGCCAGGTTAACGGGTTGCCGGGGCTCCCGCTCGAAGTGCAGGAGATGGAACGGAGTGGTTTTTAGTCAGTAAGAGTCTGACACTCCCTCCCGCCTCACCCAGTTCTAAAATCTGTTCATGTCACTTGTATTTAGCGTGTGACATAAATGATATTTCTTTCTTTCTATAAACCCAGTGGAATAGGTCAAGAGATTTAATAATAAACACAAGTTCAGGCTCCAATAAAGTTAAATAAGCAACCCCTACTAAAATACCAATAATCAAAATTACCGCTTTTAAATCTTATACTCTTATACTATTATCTAAAGCGGAAGAGTTTGTTTTTATGTTTGAACGCGCTAATCTCCGTAAATACAAGTCTGATTTGAATAATTCTTTTTGTGTTGGATAGCGCATTTATCGAGAATGGCTATAGGCTAGGCTAAAACATCACGCTACGACCCATAGGAGCTGAGCAGAGCGTGTGAAACCGCGCGGAAGTAGCTAGCATAGTAATATAATAAGTACTCTTAAATGTAACAAACACTTTTCTGAAAATTGTATCAATATCGTTTCAGCCATTTGCGAGATAATCGCGCACAAACATACATATAAGTCAAACAGATATCCTTTTTAAAAGTCGTTTAAAAAAAATTTGCTTACCCATATTTCACAGTTAACTTCGCCAATACAAAATAAATATTCTAAAAAAAAAAACCTCAAAATATACAATAACTCGGACACTTTGATTTAATTCTCCAGTTTATAAAACTTAAGCAATGTAAAAATAAAAATTATACATATATCACTTATATATAAATTATATAATAGTTGTATAAAATTTGTTACAACCTATATATATATATATAATTTGACAAGGTGACTCTTGTACCGGTACCGGGTTGTAACTGAATTAGATGTAGCCACTACGTTCTATATACATATAATTTTAAGGTAATAGTGTACGTACATACGTGTTCATGTACAAAAAATAGTTAAATTACATTATGTATGTACACGACTAAAACAAAATAGTTTACGAGAACTGAATATGTATATAGAATACGTAATTAAAATATAACGTAACTAAAGAGTATAAACTGCCCATGAGCTTAGCGTTTGACACTATTGAAACCAGGGTGCTTACTCTTGAAACCAATCTCAATGTCAATGCAATTTCCAATTAATAAAATCTCAATAATTATTCATTGTCAACACTATACAACCACAATCGTAGCTGTTACAGTAGCATTCAGAGTACGGAATATAAAGCCAAACTCAATACCATTTAGTTCATTCAACATCCAAGCAATACGGATGCAATGGGTGCTAGTGTTGCAACTCAAGAGTACGAAATTTCACAATACCAATGTTGAGCGATTGGAATTGGATTCAAGAGTAAGCCTGGTCTGTTCTGGAGTCCTTGCAATGGTGCCAAATCGATTGGCGATAAGTTCAACTGCTGAGAGATCTGTACGATGCTGCAACTATGGTCGTCTAAGTACAGAACCAGCAGTCTGAACCTGTCTACCTGCATCGGGGGGTAAGACAAGGCGATCTTATTTCTCCCAAATTGCTTACCAATGCTTTGGAGGATATGTTCAAGACGCTGCACTGGAAGGGACGGGGCATAAATATAAACGGCAAGTACCTATCTCTCAGTAGGAGAATGCCCTTCGTGGGCTGAACGCAGCCGTGCCCTCAGAGACGTAATCAGCGATGGCGACCTCGGCGATGGCGGTCATGATGTGGAGCTAGGGGGACTGGGATGCCGTCTCCTCCTTTTGCGAAGCAGTCATGCTAGCTAAGAAGGAGGCGGCGCGCGTGAGGCAGCAAAGCGCTGCCTCCTCACAACCCAGCCATCGTGAAGGACACTCCGGGCGTCCGGGATCGCGGGACGAGCTCTGGCCACCGTAAGCGCAAGCCTACGGACGGCGAGCATGGGTAGCTCGCCGTCCGACCAGAACCAGACCTGAGCGTACTCAAAGAGCCATCAGACCACCACGGATGGGGCCCAATAGGGCTGATGCCGATACGGAGCCGCAGAGAACTTAACGGGTTGCCGGGGCTCCCTCTTCTGACTCTCCCTCCCGCTTCACCCAGGCGGGAGTAGTCATTCGATTATTTCCCCCCTTAAAAAAAAGTACCTATCTCTTACACTTGAGATTTGTAGATGACATCGTTATTGTGGCTGAAACTGTGAAGAACCTACAACATATGCTGAGTAGCCTGGCTGATTCTTCTAATCACATTGGACTCCGGATGAACTTGTTCTACCGTAGCCGGAGTTGTTCAGGAGTATACCTACCTAGGACAAACCCTACAATTTGGCAGAAGCAACTTCAAGAGGGAGGCTCGTAGAAGAATAGGTACAGCTTGGCTGAGCGGCATATAGGAAACTCTATCGGGTCTTTTCGTCAACTCTACCGCAAAGCCTGAAGACAAAAGTCTTCAACGAGTGGGTTTTGCCAGCAGTGACATACGGAGCCGAGACGTCGTCACTGACACTGCGACTGGTCCACCAATTTAAGGTAGCCAACGAGCGAGCTATGGAGAGGACTATGCTCAGAGTTTCTCTAAAGGATAGGATCCATAACGAGGTGATCCGACAGAGAACTAAAGTTACCGACGTAGCCCAAAGGATTAGCAAACTAAAGTGGCAGTGGGCTGGCTTACATTTGTCGAAGAACCGATGAATGTTGGGGTAGACGTGTCCTGGAGTGGAGACCGCGTCTAAGCTAGTGTAGGGCGCCCTCCAGCTAGGTGTAGTGACGACATCCGCAAGGTGGCTGGCAGCGATTGGATGAAAGGAGCTGAAGATCGAGCTCCGTGGCGTGAGTGGCGTGCCATTGGAGAGGCAGTGGATGAGAACAGGCTGTAAATGATGACATAACGTAACATTATATCACGCCTTTTATTCCTGAAGGGGTAGGCAGCGGTGCACATGACGGCACTTAATGCCGCTGTACAATGTAACACCCACTTTTCACTATTATGTTATGAGTCTCATGTAATAGGGGGTGAGCATATTGCCAAATACTGGGCACGATTCCAGACTCCGTGCTACTACTGAGATTTAAAAAAAACTCAGTAATACTTTGCGACCACCCATCCAATGAGGCATTCTGTAGGTTCGTAATTATAACACCTTATATTTGTTTAATTATACATTTGAAATCGTCAACCCGCATTGAGCAAGTGGGGTGATTAATTCTTTTTAGTGATCCAAGTCACGGCCTAGTTTTCAATTTAAAATACGTTTAGTACGGTTGACAGTCGTCGCAGGAATGGTCACCCTGGGAGACACCTTGTCGCACGAAATCGTATCGTAGCAATTCGTGTCGTACTTTTCTGCATTGCGAATTCGCATTGCCTCGCATCGCAGTTTTGTGTACGAGCCCGCGCTGCGTTGCGTTGTTGCAATGGAACACCATATGTACACGATGCGATGACGCACGACATCCCGGCGCTTACGGGGTCAACAATACTTGGTATTAGCGATTAAATACGCCTAGAACATACGTGTGCGGGTTACTAGTACGATGCGACGTTGTTTCGCTTGCGCCTCGTGGGCATCTCGCTGTCCGTCGCTGACGGCGCGCTGCCGGCGCGCTGCCGGCGCGCTGGCGGCACGCTGGCGGCTTCATGGCGGTGTAAATACAACTCGAAAGAACCGCGCTACCCACCGGCCGTCGGCTATTTAATTAACGATGTGAAATATGTCATACGACATACGATTCAAAGTTCATATTTAAATGAATATGTCATTGGTGGGCTAGAGCCGTGTTTGTTAGATCAGATGTGTTCACTTCAGTCGGGTATAGGACACCCGCGGGAAGAGTAGGGGTGGTGACAAGTGTATTCTTACTCTGCCGTCGTCATACACCTATGACACCAGAGACATCATCATCATCATCACGCAATCACCCACACTTGGTTTACTGTCGTCTCCCAAAGTCTTCTAGATCAGTCCACATGAATGTTTAAAATGCTATTTTTAGCTTGTAAGTATTAATTTGTATTCGTAAACATATTGCCATGTAGTTGACAATAGGTACAAGTAATTAATTATTTAGAATACTTGATGTGACTGTGTATCAATATGCGCGTGCGCAATATGTAGTGTAATTCGCGCCGTTCTGCGATTTTTTTTAAATGACCGCACGACCCTCTCGACTATAACAGTTACAACTTAAGTATACAGGGTGTTTGGCATATGGACCGATGCAATTATTTCAGATATTTTTGGGGAAGCCGTTCGCTTCCTTTTCAAAAGACAAAATAATTTAATTACACCTGAAATGCACTTTTGAACGTAAACAAAAACTTTTGAAGTGAAGCTATTTGTTGTTTTTCGGCTTACTCATGTAATTATTTGACGAGGGACTCGGTTAGTTTCAAGCCATGCTTTTTTTAAGGGGGAAAATCATCGATTGACCCGCCTGGGTGAGGCGGGAGGGAGTGTCAGACTCTTACTGACTAAAAACCACCCCGTTCCTTCTCCTGCGCGTCCAGCCGGAGCCCCGGTAACCCGTTAGGTTCTCCACGACTCCGGATCGGCATCGGCCCTGTTGGGCCCCATCTGTGGTGGTCTGATGGCTCTTTGAGGCCCGCGCGGCACGCGACGCGTCGTACGCTCGGGTCTGTTTCTAGTCGGACGGGGAGCCACCCATGCTCGCCGTCCGCAGGCCCGCGCTTACGGTGGCCGGAGATCGTCCCGCGATTCCCGACGCCCGGAGTGTCCTTCGCGATGACTTCAAGCCATGCTAGAGGCTCATATTCATGAGCAGCATTCCGTGACTCGCAACCCGCGACGTTACGACTGTCGCGCTGCTAAAGTAGCAGGAGCCAAAAACATAATAATTAATTTAGTATGTCGCATGAATGCTATAATATAAATGAAGGTATTTGCTCATTCCAAGGTGTAGATGCCTGTTACTTACTTTTTGCTTTCTAGTTATTAAGATTTGTTTTGTTTTTAGTTTTTGGTTTTTTAAGTCAGCTTTTTATAACTGGGTCCATGTAGTTTTGCTTATTATTTTAGATTTTTTTATGTAATTAATTTAGTAGTTCAAAATATTCAAACGTGTGAACGAAAAATGGAAAAGAAAATATTTCATTGATAGATATTAAAATAAATGAGTTAAGTAAAATCGCGGGTTACTTATCGCTCACTGAGCTCACTGAGTGAGCTGCGCGACGTCGCCACGACCGCGCACGCTACTCATGAGGAAGAACCCCACTGTGGTTCGAAACTAGTAGACCTTTTCTCAGTATATTCACGTGAGTAACCCGCGATTTTACTTAGTTTAGTATGTCACACGATAGTTATTATAAAAAAATAAATGAGTTTATGAAATAGCGACATTCAATATGCTCTGATTTCATCTTTACGCATGGTAACTTTGTAAACGTCAATCGCGGTTTGTTTTTAATAAGTCAACGTTTGACTGCCTCATTGGCCGAATGCGACTGCCGGGCAAGGGGTCTCGGGTTCGACTCCCGGGTCGGACAAAGTATTACTGGGTTTAAAAAAAATCTCAGTAGTAGCACGGAGTCTGGAAATGTGCCCGGTATATGGCAATAGGCTCACCCCCTATTACATGGGACTCATAACATAAATAGTGAAAAGTGGGTGTTACATTGTACAGTGGCATTATGTGCCGTAATGTGCTCCATCGTCGGCCACATCATCGCTTACCATCAGGCGAGATGGTGGTCAAACGTCGACCCATAAAGTATAACAAAAGCACCTCAATATATGAAGGCGATAAAAAGGCGTGATTTTATGTTATGTTATGTAAGTTATCGTTTTGTTGATTGCTTCTTATCATCATTATTGAATATCAGTTTTTCAAGGGTTTCCCTGATGAAATCTGCCGTTCTCCCTTGTAAGCTTGTAAGACATTTTTTGGAAACCATTTTGGAAATTTATAGAAACCATACTTTGGGGTATACACCAAAAGTTATATACGTTAAAAGTTATAAGTATACACTACAAACAAAAAAGTTATTTCGAGTTAAAGGAATATTTTTAGGATTTTTTTTCATTTTAATAAAAAATAACATATGTGACTAACCGTATCATTCAGGACGTAGTGATTTCGGCTAAAAGGTAGCTTAAATGATCTTCCGAATCACTGAAAAAATTGTGTCGGTCCATGCACCATACCATCGCCAAACATCCTGTAACGAATGAGATGAGAAGGTAAAAGGTAACCGGGGTTCCGGCTCGAAGTGCAGGAGTAGGAACGGGGTGGTTTTTAGTCAGTAAGAGTCTGACACTCCCTCCCGCTCCCTAAGCGGGCGAAGAAATTCGATGATTTTCCCCCCTTTAAAAAAACCTTCCTGTATAGCTACATGCGAAAACACTAATAGAATACTAAAAAAACCATACTATTAATTTGTAGAAACAATTGTTTGACTGAAATATGTTGAAAAAGAAATTAACGTCATTTATCTTTATTTTATAGGTAGAGAGCCATCTAGTTGTTTCCAACAGGACTTATAATGCCAAAATAAAACACTAGATGGGTTTGTAGTAATCCAAGTCGTTTGTGGACTCCAGTTCTCACAACATCAACAACATCAACAGCCTATAAGTAGCCACTGTCTCGGTTCGATTCGCGGGTCAGGCAGAGTATTGCTGGGTTTTTGAAAAAAATCTCTATATGGTATATGGCAATAGGCTCACCCTCTATTACATGGGACTCATAACATAAATAGTGTAAGTGGGTGTTATATTGTACAGTGGCATTCAGTGCCGTAATGTGCACCTCTACAACGCGTGATGTTATGTTTGAATTTTCAATTTCTGGATTAAAATTCTACGTACTTTGAAATCAAAACATTTGACTTCCAGTATTTAATTACCTTATGGGTGCATTAATTAATATGCAATGACCAACTTTGCAAGGTTCTAAAACAATACATTATGCAATATTTTGTTATGTAACATTAACATATTGTTAGATGTATGAATGTGATGGAAGCTAAAGAAGTATGTAAGGAGCGTAGTAGGTGGCGCTCTGTAGTTTCTGTATACCATCAGATGTATGAATGTGATGGAAGCTAAAGAAGTATGTAAGGAGCGTAGTAGGTGGCGCTCTGTAGTTTCTGTATACCATCAGATGTATGAATGTGATGGAAGCTAAAGAAGTATGTAAGGAGCGTAGTAGGTGGCGCTCTGTAGTTTCTGTATACCATCAGATGTATGAATGTGATGGAAGCTAAAGAAGTATGTAAGGAGCGTAGTAGGTGGCGCTCTGTAGTTTCTGTATACCATCAGATGTATGAATGTGATGGAAGCTAAAGAAGTATGTAAGGAGCGTAGTAGGTGGCGCTCTGTAGTTTCTGTATACCATCAGATGTATGAATGTGATGGAAGCTAAAGAAGTATGTAAGGAGCGGAGTAGGTGGCGCTCTGTAATTTCTGTATACCATCAGATGTATGAATGTGATGGAAGCTAAAGAAGTATGTAAGGAGCGTAGTAGGTGGCGCTCTGTAGTTTCTGTATACCATCAGATGTATGAATGTGATGGAAGCTAAAGAAGTATGTAAGGAGCGTAGTAGGTGGCGCTCTGTAGTTTCTGTATACCATCAGATGTATGAATGTGATGGAAGCTAAAGAAGTATGTAAGGAGCGTAGTAGGTGGCGCTCTGTAGTTTCTGTATACCAACAGATGTATGAATGTGATGGAAGCTAAAGAAGTATGTAAGGAGCGTAGTAGGTGGCGCTCTGTAGTTTCTGTATACCATCAGATGTATGAATGTGATGGAAGCTAAAGAAGTATGTAAGGAGCGTAGTAGGTGGCGCTCTGTAGTTTCTGTATACCATCAGATGTATGAATGTGATGGAAGCTAAAGAAGTATGTAAGGAGCGTAGTAGGTGGCGCTCTGTAGTTTCTGTATACCATTAGATGTATGAATGTGATGGAAGCTAAAGAAGTATTTAAGGAGCGTAGTACAAAATAAAACGGGGTCAAGCAAACCAGTCTAGTCTGAAAAAGGATAAGCATGACAATCATTCATTATGGTATAAAGGAAGAAGAAGCTTCTTCGCCGCAACCAGTGCGGTACCGTGTTGGCAAGACCCAACATGCTGCTGCGTCCAGCGACACTCACGACGCTGCTGTACGAGGCCTGACTATGCAGTCACTCCAAAGTCAAAGTCAAAATCATTTATTTCAATTAGACCAGGATGGCAGTTTTAAACGTCAAACAACAAAAATTTAGAAGTGAAGCTAGTTGCTCATTCCAAGGTGTAGATGCCTATGGAGAAGAACGAGCAAGAAACTCCATAGGTTACTCTTTTTCAATCAGGTTTACAATACAATTCTCTAGTTACATAGTTTTATTGGTTCGATTGTGTGAGAACAATGCAACAGCTAAATCCAGTCAAAGAGGCACGAAGGCAGAAGATGTCGTGGAGTACATGAGAGTCAAGACGAACTGGACCCTGAGAACTTCAAGTCAATTGTGGTTCGGGTTCTAACATATGATCTGGCAACCTTTCTCAAGGAACAATTTTGGCCGAAATATGTCGTGTATCGGCGTTTCCGTGGCTGGCTACGTGACACTCACTCAAAACTCAAACTCAAAAGCATTTATTTCAATTAAACTGTCAAACACCAAGCGGTCACCGGTGACCGCGACCTATTGTTCTTTAATTGTGTCTATAAAACCGGTACTCGACGAGTTAAACCATAATTTGGTACTTTTGAAACGTCAACAAATATGAAATAAACAATAGTCTGTCAGTCTGTCTGTCAGTGAAGGTAGGCGCTCGTTCCAAAATGTCGATTCGAGTGGAGAAGAACGAGCAAGAAACTCCAATCGTTACTCTTTTAAAAACACCTGTTACGTATCGATGCCTACACATGTACCTACACCGTGATCAACGCCGTGTCACGAAGACCTGATCTGCTGAATCAGGACATTACACCTACTTTGATGCAATGAAGGTTCTACGGAGTATTGCAACATTCGAACTGCTGAGTCGTCTCCTCTTGTCGTCGCCTTGTGCCCAGCTGCGAATCGCTACATCATCGTTCACCCCACTAGATTTAACTTCAATAAAACCTTCATACTAATTTTATAATAAACAAGCAGCCCGTCCCGGCTTCGCACGGGGTAGACAATTATTTATTTTTGGAAATTTGGATTGTTGTAGTGACATAACTACAATAGTTGGACATATGCTACCGCGGAGTTTTTTGTAGACATTATGATGTTCTTCAATATTGTTGTACATTATTTTGTTCTATCGCTAATAGTTTCGGCAGCGCATTCGACGAAAGACATTTTAAGACCTCATTTTTCTACACCTTCGGTTACATTGTTCAAATTTTACCAAGTATCTCTAATTTCTTTCAAAATGAAATGTAGCCTATGTCAAATTGGAAGAATGTAGCATTCTATTGGTGAAAGAATTTTTTAAATCGATCCAGTACTTTTTGAGCCTATTCATTACAAACATACAAAAATATTTATAATATTAGTATAGATAATATTACGTGTTGAAAGTAGTGTTGTTCTAACATCGAACGCATTCGCACTTAGGTTAGTTAGACTTAAAGAGTTATCATGTAATTTTAATTGTAATAAGCTTAGTAAAATGAATATAGTTTCCACTTGCACCCTCTGTCGTTGGCAAAAACTTAACTCACTAGTCAGCGAAATACGACGCCGTCTCTTCGTGTACGGTAATTATAATTAGAGGTATAAGTTTTGTTATTGTATATCTATTAGTTTATTGATGTATTCATTTGTTGGTATCTGTTTCAGTTTTGTATTTTATATTTATTTTCTGTCTCATCTTTTCGCCATCGACCTTCCCGACAGCATATCCATCCCCATCATATAGCTAGTTGGCAGGTCACAACTGTATGCTTCTCACGTAGCTTCCTGCCTCGCACAGCAAAACTGTGGAATGATCTATCGTCGGCGATATTTGCGAACCGATACGACCTTCAAACCTTCAAGAAAAGAGCGTATTCCTTTTTAAAAGGCCGGCAACGCACCTGTGACTCCTCTGGTGTTGCTTGAGTCCATGGGCGGCGCTGATCGCTTACCATCAGATGATCGGTCTGCTCGTTTGCCTATTCCATAAAAAAAGAATAAAAATTGTGTATTATATTTTATGTCGGCCCCACAGTTGCCTGAAATAAAGGAACAATAAACAATAAACAAATTGTACCCTATAATATTAACTGCAAGGTCCAGTTATCCCTGAACTTACTACTTAATAATAATAATAATAAGCCCGCAGGGCACCTTGAGGCGAGGTGACGGGCATTAGCGATCCCGCGGGCTACCATCATCCCGAGTGCTCCAGGGAGAAGTCACCGTTCCTTCTTCTCCGGCTTGCCTTAATTGGCTGGCTGGAGTGAAAGATGACAAGGAACAGGTCTCCCACCTCTGGCTTGCCTTCATTGGCCGTCCAGAGTGGAGTCGCGAGAGCAGTGAACCTGCTCGGAGGGTAAGAAACTATTCGTAAGTCGCGAGTGGGCCAGGGATGCAGGAGGCTTCGGCTGGAGCAGATGATCTGAGTAGAAAGCGGTGGTAGTTTCTTAACCCTTCAGCCACTCACATTCTCGTTGCCCCTCTGTTGCTATATCTAGCAGCCATTCCCGGGGCCCGGTCGGTGAGTTGGCGAGTCTCCGCCTGCCATTTTTACGTGTAATAATTACATTGTTTCGGCAGGTGCCATAGTCATCCATAGTTCCCAATTTTCCAGTCCACAGCAACCCATCCATAGCCCTATCTTTTTTTCCATTATCCTCAATAGTTTTACACTAACCGGAGACTGTCCTTGGGTGCATTTCCATAGTGCATACAGGGATAGTCGCCGGTTTGTGTGTCCATTACATTTATATTAAAGTTGTCTAAAGGGCCTCTGCGCAGTTGGCTTCGGCCCCTCGCATGCCTCCCAAATGACCGGGACCCTGTGGTCCCGTGAATGGTAAAGACATACAATAATAATAATAATAAAAAATAATCTGGCAACACTACAAACGTCAACTTGTGAAAATTTTACTCTGTTTTTATATAAATAATTTATATATATTCCATTCTGTTTTCGTTTCTTCTAATATTTATCAACAATAGAAAAACCTTTTTGTTTTATAATAATACGCCATAATTTTACAATACTGCAAACTAAGAAGAAAATATTAAAAATGAAAATGACAATGACAGAATCAATAACTTCAAAAATAAATATACTAAAGCAAAACGATTAACAATGTTGACGAGAGCCAGAAGCAAACAAGGCGCACCCCCACCACCTCCGGACTCGTCGCTCAGCTCCGCTTCGCCATCGCCGGAACCCCGCTCCGCTGGAACGCCGGTGACTGCAGTTGCGTCGAGCTCGAGCGACGACTATTTCTCCCCACCTACGTCGCCACCACCTGTACGTCGGCCGGGGAGAGGCCGGCCACCGACTGGCTTGGGAACCAGGGGCCATCAGGCCCTGGGACGGGTCCCCGCTACCGGTGGTTGTGTGCGGCGCATGAAATGGACTCAAAGTATAAACGAGAACGTCATGCGCGCATACTACGGTGCTACAGAGGGAGGAACTAACCTCACGGCGTACCGTGAAAGGATGCTGTCTATGTTTCAGGTGCTTGAACCATCTGTCAACGTCTCGGCCCAACGACTCTCGGATCAAGTGCGGGTCATCCAACGTAATTGCAGATTGGATGAGACTACGCTTGATCGGCTACGCCTTGAAGCACTGCGCAACCGTGTCGTGCCCGCACCACCACAATTGGTGGCACAGACACCTGTAGTGTCACAATGTGTGACATCGACCACTCCTATCGTTGGAGTGGAGGACGACAGGGTTGAACAAGTGAGTACTCAGTGCAATGAACGTCTGAGGAGTGCTTTGGAGGATGCGGTTCGTGAGTACAGACTTGCTCCTAGTAATTTAAGACCAAAGTTACCACGTTTGCCCATGTGTAGAAAAAATAGGGCGCTGGTGAGCGCCTTGGATTCGCTACTTAAAAATTATTTTGAGGGTAGCGAAAACCTCTATGATACACACTCAATCTTGTACTGTGGGGCAGTTGCTGCTTGTCGAGTGGCTAACGTCAGATTCCCAAATCTTGACGCAGCAGTCCGACCAAAACCAGCAGTACCTGCCTGGCAGTGCAGGATAGAGCGTCGTATCAGTGAGGCCAGGGTACTCATTGGCAAACTATCCTGCTTCAGGGAGGGCAATACTCGCCCTAGAGTGATGCGCTTTGTAAGACGTGCATTTGTGGGGACTGAAATCAGTCCTCATGAATACTTATCACGTGTTACAGAACGCATCGACTTCCTGAAGCAGAAAGTTTATGCATGGGCAAACCGTATCAGAAGGTACAAAAAAAGAGTGGAGCGCTATACTCAGAATCGCATGTTCCAAAGAGATCAGAGGTGGGTATACAGAGATTGGGAACGATCCAACCAAGATGTGGCTGACGGGAGGCGACCGGATGATGATGCCACTAACACATTTTGGCGCAACATCTGGTCGGTGCCTGTTAGCCACACAGAAGGTGACTGGATGTTTGATGTTAAGCGAAGGTGTGAGACTATACCAGAGATGGAGGAGGTAGTAATCACCTCCTCTGATGTAGCCAGTGCAGCCTGTTCGGTCCCGAATTGGAAATCACCGGGGCCGGACGGACTGCACAATTTCTGGATTAAATGGCTCAAGAGTTCACACGTTCGCTTAGCATTACACTTCCAGGCAGCTTTGGAAACTGGGTCGTTACCACAATTTCTAACAACAGGAGTTACCCACTTGCTCCATAAATCAGGTAGTTCCACTGAGCCCAAAAATTATAGACCAATCACATGTCTACCAACGGTCTATAAACTTCTTACATCCATTTTGAGGACAAAAATAACAAAACATATTAAAAAAAATTCCATCATGTCGGTATCTCAAAATGGATGTAGGGAGGGGTCTCGTGGAACTAAGGAGCTACTCCTCATTGATATGGTTGTTAGCCAACAGGTTCGTCGGTCCCGAAAAGATTTGTCTACATGCTGGTTAGACTATAAAAAAGCATATGATTCTGTGCCACATACATGGCTCCTGAAGGTGCTGGAGTTGTATAAAATACATGCAAGTTTACGCGCCTTCTTGGAGTCATGTATGAGGCAGTGGAGCACCGTGCTTTGCTATCCGGGATGTAGACAAATCCAAGGGAATGAAGAACCTGTAAGGATAGTACGAGGAATATTCCAGGGTGACAGCCTGAGCCCACTATGGTTCTGCTTGGCCTTGAATCCTCTAAGTACTCTACTGGAGGATTCAGGGCTAGGCTATCCTTTGCGGAGAAGGGGTCTAGTTATATCCCACTTACTTTACATGGATGACCTCAAGTTGTTTGCTCCAAACAAGAAACAACTGATGGAACTACTGAATATAACTGAAAAATTTAGTAGTTCCATCAGAATGGAGTTTGGAGTAGACAAGTGTGCGGTCATGCATGTGAAGCGAGGAGGGATTGTGGAATCTGAGGGACTAGAACTCTCAGATTTCACAAAACTGAGATCACTCTCCGCAAACGATACATACAAGTACCTGGGTATGTCAGAAGGATTAGGCATTAATGGACCGGACATGAAGCAATCGCTACAGGAGCGCTTCTTTGGCCGCCTGAATAAGGTACTAAAAAGTTCCTTATCAGGCGGAAACAAGGTGCGAGCCTTTAACGGTTGGGTCATGCCAGTCCTAATGTATTCTTTTGGTATACTCAAGTGGACACAGACTGAACTTGACACCCTGGATAGACGAGTCCGGACCCTGCTGACTGCAAATCGCATGCATCACCCTCGTTCGTCGGTCATGAGGTTGTACATCCCGCGGAAGTGTGGTGGTCGAGGCTTATTAAATGCTAAGACCCTTCACAACCGTGAGGTGTGCAACCTCAGGGAATATTTCCTGAAAGTCAACGAGGGTATGCATCGAGAAGTAGCAGCGGTGGACAATGGATTCACTCCGCTATCCTTGGCAAAAGAGAACTGGCGCAAACCTGTGGTACTGAGCGTCAATGATCGCAAGGAGGTATGGCACAGCAAGGAGCTCCACGGACGCTTCTTCCGGGCCCTTCATGGGCCCAGTGTAGATTTTCTAGCGTCCGTATCTTGGCTACGATTCAGTAATCTCTTTGGAGAAACTGAAGGATTTGTCTGTGCAATTATGGACGAAGTTATCCTTACGAATAACTACCGGAAATATATAATTAAGGATGGGACGGTTGACATATGTCGGGCATGTCATAGTCCTGGTGAATCCATTAGACATATTATTTCTGGTTGTGGTCGTTTAGCTAACAGTGAATATTTGCATAGGCATAATCAAGTAGCCAAGATTATCCATCAGCAACTTGCTTTGCACTATCGACTTGTTGAGTCTGAGGTACCGTACTACAAGTATGTGCCCGACCCAGTTCTGGAAAATGACCATATCACGTTGTACTGGGACCGGTCTATCATCACTGACAGGACTATTATAGCGAACAAACCTGATATAGTGGTGATAGACCGACAAGTGCGCCGCACGATGATAATCGATATCACTATTCCTCATGATGAGAACCTCGTGAAAGCTGAAAAAGATAAACAAATCAAATATCTTGATTTGGCTCACGAGGTTGTCGACATGTGGAATGTAGATTCGGCTATCATTGTGCCGATAGTCGTGTCGGCCAATGGGTTAATCCCTAATAGCCTCGACAACCACCTTAGGAGGCTAGCGTTAGGCAGTTGGGTCAAGGGCCTGATACAGAAGGCAGTTCTCCTTGAAACGGCACGTATCGTGAGGAGGTTTCTGTCTCTGGAGCCCTAACCACCGGTAGCTTGGACCATGCTCCCGCTACTGGTCGGATCCTATTTTTTATATTTTTAAATATTATTTTTATGTTTTTGTAAGTAGTATTTAAAAATGTATTTTATAGAGAATTTAAAATAAATATATGGAAATAATAATAATAATAATAACACCTGTTAATAACCTGGCAACACTACAAACGTCAACTTGTGAAAATTTTACTCTGTTTTTATATAAATACCTTATACATATTTCATTCTGTTTTCGTTTCTTCTAATATTTATCAACAATAGAAAAACCTTTTTGTTTTATAATAATACGCCATAATTTTACAATACTGCAAACTAAGAAGAAAATATTAAAAATGAAAATGACAATGACAGAATCAATAACTTCAAAAATAAATATACTAAAGCAAAACGATTAACAATGTTGACGAGAGCCAGAAGCAAACAAGGCGCACCCCCACCACCTCCGGACTCGTCGCTCAGCTCCGCTTCGCCATCGCCGGAACCCCGCTCCGCTGGAACGCCGGTGACTGCAGTTGCGTCGAGCTCGAGCGACGACTATTTCTCCCCACCTACGTCGCCACCACCTGTACGTCGGCCGGGGAGAGGCCGGCCACCGACTGGCTTGGGAACCAGGGGCCATCAGGCCCTGGGACGGGTCCCCGCTACCGGTGGTTGTGTGCGGCGCATGAAATGGACTCAAAGTATAAACGAGAACGTCATGCGCGCATACTACGGTGCTACAGAGGGAGGAACTAACCTCACGGCGTACCGTGAAAGGATGCTGTCTATGTTTCAGGTGCTTGAGCCATCTGTCAACGTCTCGGCCCAACGACTCTCGGATCAAGTGCGGGTCATCCAACGCAATTGCAGATTGGATGAGACTACGCTTGATCGGCTACGCCTTGAAGCACTGCGCAACCGTGTCGTCCCCGCACCACCACAATTGGTGGCACAGACACCTGTAGTGTCACAATGTGTGACATTGACCACTCCTATCGTTGGAGTGGAGGACGACAGGGTTGAACAAGTGAGTACTCAGTGCAATGAACGTCTGAGGAGTGCTTTGGAGGATGCGGTTCGTGAGTACAGACTTGCTCCTAGTAATTTAAGACCAAAGTTACCACGTTTGCCCATGTGTAGAAAAAATAGGGCGCTGGTGAGCGCCTTGGATTCGCTACTTAAAAATATTTTGAGAGTAGCGAAAACCTCTATGATACACACTCAATCTTGTACTGTGGGGCAGTTGCTGCTTGTCGAGTGGCTAACGTCAGATTCCCAAATCTTGACGCAGCAGTCCGACCAAAACCAGCAGTACCTGCCTGGCAGTGCAGGATAGAGCGTCGTATCAGTGAGGCCAGGGTACTCATTGGCAAACTATCCTGCTTCAGGGAGGGCAATACTCGCCCTAGAGTGATGCGCTTTGTAAGACGTGCATTTGTGGGGACTGAAATCAGTCCTCATGAATACTTATCACGTGTTACAGAGCGCATCGACTTCCTGAAGCAGAAAGTTTATGCATGGGCAAACCGTATCAGAAGGTACAAAAAAAGAGTGGAGCGCTATACTCAGAATCGCATGTTCCAAAGAGATCAGAGGTGGGTATACAGAGATTGGGAACGATCCAACCAAGATGTGGCTGACGGGAGGCGACCGGATGATGATGCCACTAACACATTTTGGCGCAACATCTGGTCGGTACCTGTTAGCCACACAGAAGGTGACTGGATGTGTGATGTTAAGCGAAGGTGTGAGACTATACCAGAGATGGAGGAGGTAGAAATCACCTCCTCTGATGTAGCCAGTGCAGCCTGTTCGGTTCCGAATTGGAAATCACCGGGGCCGGACGGACTGCACAATTTCTGGATTAAATGGTTCAAGAGTTCACACGTTCGCTTAGCATTACACTTCCAGGCAGCTTTGGAAACTGGGTCGTTACCACAATTTCTAACAACAGGAGTTACCCACCTGCTCCATAAATCAGGTAGTTCCACTGAGCCCAAAAATTATAGACCAATCACATGTTTACCAACGGTCTATAAACTTCTTACATCCATTTTGAGGACAAAAATAACAAAACATATTGAACAAAATTCCATCATGTCTGTGTCTCAAAATGGATGTAGGGAGGGGTCTCGTGGAACTAAGGAGCTACTCCTCATTGATATGGTTGTTAGCCAACAGGTTCGTCGGTCCCGAAAAGATTTGTCTACATGCTGGATAGACTATAAAAAAGCATATGATTCTGTGCCACATACATGGCTCCTGAAGGTGCTGGAGTTGTATAAAATACATGCAAGTTTACGCGCCTTCTTGGAGTCATGTATGAGGCAGTGGAGCACCGTACTTTGCTATCCGGGATGTAGACAAATCCAAGGGAATGAAGAACCTGTAAGGATAGTACGAGGAATATTCCAGGGTGACAGCCTGAGCCCACTATGGTTCTGCTTGGCCTTGAATCCTCTAAGTACTCTACTGGAGGATTCAGGGCTAGGCTATCCTTTGCGGAGAAGGGGTCTAGTTATATCCCACTTACTTTACATGGATGACCTCAAGTTGTTTGCTCCAAACAAGAAACAACTGACGGAACTACTGAATATAACAGAAAAATTTAGTAGTTCCATCAGAATGGAGTTTGGAGTAGACAAGTGTGCGGTCATGCATGTAAAGCGAGGAGGAATTGTGGAATCTGAGGGACTAGAACTCTCAGATTTCACAAAACTGAGATCACTCTCCGCAAACGTTACATACAAATACCTGGGTATGTCAGAAGGATTAGGCATTAATGGACCGGACATGAAGCAATCGTTACAGGAGCGCTTCTTTGGCCGCCTGAATAAGGTACTGAAAAGTTCCTTATCAGGCGGAAACAAGGTGCGAGCCTTTAACGGTTGGGTCATGCCAGTCCTAATGTATTCTTTTGGTATACTCAAGTGGACACAGACTGAACTTGACACCCTGGATAGACGAGTCCGGACCCTGCTGACTGCAAATCGCATGCATCACCCTCGTTCGTCGGTCATGAGGTTGTACATCCCGCGGAAGTGTGGTGGTCGAGGCTTATTAAATGCTAAGACCCTTCACAACCGTGAGGTGTGCAGCCTCAGGGAATATTTCCTGAAAGTCAACGAGGGTATGCATCGAGAAGTAGCAGAGGTGGACAATGGATTCACTCCACTATCCTTGGCAAAAGAGAACTGGCGCAAACCTGTTGTACTGAGCGTCAATGATCGCAAGGAGGTATGGCATAGCAAGGAGCTCCACGGACGCTTCTTCCGGGCCCTTCATGGGCCCAGTGTAGATTTTCTAGCGTCCGTGTCTTGGCTACGATTCAGTAATCTCTTTGGGGAAACTGAAGGATTTGTCTGTGCAATAATGGACGAAGTTATCCTTACGAATAACTACCGGAAATATATAATTAAGGATGGGACGGTTGACATATGTCGGGCATGTCATAGTCCCGGTGAATCCATTAGACATATTATTTCTGGTTGTGGTCGTTTGGCTAACAGTGAATATTTGCATAGGCATAATCAAGTAGCCAAGATTATCCATCAGCAACTTGCTTTACACTAACGACTTGTTGATTCTGAGGTACCGTACTACAAGTATGTGCCCGACCCAGTTCTGGAAAATGACCATATCACATTGTACTGGGACCGGTCTATCATTACTGACAGGACTATTGTAGCCAATAAACCTGACATAGTAGTGATAGACCGTCAAGTACGCCGCACGATGATAATCGATGTCACCATTCCCCATGACGAGAACCTCGTGAAAGCTGAGAAAGATAAACAAATAAAATATCTAGACTTAGCTCACGAGGTTGTCGACATGTGGAGTGTGGATTCGGCTATCATTGTGCCGATAGTCGTGTCGGCCAATGGGTTAATCCCTAAAAGCCTCGACATCCATCTCAGGAGGCTGGCGTTAGGTGGATGGATCAAGGGCCTGATACAGAAGGCAGTTCTCCTAGAAACGGCACGTATCGTGAGGAGGTTTCTGTCTCTGGAGCCCTAACCACCGGTAGCTTGGACCATGCTCCCGCTACTGGTCGGGTCCTATTTTTTATATTTTTAAATATTATTTTTTTATTTTGTAAGTAGTATTTAGAAATATAATTTATAGAGAATTTTAAATAAATATATGTAAATAATAATAATCTTTATTGTACACCTTAAATTAATAGAATATACATGTAATGTTATAATAAAGAATAGTAGGGTACAAAGGCGGCCTTATCACTAAAAGCGATCTCTACCAGGCAACCTTTGGGTGAATGGAGTACTATTGTATGAAAGTGGAGGTTGTTCTAGGTGTACTCAGGTATCTACTTATAAATTATATATACAAGTAAAATATATATTCTCTAAATAAAATAATATATATTTACATACAACATATATAATATATACCTAAAACTATATATATACATGCATAAATACATAAATAAAATATAGTATGAACAATGAATATAATACTTACTACGTATAAATACAATAATTACCCATATGCATAGTCATGCTTAACAGTTATTAGACCTATGTACATACAAGGTTGTATGTCGTTAATATGTTAATATGTTGATCAAAATGGAAAACGTATTTTAAAAATTAATATGACCGCTATACACTACACTATTTATAAGTGTGGGAGAGCCATGCTTCGGCACGAATGGGCCGGCTTGACCGGAGTGATACCACGGCAGCACAAAAGACTGACGTGAAACAACGACGTGACGTGAGTGAGGTTACCGGAGGCCCAATTACCCCTCCTCCCCTTTCCCAATCCCTGAGTCCCCAACAATCCTCAAATTCGTAATCCCTGAAGGCCAGAAACGCACTTCTAACGCCAGGTGTCCATGGGCGACGCCGATTGCTTACCATCAGGTGATCCGTCGGCTCGTTTACCGGCTTATCCCATAAACAATTCGGAGTCGCGGAGAACCCAACGGGTCACCGGGGCTCCGGCTCGATGTGCAGGAGAAGGAATGGGGTGGTTTTTAGTCAGTAAGAGTCTGACACCCCCTACCGCCTCACCCAGGCGGGAGCAGTCATTCGATGATTTTGCCCCCTTAAAAAAAATCCCATAATAAAAAAAAATCCCTTTCCCTCACACACACAGAACATACAATTCTACCGTTTTATTAATGTATAGATAACTGTTTAATATTAATGACTTATTTTTATCTAATGACGTAACAGTAAAACTACAATACCTCTATAATGATAGTAAGTAATTAGTAAATTAATATATCGATCAGTGTTCTAGAAAATGTGGAACATTTTTTTGACCTTAAGGTCGATTAACCTGTCGGTGACATTTGCATCAAGTTGCTTACGTATCGTTTTCACATATGTATACCTATTTACAAGGAAAACAAATGAATGACTATTATTTTATACATAATATTATGTCACCGGAAAATAACAAGAATTGTGACTTAATATAGTTATTTCCTAAGAAATTTATACACTTTGCCTGCCTCGTTGGCCGAGTGGTCGTAGGTGCGACTGCCGGGCAAGGGATCTCGGGTTCGATTCCCGGGTCGGGCAAAGTATTACTGGGTTTTTAAATATTCTCAGTAGTACAGTACATGGCACAGTGGTATAATGTGCACCTCTGCCTACCCTTTCGGGGATAAAAGGCGTGATGTTATGTTTTTATCCCCGAAGGGGTACGCAGAGGTGCACCTTATACCACTGTATAATATAACACCCACTTTCCACTATTCATGTTATGAGTCCCATGTAATAGGGGGTGAGCCTATTGCCATATACCGGGCACAATTCCAGACTCCGTGCTACTGCTGAGATTTTTTTTTAAACCCAGTAATACTTTGCCCGTCCCGGTAATCGAACCTGAGACCCCTTGCCCGGCAGTCGCCCTTGCGAACACTCGGCCAACGAGGCAGTATAATAATACAGTATATTTTATAAATCTGAATAGACATACATACTATATAATAGTATACTGCTAAACTAATACTTATACCTACTAACTACATAAATCCTTTCCTTACTATATAATATTATAAATCTGAAAGTGAGTTTGTTTGTTTGTTTATTTGTTCCACTTTCACGCCGTAACTGCTAAACCGATTGCTTTGAATTTTTGCAGACGTAAAGTTAAAAGTCCGGATTAAATAATAGGGTACTTTTTAACCCGGAAAAAATTTGATATTCCCGAGGAAAAACATAAGTATTGGTATAGATGGCGTTGTGTGTATAGGTATATGTCACATAGGCTACTTTTTATCCTTTTATGACGCGAGCGAAGCCGCGGGTAAAAGCTAGTATTATAATACATTAAAGGAAACTTTGTCAAAATAGTTTCCTCAATTGTTTTGAGTCTGCCAATGCTTAAATAAATGCTCGCGGATTTTAAATTTAAAAGAGCTTCGATCAACAATAACAACTAGATATCGGGTCGGCGCAAGAAAATCGTCTCGACAAATAAGAGCTCACTTGAAAAGTGAGCTCTTATTTTGTTTAGTATGCTCCAAACATGGCCAACGTAATCACGTCTCACGATGCTGCAGTGCGTAATTGCAAGTTGCAAAAATAATAACCGAAAAAGCAATATAACGGCCGGAGTGTCTTACTTTCGATAAGTAAATAAAGTATAAGTTATATTTTAAGCTTTTAAATTAGTAAATAATATCAAATTAGACAAAATTACCAATTATAAACCAACGCCACCAATGTTTGTGCGTGTGTTGGCGATCCCTTGGCCAAGCTTTGCCAACACGCGCACAAACATTTGTTTAAACAGAACAGTGAATGCATGGAGTCGATTTGTATTTTAAAACAAATTTGTATTGTAACCTGATTGGAAAAGAGTACTTAACCTATGGAGTTTCTTGGTCGTTCTTCTCCACAGGAATCTACACCTTGGAATGAGCAAATAGTTTCACTTTTAAATTTATATTGTTGACGTTCAAAAGTGCCTTCCTGGTCTAACTGAAATAAATGATTTTGACTTAGACTTTTAATGACAAAGTTAATAAACTGATGATACACAAAAACGTACCGCTAATAAAAATAAGTGATGTATACTAAGATCCCGAAAATAAAATTATTTTAGTGTTCAACACGACTCCATACATACCTCCTGTAGCGAAATTCAAAATTCGAAGAAGCAAAACGCAACAAAACAAATCGATATAGATCACAAGGCAATAACGGAAAAATTATCTTTATTTGTTCTAACTTAAGGTTGAATTCAAACTAGATATTTTATAACTTATGTCTTTTAATTTCTACATGACAGGGGTAAGAAAATGCTTTTCTCGTCTTATGTGACGAATGGTCGTAAGTATTAGATAATATTTTGACGATTTATGACTTTATTATTAGGTGCCATGGTTGTTATTAAGTTGAATTTAAAACCATTTTAAAACATTTTTCTCAGTTTGTTATTTTTTTACTATTATTATTCACACGGACAGAACTGGAGCTTGATTTTGTACGTAACCCTTTATCTAGTTGTTATTGTTGATCGAAGTAAAAGAGCTACGATTTGTTGCCATTCTGATCTCCTTGGGCAACGCATTCCACAGAAGAACAGCTTGAATGAAAAAGGAAGAATGAAAGAAGTCAGTGCGATGAGAGATACATTGAAGATGTCGATTTTGAGACGAACGAAGAAAGGTGTGGTTTGCGCAAGTATATTGGAAGTAAGAAGCAAGGTAAGTAGGTGATGAAGGAGAGTCAAGATAAGAGAATAAAGTGGTTGGTGCCCTCTGCTGTCTGCGCAAGCGTATTGGCAGCCACTTTAGTTGCATCCTATGTGCAGAAATGTAATCATATTTACGTAAGTTGAAAACGAATCGAATGCAGCTATTTAGAAGTCGGTCTAATTTGTTGAGTAGATCTGCATTCAAGGATAGTAGTGTGTAATTTTTCCAATATTTCAAAGAAGTGTAACATTAAAAGTTCTTCCGTGATTGAAGTTGATACACACATAACATAACATCACGTCTTTTATCCCTGAAGGGGTAGGCAGAGGTGCACACTATACCACTGTACAATGTACCACCCACTTTTCACTATTTATGTTATCAGTTATGAGTCCCATGTAATAGGGGGTGAGCCTATTGCTATATACCGGGCACAATTCCAGACTCCGTGATGTTGTGCTGATTCTGGTACAGCGAAGGTAGTTAATATCGAATCTAGAAATTAGATATAAAGTATTTTTTATCTAAATATATACTAAACTCAAGCCTTGTCACATAGTATATAGAAACTACAGAGCGCCGCCTACTACGCTCCTTACATACTTCTTTAGCTTCCATCACATTCATACATCTGATGGTATACAGAAACTACAGAGCGCCACCTACTCCGCTCCTTACATACTTCTTTAGCTTCCATCACATTCATACATCTGATAGTATACAGAAACTACAGAGCGCCACCTACTACGCTCCTTACATACTTCTCTAGCTTCCATCACATTCATACATCTGATGGTATACAGAAACTACAGAGCGCCACCTACTACGCTCCTTACATACTTCTTTAGCTTCCATCACATTAGTACATCTGATGGTATACAGAAACTACAGAGCGCCACCTACTACGCTCCTTACATACTTATTTAGCTTCCATCACATTATACATAAATTACCAAATAAAAATATACTATAGTCAGGATCTTTATTGGCAAAAAAAATACTATACCATCTTCTTGAGTGGAGTTCATATGTATATAACCCACTGTTATTTTTATTTAAAAAAAGTACTTTGGTAAGTGTAACAACTATTTACTGGATAACACAGCATGCACACATAAAACGGTTAGAATATGTTACCTACATTAAAAATCTAAACGATATTATTTTGTTTTCGACAACCACGCGAACGAAGTCGCGGGCACAGCTAGTTATACATAAATGTTGCACCTAATAATATAATAATAGTAACACAAATTAACTTTTACGCAATGGAATGTTTGTTAACAAATAGTTGTAATTTATGAATGTGTTAATTTAAAATCAATTAAATGAACTCGGGGAATGCGGATCGTCATTTCACATTGTCACTTTGTACGAAGCAGACTAAGAATATAGTACCTTGATATATTTTATTTATTTTACTCATTTGAACCATGGATTTGGCTCAAGAAGTTGAGTACAAAGCGCTAGCCTCGTTCGAGCCTGTTGACAAATTGATGCTTCAAGGTTCATCTGATGTGCAGAAGTTTTATGCAAATGAAATAGTGTTTTTAACTGGTGGCTCTGGATTTTTGGGGAAGCAGTATATTGAGAAAATCTTCAGGTATGTCATAATATATGTATAACTACATAGTATAAAACGGTATTGCATTTATATATTTATATCAGCTGTTGCCCGCGATTTCGTTTGCGTGGAATTGTGATTCACAGCTCCTCTCCCGTAGATGATAGCGTGATAATATGTAGCCTATATGTTGACCTGACCTGTTGGTAATATTCATGCAAAATTTGAAGTAAATCCATGCAGCACTTTTTGAGTTTAGCCCGGGCATACATACAGACAAAAATTCCAATAACCATATTTTTGGTTTCGGTATCGACTGTAGATCACGCTCGAAGTATTTTTTTTTTAATCTATGTACAGTTTTGACTTTTCTACGATTTTATTATATGTATATAGATAGATATATTATGTATGCATATTGTATTGTACTCGTGTATGATGTATATTTCCTGAAGGGGCGTCTTCAAGGCCTGAGTGAATAGGTTGCTTATGGGACGACGTGCACCATCGTAGACCGCATCATCACTTACCACCAGGCGAGATAGTGGGCAAACGTCGGCCCATCAAATATAAAAAACGGTATATATTATAATTATATTTATTTATGTATATCTCTAATATATATAATCATTGCTTGTCTCTTGCACCTACCATTTACTCTTCCGCATCACCCAAAGGTCAGACTGGTAGGAAATGCCTGCGGCATTAGGTCCACCTATTGTGCACTATGTGCATGAGACTGCCTCGTTGGCCGAGTGGTCGCAAGTGCGGCTGCCGGACAAGGCGTCTCGGGTTCAATTCCCGGGTCGGGCAAAGTAATACTAGGTTTTAAAAAAAATCTCATTAGTAGCACGGAGTCTGGAATTGTGCCCGGTATATGGCAAAAAGGCTCACCCCCTATTACATGGGACTGATAACATAAATATTGAAAAGTGGGTGTTACATTGTACAGTGGCATAATGTGCACCTCTGCCTAACCCTTCTGAAATAAAAGGCGTGATGTTATGTGCATGAAACATAAAAAAAATACCTCTGACGTTACTGTACTTACCATACTTAAATATAAGTTTGTCGAATGTTAGGTTGCCCGCAATAGACTTTACGCTGTAACTGTAGGGCCGATGGTTGTAATTACCTTGAACTATTAATGTGGAAATATGTATGTTTGTCTGTATGTTTTTTACTCAGTCATATCAAAATGGCTGAAGGAACTGGGGCGTAATTTGAAACAGAGGTTGATTAAGAAGAAAGAAAGAAGAAGAAAGAAAAATCATTAATTCAGCACCAGGCACGATGCAGCATAAATAAAAAATAAAAAAAGACAATCAAGATGTGACAGTGGAAGTAATAAAAATAGGGATATTATAAATTGCATATCAAATAAATAATCGCCTATCAATACATACTCATCATTTATATTCTTTTTTACATCAAATAACTTACTTCATTACAAACAAATGAAATGTTCTACAAAACTCAAACTGCAGATAATTCGAAATTATACATCAATACGACAATCCTTTTTTCCTTATAATGCAATACGGTTATATTTGTTTTTGTACAAAAATACTACATACATAGCATAAATACTGACTGCACAGCAATTTTGGGCACCCCGAAACATTTGGTTAGGTTAGGTTAGAACTGCGACCCTCACAAGGCGCGAGGCGAGCGAGCGTAGCGAGCGGTGCCGCGGTAGCGGCCGCCGAGCGTTATATCACTAACTGCTTTTCAAATCTTTTCATACCATTTAGCCGTTTATATTAAAAATATTAGTTTAAATAAAATAAGTGAATTTAAAATGCTGCTTTATTTAGAAAAACTGTTGTAAATAATTTTAAAATAGAAGCTATATTTAAAAGAAAAAGAGTTTACCTATATAATGTGCATTAAGATTATTAGCTGTGCATTAATGAAAGCTTTTGCTTTAGGCAAAATCGTTGTACGCTGCGAAAATAAATTGTAGTGTGTTTAGTAATATTTTGAGTTAAATATTTTGCTGTGCAATCAGTAATTTTGATGGGAATTCGGAATCTTATTGCAAAGAAAAAGGATATTTTTTGATATTCGTTTAAATACTACCCATAAAAATATAAGAGTTGAAAAATTGAAACAGAAGAATTAGAAAAGAGACGCTGACAACATGCCTATGCTAAAAGGGTCACCCATTATAAGGGTCTGTAGTTGAGATTGTGGTCTATATTTTTGAAATAAAACTAACATTTCCCGATTGATTTGCCTCTTAACAATCATTCTAATATACTTTTTTTTTCTCATCTAGGCTAAAACACCGTATTAAATGACTTCAAAAAAAGACAATTCTTAAAAAATATCTTTCATAAATAGCCGGCATGGAAGGATTATATATTACTAGCTACTTCCGCGCGGTTACACACGCTCTGCTCAGCTCCTATTGGTCGTAGCGTGATGTTTTATAGCCTATAGCCATCCCCGATAAATGCGCTATCCAACAAAAAAGAATTATTCAAATCAGACTTGTAGTTACGGAGATTAGTGCGTTCAAACAAACAAACAAAAAACAAACTCTTCCGCTTTATATAATAGTAGGTACTAGCGGACTCAACAGACGTTGTCCTGCATATCCACTTGAATGTATAAACAAAAACTCATTCAAATTAGTTCAGCCGTTTAGGATAACCAACCTAGACACCGACTGCAGCGCCATCTGGCGGGCTGATTTATGAATCTAAACCATTCCCAGATCCCCTTTCATCAAAATCGGTCCATTCGTTTGAGAGAAGTTCAGTGACATACACACTCACAGAAGAATTATATAAAAGATAAGAGTATAAGATAATAGTATAAGATTATTCAAGTCTATTTCTTTTACTTCCAGATCATGTGCCATCAAGAAGATGTACGTTCTCATCCGGCCGAAGAAAGGAAAAACTATTCAAGATCGAATGAAATTCATTTTAAATGATCCTGTAAGTATAATACTAGCAATTATTTAATATCACAGTCAAGCCAAAATCACATATTTCAATTGATCCAAGGAGGCACTTTTGAAGACTAACAGCGATGTTATGTTATGTGTTCAAAAGTGCGCCTTTTACCCCCGAAGGGTTAGGCAGAGGTGCAAATTACGGCCCAAATGGTGCAAATTGCCACTGTACAATGTAAATGTTATGAGTCCCATCTAATAGGGGGTGAGCCTATTGTCATATACCGGGCACAATTCCAGACTCCGTGCTAATACTGAGATTTTTTAAAACCTAGTAATACTTTGCCCGATCCGGGAATCGAACCCGAGACCCCTTGCCTGCTCTTGCGACCACTCGGCCAACGAGGCAGTCATTTAAACATTAAATAAAATAATAAATGTCAGTATGTAGGTCAGTCCTCTAATTGATCTATTTGCTCATTCCAAGGTGTAGATTCCTATGGAGAAGAACGAGCAAGAAACTCCATAGGTTACTCTTTTTCAATCAGGTTCACAGTACAATTCTCTAGTTACATAGTGTAGTTGCATTGCAAATATACATTGTTTAATTTTTCAATATCATCATCATTATCATCAACGGTTTGTGGCAGACCACTGCTAGGCTATAAGCCTCCTCTATTAGTGGTGGTAGTTAACAAATCTACTCTAGAAAATTAACATCTAGAAATCTAAGATTTTACTTGGTTTTTTCAGGTATTTGACAAATTGAGAATGGTGAAGCCTAATTTTGCTGAGCAGATTGTGCCTGTGGAAGGAGATGTGGCTGATATTAGGCTCGGCCTGAGCGATAAAGAATGGGACATCGTTGCTAAAGACGTAAGATTTTTTAATTAATTTTGATGAAGGGAAATCATCCAATGTCTTCTCCCGTCCTGAGTGAGGCGAGAGAGAGTGTCAGACTCTTACTGACTAAACACCACCCCGTTCCTACTCCTGCATTGAGCTGGGGGCACAGGGTATATCATTGCGCTTAATACAGTAACCGTGTCTAGGCATCGAGCCCCATAATTTAACTTTGTTTCTTACTGTTTCGGGATAAAAAGTACCCAATGTTGTGCCCAGGATATTAAAGTATATTAATACCAAGTTTCATCGTAATCGGATTTACACTTCAATAGTTTTATCATATAAAAGATGTTAACTAAAAATCGCGGGTTACTCACGTGAATATACTGAGACAAGCTCTACTAGTTTCGATCCACAGAGGGGTTCTTCCTCATGAGCAGCGTGCGCGGTCGCGGCGATGTCGCGCAGTCTACTGGTAGGCTATCTAGTTTACTGCTATGCTAGGCCGCTCACGTTGCTCAAGAGGAAGAACCCCTCTGTGGTTCGAAACTAGTAGAGCTTTACTCAGTATATTCACGTGAGTAACCCGTGATTTTTAGTTAATGTAGTATGTCTCACGATAGTTATTATAAAAACATGAAAGATCTTCATTATTGTGTATTACATTCGATACAGAGTAAATCGGAATGGTATAACATAATAGTTTATTTTATATCCTACAGACACAGGTAAAGCCGCTATCAAAAACTAGTCAATAAATAATAATAAAATTCATTTTCAATAAACACATGTATTGTTCAGTGCAATTAATAGGAATACAGTTGAACTGTATAATTAACAATTCATTAAAACATCGACCTTCGTTGTTGACACTGTGTTAATGACATTCTCAATTAATTATTTGACGCGCAAATAACATCTGACGTCATTACACTAATCCTTACTTATATTATAAATTGGAAAGTGAGTTTGTTTGTTTGTTCCACTTTCACGCCGTAACTACTACACCGATTGCTTTGAAATTTTGCAGACATAAAGTTAAAAGTCTGGATCAAATAATAGGGTACTTTAGGGAAAACAAAAATATTGGTATAGATGGCGCTGTATGTCATTTCAAACCAATCAACGAATTAGCTACTTATTGGAAAAATTTAAATAGCGCGATATAACCGAATTCCACGCGAGCGGAAAGCTATTTGTTTGTTTGCCTGTCTAAATCGGCAGAACGGAGGTACTAATTAACGTGATTTTTTAACTGAAGGTAGTTGAAGGGATGGATAGTCACACAGGCTACTTTTTATCCTTTTGTGACGCGAGCGAAGCCGCGGGTAAAAGCTAGTATTAAAATAAAAGTGAATGTTTCTTTGTCTGTATGTTTGTCCGTCAACCACGCTGAAATTACTGAACGGATTTTGATAGGTATACACTATACAAGCAGGGTATGGGCTGACTTAGTGCTCGTACACAAAACTGCAATGCGACGTCACATCGCAAATATGTGCGAGCTCCCTCTACGCATCGCAAGAACTTGCGAATTGATTCGCATCGCGCATCAAAATCTTATCTTCCCAAAATCTTCTTTGTTTCTTTTTCCTGTATCTCCTAAGCAATAACAGAAGTGCACACTTCTGTTTACGATCCATGTCACGACCTAGTTTTCAATTTAAAATACGTATAATACGGTTGACGGTCGTCGAAGGAATGGTCACCCTGGGAGACGCCTTGTCGCACGAAATCGCATCGCAACAATTCGTGTCGTAATTTTCTGCGTTGCGAATCCGCATCGCAGTTTTGTGTACGAGCCTTTAGGATACTTTTTATCCCGAATAAATGCTCCCATGGAATAAAACATATTTCTACGCAGACGACGTCGGGGCCCCCGACGACAACAGATAGTTTTATATAGGTAATGTAACGTAATGTCAATATAGAGGGTTTAAGTAGTTTTAAAAAATTGTATTACGTGTCTAAACTAAAATCGTATCTCATACATGAGAGTACGGCTGCGAACCTTACCAACGGCAAGTACCATTGTGACGTTTTCCGAGTTATACGTACTTTCTAAGATTATTTAGACACCACTGACAAACGGTGAAGGAATACATCGTGAGGAAACCTGGAATAACACATAGGGTACTTTTACCCCTGGGTACGTGAATGAAGACGCTGGCAGAAAAAAAAGATAACATATAACAGTTACAATAACGGCCATACTTAGAATACAAAATTAAAAATTAATTATGTATTAATTATTGTTTATTCATGACTACCCACTTCTGCATGGTTTAACCCGCTACTCAGGTCCTATTAAAATAGCCTACAGCCTTCCTCAATAAATGAACTATCCAACACAAAAAGAATTATTTAAATCTGACCAGTAGTTCCGGAGATCAGCGTCTTCAAACAAACACACCCTTCAGTTTTATAGAGGTATAATGGCATAAGATTTTTGTCATTGGGGGGAGGCTTTATGTTCAGCAGTGGACTTATGGCTGATAATAATATGATGATAGTAACGATCCCTTACTCAGACCGGCTCGGAGAGCATCGGCGCGCAATTTTATTTTTACACAGACCGGATCGCACACGCTTTTTTTTAAGGGGGGAAAATCATCAAATTGTTCTCCCGCCTTGGGTTAGGCGAGAGGGTGTGTCAGACTCTTACTGAGAAAAAACCACCCCGTTCCTAATCCTGCTTTACGTGCCAGAGTCCCGGCAAACCGTTAGGCCTTCCGCGGCTCCGCATCGGGCATCAGTCCAATTGGGATCTGTTATTTGAGATAGACCAGCTGAAAGCGACCTAAAAGCGTATGCGTTTGGAGCCGATCGGATATGTTTGCAGCTGGTTGTAATCGCTCGCAGCCGCTCGGAAGCGCTTGGAGCTGGTCGGATGCACTTAAAGCCGGTCGGATGTGCTCGTAGAAAGGATTGTGCTATCAAAATGACGGTCGACGTGGGGCGAGGGGAACGCAATCGAGACCAATCGGCTGCGCGTGCGTTAAAGAGCACGCATTCGGACCCAATCGGCAGCGCGAGCGAGCTCGCAATCGGAGCCAATCGGCTGCGCGAGCGAGAAAGAGCACGCGATCGGAGCCGGTCAGCTCCTGTCCTGTTGTTATTTCACATCAAACACCTTCAAGCATTCTTAATGACAAAAGCAGTGTACATGAAAAAATTAACCTTAGTACAAATAGTGAAAACTCTGTTTTCAACATGATAAGAATCTGCTTTCCTCTTCTAGCCCGTTTGTGTGAACCGACCCTAATGAGTGTAGCATTCAATTAAACATAGATTATGTATGTTACAACTAAACATTCAAATTACTTTAAAAGTCTGTTCGATTTGAATTTGTAATCACTTTTTTGCGGGAAACAAATGATGTATTACTACCTATGACCTAAATCATGCATATTATATAACTAGGTACTGTCAGCGGTTTCGCCCGCGATCCTATGAGTAAAAGTAACCTATGTGAACTCCAGACCTTTACCTACCCGAGCGCACGGCGCTTCGCATCAGACCACCACCGATGGGGCCCAATAGGGCTGATGCCGATTCGGAGTCGGGGAGAACCTAAGGAACGGGGTGGTTTTTAGTCAGTAAAAGTCTGAGATCTATCTAGGGTATAATATTTCAGCGTTTTCGTTAATATTTGACATTAGACATTGTAGAACATACTTTTTTAAAAAGAGTAACGAATGGAGTTTCTTGCTCGTTCTTCTCCATTCGAATCTACATTTTGGAATGAGCACCTAGCTTCACTGACGGACTGACTGACAGACTATTATTTATTTTGTATTTGTTGACATTTCAAAAGTACCAAATTATGGTTTAATTGAAATAAATGCTTTGACTTTTGATTTTCAGACTAGCATCATAGTCCATATGGCGGCGACGATTCGCTTCGACTCACCCATTCGGGTTGCAGTGGTGACCAATGTCAGAGGGACCAGAGAAGTCATATCATTAGCGAAGGACTGTAAACATATTAAGTAAGTTGACCATAAAATACTGTAACATTTGCAACGCCTTTGAGTGTGGGAGAGCCATGCTTCGGCACGAATGGGCCGGTTTGACCAGAGTGATACCACGGCCGAACAGAAAACCGACGTGAAACAACTCTTGCGGTCTGTTTCGTCGTGTGAGTGAGGTTACCGGAGGCCCAATAGGGTAGACGACTAATTTTTATTTTATGTCCGTCTGGTAGATTATTTAAAATCATTACACACGTATTTTTTGTTTTCTTACAGATACAGTTGCGTGACGTCACTTCTAGTGATGTTTTATACGTAGAAATGACGTTTTTACTCCCACTCCTAAACTTTGATCCGTTTTATCAAAGTATCATTTTATTATACGACAAAATTAAAAATACGTGTCTAATATTTTTTCATTATCTAACTTAGGGACTAATTAGATTTTTAATTTTCATACCCTGTCATCATCCCTATTATCCCCAATCTCCCCAATCCCTGAATCCCCAACAATCATCAAATTCCTAATCCCCAAAAGGCAGGTAACAAACTTGCAACGCCTCTGGTGTTCCAAGTGATCATCGCTTACCACCAGGCGAGATAGTGGACAAACGTCGACTGCCTCGTTGACCGAGTGGTCACAAGTGCGACTGCCGGGCAAGGGGTCTCGGGTTCGATTCCCGGGTCGGGCAAACTATTACTGGGTTTTTAAAAAATTCTCAGTAGTAACACGGAGTCTGGAATTGTGCCCAGTATAATGGCAATAGGCTCACCCCCTATTACATGGGACTCATAACATAAATAGTGAAAAGTGGGTGTTACATTGTACAGTGGCATAATGTGCACCTCTGCGTACCCCTTCGGAGATAAAAGATGTTATTTTATTTATTTATTTACACTTTATTGTACACCATAAAAACATACATAAAAAAACAAACATAAAAGAATGTGCACAATGGGCGGTCTTATCGCAGAATGCGATTTCTTCCAGACAACCTTTGGATGGAGCCAGTATTCAGGAGTTTGAAAAAGGGGGTCGTCTAGTGTACAATAATTAAAACAATACATACAATATAATACTATCTATACCTACATACCAAATAAATAATATATAAAATTAAAATAGATATAACTACTATACATAAGTGAGTGTGTGTGTAGATGTGTATGTGTGTGCACGCGCGCGTGTGTGAGTGTGTGTGTGTGTGTGTGTGTGTGTGTTTATGTGTTTCCATGCTAGGTAGGAATTTTTAAAAATAATGACTAAAGAGAGAGGTAATGTTCTTTAACTAGATTTTTAAACTGAGGTAGAGTTTGAGCACGCCTCACCTTAATCGGCAAGGCATTCCACAACCGAGCCGCTTTAATAGTGAAGGAATTACCAAAAAAGGAAGTGGAGTGCAAACTAATATTTAAATTAAGATTGTCTGATGATCTCAATAACCTTGTATGTGTGTCACCAAGGAACTGAAAACGTTCTTTTAGATAACAAGGGGCAGCAGGATTGAAGAGTATATTGTAAAGTAATGAGAGAATATGAGCATTCCGGCGAAGTCGAATAGGTAGCCATTTGAGTTTTTTTCGAAAATCTGAAACGTGATCATATTTGCGCAGTCCAAATATAAACCTGATTGATAGATTTTGAAGACGCTCAAGCTTATCTAATTGTTCCTGGGTGAGATCGAGATAGCTGGCATCAGCATAGTCGAGGATCGGCAGAAGAAGAGATTGAGCAAGGGCAATTTTTGTATAAGTTGGCAAAAAATTCTGGATGAAATGTTATTTACAAACAAAAAATAGGTACATATAAAGCCCTTTCGTTTGATATCCATAATGGAGGTAGTTGTGGAAACAATTAGATTATATTGTATTGTCATCAAGATAAAGAGTGTGTACCAAATATCAGATCGATCTGTCGTCAGGAAGGGGGTGAAATTATAATTACTAGACCCAAACAAAGACAGGGGGCAAGCTAAATGTACCTTATTTCAATTTTTCAGGTCTTTCATCCACGTATCCACTGGGTTCACCCATGCCACTGCCAGCCGAATAGGAACTGATCTCAAGGAGAAGTTTCACCCTTCTCCTGTCTCTCCTACAGCTATTATTGGCATGGTGGAGACCATGGAAGACAGCAGACTGGACAATATTACTGCAGAGTACGTATATATATCAGATGTAATTTTAATCACCGCCGATGTTCGTCCCATGGGTGTCGTATACCCGACTAAGAGACTACCAAGCAAAGAAATCTATTGTTTCCTGGGTTTTTTCAAAGTGGACCCACACTGTAATTTTCTCCTGTGTCGTATACATGACACCCAGACCCGGAACAACAATCTGTGGATCACACAAAAAATTGCTCCGTGCGGAAATCGAACCAGATACACGTTGAACGGTAGTCGTTTGTCCAACCACCGCACCACCAGTCAAACCCTGGTGACAGAGACGTGTTTCAGGTAGTTTACATTTCTCACCACCCCTACTCTTCCCGCGGGTGTCGTATACCCGACTAATTGGATCCCATCTGTGGTGATCTACTCTTGCTCGCCGTCCGTAGACCCGCACTTACGGTGGCCGGAGATCGTCGCGCGATCCCCAACGCTCGGAGTGTCTCCCTCATGCACCTTGCTTCCTCCTTAAGCCGTCACCACAATCTACAGCATATTCTTGTTTACAGATTGATTAAAGACTGGCCGAACACGTACACCTTCACAAAAGCAATTGCTGAGGAACTGATCAGAACCACTGCTGCTGACCTGCCGGTAGCCATTGTGAAGCCGCCTTTAGGTAAGTTTTGGGTAGTATTTGGGTCGGGCAAAAAGGTTCTTGCAACATAATTATATCTTCACTTTTATTTCCTCAGTGTTGACATCCTACATGGAGCCGTCCCCAGGATGGGCAGACACCAGTATCATGTCCGGTCCCTGTGGTGTAAGTATATTTTTTATAGAGACAAACGAGCAGACGGATCACCTGATGGTAAGCAATCGGCGTCGCCCATGGACACTCAGAACACTAGACGAGTTACAAATGCGTTGTCGGTCTTCCGAAAGGGGTGAATTGGAGCTCCAATAGCCTGATTGGAACCTTAACAGAAAATTGGCTTGACAGAATATTATTACTACCTTTAAGCTTCCTCATACGAACCGCTAAGGAATGGAATTCCTTGCCAGAGGCTGTGTTTCCCGTCAAATATGACTTGGGTGACTTCAAGTCCCGAGTGAACTGATTGCTCATAGGTAGGCGTGCTCCATCGTCGGCCACATCATCGCTTACCATCAGGCGAGATGGTGGTCAAACGTCGACCTATAAAATGTAAATGTAAATGTAAATGTAAAGTCAAAGTCAAAGTCAAAAGTCAAAGCATTTATTTCAATTAAACCATAGTTTGGTACTTTTGAAACGTCAACAAATACAAAATAAATAATAGTCTGTCAGTCAGTCCGTCAGTGAAACTAGGTGAAGCTAGGTGCTCATTCCAAAAAGTAGATTCGTATGGAGAAGAACGAGCAAGAAACTCCATTCGTTACTCTTTTTAAAATAGTATGTTCTACAATGTCTCTGATACATATTTCAATACTGTACGTATATGTAAGAACAATGCAAAGACATGCTTGGCGCATTATACTAATAATTTACTAAAATTAAAAAAAAAATCTTGAAGTCCAACATGGTGCTCACATATGCATACTGACAATCCATAGAATTAGTGCTTCTATACATGAAAAGGAAACTCTTTGTTTAAATGTACTTAAACTAGCTGTGCCCGCGACTCATCATCATCCTCGTGGAAGGGTGATTCACAGCACCTCTTCCGTAGGTGATAGCGTGAAAATATGTAGCCTATATGCTGACCCGACCTATAAGTACCTACTATTCATGCAAAATATGAGTTAAATTCGTGCAGCACTTTATGAGTTCATTCCGGATATACATACAGACAAACAGATCAAAGATTCTATAAACCATAATTTTGGCTTCGGTATCGACTGTAGATCACGCCCAAAGCATTTTAAAAAAAAATCGATGTACAGTTTTCACTTTGCTACGATTTTATTATATGACTGTATAGATTATCTCTGTGCCTCCTGTGATAAGTGATACAAGTCCAAAAACGTCATTTTACAGGACAGCAAAAATAAGATTTAAAAAAATCTAGTTCGTTAATTAAGTGGCCTAGGTTAAATATTAGTGCACTCATTTATAGATCAAAACATTCTCTTTCTTTATATAATTTAGATTTTTTGGAAGTAATTCATGAAAAACCTGCGACTTGTAACTTTTACTTAGTTTTTTATGTGCTAAAATTAAGTTATTAATGATACTTGTACAGTTAAATTACGTTGCACCAAGCTTGCACCAAAAAATTGTCTTAGTGTAAACTGATATACATGAAGTTAAAATGTCTAATAACACATTAAAATAATGATTCTAGCGAAATGTGCTAAAACAAAAGTTGAAAATATAGCCCTTAAGATTCATTTTTTATACTTATCAGTCACCTATTTACATAATTTAGCTGAACTATATCAATTTACTAAAATCCTTGTCTTTCTGAAGATATGCTAAATGATGTAAGTCAAGATGTACCCCTCAAAAAAAAGATAGTGATATGTGTAAACGAATACAAGTTTTAGAAAAATAAAAAATCAACGTTTATAAACCTAAAAATACAGCCGTTATGCACATTTTTATCAAAATTCCTATAAAACTAAATGGACATCTATACAATATGTCTATACGAATGTAACTATTGTTAAAAGGAACATAATTATCATAAAGACAAACGTTTAAAACCAAGTAAAACTAAGTAATGGCACAGATCAGTATTGATAAGCTATCACAGTAAGCAATTTACCTACTCAGTGTTATACGAAGTAATAAAAATAATTAATTAAACTGTGGGTTAATTAATTAATAATAAAAATAGTTTTGGAGTTCACGAAGTTGCCGACTTTCCTTTGTTTTCTCTTTTCTCCATTCTGTCTTCTCTCTTTGTCACTTTTTCTCGTTTTTTTCTTTTTTCCGGCACTCTAAATCCTTTGTGATCCCAGAAAGAGCAACCAGGAACGGAATTCTCTGATGTGTTCACGGGTGATGGTGGTGTTTTTGGAATCGTAATATTGGAGGTGTGTCTCATCAATGACGACGTAGCAGTTCTTTTTTTTTAGCCGGTACTCTTTCATCATCAGTGGATAAACACAATTCATCAGTATTGCAAATATATTCATCACTTCTAAAAGATCCAAGGAAACAAGTGAAACAAGTGAATTTATTTCTGCAAATAGGCTACAGGGCAGCACTTTTACACGTCAATTATATCAACCGAACGATGAGGTCGACATTTCCTAACTGACTACTCTGAGAAGAAATGCCGAAACGAACTCAGAGGCCCGCCTTTTTTAAAGTCCAGACAATATGACAACAGATTATGTGTGAGAACCGTGCAAGTTCTTTCTGTAGTGGCCTTTTGGGGAAAGAACCACAAAAGTTTGAGCGGACCTGTTCTGAAGGCAGTCCGCATGTGTCGCTTTACAGTCAGCTCAATTAACAGGTGAGGCTGACTGATTCGACGACCAATACCAACCTGAAGAACATTTGCGTGAGTCGCACAAATACTCAAACTGTCAGAATATGGGTAATTAGAAAAGAAATGGCGAGGCAAAGTCTCGCACGGTCCTAGCAATAACAATTGCAAAATAAAAATAAATGTCAAGTTAGACCAACATACAAAAAAAATTCAAATGAAAAACAAAGTCACATTAAAACAATAATGTCAAATTGCTTATAAAAAAGAAATGTAACTATATGTTACAAACATGTCGACATGACCTGTGTGGACGTTACAGCAGCTTATTCCCAAGCCCGACTATAGTCTAGGTAGTCTTTTATTTTATAAAAAGCTTTACTATAAAATTATTTATTATCTTTAATGACATTTTTAAATTTATTTAGACCCAAATTTTGGATATGGCTGGGAATTTTATTGTAAAAGCGTATACTCTAACATCTAAACGAACCACTTATTTTCTGTAGTCTAGTAGTGAGAACAACATAGGTATTTGTCTTTATTTCTCGTGTTGAAATTATGTATATCACTATATTTTTTAAATAAACTTTTGTTTTTATGCGCATGTACTACATTTTTATAAATGTATTGAGAGGCAACAGTCATTATTATCAATTTCTTTAAATAGTTCCATGAGAGAGTACCTCGGACTAAGATTAGCTCTTGAATTGTTTGTTTTTAAGCTACTTAAATGTGTACAATAAAGCATAAATAAATAAATAAATAGGATTATAAATTGATCGAATGGCCCTCTTCCAAAATCACCATCATCAGATGATTCTGAAATTCTCAAATCGTCGAGTAGATTTTTTGAAGAATGTTCTTGAGTCTTGCTCATCTTATTATTATTGAAAACTGTTTCCGCAACAATTGTAGGGTTCCGCAATTCTTCAACTAGTTCTTTTCCTTCTTGCGTCTCTATTGATTCGTTATCTTCTTTCTGGATATCATTAGATTTTTCTTAGTCAGTGACCGTTTCTGCAACTACTGGACGCCGGCGCCATGACCCATCAACGTTCGCTTGTTCTGGTCCACTCTTGATTCGTGGCCATTTCCTGGGTATCTTTTTCTTCAATATCTGATTTTAGTGTAGCCCATTTCATTATTTTATCAATTCGAATTTTAGCTGAAAAAAAATTACCCCGATTACCCCCGCGAACCCCTGCCTACCTACACTTGTATCACTTAGCACATTAATTATTTTATATCGTATATTTTACAATTGGTTGGAATATTTAGATACAACTATATTTATATCTATTTACACATAAAGACAGATTTGTGTAGAATGATTTAAGTCAAGTTGATCACTTTTCACAAAAAATGGCATACCTTACATTCAGATTTGTAGGTACATGTCGATTGTATCCTAGAGGCATATCGAAAGAATTCGTCCAAAGGGATATTACTGTAGTCACATCAAAATTCACGATAAAATACTGAAAAATAAAATGTGAAGTTAAATATAATAGCATTTAAATCACGAAACACGAAAAATAGTTTGTCAAGTGACCGGTTTTGGAGTTACAACTTAACAAATATCGAGTGTCACGATTTTTTTGCCAAAATTCCTATAGTTGTATCACTTTGCACAAAATTATCTCCGAAACTATAGCAGATAGAAGAACGTGAGTTAGACCAAAAAACACGTAATTTTTTTTTGATAATGCTCATGTGAAAATCATAAAAAGGGTACAACTCGAGTTATATCACTTATCACAGGAGGCACAGATCTATATATAAAAGAAAGTCGTGTTAGTTACACCACTTATAACTCAAGAACGGCAGAATAGATTTGGCTGAAAATTGGTAGGGAGGTAGCTTAGAGCCAGGAGACCGACATAGGATTTTCAACCAACCTCTTTTTTACTTTTTACCGAAAATCACGAACGGGGACGGGAAAAAATGGGATTGTACGGTTTACGTACACTAATTATGTTAATTAAGCTTATTTTATTATGAATGACTATACATATCGGACTGTGGCGACGCATGCCACATGTCAACGGATGACGTCACAAGAATCCTACATCGCACATGCAAAGTTTACAAGCGAATAAACATGGATAGAAAAACCCAACAAACAACTATTGGGCAGAAAGCCGGCCAGGCACGATCACCTCGCCTGGTCGGAGGATCCTCCTTTTCCGATCTTAGGGAACTATACTCTCTGTTCCCTAAAGGACGATATTCCGTCGCGGCATTCAATTGTAGACCAGTATGCACTTCAACTCGCTACCGAACGTACCACTGTGAGAATCACCTAACAATCTTACTTGTAACCTTTAAAAATAAACTTTTCGGGACTTCTAGAAGTGTTTACACTCACAACTTCAAACTTAACTATCTACGAGTACTTTACTCCATAACAATCCTTACTATCCTTACTATAATATAATATATAATATAATATAATATATATATAATAATAATATTATAAATCTGAAAGTGAGTTTGTTTGTTTGTTTGTTTGTTCCACTTTCACGCCGTAACTACTCAACCGATTGCTTTGAATTTTTGCAGACGTAAAGTTAGAAGTCCGGATTAAATAATAGGGTACTTTTTAACCCGGAAAAATTGTTCCCGAGGAAAAACAAAAGTATTGGTATAGATGGCGCTGTCTGTATTGGTATATGCCACATAGGCTACTTTTTATTCTTTTGTGACGCGAGCGAAGCCGCAGGTAAAAGCTAGTTAACTATAAAAAGTAGTGTACAGTTCACTACACTGTACAGGGATTACGCGTACGAAGTCGCGGGCAGAAGCTAGCACTCAATATAAACTCCTGTTCCTAATTCCTATATTTTTTTAACAGGTGTTGGTAGGGGTCGGTCTTGGTCTTCTCAGAGTGTTCTACCTGAAAAGCGATCTAAACTTAAATATAGCTCCTGTGGACTTCGTCAACAATGCCATCATTACAGCAGGCTGGGACTCCATTGTCAACAGACCAGCCAGTGACGGCATACCCATCTACACTGTCAGTTCCACCAAATGCGGAATACCTTGGAGTAAGTCACAGAGTAGTCTAAATTCTCATGTCACCACCCCTGCTCTTCCCGCGAGTGTCATATACCCGGCTTTTTTTTAAGCGCGGAAATTCATCGAATGACTGCTTCCGCCTGGGTGAGGCGGGAGGAAGTGTCAGACTCTTACTGTCTAAAAACCACCCCGTTCCTTCTCCTGCACGTCGAGCCGGAGCCCCGGTAGCCCGTTAGGTTCTCCGCGACGACATATACCCGGCTAAGGACTTATTTTCAACCGCAATGATGAAGTCCATGACAGTCCCACTGCTGGAGTATAGGCCTCTTCTACAAAATAGGAGTTGGTATAATCTCCATCCTTGCCAATCACGTTAGAGATAGCAGTATAAAAGGTTCAGGTTTATCAGAGAGCGCTGCTGACCATCTCTGTGGAGTCTCTTAATCGGGTATACGACACCCACGAAAAAGAGTACGGGAAATGACAAATGGTAGAACGATGTTGAGGTTCTCAAAAAACACATAACATCACGCCTTTTATCCCCGAAGGGGTAGGCAGAGGGTACACATTATGCCACTATACAATGTAACACCCACTTTTCACTATTTATGTTATGAGTCCCATGTAATAGGGGGTGAGCCTATTGCCATATACCGGGCACAATTCCAGACTCCATGCTACTACTGAGATTTTAATACCCAGTAATATTCTGCCCGACCCTTTGCCCGGCAGTCGTGCGACCACTCGGCCAACGAGGCAGTCAATAAAATATTAAGTAATATTTAGGAGCAGATTTGAGTTATAAACCTCGTATATCTTTCTAACTCCAGGTTATCTTGCGAATCTGACGCGTTCCGAAGAGTTTAAGCACCTGGCTTCTCCGAAAGCAGTCTGGTACTGTTATCTACTTGAAACTCAGAATAACATACTATATCTATTTTTGTTCTGGCTCCTGCATTATATACCTGCATATGTGATAGATGGGATCTGCTACGTCATGGGAATCAAAATCAAGGATATTCCTTCGTAAGTATATCGTTTTGTAACATTATTTTATTTGTCAAATGTCACACTACACATATCGTTGTGGCCCGGAGGTAAGACACTCGCTTCTCATACACGAGGCTGCGGGCTCGAAACCTACCAACGGCAAGTACCAATGTGACTTTTTCCGAGTTATTATGTACTTTCTAAGATTATTTAGACACCACTGACAAACGGTGAAGGAAAACATCGTGAGGAAACCTGGGCTTATAATTTCTAATTATAAGTTTGAAATCGCCAACCCGCATTGAGCAAGCGTGATGGTTAATGCAAAGTCAAAGTCAAAGTCAAAAATCATTTACTTCAATTAGACCAGGAAGGCACTTTTGAACGTCAGCAATAGAAAATTAAAAGTGAAGCTATTTGCTCATTCCAAGGTGTAGATTCCTATGGAGAAGAACGAGCAAGAAACTCCATAGGTTACTCTTTTCCAATCAGTTTCACAATACAATTCTTCAGTTACACAGTTTTATTGGTTTGATTGTGCGAGAACAATGTAACACCAAATCTAGCCAAAGAGATCGAAAAAGAAAATAACCCTTAAAGACAATAAATAATACAGTCTGGAGCTGACCAGTCACAGTTGACGGCGCCCGTTCATGAACATGACACGTACACCAGCACCGCCCAACTCAACCATATTGCAGGGAATCTAGCGACCCAATGCACGTGCCACCGCCAATTGGATCTTTGAGTGAACATGACAACTCCAAGCTGACATAAATGCATTTTACTAGTCCAATTTAATATTTAGTTAATTACAGGGCTCTCACATTAACAATAATTATGCAAGTTAAACATTATACATTTAATATTTAGGTTGAATTTCATTGACACATCAATGTTTTTCGTTATCCCGTGGAGCTGGACCAGCGTGCATCCAAGCATTTTTATCTTCTATATAATCATTAATTTTGTAATATGCTTGTCTACATAAAGTTTTTTTTATACATAATTTAAACTTCATTTCATTTAGGTGCTGTATATCGCTTGGTATCTTGTTATAACATTTAACACAGAATCCCATGAACGATTTACCCACTTTCGCCAATCTCAAAATTGGCTGACTTAATCTATCCTTATGTCTAGTTTGATAGTGGTGTCTGTCCGACACTTTACCAAATAACTGTAGATTTTTCCTAACATACATAATGTTTTCATAGATAAATTGACATGGAACGGTCATAATGTTGATCTCTTTAAACCTCTCTCTGAGAGATTCGCGACGACCTAGGTTGTAGATAGCTCTTGCTCGCTTGCATGCTTAAACCTTCTCCGTGTGAGAAGAGGCTAGCAAAGGTATTCCTTGTAGCGCTCCCATTTTAAAGCGCTCCTATCTAAGCGCTCCTGTTTTGTTTACGAAACATAATGGAGAGAAATCATAAGCTTTCTAAACAATAAAAATATATGATTACGTAGTATATGTACATATTTCCGCAAATTATATTTATCTATTTCGTGGATATACAATAAAACAAAAAAAAATCCAAACCCGTGCGAATCCGGGACGGGCCGCTAGTTGTACGTTATAACAATGTGTTCAGCTTACTACAAAGTTATTGTCGATAATTTCGATTAATATACATACATACATACATACATAACTTCACGCTTGTCTCCCATGGGGGTAGGCAGAGACTAAGGAACGCCAATTACTACGATTCCTACATACCTCTTTCGCTTCTTCAACAGTCATCAGTCTTTTCATGCATGCTCGTCGGTTAAGTACTTTTAATTTGGCCCTTCTTTAATATGTCGCCAATCTGGTCACTATATGTCTATTAATATAGTCCTATCTCTATCCGAAAGTTAATCATGGGAGCGCTTCGAGGAAAAAAAGGGAGCGCTTAGATGGGAGCGCTTCAAAACGGGAGCGCTACAAGGAATACCTCGGCTAGCGGTGACCTCTTTATTGGTGTCAATTAATAATAATTTCCTTCTAATTTCAGAGCAACAAAAGTATATGAGAAAATATACAAAGTATCGAAAGTATTCGGTTACTTCATGACGAACGAGTGGCATTTCAAGGATGATAATTTGGTCGCCATGATTAATAGAATGTCGGACGAAGATAAAGATATATACAACTGTGACGTCAATAGCATAAATTATAAAGAATATCTTAAACGTATGATTGTTGGATTGAGAAAATACATAGTCAAAGATGGATTAATTGATTCCGAAAAGGCTTATGTTAAACAGAAGAAGTTGTATTACGCGAATTGGGTCTTTATGATATTATATATATACGTGTGGTTTATGATCGCGTTCTATATGTTTAAGGCTGTCCAATATATTGTTTATTAAGTGGTTTCCTTGTTGTTTTATTTGTATTTTTAACATAATATAACACATGTACCTTTTATCCCTCCGAGAGTAGGCGCGCACCTCTGCCTTACAGCACTTCATGCCACTGTACAATGTAACACCCACTTTTGACTATTTGTGTTATGAGTCCCATGTAATAGAGGGTGAGCCTATTGCCATATACCGGGAAATTTTATATTTTATTTATATTAAAAACACTGACCTGGTTTTTTGAGAATTAGGCATGTTATATGAGTCCTATATACATAATTATAATATGGGACAACCTGATTGTACATAATTACACGCTATAAAAGGAGTTCGAATGGACTACCTATACATCGTGGAATCTATTTCGTTTTCATTCCGCGGCAAAACAAATTTCCGTAAGGAGCACTTTCGATGTGTAAAGGAAAATCAAAAAATAGAGATATATCATTTATTTTTTTCTCCGTGCGAGAAAAAGGCCTTTGGTCAGCAGAGGCCAATTATAGGTATATTCTTTAGTTAAAAAAAATCATGGAAAAACGCACATGAAACACTAGACGCACATTTGTAGGCACTAATTGCATCACATGTGCCACTCGACGAGAAATACATCTTCGAGATATACATGGCGTGATGTTTTGATAATGTACTATAAGTATGAGAGTTCTTATGCGCTGTCACAGTTTGCTTTCTACAATGTTTCACCAGTTATTATTTGTTTTAAACATTTTATTTCTTTGTAAAACTATTGTACTACCGAGACAGAACCATTTTAGGAAACGAAATAGATTTCAATGTGTATGAAAGCTTATCTACATCACAAGAATTTGCTAACATAGTGTGGGAGAACCATCCTTCGACTCGCCCGGAGTGATACCACGGCCTCACAGAAAACCGACGTGAAACAACACTTGCGTTGTGTTTCGTCGAGTGAGTGAGGTTACCGGAAGCCCAATTATCACGCCCAACCCTTCCCCAATCCCTGAATCTCCAACAATCCTCAAATTCCTAATTAATAAAAATAGGCCGGTAACGCACTTACAACGCCTCTGGTGTTCCAGATGTGCCAAAGCCACGCCGATTGCTTACCATCAGGTGATCCGTCAGCTCGTTTACCGGCTTATGCCATAAAAAAACCTTAAATTTTTTTAACACAAAAGCCCAAGAACTCTGATTGACTTTTGTAACTTTTTATGCACTAAATAGAAATAGCATATAACAGCTTGATAGTTCGGCAATAGGCGCACCCCTTCTCTTGTCTGCCTTTTCGCTCTTAGCTTATTATTAGGAGAAGGTTCTTAAGACAGAAAAAGTCCTGAAATTCCTACGGGAACGGGAGAACATGGGATTGCGCGTACGAAGTCGCAGGCAGAAGTTAGTAATACTATAAAAATACGAAGGCGACTGTTTCTTACTTCTTCACGTCAAAACAATTAAAGGGATCGGGATAACTGCCTCGTTGGCCGAGTGGTCGCAAGTGTGACTGCCGAGCAAGGAGTCTCGGGTTCGATTCCCGGGTCGAGCAAAGTATTACTAGGTTTTAAAAAAAATATCTCAGTAGTAGCAGGGAGCCTGGAATTGTGCCCGGTATTATTACATTACATGGGACTCATAACATAAATAGTGAAAAGCGGGTGTGACATTGTACAGACATAATGTGCACCTCTGTCTACCCCTTCAGGGGTAAAAGGCGTGATGTTATATATGGATCGGGATGATATTTGGAACAGGGATAGATTATGGTCTGGAAAAACACGCTCTGCTCAGCTCCTATTGGTCGTAGCGTAATGTTTTATAGCCTATAGCCATCCTCGATAAATGCGCTATCCAACACAAAAAGAATTATTCAAATCAGACTTGTAGTTACGGAGATTAGCGCGTTCAAACAAACAAACAAAAAAACAAACACTTCTGCTTTATATAATAGTATATAGCTACTTCCGCGCGGTTTCACACGCTCTGCTCAGCTCTTATTGGTCGTAACGTGATATTTTACAGCCTATAGCCATCCTCGATAAATGCGCTATCCAACACAAAAATAATTATTCAAATCGGACTTGTAGTTACGGAGATTAGCGCGTTCAAACAAACAAACAAGCAAAAAAACAAACTCTTCCGCTTTATATAATAGTATAAGATATAAGATTGACTGCACGGTTGGTGCGGTGGCTGGGCAACCGGCTGCCGTGCAACGTGTCGCGGGTTCGATTCCCGCACGGGACAACACTTTGTGTGATCCACAAATTGTTGTTTCGGGTCTGGGTGTCTTTGTGTATGTGAACTTGTATGTTTGTAAACACACCCACGACATAGGAGAAAATCCTAGTGTGGTGCAACGTTTTTTTTTTAAAAAAACCAAAAACAAAAAGATGAGACTGCGGGCAAAGCCACTGGCAGAACCCAGTTAAGCATTCATTCTTTCAACAAACACGTTAGGGATTCATAAATACGTCCTTAGTACTTACTTAAACCCTAGGAAATCTACAACGCAATAACTAAAGGTGAAGTTCAAGTTTGAACCCTAATCCAATATGCATGAGGTCTAGTTTATATATAACGGTTCAACTAGAAGCAACGATTTGCTCAGTCACTATTTAACTGCTCTAGTTATTAAAATTGTGAGTAAAACATAAAAAAATATTAAAAACAGTAATTTCACTCGATCATATTCAAAAGTAACAGTAAACAGTCAAAGTCAAAGTCAAAATCATTTATTTCAATTAAACCAGAAAGACAGTTTTGAACGTCAACAAACATAATTAAAATTGAAGCTATTTGCTCATTTCAAAGTGTAGATTCCTATGTAGAAGAACGAGCAAGAAACTCCATAGGTTACTCTTTTTCAATCAGATTCACAATACAATTTACTAGTTACATAGTTTTGTTGGTTCGATTGTGTGAGAACAATGTAAAATCAATAAATAGTTTGTAAATATTTGAACATATTGAGTTATGAAATGCGACTGTGTATAAAATAAGATACTTCTATGTAATTAATTTATTTCTTTCAGTCATCGGGTAAAGTATAGTAACTCAGAATTGTTTAATAATATTTACAGCATCTAAAGTTATTAATGAATTTCTATTAAAAACTATATGTCTGTCTATTTTATGTTTACAAATTTAATTCATTACAATAATTCTAATCAAATAAATATATACAACTTAAAATATAACTAAAAAGTAATAATAATAAAATGCTATCTTAAGGCATCAAAAAAAAATAGGTTTGTCTCGTTTTCCATCGCGTATTATTTTGTATAGTGAAATTCACGGACGCAAATTGTTATAAAAATCAAAATGATAATATAAAACCAAATAAATACTATTAAAATAAACATAAAACGTATCGTATATAATATTTATTACTTACCTTGCTAAAAACAAAAGAAGAACAGAAACAGAAGAAGGAAAAAGAAGTAAAAAGAAAATCTAAATGATACATTTATTTGAAATACTCCACAATTACTTTTTTAATGCTACATTTAAAAACAAAAAATAAAGAAACTTATAAATATATAGTAATCTATACTTAAATTATTATTAAGCTGAAGAGTTTGTTTTTTTTGTTTGTTTGTTTGAACGCGCTAATCTCCGAAACTACTGCTCCGATTTGAAAAATTCTTTTTGTTTTGGATAGCCCATTTATCGAGGAAGGCTATAGGTTATAAAATATCACACTACGAATAATAGGCGAAGAGCAGAGCGAGTGAAACCTCGAAATAATATTATTATTATTAAACGAAAAAAAATAACTTACATAAAATAATTTTCATAAAAATCAGTGGAACTTGATCGTATCTGCGAATTCACTGATCAGTGACTTAAAGATCCTAATCGTATCTGCAAATACACTAACACTAATAATTACTGGTTAAAAAACTGAAGCATCCAATTTAGTCCAGCAATTTTACCAAACACAGACCTTTACCAATCACCTAAATAAATCAACATGGATGCCGCAGAAAAAGTGATTTTAAAAGCCCTAGATTGTCAGAAAGGGACAAAAAGTGTGATAGATCGAGGTGACTCCACGGTCCAGCAGTTCTATAAAGACAGCACTGTGTTCCTGACTGGAGCCTCAGGGTTCCTGGGCAAGCAGCTTGTCGAGAAACTCTTCAGGTGAGGAAACTAGGAACCAGGGTCTTGAAAAGGGTTTCAACAACCCTTCTTTCCCCTTTCTTAAAGAAATAGCAAGTTTGTGTATGTTTGGCTGTTACTTAAATATGTTATCAAATGCCACATTACATTAGTTTTAATTTTTTTATGAAATAAGTCTGTAAACGAGCAGACGGATCACCTGATAGCCACCGGCAACACCAGAGGCGTTATAAGTGCATTACCGGCCTTTACATCAGCACCATCACGGAGCTTACTCTTAAATCCAATTCCGACCAATCGACATTGGTATTGTGAAATTTCGTACACTTGAGTTGCAACACGTACCTATCCGTATCGCGTGGGTATTGAATTAACTAAACGGTATTGAGTTTGGCTTTATATTCCGTACTGAATGAATGCTATTTTAACAGCTACGATTGGGGTTGTATAGTGTTGACATTGAATAATTACTGCTATTTTATTGGATTCAAATTGTATTGACATTGAGATTGGTTTTAAGAGTAAGCACCCTGGTGATCCGTCTGCTCATTTACCGGCTTACCTCATACAAAAAAACAAACAAAAAAATTGTAAATTGTCAAATTAATGTATACAGTTTTTTTTACTTTTATGTCAGGACGTGCGAGCTGAAGAAAGTATACGTACTAATGAGACCTAAAAGGGGGAAGTCGGTTGAAGAAAGAATTACTGAAATATCACAGGATCCTGTAAGTGAATTGTCTTAATTTTTGAAACTTTTCATTCACCTGATAGAAAGAAAGAGAGAAGAAAGAAAACTCAATTTCATGCTACAAGTGGTATGTACAGATAAGTCATTGTATTAGTACTTAGTAGGTACTGATGGATACATGTTCATGTCCCAAGTCTGCCGCGAAATGGGACCAGTTCAGCATGTCCTCATTTCAAGTGTGGGAAAGCCATACTTCGGCACGAATGGGCCGGCTCGACCGGAGTGATACCACCAACGAACCGACGTGATGCAACGCTTGCGTTGTGTTTCGTCGTGTGACTGCGGTTACCGGAGGCCCAATTACCCTCCCCTTCCCCAATCTCCCCAATTCCTGAATCCCCAACGATCCTCAAACTCCTAATCCCCAAAAGGCCGGTAACGCGCTTTTAACGCCTGTGGTGTTCCAAGTGTCCATGACCGACGCCGATTGCTTACCATGAGGTGATCCGTCTGCTAGTTTACCGGCTTATGCCATAAAAAAAATGTACAAGACAGGGCCTTGGTATTCTACTGATCCTTTAAGTAAGATATATTTTATTTGTTTCAGCTCTACGACATTCTTCGAGAAGAGAAACCGGACTTCGTGAAAAGAATAATTCCTATAATAGGAGAATTATCAGAGAAGAATCTAGCCATTAGTGATGCTGATAGAAAACTTATTATTAAAGAGGTACTTATAACACCATTATCCAACATCACCATCATTATCAGCCCGAAGGCAGAGGTGCACATTACGGCACTTAATGCCACTGTACAATGTAACACCCACTTTTCACTATTTAAGTAATGAGTCCCATGTAATAGGGGGTGAGCCTATTGCCATATACCGAGACCTACGGTACTACTGAATTTAAAAAAACCTAGTAATACTAATACTATACCCGACCCGAGAATCGAACCCGAGACCCCCTTGCCTGGCAGTCGTACTTGCGACCACTCGGCCAAAGAGGCAATTAAACCATTCAAATACAGTGATTAGACCTGGCATACCAGGAACCAATAATTGGGTAGTTTCCAGGGTATCAAAATTAAAAATCTAATTAGTCCGTCAGTTACATAATGAAAAAGTATTAGACACGTATTTTTTTATTTTCTCGTATTAAGTTGCAATACTTAGATAAAATGGCGCTAAGTTTAGGAGTGGGAGGTCGTTACGTCATAACGTGCTACAAAATGTGGCACGCTGTGACGTCACACGATATTTCAGATTAATATATCGTCGAAAGTATTTAATTTTGTGAGAAAAGAAAAAATACGTGTCTAATGTTTTAAATTAATGTACCAGACGGACATTAAAATAAAATTTAGGAAACTACCATATTATTGGTTGGTTTCGAAATTGTATTTTGAATATCAAAAGTTCTATAGATTCTATTATTGTCTATCAATAACAAGTGAAGGTTTCTGTCTACATTCTCTAGGTAGACATCATCTTCCACGTGGCTGCCACCATATCGTTCCAAGAGCCACTCCGGTCAGCCACTCTCATCAACGTCAGAGGAACCATGGAGATGATCACATTGGCTAAACAATGCAGACGTTTGAGGTATGTATATTTTTTATGGTCTAGGTTGGTAAACGAGCAGACGGATGACCTGATGGTAAGCAAGGACGGGAGTCCATGAGCGGCACCGATTGCACTGATTGCAAGACTTGAAGAGTTACCGGTGCGTTACCGGCCTTTTGGGGATTAGAGGTTTGAGGATTGTTTGGGATTCTAGACGATTAGACGGATCACCTGATGGTATATAATCTGTATCTCCCATGGATACAGGGTTCAGGGATTGGGGAGATTGGGAAGGGGGGGGGTGGAATTGGGTCTCCGGTCACCTTACTCACACGACCAAGAGTTCCTTCACGCCGGTTTTCTGCTCGGCCGTGGTATCACTCCGGTCGAGCTGACCCATTCGAGCCGAAGCATGGCGTTTACCGGCTTATGCCATAAAAAAAGGTAACGAAGGCCCATATTAAAATACAATGTTACTCTAATATCTAATTTATCTATCTAATACAATTTTAATTTGAAATACTATAAATACATATTATTTAAGAGTTTAAGAGAAACTAAATTAAATAAAAGTAAACTAAAAATTACTGTTTACATAGTGCATCAAAACATTCGTCCGCATCGACGTCAATAGGGAAAGTACCCAGAAGGCTGGCAGCATTGCCACGTTGTATGGCAATGCTTAACCATTTTTTCCATTAGTTTTAGTGTATCTTGAACTCTTAAGTCTTAGTTAGTATTTATTTTATCTAAGTTTATATTATTTGTAAACAAAAGTTTGTATATCTATATCAGCTATACCAATATTATAAAGAGGAAAGACTTGTACCTATTTTTGTATGTTTGTAATGAATAGGCTCAAAAAGTACTGGGCCGATTTAAAAAAATCTTTCACCAATAGAATGCTACATTCTTCCAATTTGACATAGGCTATATTTCATTGTGGAAAAAATTAGGGATCCTTGTTAAAATTTGAACAATGTAACCGAAGGTGTAGAAAAATGAGTCTTAAAATGTCTTTCGTCGAATGCGCTGCCGAACTATTAGCGATAGAACAAACTAATGTGCAACAAAATTGAAGAACATCATAATGTCTAAAAAAAATCCGCGGTAGCATATGTCCAACTATTGTAGTAATGTCACTACAACAATCCAAATTTACAAAAATGAATAATTGTCTACCCCGTGCGAAGCCGGGACGGGCTGCTAGTCTAAAATAAAATACATAATATGTAAGTAATAAAAAACACTAATTGTCACGACTATTGTGCTGTGTCGGCGTCCTGTGCAGCACAGCATCTCCAGGTCGCATCTCCTAGGGATGTGTCGTAACAGCCGTTGCACCGTGGAGGCGCCGGAGCAGGTCTCTTCTAGAGGACCCGGTGCCTCCATTCAGGTGTTGAGAGTGGCCACGGGGTGGTTTTAGTGAGGTAAAAAACTCCCCAGTCTTTTATCCCCAAAAAAACTATGCTCATTTTGAAGGTATCCCCCCGTCTTAAAAAAAACAGGTATTCGGCCGCGGAATCGTCCCGCAAAAATCACAATGCTATAAATAATTCCCTATCATCTTCAGGTCATTCGTCTACATGTCGACAGCATACTCCCACGCTACCTACAGCAGGGGAGGGACAGAGATCATGGAGGAGTTCTACACTAGTCCCATGTCACCTGAGCTGATGATTGAGCTGGCTGAGTCCTTGGAGGAGGAGCGGTTGAACCGGATTAAAGATGAGTAAGTTCCTATTTTGTGAAGAAGAATATAGTACTCTTCCCACGTGGCATAAGAGCCTACTATCATCAACAGCCTATAAGTGCCTACTGCTGACCAAAGCCTCTTCTCACACGGAGAAGGTTTGAGCATTAATCACCACGCTTGCTCATAAAGGGTTGGCGATTTCAAACTTATAATTGGAAATTACGATGTTTTCCTTCACCGTTTGTCAGTGGTGTCTAAATAATCTTAGAAAGTACATATAACTCGGAAAAAGTAACATTGGTACTTGTCGTTGGTAGGTTTCGAATCCGCATGCATGAGAAGCGGGCTTCTTAGCCTCTGGGCCACCACGACGGTAGATAATGATAATGACGATGACGAAAAAAGGCGTTGATTGACGTACTTGATTTCAGACTCATCAAAGACTGGCCTAACACGTACTCTTTTACAAAGGCGCTCGCTGAAGAATTACTAAGAGTCAACTCCAAAGAATTACCTGTTTCCGTGATCAGACCGGCTGTTGGTAAGTCCTGAGAACTTTAGCTACTTTCTGTACTTAAAATACTAGAGGAGTGTAGAGGAGAGCTGATGGAGTATTTGTTTCTTCTCTATTACAGTGGTATGTGCCAGAAGAGAACCCTACGCTGGATGGATTGATCTCAGCAGTGTTTTTGGACCAAGTGGGGTAAGTCAAAACCAAAGTGAAGGCATTTTTTTCAATTAAACCATAATTTGGTACAGAGAGAGTAGAAAACTAAATGTATGGAGATGACACTGCCAAGTGTCAAAATTTGCGTCAATTCCATAGAATTTAGTTTTCTTTTCTACATGTAGACAAGCGCTAAATGGCATTTGGCTACAGCTGCTGGATAGATTTTGGTGCCAAATCATCTTCAGAGAACCCACTCACATAATAGGGTAGTTTCCTAAATTTTATTTTAATGTCCGTCTGTACATTAATTCAAACTTTAGACACATATTTTTTCTTTTCGCACAAAATTATATATTTTGGACGATATATTAATTTGAAATATCGTGTGACGTCACAGCGTGTCACATTTTGTAGCACGTTATGACGTAACGACCCACTCCTAAACTTAGTGCCATTTTATCTAAGTATTGCAAATTAATATGAGAAAATAAAAAAAATACGTGTCTAATATTTTTTCATGTTATCTAACTGACGAGCTAATTAGACTTTTAATGTTGATACCCTGGAAACTACCTAATTATTTCACATAAAGTCATTCATGACTTATTACTATTTGATCAGACTGCCAGAAAAAATAATTATGATGCTTCCAGATCACACTTGGGTGTATGATGGGAGTGATCCACTCCCTCCAATCAGTCCAGGACATCAGAATAGACTTCGTACCAGTGGACTACGTGAACAACACCGCAATCGTAGCTGCGGCAGCTTCTAACAGAACCACCAAGATCTATCACGTCGCTACCAGCAAGAGGAATCATTTGACTTGGGGTAAGTAATTGACAGAGAAGAGTACACCAGGGCCACCTCTACTCTTCACGTGGGTTTTTTTTTTTAAGGGGGGAAAATCATCGAATGGCTGCTCCCGCCTGAGTGAGGCGGAAGGGAGTGTCAGACTCTTACTGACTAAAAACCACCCCGTTCCTTCTCCTGCACGTCGAGCCGGAGCCCCGGTTACCCGTTAGGTTCTCCGCGACACTCTTCACGTGGGTTACGACGACGTAACCCACGTGAAGTGAAAAGGTACTGCCCATTCAACCGAGACCGAACTACAACGCTCTCTGATAAACCTGAACCTTTTAAAAGAGGTGGGTCATAATATCCGCTGAGTGAGATTACCGGAGGCCCAATAATCCCACGCCCTCCTCGTCCCAAATCGCTCAAATTCCTGAATCCCCAACAATCATCAAACTCCTAATTCCCAAAAGGCCGGTAACGCACTTGTAACACCTCTGGCGTTCCAGGTGTCCATGGGCGACGCCGATTGCTTACCATCAGGTGATCCGTCTGCTCGTTTACTGGCTTACATAACATAATATCACGCCTTTTATCCACGAAGGGGTAGGCAGAGGTGTACATTACGGCACTTAATGCCACTGTACAATGTAACACCCACTTTTCACTATTTATGTTATGAGTCCCATGTAATAGGGGGTGAGCCTATTGCCGTATGCCGGGCACAATTCCAGACTCCGTGCTACTACTGAGGTTTTTACAAACCCAGTAATAGTTCGCCCGACCCGAGACCCCTTGCCCGGCAGTCGCTCTTGCAACCACTCGGCCAACGAGGCAGCAGATACTTATTATGCTTATTTCTTTAAAAAAATACTTCTGTTCAGAAATTAATACTCGCATCACGCCATTTTCTTCGCAGGTGGTCTGACCAATATACTCAACAATGTGGCTCGAAGGACTATAGTATCTCCGCACGCCATATGGTACTGCTTTGTGGTCCAATCTCCTTTCTTGTGGCTGCACCAGCTCGTCAGCTTCCTCCTTCACACCATACCTGCTAATTTGGCTGATGGTGCTTGTGTGATCTTGAAGAAACCGCCCAGGTTTGTGGATTGGTTTAAATATTTTTGTGTATTGAAATGAGGTTGTATCATAATTTTTGCAGTGGTTGAAAAAGTGACGAATCTTATGTAGTTGTCTTTGGTATGTATAATTCCTATGTTATACGGGGGCAAGCTTCCGGTCTCTTCAAAAAATCTAATAAAAACTTTCAAAAAATTTCAAGAATTCAACCAAAGAGTTCAACACTTCATCACCATCATGCGTACAGCCACTAACCGTCCCCTGCCCCCCACAGTCCTCCCCCAATGACTACACATCGCGAGGTTGGAAACGACTTGCATGCAGCGGCTGTCGCAGACCTTTTTTTATGGAATGAAATGAATGGTAAGCAATCGGCGCCGCCCATTGACACCTGAAACACCAGAGGCGTTACAAGTGCGTCACCAGCCTTTTAGGAATTGGGTATTTGAGGATTGTGGGGGATTCTGAGATTGGAGAGATTGGGGAGGGGAGAGGGAGTAATTGGGCCTCCAGTAACCTCACTCAGGCGACGAAACACAACGCAAGCATTGTTCTACGTCGGTTTTCTGTAAGGACGTGCTACCACTCCGGTCGAGCCGGCCCATTCGTGCCGAAGCATGGCTCTCCCACACTTAAATTACACCCTTTATTAAAAGTTATATTCTATTTCCAGATTAAAGAAGATATATTCAACTGTGACCAAAATGGCGTCGACTATAGCCTTCTACTCAAATCATGGATGGATTTTTAACGACACGAATACCTTAGAATTGTTTGAAAATTTGTCAAAATCAGATAGAATTATTTACCATTGTGACGTCTCAGATTTAGAGTGGACAGAGATGATTGTGTTGTGGTGTGTTGGTCTACGAAAATATATTGTAAAAGATGGTTTAAATACCACAGACAAAGGTATGAAAAAACAACAAATTTTCCGTATAACAACCTTTGTTATAAGTTGTATATTTTTTTCCGTTATTTTCATATTGTTCTATTATTTATTTATGTTTTTATTTAATTTTGTTTTTGGATTGTAATATAATTCTGTTGTTGAGTAATAAATAATGTTAGTTTTGTTATAATTTTATTTATTTCAATGCATGTACACAAAGCACCGCTAATTAGTTGCAGCGCTACACATCGACACAACTGTCATTTACACAGTGTACATGTGTGCGTAATTTCATATAACTGTATATAAAAATATTCTTCCACCACGTTCACATTGGTATTTTCATTCTTGTGTCGGTATACGTATTTTTATAATTTAATGCATAGGTAAGGTTAAAACTATTTACAATCATTGATATGACCCGACATTTTCACTGTCATTATCGTAGTGCTCGTGGTCGATTGGTTAATGAGCACGCTTTTATCGTCTTTCAAGGATCAATGATGTGGGTTCTTTTCCAGCTAAAAGTTAATTTTATTTTACCTTGTTATTTTTCTTATTTATTTTTTTGTTTTTTGTCACAAAATATAAATATCAGGCTATAAAAGAAGCAAATGAGTTGGTAAATAAAACAATACTATTTTTTATTACAATTAATTTATTTATTATACAAATATGTTGTTTTATATTCAATATTTATATCTAATAATTAATTATATACCACATGTTAAGTTTAAAGTTCTTTAAATCATAATTAATAGATATGACAATAAACCTCATAGTCGAATCGGGAAATATCATGCGGTACAGCGGTAATACGATGGCAGCAACATTTTTTATTAAGTAGGTAATAAACAAATATACAACATTCTTGTTTTGTAATTTAATAATATAATGTATTATTAAATTACAGTTTTACAGTAATAAACAAGTAAAACATGTAAAAAATTACATGTAAAATATTTCTTGAAATGGCGACTTTTTGTCGTTTGAACTTCCATTAATTATCTATTTTACGACGGTTGTTATAAGGTTCAATATTCAGTGGGCTGTATGATAGTAAAAAGAATGTGACGAATGCTATGGAACGATTTTAACTTTCATGACCTTTAGAATCAGGGAAACTTTAAATTAATTGAAGATGGGCGTAAATATAATATGTCAATCAAGTTCGAAAGCAGTTAAATAAATTTGTTAATGAAAAATTAAAGTGAAGTGAATAAACATGTTGAATAGAAAGAAATTATGACAATTTCTAACCACAAAACAATAACATCACTGCACCGTATGTTCTAGACAGCATTTTAATATTCTTAAAAAAATTAAACATTATTTTATGTTAATTTTAATAAAGGCAGAGTTTGACAGGCTCAATAATTGATTCCGAAATCAATACAATCACTGATCCTACAAGGCAGAAGGTTGCAATTCGTATACCTTTCTCCATCTTTTCTTCACAATATTTTACGCCCATCCTTATCCGACTTGAAAGTCTTTTCGTCGCTCAATATGATTACACTGTTCGCCCAATCAAAATTAATAAAGTCCTTAGCAAATTCTTAGCGCTTTTGCTGGTGAACCACAGATAACTATATTTTCTTCTCTGGCTTCCTGCACCTTAAACCAGAATGCAGGTGTCTCCGTACAGTTTGTATTAAAACATTCAGTGCTGTCGCTGTAGTGCGGGTTGGCAGGAACGGATCAGCCATGTGCCTGGCTACGATGTCGTAGTGCCGAGCCGATGAATTTGCCTTTGGTTTAGGCCCACGTCGACGATGTTTAACGTCACCGGTCTCCGCATATCTGTGCACCCATAACTGCATGGATCTCCTCTGTTGATACCAAACAAATAAGTATTTAAAATACCAGGAAATACTTTACAGGAATTAAAGTTACTTAAAAATAATAATAAATATAAGTAAACACAATGTTAGAATAATAATTTATAATTAAGTAGTGGCGTAAGGAATAAAAATCCCTAACCAGATATGTTTTAAAGAAACACTCCTAACAAAAACAAGTCAAGTTACAATACAATTAATAATAAATTATTAATAATCTTTATAATATTGAACTTCATAATAAGTTGCAATAATTATTTTATTCTAGTGCAAAAATTGATAGGTGTGTCGAGTTACAAAATGAAATAAATATTATTTAGAATAACAACGTAGTATCTTATTTACTCACCGATATCATTAAACGCCTTGCTATTTCAGTTATTGTTAGTTATGTTTTGCTCATGCAAAACAATGGTTTCAGCCTTTTTAAATGTTGATAGGTGTTGGAACATCTTGTAAAAATAAAAATAACTTTGCACACGAATAAATAGTGTAGCAATAAACTATGAAATCCTCATAAATTGACAACTAAGAACGCAATTATTTTGTAAGTCGGGTGATTTGAAAAACATGTTTTAAATAGTCGGTAGTTACTTCATAAGCGTGTAAAATAAAATGACTCGAGATTTCTATGGTCGCCACAAACATTGCAAATATACTCAGGTATCGAACCATTAAGAAATCACAGTTAATTACTTTTTTACTGTTTTTATCTTATTTAAGTTGGTTGAAATGCATGAAGCAAATGAGATTATTCTAAATAATAAATAACTAGAACTAAAATATAAATAAAAGATATTATAGGTATAAATAAATCTAAAGTATTTACTATTAAAATTAACATAAGATTTAGAACAATAGGAAAGGAAAAAAAAAGAAAAGATTTAATTGTTTCTAATTTCAATTTCAAATTTCAAATATTTGATAAATTAATTCTAAAACAACATGTGAATGTTGGAATCGATCCGGCGGCACTTTACTTGACAATTGGAGGCGATAACCATTGCGCCAAGCGCGCTGTAGATGAGATCATCGAAATATTTTATATCATTCAGTAACATAAAATTACAATGAGAAAGCATTATATTTATATGGGTATTGTATAGCTCGATCGTTCATTATTTTTGATTTCGATTTATTCAAAGTTTGTTATGAGTAATTTTATCTTTACCCTCGTTTTTATTTAAACTTATTTACTAAATTATTGCGTATACCGACACAAAAATGATTTTTAAATACCAAGATGTGTGTGATAGACGATTGTTTCTATACATATCTATTGATATGAAATTACCCACACATGTATATTGTGTAAATGATAGTTGTGTCGATGTGTAGCGCCGCTAACTAATTAGCGGTGCTTTGTGTACATGTGCTGCCATCTAGTTTAGAGTGTAGTTACTAACAAGTTTTACTTTAAGTTCAAGTCGCTGTTAATGCGCCTTGAAACTAATAGATGTCGCTACAGAGTAATTTTCCAAATATTTACGAGTTATCAATTCGCAATTCTCTTCATAACCGTTAGATATATTCACATTTTGTATTAAAATTTTTAAAATGGATTTATTTAAATTAACTTCTAAATTGAAATCGAGATGGCATACAGCAGTCTACAGGTCACAGGTACATTATTGTTTTTTTAAACGTTGCCCTACACTATGATTTTCTCCTGTATCGTGGGAGCGTTTACAAACATACAAGTTCACATACACATGACACACAGACCCGGAACAACAATCTATGGATCACACAATGAGTTGCAGGGCGGGAATCGAACCCTTGACACGTTGTGCGGCAGCCAAGCCACCGCGCCAACCGTGTCGTCAATTAACGCTGAGTACCCCAATTTGTATTTAGTATCTGTATCCGCTGAAGATTAAAAACTTTTTTATGATAAACGAACAGACGGATCAACTGATGTTAAGCAATCGGCGTCGCCCATGGACACTTGGAACACTAGAGAAGTCAGATACCTTTTTATTGATGAAACCCCTCAAAAGGCGTCTAGAGTGTGGGACTTTTACCTCGCTAAAACCACCCCGGTGGCCACCCTCAACACCTGTATGGAGGCACCGGGTCCTCTAAAAGACCTGCTCCGGAGCCTCCACGGTGCAACACCTGATACGACACATCCCTAGGGAGATAGGTATCTCGTTGAAATCTCGCAGAAGAGTTAGCTACCTACATATGCAGACTTTAAGCGAATTAGGGATATGAGAATTGGGATGATGACAGGGTATGAAAATTAAAAATATAATTAGGTAGGCCGTAAGTTAGGTAATGAAAAAATATTAGACACGTATTTTTTTATTTTGTCGTATAATAAAACAATACTTACTTAGATATAACGAATCAAAGTTTAGGAGTGGGGGCTAAAACGTCATTTCTACGTTTAAAATGTACATAGAAGTGACGTCGCGCGATATTTCAAATCAATATATCATCGAAAGTATTAGTTTCTGTAAGAAAATAAAAAATACGTGTGTAATGATTTAAAATAATCTATCAGACGGATATTAAAATAAAAAATAGGCATCTACCCTATTGCATGGCTCTGTAGTAGCACGGAGCCAGGATCCGTGTCCGGTATATGGCTATAGTCTCACCCCCTATTACATGAGACTCATAAATAGTGAAAAAGGGTGTTACATTGTACAGTGGCATTAAGTGCCGTAATGTGCACTTCTGCTAGTTATATTTGTTTGAGAATTACGTTTTTTTACGCTAGTTTTCTGTGACGCTAAATGCTCTTTAAATACCCAACCCCCAACAGGACCGGCAACACACTTGTAACCGCTTTAGTGTTGCGGGTATCCCTGGGCTAATTGCTTACCATCAGGTGATCCGTCTACTCGTTAGCCGAACTTTACCTTTATACGTCGTCAACTCCAGACCATCCCAGGGAAGTACAACATAATACACAGATATATATCACGATTTTAATACTTCATATTAACACTGGAATTACCACCTTCATACCGTTAGTCTGGTAGCTATAAACAAGTACCAAGAAGCAATAGAACACGATATTTCCGATTAATTTCCGGAAAAGCAATAAGAAAACATTAAATAGATATCTACTGCATTTATATCGATGCTTATAACAAGTAATCCTGTATAAAAAATATATTTCGTGTTAAAAGATTCCATTGAGCTCTGTTCTACCAAACAAGCCCTTTCGTTTGATATCCATAATGGAGGTAGTTGTGGAAACAATTAGATTATATTGTATGGTCATCAAGATTAAGAGTGTGTACCAAATGTCAGATCGATCTGTTGCCATAAAGGGGGTGAAATTCCAACATAAAATAATATCACTAACTACTAAAAACTACCGCAAAGTTAACTTCGACGGCTCATTAATCTGCCGTCACCACCTGACACTGGCAGTATAGTCGACAACATCGTATTGGAGACTCGGTTGCCAAAGAAGAAAGAAAAAAAAAAAAAAAAAAAATATCACAACTTTTATCCCCGAAGTGGTAAGCATAGTTGCATTACGGCACTTAATGCCACTGTACAATGTAACACCCAGTTTTCACTAATTATGTTATGAGTCCCATGTAATAGGGGGTGAGCCTATTGCCATATACCGGGTACAATTCCAGACTCCGTGCTACTACTGAGATTTTTTTGAAACCCAGTAATACTTTGTCCAACCTGAGAATCGAACCCGAGACCCCTTGCTCGGCAGTCGCACTTGTGACCACTCGGCCAATGAGGCAGTCAATAAAATTCCAATTATTAATTAACGCAAGCAAACACACGGGGCAAGCTAAAGATTAAGCTATATGAAGCTAGTTGCATACGTAACATCATCCAGTCGACAACATCAAAGTCAAAGTCAAAATCATTTATTTCAATTAGACCAGGAAGGCACTTCTGAACGTCAAAATAAAATATTGAAATATATAAAAAAAATGTCAGTCTTTCGGTCAGTCCTCTGTTATTTGCTCGTTCCAAAGTGTAGATTAGACCCAGACCCAAATAGACTAAGCAGAGATACAGTAGGTATGTATGTACATACACAACATACAAAAAATAAATTATAGTTAGGAGCAAACATTTCCAGGACACAATTTTCGACAACCAGAAAATGAACCCCGGACCACATGCCAGGCATTTTTATAATACCCATAGATCAAATGAGTAAGTATGCAAGCAATTTTCTCAAATCATTAGCGCACTAAAGCGAGCATCATTTTAAAAATTATTTATTTAGTTAATTAACTTCTAAGAACATTTGAGTGCGCGTGCGCATAAAAAACCGCGTTGTTGTCATCGTATCGTCTCGACCAATGAGAGGCGAGCGCGCGAAAAAACGTTGTAATTAAAAATTCAGAAGCCAAAATGGTGGATAATGTGATGTCGACTGGCGAGTTTTTCGGACACGTCGTGTTGACTGTCCAGGCGATACACGTACTTAGGTATCGTCATGAGCTAATGTTCACATGTAAACAGCAGCTCATGTAGTGTAGATGTCCAGTCAACAAGGATGTAGCGAGGTTGACTGTCCAGGCGACACACGTACTTAGGTATCGTCATGAGCTAATGTTCACATGTAAACAGCAGCTCATATAGTGTAGATGTCCAGTCATCAAGGATGTAGCGAGGTGGACTATCCAGGCGACACACGTACTTAGGTATCGTCATGAGTAAACAGCAGCTCGTGTAGTGTAGATGTCCGTTTAACTCCTGAGTGTAAGGTCTTACTAATTATTATGTACAGTGCCCCCTGCAGGCAGTTTTTGTGACTACAATTTGGCCACGATTGGATATGTTGGTCGCTAAATGATTTTGACAGATCAAAGATGTTTTAAGAATACAGCGTTTGGGATGCGATGGAGCCCAAACTGCGTGTTGTTGGATATTAGCGGATAAGAAGGACAGTGCACTTGTTTTTAATATTTGATGGGCCGACTTTTGACCACTATCTCGCCATGGTGCGGTCTACGAAGGAGCACGTCGTCCCATAAGCAACCTATTCACTCGGGCCTTGAAGGTTATACCCTTTTACATACAGATGATAGTTATATCATTAGGAAATTGAAAATGATGAAATTAAATGATATTTGTATTATGTCTACTGCCTCGTTGGCCGAGTGTTCGCAAATGCGACAAACCCCGGTCGACCAAAGTATTACTAGGTTTAAACTGTCAAACACCAAGCGGTCACCGGTGACCGCGACCTATTGTTCTTTAATTGTGTCTATAAAACCGGTACCTACTCGACGAGTTAAAAAAAATCTCAATAGTAGCACGGAATCTGGAATTGTGCCCGGTATATGGCAGTAGACTCACCCTCTATCTCTATTACATGGGACTCATAACATAGAGGTAAACAGTGCAAAGTGGGTGTTTCATTGTACAGTTGCGTTTAGTGCCGTAATGTCCACCTCCGCTTATCCTTTCGGAGATAAAAGGCGTGATATTATGTTCTGTTATGTATTTTGTAAACGTATTTCACGAATCTCCAACATAAAACTTCGGAGGGTAACATTTTTTACTAAAATCAAAATTGACACTTAAAAAATACATTAATAGGTACTGTGATAATGGAAAATAACATACATATTATAATATTATACAATAGCATCCTCCGTAATATACGAAAGATTTAAACAGTAGAAGCAAATGGTCGCGGAGAACCTAACGTGTAACCGAGGCTCCGGCTCGACGTGCAGGTGAGGGAACGGGGTGGTTTTTAGTCAGTAAGAGTCTGACACTCCCTTTCGCCTCACCCGGGCGGGTCCCAAGCCTCAACCTCTCCGACGCTCTTAAGGATCTTGAATGTGTATCATGCTGGAACTTGAAGCGTTCTTTAAGATATTTAGGGGTCGCAGGATTGTACAGAATACTGTAAAGTAATGACAATCTTTATATTTATAATTCTTCTGTGAGTGTGTATGTCACTGAACTTCTTTCAAACGACTGGATGAAATTTTTTGTGTGTCTTCAAGGGGATCTGGGAATGGTTTACATTCACAAATCAGCCCGGCAGATGGCGCTGCAGTCGGTTTTTAGGTTATTTATCTATACCTATTATTACAGGACAACGTCTGTCGGGTCCGCTAGTATATGCATATTCCGGCGAAGGCGGATCGGAAGCCACTTGACTTTATTGCGATATTCGGAAATGTGGTCATATTTGCGTAAACCAAATATGAACCTTATACTGAAGTGATTTTCGATGACTTCCAACCTTAAAAAAAATACTATAATTAAGGACCGTTTTTGCAATAAACAGGTAATTCTTAACTGTAGAATAAAATTCACATTTGACAGATTTTAGTATGGAAATATTGTCAAATATTCCTCTGATAAAGTTTAACTGAGCATTGAATAATCAGATCAGATCTAAGAATTTTCAGATCCAAACAACTTAATACTTACCTTACCCAAGCCAGATATCTTCAAATGCGACTTGCACATCAGTCGCGATAAATACGTCGATAGTATCGGCGCTTCGACAAAAGGGTCGCCTGACAAAGCCTACCTTAGTTTTGACAAAAAACTATTTTGCGATTTCCTGTCCTTTACATTCCTTTCTTCGAGTTAGGATTGAGGCGTATTGGTAGCTATGCTATGGTGTAATATGTTTGTAGACATTATAGCTGTTATTATAGCTACTTAAATTCAATTTCAATACTACTACTACTACTTTTTTTTAAGGGGGAAAATCATCGAATGACTACTATTTTGCGATTTCCTGTCTTTTACATTCCTTTCTTTGAGTTAGGATTGAGGCGTATTGGTAGCTATGCTATGGTATAATATGTTTGTAGACATTATAACTGTGGTTTTAGCTACTAACACTTACACTACTACAACTTTTTTTTTAAGAGGGAAAATCATCGAATGACTGCTCCGGCCTGGGTGAGGCGGGAGGGAGTGTCAGACTCTTACTGTCTAAAAACCACCCCGTTCCTACTCCTGCACGTCGAGCCGGAGCCCCGGTAACCCGTTAGGTTCTCCGCGACACCACTACTACAACTACTACTACACAAAAATAAATTTGTATCAGAGACATTGTAGAACATACTTTTTTAAAAGAGTAACGAATGGAGTTTCTTGCTCGTTCTTCTCTATTCGAATCTACATTTTGGAATGAGCACCTAGCTTCACCTAACTTCACTGACGGGCTGACTGACTGACTATTATTTATTTTGTATGTATTTGTTGACGTTTCAAAAGTACCAGATTATGGGCTCGAAACCTACCAACTGCCAGTACCAATGTGACTTTTTTCGAGTTACGTATAATAATATAAGTTTGAAATTACCCACCCGCATTGAATTAGCGTGGTGTCAATCCTCAAGCTTCTCCGTGAGAGAAGAGGCCTTTGGTCAGCGGTGGGCACCGCATCTGCTTGTTTGCTTCTTGCAAAATAAACAAAACCTAATCTAACCTATTTGGTAGGTAATCAATTAGATATTTTATAAAGGTCTTAAAATGAACAAAATCATCATACCTATATTTTGCTACGTTACTCATACCGTAGAAAAATCTCATCAACTTATCAATAGCAAAGCTATACTTTCTAGCTTCAAATATCATAGCTTTAACTACAAAACAGTCCTGTCGAAAATGTGTCTAGCTAGATTTATGACTAACTTTGCAACCCGGATACGGTTGCTTTAAACTTCAATCGAAAGAAACTCTTTTCAAAATGGCCGCCCATTCAATAGGTGTGAATAACGCTACAAGGATGCGTTTTGTTAACGAATTATAAAGAAATGTGAATGATTTATTGATGACACTTAATATTGGTTTGGCAAGTCATAGCAAAGTAGCTTCTGTTTTTATAATAACTATCGTGAGACATACTAAATTAAGTAAAAGACGTCGCGCAGCTCACTGGCTGGCGTTGGCGCTCGCTGCTCGGCCGCGACCGGGCACGCTGCTCATGAGGAAGCACCCCTCTTTGGTTCGAAACTAGTAGAGCTTTTCTCAGTATATTCACGTGAGTAACCCGCGATTTTACTTAAAGTAGCTTCTACATAACCCCGAAGGGGTAGGCAGAGGTGCACATTACGGCACTCAATGCCACTGTACTGTGTAATACCCACTTTTCACTATTTCAAACACAAGGAGAAGGTTCTCAATAGGGTAGATGCCTAATTTTTATTTTAATGTCCGTCTGGTACATTATTTTAAATCATTAGACACGTAGTTTTTATTTTCTTACAGAAACGAATATTCTCGACGATATATTGATTTAAAATGTCGCGTGACGTCACTTCTATGTACATTTTATACGTGGAAATGATGTTTTAGCCCCCACTCCTAAACTTTGATTCGTTTTATCTAGGTATTTTTTTATTATACCTACGACATAATAAAAAAATACGTATCTAATATTTATTCATTACCTAACTTACGGACTAATTAGGTTTTTAATTTTCAGACCGTCATCATCCCAATTCGACTGAATTTTTTGTTAAGTTTGTTACCTGATTTCTCGAAGACGCCTGGACCGATTTTAAAAATTCTTTTTTTATTTAAATGGGTAGGTTTGTCATTTGGTCCCATTGTCATCAAGTCAGGATCTGATGATGGAATCCCAGAGGAACTGAGGCACCGACTTATAACCTATCAATGGGTGTGTAAGCTATTAGTACGTACAACCAATAATAGTTATTTTTTTCCTTTTTAGTTTTTATTGTCATCGACAGATTATAACAGTCCACTGCTGAACTACGAGCCACGTTTATATAATCTCCAGGCTTAGCAAGTGGGTTGGAGATGGTTATTGATTTCGACGATATGAGACTACACATTTGCCAGAGACCGTGCAGCAGCGCTCTCTGATAAACCTGAACCTTTTATACTGCGACCTCCAACCCGCCTGTATAACATACTGATTATGACAAACCCCTCTTATGTAGAGGAGGCTGATACTTCAGCAGTGGACTGTCACCCGCTGTTGATAGTGATAAACACTAATCCAGACTTGTGGTGTGCAGAATTTGTGGTCGTTGAAGATTGCAGTATAAAAGGTTCAGGTTTATCAGAAAGCGCTGCTGCCCGGTCTCTGACAAATGTAGTTTCTTATTCGGGTATACGACACCCGCGGGAAGAGTAGCGGTGGTGACAAATGTATTTTAGTCTTTTCTTTCGATTTATCATACACTGGCCACAAATCTAAAAGATTGAAAGTCTAAAAGTTCCACTATATTTTTACCCATCCCGGATATCAAACCCACAGCAGTTGTAGACGAATGAGTCGGTTAAAGTAAATATTATAATGACTATTGACCTAACACAAATTCACAGGACATAAAGAATAGACGTTGGTCGTTTTTTTCAAGATGGCCGCTCATTTGGCGCGTATTGTTGAGCGCGCCATGTTTTTTGAACTGTCACTGGCGAGTGAAGCGGACGTTTTGTATTTTTTTTCAATTCACTTTTACAAAGATACAATTAAAAGTGATGTGATTTTTTCACGATGTAAGTAGACTACATTCAAGTTACGCTAGGGGCTTATTGATTAAGTGGGTCTAGATACAAAAATTATACCATAAAAACTTTGTCTTTAGAGATAAATAAAGACATTTATGCGTTCATAAAATAAAAAACTAAGAAGAAATTAAGGTTGTACTTTAATAAGCTGGATTTAAGTATTGGGTGATGCGCAAAGTTAATGTTTAACTTCAAATTCAACTCAGAGTAGTCAGTCAGTATTTTATAACCTATTTGCAGAAATATATTTCATCATTTCATTTCATTTCAAACTCTGTGGATGAGGCTAACCACGTATCGTGGCTCCAAATAAGGCAGGAGTAGGAACGATAGGTGTTTAGTCAATAAGAGTCTGACACTCTCGCTTCACACAAAGCAGAAAAGGGCAGTTTATTTTCCATCCTGACGAAACTACCTTAAAAATACTTCCTTGGGAACTTAAAAAATAAAAATCATCACCATCATCATCATTAACAGCCTATAAATGCCCACTGCTGAGCAAAGCCTCTTTTCACACGGAGAAGGTTTAAGCATCAATCACCACGCTTGCTCATTAGGTTGGCGATTTTAAACTTACAATTTAGAAATTATAAGCCCAGGTTTCCTCACGATGTTTTCCTTCGCCGTTTGGCAGTGGTGTCTAGATAATCTTAGAAAGTGCATAAAACTCAGAAAATGTCACATTGGTACCGTTGGTAGGTTTCGAGCCCGCACCCTCATGCATGAGAAGCTTAACCTTCGGGCCACCACGACATTCATCAGAAATAAAAAGATTTAACTATAAATATTTATTTAATGTGTGATGTAGAGACAAGGATTGAAAAGGGAATGTTACGCGGGTTTGGACATGTAGAAAGGATGGATGAAAGTAGAGTAACGAAAGAAGTATACAGAGCGGATATGAATGGGGCCGTCGGTAGAGGGCGCCCCAGACGGACATTATAGTGACCAGATTGGCGATATATTAAAGAAGGGCCAAATTAAAAGTACCCTTAACCGACGAGCACGCATGAAAAGATTGATGACTGTTAATGAAGCTAAAGAGGTATGTAGGAATCGTAGTAATTGGCGTTCCATAGTCTCTGCCTACCACCATGGTAGACAGGCGTGAAGTTATGTATGTATGTATTTCTTTAGTCTCATGTCCATTTTACTCGCCAGTATAACCAACATGGGTATGTTTATTCAACGAGTCACTGTGTGAGAACAGATGACAGCTACACCGTCAGTAGATGACTTCATAAGGAAATAGAAGCCGTTCGATCATCATGAAGTCAAAGTCAAAAATATATTTGTTTTATGGGAGCCAAGGAGCAGACGGATCACCTGATGGTAAGCAATCGGCGCTGCGCATGGACACCCGGAACACTAAGCTATTACAAGACTTACTGCCGAACTCAAAGTCATTTAATGGCTACTTAATAGCCATTAAAGGACCCCGTCCTTAGATGCCTGCGCATAGACACCTGGAACACTAGAGGTGTTACAAGTGCGTTGCCGGCTATTTTGGGGGTTAGGGGTTGAGGATTGGATTTGAGGGCGATAGGGGGCTCCACTGCCCTCACTTACACGGCTGCACACAACGCTGTTTTTTTTTTGAGGGGAAAATCGTCCAATAACTTCTCCTGCCCGGGCGAGGCGAGAGGGAGTGTCAGACTCTTATTGACTAAACACCACCCCGTCCCTACTCCTGCACTTCAAGCCGGAACCCCGGTAACCCGTTAAGTTTTCCGTGGATCCGTATCGGCATCAGCCTTATTGGGCCGATACCCATGCTCGCCGACCGCAGACCCGCGCTTACGGTGGCCGGAGATCGTCCTGCGGTCCCCGACGCGACGCCTGGAGTGTCTCTTGCGACGGCTGAGGCGTGAGGACGCTATTTCCTTCACGCGCTCCGCCTCCTTAGCTAACAGGATTACTTCGCAGAAGGAGGAGACGGCATCCCAGTCCCCCTCGCTCCGTACCATGGTCTGAACCAGTGCCGGACGGGTAGTGTAACGCCGGTGTACTGTGAGGCCGTGGCATCACGCCGGTCGAGCCGACACAGCAGTGCTGAAGCATAGCTGTCCTACATTTAAAATGCCATGTGATGACACAATCTACTGCTAGACTATGAGGCTCCTCTACATAAGAGGAACTGTCATAATCTCTAGACTTAGCAGCCGGGTTGGAGATCGCAGTATAAAAGGTTCAGGTTTGTCAGAGAGCGCTGCTGCCCGGTCTCTGTCAAATGAAGTCCCCTAGTCGGGTATACGACACCCGCGGGAAGAGTAGCTATAGTAATAGATATATTCTACATTGCTATACGTCTTTGACACCAAAACATAATGGGTCACTTGGCTTGACAGTCTCTTGGTCGGGTATACGACACCCGCGGGAAGAGTAGCGGTGGTGGCAAATGTATTCTTCTCTGCCGGTACACAGGTATTGCATCTTGCTTACTAGTAACCATTTTAACCAATGAGGTCGAAGAAAAAAGTATTTAAACGACAAAAATGTATACTAAGAACACAATTAGGCGGCGAAAAATGAAAATATTTTTGTATTTTTCCACAACATGGCTGACTTGACAAACGTATTGAGTTCCATATCAATTTCCCAAAACGCAACCTTAAAGATACCAATTCCAAAGCACATTTTCGCTTACCAAAATGAAAGTATCAAAGAGCATTTTTCGCAATTATCTCTACAGTCGATTTTAAAACGTATTAAGTAACAAATAAAGCTATTTTTTCGATAGCAAGAATGGTATGAACAAAATTTTTAACCGAAAGATCAATTAAAAAAATCCTCCACTGAAAAAACATTAAGTTTCTGTTTAAACTATAGTCCTTAGACCCGACTTTGTCTGTGTTTCTCATCATTATTTTTGAAAAGCTTAAAAACGCTGTCTTTTAAGCCCGATCAGTTAGGTAGTAAGCAGATCTAGTACCTAAGCAGTCCAAGGTTCCATCAGCGACCTTCCAATTCCATCATCAAACCAGCTCGATAGTACCATAACATTGTCAAGTGTGGGAGAGCCATGCTTCGGCACGAATGGGCCGGCTCGACCGGAGTGATACCACGTGAAGCAACGCTTGCGTTGTGTTTCGTTGTGTGAGTGAGGTTACCGGGGGCCCAATTACCGTCCCCCTCCCCCCTTCCCCAATTCCTGAATCCTCAACAATCCTCAAACTCCTAATCCCCAAAAAGCCGGTAACGCAATTGTAACGCCTCTGGTGTTCCCAGTGTCCATGGGCGACGCCGATTGCTTACCATCAGGTGATCCGTATGCTCGTTTACCGGCGTATGCCGTAAAATAAGTTGTATTGTCATCTTATCTACATACAATTGCCAAGTTTCACGATGTTACAGCAATTAGAAGTGTGTGCAATTCAATTCAATTACATAGTTCGTTATTGGTAGAACGACTCCGGCTGTATGCAGGAGTAGGAACGGGGTGGTGTTTAGTCAGTAAGAGTCTGACACTCTGGAGTCATTAAATGATTTTTTCCCTTCAAAAAAGACGGACAAACAGACAAGATTATACTGTGTTACAATCATTTGAGGCATACACATTGGCATACCAAGTCGTTGTATTAAAACATAGCTTGAATATATGACATACTATGACGGACGCTCGGGTTCGCCTGCAAATTATAATTGCTAGCGATACTGTTGAAAGGGTACCATAGATTATTTTTGTAGAGGGTATAATCAATTAACATATTTGGGAACATCTTTCGAAGATATTCATTTCATGTCAAAAAACTACTGTAATTCAAGATTAGTCTATTATAATTCTACTAATATTATAAATCGGAAAGTGAGTTTGTTTGTTTGTTTGTTTGTTCCGCTTTCACGCCGTAACTACTAAACCGATTGCTTTGAATTTTTACAGACGTAAACTTAGAAGTCCGGATTAAATAATAGGGTACTTTTTATCCCGGAAAAATTTGATATTCCCGAGGGAAAACAAAAGTATTGGTATACATAGCGCTGTGTGTATTGGTATATGTCACATAGGCTACTTTTTATCCTTTTGTGACGCCAGCGAAGCCGCGAGTAAAAGCTAGTTCATAATAATGTGGATTAAAATAAGTTTTTGACATTAATTGTTTGGAGGTTCTGTCAAAAATCGATTGTTTTTTTTTATGGCATAAGCCGCTAAACGAGCAGACGGATTACCTGATGGTAAGCAATCGGCGTCGCCCATGGACACATGAAACACCAGAGGCGTAACAAGTGCGTTACCGCCCTTTTGAGGATTAGGAATTCTTGACAGAGACCGGGCAGCAGCGTTCTCTGATAAACCTGAACCTTTTATACTGCGACCTCCAACCCGCCTGGCAAGCTACGACATTATGACAAACCCCTCTTATGTAGAGGAGGCTCATAGTACAGCAGTGGACTGTCACCCACTGTTGATGATGATAAACACTTATGAAGACTTGTGGTGGTTGGAGATCGCAGTGTAAAAGGTTCAGGTGTATCAGAGAGCGCTGCTGCACGGTCTCTGTCTAATGTGTAGTCCCTTAGTCGAGTATACGACACCCGCGGGAAGAGTAGCGGTGGTGATGAATGTATTCTACTCTGACGTCACTACAAGCTTAATCTTTGACGGTATCTTAAAGAATTTGACATATTGCGCGCCCAGTGTCCGTCTGTCATTAGCGGTCGGGACTGGACTGAAACAAGAGTTGTGATATGGTTTGAACGAAGAGTTTTGGATTTTTGGATTTTCTAGAAAATTGGAGAAAAGATTAAGCAGTACCTTTAGTAGGCATACTTATACCGGTTTTTACACCGTTTTTCGCAGCAACAATGCGACTGGAAAATACCTTGCTTGACCCAGGAATCAAATCCAAACAATATACAACATGTAACGTAATTAATGCACACCCTCAAACACCCCAATTAGAATATTACGTTATAATCATAATATACCTCTATACACTAAATTTATAATTTAACATGTATATGCATCCTTACTGGTCTTGTCATAAGGTTTATTTTTCTTTATTTTGTATTGAATGATATAATTTGTATTCATCATCAACAGCCTATAAATGCCCACTGCTGAGCAAAGCTTCTTCTCACACGGAGAAGGTTAGAGTAGAGCATTAATCACCACGCTTGCTCAATGCGGGTTGGCGATTTCAAACTTATAATTAGAAATTATAAGCCCAGGTTTCCTCACGATGTTTTTCCTTCACCGTTTGTCAGTGGTGTCTAAATAATCTTAGAAAGTACATATAACTCGGAAAAAGTCACATTGGTACTTGCCGTTGGTAGGTTTCGAACCCGCACCCTCATGCATGAGAAGTGGGCGTCTTAAACCTCCGGGCCACCACGAACAAATTTGTATTAATACAAATAAAACTGCGATTTTAAAAGTCTTATTGCTTTGACTTACGGTTCATTTCGATTTGTTTTAACAATACAGGGTTAATATGACAATAATTTCCGTAGTTTTAATTATTTTTGGGATAAAAAATTACCTATACTAAATATTATATAAATCGATTCAGTTAATGATTCTCAGGATGTGCGTTATTTAAGTTACATGTTGTATACAATACTTACAATAGTTATTGGTTGACAGTAATGTCATATGTATGTCGTGGTGGGCCGGAGGCTTAAGACGCCCGCTTCTCATACACGAGGCTGCGGGTTCGAAACCTACCAACGGCAAGTACCAATGTGACTTTTTCCGAGTTATATGTACTTTCTAAGATTATCTAGACACCACTGACAAACGGTGAAGGAAAACATCGTGAGGAAACCTGGGCTTATAATTTCTAATTATAAGTTTGAAATCGCCAACCCGCATTGAGCAAGCGTGGTGATTAATGCTCAAACCTTCTCCGTGTGAGAAGAGGCCTTTGGTCAGCAGTAGCTACTTATAGGCTGTTGATATGATGATGTGCTCAGCAGTCACCCAAAGGATAAACTGAAAAGCACAAAAATATTTTACCTGACTCGAGAATCGAACTTAACAATTTTGTTCGGTAATCACGCTCACGACCATTCATACAGTCAATTTTTGAATACTAAATAGCTCAATAAGATTCTGTTCGACACGAGAATCAAACCCAGCACCGTGCTTAAAAGTCACATTTTTGCCGCCTAATAAAGTTTTAAATAAAAACCAAAAAATATCTTACCCGACCCGGGAGTCAAACACGGACCTGACGCTGTAAAACAATCCCTTTGATTACCGGACCCTTTACTAAATAAATATTGAACTTAAATTAATAAGTTTTTGTGTAAGCTGTTAAACAAATACTACTCGTCCCTTTTAAATAAGAGGTCGCGATGTTGTTTAAATTTCGTATTATACACTAATAATATTTTTTGTATATCTGTCTGTGTGTATTTGTCTGCTCTGCCTTGTCCGCCGAGTGGTCGCAATTACGACTGCCGGGCAAGGGGTCTCGGGTTCGATTCCTGGGTCGAGCAAAGTAGGTACAACCGGGGTTTAAAAAAAATCTCAATAGTAGCAGCACCACGGTAATAGTAGCACGGAGTCTATTTTTGAAGGGTGGGGAGGGAAATCCAATGACTTCTCCTGACCTGGGTGAGGCGAGAGGGAGTGTCAGACTCTTACTGACTAAAAACCACCCCGTTTCTACTCTTGATCTTCGAGTCGGAGCCCCGGCAACCCGTTAGACCATCCGCGGCTCCGTATCGGCATCAGCCCTACTGGGCCCCATCTGAGGTGGTCTGATGGCTCTTTAAGGAGCACGCGGAACATGATGCACCTTACGCACGGGTCCAGTTCTGGTCGGGCGGCAAGCTACCCATGCTCGCCGTCCGCAGGCCCGCGCTTACGGTGGCCGGAGATTGTCATCTGTACATGTCCTTTTCTGATTCCCAACCCACCATTCAAGCATAGAAACTGTGGCAAAAAGTGTTTCTTTATTTCTTACTTTAAAGCAAAGTAAAGTCGGGTTCCTAAACTAGAGGTAGTATAGTCTACACTAAGCCATCAACATAATTATACAGTGTGTAACCATAGATTATAAAGTGGAATGCACAAAGACAAACACTCTGTGGATTATGATTGTTGAAACAAAAATAAAAACCGACCACCAACACGCAGGTGATAAGTTATATAGGATGTTACGGGTTATAGGGGGCCATTTTGTTTTTAACCGGCTTCAAAAAAGGAGGATATCTGAAACTATGTACTTATATATGTTATCTCACGATCGGCTGAACAGATTTTGATTTGATTTTCAGAAATGTATTTGTTACACTCAGGAGAAGGTTTTGGCTGACTTCGAAAAGAGGGGGTGAAGTCGGCTTTTTTAAACGTGTTTTTTATACCACGACGGTGGCAAAAAAGCACACGGCCCACCTGATGGTAAGCGGTTACCGTGGCCTATGTACGCTTGCAACACTTGGGGCATTACATGCGTCTTGCCGACCCTTAAGAAACCTATTCACTGCCCTCTTGAAGAACCCCATGTTGTAGCCCACTGGGAAAACCACAGCAGGGAGTTCATTCCACAATCGGTTTTGTTTTTATAAGACTACTAGCATTTACCCGCGGCTTCGCTCGCGTCACAAAAGAATAAAAAGTAACCTATGTGACATATACCATTTCATACAGCGCCATCTATACCAATACTTTTGTTTTTCCTCGGGAATATCATTTTTTTCCGGGTTAAAAAGTACCCTATTATTTAATCCGGACTTCTAACTTTACGTCTGCAAAAATTCAAAGCAATCAGTTGAGTAGTTACGGCGTGAAGGTGGAACAAACAAACAAACTCACTTTCAGATTTATAATATTAGTAAGGATTCAATTATTAAGGCTATTACTGTCATGTTAGAATCATTTAATCATCGCTGGTTATGTTATGTTATCAGGTCTTTGTTGTTGCCTCACTTTGGGCACAATTCCAAAATCTGTGATGTTACATAGAATTTTTAAACTAAAACATTTTCTTCTGTACTCTTTTCTACGTGACGTAATAAATGCATTCTCTTTCTTTCTTCCAAAAATAGTTTTGATTTGTCTAACCATAATTTTCGCAATACGCTGATAAAGTTCAAATTTATGACAGAGCGCTGCTGCCCAGTCTCTATCAGATAGGTCTTAGACAGTTTTTACAACGCCCGCTGAAAGAGTACAAGCGGTGGTGGCAAATGTTTCTATTTCAGTCTGCCTTCACCTCACGCTTTATTAGTCTCTCAACCTTAATAAATGAGTAGACGGATCACCTGATGGTAAGCAATCAGCGCCACCGCCCATGGACACCTAGAACACTAAGTTATTACAAGACTTACCGCTGTACTCAAAGTCATAAATAGTCACAAATAATGGCTAATTAACCCCGTCCTTAGAAATAGTTTTCGGAACAAGAACGGCAGATACAGAGAATTGTGCCCGGTATATGGCAATACGCTCACCCCTATTACATGGGACTCATAACATAAATAGTGAAAAGTGGGTGTTACATTGTACAGTGGCATAATGTGCACCTCTCCTACCCCTTCGAGGATAAAAGACGTGATATTACGTTATTATTGTTTTTTATGGCATAAGCCGGTAAACGAGCAGGCGGATTACCTGATGGTAAGCAATCGGCGTCGCCCATGGACACCTGGAACACCAAAGGCGTTACAAGTGCGTTGCCGGCTTTTTGGGGATTAGGAGTTTGAGGACCTTTGTTATTATGTAACGGTAGACACAATATACGTACGTTTTAGAATTTATAAACCAAAGAAAATAAATCACCCTATACACAAATAAGGCTACGTTTACACTGTCGACCGTCAACTGTGACATTTCACGTCAAATAGTGACATTTACGTGGAAACGAGAGCAGGCACTAATTGACAGGGACAATAAAGTGACAGAACCGATATGGCACTACGTCACTATGTCACTATAGTGCCATTGTTTGATTGGTTCGTGAATTACTTTGCATATCTCACTATTATTATAAATGCGAAGGTTTTTTGTTTGTGTATATGTTTGTTACTTAATCACGTCAAATCGGCTGAAGGGATCGGGATGAAATATGAGACAGGGGTAGATTATGGTTTGGAATAACATATAGGCTACTTTTAATCCTACTGGCAGAAACTAGTTTTGATATCCCCGTCCCCCCTTACTGACGACAGATCAATTTAATATTTGGTACACACTCTTAATGACATTAGGCTCACCCCCTATTACATGGGACTCATAACATAAATAGTGAAAAGTGGGTGTTACTTCTGTGTGCACCTCTGCCTACTCCTACGGGGATAAAAGAAGGCGTGATGTTATGTGATGTATGTTACTCAATCTTGTATTATAACTTTCATGGGTCATACTAAATTAATTATTATGTTTTCGGCTTACTCACGTTATTATTTGACGAGGAACTCGACAGCAGTACAAGCGCGAGAGTCGCCGCGTCGCAGGTCGCGGAATGCTGCTCATGAATATGAGCCTCTAGCATGGCTTGAAATTAGTCGAGTTCCTCGTCAAATAATTGCGTGAGTAAGCCGGAAACATATTCGACTGCACGGTTGGTGCGGTGGCTGGGCAACTGGCTGCCGCGCAACGTGTCGCGGGTTCGATTCCCGCACGGAACAACTCTTTATGTAATCCACAAATTGTTGTTCCGGGTCTGGGTGGCATGTGTATGTGAACTTGTATGTGTGTAAACGTACACACGACATAGGAGAAAAATCTAGTGTGGGGCAACGTTAAAAAAAAAATATCTTGAATCTTGACGACAATACACATTGAAACCGTTTAACATATTTCTTATGTATTACAAGTTTGTAAATAAAGGCGTTATTCGCAGAAAGAGCTAAACAGAAGTGCATACGTCATTCTAAAAAAATGCTACTTAAATATTTGTCCCATTATGTTAAAGGGTTGGCTAAAAGATCAGCCTCAATTCTAAACTCCGTGATAATACTAAGAATTTATAAAAACCCAAAATAAAAATACTTATCCAAAATATTTTGGTCGACATTTTTTTTTAATATTTATAATCTGCTTCCAATTTCCTACGAATAGGTTTGACATTTGCCTAATTCCATATTTAAAATCGAACGCCGTGTTCCAATTTCAAAATTCTTCGTATTTAGGTAGTTGTGTCAAAACCAATTTGGATTTAGAACGACAATACATCTGTTAGATTTTGCGGTTCTTTACAAACTTAATTTTGATGATAATATAATTTAGTAAAAGTTTTATTTCAATATGTGTTAGATAGAAAATCGAATACAAAGAAATGAATTTAACTGCAACATTAAATTTGTTGTTCTAATACCGAAAATCTTTAGAATTCTATTGAAGATGATACAACCAATTTACTTTTAACAGTCAATCAAAATACACATCGCCTTAATATCTAAGAAATAAAGTTCTAAGTCGCTTGAAAAATAATATAGACAGGTGCATTGAAAAATTGGTTTTTATGGTTCCTTCAATTTTTAATCCGCAGAGAATAGTTCCATTTTCAAACAAAAGTTTCTTTTATACTTCGGCGTTGCTCTATGGTAACTTTATACTTTTGAAATTCGAATTTCAAATTAGATAAAAGAAAAAAATAGGCAGAAGGCAGATGTTTTTGAGTTTTTGAGTCGCGTACGCATCGCTGACGAACGGACGTGTTGGAGGTCACTCACCTCAATCGGCAAAATGACGTCTAATACAGTAAAATGCGCGAATTGTAATGTGGTGATAGATGAACTATTGTCGTTTATTGTGAACAAAATAGACGTGATGGACCATGATAGTCTCTTACGTTTGTGCGTGACTGCTTTTAATGCTGAGGAAGTGGAGAAATCGAAGAAATTGTTATTCGATTCCATTACTACGGATATCCGAAACGTAAAAAGGAAAGGGAAAGGTGAGAGCAAGATGCAAAAAGACCTGGATGATATAGTGATTGTAATTAAAAGTATTGACCCGGAAATAATGCCAGTTTTTGTTGCTAAGGATTTACAAAGGCTGCCACCTGTGACCTTTGACCATATTGATGTAACCGGTTTGTTAAAGAAATTGCTCTTAATAAGTTCCCAAGTGAAAGATATTCAAGAAAGTTATGTGTCAAAAGAACTGCTTGAAAGTAAGTTATCGAGTTTCACTTTAGACTCGGAGTCAGTAAAAGACAAAGAAGAAAAAATTGTTTACATTGCGGGTAGCGGGCCGGTGACATTGAAATCAGCTGTGGAGGTATCACAGGCGCAGGTGCCATTAGACAAGGGCGGTCGTAGCCCATCTCACTCGCACCCACTGAGAACGGATGCGCACGAGTGTGAAAGTATGACAATGTCACCGAGCGATGACGCGCTTATCGATCAGAGTGAGTTAGCGATACGTGCAGGAGAGAGAAAGCAGGATAAACTGACAGGTCGTGATGTAAACAATTGTGTAGCCACGGTATTGAATCGAAATGAAGAAAGATCACCACGGGTACGAACATCTTTTGTGGATGTGATTCGTAGGGACGATTTACAGTTACAGTCGGAACAACCGGGTGAATGGGTGCAGGTAACTAGAAAAAAAAGAATACGCTCTCAAAATACAAATAAATTTGCAACATTGAAGGGCAAAGCGGATTTAGATCAAAATTGTAAGTTTAAGGCGGCTGACATCAAAATCCCCCTCTTCATCACGAATGTTCATAAGGAAGTCACAGAAGCAGATGTAGCAGAGTATATCAGGTCAAAAACCGCCGAGGAAGTTGCCCCTATTAAAATTAAAATGGCAAAGGAAAGGAACTATAGCGCCTTTAAGTTCTATGTGAGCAAAACACAAGTATGCACCTTTTTAAATGATAATTTGTGGCCGACTGGTATTTCGTTCAGGCGTTTTATCAACATGAATGATCCAATGAGGCGTAGTTAAATAATTTTAATGGATAGATTGCGAAATACAAAAATCATCTCCTACAATTGCAAGTCTGTAAAGCGATCATGGGAAGGTCTTAAAGGTTTATGTGATAAGGGAGACATAATTGCCCTTCAGGAGACGTGGATTATGCCCCATGATTTACCGATGCTAAACAGGATACATGAGGAGTTCAGTGGTACGGGTACATCAGCGGTGGATGCATCGGCGGGTTTGCTCAGAGGCAGGCCATATGGAGGTGTGGCCATTTTGTGGAGAAATAAAGTGTTTAGATCAGTTACGGTTATAGACTGTGGAGATGTGCGGTTAGCGGCCGTGAAAGTGAATTTAATTGACAAATCTGTGATGGTGTTTAGTGTGTATATGCCAACGGATTGCCTGGACAATTTACCCGAGTTCACACAATGTTTAGGTAAAATTAGTTCTGTAATGGAGGAGCATAATGATACTCCTACTGTTTATATATTGGGTGATTTTAATGCTCATCCAAACGAACTGTTTTATGACCATTTGATGGACTTCTGTCGTGACCAGCAGTGGTCATGTGTGGATATGACGGAGTTGGGTGAGTCAGACACGTATACCTTTGTAAGCGAAGCCCATGGTTGTGCGAGATGGTTAGATCATTGCGTCGTAACTGAATCAGGGCTACCGGCTATTACTCGTGTGTGGGTGGATTATGACGTACGGTGGTCTGACCATTTCCCACTTATACTAGAATGTGATTGGCAGCGTGTAGTATGTAGGGAAAGGGTGACGCGTGCTCTGGGCCCTAACAAGGTGTTGTGGGGTGAGCGTACACCTGACCAGATAAGGTGTTATCACGATATATGTCAGTCAGAACTCAAATACATTGATTTTCCGTCTCAATTATCGCAGTGTTGCGACGAGCTGTGTTCAATATCAGAACATAGGCGATTACTTCGGGACATGTACTTGAGGTTGGTTACCATCTTGACGGAAGCTGCAGTGGCCACACACTCGCGGGCGAGACGGCGGAGGAGGGGTGGTGACATTGCGGGATGGAACATGCATGTTAAAGATTATTATAAGGATGCTAGGTTGAAATTTTGTGCGTGGGCTGACGAAGGAAAAAAGAGGTATGGTGAAAGGTATGAGGAGATGTGCGAGAGCAGGAAGGCATTCAAAAAAAAGCTTAAATGGTGTCAGGATAGGCAAGAGCAAATTAAGATGGATAACCTTGCTTCTCATCATGCTAAAAAAGATTTCAAGCAATTTTGGAAGCAAACAAGTAAACTTAGCTGTAGACCTGGCCTACCTGTGAGCATAGATGGTATTAATGATCACAGGGAGATAGCGAACCTTTTTAAGGAGTACTTTGAGATCAAACCACACCATGGTACTGTGATCACATCCAGTCAATCCGTAGAGTGTGGGGCTGTCAACCATCGGAGGTCGGTTCGGTTTACAGCTAAGGAAGTACGAGAGGTTATAAGAGGAATGGCTAGAGGCAAGTCTCCGGGGTATGATGGCCTCAGCATTGAACACCTCAAAAATGCTGGGGTTCATCTGCCCCGCATACTCTCAATGTTTTATAATTTATGTCTTTGTCATAGTTACTTACCAGAGGAATTAACTAAAACAATTGTTGTACCAATAGTAAAGAATAAAACGGGGGATATATCAGACAAAAACAATTATCGCCCCATATCACTGGCAACCGTAATCGCGAAGGTGCTTGATAGCCTGCTTAATAATATTCTTGTGAAACACATAAAGTTGCATGATGCCCAGTTCGGTTTTAGAGCTGGCCTTTCTACTGAGAGTGCCATTGTGTGTCTTAAGCAGACTGTCAGGTACTATACGGACAGGGGGACGCCGGTATACGCGTGCTTCCTGGATTTGTCAAAAGCTTTTGACTGTGTTAGATATGACAAATTGTGGGGCAAACTGGCGAGTGCGGGTGTACCGGTGGAAGTTACAGCGTTGCTGAAGGGCTGGTATGGTTGTCAGAAAAATCAGGTGAGGTGGGGAGAAGTCTTGTCGGAAGCTTATGGCATGGAGTGTGGTGTGAGACAGGGAGGACTCACCTCTCCTCTGCTGTTTAACCTGTACATAAACGACTTGATCGGCGAACTCAGTGATACACATACAGGGTGTCATATTGATGACGTTTGTGTCAGTAATTTAAGTTACGCGGACGATATGGTGTTGCTGGGGCCGTCGGTGGGAGCGATCAGGAAGTTGGTGGCTATCTGCGGGACATATGCAGTGGAGCATGGACTGAAATATAATGCAAAAAAGAGCGAAATCATGATATTTAAAAGTAAAAAAAACGCTCCATTTCATGTTCCGCCAATTATGTTGAACGGGGTGGCTTTAGGGATGGTGGCTAGCTTCAGGTACCTAGGACATATTCTCACTGAAGATTTGACGGATGATGCTGATTTGGAAAGAGAACGAAGGGCATTGGCGGTGCGGGGTAATATGATCGTTCGGAGATTTGCGCGTTGCTCGGTGGAAGTAAAAATACTTCTGTTTAAGGCATACTGCCAATCTTTTTACGCAAGTAGCTTATGGTTGAGTCATACTCGGCGGGCCGCGGATGTCATTAGAGTCCAGTACAACAATGTGTTTAGGATGCTGTTGCGGCTGCCTCGGTACTGCAGTGCTTCTGCTATGTTTGCAGAGGCGCGCACTGATGGCTTTCATGCAATTATGCGGAAGAAAGTCGCTTCTATTTTCATGCGTGTGAGGGGCAGTAGCAACGGCATCCTGAAGATGATTGCTTCACGGGCGGATTGCCCAATCCAGCGGAGATGGATGGATATCGTGTTGGGGCTGTAGACGTCGGTAATCTCTCGATCTCTGTACGGTCCAATCACGCATAGCGGGTATCGTGTCTGATTCTCCAATGGTTTTGATTATATTGTTACTTTTGACATTGTTGAGTTTTATGTTTTATTGATAGTGTGACTTTTATATTTTGTTGTATTCCTTAATTTAAATTTTATTGCTTGGTTGTTAGTTATTTTCTTCATCAATTATTATTATTCTGGCTGTATGGACTTTGTCTGACATTAAATGAATTTATTATTATTATTATTATTATTATTATTTTGCCAAATCTAATCTTTTCGCGCCTTTTATTTGTGAATGCAAAAAAACCAACAATGGCTTCTTGTTGCTTATGATTTTGACTCGAATTACTTTATATATAAATTCTGTAATAGGTAGCACACAATACTATCAGTAGCAATAAAGCTTTTTTTTTGTAAGGGGGGAAAATCATCGAATGACTGCTCCCGCCTGGGTGAGGCGGGATGGAGTGTCAGACTCTTACTGACTAAAAACCACCCCGTTCCTTCTCCTGCACGTCGAGCCGGAGCCCGGTTACCCGTTAGGTTCTCCGCGACAGCAATAAAGCTTACAGTTGTCCTGCTAGTAAGCAGACATCGTAGTCTAAGTACACCAGCAATTGTAGCCAAATGCCATTTAGCGCTTGTCTACATGTAGAATAGAAAACCAAATTATATGGAATTGACGTAAATTTTAACACTTATCAGTGTCATCCCCATACATTTAGTTTTCTACTCTCTCTGTAGACAAGCGCTAAAGTGGTGTTTGGCTAAAGGTAGGAAGTCTCGAGGTAGCACGAGTGTGTTGGCGACTGTAGTAAGTTGTTTAATTGCGTCATTATATCAAAGAGCCCTCCTCTTTAAAAACGACGAACAATTTAATCAAATTATTACTATGTTTTTACTGTTCACCACCGCTACTCTTCACGCGGGTGTCGTATACCCGACTAAGGGACTACACATTTTTTTAACCGTTCAAACCGTTGCCTAGAATTGTCTCCTGTGTCGTGTGTACGTTTACAAACATACAAGTTCACATACACATGACACCCAGACACGGAACAACAATCTGTGGATCACATAAAGAGTTGTTCCATGAGGGAATCGAACGCGTGACACGTTGCGCGGCAGCCAGTTGCTCAGTGCAGTTCATTAGACAGAGACAGGGCAGCAGCGGTCTCTGATAAACCTGAACCTTTTATACTGCGACCTCGAACCTGCCTGCGGAGATTATGACAAACCCCTCTTATGTAGAGGAGACTCATAGTACAGCAGTGACGTCACTGTTGATGATGATGATAATGAAACTCTTACTAGAGAGGAATCAAACCTGTCGCGGAGAACCTAACGGGTAACCGGGGCTCCGGCTCGACGTGCAGGAGAAGGAACGGGGTGGTTTTTAGTCAGTAAGAGTCTGACACTCCCTTCCGCCTCACCCAGGCGGGAGCAGTCATTCGATGATTTTCACCCCTTAAAAAAAACCTAGAGAACACCCTAGACAAGCACCTCATAGGCGTCCTTAATTTTTCTTAGCGCCATAGGGGTAGGCAGAACATTACGGCACTGAATGCCACTGTACAATGTAACACTCAATTTTCACTATTTATGTTATAAGTTTCATTTAAGGATGGTGAGTCTATTGCCATATACCGGGCACAATTCCGCACTCCGTGCATACTACCTACTGTGATTTTTTTAAAGTAATATTTTGTTCAACCCGGGATTTGAACCTGAGACCCTGGTAGTCACACTTGCGACCACTCGGCCAACGAGGCAGTCATAGTTATAATTAACTGTTAAATTAGTTGGCGTTACAATTACTTTACACTTCTGCTTACCCAATTTTGTTTAAATAGCGGAAATCGAGACCCCATGGAACGCGCTCATATTGAACTGAACGTACCACATTTTTTCAAACTTATTGTTACCAAAATCCAATATTAGAAGACCTGTGATCCAAAAATACAAGTTCAAAATCAAAGCTCAACTAAACTGGTCACTATTCAAACTTATGAACGAAAACTCCAAATTAAAAATGTTCCGAACCTATTCAATTATGTATGTAGAAAGAGCTCTCTTAATTTTGGACGACGAACATGTGAACCAGCCAACAAACATGACCTATACTTGCATTAACAAACGATCTGTTCCAAGGTCTATTTATACTGGTTATTACGATTATAAATTGACCTCTATTTGAGTGGAATTCTAAAGAATTGGAGGTCTAACTAAATTGGTCATTGATGTGGTATTTCTTTGAAACGAGTCGGTTTTTGTATAGAATTTGACAAAAGATTTTGAATTCAGTTAGTTAGGGCGGTCACAGTTATTTTTTGTATTTATTATTGAACTTTGGTTCACCCGAGAATGTTGTTAACCATTCAAGTCAAAATTTAAACTCAATACAAATAAAAATCTCCAACGATAACTTAGGTATCGTCATGAGCTAATGTTCACATGTAAACAGCAGCTCATGTAGTGTAGATGTCCAGTCAACAAGGATGTAGCGAGGTTGACTGTCCAGGCGACACACGTACTTAGGTATCGTCATGAGCTAATGTTCACATGTAAACAGCAGCTCATGTAGTGTAGATGTCCAGTCAACAAGGATGTAGCGAGGTTGACTGTCCAGGCGACACACGTACTTAGGTAGCGTCATGAGCTAATGTTCACATGTAAACAGCAGCTCATGTAGTGTAGATGTCCAGTCAACAAGGATGTAGCGAGGTTGACTGTCCAGGCGACACACGTACTTAGGTATCGTCATGAGCTAATGTTCACATGTAAACAGCAGCTCATGTAGTGTAGATGTCCAGTCAACAAGGATGTAGCGAGGTTGACTGTCCAGGCGACACACGTACTTAGGTAGCGTCATGAGCTAATGTTCACATGTAAACAGCAGCTCATGTAGTGTAGATGTCCAGTCAACAAGGATGTAGCGAGGTTGACTGTCCAGGCGACATATTTAGAGATCGTTCTCTTGGTCTCATATAATAGTTAATAGTAATTCATATAATGATGAATTACATTATTAAATACAAATACATGTGACGGAGAGTTTGTAATCTCTACATTAGTAACTCAAGAGAGAGCTCCAATGAGTATTTAATTAATTTGGTTCTGTACAAAAAATATTTGAAAAATTAAACTAAGTAAATATGTCACTGTTTGTCCGAAAACACGAAAACTGTGGGACTTAAGTGTTCCGAGCCATGCTTCGGCACGAATGGACCGGCTCGACCGGAGTGATACCACCAACGAGCAGAAAACCGACGTGAAGCAACGCTTGCGTTGTGTTTCGTTGTGTGAGTGATGTTACCGGAGGCCCAATTACCCTCCCCTTCCCCAATCTCCCCAATCCCTGAATCCCCAACGATCCTCAAACTTCTAATTCCCAAAAAGATGGTAACGCACTTGTAACGCCTCTGGTGTTCCAGGTGTCTATGGGCGACGCCGATTGTTTACCATCAAGTGGCCCGTTTGTTTGTTTACCGGTTTATCCCATAAAAAAAATTGAGGCGGTTTTCATCAGAAGATAGAGTGATTCTTGAGGAAGTTTTTAATGGTTTATGAAGATTTAACAGCCGTGTGTAGCAGCTGGCGGAAAGCTGAAATACATGATGGATAGATTCACAACCAGATTAATTAGAAAATAATTAACAGTACAAGTATTATCTGAAAAGTAAGCTAGGTTGACATAAGATACTTTTTGTCGTGGTATTCCGACAGGATCGGTACTGGAGGTCCAATAACCTCCTCTCCAATCCCTTCAATCCCCGAATCCCCAACAATCCTCTTATTCATAATCCCCTAATTGCTGGTGACGCACGCTTCTGGTGTTGCATGTGTCCATGGGCGACGCCGATTGCTTACCATCAGGTGATCCGTCTGCTCGTTCATCGCCTTATTCTATAAAAAAACCTACTCGAATGAAGTCTAAATTCCTCAAAAACCTAGTACTTAGGAAATAAAAGGACTATTATATTTACTCTTCATATTAACAGAATTATACACACACAAATTCTTTTTTCTGCCTCGTACAGCAAAACTGTGGAATGATCTGTCGTCGGCGGTATTTCCGAACCGATACGACCTTCAAGAAAAGAGCGTATTCCTTTTTAAAAGGCCGGCAACGCACCTGTGATTCTGGTGTTGCGGGTGTCCATGGGCGGCGCTGATCGCTTACCATCAGGTGATTCGTCTGCTCGTTTGCCTCCTATTCCATAAAAAAAAAAACAAAGTAAAGCTATTTGTAGTTCGCTTAAATATTTCATGAGGACCCCTAAAATACATTTCAAAAATAAACCGTGGCATCACAGTACCCGCTGAGATTGTTCCTAGAGCCGTCATATTACTTACTTACGGGTGATTAATCAATATAAATAATAACTACACTGTACGATGAACTAATGGTCTTGGTACTTTAAACTATTCGACTGCATGGTTAGCGTAGTTGTTGGGCGATCTGCCGCGGTGTAAGATGTCATGAGCCACGTAAAATTGTATGTAAGCAGGTACTTGACTTAATTAAAAATAAAATCTTTCGACTGTTCAACACATACATAGTATAAAACAAAGTCGCTATCCGCCGTCTCTCTGTCCCTATGTATGCTTAGATCTTTAAAACTACGCAACAGATTTTGATGCGGTTTTTTTTAATAAAGTGATTCTTAAAGAAGGTTTATATGTATAATACATGCATATTGTATCCGTGCGAAGCCGAGGCGAGTCTCTAGTAAAATATAAAAAAAATAATCACATTCATTAATTTTGATTTTATGACCAACCTAATTTTAGTATTTTTCCAGCAATTTTTTAAGAAATAAGTATAGATTTTAACGCCAAAAAACCGTGACGTCACAATACACTATCTCGTACAAAATTCATGGAGAACTATCGTTTTTGACGGTTCGTAAAAAGTATTGAATATGACTAGTTGACAAGTACCCAATTGATTTTCCGAATGAAATTTGGCAAACGCTTAAGCCAAGGATACACTACATTATCCCCAACAATCCTCAAATTCCTAATCCCAAAAGGCCAGCAACGCACTTGTAACGCCTCTGGCGTTCCAGGTGTTCATGGGTGACGCTGATTGCTTACCATCAGGTGGTTACATACCAGCAGGCGAATAGATGGCAGGTGATAATTTACTAAATACTCTTTGATAGTATCAAAACCATTCAGTCTAACTACATGTCACTTAATGTAAGTAAACCGTGGTTAAACGTTGTTTTAAACTGCCACATTGGTCCAGTTGTTACAAGAACGACTGCTCAGTATGAGATCTTTGGTCCGAATCCCAGAAAAATACAAAACTTCTAAGTCAAAGCATTGATTTCAATTAAACCATAATTTGGTACTTTTGAAACGTCAACAAATCCTTACTAATATTATAAATCTGAAAGTGAGTTTGTTTGTTCCACCTTCACGCCGTAACTACTTAACCGATTGCTTTGAATTTTTGCAGAAGTAAAGTTAGAAGTCTGGATTAAATAATAGGGTACTTTTTAACCCGGAAAAATTGATATTCCAGAGGAAAAACAAAAGTATTGGTATAGATGGCGCTGTGTGTATTGGTATATGTCACATAGGCTACTTTTTATTATTTTGTAACGCGAGCGAAGCCACGGGTAAAAGTTAGTACAAAATAAATAATAATGACAGACTATTATTTCAGTATATAGTGACAGTCTGTTTGTCAGTGAAGCTTAGTGAAGCTAGGTGCTCATTCCAAAAAGTTGATTCGAATGGAGAAGAACGAGCAAGAAACTCTATTCGCTACTCTTTTTACGAACTATGTTTTTCAATCTCTCTAAATGGCATCTTTCATAGCACTGTAAAAGAACTTTATGCTTGTTATGAGTCCCATGTAATGGAGGTGAGCCTATTGCCATATACCGGGCACAATTCCAGACTCCCTACTAAGAATTTAAAAAAACCCAGTAATACTTTGCCCGACCCGGGAATTGAACCCGAGACCCCTTGCCCGGCAGTCGCACTCGCGACCACTCAGCTAACGAGGCGCTTCTAATTAAATCAAATATAATTTGTCGGTTCGGAAACGTTAAAATTGAATACGCTTACCTCACCTCTAGGACCAGTTTAACAACTCCTGTACCATAGGGGGTCCGGAAAAATTAAATCGGCAATAAAAATTATTTATTTAATGTATAACATAAAATAATTTAACAATATAATTCAAGTTTATGTATTAAACTAATACCAACTATTTATTCGGTAAATCTTATACTATTATATATAATTAAAAGAATTTGTTTGTTTGTTTGAACGCGTATACCAATAGTAGGTATTACTGGGTTTGTAAAAACCTTAATAGTAGTACGGAGTCTAGAAATGTATCCGGTATATGTCAATAGGCTCACCCCCCATACATGGGACTTATAACATAAATAGTGAAAAGTGGGTGTTACATTGTACAGTGGCATCAAGTGCCATAATGTGCACCTATGCCTACCACTTCGAGGATAAAAGGCGTGATGTTATGCTAAATTATTTTAACTTTTACCAACAATTTATTCGTTATATATTTGATGGGCCGACGTTTGACCACTATCTCGCCTGGTGGTGCACGATGATGCGGTCTACGATGGAGCACGTCGTCCCATAAGCACCCTATTCACTTGGGCCTTGAAGACACCCAGGTTATACCCTTCAGGAAATACAGACTCTGGCAAAGAATTGTTGTAAAGTTATTCTTGATCTTCCTGTCCTTATCCTTTACTTGTGTTTACAATATGTCGTCTTCCATTCTCCCCTATCAGACGTCATCACATCACAAACTCCTTGCTCTTACATATCATTGTTTACACAATCTATAGAGCTTTTTCTTTGATCACCTCTATTTTATCATATTTGTATAAACAAATATTAAATTAATGCATAATTTATTGTATAACATAACAAAAAACATCGACGTAACAATAAAATATTCATAAATTATTTATTACAATACAAAAAATAAATACAATTTGCTTTATATATAAATTAATGAATAAATTTTATAAAATTCTTAATAAATTTGTCTTTTTGTTGAATTTATTTAACATCTACTACTTATATAATCCTTATCCTTACTAATATTATAAATCGGAAAGTGAGTTTGTTTGTTTGTTCCTCTTTCACGCCGTAACTACTAAACCGATTGCTTTGAATTTTTGCAGACGTAAAGTTCTAAGTCCGGATTAAATAAAAGGGTACTTTTTATCCCGGAAAATTGATATTCCCGAGGGAAAACAAAAGTATTGGTATAGATAGCGCTGTGTGAATTGGTATATACATAACACATAGGCTACTTTTTATCATTTTTTGACGCGAGCGAAGCTGCGGGTAAAAGCTAGTATTTTATAAAGGTGAAAGATTTGTTGGTTTGTTTGCATTGAATAAACTCCGAAACTAGTGTACCGATTTGAAAAATTCTTTTACCATTAGAAAGCTTACTTTTCAGGAAGGCATCATAGGCTAAATCACTCTACACCGTGAAATGAGCAAATAGCTTCACTTTTAATGTTTTATTGACGTTCAAAAGTACTTTCTGGTCTAATTGAAATAAATTATTTTGACTTTGACTTTACTTTTTATCCCGATATTGCTACAGCATCACACATCCTATCAGATGAAATCCTGAAGAAACCTGCTGTCCGGTGTCTGTTCTCTTAGTCGGGTGTACTACACCCACGGGAAGAGTAGCGGTGGTTTATATTATTACGCTCGTCTGTCGTCACCACACGGCAACGTAACTCGGGAATCAAACCTAACAACTGAGAATTGAGAAAAATAAGAAGTAAATTTTTACAATCACTTTTATGACATATCGTAAAGATGGCGGGTGGACATGTTTATGTTTCCGAGGTCAGAAAGGACAGACGGACATACGTCTTATAGACTTCTAGACATTATTTGTAGATATTACCAGTTTTTTGACATTTGATTTCTAGATTTTTTAGGGTTCAACGAGTGGAGTCATATTTTGTATTATATATAACAGAAAGAAGAATGAAAGAAAAAACATTTATTTAGCACCAGGCACGATGCAGCATAAATAAAATATAAGAAAGACAATAAAGGTGTGACAGTGGAAGTAATAAAAACATTGAGTTGGAACATTAAAACAGAAGAATTAGAAGAGAGACGCTGACAACATGGCTATGCTAAAACTCACCCACTCAGTGTAAGCCAGGTTACCCAGCACTGATTTTCAGTGGGCACCCATGCAGTGACGCACGGATGGTAGCAACGTTGTATGGTTAGACAAAGACAAAAAAAATATAACATCACGCCTTTTATCCCCGAAGGGGTTTTTTTTTTTTTTTTTTTTTTTTAAGGGGGGAAAATCATCGAATGACTGCTCCCGCCCGGGTGAGGCGGAAGGGAGTGTCAGACTCTTACTGACTAAAAACCACCCCGTTCCTTCTCCTGCACGTCGAGCCGGAGCCCCGGTTACCCGTTAGGTTCTCCGCGACTCCGAATCGGCATCGGCCCTATTGGGCCCCATCTGTGGTGGTCTGATGGCTCTTTGAGGCGCGCGCGGAACGCGACGCGCCGTACGCTCGGGTCTGTTTCTGGTCGGACGGGGAGCCACCCATGCTCGCCGTCCGCAGGCCCGCGCTTACGGTGGCCGGAGATCGTCCCGCGATCCCCGACGCCCGGTGTGTCCTTCGCGATGGCTGGGTTGCGAGGAGGCAGCGCTTCGCTGCCTCACGCGTCCCGCCTCCTCCTTAGCCAGCATGACTGCTTCGCAAAAGGAGGAGACGGCATCCCAGTCCCCCTCGCTCCGCATCATGGCCTGAACTAGGCCCGGACGCGAGAGGTCTCCATCGCCGATCACTTCCCTGAGGGCACGGCGGTGCTCAGCCCACGCAGGGCATTCCGCAACAGTGTGTTCCACCGTGTCCTCAGGGTGGTCCTCGCAGTGATGACACCCGGGCGTTTCCTCCCGCCCCATCAGACACAGGTACCTCCCGAAACTTCCATGTCCGGTGAGGACCTGCGTCAGGCGGTAGGTGAGGACGCCGTAGCGTCTCTCAAGCCACTCCTCAAAGAGGGGACTTACCGCTGCAATGGCAGCGAGCCCATCCCCGAAGGGGTAGGCAGAGGTGCACATTATGCCACTGTACAATGTAACACCCACTTTTCACTATTTATGCTATGAGTCCCATGTTATAGGGGGTGAGCCTATTGCCATATACCGGGCACAATTCCAGACTCCGTGCTACTACTGAGATTTTTTTTAAACCTAGTAAGTAATACTTTGTATTAGTCCAGAGGTTAAAGTGCCGCTTCTCATGTGCGAAGATGCTAATTCTCAAGTACCAAGTACCAATGTGACTTTTTCCGAGTTATATGTACTTTCTAAGATTATTCAGACACCACTGACAAACGGTGAAGGAAAACGTCGTGAGGAAACCTGGGTCTTTAGCCAAACGCCCCTTTAGCGCTTGTCTACAGAGAGAGTTGAAAACTAAATGTATGAGGATGACACTGACAAGTGTCAAAATTTACGTCAATTCCATATAATTTAGTTTTCTATTCTACATGTAGACAAGCGCTACATGGCATTTGGCTACAGCTGCTGGGCTTATAATCAAAGTCGCTATCCGCCGTCTGTCTGTCCCTATGTATGCTTAGATCTTTAAAACTACGCAATGGATTTTGATGTGGTTTTTTTTTAATATATAGAGTGATTCTTAAGGAAGGTTTTATATAATACATGCATTTTGCACCCGTGCGAAGCCGGGGCGGGTCGCTAGTTTCAATTGTAAGATTGAAACCACCTTGAACAAGCCTGGTGATTGATGCTCATCCCTTCTCATGAGAAGAGGGTATGGCTTCGTTACAAAGCAAACAATTTAGTATTTTTTATGGGATATGTCAGTAAACGAGCAGACGGATCACCTGATGGTAAGCAATCGCCGTCACCCATGGACACCTGGAACACGAGAGGCGTGACAAGTGCGTTAACGGCCTTTTGGGGGATTAGAAGTTTAAGGATAGTTGGGGATGCAGGGATTGGAGAGATTGGGGAAGGTGGGGGAGGACTAATTGGGCTTCCGGTAACCTCACTCACTCGACGAAACACAACGCAAGCGTTGCTTCACGTCGGTTCTGCTCGTTGGTGGTATCACTCCGGTCGAGCCGGCCCATTCGTGCCGAAGCATGGCTCTCACACACTATGACGTGAAACAACGCTTGCGTTGTGTTTCGTCGTGTGAGTGAGGCTACGGGAGGCCGAATTACCCTCCCCTTCCCCAATCTCCCCAATTCCTGAACCCCCATCGATCCTCAAACTCCTAATCCCCAAAAGGCCGGTAACGCACTTTTAACGCCTCTGGTGTTCCAGGTGTCCATGGACGACGCCGATTGCTTACCATCAGGTGATCCGTCTGCTCGTTTACCGGCTTATGCCATAAAAAAACTAGGTGGCATTACTAAGAAATCAAAAATGTTAATGTCATCTGATCTGGAAATCGAATCCATGCAAAAACCACATTTATCTACAATTTTCTCAAAACTTTAAAGATTTTAAAAACATTATAATTCTATTATACCTAAGTTTAGAAGACACTAGCATAGCGCCTGCGGCTTCGATCATGTGGAATTTAGAACAATTCTCTCGACTATCCTGTGTATCATGTATGTATGTATAAGTGCAGGAGTAGGAACGGGGTGGTTTGTAGTCAGTAAGAGTCTGACACTGCCTTCCGCCTCACCCAGGCGGGAGACATAATTCGATGACTTTCCCCCCTTTAAAAAAAAAATCTGTCCCGATCGATCCTGACAGGATATCGCCACACTTTTAGGTGTTATATTTAAGATTTAAATTTTATGATTATCTGTAAATATAAATAGTTACTTGTAATTTTAAACAACATTACATCACGCCTTTTATCCCTGATGGGGTAGGCAGAGGTGCACATTACGGCACTTAATGCCACTTAAATGTAACACCCACTTTCCATTATTTATGTTATGAGTCCCATGTAATAGGGGGTGAGCTTATTGCCATATACCGGGCACAATTCCAGACTCCGTGCTATTACTGAGTATTTTTTAAAACTCAGTAATACTTTGCCCGACCCGGGAATCGAACCCGAGACCCCTTGCCCGGCAGTCGCACTTGCGACCACTCGGCAGTCGGCAGTCAGGCAGCAGAGTAGTTTTAAATAGGTATTTAACTTAAACAGTTATATTTTAATGGGGAACGTTATTGTTTTTATCCGAATCGTTACATCTAGGTTAGTATAAGTCATAAATTAAAATTAAATATAATTATATAATAAGTAAGTAAGGCTGCCTCGTTAGCCGAGTGGCCGCAAGTGCGACTGCCGGGCAAGGGGTCTCGGGTTCGATTTTTGAGTCGAGAAAAGTATTACTGGGTTTTAAAAAAATTCTCAGTAGTAGCACGGAGTCTGGAATTGTGCCCGGTATTTGGCAATAAGCTCACCCTCTATTACATGGGGCTCATAACATAAATAATGAAAAGTGGGTGTTACATTGTACAGTGGCATAATGTGCACCTCTGCCTACCCCTTCGGGGATAAAAGGCGTGATTTTATGTTATGTAGATAATAAGTAAATACTGAAATATATTGTAAGTATTTGTAAGACTAATGGCCACACCATCGTATTGGATTAGTCTGTAATAATAGTTGTTAGCATAAAATAAATAAACTTATTATAGTCTAGCTTTCCTCGATAATCACACTTTCCAACACATAACGAATTTTCAAATCCGAACCAGTCGTTGCGGAGATCAGAACGCTCAAACAAACAGACAAACCAAATATTTAACCTTATAATAGAAGTAGATATAGATATGTATATTGTATGTTCGTCTGTCACACCACCAAATCTCAGAAACAAGTTTATTCATTGATTTCTATAATAAATAATTATCTCATTTGAATAATTCTGCAGTTAGGCGCTCACTCTACTAATATTAGATTTTTAACATTCATCCATCTATCTTTTTGGATGTGGTAAATAATACCTACTTAATCCTTTGTGTACCGTCATTATAGACACAATTAAAAAACAATAGGTTGCGGTCACCGGTGTCCTCGCGGTGTTTGACAGTTTAAAGACTATATTGTCGTGGTGGCCCGGAGGTTTAACGCCCGCTTCTCATGCATGAGGGAGCGGACTCCAAATCTACCAACGGCAAGTACCAATGTGACTTTTTCCGAGTTATATGTCCTTTCTATGATTATTTAGACACCACTGACAAACGGTAAAGGAAAACATTGAAGAAACCTGGGCTTATAATTTCTAATTATAAGTTTGTAATCGCCAACCAGCAATGAGCAAGCGTGGTGATTAATGCTCAAACCTTCTCCGTGTGAGAAGAGGCTTTGCTCAGCAGTGGGCATTATAGCCTGTTGATGATGATAGACTATTTTAGCTACTTTATCTTACCTTATTTGGTATTCTACTGTCATGACGTTGCCACTCTATCTATAGACTATAGGTACATTTTACTGCCGCATCCAAAATATAAAATTCTTTTCTTAACTCCGTGGCAAGTGATTTGTCAAAATGGCCGTTCGTCCGCCATTTTGGTTTGAATTATGTGTTACTTGCAACCGTTTGACTGTGTAATTTATTATTATACATTATATCACCTAAATGGTATAAGCAGAGACTTACTAGCTTTCGAATTTTCGACTTTGACGACGGCGAAATGACTTTAGTCGAAAATACAAAATGAAAAGCAAAACATTTTCTACAAAGCTCAACAATCCTCAAATTCGTAATCCCCAAACGCACTTGTTACACCTCTGGTGTTTCGGGTATCCATGGGCGGTGCCGATTGCTTACCATCAAGTGATTCATCTGCTGCTCCGGTTTATCCCATAAAATAACGCCAAATAGCTCCCCTTCTACGTCTCTCATCCTAATTTTGAAATCTCTACCCCAAAGGTGGGTAACGCACTTAGAAACGCTTTTAATGTTCCGGGTATCTAACTAAAGGCGGCGCCGAGTGCTTACCATTTACTATAAAAAAACGAACCTCTCTTTTGAATAGGAGGCCCATAGCAGTGCATTCACATAGATTGCTGATGATGACGATGGCCATAAATACAATACAAAAGAATATATTGGAGCATCATTAAAAAATCCAAAGTTGCAATCTTTGCCTGATTCTCAAAACATCTTAAACAAGCTATTACTCGCCTTAATATCAAAAATATAGGACAATATAAACATGATTAAAGGCTTTTTTAATGGAACAAGCCCGCCACAACCTTCCAAAATCGCTGCAACTCCTGTACACCAGGATCTACAGTAGATACAACCATGCAAACACCGGAACACTGAAGTCCAACGTCCCAGGGACATGAACATCTGTCTTAGATCCCACAACGAGATAAATCAGAAGATATTATAATAATAATAATAATAACCCCCCTAAGGGGCCACCTTGACGTGGTGGGGGGGCTTACGGAAGGCATGAACTACAATTAGGTCACTAAGAGCTAGACCCACCCTTTAACGGAGATACAAATATTATAGCCACTAACACCTCGGCGATACCCTTCCAACTAACGGCCTCAATCACCAATGCATTTGATCCAGTCACAGGCCAAATGTATTATTTTCCTAATTTTCCCTGTCATTTCCTCAGTCTATGTTTGACCTTGACTTTAACTCTTTCTTCTTTCTACTTATTTTGTCGCGATATCTACCCTTGCCCATACCTCATTAAAAAAAAAAAAACCCCTCTCATATATATGCGATGCGACTAAGAAGTAGAGTAATACCCCAGGCGGGTACCGGAGTTAGCAACGATGGAGAATCCCGCCCCGGGCCTTCCAGCCCGGGCTGCCCTTCGTACTCTGGGGAGGGCACCGTATCGCAAGCTGCCCAGTCACAAGCTGTTGCAGCACAACATGCTCAATCGTCAACATGTTCTTCACCAACGTCATCATTATTTTCATCCGTCCCCTCATCACCAGCATCATATCTTAACAATCAACATTCCAGCTCAACCAATTCATCCCCATTATCATTTCATTCCGCCAGGGACGTTGTGCAGGAGGCTACCTCAGCTGAAATTACTGCACCCGCCCAAGGTGGACGGCGCACACGTAAAACGTGGACGAAAGAAATGAACATTTTCATCATGCGCCACTATTACATCCTCACTAACCTCGAACTTAACACTAAAACTTATCTAACACCATTACACGCACGTTTCACAGCAGAATTCCCCGACATGAATGCTTCTAAACAAAGAGTAGGTGATCAGCGCCGTGCTATCGTTCGTCGCAACTTACTCACAAAACAAGAAATCATAAATATAAAGGACCAAGTTAAAAATGTATTACAACATCAACCAACCGCATCTCTAATTACAACAGACACTGATCAAACCCATTCTCGTAGAATGAGATGGACTGACGACTTAAATGAAACCATTATGAGAAGCTATTACCGACTAACAAATCTTGAAGCAGATCTTACCTCATACAGACCATTATTACACCAAGACGTCATTTCAAAATGCCCCTCTATTGCACATCTTTCTGCACAACGAATTTCGGATCAACGCAGATCCATTGTCAATAATCAACTCTTATCCACAGATCGATTAAATCAAATTAGAGAAGAAGTTAGAAATGAAATGGCTTCCTCTAATACTGATAATCTTGACCACACAATAACACATCAAAGAGTACACGAACCAGTAACACAGACAACAATTACCACTGATGAGCAAACTGAAAGCACAGCGATAACAAACACCAACGAGCAAAATTACCAGTAGCACAAAACACCATACACTTTCCAAATGAATTAATTGAACAATTAGAAGAAATGTACATAGACCACTTTAGTAAATTTAAAGACTCCGACCCAACAAATAGACCATACATCCCTAAATTAAAACCTTCCAAGAAACTTGCAGCAATTATTAGTTATTAATAATAATATACTTCCAAAGACACTGACCCCGGATACAGATTTCCGTACACTACAGACTTCAATTTATTGTGCAGCATACACTGCAGCTAAGTTCAATGGTGCCAGAGTCAAAGAAATAAATAATAGACCTATTAGTCAATCTGAAAAAGTACCGTGGTGGCAAAAACGATTAGAAAGTAGGATTAGGGATCTCAGAGCCAATATAGGGAGACTTTCAGAATATGCAAAAGGTGTTCGGTCGGAAGCCCTAGAAAAGCATGTAACCAACATAAAACAAATATACAAAATACACACTCGACATGAAACAGAAAACACTGATATAGCACATTACTTAGACACTTTAAAACAAAAACTTAATACTCTAGCAAGCAGATTAAGAAGGTATAAGGAGACGACGAATAGAAAAACACAAAACAAACAGTTCTCTAATAATGAAAAATTATTTTATAGAAAATTAACCCAGCAAAACAATAATCCACAAGAGAATAACATACCACTACCAAGCCCCGAATCACTACACACATTTTGGTCTAACATATGGTCAAATCCAAAACAACATCAGCTAAACAATTGGATTGAGGACGACAAACAAAACTGGACAGATATACCAGAAATGACATTTGAGCAGATTCATTTACACCTCTTACAAAGAGTTATAGCTAGGACACACAACTGGAAAGCTGCGGGCTCCGACAACATTCAAACTTCTGGTATAAGAAGTTAACATGCACACACACACTATTACTCAAACACATCAACACGTTCATACAATCACCTGACACAATGCCACCATACATCACGCAAGGCACCACATATATGTTACCAAAAGATCTGACAGACACTGCTAACCCCGCTAAATACCGACCTATTACTTGCCTCCAGAACATTTACAAAATTATTACATCATGCCTAAGTGAAACAATATACAAACATACACAAGAACATAGTATACTAGCAGAGGAACAAAAAGGGTGCCGTAAGAATAGCATGGGATGCAAAGAACAACTGACTATAGACGCCGTAGCTTCCAATCAAGCATTGAAACAAAAACGCGACATACACACCATGTACATAGATTACAAAAAAGCCTTCGACTCCGTACCGCACTCTTGGTTGATACATATTCTCAAACATTATAAAATTCATCCTGTAATTATCCAATTTCTAGAAAAAATCATGCCCTCCTGGAATACCAAACTAAAACTGTGTAACTCAAATCAAAGCATTGAAACAGACTTCATTTCTATAAAAAGAGGTATCTTTCAAGGTGATGCGTTGAGCCCCTTATGGTTCTGCCTAGCCCTTAACCCACTCTCTAACATGTTAAACAAACACAATATTGGATTCATAATTAAACACAACTCAGAAAGTACAAACCTCACTCATCTCATGTACATGGATGATATAAAACTATTCGCTAGCACTCTCAATGAAATACACACCCTCGCTGACATCACACAAACATTTTCAAATGACATCTGCATGGAATTCGGAATAGATAAGTGTAAAATTCAATCAGTCATCGGTGGAATAGCTGAACCTACAATGTACGAACTAGGAAATCAAGAAATCATAGAATCAGTAGACCCTGACGAGGGATATAAATACCTAGGTTATTTCCAGTCAAAAGAAATTCACCATAAAAACACCAAAAAGATACTACAACAAAATTTTCGAAACAGACTTCATAAAATACTACACACCCATCTTAATGCAAAAAATACCGTTAAAGCAATAAACACTTTCGCTATTCCTATACTGACTTACTCTTTTGGTATCATTCGATGGACACAAACAGACCTCACCACACTTCAAAGAATTATCAACACCACAATGACAAAACATAGGAAACATCACCCCAGGGCATGCATTCAAAGGCTAACGTTGCCTAAAATTGAAGGTGGTAGAGGTCTTATCGACATAACAAATCTTCACAATAACCAAATAACACTACTTAGATCATTCTTCTTCAAGCGCTCACAACACTCACCACTACATAAAGCCATATGTCAGGCAGACTCATTCACGCCACTTTATCTAGCAAACCACACAAAACAAATGACCATAATCAGCAAAGAGCAGAAGATACAGACTTGGACGCAAAAATCGCTCCATGGCCGTCATCGTCTCGACTTAACCAACCCTATTGTTGACAAGATAGCGTCAAACGCATGGTTAAAGCGAGGCGAGCTGTTTCCAGAAACAGAAGGCTTTATGTTAGCGATCCAAGATCAAGTCATAGACACCAAAAATTATAGGAAATATATAATCCGAGACAGTACCCTTGGCAGTGACCATTGCAGACACTGCCACAGACAACCAGAAACAATTCAACACATTACAGGCGCATGCTCATCCATCACACAAACAGACTACAAACACAGACACGACCAGGTTGCAGCTATCATACACCAAGCACTTGCACACAAACACAAACTCATTGCAGAAAAAGCACCATACTACAAGTATACACCCCAAATCATCCTAGATTCACCTGAATTTAAAATGTACTGGGACAGAACCATACTCACCGATAAAACCATTCATCACAACCGGCCTGACATCACGCTTCACGACAAGAAGAACAAAGCAGTATACCTAATATATAGACATAGCGATCCCCAACACACATAATCTCAGTTCCACCCATACTAACAAACTTTCCAAATATGCAGACTTGACTATTGAACTTAAAACCCAGTGGCAAGTCCACACAGTCAAAACAGTTCCTATTATTATATCTAGTACAGGCGTCATCCCCAAAACACTTCATACAAGTCTAAAGTCCCTTGACTTACATCCACTTACATTCACACTTCTACAAAAAGCTGTCATACTTAACACATGCCGAATTGTCAGGAAGTTTTTATCTATTGATTAATTACTATAAAATCATCATCTCCAAGGTTGCTTTGGCCACAAGCCCGCAACTCTGGTGTATTTCCCCAGAAATGGGTGAGGTTCTTACCTAAAACACAAAAATAATAATAATAATAATCATTTATTGCAGACCATGTCCATATTCTTGTTAGTAACATTGAACTTAAAAACTAATGTTAGTACACATTATATATATGATTTAATAGGTAATATACAATTTACAAAAATAGAGACAGACAGGACAACACAAAATCATGCCATTAATTATAATATTTAATTTAATTTAACTAAAATGTCAATACTACTATAATTACGGCGCAAGTCCCGCGGAGAGTCTACAACATCTATTTACTATTGCGCAATCCAGTCGGCCAGATATCATTTTCAGGATGCTGTTGTTGCTACCCCTCACCCTCCGCACTAGGGATGTGCATCTCTTACGCATTACTGTATAAAAACAATCTACGCGGGCTTCTGCAAACATTCCCGAGGCACTACAAAAACGGGGCAACCCCATCAGCACCCTAAAAGCGTTATTATATTGGACTCGAAGGGCGCTGTATGCTTTTTGTGTAAAATGAGCCCACAGACCGCACGTGTAGAACGAAGTACAATATGCACGAAATAAAGCAACTTTGACTTCAGTCGTACAGCGCGCAAACCTGCGGGCAATCATGTTAGCGCGTACAGACAGCGCCCTTCGCTCCCGTTCAATGTCCGTATCATCCTTGAGATCGGCAGTCAGCCAGTGCCCCAGATATTTAAATTGCTGTACTCTCTGTAGAGGAACACCATTCAATTTAATAGTAGGCATCTGGATAAATGCACCGCCTCCGCCGGTCCCAAAGACCATAACCTCACTCTTTTTCGCATTGTACACAAGCCCGTGCTGCAGCGCATACCTTTCGCAAATCCCTAACAATTTGCTGAGACCACAGGGTGACGCACTCAACAACACCATATCATCGGCATAGCTAATATTGTTCAAACACACACCATCTATATAGCAACCTAACCTAGTGCGGCTGAGCTCCTCTAATAAGTCATTCACATACAGGCTGAAGAGGGTGGGCGATGTCAGTCCACCTTGTCTCACCCCGCACTCCAGCCCGTACACGTCCGACCTGACTCCAGCCCATCTGACGCAATTGACCTGGCCCCTGTACCAGTACTTGATGATATTAATAAGTTCTTTTGGCAATTTCGTATTACTGAGCTTCTTCCACAAAACTTCGTAGGAAACCAGATCAAAAGCTTTTGAGAGGTCGAGAAATCCAGCATACACGGGCGTTTTTCTATCCATATAATATCTGACAGTCTGCTTAAGACACAAGATAGCACTATCTGTAGACAATCCGTTATAAGAGGAGAAGAAAAAAATCTAGTGATTTTACTAGTGTTCAAAGACTGTAGAAACTTCTATTCTATATTAATAAATTTGTCAAGGGGTACGGTAGACTCGATCGAAACATTACCTGAATAACAAAACATAAAAAAATATCGATTTCGAGTCGACAACTTATATCCGCAAAATTCGGATTACAGAGATTATTTGGTTTTATTAATTCATTTTAATGACACTGACAGACAAACCGCAGTCGCCATCTTGAGTAGACAATAAACGTTCCGTTTCATACTAGCTCTCAACTACGCCTCGCCAAACAACACGTTGTCGCGTCAAAAATGATAATTTCACGCGAACGCAGTCGCGGGTAACAGCTTGTATATTCTATCTCTTATCCTTACTAATATTATAAATTGGAAAGTGAGTTTTTTTGTTTGTTTGTTCCGCTTTCACGGCGTAACTACTAAACCGATTGCTTTAAATTTTTGCAGACGTAAAGATAGAAGTCTGGATTAAATAATAGGGTAATTTTTATCCCGGAAAAATTTTATATTCCCGAGGGAAAACAAAAGTATTGGTATAGATGGCGCTGTGTGTATTGGTATATGTCACATAGGCTACTTTTAATCCTTTTGTGACGCGAGCGAAGCCGCGGGTAAAAGCTAGTAGCTAAATATATCGACGACGCTCACCCAATTTTTGGCACCTATGTTGATGTATTGACACAGATATCGACCCCCAAGTCCCCTTAACTAGCTACCACTTCTCTTCAATATTATCAATTCAGGGTAAGCAATATTGTAAGTGTCGCAGTGCCGGGTGGCAGTAAGCTGTAGTGACAGGCTGACGGGAGTGGTTGAGACCTCCCGGGGCCCAGGGTATGAGGGCATAGAGTAGGGAAATGTGGAGATAGGACGAACGATGGAGGATTTTGAATATGGTGCTTGAGGTTATATTTTAAAAAGATTGTTTATTATAGCCTACCTCGTTGGCCAAATGGTCGCAAATGTGACTGCCGGGCAAGGGGTCTCGGGTTCGATTTCCGGGTCGGACAAAGGATTATTAGGTTTTTAAAAATTCTCAATAGTAGCACGGAATCTGGAATCGTGCCCGGTAAATGGCAATACACTCACCCCCTATTACATGGGACTGATAACATAAATAGTGAAAAGTGGGTGTTACATTGTACAGTGTCATTAAGCCTCCGCCTTCTCCTTCGGGAATAAAAGGCGTGATATCATATTATGTTTATTATAATGACACATTTTATTACTGGACGTTGACAAGAAGGCGGACATAATGCCACTTAGAAATGATTGAAGCACCAAAATGTTACCACGTCACCAGACTTGAGAAAATGACAGATGTCCTTCGTGTCAATGTGTGTATGTTCTGCGTGTAAGTGTATAGTAGCCAGGTGCCACAGTCGTTGTTTCAAGAGGCTATGTCCACCTATTTTCCAACGGTCTTCTACTGCTCTTTTTTAGAATTTATCAGTAAGTAATTGAATGAAATTTACACTGTCAAACACCAAGCGGTCACCGGTGACCACGACCTATTGTTCTTTAATTGTGTCTATAAAACCGGTACTCGACGAGTTAAACTGTGAACGGTATACTTAAGATCCTAAGATTTTCCACAAATTCCAAATAGTGTGAGTGAGGTCACCAGAGGCCCAATTACCCTCCAATTCCCCAATCTCCCCAATTCCTGAATCCCCAACGATCCTCAAACTCCTAATCCCCCAAAAGGCCGGTAACGCAGTTGTAACGCCTCTGGTGTTCCAGGTGTTCATGGGCGACGCCGATTGTTTACCATCAGGTGATCCGTCTGCTTGTTTACCAGCTTATGCCATAAAAAAAGGACACAAATGCCAGAGGAGTCACAAATGTGTTGCCGGCCTTTGAAAGTGGAGTATTGGGCCTTCGATAGAGGTTCCTCATACGAAGAAACAGAATGCAAGCGTTATTTCACGCCGGTGTACTGTGCAACCATGGTATCTTTACGGTCGGTGCGCAAATACTGTACCATGGCTCTCCCTCTTTGATATGAAGCTCCCTCTCCATAATAACACGTTTTAAAATTCTACCTCCAGAAAGTTAATCCCCGTGCGTACAGAGCGTTGGGTTCCGCGCGCGTCTCAAAGACCCATCAGACCACTACAGATGGAGCCCAGTAGGGCTGATGCCGATACGGAGCCACGGAAGACCTAACGGGTTACCGAGGCTACGGCTCGAAGTGCAGGAGTAGGAACGTGGTGGTTTATATAGTCAGTAAGATTCTGACACTCGCTCTCGCCTGACCGAAGGCGGGATGTCATTGGAAGATTTAGATAAGGGGGTGGGGGGCTAAAAAAATGAAATTAATCCATCTACCAAATGTACCAACAAAGGAGTTGGTTCTACAACGCCCGCGGAAAGAGAAGTGGTGGTACCAATTCTACACAGAAACCGTCACCACACGCCATTTTGAAAGTGTCCAGTCTACATAACGCACTCTTTGGTACAACATTATCAAAAGTTTTAAGATGCAGATACGGGATGATTCATAATATACGTCGTTTTTTGTTTAATGTGCGCGCCATTAGGCCGTGTCCTAGTGGCCGGTTTTAGGGGTCTGCCGGTGTCTTGGGGAAGCCTTTTAATCCTATTTATGTGTAACTTCTTTAATGGTAGTAGATTGTCTTGTTGGTTTAATGGGTACAAGTGACACTGGAGAATTAGAGGGTATAGGTTCGACTGGGTAATGTTTTCTGGTAGTTGTCATTGTAGGACTAGTAATTATGTCAAAAAAGTCAATATTACTTTACTTAACCGAATCGAACAAAACTTTTTAGATCTTTCGATTTATAAATTCTTAGTTCATTGGACTATAGTCATTCTCTACGTAACATGGTATGCCTTCAAGGCTTAATTTTTTATTTTTCTTTAGAATATCTTATAGCTTTGAACCTTGGTATTTTTAACTTATATTACCTGTATCTCTAATATTTCTATTATACCTTGGTTTACCCTTGCTTTATAATATACTAGCTTTTACCCGCGGCTTCGCTCGCGTCACAAAAGGATAAAAAGTAGCCTGTGTGACATATACCAATACATACAGCGCCATCTATACCAATACTTTTGTTTTCCCTCGGGAATATCAAAATTCTCCGGGATAAAAAGTACCCTATTATTTAATTCGGACTTCTAACTTTACGTTTGCAAAAATTCAAAGCAATTGGTATAGTAGTTACGGCGTGAAAGCGGAACAAACAAACAAACTCACTTTCCGATTTATAATATTAGTAAGGATTTTATTTTTTATTTTTTAGTTATGTTAGGTGTGTACTGCGCAAGAATAAATGGTTTTTCTTTCTTTCTTTCTTTCCATTATTGCCGTACTTTCTAAGCGGGTTGGAAGCCGCAGTATAAAATGTTCCGGTTTATCAGAGAGCGCTGCTGCACGGTCTCTGTCAAATGTGTAGTCCATTGTTCCTATAGGCTCCAGCTCTATGCAGGAGTAGGAATGGTTTAGTCAATAAGAGTCTGACACTCCCTCTCGCCTCAGCCAATACGAGAGAAGTAATTGGATCAAATACTTTACGGAACCCTTACAAATAAATCGTCTCGCTGCCTCCACAAATACTGCCACAATCGGGCATCGAACCGCTAAGTGGACATAGTGAAGTATATTACGGTCCGTCTATAAGGATATTACTACAGAACTTTATCGAAAACTGTATGTTTGTGCATCACCTCTGTATTACTAAACGACTGCGCTTAAAATATTCTTTACTTTATCTCAAAAATGTGAGTAAAGCATTTTAATTTCTTGATTTTGACTTTTGGCAAAAGGTTATTGGGTTTTTTTAGTTCTTGTGCATTGCTGAGGTCGAATAAGAGTTTATTTTTTAAGGTATAGGTCGGCAAACGAGCACTCGAGCAGACGGATACGGATCACCTGATGGTAAGCAATCGGCGTCGCCCATGGACACCTGAAACACCAAAGGAGTTACAAGTGCTTTTTAGGAATTAGAAGATTAAGGATTTGAGAACTGGGGAGAGGAAGAATTGAGCCTGCTCTAACCTTATATGGCTGCACACAACGCTGTGGTGATATCACTCCGGTGTACTGTGACACCGTGGTATCACTCCGGTCGAGCCGCGATACAGCAGTGCCGAAGTATGGCTCTCCCCCACTAAAACCACCCTTCAGGAAACAGTCTCTGGCAAGAAATTCCACTTATACATTCTGCAATCCCTACTTTTTTTTTAAGGTGCAGCTTTTTTACTGTGTCACAAAGAACAGAAGTCGGTTAAAACAAGATAATAATGTTTTGACAAGTTTGACAGATGTCAAATATTATTTTTAATACCAAGTGATTACGGTAGCAGAACTTGATGAATTAACAGATTAAATATATGGGTATTTCTATATATCAGGTAGCCTTTTAGTCCAGAAAGGGGTACACATAAGAGAATATGTGCAACTATCCTTTACCCGCGGCTTTTTTCTTGTTTTATCCTATGGGAGAATTATCGAGATAAGAAGTATCCTTTCACTAGGTGATTTAGGAGTCAGCCCTACATGTATACCAAATTTTATCAAAATCCGTTCAGTAGTTTCAGCGTTATTGACGGACAAACATCCAAACAAAGAAACTTTCACATTTGTAATATTAGTGTGACGTGCAGGAGAAGGAACGGGGTGGTTTTTAGTCAGTAAGAGTCTGACACTCCCTCCCGTCTCACTCAGGCGGGAGCAGTCATTCGATGATTTACCGCCATTAAAAAAAATGGTCGTAAATAGTCATAAAAAAATCACCCTTAAAAAATCTCCTCTAAGAGTTACTTAGCGTAAGCCAGCACTTAATTAACCTGTATTATTAAATGTCATGTATTTATAAATTGTTGAAAACAATAACGACGTTAAGTGACACCTATCTTAGCTTAGGAATTGCTTAAAATATAAGTATGGTTAGTGGAATTTATTTATTTATTTATTTTAGAAAATGTACCTAAACAACACCACAGCTTACGCCATTATGAGTGTATTGCTATTCATAAATCCGTAGAATTAATAAAAATACCCAATAGCATTGCGCGTGACCCGGGAATTGAACCCGACATACCTTTCTCAGAAGTGGACCACAACGGTAACTTATGTAGCTTCATCAGCACATTTCCGTTTGCAGTACCTTTTTTATAATTATTAATAAAACCACTGCCTCGTTGGCCGAGTGGTCGCAAGTGCGACTGCAGGGCAAGGGGTCTCGGGTTCGATTCTCGGGTCGGGCAGAGTATTACTGGGTATTTAAAAAATTCTCAGTAGTAGCACGGAGTCTGGAATTGGGCCCGGTATATGGCAATAGGCTCACCCCCTATTACATGGGACGCACAACATAAAGAGTGAAAAGTGAATGAATAATTTTGTTCATTTCATCATCAGACCCTTATTGACAATTGCACGCCACTCAGGTGTAAAGTCCTCATCAATACAAATTAATCAAACCCAAACACAAGGTACCTACTGTTAACCGTTGAGGAGTTCCCCCGACTGACTCTCGGCTCCATCATCAGATCGGCTCCAGACCTTTATCAGATTGTAGTGGTTTTCAATACTTAATGAATAAAATAACAAATGCCCTAGTCGCCCCTATAATTTTTAAAAGATCCCCTCGGTTTCCCTGGTCTTCCATCATCAGATCCTGATTTCCTTATCATGGGACCATTTTGAGACTATCTCCTTTCTAACAAAAAAAGAATTTTCAAAATCGGTTCATAAACAACAGAGATATCGGCGAACAAACATAAAAAAAACATATATACGGTCGAATCCTTTTTTTGAAGTCGGTTAAAAAAGAGTAATCTATGGAGTTTCTTGCTCGTTCTTCTCCATAGGAATCTACACCTTGGAATGAGCATATAGCTTCATCATTCATTCATCATTCATCAACAGCCTATAAATGCCCACTGCTGAGCAAAGCCTCTCTCCTCACACGGAGAAGAGCATTAATCACCACGCTTGCTCAATGCGGGTTGGCGATTTCAAACTTATAATTAGAAATTATAAGTCCAGGTTTCCTCACAATGTTTTTCCTTCACCGTTTGTCAGTGGTGTCTAAATAATCTTAGAAAGTACATATAACTCGGAAAAAGTCACATTGGTACTTGTCGTTGGTAGGTTTCGAGCCCGCACCCTCATGCATGAGAAGTGGGCGTCTTAAACCTCCGGGCCACCGCGAAGCTTCACATTTAATTTATTGTTAACGTTCAAAAGTGACTTTAAGCTCTAATTGAAATACACGATTTTGACTTTGACTTTAGACTCCGCTTAATTGTTATGTGATGTCCTATAGCCTATATTTGTTCTTAGTTATCTGTTAATAGATACTAGGGTTTTTTCCTGTGTCGTGGGTGCGTTTACAAACATACAAGTTCACATACCCATGACACACAGACCCGGAACAACAATTTGTGGATCACACAAAGAGTAGCTTCGTGCGGGAATCGAACCCGCGACACTTTGTGCAGCAGCCGTTTGTCAAGCCACCGCCAACCGAGTAGTCTTTCAATAATATCTGATAATCGAAGACATAAAGAAAGAGAGAAGAGAGGCAAACAAAAGTTACGTTTGTGTTCAAGAGGGAATCGAACCCAAGGTTTAACACGTACCACTCAAGCAACAAGGCAGTCATTTACATAACATAACATCACGCCTTTTATCCCCGGTGCACATTATGCCACTGTAGAATGTAACACCCACTTTTCACTATTTATTTTATGGGTCCCATGTAATAGGGGGTGAGCCTATTGTCATATACCGGGCACAATCAATTCCAAACTCCGTGCTACAACTGAGATTTTTTAAAAACCCATGCAGTAATATTTTGCCCGACCCGGGAATCGAACCCGAGACTCCTTAACCGGCAGGCGAACTTGCGACCACTCGGCCAACGAGGCAGTCATTTATTAGTTTTATTTTATTTTTATTCATCATGTAATTGAGTTAACAGCTTAGATTTCTCTCCAAATGACGTACAGTACCCGGCATTAAATATTGCACATCGACCTTTGGAAAGAAGACAATCCGGCGTGATACCACGGCCTCACAGAAAACCGACGTGTGTTTCACGTAGTGTCACTCGACCGACCTCTTGCCAGTATATAGCACAGACTTAGATAAATAAAAGTATCTTTTTCAAAAGCCCGATGTGCAATATTTAACGCCCGGTACTGTATTCAATTAATATATTTATTTAAATTTTATGGCTCTTGAAGTTCCTCTAATAAACGATAAATTTAATTTAGTACTGTAGTGTTAGTTAATTGCTTGTTCAACCCAGGTTTCGAACCTGTAACCTTGTATTACCACAAGTAGGTCTTACATGTTAATTAACTCAGGGCCGTATTATCGCTAAGGCAAGTGCTTAGGGCGCCAGGCCAACTGCTCAATTTTTTTAACCTGGATGAAGTCAGTGTCAGACTCTTACTGACTAAAAACCACCCTGTTCCTACTCCTGCACTTCTAGCCGGTGCCACGGTAACCTTTTACATTCTCCGCGGCTCTGTATCGGTATCAGCCCTTCCTCCTTTTGCGAAGCAGTCATGCTAGATCAGGAGGAAGTGGGGCGTATGATGCAGCGGAGCGCTGCCTCCTCACAACCCAGCCGTCGCGAACGACACTCCGGGCGTCGGGGATCGTAGGACGATCTCCGGCCACCGTAAGCACAGGCCTGCGGACGGCGAGCATGGGTAGCTCGCCGCCCGACCAGAATCATTACCAATACGGCTGATGCTGATATAGAGTCGCGGAGAATTTAACGGGTTACCGGGACTCCCGCTCGAAGTGCAGGAGTAGGAACGGGGTGGTTTTTAGACAGTAACAGTCTGATACTCCCTCCCGCCTCACCCAGGCGGGAGCAGTCATTCGATGATTTTACCCCTTAACAAAAAAAAGCCTTTTAAAGCCCAATCTGTGGTGGTCTGATGGGTGTTTGGTCGTTCTGAGTGCCAAGCATGAATAACTACCACGATCGTAACGAAAGAGTATCAACTGCGTTCGGAGCTCTGATTAGCACCAGGCACGATGCAGCATAAATAAAATATAAAAAAGACAATCAAGGTGTGACAGTGGAAGTAATAATAACAATGAGTTGAAAAATTAAAACAGAAGAATTAGAAGAGAGACGCTGACAACATGCCTATGCTAAAAGGTAAAATTATCGAATGACTGCTCCCGCCTGGGTGAGGCGGGAGGGAGTGTCAGACTCTTACTGACTAAAAACCACCCCGTTCCTACTCCTGCACGTCGAGCCGGAGCCCCGGTTACCCGTCAGGTTCTCCGCGACATGCTAAAAGGGGTAGGGCGCTCACTAGGTTTAATAGAGGTATATCTCTGAATTAATTGGCTACTTGACATTTTTATTATAATCTTTGATAAGTGTCTGGATTCGTTGAAACAAAAGCTTTGAATTTTGAAAAACTAAAAAAAAAGGAGAAGAAAGAAAACAAAACAAGTAATTCGATTTTCATTTTATTTTCGTTTCTTTTATTTTAATACATACATTTTTTTACAAGTTTATTTACAATAATAATGATTTTTTTAAAGCTTGTCCTAAGATTTACAATACGAAAATTTTGACAAAAATTTTGGCTAAACCTCATCAAGATACTCCAAAAAGTCTTTTAAAGCTTTCCTACTTTACTATCTTTGTTATAAAGTACAAAATCGTAATAAAAAATACAGAATAACCCGTACCTAGCTGTGCTGCACAGTATTGTTAATAAGGAAAATGGACAATGAATTATAATAAAAAAATACAGAAATTTCGATACCAGAACTTAAAACTTTGCTTGAAAATAAAAAAGAAAATTATACTACATATTATCAAAATCAGTTCAATATTGTTCGAGATTAGAAGACACAGAAAATAATAGGACAAATAAAAATATGTTTTACAAATAATAGTCATCAAATAAATTATAAATAACAGTTTATACATAAATCACCTAGTACAAAAAAGTCGTATTAATTATTATATTACAAAAAATACTATTTATCTACCTACAGATAGGAAATATCACTTCGTTTCATTGTGAGGTCGAAAAAATTGTGAATAATATTACACAAAAATAAAATTATCTAGACACCACTGACAAACGGTGAAGAAAAACATAGTGAGGAAACCTGGGCTTATATTTTTTATGGGATAAGCGTTTCGGGGCCCACGAATTACTCGATTGTAAGCAATCAGCGTCGCCCATGAACACCTGGAACATCAGAGGCGTTATAAGTGCGTCACCGGCCTTTTGGGGATTAGGAATTGAAGTTTGTTAGCTATTCAGGGATTGGGGAGATTGTGGGGGTAATTCGGCCTCCCGTAACGTCACTTTCACGTCGGTTTTCTGCTCGGCCGTGGTATCACTCCGGTCGAGCCAGCCCATTCGTGCCGAAGCATGGCTTTCCCACACTCCGTATTAAGCAAGCATGGTGATTAATGCTTAAACCTTCTCTTTATGAGAAGAGGCCTCTGCTGAATAGTGGGTACTTATAAGCTTATGTGATCATAATGTTTTCGACCTCACAACTATAGTTAACTGGCACATTTATTTATTAATAATACTAAATAATAGTACAGTTTAAACAATAAATAATAATAATTATTTGGCATCAATATGTATCACTCTTTTACTTGCACTTTTATATTAACACTAGCTTCTGCCAGCGGCTTCGCCCGCGTTCCCGTGGGATAAAAAGTACCCTATGTGTTATTCCAAACCATTATCTACTCCTGTTCCAAATTTCATCCCGATCCCTTCAGCCGTTTTTGCATGAAAGAGTAACAAACACACATACACATACATATAGACTTTCGCATCTATAATATTAATAGGATATAGTTTTTTATTACAAACACGGAATCTATAATTTCTCGTATTACTTCTATCAAACACTGTTTAATGTATCAAACACAGTTTAATTTTGTTTAAATTAAAAAAGATCTACCAAAAAAAAAGGTTTGTATAACAAAATAGTTTACAAAAATTGTTGTATAAAATCTTTTTTCTGTTATATAAAACGTTTCCTATTTTCCTTTACTGATTGAATGACAGACAACACACAGCCGAAACTACCGGACCTAGGAAGCTGACACTCAGGATATATATTCCTTGGGGTACTAAGGGAGAATTTCCCAATATTCCCATGGAAAGCGTAAAACGAAAAGCATCTATTTGTCCGTACGAATTCGCTGGCAGAAAGCTTGTGTATAAAAAAAATGCAAGTTTACAAAAAGAGACCTCACACTCATCTGGAATTAACTTTACATTTATCAACTTGACTCAAAACTTTACCTATTCTCTCGATTAAAATTTTCGCATTCTTCTCCGGCAAAGAAGGTAGAATGTCTCTTATAACAATTGAGTTCTTCTTGTGGAACATATCACTCAATAAGGAACCCACAGATTTCGACGTAAATAGCTTCTGTAGAGAGTCTATAGTTCTTTTCCTAAACACACACAGATTATCCAACATCAAACTGTGATACACATTGTATTTTTTCAAAAGTCTATAGCCGTGTAAAAGTCCCGATTCATTGTCCAAAAAGATTAGAAGTCCACTGTCCATTTTCTTAGCCAGATTGTGAGCTGGCCCATCCATAATGTTCACGTTCCACTGATAGTTAAATAAGTTATTAACTATCCTATCCAAATTAGCTGTTAAATAATCAAATATGATCAAATCCGACCACTGAGCTAGTTCCAAAAACTTGTCAATCGTCTTTTTGTTCAGCTTCACGTTGATATAGGTGAAGTTCTTCATCTCAGATTTTGATTTTATATCCTTAAATCGAAGTTTGTCTATCAAAATGTGCTTGCTTTCAGTGTCATTCTCTTTCAATGACATTTTTAGTATATCATACTTATTCAAATGTCTTGTTGTCGGGCGGAAAATATCAGGAATGGATGCTGATTCTAAGCTCGGTATGTATTGTGTCAAAACTACAGCTCTATTTGATCCCCATTGTGCTGCAGCGATGTCATTAGCTACGTTTTTCCAAAGTTTATCCTTTAAATCAACTATTCTCACTACAGATGGGGCTAGATTCGTCAAATTCAGCAACCTTCCTACGTAGAAACTAAATATCTCTCCTTGGATTTGATCTGTATTTTGCCTGTATCTGACACAAGCTTGGAGACCATCTTTAAAAGTAACTAGACGGTTCTGCATCCTACCACATCCAGCCTCCATTTTAACAACCTCTGCATCATTGATATACTGTTCCCAGATCTTTGCTGATCCTTCACCATAACCTTGAGGCATGGCATCTTCAATTTGAGGTCCCCAAAATATACTGTCATATAAAACGGTTGACGCATCTGGGGTAAAGGTCTTGTTCAGTATAACCGTATGTCTATTATCACTTTTTGTATCTTTTAGTATATCTTTCATATCTTCTGTCAGTCCTTTAGGATATATATCTTTATTATACTTGTTTTCTTGTCCAGTAAAAGATACTGCGGTGAATTTATTTGTTTCAACTTTAGGTACGGTTTTCACTACAGCTATTTTATGTACGGGTGCAATTTTTGGACTTTTCGCTATACTTTCTGTATATTGTCCACTCATTATAACTATACCGATAGCTAGACCGAATATAAAACTTATAATTACACTTATAAAACAATAGGTTACACTTTCATTTCTAGTCTTTTTGTTTATATTTGTAAAATCGTTGTATAATACGTATGGGTCTCTGAAATTTATTGCCATTGCCGTTTTTTGAGAATGTATTTGTTTAATGTCTTTTAGTGTTGGTATCCTGCTTGGTACAGCTGGTGTTGGTAGGCTATCTTTGCCTTTAAGGTCCATTTTTGTATCTTTATCTTTATTATCTTTCCTTTGTTGCTAATCTTCAACTGGTGTCATTGTTTTCGGGAATTCTGTAACAAGAGTAAATTTATATTAGTTTTGAAAATATTTAATTTATAGATTTAGCCTGAAGTGACATAAAAACATATTAATATACTGTCACATTTCATAGATAAAGAACAGAGCAGGCGATTTCAATCCCATTTTAACTCTTACTAGCTTTCTTTGACAAAAGAGCCCTTGATCAGATATTTTTTTGACGTCAAACTAAAAAATACATCTAAATCTGTTCAGTAGTTTAGACATAAAAATCACAACAACTTATAATAACCATAATTACTACCTAAATACATGCCTAAATTAACCTATACACGGACAAAAAACAGACCTCAACCAAGAACCGAGACACTTTAAACAAACGATGTAACAATAGGGTCCGGGATAATTGTGGGTTTGTTACAAAACCCACCCACTGCACAGTAAAACGCCCACAGATTTAACAGTGAGTTATTTTGAGTAATCAGTCAATTAGTGGCCAGTTTTTTTTTTATTAGAGATGTGTCTGTATCAACCTTTTTTTTTATAGATTATACAAACATTTTTGTAGGTTATACAATATTTTTTTTATAAATAAAGGTTGTTATGGTATTGAACTACTGTTTAGTGTTTTTTTTTTTTTGGATTTTGTTTTGTTTTATTTTTGTGTTAGAAGCAGAGAATATTTTTGTAGTTGATAGAAATTTTTTTTGCTTGTTGAAGTGTTAAATTGTAATCATTTAGTCCATAAAAATTAGTTTTATTTTTTTTCTAATTAACTAGAAATCTTTAAACATAGGTAACTACTAATTACCCTTCCCCAATCTCCCCAATCTCCCCAATCCCTGAATCCCCAACGATCTTCAAACTCCTAATCCCCAAAAAACCGGTAACGCACTTGTAACGCCTCTGGTGTTCCAGGTGTCCATGGGCGACGCCGATTGCTTACCATCAGGTGATCCGTCTGCTAGTTTACCGGCTTATCCTATAAAAAAAACTTATAAACAGCAACAGTCAGTGTGTGACAGTTCTGGTACTAGGTTATGGACCTCCCGTATACATATCAACGCTTAGTATGCGAATTAGGGATCGCAGCAGCTTTATCAGAGGACGCTTCATTCGTTCTGTTATTCATTTACATATTTATGTCTAGTTTTTGGAGGACTTACTACTTGTATCAACGGTTAGAAATAACAATAGACGTTAAATGTATATGCCCCTTAGCCGGGTATACGATACCCACAGGAAAATTAGCGGTAGGCCACCACTATTCTTCCTGTGGGTATCGTACTAATGTATTATATTCTACTGCCACATAGTGTATAAATAAATACGTTTATTAATTAAAACAAATATAATAATAATTCTAACATATTATAAACGAAATATTACACATACCTACGTCATATTATAATATACAGAAATCACATTCTTTAGATGCAGCGATAATATATGAATGACATTGACAACCATCTTGTTTTTTTCCGCAATCAAAATGGCGGGCAATCAATATTTTTTATGACATTAACGTATTATGAAAAAACAACTTCGTATGACGCTACTGGTGGTTTTATACCACTTGAAATAAAGCTGAAATGTGGAATATTGTGGTTTTTTTTATAAACTTTATGACGGGGAAATTTAAATCTTATCTCAGTTGAAATAAAGCTGATATGAGGAACTTGATGTTGCATTTTGAGAAAAATTTTTGTGAAGATGATCGATTACGTATTTTTACAAGGAATGTATAAAAGGTTTAATAAAAAGGTAAAAAATATATTTCTTAATTCTTTTTAAATGTTTTAAGATACCAGCGTGTCAAGTTATTCCATTTGTTTATTGATTTACAATCTTATTAAGTTGTGCATTAAGATGCAAATCTATTCAAGTTCTTTGGCAATAGGGATGATGACAGGGTATGAAAATTAGAAATCTAAGTAATTAGTCCGTAAGTTAAGTAATAAAAAAATATTAGACACGTATTTTTTATTTTGTTGTATAATAAAACAATACTTACATAAAACGAATCAAAGTTTAGGAGTGGGGGCTAAAACGTCATTTTTACGTATAAAATGTACTAAAAAGTGACGTCACGCAAAATTTCAAATCAATATATCGTCGAAAGTATTGGTTTCCGTAAGAAAATAAAAAATACGTGTGTAATGATTTAAAATATTCTACCAGACGGACATTAAAATAAAAATTAGTTATCTACCCTATTAAGAATAGCATCATGTTAGTACGTACTATTTACATTTATAATTTCATAAAAGCCTTTGCGCTTTTTTAAATGTACTGTTAACGTGTAAAAGTATTAATTTTAGCCTTTTAATGTCAATTATCATCAAACTTAAATAACTCGACTGACTGACTGACTGACTGATTGTCTCAAATGCAAGGGCAAAGGGTCTCGGGTCGGGTAAAGTATTACTGGGTTTTTTAAGAAAACTCAGTAGTAGCACGGAGTCTGGAATTGTGCCCGGTATATGGCAATAGGCTTACCCCCTATTACATGAAACTCATAACATAAATACTGAAAAGTGGGTGTTACATTGTACAGTGGCATTAAGTGCCGTAATTTGCACCTCTGCCTATCCTTTCGGGGATAAAAGGCGTGATGTGATGTTACGTTTTAAAAACATACTATAAAAAAATTACATATAACCTAAAAAACTTCAAATTTGACGTATGTCACTGTCACATATCAAGTAAATGTCAAATTGAGCGGTAATAAACCAATATGGATGTTTTCGTTCGAAATCGGTATTAAGGCAACGAGTCATTCATTTTGTAGCTTTCGTTGTTTTTTTTTTATTATTCTTTTACAAATTTTAGTGTTGTCGCAGCGATGTGTTTAACAAAATTCTTACAATCGGGCGGGAAGAAAAAATGGTGAACGGGTATGTTAAGCGTAATTTCGTTTTTAAGTTTTCGGGTTCTGTATAGTTAAAATGTTATTTATTATGTTTTCGTTTATTCACGTAACTGTTTGAGGAACTCGACTAGTTTCAAGCCGTGCTAGAGGCTCATATTTATGAGCAGCATTCCGCGACCCGCGATGCTGCTCATAAATATGAGCGCTGCTACTGGCTACTCGAGGCCTAAAACGCCCTCTACCGTGATGCCCAAGTCGAGTTCCTCGTCCGTTACATGAGTAGGTAAGCCGAAAAAACATAATATGTAATGAATTTAGTATGTCTCAAGAAAGTTTTAATATAAACATAGTTAAAATATTATTATTGATTTTTCTAATTACATAATTTTAATATTATCTAGTATACTGCCTTGTTAGTCGACTGGTTGAAGTGTTACTGCCGAGCAACAGGACTTGGGTGCCATTCCTGCCACGCACTATGCTTAATTGACGAAAAATTCAACTGTGGGCTAAACACTATCACTACATAGATAGTACAAAACAAAGTCGCTATCCGCCGTCTGTCTGTCCCTATGTATGCTTAGATCTTCAAAACTACGCAACGGATTTTGATGCGGTTTTTTTTAATAGATAGAGTGATTCTTAAGGAAGGTTTATATGTATAATACATGCGTATTGCACCCGTTCGAAGTCAGGGCGGGTCGCTATTGTTAATAATTGTAATACCGAATAGTTATAAGGAATACATAAATATTTTTAACCAACTAGAATAACATTGACTGACATTTAACTGGAGCGGTGGCTGGGCAACTGGCTGCCGCGCAACGTGTCCCGGGTTCGTTTCAGCACGGAACAACTCTTTGTGTGATCCACAGATTGTTGTTCCGGGTCTGTGTGTCATGTGTATGTGAACTTGTATGTTTGTAACACTAGGATTTTCTCCTGTGTCGTGTGTGTACCACGACACAGGAGAAAATCCTAGACACGACACAGGAGAACAGAAAGTGTTGGGCAATGTCGCGGAAAACCTACCGGGTAACCGGGGCTCCGGCTCGACGTGCAGGAGAAGGAACGGGGTGGTTTTTAGTCAGTAAGAATCTGACACTCCCCGCCTCACGTAGGCGGGAGCAGTAACTCGATGATTTTCTCCCCTTAAAAAAAATCGTGGGGCAATGTTTAAAAAAAATGCTAACCAAAAAAAAACTTTTACATGACTAAAAACACATGTCACTAAAATCTACCCCGTAAAACAGTAACTCGAAACACCAATTTCCAAAATATCAACTCCAACCACTAAAATTAAAAAACGCGACATCCTAACTCAACAAAAAACTCAAACAAGGTGTAACAAATTATATTAAACCAAACTAACTATAATAGGGGGATCCCTAATTCCGGCCGGCCGTAAAAAGAGACCAAAAAAATGACCACCGCTGGTCGCTTGCCCACAAAAAAGCTTGTTTAGCGTGGTAAGGACGACCGCACGACATGGTATACTTTACATTCAACCTCTATATTGGATTCACAACCTTATAACTTAAAATTAAGGTTGATATTGTAATAGAGTTTTTTGATAAATTAGTATACCTTCATCTGCTGTCGCCCGTCTATGCATATGGATCGTATATTTGACTTAAGTTTCCGATTCCCGCTGATTTCGGAATGTCATTTTGGTCTATGCTCGCCTCGCCTCGTTTCGAGTTAGCTACTGAGCGGTGTCGAATTCGATTTAGTAATTTTTTGGTGATTAGAATTTTTGTGTTTTAATGTACATATGTTAGTCGTGTTTAGGTTAGAAGAGAGAGCTCCAATAGGCACTCATACCTTTGTCCCATAATATACAGAAACTACAGAGCGCCGCCTACTACGCTCCTTACATACTTCTTTAGCTTTCATCACATTCATACACCTGATGGTATACAGAAACTACAGAGCGCCACCTACTACGCTCCTTACATACTTCTTTAGCTTCCATCACATTCATACATCTGATGGTATACAGAAACTACAGAGCGCCACCTACTACGCTCCTTACATACTTCTTTAGCTTCCATCACATTCATACATCTGATGGTATACAGAAACTACAGAGCGCCACCTACTACGCTCCTTACATACTTCTTTAGCTTCCATCACGTTCATACATCTAATGGTATACAGAAACTACAGAGCGCCACATACGCTCCTTACATACTTCTTTAGCTTCCATCACGTTCATACATCTGATGGTATACAGAAACTACAGAGCGCCACCTACTACGCTCCTTACATACTTCTTTAGCTTCCATCACATTCATACATCTGATGGTATACAGAAACTACAGAGCGCCACCTACTACGCTCCTTACATACTTCTTTAGCTTCCATCACTTTCATACATCTGATGGTATACAGAAACTACAGAGCGCCACCTACTACGCTCCTTACATACTTCTTTAGCTTCCATCACGTTCATACATCTGATGGTATACAGCACGGAATATAGAATACAATGGAAGTAGCAAGTAGGCGTGGCACGCGTGCCACAACCCTGCAGTGTACTGCGTACTCGAGGCAAAATCGAGTTCAGTCTCGTTCGAACATCGCGTCGAGTTGCTAGTCACGTGACAAATACATATTTCCTCAACTATGCCGTTTTGTTCCGTTTTGGCGTGTAAAAATGATAGCAGCCGAAAAATCATACAAATGGAGGTGTTTCGTATCATCGGTGAGTACAATTTTCATTGTTTTCTTGTAGAAATCTTATTTTATTTCAATTTACAAAAACGGTTATTAAAATAACATTATTTACTAAAACGGTTAGTCAAAATCAACCTTACGCCTTCAAGATAAAGTTTATTTTGGATTTATTCCATTCAATAGAACATTCTCGCCAGTTCTACGCTACTCAAATAGTGATGTGGTCAAATCACATATTGAATTTATCGATTGATATCGATGCAATTGTAATGTAACATTTATTTAGATATTTTTTTTATTATTTTAGTGGTGACCCCGACGTGATTGGAAGCAACCTTCACTTCACGGAGCAGATCAGCACCGTCATCCTTATCGCCATCCCTCTCATTTATCACATCTATATATATAAAATTCAAAGGTGATTGACTGACTGACTGACTGACATAGTGATCTATCAACGTACAGCCCAAACCGCTGGACAGATTGGGCTATAATTTGGCATACAGATAGATGTTATGACGTAAGCATTCGCTAAGAAAGGATTTTGATAATTTCCACCCCCAAGGGGGTAAAAAAGGGGATGAAAGTTTGTATGAAACTTTGTCAGTTTTTAACTGATCGGGTTGAAATTTGGCATGCAGATAGATGTTATGACATAAGCATCCGCTGTGAAAGGATTTTGATAATTTCCACCCCAAGGGGGTAAAAAAGGGGATGAAATTTTGTATGAGACTTTGTCAGTTTTAAAACCGATCGGGTTGTAATTTGGCATGCAGATAGATGTATGACGTAAGCATTCGATGTGAAAGGATTTTGATAATTTCCACCCCCAATGGGGGTAAAATAGGGGATGAAAGTTTGTATGAGACTTTGTCAGTTTTAAACCGATCGGGTTGTAATTTGGCATGCAGATAGATGTTATGACGTAAGCATCCGATGTGAAAGGATTTTGATAATTTCCACCCCCAATGGGGGTAAAATAGGGGATGAAAGTTTGTATGACTTTGTCAGTTTTAAACCGATCGGGTTGAAATTTGGCATGCAGATAGATGTTATAACGTAAGCATCCACTTTGAAAGGATTTTGATAATTTCCACCCCCAAGGGGGTAAAATAGGGGATGAAAGTTTGTATGAGACATTGTCAGTTTTAAATCGATCGGGTTGAAATTTGGCATGCAGATAGATGTTATGACGTAGGCATCCGCTGTGAAAGGATTTTGATAATTTCCACCCCCAAGTGGGTAAAATAGGGGATGAAAGTTTGTATGAGACATTGTCAGTTTTAAATCGATCGGGTTGAAATTTGGCATGCAGATAGATGTTTATGACGTAGGTATCTGCTGTGAAAGGATTTTGATAATTTCCACCCCCAAGTGGGTAAAATAGGGGATGAAAGTTTATATGAGCCTTTGTCAGTTTTAAACCGATCAGGTTGAAATTTGGCATGCAGATAGATGTTATGACGTAAGCATCCGCTTTTTCAAATCAAATCAAATCAAATCATTTATTTGCATAAAATGTAGGTGTTTACAAATAAGTTGTTACAGATATAATATAGTAGCCGTATACATTTTGCCCGTTTATTGGCATGCAAAATATGGTGAAAAAGCTGTCAGATTTAATATAATAGCAAGCAATAATTAAGGTTTACAAATTCAATACAAACAATAATAACAATGTCAAGAAATACATAATATTAAAATAATGTCAAGAAATACGTAATGTTAAAATTTATCAATTAGGAAGTCTGTTGTTGAATAATAACATTTGTCAATGAGAATTTTCCGTACAGTCCTTTTAAATTGATTTAAATTGAGTGATTTTACATTGTCTGGTAGCTTATTATATAACAGTTGTGCCATGCAAAGAAAACTTTTATTCATGAGGGCTGTTTTGCCATAACGAACCTCGAGTTTTAATCTGTTTTTATCCCGTAATTTCCTATAGTCACTTTTGAAAGCAACTGTGTATAAATCTTTGTTGGTTCTGACGTAAGTTAATGTTTCATATATATAGAGTGATGGAAGTGTCATTAGTTTGAGGCTCTTAAAATACGGTTTACAGCTTGTTGTGCAATCTATACTACATATTGCTCGAATACACTTTTTCTGTGCTCTAAACACAGTATCTTTATTAACAGAGTTACCCCAGTATATTATTGCGTATCTCAATTTTGAAACAACGTATCCATGATAAGCATTCAATTATTCAAAGCTTTGAAAGGATTTTGATAATTTCCACCCCCAAGGGAGTAAAATAGGGGATGAAAGTTTGTATGGGACTTTGTCAGTTTTAAATCGATCGGATTGAAATTTGACATGCAGGAAGACGTTATGACGTAGGCATCCCCAAGTAAGGATTTATGATCATTTCCACCTCCAATGTGGTAATGTAGGGGATGAACGTTTGTATGAAGCTTTGTCAGTTTTACACCGATCGGGTTGAAATTCGGCGTGCAGATGGATATTATGACGTAAACGTCCCTTTAGAAAGGTTTTTGAACATACTCACCCCAAGGTGGGTAAAATAGGGGGTGAAAGTTTGTATGATACTTTGCCAGTTTTAAACCGATTGGGCTAAGACTTTGCATGCATAAAGTTACTATGACATAGGTATCTACTTAGGATATATCTAAAGGATATGATAAATTCCACCCCTAAAGGCCTAAAGGGATAAAATAGGGAATTAGAGTTTGTATAAATCTTCTTAGCCATTGAATGTAGAATCATTGAATCTTTTAGAATTAATTCGGTTAAAACGATGATTTGGGACCTGGGTAACGTTTGATAGTATTTATCACAGATGTCCCACGGGAACGGGAACTATGCGTCAATGCCCAGGGCTCTCTAACTCTTAACCACTGAACTTATTTTAGAGAGATTCGGTACAACAATAGTCGATGAATAGTTTTTATTACCCAAACCTTACGTGATTGGGCACTGTACTGGTAAGATCCCTGCGGGATTATTTATTTATTGAAACTACGATAAATCATTTCAAAATAGGTAAATCTTACTCGAGCACTGAATTGATTCTGATTAATTCTGTCAGAAGTCATTAATCTACGCGGACGAAGTCGCGGGCAACAGCTAGTTATCCATATAAAGTTTGTAAAAATTTATGTAATAGTTGCTACTTATATTGCCTATGTGAAATAAAAAAAAATGATTTTTTGAAAAAAGAAACTAATTAAAAATACGAACAAAATGGTTTTTGATTTACATGCAAATAAATACTTACCCTTTTTTGTTACGTTTAAAAAGTTATCAACGACATATTAATTTTATTACTTTAATACTGTCAATTTTTTTTCAATTTTTTTCACATTATTTTTAAAACACATTTGCATATTATCGATATTATTTTTATCGAATTAGGCTACATCACTATCTGAGTAGAGACCCGCATTCGAGCCAGTGATAAGCCATTCAAATATCACCTTTATTCTTACGACGTTAAAGTTCAGACCAAGTACCACTTTTCGTCGCTAGATTGCATTGTTAAACGCCATCTAGCGACGAATGGCGGTACTTGGTAGTCCAAAATATACTTTTTTATTTTGATTTATAGTGCCTTCATTTTAAAGTTGAATATCGTATGATATTTTTTTGCATTCGTTTACGCCCATTTTTTTTCTAACCAATCGTAACTTCCGATTTATAGTATGAGTAAATTATAAATGTATTAGTTTGGCGACACCGGTTCTGGCAGAAATATTGTTTCAAGCTACTTCCATTGTATTCTATATTCCGTGGTATACAGAAACTACAGAGCGCCACCTACTACGCTCCTTACATACTTCTTTAGCTTCCATCACTTTCATACATCTGATGGTATACAGAAACTACAGAGCGCCACCTACTACGCTCCTTACATACTTCTTTAGCTTCCATCACGTTCATACATCTGATGGTATACAGAAACTACATTGCACCACCTACTACGCTCCCTACATACTTCTTTAGCTTCCATCACATTCATACATCTGATGGTATACAGAAACTACATTGCACCACCTACTACGCTCCCTACATACTTCTTTAGCTTCCATCACATTCATACATCTGATGGTATACAGAAACTACAGAGGGCCACCTACTACGCTCCTTACATACTTCTTTAGCTTCCATCACATTCATACATCTGATGGTATACAGAAACTACAGAGCGCCACCTACTACGCTCCTCACATACTTCTTTAGCTTCCATCACATTCATACATCTGATGGTATACAGAAACTACAGAGCGCCACCTACTACGCTCCTTACATACTTCTTTAGCTTCCATCACGTTCATACATCTAATGGTATACAGAAACTACAGAGCGCCACCTACTACGCTCCTTACATACTTCTTTAGCTTCCATCACGTTCATACATCTGATGGTATACAGAAACTACAGAGCGCCACCTACTACGCTCCTTACATACTTCTTTAGCTTCCATCACATTCATACATCTGATGGTATACAGAAACTACAGAGCGCCACCTACTACGCTCCTTACATACTTCTTTAGCTTCCATCACTTTCATACATCTGATGGTATACAGAAACTACAGAGCGCCACCTACTACGCTCCTTACATACTTCTTTAGCTTCCATCACGTTCATACATCTGATGGTATACAGCACGGAATATAGAATACAATGGAAGTAGCAAGTAGGCGTGGCACGCGTGCCACAACCCTGCAGTATGTAGCGTACTCGAGGCAAAATCGAGTTCAGCTCGTTCGAACATCGCGTCGAGTTGCTAGTCACGTGACAAATACTATTTCCTCAACTATGCCGTTTTGTTCCGTTTTGGCGTGTAAAAATGATAGCAGCCGAAAAATCATACAAATGGAGGTGTTTCGTATCATCGGTGAGTACAATTTTCATTGTTTTCTTGTAGAAATCTTATTTTATTTCAATTTACAAAAACGGTTATTAAAATAACATTATTTACTAAAACGGTTAGTCAAAATCAACCTTACGCCTTCAAGATAAAGTTTATTTTGGATTTATTCCATTCAATAGAACATTCTCGCCAGTTCTACGCTACTCAAATAGTGATGTGGTCAAATCACATATTGAATTTATCGATTGATATCGATGCAATTGTAATGTAACATTTATTTAGATATTTTTTTTATTATTTTAGTGGTGACCCCGACGTGATTGGAAGCAACCTTCACTTCACGGAGCAGATCAGCACCGTCATCCTTATCGCCATCCCTCTCATTTATCACATTATCCATATAAAGTTTGTAAAAATTTATGTAATAGTTGCTACTTATATTGCCTATGTGAAATAAAAAAAAAATGATTTTTTGAAAAAAGAAACTAATTAAAAATACGAACAAAATGGTTTTTGATTTACATGCAAATAAATACTTACCCTTTTTTGTTACGTTTAAAAAGTTATCAACGACATATTAATTTTATTACTTTAATACTGTCAATTTTTTTTCAATTTTTTTCACATTATTTTTAAAACACATTTGCATATTATCGATATTATTTTTATCGAATTAGGCTACATCACTATCTGAGTAGAGACCCGCATTCGAGCCAGTGATAAGCCATTCAAATATCACCTTTATTCTTACGACGTTAAAGTTCAGACCAAGTACCACTTTTCGTCGCTAGATTGCATTGTTAAACGCCATCTAGCGACGAATGGCGGTACTTGGTAGTCCAAAATATACTTTTTTATTTTGATTTATAGTGCCTTCATTTTAAAGTTGAATATCGTATGATATTTTTTTTGCATTTCGTTTACGCCCATTTTTTTTCTAACCAATCGTAACTTCCGATTTATAGTATGAGTAAATTATAAATGTATTAGTTTGGCGACACCGGTTCTGGCAGAAATATTGTTTCAAGCTACTTCCATTGTATTCTATATTCCGTGGTATACAGAAACTACAGAGCGCCACCTACTACGCTCCTTACATACTTCTTTAGCTTCCATCACTTTCATACATCTGATGGTATACAGAAACTACAGAGCGCCACCTACTACGCTCCTTACATACTTCTTTAGCTTCCATCACGTTCATACATCTGATGGTATACAGAAACTACATTGCACCACCTACTACGCTCCCTACATACTTCTTTAGCTTCCATCACATTCATACATCTGATGGTATACAGAAACTACATTGCACCACCTACTACGCTCCCTACATACTTCTTTAGCTTCCATCACATTCATACATCTGATGGTATACAGAAACTACAGAGGGCCACCTACTACGCTCCTTACATACTTCTTTAGCTTCCATCACATTCATACATCTGATGGTATACAGAAACTACAGAGGGCCACCTACTACGCTCCTTACGTACTTCTTTAGCTTCCATCACATTCATACATCTGATGGTATACAGAAACTACAGAGGGCCACCTACTACGCTCCTTACATACTTCTTTAGCTTCCATCACATTCATACATCTGATGGTATACAGAAACTACAGAGGGCCACCTACTACGCTCCTTACGTACTTCTTTAGCTTCCATCACATTTCGCTCAAAACGTACAGGGACAAACATTAAAACTATCTCAAAAGTACAAAGCAATAACAATTTTAAACAAAGCAAGATAAATACGAAAATCGTGAACAATGAAACAAAATAAAGATTTGATCAGAAATGGTGCAGTCAACAGCGAATCAACAGTATCGATCAATCGCTTCAATCGATTACAATACATCTATACATCTCGGTTAGATTCTGAATCGATACTAAATCATATTCTACAGGTTATTGCAGAAGTACTAGTTTAAACAGTCTTTGAAAAGTAAAGTCGAAGTGGGTAATTCTCGGGCGTGTGCTGTGCGAAATCCATCTCACCTCCGTGGCTGTTGGCGGTAATTTACTCGCCAAAGCAGACCCCAAATAGGATACGAGTAGAATGACATACATCATCATCATCATCACGCCTTTTATCCCGAAGGGGTAGGCAGAGGTGTACATTATGCCACTGTACAATGTAACACCCACTTTTCACTATTTATGTTATGAGTCCCATGTGATAGGGGGTGAGCCTATTGCCATATATCACAATTCCAGACTCCGTGCTAACACTGAGAATTTATAAAAAACCGAGAAGTAGGTAACCTTTTCCTTTCTTTTTTAATTTATTTTTTATTTTTGTATCTGTGTGCTTGCCTCATCAACAGCCTATAAATGCCCACTGCTGAGCAAAGCCTCTTCTCACATGGAGAAGTTTTGAGCATTAATCACCACGCTTGTTCAATGCGGATTGGCGATTTCAAACTTATAATTAGAAATTATAAGTACAGATTTTCTCACGATGTTTTTCCTTCACCGTTTGTCAGTGGTGTCTAAATAATCTTAGAAAATACATATAACTTGGAAAAAGTCACTTTGGTACTTGCCGTTGGTAGGTTTCGAACCCGCACCCTCATGCATGAGAAGCGGGCGGGCATCTTAAACCTCCGGGCCACCACGACTGCTGTGTGCTGTGTGCTTGCCTACTGTCAAATAAATGCTTTTTCTCTCTTTCTTTCATTACCTTTAGGTGGGGGAGGGGTAATTAAACATTCATGAAGCAACTAAATATCACATTTTATAAGACAATGGGACTTCTAAGTCCCCTGTTACATGTCACAAAGCATAAGATAGTTAAACATGATAGTTGAACGTGCCCACAAAATCTTATTGTTAGCTTGAAAACTTATATCCGGGTTCTGATTCTAAGGTTATCGGGTCAAGCGACAGACGGTAAGGACTGGATTTTGATTGGTGTGCGTTTTACGAAACTTTAATGATTTCGTACTGACTAGAGGTACAAAAAAAGTCGGTATACGGGCGAAAGTTTTACGTGACAACGACTTTGAGTGGTAAAATAATTTTAATGTGAATATTCATTCGTATAGTAGGAAGAAGGATGAAATAATTCACTTTTTATGTCTGTCTCTCTCGCTCTCAGGCGGGCTAACCATGCCCGAGTGGAAGGGACGCGTGCCTCTCACTCTCGCTCATTGTGAGCGCATAACGTGAGCGGAGCGTAACGCAGTTTCTTGAAGTGTCACCCGGCAAACCAATTTATAAGACGTTGTCACGTCAAAATGGAGGTTCTAAGTTTAACCTGTATGTGTGTTAGTGCGCGAATATATCGCGATTAGCTGCATCGATTTTCATGTGGTTATAAAAAGCATGGTGATTGCTAAATCGAAGTGTCAAATTATACTTTATCATTATTATAATTTACTTGCGAACTGCTCCGGCTTCGCACGGGTGCAAAATGCATGTATAACACATATAGACTGCACGGTTGGTGTGGTGGCTGGGCAACCGGCTGCTGTGCAACGTGTCGCGGGTTCGATTCCCGCACGGAACAACACTTTGCGTGATCCACAAATTGTTTTTTCTGGTCTGGGTGTCATGTGTATGTGAACTTGTATGTTTGTAAACGCACCCACGACACAGGAAATAATCCTAGTGTGGGACAACGTTAAAAAAAAGAATATAAACCTTCCTTAAGAATCACTCTATCTATTGAAAAAACCGCATCAAAATCCGTTGCGTAGTTTTAAAGATCTAAGCATACATAGGGACAGACAGACGACGGATAGCGACTTTGTTTTGTACTATGTAGTGATGATACATACATATACTGACCAAATTGACAATATATTAAAGAAGGTCCAAATTAAAACCGACGAGCATGCATGAAAAGATTGATGACTGATGATGAAGCGAAAGAGGTATGTAGGAATCGTAGCAATTGGCGTTCCATAGTCTCTGCCTACCCACATGGGGGACAGGCGTGAGGTACTTTATCGAACACGACACCAAAGTAATGATAGCAGTATTCCATAAAAAACTACCGGAAGTATCTAATTAAGCTTTAAAAATATAAATATAATAATTATTTTTAATTGCTCAGCTCTTTATGTTAATAGTAAGTCACTATTGCTTGACTTTCTCCAATTAATTTTGATGATACGATAATTTTCATTACAATTATAACTATCAACATATTGGTTAGATATTTAAGTAGGTATACGTACTAAAATGACAAAATGGTGACGTCAGAGTGGATATTTATCACCACCGTTACTCTTCCCGTGGGTGTGGTATACCCGACTAAGGGACTACACATTTGACAGAGACCGGGCAGCAGCGCTCTCTGATAAACCTGAACCTTTTATACTGCGATCTCCAACCAACCTGTCTATGAATAAACAGACGAGTCCATCTGTGAACCGTTTTTAAAGACCCAGTAATACTTTGTCCGGTCGCGGAGAACCTAACGGGTAACCGGGGCTCCGGCTCGACGTGCAGGAGAAGGAACGGGGTGGTTTTTAGTCAGTAAGAGTCTGACACTCCCTTCCGCCTCACCCAGGCGGGAGCAGTCATTCGATGATTTACCCCCGTTAAAAAAAAAAAATACTTAGTCCGACCTGGGAATCGAACCCGAGACCCCTTGAATCTTTAGAGTCTTTGTTCCCTATCACTAACTTGGGGTAGTGTAGGTCGTGTTCTACTGTGTGTTGGGGTGAGGTTAATTGAAACGACTATTTCCGATCGTGGTTTATTTGCGACTGTCTGATACATGCATCGCGGGCGCAGCCGCGCGTTATTGTAATTGTTGTTGCATTTTCCTTGTAACGGTAGTGATAAAAACATAACCACTTATCGCTCTTTCTGCCGCCAACCGACGTTGACCTGGATCCACGGCTGCCGCTGCTGTCTCGACGTCCTCTGGCTCTGCTGCGCTCCAGACCTGCCAGGCGCAGGTTGATCTTCGCCAACTCCCCGCGGATTTGACTGATGTCCGATGTTACGTCAGTTCTTTGCTCTGCGGGCTTTTTCTGAGCCTTTTCCGCCTTGACTTCTGATACCGATGATGAAGTTTCTCCTGTACTTTCCATCACCTTGTCTGCTATCGTAGCAAGCACGTCCAAACTCTTGGAGTCCGTCACTGTCAACACCGCTCGCACTGAAGTCGGCAAGTGTGATTGCCACATTAATTTCAGGGTCTCATCAGGCACTCTCTCCCTGGCCAGCTCACGCATGCGCCGTAGCAAGTGTGATGGCCGCTGATCTCCCAGCTCCATTTCACCTATCAGTTTTTGAAGTCTCCTTGTTTCCGACTCCTCGAAAACCTCCAGTAGCCTTTCCTTCAGCGTCTGGTACTTCCGAGTTTCTGGTGGAGCGAGCAATAAATCGCTCACCTGTTCTATAGCGGTTTTGCTCAGCTTCGTTATCACTAGATCCTGCTTGGCCGCATCGCTCAGTTTCTGGTTTTCCACCGTGGCCTCGAACCGGACAAACCAGAGTCGCGTTTGGTCTGCCCAGAACTCAGGGATTCGTGAAGCGACGGTTATGCTCGCCAGCGCCTTTTCGTTGGCGTCGCCGGACCTATCCACTTTCACGTCCTGCGCACGTGGTGTAGCACTCTGTTGCGGATTCATTTCCGTTTGTGTCTAATCTCACCAGACAAAAAAATAATAACACTACAGTTCACAGGGGTCACCAATTTAGAGTCTTTGTTCCCTATCACTAACTTGGGGTAGTGTAGGTCGTGTTCTACTGTGTGTTGGGGTGAGGTTAATTGAAACGACTATTTCCGATCGTGGTTTATTTGCGACTGTCTGATACATGCATCGCGGGCGCAGCCGCGCGTTATTGTATAGTTGCTGACATAGCGTGACGTGTACATTGTGTCCCTACAAATCTACCAACGAGGCAGTCTAGTCTACTACATTATATTGGAAACAATGAATTTTCGTAAAATCAGGAAGCACATTGGATACTCCTTTATATTTACGACTTAGAACCACACGTGGGTGGACAGCGCACTTACTTGAAACTATGGGACGCAATAATAATATTAAGTAAGTATCAGTTTTGTCTAAATTATTGTCTAGATCTCTCTGTTTAACTTCATATTTGAGTTACATTTTCAGTCTAGCCCACCCATTGAAGGATAGGTTTTGAAACCAGATGTTTAGGTGATGTAATGTAAATTAAATAAAATCGCGAGTTACTCATGTGAATATACTCGTCACGCCTTTTATCCCTGAAGGGGTAGGTAGAGGTGCACGTTATACCACTGTACAATGTTACACACACTATTTACGTATGAGTCCCATGTATTAGGGTTTGAGCCTATTGCCATATACCGGGCACAATTCCAGACTCCATGCTACTACTGAGAATATTTAAAAACCCAGTAATACTTTGCCCGACCCGGGAATCGAACCCGAGACCCCTTGCCCGGCAATCGCACTTACGACCACGAGGCCAACGAGGCAATAAAATAGAATCGAGCAGATTTTCCAAAACCCCACCTGCCTGACACAAGAGTCAACCTAAAATCACATCAGACTCGCTACCATGTCGCGGAGAACCTAACGGGTAACCGGGGCTCCGGCTCGACGTGCAGGAGAAGGAACGGGGTGGTTTTTAGTCAGTAAGAGTCTGACACTCCCTCCCGCCTCACCCAGGCGGGAGCAGTCATTCGATGATTTTCCCCCCTTAAAAAAAAAAAGAAAAAAAATTTGGTACCATCGAATAGACCCACATTCATTCAATTTGACTATAGAAAGATTTCAAAATAGCATTGAGCCAGTTTCGTTCGGATTTTCGGAATGACAAACAGAATTATTGTTGATTTCGTGTGTTCACGATGATAGTGCAACACAGACGTGTTTAATTCAAAATGATTAATGATAGAGATCCGACCAAGAGACTAACTAGCTGATATATAAAAAGCATTTCATTCAGCTCATGTAGTGTAGATGTCCAGTCAACAAGTATGTAGCGAGGTTGACTGTCCAGGCGACACACGTACTTAGGTATCGTCATGAGCTAATGTTCACATGTAAACAGCAGCTCATGTAGTGTAGATGTCCAGTCAACAAGGATGTAGCGAGGTTGACTGTACAGGAGACACACGTACTTAGGTATCGTCATGAGCTAATGTTCACATGTAAACAGCAGCTCATGTAGTGTAGATGTCCAGTCAACAAGGATGTAGCGAGGTTGACTGTCCAGGCGACACATGTACTTAGGTATCGTCATGAGCTAATGTTCACATGTAAACAGCAGCTCATGTAGTGTAGATGTCCAGTCAACAAGGATGTAGCGAGGTTGACTGTCCAGGCGACTCACGTACTTAGGTATCGTCATGAGCTAATGTTCACATGTAAACAGCAGCTCATAATATAGTGTAGGTACATATCCAGTAATTTTTTTTCTGTATGTCAAATTCACGATTAATCTTTGTCATCGTTTCTATGGTTGAGGATACCGTAGATAAATATCATTGTTCGATGCCATCCTTTTTGTTGGCATCCATCTTTTTTTGGTTAGCCCTCTCCGAGGTTGACTTTAGTGTGTATGAATGATGCTTTATTTTTTAAGGGGGGAAAATCATCGAATGACTGCTGCCACCTGGGTGAGGCGGGAGGGAGTGTCAGACTTTTACTGACTAAAAACCACCCCGTTCCTTCTCCTGCACGTCGAGCCGGAGCCCCGGTTACCCGGTAGGTTCTCCGCGACATGAATGATGGGTTAAATGTTATTTATTGTTAGAAGTTGAAGACTAGGATTTGTTAGAATGCTCCTACGTATGAATAGAACAATATATAGGCTGCTATAGATCGAAACTCGAGCAAAACCGCTCACAGAAGATAAGAGTGAATACAAATTATAATACAGTTACAAAAAACGTATCAGAAAAAAGGTTTCTCTCCAAATTCTCACACAGATCATACGATCTTTGAATTTTTATATAAAAGCTATAACTATATTATGTATGTATGTATCTTACTTCTTACTTTCTTACTTATATTATAAATCGGAAAGTGAGTTTGTTTGTTTGTTTGTTCCGCTTTCACGCCGTAACTACTAAACCGATTGCTTTGAATTTTTGCAGACGTAAAGTTATAAGTCCGGATTAAATAATAGGATACTTTTTATCGCGGAAAAATTTGATATTCCCGAGGGAAAACAAAAGTATTGGTATAGATGGCGCTGTATGTATAGGTATATGTCACATAGGCTACTTTTTATCCTTTTGTGACACGAGCGAAGCCGCGGGTAAAGGCTAGTAATATATAAAAACTGTTAACTGATAAGCTTACATGGTCTCCTTTCATGTTCCACATTTCCAAAACAGTGTAAACGAAAACACAGTAGGTCAAAAACAAAATATTTCGAAAATAAATACAGCTATAATAAGCTAGCGACGTCAGAGTACAATACATTTTTCACCACCGCTACTCTTCCCGCGGGTGTCGTATACCCGACTAAGGGACTACACATTAGACAGAGACCGGGCAGCAGCGCTATCACTATTTATGTTATGAGTCCTATGTAACAGGGAGTCTATTGCCATATACCGGGCTCAGTTCCAGACTCCGTGCTACTACTGAGATTTCAATAAAAAAAACTCAATAATACTTTGCCCGACCCGGGAATCGAACCCAAGACCCCTTGCCCGGCAGTCGCACTCGGCCAACGAGGCAGTCATACATATTTAAGTTTATTAGGTTTGATAGCTACACGAAGCTAAATTCACAAATAATTATTTCTCGATCTAGAATAGGGTACCTAATGCCTAATTTTTATTTTAATGTCCGTCTGGTAGATTTATTTTAAATCATTAGACACGTATTTTTATTTTCTTACAAAAACGAATACTTTCGCCGATATATTGATTTGAAATGTCGCGTGACGTCACTTCTATGTACATTTTATACGTAGAAATGACGTTTTAGCCCCCACTCCTAAACTTTGATTCGTTTTATCTAAGTATTGTTTTATTATGCGACAAAATAAAAAAAAATATGTGTCTAATATTTTTTCACTACCTAACTTACGAACTAATTAGATTTTTAATTTTCATACCCTGTCATCATCCCTATTCTAGTAAAAATCTAGAGTGCCTAGCACATCTGCATGATTAATATTTTATACTCTGTGACTGGAACATGGTACAAGGCTGTATATTAGCGCCTTTGCCCAAAGGCAGTGGACAGAAAATAAAAAAATAAGAACACAGGTACCCATGAATGATATGGGGCTTGACGCATTTTTTGGTAGCGATAGCAGAAAAAACTTACATGTATAAGCAGTAGTATTTATATAAAATAACTATTTTATACCGAACTAGCTGAGCCCGCGACTTCGTCCGCGTGGAATAGTGATTCACAGCTCCTCCCCCGTAGTTGATAAGATGATAATATGTAGCCTATATGTTGACCCGACCTGTTAGTAATATTCATGCAAAATTTGAAGTAAATCCATGCAGCGCTTTTCGAGTTCATCCAGGGCATACGTACAGACAAACAGACAAAAATTCTAAAATACATATTTTTGGTTTCATTATCGACTGTAGATCACACCGTATTATGTAAATTATGTTATCGGCTTACTAACGTAACTATTTGACGAGAAACTCGACTAGTCTCAAGCCATGCTAGAGGCTCATATTCAGCAGCAGCACGACAGTCGTCGCGTCGTGTTACGTAATGCTGCTCATGAATATGAGCCTCTAGCATGGCTTGAAACTAGAATAATTTAAGAATAATAAGAATAATTTATTTGAATATACTCCACTTACAATATGTTTTTTTTTTAAATTAAGTACTATATTAATGTATTATACTATATTACTATAGTAATGTTTAATTACTATATTAGTATATTAACTAGTCGAGTTCCTCGTCAAACAATTACGTGAGTAAGCCGAAAACATAATCATTAATTTAGTATGTCTCAAGAAAGTTTTAATATAGACATAATAAAATATAACTTTTATTAAACTGTCAAACAACAAGCGGTCACCGGTGACCGCAACCTATTGTTTTTTAATTGTGTCTATAATGACGGTTAATAATATTTAAAATATTACAACATCCAAACATCCTTGCTTGTTCTGCTACCACTACTCAGTATCTCAGTCAGAAATTTTTCGAATAACTCGCCGGCCGCGATGTTATCAGTACGGTGTATACTGGGTTCGATTCCCGACCGGTGTTTTAGATGTCTCTATACAGTATAATACAGTTTCTGATACAAAATATTATAAACGGAACATTTTTCGTTGTACTGATCAAAAATTAAGTTAAAGTTTAATTTTTTTCCTGGAAAAGGTAGGCAGAGGTGCACATTACGGCACTTAATGCCACTGTACAATGTAACACCCACTTTTCACGATTTATGTTATGTCCCATGTAGTAAGGGGTGAGCCTATTGCCATATACCGGGCACAATTCCCGATTCCGTGCTATTACTAAGATTTTTCTCAATTCTCAAATTCCTAATGTGCTGTTAATGCACTTGTAACCCCTCTGGTGCTCCAGGTGTTCATGGGCAACGCCGATTGCTTACCATCAGATAAAAATATCATACATGTAATTCTTCTTTTATAAACGACATTTAACCCTTTGGATACCGTCATTATAGACACAATTAAAGAACAATAGGTTGCGGTCACCGGTGTCCTCGCGGTGTTTGACAGTTTTAAAAACCGACTTCAACTCGTCTTTTTTTGAAACCTTCTAACTGTGACAAACACTTATACGAAAAGCGCATCAAAATCGGTTCAGCCAATCGAGAGATAATTGCGGACAAACGTAATACATACAAATTGAGAACTTCCTTCTTTTGAAGTCAGTTAAAAAGACCGAATATTATCTTTATCTAACCCAGGAATAGAACCTTATACCTAGCTTACACGTCAGTCACCTTTTACTAAAAATCCATACTTTGCAAAAACCACAAAAAAAAATATTGCACTACCGGGGTATCGACACCAAGGACATCCGAGCTCATTTTTTAACCCCTATAGTTAAGTAACCACTTTGTTTTAAAACCACAGTAACTCAATATTTCCTGAGGGGGTAAAAAAAAAGTAATATTAGACAACTGCTCATACTCTTTGCAGTGACATCCTTACTAATATTATAAATCGGAAAGTGAGTTTGTTTGTTTGTTCCACTTTCACCCCGTAACTACTAAACCGATTGCTTTGAATTTTTGCAGACGTAAAGTTAGAAGTCCGGATTAAATAATAGGGTACTTTTTAACCCGGAAATTTTTATATTCCCGAGGGAAAACAAAAGTATTGGTATAGATGTCGCTGTGTGTATTTGTATATGTCACATAGGCTACTTTTTATCCTTTTCTGACGTGAGCGAAGCCGCGGGTAAAAGGTAGTGGTTCCATATTTTACTACCTTCTGTCAGCGGGTTCACTCGCATTCCCGTGGCGTAGTACTTATAAAGTAGCCTATGCGTTATTGTATACCATAATCTATCCCTGTTTCAAATTTCATCCCGATCCCTTCAGCAGTTTAGACGTAATTCCGTAACAAACATACAGACAAACAGTCGCATTTATAAGACTACTTTACTATTCAAAAACTATAATTTTTAAAATTGTAGTGTTTAAAAATCGTAATTCAAAAACATTATAGACGCAGTACTCGCCCATACAATTTTCGAAAGTTCCCCTCGGTTTCCCTAGGATCCCATCATCAGATCCTGACCTCATGGAAATGGGACCATCTCGGGAGTATACCCTTTCAAACAAAACAAGAATTTTGGAAATCGGTTCACAAATGGCGGAGTACTGCGCGAACAAAAAAAAAAAACATCAGCCGAACATAGTACCTCCTCCTTTTTTTGAAGTCGGTAAAAACCAAGTTTTAGTTTAAAATTAACTTTAAATAAGCAAGAAGTTAACGTCTATCTAAGTTTAACAGTCGAATGCTTGTATGTTCAGTGGTAAAAACTCCGGCAGCCACTAATGACGAAGGAATCCCTTTTGTTCATGTCATCGGTTCTTGGAAAACGATCCGTCGAACAATTATGCGTTTTGTGCGCAACCCAGACCACGAACTTTGGACTTCGCGAAATTTTCATTGTTACTTTTTAATTGATCGGAATTATTTGGGAGGAGGTTTTTTTGAGGTCTTCGAGTTTCAAGGGTTAGGTATTCAAAATCTAGGATTAGGTGTTATGGAATCATTGAGCTGCAGACCTAGCAGCTTGCCGATGCTCTGCAGCTGTAGCCAAATGCCATTTAGCGCTTGTCTACATGTAGAATAGAAAACCAAATTATATGGGATTGACGTAAATTTTGACACTTGTCAGTGTCATCCCCATACATTTTGATTTCTACTCTCTCTGTAGACAAGCGCTAAAGTGGCGTTTGGCTGAAGGCACTGAAATGAGCTAATATTAAGCAAAGTTCCGACCCACATGCTATTAAGTGACAAGTGATCAATTGAAGCATGCTTCCGTGATTATAATTATCATATGTAACAGAAGCGTACAGTTGTGGCCTGCCAACCATCTATATGATGGAGATGCATGCTGTTATCGATGGCGAAAAGATGCGGCAGGTATCAGGTCAAACAATTCCTCAGAGCACTCCCCGTGGTATAAGCTAGAAGAACGAAACTACATTAATAAAATGTAGTTAAGAAAAAACACAAATCAACATTTCGATGCTTCAATGTGCCTAGAAATGAGTTTGTGACATACAAAAACCGGTTTTTCACATATAATTTAAACTGTGATATAAATCTACGCTTATAAATAAGATATATTGTATGTTAAGATACAAAATAGCGTGACCAAATGAGATATAAAACTACACATTAGTTTAAATGAGTCTTTATAGATTTTATTAACCATGGGGTCTTTATTTCGCCTCTGGTTTAATCTAAAGTCACCATCATTACTGGTTCATGTCAATCTACATAACATAACATCACACCTTTTATCCCCGAAGGGGTAGGCAGAGGTGCACACAGAAGTAACACCCACTTTTCACTATTTATATTATGAGTCCCATGTAATAGGAGGTGAGCCTATTGCCATATACTGGGCACAATTCCAGACTCCGTGCTACTACTGAGATTTTTTTTAAAACCCAGTAGTACTTTGCCCGACCCGGGAATCGAACCCGAGGCCTCTTGGCCGGCAGTCGCACTGGCGACCAGTCAACCAACGAGGCAGAGGCATCAGGCAAATCTACTGGTGGACTAATAGACATCATTTTCTGCTACGGGTTTGTGGACGTTTGACCACTATCTCGCCTGGTGGTGCACGATGATGCGGTCTACGATGGAGCACGTCTCCATAAGCAACCTATTCACTCGGGCCATCGCACCTTTTATCCCCGAAAGGGTAGGCAGAGATGTACTATGCCACTGTACAATGTAACACCCACTTTTCACTATTTATGTTATGACCCCACGTAATACCCGGTGAGCGATTGAAAAAGAGTAACCTATGGAGTTTCTTGCTCGTCCTTCTACATAGGTATCTACACCTTAGAATGAGCAAATAGCTTCACTTTTAATTTTTTTTTTGTTGACGTTCAAAAGTGCCAGTAAATGATTTTGACTTTGACTTTGACTAAATCAGCAAACATAGAAACATTTGCATTTATAATTTTATAGTAAGAGTAGGATACTTATATTTTATTCATCAAAATATTCCATTTTTCTAACATTGTGTGCATTCCACGACCTACTATAACCTCTGACTTACCCACAAAGTAAATACACCGTGAAGCAATGCTCTGAACACTAAAAAACGTCATTCATTCAACTCCATTGAACTATATTCACGACTTAATTTTTTCTAGAGGTCCATATTCAATGACTTTGTAAATTTACCTATTAGTAGTCTTCGAGATGTCATGTCGTGACTCCTAACCTCTGAACCTTAAAATTTGAGGGCACGGAAGCTCAGATCGTGAGCCACAGACCTTTGTGCCCAAAACTTGAATGACACGGTCAACGCAAAGAATTTGTGGTCTAAAAAAGCTAAGTACGTGTGTCGCCTGGACAGTCAACCTCGCTACATCCTTGTTGACTGGACATCTACACTACATGAGCTGCTGTTTACATGTGAACATTAGCTCATGACGATACCTAAGTACGTGTGTCGCCTGGACAGTCAACCTCGCTACATCCTTGTTGACTGGACATCTACACTACATGAGCTGCTGTTTACATGTGAACATTAGCTCATGACGATACCTAAGTACGTGTGTCGCCTGGACAGTCAACCTCGCTACATCCTTGTTGACTGGACATCTACACTACATGAGCTGCTGTTTACATGTGAACATTAGCTCATGACGATACCTAAGTACGTGTGTCGCCTGGACAGTCAACCTCGCTACATCCTTGTTGACTGGACATCTACACTACATGAGCTGCTGTTTACATGTGAACATTAGCTCATGACGATACCTAAGTACGTGTGTCGCCTGGACAGTCAACCTCGCTACATCCTTGTTAACTGGACATCTACACTACATGAGCTGCTGTTTACATGTGAATACTAGTTCGCGTTAATTTATACAAAATACATACCATATTTTACGCCTATTAAGGTTTTGAGCAAAAAACATGGATTTTTTTATCAATAGTTGTCAAGTTTAATGTAGTAATGTCATAGGAATCACCGAATTTTAATATGATTCCGTCGATATTTTAGAGTCGTTCATTGACCCTGTTCTAGAGATGGGAAATACGTACCTATTACCATAAGGCCGAGTTTTAATCGAGTTTACATTTAACATTCGTAATGTTGGAAAATTGACGGTAGAATTATATGTGATGATGAGCTGGTTATGGTGGTAGATTTTTTTTTTAACATTGCCCCACGCTAGGATTTTCGCTTGTGTCGCGGGTGCATTTACAAAAATGCTACTTGAACAGCTACGATTGTGGTTGTATAGTTTTGAGATTGAATAATTATTGAGATTTTATTGGATCCAAAGTGTATTGACATTGAGATTGGTTACAAGAGTAAGAACCCTGCCTACCAAACGGGGAGAAAATGGTAAACAGGATATAGAGATGTCTCAGTCGTAGACTGCCTGTCTAAAAAAGAGACGAACCTGTGAGTTTGTTTCGGCATTTCTTCTCAGAGTAGTCAGTTAGGAAATGTCGGCCTCATCGTTCGCTTGATAAAATTGACGTGGAAAAGTGCTACCTTGTAGCCTATTTGCAAAAATAAATTCACTTGTTTCACTAATAATATTGATAAGTAATATATTAAATGATTCGTTTTATTTAAATCATTCGTCTATCGTCTCGGCTCTCGGCTTTCGGCCTTCTACACGGCATTTCTCCCAACACTATCAATAAACTTGTAATTCCATAGACCTGTCAATTTGTATACATATCGCCATTTCCTTCGTGTTTTTAATAAATACATTGATTTTAAATTGAATTATGATTAAACCGTTGCTTTTTGAACATAATAATTATGAGTTGCCTTCGGGAGGTGAAAGGTGAAAGTTCAATAGAGTATAATAATAATAGATCACGACCTACTCAGAAGCTAAAATTGAGTATCTACACATAACATCACGCCTTTTATACCCGAAGGGGTAGGCAGAGGTGCACATTGTACCATTGTACAATGTAACATCCACTTTTCACTATTTATGTTATGAGTCCTATGTAATAGGGGGTGAGCCTATTGCCATATACCGGGCACAATTCCAGCCTCCGTGCTACTACTGAGAATATTTAAAACCCAGTAATACTTTGCCCGACCCGGGTATCAAACCCGAGACCCGGCCCGGCAGTCGCACTTACGACCACTCGGCCAAAGAGTGAGTATCTACTAGTTCATCAACAATATATGACAGTCCCCTGGAAGATTAAGAGCCTCCTCTACATAAGAGGGGTCTGTCATAATATCCAAGTATACCATGCAGGTTGGAGATCGCAGTATAAAAGGTTCAGGTTTATCAGAGAGCGCTGCTGCTCAGTCTCTGTCAAATGTAGTCTCGTTGTCGGGTATACGACACCCAGGGGAAGAGTAGCGGTGGTGATGAATGTATTCTATTCTGCTGTCACTGTACATAAGCTGTATTTATTCACAGTACCGTTTCTGTCTCATTTTCTAAACCTAGACTATAGGCATTAGTCAAAACTATTGAGCAACCATTGTTATGAGTAATCCGTAAGGAATCTAGACACAGTTGTTACCTAACCTAAGTCTTGTCTAGACTTTCAAAATATGCCTGGCTTATCGATTCTTGTGGGCGATATCGATTTATTGTTCATTTCTTATATCGATTGTCTTGCAATCGAGTTGTTGTGAGTGCAACTACTGAGCACAGTAGCTTTGAGTTCGATTGTCGGGTCGGGCAAAGTGTGATCGAAAAATTTTCAGTATAAGTACGGAATTTAGATTTGTGCCCGCTTATATGGCAATAGACTCACCCCCTATTACATCATCAGTCTATAAATGCCCACAGCTGAGCAAAGCCTCTTCTCACACGGAGAAGGTTTGAGCATTAATCACCACGCTTGTTCAATGCGGGTTGGCGATTTCAAACTTATAATTAGAAATTTTAAACCCAGGTTTCCTCACGACGTTTTCCTTCACCGTTTGTCAGTGGTGTCTAGATAATCTTAGAAAGTACATATAACTGGACTGCCTCGTTGGCCGACTGCTAGGTAAGGGGTTTCGGGTTCGATTACCGGGGCGGGCAAAGTATTACTGGGTTTTAAAAGATTCTCAGTAGTACCACGGAGTATGGAATTGTGCCCGGTATATGGCAATAGGCTCACCCACTATTACATGGGACTTATAACATAAATAGTGAAAAGTGGGTGTTACATTGTAAGTTCAGTGGCGTAATGTGCACCTCTGCCTACACCTTCGGGGATAAAAGACGTGATGTTATGTTATAAATTAACAAATATTACTTCAAAAACACTTTTGCAGTCCATTTCAATTAACAAACATGCGATATGATACTTTGAAACATAAAATAAGTTATAAAAATTAAGAAGATTTAGTTCAACACAATTATTACCTGATTTTTATTAATAATGGCGACATCATGTTATCTCGAAATCTCAATGTTTGAGTCAATTTGTAGTTATTGGTTTATTTTTACGTTTTTTGGTGTAGTTGTTTTATAAGTGGGGTATTTTATGTATCCTGTGCCGTTGGATGGGTTAAGAATTCTCGATATGTGTTTGGTACACTGTTATTAGATATTTAACAGGTTTGTAAACCTTATTAATAATAAACTGAATTTGTTTTTTTTTTTTATATAATGAAATATTTAAAAATGTATGAGTCAAGTATACGAATAAATAAAGGAAATATAACTGAATTAATAATGACTGCCTCGCTGGCCGAGTGGTCTCCGGTTCGATTCCCAGGTCGGGCAAGGTAATTACTGAGATTTTTTTTAAATCTCAGTAGTAGCACGGAGTCTGGATTTGTGGTATATGGCAATAGACTCACCCACTAAGTATTACATGGGACTCATAACATAAATTGTGAAAAGTGGGTGGTACATTGTACAGTGGCATTAAGTGCCGTAAATGGCCGTAATGTACACCTCTGCGAGATGTTATGTTTAATAGTACATTGGAGTCTATAATAATACTAATCATAATCTTAGCAATCACACCAATATTATAAATGTAAAAGTTTCTTTGGATGTGTGTCCGTCAATCATGCTGAAACTACTGAACGGATTTTGATGAAATTTGGTATACAGGCAGGGTATGGGCGGACTTAGGTGATAGGATGCTTTTTATCCCAATTAAATGCTCCCATGGGATAAAACAGGAATCATATTCTACGCGGGCGAAGTCGCTGATAACAGCAAATACATTAAGGACATACATTAAGGAAAGTACCAAATTGTCCACTTGTGAAGGGACAAATTGATACCTAGCTTAGCAATGAACAGTTAACCAATAATTATTAATATGTTGCAGTTATCTACTATATAAAAATAAGTCGGGTTTTCCTTCCTGACGCTATAACTTCAGAACGCACGAACCGATTTCCACGGTTTTGCATTCGTTGGAAAGGTCTCGGGCTCCGTGAGGTTTATAAAATATAAAACAAAAAAAATCCTCATCTTTTAATCACCAAACGAAATATTACATAAAACGATGCCATCTCACCAGATGGCATCGTTTTATGTAATATTTTTCGCCGTTCGAGTTCGCCGGGGTTTGCTAGTTCATTATAAAATATTAAGCAATACAGCTTTAGGGAGTTAAAAGAATTATCCATAAAATAAAGTTAACGTAACTAACGGTCGAAATTAATAACCAATATCAACTCAAAAAACCTTAGAAATAAGGTCCATTTTACATTTACATTATTTCTACTGAACAATTTGTTTTTTACTGGGACAAACCCGCCCCAGCCTCCCAAAACCACTATACAACTCCTGTGCACCAGGTTCTACAGTAGATACAACCATGCAAACACCGGAACACTGAAGTCCAACGTCCCAGGGACATGGACAACTGTCTTGGTTCCCGTAACGAAATTAATCAGAAGATATTATAAGAGGAGAAGAAAAATCGGTCTTTGTGGAATCTAGAACAAATGTCCGCGCGCTATGCGTTTTTGCCATAATATATATATTATTGGAAGTAAGTATAACAGCTCACATATATGACCTATTTAGTTTCTACTCAAATTTTCCGCGGTGCTTGGCGACTGGGCTCCTCCCAGTTGTACAGTCTCTTTATGCCTTTAGGGTTTAATCTGTATCCTACATCAATTCATCGAGGGAAGTGGAAACTACTGAATCTTGCCCCTACTAATCAACCCTAAACTATGCTCATATTTTTTTATGGAATAGGAGGCAAACGAGCAGACGGATCACCTGATGGTAAGCGATCAGCGCCTTGGACACCCGCAACACCAGAGGAGTCACAGGTGCGTTGCCGGCTTTTTAAAAAGGAATACGCTGTATTCTTGAAGGTTTGAAGGTCGTATCGGTTCGAAAATACCGCCGACGACAGATCATTCCACAGTTTTGCTATGCGAGGCAAAAAGCTACGTGACAAGCGCAGTTACAGACCCTTTGTAACTGGGATAATGATACTGTTACATCTGATAATTATAATCACGGAAGCATGCTCCAATTGATCACTTGTCACTTAATAGCATGTGTTCTTATAACGGAATGTTGCTTAAAATTAGCTCATTTCAGTACCTACCTTTAGCCAAACGCCACTTTAGCGCTTGTCTACAGAGAGAGTAGAAATCAAAAAGTATGGGGATGACACTGATAAGTGTTAAAATTTACGTCAATTCCATATAATTTGGTTTTCTATTCTACATGTAGACAAGCGCTAAATGGCATTTGGCTCTGCAAGCATGCTTGTGAACCGAGAGGTGTTCGATTTTTGAAAATTTTTGAGCAAGCTCATTAGAACGCCTTGTTTTTTTTTTGTTATTTTTTTTATTTTATTTGTTTGTCTCAGGCATCTTGGCCCATAGTGAAATATATAATATCCTTATTAATATTATAAATCTGAAAGTGAGTTTGTTTGTTTGTTCTGCTTTCACGCCGTAACTACTAAACCGATTGCTTTTAATTTTTGTAGACGTAAAGTTAGAAGTCCGGATTAAATAATAGGGTACTTTTTAACCAGGAAAAATTTGATGTTCCCGAGGGAAAACAAAAGAATTGTTATAGATGGCGCTGTGTGTATAGGTTATAAGCCTAGCCTAACCTAGTAAAAGCTAGTATATAATAATACAATACAAAAAATTCAGGTTGCAAATACTATACACACTTAATATATTATATTTTAGCATGCAGTTTTGGAGCATGTGTTCTCATTCTCTCTAGTATATGGAACTTTATAAGTAACTTAAGCAAAAAGTGTGTGTAAAATTATTTTATGTGATTTGGAAGTCATTGAGGGATGGCTATGTTCATCAGTGAATGTCTAGTGGCTTATATCATGGTGATGATGATGTGAATTCTATTAGTCACATTCAAATTCAAATCGTTTATTGCGAATATAGGTCAAGTGTAGATTTTACAGTAGTTATCACTACATAGTATAAAACAAAGTCGCTATCTGCCGTCTGTCTGTCCCTATGTATGCTTAGTTCTTAAAAACTACGCAACGGATTTTGATGCGGTTTTTTTAATAGATAGAGTGATTCTTAAGGCATGTTTTTATTTATAATACATGTATATTGCACCCGTGCGAAGCCGGGGCGGGTCGCTAGTTATAAAATATTTTGATCATCTACATTCTAGGATTTACCATGCAATATTATAAAAATTACAATTACTATTAAATCTGTTAGTCAGAGTAAATCGTAATATTATGTAACGAATGGGTATTTTATTGATAAAACATCTAATTAATTAAATAATTGAATTTACTACATGGAAACGTTTTTACCGCGAAAAGTGAAGAACAATTTTTTTAAAGATTAAAGAGTTCTATTTTTAAAAGTTGTGTTTAACTTTAATTCTATGCGAAGAAATTAAAATATGTATTGAAAGTTTTACTTATAATTTTGTTTGTATTAAAAACTATTCTAATAATTTATATTATAACAATTATCTTCTCCGTGTGAGAAGAGGACTTGTTTAGCAGTGGGCACTGACAATAACTTTATTTGTTGTTTTGTCAAAGAAATTGTTAAAAGACAAAAGTTTTGAACAAAATTTACGGCTGACTTAAGTTCCTATTTACCAGCTGTAAGTTACAGAAGTGAATATTTATATATCTTTCACTACGAAAAAGCGAAACACACGACGAACTGCCCCTTAATAAATTTTAGAAATCTTTAAAACCATGATTTATCTAAGAAAAAAATAATAAATCAATGCACAAACCTTCAAAAACAGTAATTCCAAGACAACTCCATTTGGAAAACAGTTAAAAATATTCTTAATGTCACCTCGCACACACACAACACGTAAGTTTACATAAAACCACAACAAAATGCGAAAAAACTTCGACAAAAATGTTCAATTCAACAAAATACTTGACAAAAAATTCGTGAAAAATTCAAACGCGTCCGTTACCGACAGACGGTCGTCTCAAACTGAGAACATTCGAACGCGACATCGAATAAAGACGTACATATCAGTCCTTGTCTAACAGTCGAGAATGCAAGAGGAGGAAAGAGATAGCAGCAACGGCATGCATTATGGTATGGTAGACTAAGGTAGTTTTTTTTTAATTTCTTTGAAAGAGGTACGTAGTCGTGAGTTATGCTTTTTGGTGTATATCCATTGAGTATAATATCGATGATTTTTATTGATTTTTTATACATATTTGTTTGTTTTTCTCTCAAATCGTAGGTTTTAGTGTAAAATTGATTTGGTTAGATAATTAATAGTAATTACAAGTGGTTTTGTTAATGATATATCGATGGTAAAGCTATTTAGTTAGTTTATGGCTTTCCTGGGCGTCTGTGTTTGTTTTATAGCGCAGTTACAGACGATGACTAACCGATTACAGGTTAAGCTACTCTTGTTAGGGTCGGATTGTGGATGGGTTTGCGTTATAAGGTACTTTTTGTTATATTTCTAGTTTAACTCGTCGAGTACCGTATTTATAGACACAATTAAAGAACAATAGGTCGCGGTCACCGGTGACCGCTTGGTGTTTGACAGTTTAAAGTGTTGTTTACTTAAATTGTGAATGTTAAATATGAGGTTTCGGGTTTGATTCTTGATAGAAATGTTCCTAGATTACATTTTATACCTAGAGATTGTTTTGCGGGTTTCCCGGGTCCCGATTCGATTCCCGGGTCGGGCAAAGTATTACTGGGTTTTTATAAATCTCAGTAGTAGCACGGAGTCGGGAAATGTGCCCGGTATATGGCAATAGGCTCACCCCCTATTACATAGGACTCATAACATAAATAGTGAAAATTGGGTGTTACATTGTACAGTGGCATTAAGTGCCGTAATGTGCACCTCTGCCTACCCCTTCGGGGATAAAAGGCGTGATATTATGTTATGTATGATTGTTTTGCATTTGGCCTCGGGTTCGAATCCCGATTGAAACGTCCTGACATTATAAGTTGTTCTTGCATATTTTTGTCATATTTTTTAATTCAAAAGTGTTGTAAGTTCTCTCTACGGTTGAGTAGTCGAAAAAGTCACTGCTTTACCTAGAGATCATAGGTTCGATTACCAGTGACACAATTTTCATCAGTTATCTTATTTTTCCTATATACTATTAGGGACCTTACCAAACACCGGACGGCATACTACTTTCGGTATCAAAAGTCGTAATAACCACTTGGCCCGTACGAACATCGAACTTAAACACGCTCGCTCGACAGTCGGACTTGCGACCACTCAATCAACGAGTATTTAATGTTTATTTTAATAATAAATTCTTTAACTCTTGTGTAAATGATGTTTCATTCATAGAGAGAAATAAAAATTGAAATCGAAGTACTTGTTAGAACAAAACTGATTTAAAAAAAGCTCAAAAAGTATTGGAATAGAATAGAATAGAATAGAATAGAATAGAATAGAATAGAATAGAATAGAATAGAATAGAATAGAATAGAATAGAATAGAATAGAATAGAATAGAATAGAATAGAATAGAATAGAATAGAATAGAATAGAATAGAATAGAATAGAATAGAATAGAATAGAATAGAATAGAATAGAATAGAATAGAATAGAATAGAATAGAATAGAATAGAATAGAATAGAATAGAATAGAATAGAATAGAATAGAATAGAATAGAATAGAATAGAATAGAATAGAATAGAATAGAATAGAATAGAATAGAATAGAATAGAATAGAATGTCATTTATATCCAATTATATGGTTAATTAAGGTTTAACATTAAATATTGTTTCACATACCATTGCTGGTGTGTATATATATATATTAAGTTAACCATAGGTACTTTATCAATTAACCAAGGGCAAGTACCAATGTGATATTTTCCGAGTTATATGTACTTTCTAAGATTATTTAAACACCACTGACAAACGGTGAAGGAAAACATCGTGAGGAAACCTGGGCTTATAATTTCTAATTATAAGTTTGAAATCGCCAACCTGCATTGAGCAAGCATAGTGAGTAATGTTCAAACCTTCTCCGTGTGAGAAGAGGTCTTTGGTCAGCAGTGGGCAGTTATAGGCTGGTGATGTTGGTGATATTATCATTATAATTATAGTCAAAGTTCTCGAATTTCATTCTTAGGTACAGCAACAAATATTAATAACATAAGAGCGTTTCCTTTTTGTTTTTCTAAAAATAAATCGCATCTGTACAGTCTAATGATTTATAATAATCTACCAGACGGACATTAAAATAAAAATTAGGCATCTACCCTATTGTGATCTTATGAAAATTATGTAAAGTAGATCTTGTTAGATTGTAGAGATATATATGCTTGTTACATTCTCCATTCTTTAAAATACCTGCATAAAATTTGGCTCACATTTTTTTTATAAACTAGGACGCAAACGAGCCTGTCTTCTTATTTCGATCAACTGATGACAAGCGATAGATTATAATTATTATCGAGCTTTGTACTCACCTGTTCAGGCTACTTTTAAAAACTTGTAAGCCACATTTAAAGTAAATTAACTGTAATACCTATCAACCGTACAACATTACATTAAAAAAAACATATTCATCAAAGTAAAATTCAAATCAAAATCCAACACCTCGTCTTTTTGCCACAAACATTAATTTAAATTTAAAAAGTACCCTAATAAGTAATTAATATTCCCATAATTCACTGCAATATTGTATGCAAAAATAAGGTAATTAATCAAAATATATTAAAATGCGAAATTTTCATTTTTAATGTCCATCAAACTAAATCATTAATAATGTTCAAAGACTACAATAAGACGCCATCTTGTTTTTTATTTTTTCGCGCCAAATGTAATTATATCAATGAATAAAATTGGGATACACGGTAATGATTGATGAACAAGGCTTGGTCCACAGACGATGGCCATTTTGGCAAAATATTTTGGAAAAATCACATCATTATTATAGTGTAAAACAAAGTCGAATTTTCGCTCTGTCCTTATGTGTCTTTAAAACTACACAATGGTTTTTGATGCGATTTTTCTGACAGATAAACTGATACAAGACAAGGTTTTAAAGGTATGCATAATTTAGAATCGGGTACTAACTAGTCAAATTGTATACTTTTTCGGGAACTCACAAAAACGACAGTTTTCTATGAATTTTGTACGAGATTGTGTATTGTGACGTCACGTTTTTTAGCGTCAAACAGCATACTTATTTCTTAAAAATTTGCTGAAACAATACTAAAATAAAGTTGGTCATAGAATCAATTAATGAAAGTGTGACTATTTTTTAATATTTCATTGTATTGAACAGTCGAAATAATTGATATTTGATTAAAGCAAGTACCCAAATAGGAACTGCGGATAAAACTAGTTAGATCGAAGAAAGCACACGGTCCACCTAATGGTAAGCAGTTAATATGTTTGCTGACGAAAGAAGGGTTTAATATTTCAACCAAGACTGAAGTGAGCTTCATTATCGACTGCTTGTGGCAGGCGTTTTCTTCTCCTCTTATAATATCATCTGCTTCATTTCCTTGCGGGAACCAAAACAGTTATTCATGTCCCTGGGACGTTGGACTTCAGTGTTCCGGTGTTTGCATCGTTGTATCTACTGTAGATCCTGGTACACAGGAGTTGCAGCGGTTTTGGGAGGTTGTTTTTTTATGGCATATGCCGTAAACGAGCAGAGGGATCACCTGATGGTAAGCAATCGGCGTCCCCCATGGACACCTGGAACACCAGAGGCGTTACAAGTGCATTACCGGCTTTTTGGGGATTAAGAGTTTGGGGATCGTTGAGGATTCAGGGATTGGGGATATTGGGGAAGGGGAGGGTAATTGGGCCTCCGGTAACCTCACTCACACGACGAAACACAACGCAAGCGTTGCTTCACGTCGGCTTTCTGTGAGGCTGTGGTTTCACTTCGGTCGAGCCGGCCCATTCGTGCCGAAGCATGGCTCTCCCACACTTGAAGTTTGTGGCGAGTTTGTCTAAATATGTATAGTTCTAATGCTTTGATTGGTCTCCATCAAAGGTATAAGTTCTTTACGACACCTTCGAGAAGAGCAGGAGTGGCGAAAATAAATAAATCAATGAATAAAAGTGTCACTAAGCTTTGAAAATACCTCATCATCATTATCATCATCAACAGCCTATAAATGCCCACTGCTGACCAAAGGCCTCTCACATTAGAAGGTTTGAGCATTACTCACTACGCTTGCTCAATGCGGGTTGGCGATTTCAAACTTATAATTAGAAATTATAAGCCCAGGTTTCCTCGCGATGTTTTCCTTCACCGTTTGTCAGTGGTGTCTAAATAATCTTAGAAAGTACATACATATAACTCGGAAAAAATCACATTGGTTAGTACTTGCCGTTGGTAGGTTTCGAACCCGCACCCACATGCATGAGAAGCGGGCGTCTTAAACCTCTGGGTCACCACGAACACCAAAAATACTTACCATAAAGATTGTACCCAATTTTTAAGGCCTCAATTTGACCCTACACCACAATGTTACCATTCCGAACAGACCCTTAGTTCCCAGGTGTAAGATTCATCACGGCTGTTGATAATTTGACACCAGCAGAGCGCTTCGAAATTGGGAAGGTAATGAGTCATCTTAATGACATTCCTTCAGAAAGATAATAGAGCCATGATAATTTATATTAAGAAAGTGTGTCAATTTTCGTCAAAACTAACTAAAATTCACTAGCCTGCCTGCGATTTCTGCGATTTCGTTTTCGTAAAACATGATTCCTGTTTTATCCAATGGGATCATCGGAATAAAAGTATCCTATCACCTAAGTCAGCCCATACCCTGCATGTATACCACATTCTATCAAAATCCGTTCAGTAGTTTCAGCGTAATTGACGGACACACATCCAAACATAGAAACTTTCACGTTTATAATACTACTAGCGACCCGCCCCGGCTTCGCACGGGTGCAATATGCATGTATTATACATATAAACCTTCCTTAAGAATCCCTCTATCTATTAAAAAAAACCGCATCAAAATCCGTTGCGTAGTTTTAAAGATCTAAGCATACATTGGGACAGACAGACGGCGGATAGCGACTTTGTTTTATACTATGTAGTGATTAGTGTGATTATGAAGTTGAAGACTTTGTTTGTTTAAACGCGCTAATCTCCAGAACGACTTGTCCGATTTGAATAATTCTTTTTGTGTTGGATAGTCCATTTATCGAGGAAGGCTATAGGATATAAAACATCACGTTACGATCAATAGGAGCCGAGTAGCGGATGAAACCGTTCGGGAGTAGGTATATAGTCTTGTATAAAAATTCTGGCTCGGAGGTTAGGACGCCCGCTTCTCAGCAAGTACCAATATGACTTTTTCCAATTTATATGTACTTTCTAAAGACTATTTAGACTGGCAAACGGTGAAGGAAAAACATCGTGAGGAAACCTGGGCTTACAATTTCTAATTATAAGTTTGAAATCGCCAACCCGCATTGAGCAAGCGTGGTGATTAATGCTCAAACCTTCTCCGTGTGAGAAGAGGCTTTGCTCAGCAGTGGACATTTGTAGGTTATTGATGTGTGAAGCTAAATGTTTGGCTTAATTCAACACGCTAATTTACAAATTAACTTAATTCCCCCTAGTCCTTTCCATCATCGTACCAGAAGGCAATCGGCGAAGCGTCACTGATTCATGGTAGATGTTCCGCCCACACGCACGAAGCGCTTCGCATCAAGCTTCCTTGTGCGTACTGCCAAAGAGTGGAATTCTTTGCCAGAGTCTGTATTTCCTGAAGGGTATAAATCTTCAAGGCCCAAGTGAATAGGTTGCTTATGGGACGACGTGCTCCGTCGTAGACCGCATCATGGCTTACCACCAGGAGAGATAGTGGTCAAACGTCGCCTTATCAAATATACCTCTATATATATAAATATATTTTTGCGTTGCCTCTGCCTACGTCTAAACACCGTCAAAGTCAGTCAATGCAAAAACAAAATGAAAAAGTTTTTGACATTCAGTTAGACCGATTACTAACAAAATGTTAATAAAAAAGTCAGTTTTTATGACATACCTACAAACATACATATGCCCACTAATTTATCGAGATAAACATCTCAAAGAGCGATCCCTTTTTGACGTTTTTTTTTTGACATTTCCAAAATGAGTAATGCGCATGCGCAGGCTCTATGTATGAGCTACTCTTGTGGAATGTCGGTTAAGATTAGTGTAACGTCTTTTGTTAAGTTAAATTTTGGTGCAACTGCCGGGCAAGGGGTCTCGGGTTCGATTCCCGGGTCGGGCAAAGTATTACTTGGTTAAAAATTCTCAGTATTAGCACGGAGTCTGGAATTGTGCCCGGTATATGGCAATAGGCTCACCTCCTATTACATGGGACTCATAGCATAAATAGTGAAAAGTGGGTGTTACATTGTACAGCGGTATAATGTGCACCTCTGCGTACCCCTTCGGGGATAAAAGGCGTGATGTTATGATGATGGAAAAATTCTCAGTAGTAGCACGGAGTCTGGAATTGTGCCCGGTATATGGCAATAGGCTCACCTCTTATTACATGGAACTCATAACATAAATAGTGAAAAGTATTACATTGTACAGTGGCATTAAGTGCCGTAATGTACACCTCTGCCATGATGAAAGCCGTGGTGTTATATTATATTAAAATTTGGTTGTTGTTACTTAAAATATTATTGAAGCTTGTTAATGAATTCATCAGCAGAGGATGAACTCGCTATTCTCCGGAATTACTGAATCAAATTGTTTCCTACATTTTATTTTAATGTCCGTCTGGTACATTAATTTAAACCTTTAGACACGTATTTTTTCTTTTCTCACAAAATTAAATACTTTCGACGATATATTAATTTGAAATATCGTGTGACGTCACAGCGTGCCACATTTTGTAGCACGTTATGACGTCACGACCACTCCTAAACTTAGCGCCATTTTTTTTACGTATTGCAACTTAATACGAGAAAATAAAAAACATACGTGTCTAATATTTTTTTATTATGTAACTGACGGACTAATTAGATTGTTAATTTTGATACCCTGGAAACTACTCAATTCTTTTGGAGTTGTATGGTCCATTTATGAACGAAGGTTACAAGCTATAAAACATCACGCTACGGAGCTGAGTAGCGAGTGAAACCACGCTATATACGTAGGAGCCGGAGTGATACCACGGCCTCACAGAAAACCGACGTGAAGCTTGCGTTATGTTTCGTCGTGTGAGTGAGGTTACCGGAGGCCCAATAACCCTCCCCTTCCCCAATCTCCCCAAACCCTGAATCCCCAACGATCCTCAAACTCCTAATCGCCAAAAAGCCGCCTCTGGTGTTCCTGGTGTCCATGGGCGACGACGATTGCTTACCATCAGGTGATCCGTCTGCTCGTTTAACGGCTTATGCCATAAAAAAAAGCTATATACAATGCCTAATAGATTCTTAACACTTTTGCCTTTAACGGTACATATTGTAGTCGTTATTTATTCAATCTGTGAATGACTCACAGTACAGTAAGTTGTGTCAATATAAAATGGTACTATCACGCTAACTTCGTTGGGGAGACAGCAGATGGCAAGCTTACATATCAACAGTGGATGACAGTCTACTGCTGTACTATGAGCCTCCTCTACATAAGAAGGTATACCATCTCATGGCAGGAGATCACAGTGTAAAAGGTTCAGGTTTATCAGAGAGCGCTGCTGCCCGGTCTCTGGCAAATGTGTAGTCTCATAGTCGGGTATAAGACACCCGCGGGAAGAGTAGCGGTGGTAATGCTGTCATCAAACAGCGGGTGCTTGTCTTCCGTCTTCTTGGTTTCTTTATGAAATTTTGTAAAATTATTTTAAAAGACCATGCACACACTAATGTACAAGGTGGGCTTAATGCCTAGGGCATTCTCCTCCAGCCAGACCTGAAATTATCAAATGCCTAAACCTTAAAATGCCGATAATACACGTTTAACTCCTCTATTGTTCCGGGTCAGACCGACACGGATGGGGCCCAGTAGAGCTGATGCCGAATACGGAGCCGCGGAGAACGTAACGGGTTGCCGGGGCTCCGGCTCGACGTACAGGAGTAGGAACGGGGTGGTTTTTAGTCAGTAAGAGTCTGACACTCCCTCCCGCCTCACCCAGGCGGGGGAAGCCATTCGATGAAGTTCCCCCCTTCATAAAAAAAAGAAATAAATAACATGTTCCGGGTGTCCATGGGCGGCGCTGATTGCTTGCCATCAGGTGATCCGTCGGCCCATTTGGCGCCCTATACCATACAAAAATTACAGTACCAATCATTGCCTTTTCTACTACCTCGAAAACAGTGCAAAAAAAGCATTATTATTCTACAAAATATCTTAGTTATGAGTCCCTTAAAATAATAGAAAGCTACCCCAATACCAAACACCGGTGATACTACTGAGAACTTAAAAAAAAAAGCTATTACGCAAGATTTTTAAAAATGATAGCTCTTCTGAAAATGACTCATTTCGAACAGAACAAAAGACGGGGTTTTTACATCAGCAGGGAAGTGAATACCGACCGCTACAGTCGTAAAATCTTAACGGTGTCCGTACAACAAGTTATAATTGTTTGTTTGTTTATGGAGATTATAAAACTATTGTTTATGAAAGATTGTTATGTTATGCCGTTAGCTTAACATTGTTTGAAAACGTCCTGGGTTCGAGTACCGCTATAGTACAACTGTATAAATGACAGCATTTTTTACACACTATCCTAAACTATTTCTTTTTTTATTTTCGATTTTCCAAACATTTTAGTTACAAATTAGCTACTTCCGCGCGGCTTTACACGCTCTGCTCAGCTCCTATTGGTCGTACCGTGATGTTTTATAGCCTATAGTCATCCTCGATAAATGCGCTATCCAACACAAAAAGAATTATTCAAATCAGACTTGTAGTTACGGAGATTAGCGCGTTCAAACAAACAAACAAAAAAACAAACTCTTCCGCTTTATATAATAATTTAATTAATATAGGTACTAAGCAATAAGCCTTCAAACCTTCAAGAAAAGAGCGTACACCTAAAGCTCTATTTAAATAGCCCACAAAGTACTAGTGACTCTTTTACTGTCGTGGGTGTCGTTTGCCCTCTATTTCGTAAAATAAAAATAGAATACTTTGATTGGTCAAAAATTCTCACTGCACTTATGCAACATTATTTGGATTATTACTTGTATTGAAATATAAAGCGGATACTATAAAAGCAACGCTATACAGCTATAGTTTCATATCCAATAGAATAGAATCATAATTATCATTACCTATATCATTAATAATAATAATATCATTGCGCATGATTCACTTTCATAAAATTTTCAAAAAACTGAACATTTCAGTTGGTCAACCAGGAAGTCAAACGCGGTACCCCTTGATTTAAAAAAATCACATTCGTGACATAACATAACATGACATCACGTCTTTTATCCCCGAAGGGGTAGGCAGAGGTGCACATTATGCCACTGTACAATGTAACACCCACTTTTCACTATTTATGTTTTGAGTCTCATGTGGTGGTGAGCCTATTGCCATATACCGGGCACAATTCCTGACTCCGTGCTACTACTGAGATTGTTTTTAAAACCCAGTAATGCTTTGCCCGACCCGGGAATCGAACCCGAGACCCCTTGCCCGGCAGTCGCACTTGCGACCACTCGGCCAACGAGGCAGTCAACACATTTGTGACAATTTGATAATTAAAACATAAACATAAACATAACATCACGCCTTTTATCCCCGAAGGGGTAGGAAGAGGTGCACATTACGGCACTGAATGCCACTGTACAATGTAACACCCACTTTTCACTATTTATGTTATGAGTCCCATGTAATAGGGGGTGAGCCTATTGCCATATACCGGGCACATTTCCAGACTCCGTGCTACTACTGAGGTTTTTACAAACCCAGTAATACTTTGCCCGACCCGGGAATCGAACCCGAGACCCCTTGCCCGGCAGTCGCACTTGCGACCACTCGGCCAATGAGGCAGTCATTTGTGACAATTCGATAATTATGTAGGTATAATAGAATTGGTTTAGTGTCACTCAAAATCGCTCCCGCTTATCTCTTCGCTTATGTCCAAGCGTGCTACCTTACAATAGTGTCCTCTTTTAAAGCATTTTTTCATTCCGTCGTTTATCATAATAGCAGTTATCTATACGGAACCCCTCCGGCTCTTTGTGACTCATCCGTTTTAGGGGTCCGTTAGAGAGTTTAAAAAAACATTTTTGTATTTATTACGTAACTCACTTATGCCCGCGGCTTCGCCCGCGTTCCCGTAGGATATAAAGTACCCTATGTGTTAATCCACACCACAATCTACCCAGGTTTCAAATTTCACCTCGATCCCTTCAGCCGGCTCGACCGAAGTGATACCACGGCCTCACAGTACACCGACGTGAAATAACGCTCGCGTTCTTATTCGTCCTGTGAGTGAGGTTACCGGAGGCCCATTTAACCCCCACCCCAACTCCCCTGAATCCCGAACAATCCTCAAATTCCTAATTTCAAAAGCCGGTGACGCAATTGTAACGCTTCTAGTGTTCCAGGTGTCCATGGGCGACGCCGATCGCTTACCATCAGGTGATTCGTCTGCTCTTTCACCGGCTTATCCCATAAAAAAGACGTCAACATTAATAAAATATACGGAACCCAACAACTACTTTGGGTAAGCACAAAAACATTTTTTGTTCAAGATTAGGACAGGTCAGTTTCCTATAAACCTTTTGTTCCATATTTTTTTTATTTTTAAACTTTATAATCTGTCCTGTGACATGGTTTACTAATGTCCTGACATTTGTAAACGCATATTTGAGCTCTTTATTATACTCAGAGTAAATATTTTAAATAATATAGTTGACTGTCCAGGCGACACACGTACTTAGGTATCGTCATGAGCTAATGTTCACATGTAAACAGCAGCTCATGTAGTGTAGATGTCCAGTCAACAAGGATGTAGCGAGGTTGACTGTCCAGGCGACACACGTACTTAGGTATCGTCATGAGCTAATGTTCACATGTAAACAGCAGCTCATGTAGTGTAGATGTCCAGTCAACAAGGATATAGCGAGGTTGACTGTCCAGGCGACACACGTACTTAGGTATCGTCATGAGCTAATGTTCACATGTAAACAGCAGCTCATGTAGTGTAGATGTCCAGTCAACAAGGATGTAGCGAGGTTGACTGTCCAGGCGACACACGTACTTAGGTATCGTCATGAGCTAATGTTCACATGTAAACAGCTCATGTAGTGTAGATGTCCAGTCAACAAGGATGTAGCGAGGTTGACTGTTCAGGCGACACACGTACTTAGGTATCGTCATGAGCTAATGTTCACATGTAAACAGTAGCTCATGTAGTGTAGATGTCCAGTCAACAAGGATGTAGCGAGGTTGACTGTCCAGGCGACACACGTACTTAGGTATCGTCATGAGCTAATGTTCACATGTAAACAGCAGCTCATGTAGTGTAGATGTCCAGTCAACAAGGATGTAGCGAGGTTGACTGTCCAGGCGACACACGTACTTAGGTATCGTCATGAGCTAATGTTCACATGTAAACAGCAGCTCATGTAGTGTAGATGTCCAGTCAACAAGGATGTAGCGAGGTTGACTGTTCAGGCGACACACGTACTTAGGTATCGTCATGAGCTAATGTTCACATGTAAACAGTAGCTCATGTAGTGTAGATGTCCAGTCAACAAGGATGTAGCGAGGTTGACTGTCCAGGCGACACACGTACTTAGGTATCGTCATGTGTTAGTGGCGCCAAGAAGATGTTCGTATATTTAATAAATCCAGACTTCACATGCGGTCAACCACATTGGTCTTCTTCATAGATAAATCATCGGAATATTATTGTTCTTGTATAAACATGGAATGTATAGTGTATTTTATATGTATGTACGTACTTACACAAACTTATTTACAGACTGCCTCGTTGGCCAAGTGGTCGCAAGTGCGACTGCCGGGCAAGGGGTCTCAGGTACGATTCCCGGGTCGGGCAAAGTATTACTGGGTTTTATCAAAATTCTCAGTAGTAGCACGGAGTCTGGAATTGTGCCCGGTATATGGCAATAGGCTCAACCCCTATTACATGGGACTCTATTAAATAGCATAAACGCTAATTGAATGACTCATAAGAGTTCCCTTGAAGGACTATAAAGCAGAAGTGCACCTAATGCCACTGTACAATGTAACATCCACTTGTCACTATTTATGTTATGAGTCCCATGTAATAGGGGGTGAGCCTATTGCCATATACCGGGCACTATTCCAGACTTCGTGCTACTACTGAATTTTCTTAAAACTCCAGTAATACTTTGCCCAACCCAGCCGCAATTGCAAATGCGACTGGGTTGGGCAATGAAGTAGTCACTAACTAATAAATTCTCAATAATCTGGAAAAGTACTAACAATGCCATGACAGACCCAGACATCGAACCCTTACGCTCGATAATCGCTCTTACGACCGACATCTCAACAAACAGTCATAACAAACCAAAAACAATAACAATAGCAGATTTGCCCAATCATCTTCATTCAAAACAGTGTAATTTAGGACGCTCAGTAAAGTCAGTAAATATATAAATTATTATGTATTTTGAAAATAAAATTTCATCATAATCAGTCGAGCAGTTTAGGAGTAAGAGGCCGGACATAAAGACGCACACACTCTTTTATTATGACGCAGTCAGGATTTGTTTATGTTAAAAGTACAATCGGCAAAATTACTTATATGCAGGCAAACACAGGATGGTTAGAGGTGGCTTTTAACCTCGCGATGTGTAGTCATTGGGGAGGACTGTGGGGGGTAGTGGTCTGTACGTGGCTGTTCATATGATGAAACAATAGGGCATAGTACAATGTCGTGCTGGCCCGGAGGCTTAAGATGCCCGCTTCTCATACATGAGAGTGCGGATTCGAAACCTACCAGAGGCAAGTGCCAATGTGACTTTTTCCGAGTTATATGTACTTTCTAAGATTATCTAGACACCACTGACAACCGGTGAAGGAAAACATCGTGAGGAAACCTGGTCTTATAATTTCTAATTACCTATAAGTTTGAAATCGCCAACCTGAATTGAGCAAACGTGGTGAGTAATGCTCAAACCTTCTCCGTGTGAGAAGAGGCTTTGCAGCAGTGGGAATTTATAGGCAATTGATGACATGATAGTACATGTAAACTATCTCATGGGCTGAGTGGCCGCAAGCACGTATGTCGAGTAAGAGGCTTCAATTCGTAAATCAGAAGTATTTATTGGTCATCATCATCAACAGCGGGTGACATTCCACTGCTGGACTATGAGTCTCCTCTGCAAAACAGGATTTCGCATCTCCACATTTCGCATGAGAGTTGGAGACAGTCGTTTGAAAGGTTTTTTTTATATTAGATGGGACTGACGACGTTTGCCCACTATCTCGCCTGGTGGTGCACGATGATGCGGTCTACGATGGAGCACGTCGACCCATAAGCAACCTATTCACTCCTACAACATATTCTACGCCCGCTGTCGCCACAAAGCAAGAGAGGAAATCTTTATTATTGAAGTGTGGGAAAGCCATGTTTCAGCACGAATAGGCCGGCTCAACCGGAGTGATACCACGGCCGAGCAGAAAACCGACGTGAAACAACAGCCGGCGTTGTGTTTCGTCGTATGAGTGGGGCTACCGCAGGCCCAATCTGTTCCCAACAATCCTCAAATTCCTAATCACCAAAAGGCCGGTACTTGTAATGCCTCTGGTGCTCCAGGTGTCCATGGGCGGCGCCGATTGCTTACTATCAGGTGATCCGTCTGCTCGTTTACCGGCTTATCCCATAAAAAAATGAAATTTGCACCTAGCCTTGATCAGTAATAATTTTACGCAGTGGGTACCCAGAAAATAAGTCGATAGTACATTTTTATAGTACCGCAGTGCTCAACCGCAGCACATTGACAGTACCTCAGTAAGGGTCCCGCATGGTAAGACACTGTTTCATACCACAAAAATAAGAGAAAAAACTATATTTTTAATGTTTTTTTTCTACCTATCTTTCTACCAAGCGATAGTAGATCTTAAGCGTAAGTCATTAGAGTCGGATTTGCCTTGGCAGTTTTTGTAAAAGTGGCCAATTGTTTTTTGTGTATTTTTTCCGTACCTAGATGGATAAAGGAAAATGAGACTTATAGTCAGAATTTTAATTAGATTCCAGATTTGACAATAGCTACTGTCATTTTGTGAAATAATGATACCACATTTAATAGTGTAGTGATGCACACAAAAATCGATAAACAATCGGTGTGTGTGTTTTATAATAAATGTTACAGAAAGTGACAGGATAGCGATAGCGATGACGGCGACAATTTATAAAATAACTTATTACCATAATACATCTATCTGTTTTATTTGTCATGTTCCTTCATGATTACAATTTTTTATTTATTTCACACACAATCATATAAAGAAACGTCTCAGATCGTTAATTAATCGTCAAAACTAAATTATCGGTTCAGAAATATTTAATTTCCTGATATACTTAGTTCACGAGAGTAAAATTATAATTCTTATAAACGAGAAGAATCGATCCAGAAACATTGCATTTCCATATCGAATAATTTCGCAACGTCACTATTTAGTACTTGTCATAACGTTGCCACACTGAAATTGTCAAATCTGGAATCGAATTAAAATTCCGAGTATAGTGTCAAGAGTTTTGACCGTGTAAGTGAAAGTAAACTTTGTTTTAAGACAATAAAGTAAGTTTTACATTGTAAATGTTAATAAAATGACTAAATTTTAATGCCTATTTTTTCGCACTTACCTGGTTATTTAAAAAAGAACTGTAATTAAAAGAAGTTAAAGTTGTTTTTCCTCTGTAGAACCTTCGCGTAATTTTTGCCATAAAATATAAAATTTTGGTCATTCGTTGGATTAGTATGGATATGGTTTTCGATCGTCATAATGTTGCCAATAACAATAAAAAAAATTCAAATAAAACATTTTATTGGCAACAAATATTTTTATGTTTTTGACCCTTTTTTTATAGTTTTCCTTCAATGTATGGTGTGAACAGACGTATAATAATATTGTCAGTGAGATTTTATTTTAAATTTTGAATACAGTCGAGTATCATTGTTATTACGTGTTCAATATATATACCAGCACCGCTACTCTTCCCGCGGGTGTCGTATACCCGACTAAGGGACTACACATTAGACAGCGACCGGGCAGCAGCGCTCTCTGATAAACCTGAACCTTTTATACTGCGATCTCCAAATAGCTGGCCAAGCTTGGAGATTACGGCAAAGTCTACTTCCGTAGAGGTGGCTCTTAGTCAAGCAGTGGAGAGTCGTGTAAAAAGGTGGTAATGCCATGCCATGCTTGATGGTAATGCCAACTAAACGTATGTACAAAATTTCAGTTCAATGTTTCTTTAGTTGCAATATACCACATTATACACGTACATACAGTTTGGAAAAAGTACCTATGACGCGGTGACAGCTGGAACTCATATTGACTTGGACTGAATCACCCACTTCGGAACATATCCGAACATAGTACTTAGTTTTTAAACTTGATAAAAATATCAAAATAACAAATGCACCAGGGTTACACTACGACTCAATCGTAATAGTCGTAAATAACGCCATAGTCTAAATTATCCTCGCATAAGTACTGATCTACTGATATAATAAGTGTGGGAAAGCCATGCTTCGGCACGAATGGGTCGGGCCGACCGGAGTGAGATCACGGCCTCACAGAAAACCGTCGTGAAGCAACGCTTGCGTTGTGTTTCGTCGTGTGATTGAGGTTACTGGAGGCCCAATTACCCTCCCCTTCCCCAATCTCCCCAATTCTTGAATCCTCAACGATCCTCAAACTCCTAATCCCCAAAATGCGCGTTTGTAACGCCTATGGTGTTCCAGGTGTCCATGGGCGGGGCCGATTGCTTACCATCAGGTCGTCCCATTAGTAGAATAATGTTCTATTTGCAAATTGTCGACTTTTCAGTAGAGCGATTATAAATTTCGCGCGCACATATTTGCTTATAAATCTGTTATAAATGATACTAGCTACTTAATATTTGTACAGTATGCACAGAAGTTAGTACCGTTTATGATAATATAATTATTTATTTTATAAACTATGCCTTTCCAAGTATAATGGGTCGCATATGCACATACAACGTTCTTTTGCCAAAAAAAATATTGAATGAGGTGTCTTAAGAATACATAAAACAATATTCGACAAAACTAATCACGATACATCGGCATATCAAACATTATTTTACGAATTTTCGTGGTTGTATCCGTGTTTTATATGAAATTGTTATACTAAGAAAGTAGAATAGGTTTTAAATTCATCATTATTACTGGATATTTATGTATATTTAAAAACGTTGGTGTATTCTTAATCAATTTATTAGTCAATGTAGTAATCAATAAACGATTAAATTAAAAATAAATACAAACTGATTAAATACACTTTGAGGAATACATTTAACTATTATAAAATTATTAAAATAGGTGACAAAAAAACAGAATAATGCTCGTACAATTCTTACACAATAAATACATGGCGATTCATAAGAAAAAAATATTATAGATCACTTAAAACTAACTATTGCTTGCGACTTATTGCTTTCCGTGGTTATTCTTATGAATAAATCAGTCCTATATAATTATAATATAAAGTTAGCTTAATAATAAAAACATGATTAGTAATAATCAATACTCAAACACATTATTTCATAAATTACGAATTTATTCTTACTATTAGATGAAATAATACCACATTAGTAACTCAATTAAATTTAAAGTCAGTCTTTTTGGATACTTTGCAAATAACACAATAAATAATTATGGCACCATTGTGAATATAATAAAAAAATATTAAAAATCAATAATTAGTCTCAAACATAGAAAACAATTAAGTATATCAAATATTCCGAAAACATAAACTAAAGAACAAACAATATACTAACTACTAGTCTACTAAAAGGAAAGTTTAATTTTTTGTTTGTTTGAATTGAATAGGCTCCGAAACTACGGGGCCGGTTTAAAAAATTCTTTTAGCTTTGGAATCTTATATACTACACCCTTGATGAGAAAAAGAAGAGAACCATGTGGAAATTTCGATAACGTAACCCTATTTTTGAAAAAGCAACCATAAATATTGCTTAAGCTATTGACTGCCAATAGAAAACTGTAAAAGCAAATGCTTTTTTTCTTTTGGAGACCTATCCCCAATCCTTTAAAAGAGCGCGAGCAAAGCCTTGGGCAGAAGCTAGTCCATGAAAATAACGTATTCAGTTCATTGAATTAGAAAATCCCTGATCCTAATGCAGTTAAATAGTAGCATTAGTACTTGAAAACTCGTAGTATTTCATTTTTCAAAAGTAATTTTTAGTCTGTCGAGATCAAATTTACTATGAAAGTTTGCCCATCTCGTTTAAGTAATAGTATATTAATTAGTAGCGTCTCACCGGTACAAATCAGGCCACATTATAAGTACCAAAGTAATAACCCGGAAGTCCCAGAATTAGAATATGTGCTATTCTCAGGACTCTATCTTTTAAACCACTGAACGTACTTGATTGAAATTTGGTTTACAGTTTACTGGCACTGGAAAGGACTTATGATTGTTGTATTTTGGAAATCCTACGGGATAGGAACGCAGCGTTAAAATTCCGGGACAATCTATCGCTTAAAATACTGAACCTATTTGAGTGCAACTCTGTTGAAATTTGTACGTTCGGACAGTAACAGTCTTTTTTCTTAAATAATGTGATTGGATAGATGCAAATGAGTTCACATGGTCACAAACGCTAGTGATGATGTCTTCTACGATTGCCTTCCTTTAATTTTTGTGGCGGTCTCTGTAATCGCCTTCTACGATACTGCTGTTGCAGTACTTATCTCATGCAGTTTTAACTATAGTTTTGTCGCGTATTGCGTCGCTTGCTCGTTATAATATTTATAAGTAAAATTACAATTTTGGTGTATCCCGATTCAAACATCTGTTTTCGTCTTGGGTGTACTTTTTTCATATTCCCTACTTAATGCAAATTCCAGCTCAAGGTCGTCTGTTCCACTGGTACCATAAACTCACCAATTGAGCCCCTGCTCCCTGCTGCTTCCTCATCGTTTGAGAAATCATCATTAAAAATTTAATAATAAAATTAAAAATAAAATTATATTTGGATATAATTTTTTCCTTTGATTTTGTAAAAGTAACAAGAGTTTATGCATAACATAATAGTTTCAAAAAATTCAGTAAAATAAATGTACATAACTTAGATATGTGTAATTTGATGAGCGCTCGAGTGGTCTGCTGTGGTAGTACGCACTCACTTTTTCACGTGTTTAATATTTTTTGCTCTAAACTGGGATTTTGAAAAATGAACTATTTCGATTTTTCTAATACAGAGGAGCACGCAAGCAAACATGTCAAAAAAGGGACGCGTTCACTCTTGTGTTTAGGTCCATTGGTATTTTCAATGTAAACTTATATTAGTTACTTTTTTGCCGTACCTACCTAGTCTAAACGGTACATTTAGTTGTTAATAGATTATTGTATAAGCTGTTCATATTTTAAATTAAATTTAACCATTTTATAGCAATTTTAAGATTTCGAATATTGTTTTATAATAAAACCGTTGGTAAAATAAAGTGTCATTTGCATATACGGCACTCACTTTGATTATTTTTTTTGTAGAATAATGTTTTATGCGTTCTTGCGGACGAAAAAAATACAAAATTTTACGTAGTAAAACGTACTAAGTTTATAAGAAACTGGAAAAATAGTGTAAAAAATAAGACAAGTGCTATTAGATACCGTAATGTTATATATGTTATTATTAAAATATTTAGCTCAGATTTAAGTTCTAATAAGTAAGCTTTGGTATTTCGTAAAACAATGTTTTATGTGATTGTAAATACTGTCTTTGTGGGAAATTAATAAAACGTCGTGTAAATTATATCAAACCATTATATACAACAAATTTTATCAAATTTTCGGTATTCATCGTAACAAACACCACTCGCTGCTACTCCGTCGAACAACGTTACTTATGATGAAGTGACACGGCACGCGCAGCTAATTGCGCGGGAGCTAGGCGGAGAATAGTGTTTTATGTGATCATGCGTAGTTATTTTACGTAGTCGGCGCGGATAAAACTTTATTCGAGCATTGTATCTTTTAAATTAATGGATAAAAATATATAAAAATAGTATTAATCGATAGTTTACATTATAAGGATGACGAATATACCATAATATGAATATTGACACATGTGATTATAACACTTTATTCTTCCAATGGGACGACTGGTGATCCGTCTGCTAGTTTACCGGCTTATGCCATAAAAAAAACTTTCTTGACAGAGTAGTACATTGCAAGTTTGTGAAAAACTACTATCAAGCGAAAATAAGGACCCATTTGTGACACATCAACGCAAGCAAAGTCGCAGGCAATACCTTGTAAATAACAAAATTCACTCACGTAGTCAACAAATAACAATTACAACCAGTAATGCCATTACGAGCACTTCTGCTTACCCCCTCTACGTCTAGGCATGTTGTGAAGAATTCTCCATGTCTTAGTTAGAAGGGGTGCTCACAGTCTCCATGGGGAGTCACATATCTTAAGTTTACTGTCAATGACGCGTCAATTGACGAATACATGTAACCTGTAAATGACGATAGGTAGATTTCTATGAGAATTGAGTGACGAATGATTGAGTGAATGAATGACTACGTCTTTTGCCGAGTGGTCGCAAGTGCGACTGGCGCGACTGCCAGCTAAGGGGTCTCGGATTCGATTCCCGGTTCGGGCAAAGTACTACTGGATTTTTTTTAATCACGAAGTAGCAGTAGGTAGTTGAGTAAAATTGTTAGACATAATCTAGACTTAAAATGAAGAAGATAACATCACACCTATTATCCCCGAAGGGGTAGGCAGAGGTGCACATTACGGCACTTTATGCCACTGTACAATGTAACACCCACTTTTCACTATTTATGTTATGAGTTCCATGTAATAGGGGGTGAGCCTATTGCCATATACCGGGCACGATTTCAGACTCCATGTTACTACTGAGATTTTTTTTACAAAAAAACCCAGTAATACTTTGCCCGACCCGGGAATCGAATCCGAGACCCCTTGCCCGGCAGTCGCACTTGCAACCACTCGGCCGCCGAGGCAGTCAGGCATGCATGAAGATACTTGTGTATATGGAAAAGAAATAAAATGTCTTAAGCTAATAGTTAATAGTATGTGCTTATACCATTTTTAATTCGTAAAGGAAGCAGCGCTTCGCAATGTAGTCAGAAAATGCGGATGTAGCAGTTCACGACTAATATAGTAATATGTATGTTCTTAGGAGGCAATCAGGGATGTATTTGGAGATCTACCAAATGAGAAACTTATTGGCGACCTGTCAGTTGTGCCTCAACCTCCCAAAACCGCTGCAACTCCTGTGCACCACGATCAAAACCGCTACAACCCCTGGGCCTTTAGCCAATCGCCACTTTTGTCTACAGAGAGAGTAGAAATCAAAATGTATGGGGATGACACTGGCAAATGTCAAAATTTACGTCAATTCCATATAATTTGGTTTTCTATTCTACATGTAGACAAGTGCTAAATGGCATTTGGCTACAGCTGCTGTGCACCAGGATCCACACCGGAACCGGAACACTGAAGTCTAACGTTACGGGGACATGAATAACTGTCTTGGATTCCGCAACCTAATACAACAGATATTATTATTAGAGGAGAAGAAAACGAAATAGTTTCTGTCTGTCTAACCGTTATATTAAACCTTTAAGCATAGACCACTACTTACAACCTAGTTTGTATAAAGCCATGAAGTGACTGAATACAATTGTCACCACCGCTACTCTTCCCGTGGGTGTGATGAAATCATCCAATGACTTCTCCCGCCTGGGTGAGGCGGGAGGGAGTGTCAGACTCTTACTGACTAAAAACCACCCCGTTCCTACACCTGCACTTCGAACCGGAGCCCCGGCAACCCGTTAAGTCTTCCGCGGCTCCGTATCGGCATCAGCCTTATTAGGCCCCATCTGTGGTGGTCTGATGGCTCCTTGAGGCGCGCGCGGAACGCGACGCGCCGTACGCTCGGGGGACCTTTTATACTGCGACCTCCAACTCGCCTATTAGGTATGTGTGGATATTACCGACCTTCTGACCTAGAGAAGACCCATGGTCCAGCAGTCTAGAATGACTTGAACTGTCACGGGCTAACAGAGATGCCTTATTTTTTATAGTATAAGCCGCTAAACGAGCAGACGGATCACCTGATGGTAAGCAATCGGCGTCGCTTATGGACACCTGGAACACCAGAGGCATTACAAGTGCGTTACCGGCATTTTGGGGATTAGGAATTTTATAATTGTTGGGAATTCAGGGATTGGGGAGATTTTGGAAGAGGGGGGAGTCGTAATTGGTCGTTATTAAAATTATGTGACAAAGCGAGTGTAGAATTAACGAATTGATGAAAAAGATGGGGACGACCAAAGAAAAGCTGTATAGATTGTGTGAACAATGATATGTAAGAGCAAGGAGTTTGTGATGTGATGACGTCTGATAGGGGAGAATGGAAGGAGACTTATTGTACACACAAGTAACTTGTAAAAAGAAAAAGAAAGAAAATGTAATGGACTTTTCCTATAAAAATAGTGCACCTAAATCCATCCCTGTATCTTCATAATAAAAACTAAACCGTACATCACCTTAAATGGCAACACTGGGAACCGCTGTCAACTAGCATCGGTAATATTGTTTCTTTAGAAAAATGTTGCCAGTGCAAAAAATATTCACATATGCTAAACGATCGTATAAATCGTTGGTATTTGAACATTTGCCGAGAGTTTGTCATTAATGGTAATTACAGGTCTTTTTTTTAATTAGTAATATTAATTATTGCTTTGTTTGGTGAGTAGTTGTGATGGTGAGTGTGACTATCGAGCTAAAGGTAAGGGGTTCGATTCTTGGGTTAGGTAAATATATTATTTAGTTTTTCAACTTTGGGAATTTTATGTTTAAATAGCAATAGCATAGGTATTAGGTATAGTGTAATAATAATTGACTATACTTAGTGACATAATGGGTATCAGGTTCGATTTCCGATTAGAACTGTTGCAAGAGTAAGTGTAGGTACTTTTTTATTTGTCAAAGTAGATTCGCTAATAATGTTGAGGCAAAAATAACAAACTGGCGAAAAGTGTGTTTAAAAAATTAATACCATCACTACATAGTATAAAACAAAGCCGCTATCCGCCGTCTGTCTGTCCCTATGTATGCTTAGATCTTTAAAACTACGCAACGGATTTTGTTGCGGTTTTTTTTAATAGACGAGTAATTATTAAGGCAGGTTTATATGTATAATACATGTATAAAGCACCCGTGCGAAGCCGGGGCGGGTCGCTAGTATTTAATAATTGAAATCTGTTACATTTAATTATGCAAACCGTCAATCTCTGCCTACCCCTTCAATTAGATAATAAAAATCATGATGACCAATAAAATACGATCCACATTAATCTTTTAATATCTTCGAAGGACATTAAAATAAAGAATCGATTGCTACATAACTACCCAATCAAGCTATACATAACCAGTTTACTAAGGTCTTTCTTCGTATGATGCGTCCACACACTCCACGATCAGTTTATACTGGTTTCATTACACGTCGAGCTAAAATAACCAGTTCATCATGACCTAGCTTCGTATGATATTTCTAAACATTCAAAGATCAGCTTATACTGGATTTTTCACACTTGATATGCAGCTATACACCTAATTGAATTTCACGAATTTCAAAAACATAAATAATAATTTTTGTATGTCTGTCGCTAAATTATGGGCCGTTCTCGGAAACTGCGTGCGATATTTCGATTATGTTCGATGTTCTTGAGGCAGTAATGTTCAGATTTTGAAGTGTGTATCGCTATTTGTTTTTACACCTCGCGGCTGTATCTGTACTGAGAATATTCTGGAAAGGAATGAGTAATGTAATATTAAAATCTTATATCTTATCTATACTTACTTACTATTATATAAAGCGAAAGTTTGTTTTTTTGTTTGTTTGTTTGTTCGAACGCGCTAATCTCCGTAACTACAAGTCTGATTTGAATAATTCTTTTTGTGTTGGATAGCGCATTTATCGAGGAAGGCTATAGGCTATAGAACATCACGCTACAACCAATAGGAGCTGAGCAGAGCGTGTGAAAACGCGCGTAAGTAGCTTATTAGTAAGCTAAGTAGTAGTTAATTATTATGTTTTCTGGCTGAGTAGCAGCGTGTCGCGGAATGCTGCTTATTAATATGAGCCTCTAGCACGGCTTGAAACTAGTAGAGTTCCTGGTCAAACAGTTACGTGAGTAAGCTGAAAACATAATAATTATAATATGTCTTGTCATCAACAGCCTATAAATACCCACTGCTGAGCAAAGCCTCTTCTCACACGGAGAAGGTTTGAGCATTAATCACCATGCTTGCTCAATGCGGGTTGGCGATTACAAACTTATAATTAGAAACTATAAGTCCAGGTTTCCTCACGATGTTTTCCTTCACCGTTTGTCAGTGGTGTCTAAATAATCTTAGAAAGTACATAAAAGTCGGAAAAAGTCACATTGGTACTTGCCGTTGGTAGGTTTCGAGCCCGCACCCTCATTCATGAGAAGCGGGCGTCTTAAACCTCCGGCCCACCGCAACATATGTGTATAATATGTCTTATAAAAGTTTTAATATAAACAGTCAAAGCGTTGTGTAGCCCTGAAACCCTCCAGAAAGTTGACAACGCACTAGTAACTGCTCTGGTGTTGTGGGTGTCCATGGTCGACGCCGATTGCTTACCATCAGGTGATCCGTCTGCTCGTTTACCGACCTATACCACAATAAACTTGTAAACCACATTCCAAGACCAGAGATCGAACTCTAAACTTCCTACTCAGAAGTCACACATCCACCCACATGACCAAATTACACAAAAACATACAATAAAACCGATTTATATATATTTATTATATTAACTTTGTCCCTGAACCACAGGGGTTTCAAAAACAATGTACGAAACACATATCCTAAACAAAATGTCTTATAAATATTATGATTTTATTATTACTACCTTCACAGTTGGATAAAAATATGAAATAAGCCTCTACGTGGGCAGACATGTCCTTGTTGACTGGACATCTACACTATATGAGCTGCTGTTTACATGTGAACATTAGCTCATGACGATACCTAAGTACGTGTGTCGCCTGGACAGTCAACCTCGCTACATCCTTGTTGACTGGACATCTACACTACATGAGCTGCTGTTTACATGTGAACATTAGCTTATGACGATACCTAAGTACGTGTGTCGCCTGGACAGTCAACCTCGCTACATCCTTGTTGACTGGACATCTACACTACATGAGCTGCTGTTTACATGTGAACATTAGCTCATGACGATACCTAAGTACGTGTGTCGCCTGGACAGTCAACCTCGCTACATCCTTGTTGACTGGACATCTACACTACATGAGCTGCTGTTTACATGTGAACATTAGCTCATGACGATACCTAAGTACGTGTGTCGCCTGGACAGTCAACCTCGCTACATCCTTGTTGACTGGACATCTACACTACATGAGCTGCTGTTTACATGTGAACATTAGCTCATGACGATACCTAAGTACGTGTGTCGCCTGGACAGTCAACCTCGCTACATCCTTGTTGACTGGACATCTACACTACATGAGCTGTTTACATGTGAACATTAGCTCATGACGATACCTAAGTACGTGTGTCGCCTGGACAGTCAACCTCGCTACATCCTTGTTGACTGGACATCTACACTACATGAGCTGCTGTTTACATGTGAACATTAGCTCATGACGATACCTAAGTACGTGTGTCGCCTGGACAGTCAACCTCGCTACATCCTTGTTGACTGGACATCTACACTACATGAGTTGCTGTTTACATGTGAACATTAGCTCATGACGATGCCTAAGTACGTGTGTCGCCTGGACAGTCAACCTCGCTACATCCTTGTTGACTGGACATCTACACTACATGAGCTGCTGTTTACATGTGAACATTAGCTCATGACGATACCTAAGTACGTGTGTCGCCTGGACAGTCAACCTCGCTACATCCTTGTTGACTGGACATCTACACTACATGAGCTGCTGTTTTCATGTGAACATTAGCTCATGACGATACCTAAGTACGTGTGTCGCCTGGACAGTCAACCTCGCTACATCCTTGTTGACTGGACATCTACACTACATGAGCTGCTGTTTACATGTGAACATTAGCTCATGACGATACCTAAGTACGTGTGTCGCCTGGACAGTCAACCTCGCTACATCCTTGTTGACTGGACATCTACACTACATGAGCTGCTGTTTACATGTGAACATTAGCTCATGACGATACCTAAGTACGTGTGTCGCCTGGACAGTCAACCTCGCTACATCCTTGTTGACTGGACATCTACACTACATGAGCTGCTGTTTACATGTGAACATTAGCTCATGACGATACCTAAGTACGTGTGTCGCCTGGACAGTCAACCTCGCTACATCCTTGTTGACTGGACATCTACACTACATGAGTTGCTGTTTACATGTGAACATTAGCTCATGACGATGCCTAAGTACGTGTCGCCTGGACAGTCAACCTCGCTACATCCTTGTTGACTGGACATCTACACTACATGAGCTGCTGTTTACATGTGAACATTAGCTCATGACGATACCTAAGTACGTGTGTCGCCTGGACAGTCAACCTCGCTACATCCTAGTTGACTGGACATCTACACTACATGAGCTGCTGTTTACATGTGAACATTAGCTCATGACGATACCTAAGTACGTGTGTCGCCTGGACAGTCAACCTCGCTACATCCTTGTTGACTGGACATCTACACTACATGAGTTGCTGTTTACATGTGAACATTAGCTCATGACGATGCCTAAGTACGTGTGTCGCCTGGACAGTCAACCTCGCTACATCCTTGTTGACTGGACATCTACACTACATGAGCTGCTGTTTACATGTGAACATTAGCACATGACGATACCTAAGTACGTGTGTCGCCTGGACAGTCAACCTCGCTACATCCTTGTTGACTGGACATCTACACTACATGAGCTGCTGTTTTCATGTGAACATTAGCTCATGACGATACCTAAGTACGTGTGTCGCCTGGACAGTCAACCTCGCTACATCCTTGTTGACTGGACATCTACACTACATGAACTGCTGTTTACATGTGAACATTAGCTCATGACGATACCTAAGTACGTGTGTCGCCTGGACAGTCCTACATCCCGAAATGTTCCCAGGGTAAAATTAATTTTGACATTTAGAAAGTCGCCGGGGGTCGTATTCAATCAATAAATTATAACTAAACTATTCTGAACTGCTATATTTATTCAAAAAACAGATAGGATCGATAGTGGACGTTTTTTCAAAAAGGACACAGATGTCAAACGAAATGATTCGGAGGTATTTTTTATTTATTTTTTGTTGGAGTCGGAGTCTATGAATGAGTTTTTATTGAGGGCTTCTAGTTATTTTGGAGATAGGGTTCCGTATGTTAACCGTTTGAATATGAGGCACAATAGAAAATACATGCTGAAGACTGCCTCATTGGCCGAGTGGTCGCAAGTGCGACTGCCGGGCAAGGGGTCTCGGGTTCGATTCCCGGGTCGGGCAAAGTATAACTGGGTTTAAAAAAATCTCAGTAGTAGCACGGAGTCTGGAACTGTGCCCGGTATATGGCAATAGGCTCACCCCCTATTACATGGGACTCATAACATAAATAGTGAAAAGTGGGTTTTACATTGTACAGCGGCATAATGTGCACCTCTGCCTACCGCTTCGAGGATAAGAGGCGTGATGTAATGTTAGAAAATACATTGTGTCTCTCGTGGATCCACGTCTTAGACACACGATGGGTTAATATGTTGATGTCAGTTTTGTAGTACCTATGGTTTGTTTGGGAATTGACAGTTGACGTGACATAAGATGTTATGTTGACTTAGGAAGCTTGGTCGATAACTCATCAATTATTTTGTTAATTCTAGCATTGTAACAGGAATTACTCTAGTACACACTCCAAATATAGCTTCCTAGATTATTAAAACATTACGCACGTATTTTTTCTTTTCTCACAAAATTAAATACTTTTAACGATATATTTGATTTGAAATGTCGTGTGACCTCGCACTCTTAAACTTAAGTCCATTTTATCTAAGTAATGGAACCTCACTAAACTGTCAAACACTGCGCGGTCACCGGTGATTGTTCTTTCGTCTACCCTATTAGGGTAGACGACTAATTTTTATTTTAATGTCCGTCTGATAGATTATTTAAAAACATTAGACACGTATTTTTTATTTTCTCACAGAAACGAATAGTTTCGAAGATATATTGATTTGAAATGTCGCGTGACGTCACTTCTCAGTACATTTTATACAAAGAAATGACGTTTTAGCCCCCACTCCTAAACTTTGATTCGTTTTATCTAAGTATTGTTTTATTATACGACAAAATAAAAAAATACGTGTCTAATATTTTTCCATTACCTAACTTACGGACTTATTATATTTTTAATTTTCATACCCTGTCATCATCCCCATTGTGTCTATAATGACGGTACTCAAAGAGCTCTTTGTCACCGGTGTCCTCGGGGTGTTTGACAATTTTCACCGTAGTTGCCATCATCAGCACCTTTAGGAGGCATCTGTGGGCTTACTCTCGAATCCAATTCCGATCGATCGACATTGATATTGTGAAGTTTCCAACTCTTGAGTTCCAACGCTAGCGCCCATTGCATCCGTATTGCGTGGGTATTTAATGAACTAAATGGTATTGAGTTTAGCTTCATATTCCGTACTTTGAATGCTATTTTAACAGCTACAACAGGGGTTGTATAATTTTGACATTGAATAATTTTTGAGTTTTCATTGAATTGCAATTGCATTGATATTGAGATTGATTTCAAGAGTAAGCACCCTGGTCCTCTAAACAAACCAACTTCAAAACCCCCATTACAAAAAACACCCAAGGATCTCTAAAACAAAAATATTTTCAAGAGTATCAAAGTAAACATTCAAAATATTCAACTAATATTCATTTTTATACATTTACGATGCACAGGACATGTTTAAAAAAAGAACGTATAGCCATCTCCTTCTAAATTATGAAGAGAGAAAGAGACAGCGTCGACTCAGGCGCAAGGGGCAGAAACAAAACGGTGATCGTTCGTTTTTTTCTAGGGTACCGCGAGTGGAATGTCAAAATGGTTCGCTTTGTGTTTGTTTAATCTCTTTATATATATAATTCGTCTGTGAGTGTGTATGTCACTGAACTTCTTTCAAACGACTGGACCGATTTTGATGAAATTTTTGTGTGTGTTCCAGGGGATCTGGGAATGGTTTAGATTCACAAATCAGCCCGGCAGATGGCGCTGCAGTCGATGTTTAGGTTATTTATCCTAAACAGCTGAACTAATTTGAATGAATTTTTGTTTATACATTCAAGTGGATATGCAGGACAACGTCTGTTGGGTCCGCTAGTTATTTATAAAAAGGATAAATAGACTTTATAAGGAGGTATATGTATGTAGACCTGAGTTTCATCAAGACCCGAGTGAATAGGTTGCTTATGGAACGACGTGCTCCATCGTAGACCGCATCATCGTGCACCACCAGGCGAGATAGTGGGCAAATGTCGGCCCGTCAAATATATAAAAGAAATTGTATTGAGATGTACCTGTTTCCAGGTTTACCTTGGATAATTATGCTAAATAATAATACGTCAAAACACACGTCCGTTAAGCTAACAAGAACCTAATCATACATTGTAATAAAGGCTATTAGTGGCGTTTGAATTAGAAGAAGATCTGTATTTTTAATATAAAAGGCCAACGAGCAAATAGATTATCTGATGGTAAGCAATAGGCGCTGTCCATGGACACCGATGCCGGGCCTTTACAGGGGCCTACATAACGCTGTGGTAGTGTCACGCCGGTGTACTGTGAGGCCGTGGTATCACTCCGGTCGATCCTTACCTAAGACAAATTATTTTAATTTTATATGATGAAGTTTGATGTACTAATACTAGTTTATAAGTTGTAGATGTCTTTACTAACCATATGGATTGTTTTATTTGAATAAATAAATAAATTGAATAAAGTAGCTGCGTTCTACCTCCATTTTATACTTATAATATTTTTACTACATGATATTAAATTTATTTTATTATATAAAGCAGAGGAATTGGTTTGTACGTTCGAACGCGCTAATCTCCGAAACTACTAGTCCGATTTGAATAATTATTTTTGTGTTGGATAGTGCATTTATCGAGAAAAGTTATCTACATATATCTATATCTATTATATGTCATATAGGTATTAAAATCGTACAAAGGTCAAACTTATATATATTGAATATTTTTTTAAATAATATTTGGGGCATAATCTGCAGTCGATACCAAAACCAAAAATATAGTATTTAGAATTTTTCTCTGTCTGTTTGTCTGTATGTATGTCCTAGATGAACTCAAAAAGTACTGCATGGATTTACTTCAAATTTTTCATGAATAATACTAACAGGTCGGGTCAACATATAAGCTACATATCATCACGCTATCACCTACGGGAGAGGAGCTGTGAAGAACTATCCAAAGTCACTATTCCACGCGAATAAAGTAGCGGGCATCTACTAGTAGATTATAAAACATCACGCTATGAGTAATAGAAGCTGAGTAGCGGTAGAAACCGAGTGGCAATAGCTAGTATAATAACATGAAATCTATATACGGAACCATAAGAAAATCAATAAAAAATCTCAAGTGTAACCTTTTTATGTTATTCAGTGTATAATATAAATAAAGCTGGCACGCCACTGGGAGAGTAATGTTGCCAAGTGTATGGCTCGCCTTATGTCCTGTCTTGTCCACTATCACTTATTTTATTACGGTTGGGGGAGTCAGCAGAGCTGTAGGTTCAATGTTCATGTTATGTCATTTTGATTCGTGTCGTAATTAAGTCCTAGAAATGACGCTTTAGACGGTAGAGGGCGTCCTAGACGGTCATGTATTGACCAGATTGGGGATATATTATTTAAAAAGTACCCTTAACCGACGAGCATGCATGAAAGGACTGATGAAGCGATAGGGGTTTTTTTATGGGATAAGCCGGTAAACGAGCAGACGGATCACCTGATGGTTAACAATCGTCGTCGCCCATGGACACCCGCAACACCAGACGCGTTACAAGTACATTACCGGACTTTTGGGAATTAGGATTTGTGGATGGTTGGGGATTCAAGGATTGGGGACATTGGGGGGAGGGCCCCCCCCTCCCCCCAATGTCCCCAATCCTTGAATTAGGGTTAGTAATTGGGCCTCCGGTAATCTCACTCACACGACGAAACAAACCGTTCAGTATTTTCAGCGAGTTTGACGGACAAACACTCAAACTACCAACAAAGAAACTTTAGGGAACAGAGAGTATAGTTCCCTAAGATCGGAAAAGGAGGATCCTCCGACCAGGCGAGGTGATCGTGCCTGGCGGGCTTTCTGCCCAACAGTTGTTCGTTGGGATTTTCTATCCGTGTTTATTCGCTTGTAAACTTTGCATGTGCGATGTAGGATTCTTGTGACGTCATCCGTTGACATGTGGCATACCTCGCCACATCACTCCCTCCCAAGACCGGAGGTCGATCTCGCTGAGACTGCTGTCGATGCTTGAGATGAGTGGTGCCAGAGCCAGTGTAGAACGTCCCTAGTTCCAGTGGGTCGGAACCGTGCCGCTGAGTGCCCAGTGAGTCGGGTCAGCGGTGCAGGGTGAAACTCCAGTGAGTCGGAGAGATGAGTTCGCAGTGTCCCACGGTGAGTCGGGGAAGAGATGCTGCGAGGGTAGGTGCGTAGTGGCCGGCATCTGCGTTGACGGGAGGAGGTGTCCTTCAGACCGTGTGCAGAAGTGCTGTGCCTAGACGCTGGTGAGGCCGTAGGGAAGAACCAGGCTGCACAACTTCGTTGCAGGTAATGGTGGCCCCTGAAGAGGCCGAGGATGCTGGTTGGCTGCGACTTGATTACCGCTCAGCGGAGAAATGATGAATGAGAGGGATGGCGATACGGATGACGGTGCTAATCTGCTCCGTGAAGTGAAGATTGTTTCCGATCACGTCGGGGTCACCACTTTAGGGAACAGAGAGTATAGTTCCCTAAGATCGGAAAAGGAGGATCCTCCGACCAAGCGAGGTGATCGTGCCTGGCGGGCTTTCTGCCCAACAGTTGTTCGTTGGGATTTTCTATCCGTGTTTATTCGCTTGTAAACTTTGCATGTGCGATGTAGGATTCTTGTGACGTCATCCGTTGACATGTGGCATACGTCGCCACAAAACTTTCACTTTTATACATACATACATAACTTCACGTCTGTCTCCCATGGGGGTAGGCAGAGACTAGGGAACGTCAATTACTACGATTCTTACATACCTCTTTCGCTTCATCAACACTCATCAGTCTTTTAATGCATGCTCGTCGGTTAAGGGTACTTTTAATTCGGCCCTTCTTTAATATATCGCCAATCTGGTCACTATATGTCCGTCTAAGGCGCCCTCTACCGACGGCCCCCATCCGCTCTGTATACTTCTTTCGTTACTCTACTTTTATTCATCCTTTCTACATGTCCGAACCAGCGTAACATTCCCTTTTATAATATTTACAAATTATATTTACAGAAGGGCAATTCATTTTATTTATTGTGACTTAAGCTTGTTGAAAAAAGTCGTATAGCTCCATCTAGTGTGTGCCATTCAAACGTAACAGAACCAAATTAGAGACGTCGAGAGAATCACGATAATATCTGCTTTATCTAAGACTTGAGAGGATTGATTTGCAGGCCAAAACATCTGGCCCACTCAGCAACTCCATCCAAGTCACGATTTATGTCGCGGAGAACCAAACGGGTAACCGGGGCTCCGGCTCGACGTGCAGGAGAAGGAACGGGGTGGTTTTTAGTCAGTAAGAGTCTGACGCTCCCTCCCGCCTCACCCAGGCGGAAGCAATCATTCGATGGTTTACCCCCTTAAAAAAAGTCACGATTTATTACATCGATAGCAGATTGTGCTTCAGAGATGTTGAAGTGACGGTATAGCTGCCAGTCGTCCGCATAGAGATGGAAATTAGAAGAGATGACCCTGGCAACATACAGTCTATCTCTATGAGATAGGTACCATTATTTTTTTCTCCTCTATCTTCTGTTTTATTTCGTTGCGGGATCCAAGACAGTTGTTCATGTCCCCGGGACGTTGGACTTCAGTGTTCCGGTGTTTGCATGGTTGTATCTATTGTAGACCCTGGTGTACAGCAGTTGCCGCGGTTTTCAAAGATATACAAATAAATATAAGTATCATAGGTCTATCATAGGTCATATCCACGTCTCACGAATTGAATTTCGGATTTCATTACCGTCTTAGACTGTTAGGGGGGAAAATCATCGAATGACTGAATCGAGAAAATCATCGATCATGAAGGAAGTGTCAGACTCTTACTGACTAAAAACTACCGAGTTCCTTCTCCTGCACTTCGAGCCGTAGCCCCGGCAACCCGTCAGGTTCTCCGCGACTCTTCATTACTTAGACTTAATTTCGCCATATCGATTCTGAATTCCAAATTATCGTAATACCAACTATCGAACCAACAATCATAATACTCAACAGCTGCACTACCCACCACACAACAGTAACAGTCAACATGAATGACTAATTATTCACCATCCACAACAACCCTTTTACAAAGACCACAAAAATATTTAAAAAAATATTTTGAAACCAAATCAGATGTTATCATATGGAAAAAAGCAACTAAAACACAGATTTCGTTCTTGAGATACGGGCTCACAGAACGACAGACATTGATAATACATAACTTTACTTTTTTTGTTGGTCGGTTAAGATATTTGTTGTACGGTGCCCTATAGTCATTAATAATGTTAAACTATGCGAGTTTTAGAGGATACGGGACGGATACGACACGATTTTTATAATTTTCTGTTGCTCATTGGCGGAGTTCATAAAGGTACTGACTTAGTTTTACCTACTTGATGAATAAGTGCAATTAGTATGGCTGTGTTATTACAATGTTAATTATAAGTTTTTATATTAGTGACAACATTATCGCATTGCGTGTAACCTGTTTAGGATGTGTTGAATTAAATAAATAAATAATAACTATCGTGAGACATACTAAATTAACTAAGAAGCGCGTAATACTCAAGTGAAAATGATGAGAAAAGTTCTACTAGTTTCGAATTAGAAGGGTTTTTCTCATTGCGTGCTCGGTCGCGGCGATGTCGCGTCATCTCTATCATTTTACAAAGAAGTTGTAGTGACAGAACTATATTTAAACACGCCTTACGTTTGAGTATTTCAGCGTTAATCAATAAAATGCGAAAGTAATCTAACCTAACCGCCGTCGTCGATACCACAAATAGACGAAAATGCGCGTGAATCGGCGGAGAGCGCGCCGGGCCCGCAGACTCGAGTAGCCAGTAGCAGCGCGACAGTAGCAGCGTCGCGGGTCGCGAAATACTGCGCATGAATATGAGCCTCTAGCATGGCTTGAAACTAGTCGAGTTCCTCGTCAAATTATTACGTGAGTAAGCCGAAACCATAATAATTTATAATAATTAAACATATTAATCTAACCTAACCTAGATACTTTTAAGTAAAACTCAATACTTAAATACTGAAAAATTTATTCTAAACTAGATTCTTATAAGAAACAGCGTAATGCTCTCAGTATATTCACGTGAGTAACCCGCGATTTTTAGTTAATTTAGCGGAATGCTTATTTTCTTCCAACCCGAATGGATGACGTTACCACTCTTTGCGCGGGAAACTTCACTAATCTGTCACTTTTGACAACTAGTTCTGTCGGCAACACAGATAAAACTAGTGATGTTCATTTAGTCGATTTTCGTCGTCTAATAGTACTTATAATTTTTTTTCTATTCAAATTAATCTTAGGATATTCCGATATCGCATCGTAACCGTCTCGTGACATATAAAATTCATTTCAAAGCTTAAAATAACATGCATTCATGTCTTGTTAGGCGGCACTTTTTATAATAACGACAGCACATGAGTAAGGGGTAGGCAGGCATTGTAGGTCTATGCATTTATACTTTACATTGTTGAAATTATTAACGTGTGGTTTTTTGGTTGGTTTGGTAATGTTAGTATTACTGCAACTTGAGAGTCTAGCTCTTTGATTAGGTTGAAATGTGGTAAGGTTCTCTGTATTGGTAATAGATTAAGCGCGCTGTGTTCCACGGCAAAACATGCTGTACACAAACATTTTATTCAACATCTTGTTACCTACCATGTTTTGTGCAAATAAATGATTTGATTTGATTTGATTAAGGGTCGGTTTTTACAACGCCTGATAAATTTTTACTGAAGAATAACTTTGAATATTTGACGATTTTTCCATTGGTACTAAAAACTGTCAAATGTCAATTTAATTCTACAGTTAGAAATTAACTGATGATTGAAAAATCGGCCCTTAATGTGTAAGAATTACAGTTGTATTTAAAAAAGGTTCATGGAGTCAAGGTTTGAATTTCCAGCATGGGCAAATTTTTTTTTTGGTGATATATACCGGTAAACAAGCAAACGGATCACCTGATGGTAAGCAATCGGCGTCGCCCATGGACACCTGGAACACCAGAGGCGTAACAAGTGCGTTGCCTTTTGGAGATTTTGGGGATTAGGAGTTTTAGGATCAGTAGGCATTCATAGATTGGAGACATTGGGGAAGGGGGGAGGGAGATAATTGAGCCTCTGAAACCTCACACACACGACGAAACACAACTTAAGCCTGCTCCACGTCAGTTTTCTGAGAGGTCGTGGCATAACGGCCGAAGCATGGGTCTCCTACACTTAAAATGATGGCAATAAACTCACCCCTATTACAAGGGACTCATAACATAGCTGAAGAAAAGTGAATGTCATATTTCATGATATAATTATGTCCTCTGTTTTCCTCTTTCCTAATAAAAGGCGTGATTCTAAAAATTTCCATAGACCATTTTAGTTTACAAAGGCCGACATCAAATCCAAAACTTCAAACACAGCAATCACGTCCCCACTCGACCAAAAAAATCGACTACCATAATTTTATTGCCGAATGAAAAAAAAAGAAAATACATATTTGCAAACAATATTTTTGTATGGTAACATTGAGTTATAAATTACATGACAAATGACATAGCTGTATCCCGCGGCGTCGCGCGATTCCTTTTAAATGACATACATGGTGTTTGTAACTCGTTTTGAATTTATAATGCAAGTTGTAACACTCTGTGGATATACGTGGTCCATTTTAATTGGGGTACTTTGTTAGGATTGTGGATTTGTCTAGTAGTTAAGCTTAGGTGTTGGGTTCATTTTGTGTTTTTTTTTCTTATTTCTACTACTTTTAAGTTTTCGGCCAAAGCGATGATCCGGCAAAGGTCACATACAGTTACTGTTTGCAGGACGTTTCCAACCTTGTTAAGTCCTTATTGGGGAGGGCTGTGTGAGGCAGTGAACAGGGTGTGGCTGATATCAGATATGCTAATGATGATAATAATGATGACGTTTTCGCTTAATCGGCCACAAGACGTTTACTGCTGTTTGTTTAATGTTCATGTGGTGTTTTGTCTACAGTTATAAAATGTTTTTTTTTGTCAACAATTTCTTGTTTTAAAACCACAAACAAATAAGAAATACCCAGAACCTCAGTTTCAATACTGGTGCTTACATTAAAATAAATTCCAAAATAATCCATTATTTTCCCTTTTTCATTTTAGTCGATTAACATTTTTTCCCATCCCAAACGTTTAACCATTGTTTTTGACATTTTGTTATTATTTATGGTAATTTGAGATTTGCGCGCCAAAACTTAAACGTCATTGCTATGGAATGTCAAATTTTGTTTTTGTTTCTTCTTTTTTGATTTTATGCTCATTTAGCTTAGTATCATAACTTAGTAACACTTGTTATAGGTCATTTTGAGGAGTTTAATCGTAGATATTAACAGGTATCATACTGTTAGGAATCTTTGAAGGTAGAAGAAAATTTTGTTTGGTATAAAAAGCGTGTCGAGTGCATAACCGCTCTCTTTTCGTTCAAGATTCGTCAGACCAATATTTCTTTGTTAGTTTAAGGTTAATTAACTTTGTCACAATTATCTAGTCGTTCTAATTAATTATTATTTTTTCTTCTTAAAACATAAGTTTCCACTTGTTTTCTAATAATATCATTATGATGCCCTTTCTCATAAATTCATAACATTCCTAAAAAGGATAGGCAGAGATGCACAGAACCTTATCCCAAGTTACTTGTGTCTACAATAAGTCTCCTTCCATTCTCCCCTATCAGACGTCATCACATCACAAACTCCTTGCTCTTACATATTCTATACAGCTTTTCTTTAGTCGTCCTCGTTCTTACCATTTGAATTAGTATCTCGCTTTATATCAGTTGAAAATATATGTGGAATAATGTGTAATCGCTTTACATTAGACTTTTACGATTCTCGAAAGACTGGCGTTGGCGCTGTAACGTGGGGCTTTGGAGCTGGACTATTAGAGGACTCTGTGCCTATTACTGGTGCTGAAAGTGGCTACCGGGGTGGTTTTAGTGAAGTAAGAATTCCACCTTCTCCCCAAGAAAGTTGAAAAAAAGGCGGACATAATGCCACTTAGAACTTATTGAAGCACCAAAATGTCAGTGATGTATTTATGTGTGCGTGTGTAATGGGTTACCACGTTACTAGACTTAAGGAAATGACAGATGTCCTTCGTGTCAATGTGTGTATGTTCTGCGTGTAAGTCTATAGTAGCCAGGTGTCACAGTCGTTGTTTCAAGAGACTATGTCTACCTTTTTCAACTTCCTTGTTCCTCCCTAAAAAGCTAAGCGCCTTTTGAAGGTCTCGCCCCGTCATGAAAACAAATAAATGTACATATTTTACGCTGCCATCTTCACACGACTTATTTTAATAGGCAAGGCAAGACTTCATTTATACATAACATCATAACACAGCGTGGCCTTCAGTCTTACAAATACTTATACTTCAGTATTTACTTATTATCTACATAACATAACATCACGCCTTTTATCCCCGAAAGGGTAGACAGAGGTGCACACAGAAGTAACACCCACTTTTCACTATTTATGTTATGAGTCCCATGTAATAGGGGGTGAGCCTATTGCCATATAGCGGGTACATTTCCAGACTCCGTGCTACAACTGAGATTTTTTAAAAACCCAGTATCTAATACTTTGCCCGACCCGAGAGTCGAACCCGAGACCCCTTGCCCTTCCTTGCCTTCATTTATACCTATTACTAAACTCCAGTCACAATTTAAAACTCGGTGATATACCGTAATTACGCGAAAACATAAAAATCCCAATAGTTACATGCACCATAAGATGGTATGTTCCAAAAAATATCAACTTTCTTATATTTCAAAAGAAAAATGCTTGAAACGAGTTCTTTGGAACAGTTGCGCGAAATTTTCTGAGGAGTTACGAAGTATATGGAGGCGGTAATATTGTGGATTGGCCCTTATTCATTTTATTGTTGCCTTAGATATCGCCATGTGGCGAATTGGTCACGGCAAAATAGAACATACTGTTACAGTCACATATTTTATTGCTCACTATTTTTATATTTGTGACTAATAATATTGTATAAGTATTTCAAACACTAAAATGCCAAATAGTAATATTGTGTATTGATTTAGTTTTTCGAATGGGGCAACACTAACCCTGTCGGGCATTCGCGCGGTTTTGCTTTTGACAGCAACAGATTAATTTTTGTATAACAATATAAAACAAGTGAATACAAATTATTTTTGAAGAAGTCTGAGTTTTAATTAAGATCACCATCCTTCTGAGCGTTTTAATACACATTTACTGTATTTTTTACTGTCCTTTAAGGTTATTTTTTTTCGATCTCTTTGTCTGTATTTTAGGTATGGTAGGTACTGTAGGTTATGTAATATTACATTGTTCTCGCACAATCCAAACAGCAAACTATGTAACTAGAGAATTGTATTGTAAACCTGATTGAAAAAGACTAACCTATGGAGTTTCTTGCTCGTTCTTTTCCATAGGAATCTACACCTTGGAATGAGCAAAAAACTTCACTTTCAATTTATTTTTGTTGACGTTCAAAAGAGCCTTTCTGGTCTAATTGAAATAAATGATTTTGACTTGACTTGACTTTTGACAAATGTGAGAGAGCCATGCTTCGGTACGAATGGGTCAACTCATAGATATAATAAAGAATATTTCTGTGGGTCTACTCAACCGGAGTGTTACCACGGCCAAGCAGTACACCGGCGTGACGCTACCACAGCGTTGTAGGTATTTTGCCGCGTGATTAAGGTTACGGGAGATCCAATTCTTCCGTTCTCCAATCTGTAACGGCCAAAAGGCTGGCACCGCATTTGTAAATATCTGCTCTCGGTGTTGCGAATGTTCACGTAATGGCACCGATAGCTTACCATCAGATCCGTCTGATTGTTTACTGGCTATACCATAAACACTGCAAACTCCAACCTCAGGTGAAGCTTAGAGATAATCTTGCCTTTACAAAAGAGGATTGCCCCCCTCCAGCCTTTGGTAGAGACCTGGCTTCTTGTTTTTATAATAACTATCGTAAGATATACTAAATTAAGTAAAAACGCGGGTTACTCACGTGAATATACTGAGAAAAGCTCTACTAGTTTCGAACCACAGAGGGGTTCTTCCTCATGAGCAGAGTGCGCGGTCGCGGCGACGTCGCGCAGCTCACTGGCTACTTAACCTATAGCTTCTTCTTCAACAGTCGATTACTACCAGGCTGTTCATCAGAAATACCCCTCCAAAAATATTCGAAGTTCTCGAATGGGAAATATTTGCGGTCCAACAAAAAGCTAACCGCAGGAAATAATGCGAATAAAAACATTTAAACGTTCACATTCGACAAGAAACTTCCTAATTACTTACAACTGCGCCGTACAAAGCAAATATAACCTAAACTGCAATACTCTTACAAACACACAAAAACCAACCTTATTCTAAAGGTGTAACGATAATTTGTACCTTGTGCAAAGGTCAATGTATACTGGTTATGAAGCTCAGTCCAAAATATAGTTTTTTGTGATAAAATTACTGTATGTAGGCGGTTGTTATTCAAGCCACACCCAAATAATTATATAGTACCAAATTTTGGAGGCTTGCGTGTAATCTGGGGCGGGAGTTGGCCATTTTTGAGGATCGTGACCGTAAAAGATAAGTAATGTGATAGATAACGGATAGTTACTGATTATTGGTCGAATTAATTGATAATTATAATCATTATTTTAGTAATCAGTGATTGATTATACAAATTCTATGTAGGTACTTACGCGCATACGATGAGGTTTCTTATTAGCGTAATAGCCATTGACATAAATTGATATTGAAAATATTGGAAATTATTCGCCAATCAGAACAACGGAACTTAACTGGAAATGGTAAAATGGGATTTCTTACTGATTAGAATCCGCAAGACAAGCAAATTTTAGACACCACTGACAAACGGTGAAGGAAAACATCGTGAGGAAACCTGGACTTATAATTTTTAATTATAAGTTTGAAATCGCCAACCCGCATTGAGCAAGCGTGGTGATTAATGTTCAAACCTTCTCCGTGTGAAAACAGGCTTTTGGTCAACAGTGGCCTCTTATAGGCTGATGACGATATATGCGCATATCTCCTGATCCTGAATGACTGCATTCAATTGAATTCTTTTGTTATAAAATTGTGCGAAGCTCAACTACCCGCTAGTTTACATAACATAACATCACACCTTTTATCCCCGAAGGGGTAGGCAGAGGTGCACATTATGCTACTGTACAATGTAACACTCACTTTTTATTATTTATGTTATGAGTCCCATGTAATAGGGGGTGAGCCCATTGCCATATACCGGGCACAATTCCAGACTCTGTGTTACTACTGTTAGACGACGAAAATCAACTAAATGAACGTCACTAGTTTAATCTATGTTATCGACAGCACTAGCTGTCATATTGACGATGTCATCTGTCAAATGAGACAGTTTAGAAAAGTTTCCCGCGAAAAGTAGAGTGACGCGCGATACTGGTGGGAAGTTGGAAGAGTTCTGTGTTCTTAAAAGAATCCGATTATAATAAACTTTTAGATATTTAAAGTATTGAGTTTTACTTAAAACTACTGAGAATTTTTTTAAAACCCAGTAATACTTTGCCCGACCCGGGAATCGAACCCGAGACCCCTTGCCCGGCAGTCGCACTTGCGACTACCCGGCCAACGAGGCAGTTCATTAGGTATATTTTATTCTGATAAACAGTATGACAAGGTCAGAGTAGAATATATTTGGCTATTATCACCAAACGTAATAATGCTGTAGACGCGGAAATCTACACATTTTTAACGAAGACTGGGTTTTTTTAATGGGGAAAAATCGTCGAATGACTGCTCCCGCCTGGGTGAGGCGGGAGGGTGTCAGACTCTTACTGACTAAAAACTACCCCGTTCCTTCTCCTGCACGGCGAGCCGGAGCCCCGGTAACCCGTTAGGTTCTCCGCGACTCCGAATCGGCATCGGCCCTGTTCGGCCCCATCTGACGAAGACTGGGTAGCAGCGCCTTCTGATAAACCTGAACACAAAGACGGTGAAACAAGACGAGCTTAGTCTTTTCAAAGAACGACTGTGGCACCTGGCTACTATACTTAACTATACTTACACGCAGATTATACACACATTTTTTTTATGGCATAAGCCGGTAAACGAGCATACGGATCACCTGATGGTAAGCAATTGGCGTGGCCCATGGACACCTGGAACACCAGAGGCGTTACAAGTACGTTACCGGCTTTTTGGGGATTAGGAGTTTGAGGATCGTTGGGGATTCAGGGATTGGGGTGATTGGGGAAGGGGAGGGTAATTGGGCCTCTGGTAACCTCACTCACACGACGAAACACAACTCAAGCATTGCTTTACGTCGGTTTTCTGTGAGGCCGTGGTATCACGCCGGTCGAGCCGGCCCATTCGTGCCGAAGCATGGCTCTCCCACACATTGACACGAAGGGCATCTGTCACGTGACATGGCCCGTCATTACACTTCCATACATTACAGAGTCGCAAGTACACGCACACATAAATACACCACTGACATTTTGGTGCTTCAATCATGTCTAAGTGACATTACGTCTGCCTTTTTCATCGTCCATGCGTGAACCTTTTAAACTGCGATGGTCAAATCACTTGCCGGCCTGCTAAGCATGGTGGCAGGTTGCTTGTATCTCCATATAGCCCATAGTCCAGCAATGAACCGTGAGGGCAGTTGATGACAATGATTTTAATCGACTACATGAATGGATACTTTTCTTAATCAAAATTAAATTGAAGACTGTTCCAATACAATAAAATACTAAAAAATTATCAATTTTCATTAATTGTTTTTATGACCAACTCAATTTTAGCATTTCTTCGGCAAATTTTTAAGCACCTCATTAAGATAATGAGGCGCACTTAGGAGAACGTTTTGGTACAGATTAATTAAGTGACTTCGAAAAAAAGTGCATTGAAATCGGTTCATTAGTTCGCGAGGTAATAGCCCACAAAATATACATACAGGTCAAACTAGAGACCTGCCTATTTACTTTTTAAAGTTAGTTAATAATAAAAACGGTGTAAATTTGGGAAGGTATGATTGGGGTGAAAAAAATAACAATAATATACATATTTCTGTAAAAGCATACTTTATTCTTAATCTTACTCAAGTTTTTTACATTATTTCACAGCTTTGGTCTATGTAGCGCGCTTCAAAAATATAACATTTCAAACTCCGCCTTCATTAAAAATATCCAAATTTTTCGACCGAAAACAATAATATCAGAACAAAAAAAAAACACAAAAAAATATATTTTCGCGCTTCCCCTTACTTAAGGTATCCCACATTCCTTAATTTAAGACTTAGACTACGTAAATAAAAGATATTTTCAAAAATTTTAAACAATATCATATAAAAAAAAACTAGCGATTTCTCTACTGTGCGTTGACCAAGACAATTCAAAGAAATTGTACTCACATTCTCAAAAAAAATGCAAAAAAAAAATTTGGAAATATTTTTTTTTTTTCGAGCACCAAAAACAAGGAAAAAGTTATAAGTCATGAAGTGCCCCTGAGCCCATAACTTTAAACTTAAAAACTACGAAATTTCTTAAAGAAAAAATGACTATTGATCACCTATTTATTTATATTTAACAATCAAAAAAAAAACAAGAAAAAAATAAACAAAACTTTGGCAAGACTTCTTTCTCAACGAAAATTTAAATTTTCTTGTGACCAAAACATAATTTAAATTTAAATTTTAAACTTTAAACTTTTCTGACTTATAACCTAAATTTTTTACAATTTCTTCATCACCATCATATTTTTATTATATTCAATGCCACGTAAATTCGATAAATTATCACTTTTTAAAAAATATTTTATTCTTTTCACAAAATATAATTTCTTTTAGAAAGTTTTTCTTTAATAATATTGACCAATAGTACAAAATAACTGGTAAAATGTCGCTTGCGAATGAGTTTTGGTTTTGTTTTCTATGCATTTAAAGCTAAATTATTTAATATGCAGATAAGAAAACAAAGATAGATTCAGTACAGAGACAGTAACAGCCGACTGAGTTACAAAAGATTCGGCTTCGTTACAAAGCGTACAATTTAGTAAAACAATAGCTACTATCTCTGTACTGAATCAATCTTTATTTTTTTAACTGTACACTAAATTAACTAAAAATCACGGGTTACTCACGTGAATATACTGAGAAAAACTCTACTAGTTTCGAACCATAGAGAAGTTCTTCCACATGAGGGATTCTTCCGGCAGAGGGCGCGGTGGGCAAGTAGCAACATCGCCGCGATCGCGCACGATGCTCATGAGGAAGAACCCCTCTGTGGTTCGAAACTAGTAGAACTATTCTCAGTATATCCACGCGAGTAACTCGCGATTTATAGTTAATTTAGTATATCTCACGATAGTTATAACAAAAACATGTACACTAAATAACTTCAATAAGAATGTATATTCAAATAAATTCAGTATTTGAATGATCTGTCTACAAGAAAAAATTCAAGAAAATGCAAGAAAACAGCGAAAAAAAACATACATTCGCAAGTCGGTAGGTGCTGAAAAACTTGAGCATTCACTTGTAATCATCTGGTAAACTACAGAGAAATAACAAGAACTTGTTTTTTAATAGTATAGGAGGCAAACGAGCAGAATCACCTGATGGTAAGCAATCAGCGCCACTCGCAACACCAGAGGAGTCACAGGTGCGTTGCCGGCCTTTTAAAAAGGAATACGCTGTATTCTTGAAGGTTTGAAGGTCGTATCGGTTCGGAAATACCGTCGACGACAGATCATTCCACAGTTTTGCTGTGCGAGGCAGAAAGCTACGCAAAACATTGTGTTACAAGTGAATACTCAGATCTTTTAACCCCTTAAACAAATGGAATTATAATGGCCTACAATAGCGTAACAATCGCTTCCTTGAATGAACCCAAAGCTGTAATTATCCACTCAGGCGGTGTTTTGGCTAAACATTAGTTTATAGTTAACTATTGAACTATGTATAGTTAACTGGTAACTGTAGTTGACTATATATTTAGTTGGTAACGAGATAATGCGCAAAATTAGTTGACTGATTTTAACATGCCTATAGGTCGACCTGTAATAAACTATGTAACAAAATCTAAGAATCTGAATTACACACACTTGTAATTGTTGTATCGTCGTGAAACTTGACAATTGTATGTAGATTAGATGACAGTACAATATTATGAAGTTATTAGATCAGTCAAAAAGCTTTGAACGCACTAAAATGATTAAATTAATTAATGAATTAACTGTTTTGTTACTTGGTATGTACTTATTTAATTAATCGACTACAAAATATATCAATTCGACTTGTGTATAATATCTATGGTGAGATAAATAACGTTTGTACGGCTTATTCATATTTTTAAGGGTCCCGGTGTAGCTCGAAATTGATCGGACGCCTTCGAAATATGTAAAATGCGTGAATAACTGGTATAAAAATAATTCAATATTTTGATAAATCAATAGAATCATATTTAGAAAAAATAAAGACATGCATAAAAAAGTTGAATTTAACATTATTTAAACTAAACAGTAACAGATATTACACAAACCGAACAAATTTTAAATTATTTTAAACTTTCAAAACACCGCCCGATACCTTTATTTAAAAACAATAATAAAAAATATAAAAAAGAGCATAAAAATGGCAAAAAACATGTACGGGTCCTGGTAACTATATGTCAATTATTTAATAAATCGATTAAAAACTATTCATTTAATATGTTTCTCTTTTAAAAATTACAAAAAAAAATAATAATATCAAAGTTGACTCTTAGGACTTTGAAGTGAATTTAAAATAAAAATATTTGAAAACTAATATTTTTTTAAAAGACAACACTTTTACTATAATTTTACCGGAATATAAAAATCTAAGTCCCTTTGAGTACCGTCATTATAGACACAATTATAGAACAATAGGTTGCGGTCACCGGTGTCCTCGCGGTGTTTGACAGTTTAATTATTGAGTAAAAAAAGCAATGTATGGATTTGACAACCAATGTAAAATCAATACATTGAATTTTTTATAGTATACATCGGCAAACGAGCTGACGGATCACCTGATGGTAAGCAATCGGCGTCGCCCATGGACACCTGGAACACCAGAGGCGTTACCAGTGCGTAACCGGCCTTTAGAATTGGCATTTCTATTCACTTATTACGACTAGCATTTATGCCAATGCCATTTTGTAATTAGTAGTTGCTTTTCCCAAAAATATTAGTTTTCAATATAAAATTACTAAAATCAACTTCATACCTAGAATGCTTCCTAAATAACCATGTGTGAAATGTTATAGAATTATGATTATAATTTATATATAAAAAAGGAGTTAGGACCAGCCTATTGTCCTTTTAAAACCGCCAAACTGATTAAAGAACTGTTTTGAGTTTCAAAATTTAATAAAACTGAATTAAATGCTTAAATTTTGACTTATTTAAAATATATTCTACACAATTCCACACACAGATAAAAAAATCAAATCACGTTAAACGAAACATAAATATTTATATATTATAAATATATTTATACATAATCTATATTAGATTCATAAAAATTAACAAACAAAGTAATTAAAATTCTACAAAAAAACAACTTGAAAATCAGATTTCAGAGATATTTGTTTTAAAAATTAAAATTATACACCTAATATAAATTAAAATTTCGCATAAATAAAAATGTAGAAGAATAATTATACATATGTATATATAAAGTTTATAATTATGACTTATAATATATAGTTCTGACTTAAAAGTTATATAAAAATTAAACAAGTTGATTGGCAACGTTAGAAAATTATGAAATATTTTGTATTATAATAATCTATGCTTTGTTATCCGTCACACAATTTAACAGGAACATATTAAAAGTGATTTAAAGTCATAAATTATTATGTTTTCGGCATACTCACGCAGTAATTCGACGAGGAACTCGACTAGTTTCAAGCCATGCTAGAGGCTCATATTTATGAGCAGCATTCCGCGACCCGCGCTGCGGCGACTGTCGCGCCGCTACTCTACTAGCAGCGCGACAGACGCCGCGTCGCCGAAAACATAGTAATTTATTTAGTATGTCTCAAGAAAGTTACAATACAAATTTAAAGTCATGTTATAAAATTAATAAATAAGTATGACGTTTAAATTTTTTATCTTAGTATCGTTTTCTTATACGACAAAAAAATCAAGTCTGACGGGGTAAATAGAGAAAGTATAGTCTAATCAGACAAATAATTTAGTATACCGGTAATAAAACAAAGATAGATTCAGTACAGAGACAGTAACCATTGGTACGGCTTCGTTACAAAGCGTACAATTTAGTAAAACAATAGTTTTTTTTAATGAGAGAAAATCATCCAATGACTGCTCCCGCCTGGGTGAGGCGGGAGGGGTCAGACTCTTACTGACTAAAAACCACCCCGTTCCTTCTCCTGTACTTCGAGCCGGAGCCCCGGTAACCCGTTACCTCCTCCGCGGCTCCGTATCGGCATCAGTCTTATTGACTAAGAATAGCTACTGTCTCTGTACAAAATCAATTTTTGTTTCCTTACCTTCTGACTAATTTAGCTGACAAAGCTATAGTATATATATTTAAAAAAAAGATTCACCGAAGGGGTAGGCAGAGAACATTATTTATAACTGGTGAAATATAGGTACTTTTTGAATTTGAGTTTCTCAAAAATTATTTACATTTTTCACGTCATACCATAATTTTAAATATATATAAATGTGTATATATAAAGCATATTTTAAGTAATAGTTCTTTACTCATTTTACACAATTTGTACAAATCCTTGTTTAATTTTATATTTATATTAATATTATTATTTATAAGATACAATTATATTAATTACTATGTTAATAATTATTTGTGATTAGTATTAAATGGGACGAATGGTTGATTTAATCATGAAAATGATTTCGGTGAAAGAATAATTTGATTTACAACTTTTTAGGAATATAATTTGGCAAGCTATGTGTTGGTTTTTGACTAGAGACGGGAATTCCTTACATACCCGAATAGGTAACAGGGATAATCACTAGAATGTTTTTAATAGAATTTTAGATGACTGTCCAATATCTTTATATATATAATTCTTCTGCGAGTGTATATGTCACTGAACTTCTTTCAAACGACTGAACCAATTTTGCTGAAATTTTTTGTGTGTGTTCAAGGGGATCTGGGAATGGTTTAGATTCACAAATCAGCCCGACAGATGGCGCTACAGTCGATGTTTAGGTTATTTATCCTAAACAGCTGGACTAATTTGAATGAATTTTTGTTTATACATTCAAGTGGATATGCAGGACAACGTCTGTCGGGTCCGCTAGTATATAAATAAAAATAAATTTCCGTTTGTTACTCTCGGTAAAACTCGAGAACGGTTTTTTTTACGGAATAGGAGGCAAACGAGCAGACGGATCACCTGAAGGTAAGCGATCAGCGCCGCCCATGGACACCCGCAACACCAGAGGAGTCACAGGTGCGTTGCCGGCCTTTTAAAAAGGAATACGCTGTATTCTTGAAGGTTTGGTTTGAGGGCTGAACCGATTTGGATAATTTTGGTCTTAAAATGTTCATAGAAGTCCAGCAGGGTTATTATAACGCCCTAAAGGTCAGAATGATTCCATTGAGGGAAAGAAACAGAGCTATACAAGACTCTAGCGATGTCTCGCTCCCTTACCGAAATCACTCTGGCTACAAGACGTCATAATACGCCACCAGGGCCTTTAGCCAAACGCCACTTTAGCGCTTGTCTACAGAGAGAGTAGAAAACTAAATGTATGGGGATGACACTGACAAGTGTCAAAATTTATGTCAATCCTTACTAATATTATAAATCGGAAAGTGAGTTTGTTTGTTTTTTTGTTTGTTCCGACTTCACGCCGTAACTACTAAACCGATTGCATTGAATTTTTGCAGACGTAAAGTTAGTAGTCTGGATTAAATAATAGGGTACTTTTTATCCCGAAAAAATTTGATATTCCCGAGGGAAAACAAAAGTATTGGTATAGATGGCGCTGTGCGTATTGGTCTATGTCACATAGGCTACTTTTTATCCTTTTGTGACGCGAGCGAAGCGCTACGTGTAGAATAGAAAATTTGGTTTTCTATTCTACACGTAGACAAGCGCTAAATGGCATTTGGCTGCAGCTGCTGGGTAGATAAAAAAAATAGAGTAAGCTATTCTTGAATCCAATTCCGATCAATCGACATTGGTATTGTGTCGTACTCTTGAGTTGTAACACTAGCGCCCATTACATCCGTATGCGTGGATATTGAATGAACTAAATAGTATAGAGTTTGGCTTTATATTCCGTACTCTGAATGCTATTTGAACAGCTACGATTGTGGTTTTATAGTGTTGACATTGAATAATTATTGACATTTTATTGCATTGACATTGAGATTGGTTTCAAGAGTGAGAAAGAAAGAAAGAAAAACCATTTATTTTGCTACGACACACAACAAGAATTTAGAAAGCCAAAAAATAGCCTATGGTGCGTCTGGGAAAGTTTAACTCGTCGAGTACCGTATTTATAGACACAATTAAAGAACAATAGGTCGCGGTCACCGGTGACCGCTTGGTGTTTGACAGTTTAAAAGGTACCAAATATTATTTTAAGTAGGTACGTAGCTTTCCGGTTCAGCTAGTCTATACATATATATAAAAGAAAGTCGTGTTAGTTACACCACTTATAACTCAAGAACGGCAGAATAGATTTGGCTGAAAATTGGTAGGGAGGTAGCTTAGAGCCAGGAGACCGACATAGGGTACTTTTTAACCAATTTTTTTACTTTTTACCGAAAATCACGAACGGGGTCGGGAAAAATGGGATTACGCGTACGAAGTCGCGGGCAGAAGCTAGTAGATAATAATTATCAAATATCAGTTTCATTAGACAAACAGATCCTCACATTACATTCGTATCGGTTGATGACAGAAAAGGCAGCCATCTTTTACGTAATATAATTATAATATAATATCACGTCTTTTATCCCCGAAGGGATAGGCAGAGGTGCACACAGAGGTAACACCCACTTTCCACTATTTATATTATGAGTGGGCTGTAATAGGGTCCCCATCTTTTACGGTGCACAGTAATATGGTATTTCTAATCCGGTAAGCATAGGAATTCCCAAGATTCCTGTTCGGGAATCACAGGAATCAAGATAATTGGTTTCAAACTAGTTCTAGACGAAAAGTTGCAATTATTCTTTCGCGGAATCAAATTTTATACAAACACCAAAAATCTAAAATATTGTTTAACCCATTTAATACTAAAAACGAATATATATATCACAAGTAGCATAGTAATTTAACGTTTGGTCCCTAAAGAATATAAAATAAAATAAAATAAAAAATAACAAAAATAAATATACGATCTATATCAATTATTCACTACGAAGGGACCGCGCGCTAAAAAGAAATATAAATTACAATTTAAAATAATAAAAAATATATATTAATAATAATAATTATTCCTATTATTTATTTAAAAAATAAAACGATATTAGAGATTATCGTCGCGAAGAGAATTATTTGTTTTTACAATATACTTTTTGTTTCTTCATTATTTTTAATTATTTTTTTGCGAAACTTTGGAATGTCACATCACTGAAGTATTCTTGAGATGTCCTGTAACAAAGAAATATATATATTCAGTATTTCATGGCTTCACACGGGATAATCATACATAACTAATTGTTTGTCCTCAATGGACTCCTAACTAAACCAATTATAATAAAATTCGCACACCATGTGTAGTTCGATCTAACTTGAGAGATAGGATAGTTTAAATCTCAAATTATAGTCGCAATTTTAATTTATTGCTAATTATTTGTCTGTTATTATTTGACAGTCACAATTATCTGTTAACTCCAAATGATTCTAACAGATGTCGATATCTTTCGACTGGGTTGAGTAAGTAATCAATAGATGGCGCTGCTATGGTATATCTACAAACTTGTGATATAAGCTAAATTTTAAAAGCTGTCTGTCCCTATGTATGCTTAGATCTTTAAAACTACGCAACGTATTTTGATGCGGTTTTTTTTATAGATAGAGAGATTCTTGAGGAAGGTTTATATGTATGATTTATAATGCGTATTGCATCCGTGCGAAGCCGGGGCGGGTCGCTAGTATGTACTATTATATAAAGCGGAAGAGTTTGTTTGTTTGTTTGTTTGAACGCGCTAATCTCCGTAACTACAAGTCTAATTTGAATAATTCTTTTTGTGTTGGATAGCGCATTTATCGAGGATGGCTATAGGCTATAAAACATCACGCTACTACCAATAGGAGCTAAGCAGAGCGTGTGAAACCGCGCGAAACTAGCTAGTTTTATATATTATTATCGATAGATATTATCTGGCTATGGCTTGCTACGGCGAGATGTTTTATAGCTTTTAGACTTCCTCGATAAATAGACTATCCAATGCGATAAGAATTATTCAATTCGAACCAGTAGTTTCGAAGATAAACACATTTAGCGGTACAACGAGCAGACTGATCACCTGATGGTAAGCAATCGTCGCCCATGCACACCCGCAACACTAAAAGCGTTACTAGTGCATTGCCGGCCTTTTGGTGCTTTACGGATTACGGACTTAGGGATAGAGTATGGTCCCTTAGTATATTATATAGTATAGGATATATTACACACGCTGGAAGAGCCGAGTGGTGGACTTTTAGGGATAGAAGATTTGGAGATTAAATGATGTGTACTGTAATGCTTTAGTCGGGTATACGACACCCGCGGGAAGAGGAGAGGTGGTCACAAAATAGAGTATAATCATCAATAGATATATAGTCAATAAATATATAATCAATAAATATATAGAGAGCTCTGCTTACCTCGTATCTGTGTAAGATCGGGGTACTGTTGTAGTGCGGACTTTCACTGTAGAAGAATGGCCGCTTCATTGTGTTTTGCCCTGTCGACGAACAGACATACATATTATACTATTTTTGATTTTATAATCTAATACTATTATTATAAAACTATAGTGTTTGCAGCGCGCTATTTGATTGCGGAGTAGTTATGGTGGGGTTACATTAACGGGTTTTTGTTTGAAGGGGAGAAAATCATCGAATGCCTGCTCCCGCCTGGGTGAGGCGGGAGGGAGTGTCAGACTCTTACTGACTAAAAACCACCCCGTTCCTTCTCCTGCACGTCGAGCCGGAGCCCCGGTTACCCGTTAAGCCTTCTGCGGCGCCGTATCGGGCATCAGCCCTACTGGGCCCCATCCGTGTCATATCGATCCAGTACCCTTAACCAAACGCCACTTTAGCGCTTGTCTACAGAGAGAATAGAAAACTAATTGTATGGGGATGACACTGACAAGTGTCAAAATTTACGTCAATTCCATATAGTTTGGTTTTCTATTCTACATGTAGACAAGCGCTAAATGGTATTTGGGTGCAGCTGCTGGCTTTGCATTAAGATCGCTTATTAATTTCACCCCTAAATAATATTCTTAATATACGTATTGAGTATAATAATGAGTGCAAGTGAGTGTAAGTGAGTGTAAGTGAGTGTAAGTGAGTGTAAGTAAGTGTAAGTGAGTGAAGTGAGTGTAAGTGAGTGAAGTGAGTGTAAGTGTGTGTAGTGAGTGTAAGTGAGTATACTCACATAGCTGCGTGTGCGCGGCGAGTGCGTTTTGTTTGGCGATGAGCATCTCCGGGCCCGGCCGGGGGACCTGCTCGTAGTACCCGCCTGGAACATACATACATTATTATTACATATATATATGGACGCCATGGTTGAAACGATCATTCATAGTTGTGTGGGAGAGCCATGCTTCGGCACGAATGGGCCGGTTCGACCGGAGTGATACCACGGTCGAGGAGAAAGCCGACGTTGAAACAACGCTTGCGTTATTTTGTCGTGTGAGTGAGGTTACCGGAGACACAATTACGCCCCAAATCTTCCCAATCCCTTAACTCCCAAAGATCCTCAAATCCCTAATCCCCAAAAGGCCGGTAACGCACTTGTAACGCCTTTGCTGTTTCAGGTGTCCATGGGCGACGCCGATTGCTCACCATCTGCCCGGTCTCTGTCAAATATGTTCTTTCTTAGTCGGGTATACGACACCCGCGGGAAGACTAGCGGTGGTGACATACATAAACAATAACCCACGTCACGACCTTATCATGTAGTATGTTTTATTATCAGTAAATAGTATTTTAAATAGCTGTATGACACATACCTGTGACGTTGTTATGATTGTTTGTTGGGTAGTAGGGACTGCCCTGTGGCTGCATCACATTCTCACATCCTGAAATATAAATAATAATTACTTATATACATAACATAACATCACGCCTTTAATGAGCAATGTAAAACAGACTTTTTTTTTAAAAGAGTAACGAATGGAGTTTCTTGCTCGTTCTTCTCCACTCGAATCGACATTTTGGAACGAGCGCCTAGCTTCACTGACGGACAGACTGACAGACTATTATTTATTTCATATTTGTTGACGTTTCAAAAGTACCAAATTATGGTTTAATTGAAATAAATGCTTTTGAGTTTATCCCCAAGTAGGCAGAGGTGAGCAGTACCGTACTTAATACCACTGTACAATGTAACATCCACTTTTCACTATTTATGTTATGAATCCCATGTAATAGGGGGTGAGCCTATTGCCATATACCGGACACAATTCCATACTCCGTGATACTACTGAGATTATACATTTTTATTTAAAAAAAACTATATTTTGCCCTACCCGGGAATCAAACCTTGTCGCGGGAGTTGCACTTGCGACCACTCAGCCAATGAGGCCTCATTCATCTACTTATATTCCAAATTTCATCCTGATCCCTTCAGCACTTTAGACGTATATTTAACAATTACAATCCTTACTATAATATTATAAATCGGAAAGTGAGTTTGTTTGTTTGTTCCGCTTTGACGCCGTAACTACTAAACCGATTGCTTTGAATTTTTGCAGACGTAAAGTTAGAAGTCCGGATTAAATAATAGAGTACTTTTTAACCCGGAAAAAAAATATTTTCTCGAGGGAAAACAAAGTATTAGTATAGATGGCGCTGTGTGTATTGGTATATGTCACATAGGCTACTTTTTATCCATTTGTGACGCGAGTGAAGCCGCGGGTAAAAGCTAGTAATAAATAATTATTAAGTAATCTCACCGTTAGGAGTGTCAGGTTCCTGTTTGACCTGATGTTGTATCTGTTCTAGAATGGCGCGCTGTTGTTCCAGTCTCCTTGAAGTATACATGTCAGCGTCTGCAAAGAAGATAGAACAACTCAATCGGGAATCAAACCAGATACGTGCAGGATAGTCGTCGTCATCATTTATCTATTATTTTTATGGAATAGGAGGCAAACGAGCTGACGGATCACCTGATGGTAAGCGATCAGCGTCGCCCATGGACACCTGGAATACTAGAGTCACAGATGAATGTGAATCGAAATGGAGTCTTTTTTTTGAAGGGGGAAATTCATCCAATGACTTCTCCCACCCGGGTGAGGCGAGAGGGAGTGTCAGACTCTTACTGACTAAAAACCACCCCGTTCCTATTCCTGCACTTCGAGCCGGAGCCCCGGTAACCCATTAAGTCTTCCGCGGCTCCGTATCGGCATCAGCCCTATTGGGTGGTGGTCTGATGGCTCTTTGAGGCGCGCGAGGAACGCTCGGCGCCGTACGCTCGGGTCTGTTTCTGGTCGGACGGGGAGCCACCCATGCTCGCCGTCCGCAGGCCCGCGCTTACGGTGGATGGAGATCGTCCCGCGACCCCCGACGCCCGGTGTGTTTTCCGCGACGGCCGGGGAATCGAAATGGAGTCTACTATTATCTTATACTTATACGGCTCGGCTGAGAACCTCCTCCTTTTTGAAGTCGGTTAGATATAAAATACACATCAACAGCCTATAACTGCACACTGCTGACCAAAAACCTCTTCTCACACGGAGAAGGTTTGAGCATTAATCACCACGCTTGCTCAATGCGGGTTGGCGATTACAAACTTATAATTAGAGATTATAAGCCCAGGTTTCCTCACAATGTTTTCCTTCACCGTTTGTCAGTGGTGTCTAAATAATCTTAGAAAGTACATATAACTGGGAAAAAGTCACATTGGTACTTGCCGTTGGTAGGTTTCGAGCCCGCACCCTCATGCATGAGAAGCGGGCGTCTTACACCTCCGGGCCACCACGACAATTATACTCGATTAATACAGAGAGTACAATTTTAAAAACAACAAAGCGGGTGACAGTCCACTGCTGTACTATGAGCCTCCTCTACATAAGAGGGGTTTGTCATAATGTCTTAGCTTGCCAGGCGTGTTGGAGATCGCAGTATAAAAGGTTCAGGTTTATTAGAGAGCGCTGCTGCCCGAATTCTTTCAAATATAACCTAGCTTCACCTAACTTCACTGACAGACTGACTGAAAAACTATTATTTATTTTGTATTTGTTGACGTTTCAAAAGTACCAAATTATGTTTTTATTGAAATAAATGCATTGACTTTGACTTTATGTAGTCTCTTAATCTGTTTTTTTTTTTAAGTTAAACATTGCCCCATACTAGGATTTTCTCCTGTGTCGTCGGTGCATTTACAAACATACAAGTTCACATACACATGACACACAGACCCGGAACAACAATTTGTTAATCACAGAGTTGCTCCGTGAGGGAATCGAACCCGCTACACGTTGCGCAGCAGCCAATTCCCCAGCCAAGCAAGTCAAGTACTCGGGTATACCACACCCACGACAAGAGTAGCGGTGGTATCGAATATATTTCACTCCGCCGTCATCGTACGATAATATTTTGATAACAATCCCATGCATAGTATATAATGATGATGAAAAAATACACAATTCTCGAGTATTAACTACTATTATTACTATTATAGTAAAATGTTAGACATAATATTGTCGTAACACATACTATATGTGGATAATATTATGAGAACTATGCTGCGCGTATGATATAATTGTTTAAAAGAAAAATCCATTTATTTGTAAAAACATCGCTTTGAGCTGTGACTGTTTTGTTTGAAGTTGAGAGTCGATTCTTGGTTAAGACAAAATCGTTAAAGAATACTCTAGTCACCACCCCTTCTATTCCCGCGGGTGTCGTATACCCGACTAAAGAACTATAATTACCGATTTTGATGCGACTATAAAAAAAGCGTTTGTCTCTCAGGAGCAGTTTTTAGTCTATTATGCGACTTGAAATAAATAAAGGGTTAAAGTCGGTTTTTTGGAAATTATATATACTATGCATGTCGTGGAGGCCCGGAAGTCTAAGACGCCCGCTCTCATGCATGACGGTGCGTGTTCAAAACCTACCAATACCAAACAAATGTGACTTTTTCCGAGTTATATGTACTTTCTAAGATTATTTAGACACCACTGACAAACGGTGAAGGAAAACATCGTGAGGAAACCTGGGCTAATCATTTCAATTATAAGTTTGAAATCGTCAACCCGCATTGAGAAAGCGTGGTGATTAATGCTCAGCCTTTGGTCAGCAGTGGGCATTATAGGCTTTTTTAAGGGGGGAAAAATCATCGAATGACTTCTCCTGCCTGGGTGAGGCGGGAGTGAGTGTCAGATTCTTACTGACTAAAAACCACCCCGTTCCTTCTCCTGCACGTCGAGCCGGAGCCACTGTAACCCGTTAGGTTCTCCGCGGCTCCGAATCGAGGTTGGTAATGTGTGTATCATCGTCATCATCATCCACAGCCGGAAGACGTCCACTGCTGGACAAAGGCCTCCCTCTTAGCCCTCCACGTCGAACGACAACTCGCCACCTGCATCCACTGGCTCCCCGCAACTCTGGCGATGTCGTCGGTCCACCTAGCGGGAGGCCTGCCCACGCTTCGTCTTCCGGTCCGTGGTCTCCACTCAAGGACTTTCCTGGCCCATCTGCCGTGAGTCCTTCGAGCGACGTGGCCTGCCCATTGCCACTTCAGTCTGCAGATTTTGCGAGCTATGTCGATAACTCTTGTTCTTTGGCGAATTTCTATATTTCAGATTTTGTCGCGCAAAGAAAATATAATGCGTAAAGAAGAAGAAAATAAAAGGTAATGTGTGTATGTGTGATTGAATAGAATGACAAAATAACTTACCAAGTTGTTCCTTACTCCTTTCATATGCGAATTTGTCATCATCGACGTTGATGTCAACCTCCTGCTTAATATGGCTTTCGTTAAAAAAATTCTGATTTTCATTGATCCTATGTTGTTCCTGCAGCATTTGTAAATTGTGCTGTTGATTCCGCAAAATTTCAACGCTATCCTGATAGTTCTGAAAACCGTAGTCGGGACGAAATGGTTTCTCGAAACCTGGGTACGCGTCGAGTTTCGGATAACCGTCGACCTGTTTGGGGAACTCCACAGGTTTTTCGTAACCATTCAAGGACTTCCTTTCAAGTGCATATTTCTCGGCTTCTTTATTATATTCCTCATTCGTCTGCGGTATATAATCATCTTGTTTGTTAGTGTAATCTTTCGCTTCATATTTCTTATCGTAAACTTGTTCTTTTTGGTACGTTTGGTAGTCTATGTCGGGGTATTTTTCTGAAACCTCGCTGTAACTGTTGTTCGGTTGTGAATCGTCGTCTTCAGATTGTACTGGGTCTGTTTGCATGAAGGCGTCCTGCTTCTTGGGCTTCATTGAAGGATGGGGATTATTGATTTGTGGTGATAGATTCATTGTGTTTAGTGTTGGGTAGCGGTATGCTAGCTGGAAGTGAGAAAAGAGACATCATATTTAATTAGAAATATGTAAATAGTGACACAATACTAAACTGTATTTACAATGGTTGATTACTGTTCCTGTGCAAAAAACTAATACTCGAATACTGAATGACTACTCAATTTAACTTGTACTTAAATATCGTGCCGTCTCTGTCGTTTTACAAAGAGTTTGTAGAGACAGAACTATAATAAGCGCGACTTAGAATCGAATAGCATTTTAGTATTCGGGGATAAAAGACGACTTTTCGTTTTTTTTTCTATTTTTCAGTAATAGCTCAGAGCATAGCATTTTTACCAGTGTATGATACTATGTTCACCCCCTATTACATTGTGATACATAACATCACGCCTTTTATCCCCGAAGATGTAGGCAGAGGTGCACATTACGGCACTTAATGCCACTGTACAATGTAACACCCACTTTTCACTATTTATGTTATGACTCCCATGCAATAGGGGGTGAGCCTATTGCTATATACCGGGCACGATTCCAGACGCCGTGCTAAACCTGAGAATTTAAAAAAAATTCTTTGCCCGACCCGGGGATCGAACCCGAGACCCCTTGCCCGGCAGTCGCACATACGACTACTCGGCAGCCACTAGTAGAGCTTTTCTCAGTATACTCACGTGAGTAACCCGCGATTTTTAGTTAATTTAGTATGTGTCACGATATCTACTATATAAAAATAAGTCAGGTTTTCCTTCCTGACGCTATAGCTGTAGAACGCACGAACCGATTTCCAAGGTTTTGCATTCGTTGGAAAGGTCTCGGGCTCCATGAGGTTTATAGCAAAGAATCCTTACTTAATATAATATTATAAATCTGAAAGTGAGTTTGTTTGTTTGTTTGTTTGTTCCACCTTCACGCCGTAAGTACTCAACCGATTGCTTTGAATTTTTGCAGACGTAAAGTTAGAAGTCCGGATTAAATAATAGGGTACTTTTTAACCCTGAAAAATTTGATATTCCCGAGGGAAAACAAAAGTATTGGTATAGATGGCGCCGTGTGTATTGGTATATGTCACATTGGAAAAAATTGATATTTCCGAGGAAAAACATAAGTATTGTAGTGTCACATAAGCTACTTTTTATTCTTTTGTGACGCGAGCGAAGCCGCGGGTAAAAGCTAGTGTTATATAAAACGAAGCCATCTGGTGGCGAAACGGAGTTCGCGAGGTTTGCTAGTTTATTATAGAAACTTACATTATTGTCCTGTGGGTCACAGACCATGTGTGGGTCAGTTGTGGTCTGGAGAACACTGTGTGGTCCAAGGTTCATTGGCCATTTGTCTGTCTTCTCACTGTAATTTTATAAAACAACACGTTAAACCCTTACTTATATTATAAATCGGAAAGTGAATTTGTTTGTTTGTTCCACTTTCACGCCGTAACTACTAAACCGATTGCTTTGAAATTTTGCAGACGTAAAGTTAGAAGTCCGGATTAAATAATAGGGTACTTTTTATCCCGGAAAAATTTGATATTCCCGAGGGAAAACAAAAGTATTGGTATAGATGGCGCTGTGTGTATTGGTATATGTCACATTGGCTTTTTATCGTTTTGTGACGCGAGCGAAGCCGCGGGTAAAAGCTAGTTCAATATACAATGTACGTGAATTGCTTATGGGACGACGTGCTCTATAGTAGACCGCATCATCGCTTACCACCAGGCGAGATAGTGGTCAGCGATGATGCGGTCTACTAGACTAGGATGGAGCACGTCGTCCAATAACCAACCTATTGACTCGTCTATTTACTCGGATTGATTTAGGATTGGGAATTTACTGATTTGGGGGTTCAAAATATGTGAGAGATTAAGAATTGGGAATGTATGTCTTCTTTTTTTAAGGGGGGAAAATCATCGAATGACTGCTCCCGCCTGGGTGAGGCGGGAGGGAGTGTCAGACTCTTACTGACTAAAAACCACCCCGTTCCTTCTCCTGCACGTCGAGCCGGAGCCCCGGTTACCCGTTAGGTTGTCCGCTATCTATCTACTCACCCATGGATGTCATCCTTCTTGCCTTCCCTGTATTTAACGGTGCGACTCTTCCTGATCACCATGACTGTACCATCAGGGTTCAGTTTAGGCAGGTTCTGGGAGGGCACGGCATCTTTGCTTAACGTCTTCCATTGTCCTGGAATAACAGAGTAACTTTAGTATACCATCATCCTGATCGACTCCAACTGATCAATAGCGTGATGTTTTATAGACTATAGCCATCTTATACTATTATATAAAGCGGAAGAGCTCTCCGTAACTACAAGTCTGATTTGAATAATAATTTTTGTATTGGATAGCGCATTTATCGAGGATGGCTTTAGGCTATAAAACATGACATGAGCTGAGCAGTGCGTAATAAATACACTATCCAACACAGGTGAAAATCTTAATAGAAAGAGTAAGCAAGAAGAAAACAAAGAAAATTCGTTATTGGGCCTTCGGTAACCTCACTCACACGACGAAACACAACGTAAGCGTTTTCTGTGAGGCCGTATCACTCCGGTCGAGTCGGCCCATTCGTGCCGAAGCATGGCTCTCCCACACTTGTAAAATATGATTATTATTTGGGTCAAATTAATATTACCTACGAGACATTCACTACTGAACAATCCTCACGCATGATTAGTCAGTAATTAAAATCATCATTCTCTTATCATCATCAACAGCCTATAAATGCCCACTGCTGAGCAAAGCCTCTTCTCACACTGAGAAGGTTTGAGCATTAACCACCACGCTTGCTCAATGCGGGTTGGCGATTTCAAATTTACAATTAGAAATTATAAGCCCAAGTTTCCTCACGATGTTTTCTTTCACCGTTTGTCAGTGGTATCTGAATAATCTTATAAAGTACATATAACTCGGAAAAGTCACACTGGTACTTATCTACCATATCAATGTATAAGTACTACCTGTATAAAAATGAATAAATGTTATTGTCAAAACAAAAAACCTCATCAAAATCAAAATCAAAAGTTTATCCAATCGTGAGATAATCGCGGGACAAACATTATTTATAAAGTCAGTTAAAAACACCGGGAAAGTTCTAACACATGACGATACCTAAGTACGTGTGTCGCCTGGACAGTCAACCTCGCTACATCCTTGTTGACTGGACATCTACACTACATGAGCTGCTGTTTACATGTGAACATTAGCTCATGGCGATACCTAAGTACGTGTGTCGCCTGGACAGTCAACCTCGTTACATCCTTGTTGACTGGACATCTACACTACATGAGCTGCTGTTTACATGTGAACATTAGCTCATGACGATACCTAAGTACGTGTGTCGCCTGGACAGTCAACCTCGCTACATCCTTGTTGACTGGACATCTACACTACATGAGCTGCTGTTTACATGTGAACATTAGCTCATGACGATACCTAAGTACGTGTGTCGCCTGGACAGTCCACGTCGCTACATCCTTGTTGACTGGACATCTACACTACATGAGCTGCTGTTTACATGTGAACATTAGTTCATGATGATACCTAAGTACGTGTGTCGCCTTTTTTCACGAAAAATTTTCCAATGAGTCCTCCCTGGGTGAGGCGAAAGGAAGTGTAAGACTCTTACTGACTAAACACCACCCCGTTCCTACTCCTGCATAGAGTAACATTAACTCATGACGACACTACACAACATTATAACGTGAACAATAACAATGACTCAAGTATCAAAGGTTATTTTTTGCAATAATATGTTAATTTTAAGCCTTTGTATTTTGAACTCTAAGTCGATAGCAGAAGGACGCATCAATTAGATATGTAGTGTTAGAATTTTATGACAAAACGAACTTCCGATCAGATTTATATGTTGATATCCTATATTTTTATATGTTAACATGGACAACGATGATCACTGACAAACAGAAAATCATTTTACATTTATATTTACTAGCAGTCCGTATGAATATTAGGTGACGGCAGAGTAGAGTACATTTGTCACCACCGTTATTCTTCCCGCGGGTGTCGTATACCCGACTCTTTTTATTTTAAGGGAGAGAATAATTGATTGACTTCTCCCGCCTTAGTGAGGCGGGAGGGTGTGTCATACTCTTACTGACTAAAAACCACCCCGTTCCTCTTCCTGCACGTCGAGCCGGAGCCCCGGTAACCCGTTAGGTTCTCCGCGACTCCGTATACCCGACTAGGAGATAACATTTGACAGAGACAGGGCAGCAGCGCTCTCTGATAAACCTGAACCTTTTATACTGCGATCTCCAACCTGCTTGCGCAACTCGGATATGACAAACCCCTCTTATGTAGAGGAGACTCATGGTCCAACAGTGGACTCTCACCCGCTATTAATGATAACTAGTAGTAGCCTGTCATCACTTTGCTCTGATGACAAATCATCCGGACTTTCCCCGACATTTACGCCGAAAAGGATTTATCCAATTTGAAGAAGTAATTCAACGCAAAAGTGACGCGCATACATTTCGGAGATATATTTTATGTAGGTATCCTCATAATACCTATTTTCCTTGACTAAAGTCCCCCTCAATTCCTTTGATTACCTAACCAGTAAAAATATGAACAACACAATTGTAACTCCTTTAGATTTGCGGGTGTCCATGGGCGACGCTGATTGCTTACCATCAGGGCATAGTATAAAGAACAAAGTAGGTTATCTTCATACAAATGCTCCGCGCGCGGCTTATATGTGTGCGCCATAGTATCTATGCGTCGACGCACGCACACTTTAACAAAATCTCGACCCGTTTCTCAGTGCGCCAGGCAGGGCTAACACTGCACGAGGTACGCGCGCATAACTTTTCGGCACTGTTAAATGAAATAAAAAATGTCTGATAACCGTAGAAGAACGTATTGTTGTGTGTTTGGGTATCTTAATAATTAATCGATTCCAGAACTGTCTTTGTTCAGATTACCTATTGAACAGGAAAGGTAAGCTAGTCACTTTTTCTAGCATAATATAATTTGTAGGTACTTGATGATGAGATACCTACTTACTTATTCTTACTCTTATCATTCTTCATAGTTCCTACTCAACCAGAAATGTAATTACCTACTATACTTAAATATTATAAGAAAATGTGGCATTGTATTGTTTATTTCACAGTTTATCTGATTTGTTAAGAGCGTGGCCGTGTCGCATTTTTCCATATAAATGTATTCCCAAATTTACTTTCTGAATACTATGTATAGAGCTAAAGTTTATTTTAAGAAGTTAATAATCTTTTTTTAAGCTTTTTATTTTTACTAAATTTATAAATTGATAAAATATTCAATTATAATATGCTTTTCATTTCATAAATTTAGATCAAGTGCTGCTTGTTCGAAAATATTAACTAAAAGTAAATGTGACAACCCTGGGGATCAACGCAAGAGTAGGCTAATAACTCGGCGGGCGGCCTTAGATAACCTACTGTGTGTTCTTTATACTATGATCAGGGGGCTTACTCTTGAATTGAATTCCGATCGATCGTCAATGGTATTGTGAAATTTCGTACTCTCGAGTTGCAATATTAGCGCCCATTGCATTCGTATTAGGTGGATATTTAATTGAGTTTGGCTTTATATTCCGTACTCTGAATGCTATTTCAACAGCTACGATAGGGGTTGTATAGTGTTGACATGGAATGATTATTGAGTTTTTTTGGATTGAAATTGCATTGACATTGAGAAAGGTTTCAAGAGTAAGCACCCAGGTGCTCCGTCTGCTCGTTTACCGGCCTATTACCAAAATTATTCCTACTAGTCTAAACCGACTCATTCCACAACCATAGAAAGATAAACTTCAAAACAATTTAAATAGGTATCAAACAGGGAAATGTTTATCTAAATACTTAGGTACCTAGGCATCCGTTTAGGTAGGTAACAATACCTAATACTTATTGAAATCTGATTAAAACGTTCTACTTAGGCACTAATTGCGTCGAAAAATTACCTAAATATGTGCCTACTAATAAAATAATCTATAATAAGTAGTTATTACTAGTTACGCCGCCCGCTTTTTAAATGAAAAGTCCAGTACTTTCAGTAGCAGCGCGACAGTCGCCGCGCCGCGGATCGCGGAATGCTGCTCATGAATATGAGCCTCTAGCATGGCTTGAAACTAGTCGAGTTCCTCGTCAAATAATTACGTGAGTAAGTCGTATACATATAATGAAAAGTCCGTTTGTTTAACCGTTAATCCCCGTAACTAGCAATTCGAGTTGGATAATTATTATTCTTGCGTTACGCCCGAATACTGAAAGACTATTCAATTTTAACTTGTACACACGGCTACACATTCAGACCTTTACATAACCAGTATAAACTGAACGTTAAATGTGCGGAAAGATGATGCGACGCGACACCAGGATAAACTGGTTTTGTATAGATTGATGTGTGGCCGTGTATACTTAAATATCGTGCCGTCTCTGTCGTTTTACAAAGGATTTGTAGAGACAGAACTATACTTACTTAAGCGCAACTTGAAGTTGAGTGATGTTTGAGTATTGGAGTTCGAGCATTAGTCCATTTAATATTATACAATTTTTTAAATGAGATAGGCCGGTAAGCGAACTGACTGATCACCTGATGGTAAGCAATCAGTGCCGCCCGTTGACTCTTAAAACACTAGAGGCTTTACAAGTGTGTTGTCAATTTTTTGGGGGTTAGGATTCTGAGGATTGGGAATTCAGGGATTGGGAAGATCGTGGAGGTTACCCGACACTGGTAACCTCACTCACGCAATTATTGTTTCACGCCGGTTTCCAACGAGTGGTATCACTCCAGTCGGCTTATTCGTGCGGAAACATGTCTGTTCGAGTTTTTTCTATGGCATAAGCCGGTAAACGAGCAGACGGATCACCTGATGGTAAGCAATCGGCGTCGCCGATGGACACTTGGAACACCAAGGCGTTATAAGTGCGTTACCGGCCTTCTGGGAATTGGGAATTTGAGGATTGTGGAGGATTCGGAGATTGGGGAGAATAGGGAGGGGCGGGGGGTTGCGGGGGGTTATTTGAGGCTCCGGTAACCACACGCCACGAAACACAATGCAACCGTTGTTTCACGTCGGTTTTCTGTGAGGCTGTGGCATCACTCTGGTCGAGCCGGCCCATTCGAGCCGAAGCATGGCTCTTCCACACTTGCAAGTTAAAAGTCAAGATTATAATATTAATTAATAATATGCAATTCTAAATAATACATTAATATCATTAGTTGGAATACTACAGAATTAATTTATGACTTTTACTTTATCCTTATAACGGTCTGCGTCATTGTGCGATGTCCAGCTTTTGATGTTCGTATGTTTACGTGCGCAAATATCGGTTATAGTCACGCGCAATTGACTTGAGTTTTTAGTCATAAGATGTATGTATAGTTAAACCCATATTGCGTATGTCAAAGTCAAAATCATTTATTTCAATTAGGCCAAAATGGCATTTTTGAACGTCAACAAAAAAAAAGAAAAGTGAAGCTATTTGCTCATTCCAAGGTGTAGATTCCTATGGAGAAGAACGAGCAAGAAACTCCATAGGTTACTCTTTTCCAATCAGGTTCACAATACAATTCTCTAGTTACATAGTTTTGCTGTTTGGATTGTGCGAGAACAATGTAACACTAAAATCCAGTCAAAGTCATCAATATGTTATGAGTAAAATACGGTACTACCAGTGGGTGTAATAGTATTTTCTTTGTTATTTTTTTTCGTACTGTGATAAGGGTTTCAAGTGTGGAGCCATGCTTCAACATAACATAACATCACGCCTTTTATCCCCAAAGGAGTAGGCTGAGGTGCACATTATGCGTGATTGAGGTTACCAGAAGCTCAATAACCCCCAATCCCTGAATCCCTAACAATTCTCAAATTCCTAATCTTCAAAAGGTCGGTACCGCATTAGTAACGCCTCTGGTGTTTCAGGTGTCCATGGGCGGCTCCGATTGCTTACCGATACGTCTGCTCGTTTATCAGCTTATACCATAAAAAGCTTACGGCCGTCCTGACAGTAAGCAGACACTGTAGTCTAAGTCCACCATTAACACTGGAAGTAGCACGAGTGGGTTGTCAAACCGACCATAGAAGAATTTAAGCCAGATTTTCAGGGATAAAGTATTTCTAGATTGCGTCTGCACTTATGTATTGGCTCTAAGCCTAAAGATTTACCATTTAGCGATGGGATTTCAAGGTTTATTTCCAAAATCTACCAATATATTTTTTAAAAAAGGTTGAATAGTCGGTTACATTGGCGCCAAACTTTTGGAAACAAGACAGTTCATTTTCTATGTAATATTATAAATTTTCATTTATGTATTTATCATGGGCTTAAATTATTTTAAGGCCATTGTAATTGACGAGTTTGTAGAAACACCACAAACTAGCAAATATATTGTGTTATGTGTATACACTTTACAAACGGCTAAAGGGTTCGGGATGACATTAGGAACAGGGGTAGATTATAGTCTGGTGGCTTTCACCCCACGGGAACGCGGGCAAAGCCGCGAGCAGAAGGTAGTTGTGATTAAAGATCGGTTGTTTTTAAATACTAAGGGGTTAAAAATTAACGATTTTTTATGCTATAAGCCGGTAAACAAGCAGATGGATCACCTGATGATAAGCAATCGGCGCTGCAGATGGACACCCGAAACACTAGAGGTGTTACAAGTGCGTTAACAGCCTTTTAGGGATTAGGAATTTGAGTATTGCTGAGGATTCGGGGATTGGGGAGTGGGTAATTGGGACCCGGGTAAATTGTTAAATTCATTACATAACAATTCAAGGTCGATTAACAACAAAGACATATAGATTGAATTCTTTTATCAATGACGCAATGGGTCTTTCCCGCATAACCACATCCCGTGTGACCACAATATGGCCATATTAGAACATTCGCCGTTGTCCTTAATTATTTGTTACACTATATTTTGTAAAAACTTGATAATAGAACAACATGCTACATTTAATTGAATCGCTACACTGCTAATAGAGAAGTTATTTGTAACTAGTTCCTCCAGTGACTTCTACATCTGTCAGTTAGAAGCTACCTGTACACAACACAGCACACTAAGTGTGGGAGAGCCATGCTTCGGCACGAATGGGCCGGCTCGACCGGAGTGATACCACGGCCTCACAGAAAACCATAGTGAAACAACACTTGCGTTGTGTTTCGTCGCGTGAGCGAGGTTTCCGGAGGCCCAATCTTCCTAATACCCGAATCCCCAATAATCCTCAAATTCCTAATCGCCAAAAGGCCGGTAACGCATTTGTAACACCTGTGGTGTTTAGTGTCCATGGCTGGCGCCGATTGCTTACCATCAGGTGATCCGTCTGTTCGTTTACTGGCTTATACCATAAAAAAACAGCTTCAGTTACTTCAGTCCAGTCATCATCAACAACTGACAGTCCATTACTAGACTACAGGCCTTCGCTACTATATACAGAGCTTTGCCATTATCATTAGGCCTGGCAAGGGTTGGAGATAGCAGTATAAAAGGTTCAGGTTTATCAGAGAGCGCTGGTATCCAGTCTCAGTTAAATTATGTAGACCTTTACACCGAGAACACCAGCGGTGCTGACAACAACATAACATAGCGTCTTTTATCCCCGAAGGGGTAGGCAGACGTACACATTATGCCACTGTACAATGTAACACTCACTTTTCACTATTTATGTTATGAGTCCCATGTAATAGGGGGTGAGCCTATTGCCATATACCGGGCACAATTCCAGACTCCGTGCTACTACTGAGAATTTTTAGAAACCCGGTTATAAGTTTGCCCGACCCGGGAATCCGAGACCCCTTGCCCGATATGATAATATCCAGAGCACAATACTGGGTACTTTTTATCCCGAAAAAGTATATACACGAAAAAACAAACTTAACCGTGCGGCTCGATCCCACGACACAGTTCTGTACCAAACGCAAATATAAGTTTGTCGAATGTTAAGTTACCCGTAGGCTAAAGACATGGGGATGAAATTGGGAAAAGAGGTAGATTATGGTCTGTATTAACACATAGGCTACTGTTTATCCCCGGGGACGCGGGCAAAGCCGCTGGCAGAAACTATTGTAAAATAACGATGTAAGATTTCATGCATCTGGCTTACTAATCGCTTCTATAAGCACTAGACAGGCAACAGACAAGACCTAGCTCTCATAATAATAAAAAAACAAAAGTGAAATAACTAGTTTTAGATGCAAATTAGTCTGTCAGACATGCAGCACGACAAATATTTAAGTAATTTTATTATTTGAATTAATATCTTTGTGTCTCGTGTCGGGAAAATATTGGTATTATTATTTAAAAGCATAATATTTATCATCACCGCTATTCTTCCCGCGGGTTTCATATACCCGACTTAAGAACTAGATGTTTACTAAAGGCCGTTTGCACCAACCACCCCTGAACCATCTCTTAACTAAAAGTTACTTAACGTTACGTAGCTCCTATACTAATCCCTTCCGCGCGCGCCTCAAAGAGCCATCAGACCACCACAGATGGGGCCCAATAGGGCCGATGCCGATTCGGAGTCGCGGAGAACCTAACGGGTAACCGGGGCTCCGGCTCGACGTGCAGGAGAAGGAACGGGGTGGTTTTTAGTAAGAGTCTGACACTCCCTCCCGCCTCACCCAGGCGGGAGCGGACATTCGATGATTTTCCCCCCTTAAAAAAATACTAATCCCTTACTTGTACTGTTATGTGGCATACTTTAGGTTGATTAATGTCACCTATATTTTTATGCAATAGGAGCAGACGGATCATCTGATGGTAAGCAATCAGCACCGCCCATGGACACATAAAACACCTGAGGCGTTACAAATGCGTTCCTGATCCTCTGGGGATTAAGAATTTAAAGAGTGTTGGAATCCAAGAATTGGGGAGATTGGCTAATTAAATAATTCCAAAAATGGTCAACACAAACAATGCCGCGGCAACAGCTAGTATTACACATACAAAAGACATTAAAAGATAAAAAACTTAAACACATATATACCTAATATATAATTCCGCATTAGATACATATATATGATAAATGCAACGCGATAGTTATCGTAAAAACCGGCTCTTATCATACTAATTATATATCAACTCAATTATTACAGAAATCCTATAATCATAAGTCATAATATTATGAAATTCATATATTATCAATATATTTTAACCGCTCGCTATGACTATGAATGAGGGCTTTTTAAGGGTAGGAATCATCTAATGTGTAACCCTGGATGAGGCGAGAGAGTGTCAGACTCTTACTGACTAAACACCACCCCGTTCCTACTCCTGCACTTCGAACCAGGCGCACGACTGTCCTACGAGTCGACTAAGGCTCTTTATAGAAATCTATAATAAAGATTGTTAACATTGCACATTTATTTATTTAGTTTTTGGTCTTATTTGGTAGGTACTAACGACATGTGGCGCCCTCATTGATTTTCATTGATAAATAAACAGACTGTACACCTACAGCAAAACTTAAATACTTATAATAGAAAGAAGAAAGATTTGTATGTATGTTCGTAAAGAATCGGCTCAAAAAGTACTAGATTTTAATAATTATTTTACCATTAATATTTGTTGGTATTTTGTCAACCAGTGCGAAGCCGGGACGGGCTGCTAAACCAAAATGAATTGCTAACTGACATTTTATCATAGAATGTGCATTTTCATGCAAGCTCTAACCGAAAAATGCAGTATCAAAAAACCCAATAATAACAACTTTTTCCGTAATCACATATAGGTCAGTAAATGCTAACATCAAGGTCTTAGTTTAATTCTCACATTCGTTTATCAGAGCAGAGTTCGTACAAAACAAATCAGTTCATATTATAATGGTGCATCTAAACTTGGCAAAGGCCGCGCGCGCTTCAAGGAGCCATCAGACCACCACAGATGGGGTCCAGTAGGGCTGATGCCCGATATGGAGTCCCGGAAAGCAGAAACTCCATACAACTTATGTCAAAAATCGATTTGATCCATAGAGAGAAAAAAGAGTATAAGAATAGTTATTTATTTCCACCGAAAGGAAGTTAAGTCAGATCTATTGATGGTATAAGCCAGTAAGCGAGCAGACGGATCACCTGATAGTAAGCAATTGGCGCCGCTCATGGACATCTAAAACACCAGAAGCGTTACAAATGCGTTACTGGCCTTTAAAAGATTAGGAATTTGAGGATTGTTGGAGATAATTGGGTCTCCGGTACCCTCACTCACACGACGAAACACAACGCAAGCGTTGTTTCACATCGGTTGACGGTCGGCACTACGATTGAGCAGACCCATCATCCCTTCAGAAAACAAATGGCGTGATACATGTGACAAAAAACGCGACGTAATTTCGCTCACATCTTTGATATGATAACGCTACAATATAATATTGTATGCTCATTTTTACACATTGTTTTATTGTAAACATATTTGACCCGTGGGTCGATAATCTAAAGTTGTACAAGTGATGCAGATATGCTGTAGACTTCTTATTATAAAAAGATATCGTTAACTTGAAACATTAAAATAATTCATTACTTTTCCGCCTCAGACAACTTCTTGTCTGGATCTTTGAAAATTTCTCCTGATCCTGTAGGAATATCAGGATAGAAGGTATCTTGTGTTACTCCTTGACAAGTACTTTCCAATGGAAGAAGAATAGGGTAGATGCCTAATTTTTGTTTTAATGTCCGTCTGGTAGATTATTTTAAATCATTAGACACGTATTTTTTATTTTCGTACAGAAACGAATACTTTCGACGATATATTGATATGAAATGTCGCGTTACGTCACTTCTATGTACACTTCATACGTAGAAATGACGTTTTAGCCTCCACTCCTAAACTTTGATTCGTTTTATCTAAGTATTGTTTTATTATACGACAAAATAAAAAAACACGTGTCTAATATTTTATCATTATCTAACTGACGGACTAATTATATTTTTAATTTTCATACCCTGTCATCATCCCAATTGTTCAAATCGGTTCAGTAGTTTCGGAGGTAATTCAATGCAAACAATGAAATCGTTTCTCTTTATAATATTAACAAGATTACTTGTTTTCCGCCAGCAGTTGCTACCCGCCCGTAGTAGTTAAATTTCCTTAGAAGCACCCTATCAACTGATGAAATTCTCATTCAAGTCCGTTCAGCAGTTTTGGAGTTAATAGCAAACAGACAAACACCGCGGGGAAATTTTATTTTTTATAAGGATAATTTAATTAAATATAACGACTTTTACAGCAGAAGTATTAACTAATTGGGAATTATTGAAAAATAGGCGATAGTGCGATTTTAAAATAAAATGGCACCATATGTATACATATATTTTTTCAAATATGGTCATAATGGCTTGTATAAATCTTTTCCGTCTGGTAGCCGAGCGAGTGAGTTAGGGCAGTGAATGCGTGTACTTAATTATGTTTAAGATGATCAAATCCAGTGTTCTTACGAGAACCAGGAAATATAGGATACTTTTAGTTATCTCTACGAAATAATTGGACAAAAGGTATCTAAAATTGCGGGTTACCCACGTGAATATACTGAGAAAAGCTCTACTAGTTTCGAACCACAGAGGGGTTCCTCATGAGCAGCGTGCGCGGTCGCGGCGACGTCGACGTAGGTTCGAAACTAGTAGAGCTTTTCTCAGTATATTCACGTAAGTAACCCGAGATTTTAGTTAATTTGGACAAAAGATGTCATTGAAACGTTTTGAACAGCTATTTTATAGCTAGACAGTAGCCTCAAAAATCTGACGGCAAATCTATCCAAGAAAATTGTATCACCTTGGCAGTTTTGAACAACAGATGTCAATCGCGACTACCTCGTTGGCCAAGTGGTCGCAAGTGCGACTTCAAAGAGTCGGGCAAAGAACTACTGGGTTTTAAAAAAAATCTCAGTATTAGCACTGAGTCTAGAATTGTGCCCGGTATATGGCAATAGGCTCACCCCCTATTACATGGGACTCATAACATAAATAGTGAAAAGTGTATATTACATTGTACAGTGGCATAATGTGCACCTCTCCCTACCGATTCGGGGATAAAAAGCGTGATGTTATGTTATGTCAATCGCTACATATCCTCTTGTCTGTTGAAAGCCGGGAGCCGATGTTTCAACATATGAGATATATAATATAGGAGCTGGTTAACTCAGCGAAGACCTCAAAATCAATATCATAGGATGTGCATCCTATGATATTGATAAAGACGACGAAAATGGTAGAATCATTCATATTTAAAAGTGTTGTTACCAAATCGACTTGACACGACTGCAACACCCCTGTTCTTTGGTCTTATCGTCTCGTCACAATATGAATTGACGATATTTATATGTTGTATATTACGTTTTTAAAACACGTGATGTTACACGTGACGCATACTAAATCACAACAGTTGATTCACAAACCACCTCTCCAGGAAAATCGGTCACATAGATATATTGAAATAAAATTGTTTTTAATGTGTCAAAAATTATTCATCACCTTTTTGTTCCTCACTACATAGTATAAAACAAAGTCGCTATCCGTCGTCTGTCTGTCCCTATGTATGCTTAGATCTTTGAAACTACGCAACGGATTTTGATGCGGTTTTTTAATAGATTTTTTTACAAAAATAAGTGGTTTCTTATGATGATTTAGACACCACTGACAAACGGTGAAGAAAAACATCGTGAGGAAACCTGGACTTATAATTTCTAATAGTAAATTTGAAATTGCTAAGTTGCAATGAGGAGGCGTGGTGATTAATGCTCAAACCTTCTCCTGGGAGAAGAGCTTTGCTTAGCAGTGGGCGCTTATAGGCTGTAGATGACGCAAAAAAGTATGACGTCACTATGAATTTCGTACACTCAAAGTTCATAGATACTTTTTGATTTCGAAAAATGTTAAGAATTTAGTTAGTAGAAAGTGGTTCTATACGGGATATATTTTTTGGAATACATGGAATACATGTGACATGTAGGACGGTAAGGGAGTGTAAGAGTGCTTAGAGAAGGATCTAAGCAATTTTCTAAGGAAAGGTTAATAACATAACAGAACATCACGCCTTTTATCCCCGAAGGGGTAGGTAGAGGTGCATTACGGTACAATGTCACTGTACAATGTAACGCCCAATTCTCACTATTTATGTTATGAGTCCCATGTAATAGGGGGTGAGACTATTGCCATATACCGGGCACGAATTCAGACTCCGTGCTACTACTGAGATTTTTTGAAAAAGCCCAGTAATACTTTGCCCGACCCGGAAATCGAACCCGAGACCCCTTGCCCGGCAGTCGCAATTGCGACCACTCGGCCAACGAGGCAGAAAAGTTAATAATATACTAACAAATAAAATTAAAATCTTTGTTGAACATGAATAATCATTTTTGTAAGGAAGTGAAGTGAAGCATAAATATACCTATACGTATGACACACGTCACAACATATAGATGTTTAAGATTTTGTATGTTGAAACACTCTCATCTCAAGAAATACTTGAGTAATACGATTTGAGTAATTGGTGAAAATATTTTTCGATTTTTAGTAAATGACTACACGGTTGGTGGGGTGGCTGGGCAACCGGCTGCCGCGCAACGTGTCGCGGGTTCGATTCTCACGGAACAACACTTTGTGTGATCCACAAATTGTTGTTTCGGGTCTGGGTGTCATGTGTATGTGAACTTGTATGTTTGTAAACGCACCCACGACACAGGAGAAAATCCTGATCACGTGTTTAAAAAAAATGTATCTGACAGTTCTATCGTTAAGGGGGGGGTTATAGACTATTATCATCACGCTAAGAGGGTATTAGGGCCTTAGCAGGAGAGTAGAAAAGACGAAATTAATGCCTCATTCTAGAACAAATGAGGTTTGTAGCAATTTTCCTTAATTCTTTCGAAATGATGTAATATTTAAAATACGCCATTTTCCTCGAAACCTATTATACAGTTTTACTCAATAATTAATAATTCGAAAGTTCCTAATCCTATACTAACGGAGTATACGTATAAAGAATGATGAAAGTAAATGAACCGAGAGTGGTGTGCCAGAATCATGTTGTTTGGGATCCAGTGCCTCTGTCTACTCCAATGGGAGACAGTCATTACGACTTTACCATCATGCGTACAGCTACGTACTGTCCCCTACCCCCCACAGTCCCCCAATGATTACACATGAGGTTGGAAGCAACCTGAATACAGCGACTTTCGCAGACCTTTGAAAAGGTCTTCTTCCAGGTCCACCTTAATTTCTCTCGCGTCCGGCTCTGGTTTAGACCATGGCACGGAGCGAGGGGGACTGGGATGCCGTCTCCTCCTTCTGCGAAGCAGTCATGCTAGCTAAGGAGGAGGCGGAGCGCGTGAGGGAACGAACCTCCTCACGACCCGGCCGTCGCAAGAGACACTCCAGGCGTCGGGGATCGCGAGACGATCTCCGGCCATCGTAAGCACGGGCCTGCGGACGGCGAGCATGGGTGACTCGCCGCCCGACCAGAACCAGGCCCGAGCGTACGGCGCGTCGCGTACCGCGCGCGCCTCAAGGAGCCATCAGACCACCACAGATGGGGCCTAACAGGGCTGATGCCGATACGGAGCCGCGGAAGACTTAACGGGTTACCGGGGCTCCGGCTCGAAGTGTAGGAACGGGGTGGTTTTTAGTCATTAAGAGTCTGACACTCCCTTCTGCCTCACCCGGCGGGAGAAGTCATTGGATGATTTTCCCCCCTCAAAAAAAAAGGTCCACCTTAATTCACTCATGCTCAAACCTTCTCCGTGTGAAGAGGCTTTGCTCAGCAATGGGCACTTATAGGCTGTTGATGTATGATGGTCAAAAATCTAGAATTGACAATTTTGAAAAGCCCTTTTCTTATGGTATACCGCGATAAACGAGTAATGGATATATGCATGTATGTGTGTGTGTATGTATTATTACTACTTTATTTATTTACTTTCTTAGTACACAACCCGTCTAAATATTTCTTTTCATTATATCCACCCAAAGGTTGTCTGGTAGAAATATAAGTGATAAGACCCCCTTTGTGCCTATTATTATTTTTTATTCATGTTTGTCATTACCTTTTCTGTACGCATTATATTATTAATGGTGTACAATAAAGTTGTATTCTATTCTATGGATCACCTGACGGTAAACATTCATCGCCGCCTGTGGACATTCGTAATACTAGAGAAGTACGCAACACGTGCGTTACCCGGGATTTAGGAATTGGAAATTTGGAGATGGGCCGATAACCTTACTCACATCGCGAAACAACACAACGCCCCCTGCTTGCTGTTGTTGTCATGCTCACTTGAGGATCTCATTGGCGGTGGCGCGTGCAGTGGATCGCCTGATTCCCTACAATATGGTTGAGTTGGGCGGTGCTGGTGTACGTGTCATGTTTGTGAACGGGCGCCGTCAACTGGGACTGGTCAGCTCCAGGCTGTATTATTTATTGTCTTTAAGGCTATTTTCTTTTTCGATCACTTTGACTAGATTTTAGTGTTTCATTGTTCTCGCACAATCCAAACAGCAAACTATGTAACTAGAGAATTGTATTGTGAACTTGATTGAAAAAAAGTAACCTATGGAGTTTCTTGCTCGTTCTTCTCCATAGGAATTTACACCTTGGAATGAGCAAATAGCTTCACTTTTAATTTTATTGTTGACGTTCAAAAGTGCCTTTCTGGTCTAATTGAAATAAATGATTTTGACTTTGACTTTGACAACCAAGCGCTTCATGAGCTCCTTTTAGGTATTATTATCATAAATAGGAGCCATATTTGCAAATCTTCCTACCGCATGAATTAATAATTATTTTTAAAACCGTTAATGCTGTACAAATTGCCATTAAATTCTTGATATTGTTATAATTATTGGATCACATCATTATTTCATTGACGTCCATATTAAACTGGAATTTCCCATAGATAAACGGACAAACAATAATATGTATAATAATATTATAATAACAGGAAACTTCAAATGTTATATTTTTATTTATAATCATTTAATTATAGAGAGTCTATAGCCTGTTACTTTGCCAATTAATTATCACTCATTCTCTTCCCGTTGGAGGGTTTGATAATCCTAACACTTTCTATCAGAAATCATGCAATGACTCCACCTGCCTTAGGTTAGGCGAGAGGGAGTGTCAGACTCTTACTGGCTAAACACCACCCCGTTCTTACTCTATAGAGCCGGAGCCCCGGTAACCCGCTAAGTTCTCCGCGGCTCCGGGTTGCATGCCCTTCTACAGTCAGAGATTTTTAAGATGAAGATGACAGAAATTCCATATAGCTAATGTCCAAAGATTTTGGAATGAGATTGATTATTATCTACGACCGATACTAAATAAATAGCGTCCGTTTCAAAAGGTTATGTTATTAACCTTTCGTGTGTTTAAACTGTCAAACACCGCGAGGACACCGGTGACCGCAACCTATTGTTCTTTAATTGTGTCTATAATGACGGTACTCAAAGGAATAAGACGTGGATCCACGTGAGACACAACATCTATTGTGTCTCTCTCTTATCGATGCATTTAAAAAGCTAAATGTGTTTGTTACATTTATTCTCCAAAACAGCTGTAGCGCTTCCGATTGATTTGTGTTTCAGAGATGATTATGCATGATATGATATTATGATAATATGCATGCAAGAGAATTAATCATCAGAACATTTTTGATAGGTATAATTGATTTAGTACTTCGTGCAAATAAATATTTTGATTTTTGATTTTGATATCTTGAGAAAATAATTTTCTCCAATGCATCATGATCCACGCCACGGCCGAGCAGAAAACCGACGTGAAACAACACTTGTGTTGTGTGAGTGAGGTTACCGGGAGCACAATCCTCAAATTCCTAATCCCCAAGATCCCGGTAACGTACTTTTAAAACCTCTGGTATTGCGAATGTCGATCCGAGCGTACAGCGTGTTGCGTTTCGCGCGCCTCAGAGTCATCAGACCACCACGGATGGGACCCAACAGGGCTGATGCCGGATACGGAGCCGCGGAGAACCTAACGGTTTACCGAGGCTCGACGTGCAGGAGAAGGAACGGGGTGGTTTTTAGTCAGTAAGAGTCTGACACTCCCTCCCGCCTCACCCAGGCGATAGAAGAAATTCGAAGATTTACTAACATTTAAAAAAATGCGGATGTTGATGTGCGGCGCCGATTCCTTACCATTAGATGACCCGTCTGCTTCTTCACTGGCTTATCTGACATATTTCTAACTAACCTAACATTCCGATACCTACATTTTAATTCATATCGTGTAATAATATCGTCTAAAAGTTTTTATCTACCCCCTTAAATGTTAGTAGTGGAATTTCCATTTGACAAAACAATATTTTGTTATGACTTAGTGCTATTCCTATATTCGTATTCGTACCTACACAGATACACTTCGCAGGTGGTAGGTACCTACCTTATTGATTGCCTTTAATTGTTACGCACCTAAAACATAACTTATCTACAATTGTACATCCTGTTTTAGGCGCAATTATTTAATTATATTTATCTACGATTCAGTTTATTCATGTCGATATTGTCAATGAATTTTTTCAATCTTTTTTCGCCATTCAATTTTTGATCAATCGGTTTAGTTATTCTGACAATCTCAATTCTAGGAATTGTTTTTCAGTTTTTGGAGAAATGGATTTTAAATACGAAAAATAATGAAATCTATACATCACTACATAGTATAAAACAAAGTCGCTATTCTCAGTCTGTCTGTCCCTATGTATGTTTACATCTTTAAAACTACGCAACGGATTTTGATGCGGTTTTTTTTAATAGAGTGATTCTTAAGGAAGGTTTATAAATGTATAATACATGAATATTGCACACGTGCGAAGCCGGGGCGGGTCGTTAGTATAATACAATTGTAGGAAAGTGGAAACTGTACATCGAATATTTTTTTAAAAGAACGCTTGGGTCGTGGCGTCATCTACAATCGATACCGATACCAAAAATATGGTTTTTAGAATTTTTGTCTGTATGTATGTCCTGGATGAACTTAAAAAGTGTTGCATGGATTTACTTCAAATTTTGCATGAATATTACTAACAGGTCGGGTCAACATATAGGCTACATATTATCATGCTATCAGCTACGCGGGAGGAGCTGTGAATCACTATTCCACGCGCGGGCTCAGCTAGTTATAAGATAATAATTTATTTTAACGACATTCCATTGTAGTGATATTTATAATCAGGGCAAATTTTTTAATGAAAAAATTGTTTAACTCGGAAAAAGTCACATAGGAACTTGCCGTTGGAAGGTTTCGAGCCCGCGCCCTCATGCATGAGAAGCTAGTCTTGGACCACCACGACAACCAGGTCTTAACTTGCATTTGTGTATATGATCGTACCAATCATTTATACGGCACATTAAACTGTCAAACACCGCGAGGACACCGGTGACCGCAAGCTATTTTGTTGCAATAAACACTTTTTTATTTATTTATTTATTTATTTATTTATTGTTCTTTAATTGTGTCTATAATGACGGTACTCAAAAGGTTAATAAGTCGATCAATTTATTTCTACCTACTTACAAAGTTTTGTGTTTCAAACTGGAATTTTGTTATAACCCTGATCTAATGATAAGGTAGAAGTTCCGTCTAAAATAAACTGATTTTATGTCATCCATTAAAAATTGTTAATTGCTAGTTTCTATTAGGCAAATTATTGACAAAATTCTAATCGATAGGACGTACCTAATCTAAAACTTTATAGTAGAAAACCCTTTCGCATCCGCATCATCGAAAAATCATTTCGATTGCCATCATAATAAACGATTATCTACATTACTGCGCAGTCAAACAAGTAATGGAGGATTATAATGAAAAATTATGTTTTAAATATCAATGTTTTGTAGAAGATAACACGTCTGTATCGACGCCCTTCCTATCATAACATATGAGGTAATGTGTGACTCATTGAACCACCTGTGTGTTTATTTTCGTCACAATATAACATCTGATAACGCACTAGATTTATTTAAGTGTGTTTTTTTTTACTGATAAAACCAATTTTTTGTATAATTTTTCCTGGTTTCATAATGTGTCTAGTCAGCATGACTGAATGATAGGTTCTATACATTAATCAGTTTAGGTTGCAAAATTATGAAGGCGGTGGATAGCAGTTCATATAGTGAAAATGTAGCGAGGTTGACTGTTCGTCATGCCATTTAGCGCTTGTCTACATGTAGAATAGAAAACAAACTTATATGGAATCGACGTAAATTTTGACACTTGTCAGTGTCATCCCCATACATTTAGTTTTCTACTCTCTCTGTAGACAAGCACTAAAGTGGCGTTTGGCTAAAGGCACAGGAGACACACGTACTTAGGTATCGTCATGAGCTAATGTTTACATGTAAACAGCAGCTCATGTAGTGTAGATGTCCAGTCAACAAGGATGTAGCGAGGTTGACTGTCCAGGCGACACACGTACTTAGTTATCGTCATGAGCTAATGTTCACATGTAAACAGCAGCTCATGTAGTGTAGATGTCCAGTCAACAAGGATGTAGCGAGGTTGACTGTCCAGGCGACACACGTACTTAGGTATCGTCATGAGCTAATGTTCACTTGTAAACAGCAGCTCATGTAGTGTAGATGTCCAGTCAACAAGGATGTAGCGAGGTTGACTGTCCAGGCGACACACGTACTTAGGTATCGTCATGAGCTAAATAATGTTCACATGTAAACAGCAGCTCATGTAGTGTAGATGTCCAGTCAACGAAGATGTAGTGAGGTTGACTGTCCAGGCGACACACGTACTTAGGTTTCGTCATGAGCGCAAGTTGTGTACATGTCCAGACAATTGGTGGTACCAAAAATCGTCCAATTAATGCCAATTCAATGTTATTGAAATGGGTTTTCACCACAAGCAATATTGGACGAGGAAAATTGAACCGTATACAGAGTGAAATTACAAAAACGAGTCATATCAGGATAAACTAAACCTTACTAGTCTTTTCCGGCGACGAAGCCGATCAACATAATATAGTTTTGCGAATCACTTCATCATCAGTTCCTTATACATTTGGGAGGAAAGACACGGAGCCCCTCTTTAACTTAAAAAACATCAAATAACATTTTAAAGATTCAATTTCCTTTCATACGTCATACGTTACCAATAGACTGCACAGTTGGTGGCAACTGGCTGCCGCGCAACGTGTCGCGGGTTCGATTCCCGCGCGCAACAACTCTTTGTGTGATCCACAGATTGTTGTTTCGGGTCTGTGTGTCATGTGTATGTGAACTTGTATGTTTGTAAACGCACCCACGACACAGGAAAAAATGTGGGGCAACGTTTTTTTTTAAAAAGAAACTAAAAAAAAAGTAATTGAAAATATTTAAGAAGTAATCAAGAAGAGAAAATTCTGGTTTCGCTTCTTCGCTCCAAGTGTAAATGTAAAACATTCAGGATTCGAGGATTGGGGAGATTGGGCCTCCGGTAACGTCACTCACACGACGAAAAACAACACAAGCGTTGCTTCACGTTGGTTTTCTGCTCGGCCGTGGTATCACTCCGGTTAAACCGGCCCATTCGTGCCGAAGCATGGCTCTCCCACATCTAATCAACTTAACATCTTCAATAGGGTAGTAAATAGCGTATGTTAATTAAAAATGTAATTAGTCCGTCAGTTAGATAATGAAAAAATATTACACACATATTTTTTTATTTTGTCGTATAAGAAAACAATACTTAGATTAAACTGATTTAAGTTTAGGAGTGGGAGGTCGTTACGTCACGCTACCCTATAAAATATAGTACATCGTGACGTCACACGATATTTCAAATCAATATATCGTCGAAAGTATTTAATTTTGTGAGAAAAGAAAAAATACGTGTCTAATGTTTTAAAATAATCTACCAGACGGACATTAAAATAAAAATTAGGCATCTACCCTATTATTGTGTCGCGGAGAACCTAGCGGGTAACCGGGGCTCCGGCTCGACGTGCAGGAGAAGGAACGGGGTGGTTTTTAGTCAGTAAGAGTCTGAGACTTCCTCCCGCCTTACCCAGGCGGGAGCTGTCATTGGTGATTTTCCCTCCTTAAAAAAAAACTATTATTTGTGCCCAAGAGCCCCAGCGTAGTCTAATACGGCCCTGAACATTAAATGATTCTAAATACTGCAGTAACATAGTTATAACGCAACTAAAAGAATACAATCTCAAAGATAAGACAATACATCAATATTTTACATAGCTTTTGATATATATACATAATGATTCTGTATATAATGTCATAACTCGTACGTAACGAAAGATAACAGGCTTATCAACATGAATAATACAATATAATGTTATATATATATATCAAACTATCCTTACTAATATTATAAATCTGAAAGTGAGTTTGTTTGTTTGTTTGTTTGTTCCACCTTCACGCCGTAACTACTCAACCGATTACATTGAATTTTTGCAGACGTAAAGTTAGAAGTCCGGATTAAATAATAGGGTACTTTTTATCCCGGAAAAAATTGATATTCCCGAGAAAAAACAAAAGTATTGGTATAGATGGCGCTGTGTGTATTTGGTATATGTCACATAGGCTACATTTTATTCTTTTGTGACGCGAGCGAAGCCGCGGGTAAAAGCTAGTTACATATATACGGAAGGCAGGCAAAGAAATCCTTAGTGTTAAAATGGTCTGTTTTTTTTGTATAGGGTGGTAAATGAGCAGACGGATCACCTGATGGTAAGCAACGCAACGCTAGAGGAGTTACTAGTAGAAGCGAATTTAACCTAGGCAAATACCTCACCTCACTACCAATGTCGTAGTAGCCCGGAGGTTTAAGACGTCCGCTTCTCATACATGAGAGTGCGGGATCGAAACCTACCAGCGGCAAATACCAATGTGACTTTTTCCGAGTTATATGTACTTTTTAAGATTATCTAGACACCACTGAGCACTGACAAACGGTGAAGGAAAGCATTGTAAGGAAACCTGGGCGTGTGGTGAGTAATGCTCAAACCTTCTCCGTGTGAGAAGAGGCTTTGCTCAGCAGTGGGCACTTATAGGTTGTTGATGATGATGAATTAACTACCTCATAGGCTAATTTACTTTGACGCCGCCGTCACTCTACGAGCATGTGGCGACACAGCTCAAATGACAGCATGACAGGTCACACACATAAGACTATCGATGAAACAAATCAACGGATGACGTCACAAAAATCCTACATCGCACATGTGAAGTTTACATTCGAATTAACACGGATAGAAAATCCCAACGAACAACTGTTGGGCAGAAAGCCCGCCAGGCACGAACACCTCGCCTGGAGGATCCTCCTTTTCCGATCTTAGGGAACTTTACTGTCTGTTCCTTAAATGCAGTTGGACACGAGCGTCTCGTGGGCGCCCCTCTATCACCTGGCGCCTTAAGCATGTCTAATTTGCCTTAGCGATAATATGGCTCTGGTTATTATTGCGTTGCTGCCTTTTGGGGAATAGGGATTTAAGAATCTCCCTGAGTGCTCAACCAGTTCTAGCTTTTCATGATCATGAGCGATATACACATTGACTTGGCTGATTGTCTCAATCCAAAGGTCAATGTGAAATATTTATCGCAGGGCACTGCACCTGAGTGATTTTAGCATGGGTTTCACCAATAGATGGTGTGATTACTGAGAATCGTTAGTTGGAATGTTCCTAATCTATCGAAGTAGAATTTTGATTAGGATACATAATTCTTTTAAAACTGAAGGTACTATTTGTAACTTTATATACGTCATATACAGTCGTGGTAGCCGTTTAAGACAGGTCCGAAACCTACCAACGGCAAGTACCAATGTGACTTTTTCCTAGTTATATGTACTTTCTATGATTATTTAGACACCACTGACAAACGGCGAAGAAAAATATTGTATTAAAAGTTTGAAATCGCCAACCCGCATTGAGCTAGCGTGGTGATAAATGCTCAAACCTTCTCCGTGCGAAAACAGGCGTTTGGTCAGCAGTAGCCACTTATAGGATGATGATGATGATGTCATATAACATCATGCTACAACACTTAGGAACAGAGCAGGGGAGTAAGACCGCAAAAAAGACCGGAAATGTTCTATACTTCACTAAGCTGATATGCGCCTAGAGCGCCCTCTATGATCAACAATTTTCTCTTATAACCTTATCAACCATTTCTTTTTCTGTAAAAAGGGGTCATAATATGAAGATAAAACACACATTATATATACATATTACACAACACATAACCATCTGTCTGTTACCACCTCGAAAACAGCTGTGCTCTAAGCGAAAAGACTCGATAAAAATATAGATAAAAATTGCATGAGTAAGCCGCGATTAGAGATATATCACTAGTTTATCTTTTCAGATGTATTGATGTATATAATATATAATATTGATGATTCATAAGAAATGTAAAATCTAATCTTTTGAATACAAATAATATTATTTAAGTGGCAGTATATTAAACTATAGTTATGTTTTGATTATATCTACGTTGCTGTGCGGGTATGTGGTTTGATTTCCGTGTTAAAATAATTATTATTATGACTTTTAGACTTTAACTGAGATGTACTAACTAGGCCTATTTATTTTTCAATCGTTAAACCTAAACTCAATATGTTTACTAGTAGGCATCCCAAGGTTCCATCAGCTACCTTCCGATTCCACCATCAAACCAGCTCGATGGCACCATAATATTGTATTGTCATCTAATCTACATACAATTGGGAAGATACCCAGGGTATGAAAATTAAAAATCTAATTAGTCCGTAAGTTAAGTAATGAAAAAATATTAGACACGTATTTTTTTATTTTAAAACAATACTTAGATAAAACGAATCAAAGTTTAGGAGTGGGGGCTAAAACGTCATTTTTACGTATAAAATGTACATAGAAGTGACGTCACGCGACATTTCAAATCAATATATCGTCGAAAGTAGTCGTTTCCGTAGGAAAATAAAAAATACGTGTCTAGTGATTTTAAATATTCTACCAGATGGACATTAAAATAAAAATTAGGCATCTCCCTATTGCCAAGTTTCACGACGATACAACAATTACAAGTGTGTGTAATTCAGTTTCTTAGATTTTGTTACATAGTCGCCAACCCGCATTGAGCAAGCGTGGTGATTAATGCTCTAACCTTCTTCGTGTGAGAAGAGGCTTTGCTCAGCAGTGGGCATTTATAGGCTGTTGATGATAATGATTGATGATGTCACATAGTTCGTTGCATTTTTATGAACGAAAAAAGAAAACAAATACAATTTATTAAATATAACGAGAAGTTTTTTGATGTTTATACGAACGGCGGTAACGTGGCATATAAATCCCTTTAAAATAATTAAAAATCACACATTAATCCTACAATAATACCCAGTAATTAGGTAATTTACGTAGCAATCATGATTTACTTTTTAAATTAAAGATTATAAAAATAAATAAATAAATTTTTATTCATAATTCAAAAAATGCGAAATACAAATACAGAGCGTAAATACGTACAATTGTCCTCACAATGTTATTTGCCTGCACTAGGACATTCCTGTATCGCAGGCGAGAGGAGTTCTAAATATAATTCTTATAGTAACACATTTTATTTCTACAGACCCGTATACTTAACATTTTACAACAGAAAACAATATGATTATTTTAATATACATACATACATACATATAAAACTAATCTTCATATAAAATATACTATAATATACCTAATAAATATATTAAAATAACAACTAAAGTAACATTTGTTTAAAACAGCAACATTATGTCTATCGACGAGGAATTATCTACATCAGCAGAAATAAACTAAGTAGGCTAACACTAAAGTCCATACGGTCATTCATTTGGTTGTGTTTGAGTAAGCACAAATGCTGGATAGCAACAAAGTGATGATTAATCCAACATAATATGTAGTGTCACTGTTGTGCAATAAGGAGGCCAATCAACTTATGACGCATTACGCACCCTCGTAATCAATCGAGTTGATATACCTGTGCTGAGCTATGTTCTTTGCCGGACATTCTGCGTCACCCGTCTTATGATTGTTGGGCTTATTAAACCGAGAACATGTTGCACATTTAGGGGATTCTCCTTTTTTCGTGCACGCCGGTGTTAAATGGCCTATTTCTCCGCAGTGTCCACATGATGATGGGCCTCTACATGATTTAGCTGCATGTCCGTACTGTTGACAATTATAACACCTGGTGACTAATGTAAAATCCCTTACAGGGCAAGAGTTCCAATTTATATATATTCTTTCCTGAGCTATAAGGACCTTGCGAATGTTGGCTGGCACTTCTAAGATAAGGTTACAGGTCGGCGCATCCTTCTTTCCGGATTTGTGGCTCAGTTTAATTGCTGTTAAAAAGGACTCCATGGTCATCTCTGGGAACTTCTCAGCAATGTTTTGCTCGTAGATGTACTTCAATACGTCAGTGTCCACTAAAGAAGTCGGGACGCCTACCACAGTGATTCGTGGCTGGCGTTTTTTGGGCTCACCGATGACAAGACCAGATGACGACTGATGAACTGCCTGCTTGACCTTCTCAGCATCCTGTTTGTTGTCTGTGCTAATTACTATGCCTCCGTTTTGAATTTTTCGGACTCCACGTACGTGTAGCTTCATTTGGTCAGGCCGTATGATTTGTTGTACCAGAGATTTGGTTTCGTCACTGCACTTTACTAATTTACTCACTGGGTAAATTGCAACAGAATTTTGCTTTTGGGGTTGCACAAAATCATTTGGCCCTTTCTTCACCATATCGGCAAAAGAGACGTTCTTAGTTGCGGCAGAGTCGTTGATAGCCTTTTTCAACACCATAATTTCTTCCGCTAGGTCACGTTTTTCTCTAAGGTCGTCAATTATATAGAGGGCTTGTTTCGCTTTCTGCTTCAAAGACTGATACGAGACTGCTATTTGCGATACACCTGATTCTATTTTGCGGCTCAAATTAGTTATTCTTAATTTTTGCTCGGAGTTGAGTTTGCCTTCTGTGGCAATAATGCAGACTTCGTTTAACTGCTTCTCGATGGTTGACATCCATTTTTGGAGTTCCGACGTGGATACCACTTCTATACAGAAGCTAGGTTGCTGGCTTTTCACTTGCGAGGTACAGGCACGGATATTACTGGGACTATTATCCATTTTGTCTTCACTTGTTCACTACGTTTATGTTTCCATATTTGTAGAAAAAAAACCGAGTAATAAGTAACAATATGAAAGGAGGTCACAGATTTTGCTTATTGCTAATGCGCACGTCTGTTCACTACGAACGGCAATTATTTGTTATTTTTACAAAATACTAGTTTCTGTTAAGGCTTCGGTTGCGTTCCCATAGAATCAAACCTAACTAAAAATAGCGATTTACTCATGTGAATATACTGAGAAAAGCTCTACTAGTTTCGAACTACAGAGGGGTTGTTTCTCATGAGCAGCGTACGCGGTCGCGGCGATGTCGCGCAGCCTACCGTAGGCTTAATTTAGTATGTCTCACGATAGTTATTATAAAAACAAAACATAGGTTACCCTATGTGTTAAATCAGACCATCATCTACCCCTATTCCAAATTTCATTCTGATCCCTTCACCCGTTTTGACGCTATTAAGTAACAAACAAACAAACACGCAGTGGACTGACATGGTGTGTTGATGATTAATAATAACCACGACACAGGAGACAATAATGCTATAGGGTTTTATTGAGGGCAAATGATCAAGTGACTCCTACCGCCCTGGGTGAAGCGAGAGGGAATGTCAAACTCCTGACTAAACCACCATCCCGTTCTCCTACTCTTGCTCCGAGCCAGTGCCCCGGCAACCCGCTAGTTTGTCCGATCATGTTTATTTTCTGCCTCGTTGGCAGAGTGGTTGCAAATGTGACTGCCGGGCAAGGGGTCTCGAGTTCGATTCCCGGGTCGGTCAAAATATTACTGGGTTTTAAAAAACAATCGCAGTAGTAGCACGGAGCTTGGAATTGTGTCGGGTATATGGCATTAGGCTCATAACATAAATAGTGAAAAGTGAGTGTTACATTGTACAGTGGCATAATGTGCACCTCTGTCTACCCCTTCGGGGATAAAAGGCGTGATGTTATGTTATGTGTTTATTTTCAAATTTTAACTCATTAACCACATACACGGGTGGCACAATGTTTTCTATTGTCTCATATATGGCATACAACAGATTCATAAAGAAATCATATCAGCCAAACAATATTGAATAACAATTTCAATTTTAACATTATAAATTACATTCAATCATAATATTCTGAAAATGGATACCCCACAGAAACAGGTAAATGAAACTATAAACAAAAACACTAATAATATGATTAAATTTAACAGTACAGAATTTCCAAATTAATATGATTACCAGGAATTAAATTTATTCTACGAGGAAAAAATAATTAATAACTAATTATATTACCTGTACCTTGTATATGCATAATTTCATATTATTATGAATTACAGATTTTTCGAAATCCAAACTTCTGTGCACTAGGATCTACAGTAGATACAACCATGCAAACAGCGGAACACTGAAGTCCAACGTCCCAGGGACATGAACAACTGTCTTGGTTCCCGCAACGAAATGAATCAGAAGATATTATTATAGAAGAAGAAAACAAAATATTGTCCACTGTCCTCAGTGAATTAATGCAGGAGACAAAAGGTCACGCTATACAGACAGGAAGATAGAAACTCAAATAGTACGCCAAACGCTTTAACAAAGAATGAGGCATCATTTTTTTAGAGGGAAAACCATTCAATGACTTCTCCCGCCCGGGTGAGGCGAGAGGGAGTGTCAGACTGTTACCGACTAAAAACCACCCCGTTTTTACTCCTGCACTTCGAGCTGGAGCCCCGGCAACCCGTTAAGTCCTCCACGGTTTCGTATCAGCATCAGCCCTATTTGGCCCCATCCGTAGTGTTCTGATCACTCTTTTAGTTGAATAAATTTGAGAGAATGGAATGAATCACACTTAAAAACCTTTTTCGACGACATATAGGTACGACCAGGCGCGCTAACCAACCAAAACTTATTTAATAGCTTCGCTAAGGCGCCTAAAGATTGATATTATCATTGAATTCCCTGCGAATTATTGAACCGATTCGGATAATTCTTACACTAATGCAAAGATTACTTTTCTAAGAGTAACATGGTATACTTTTTATCTCGATATTATCTCCCGCCTGGGTGAAGCGGAAGGGAGTGTCAGACTCTTACTGACTAAAAACCACCCCGTTCCTTCTGCACGTCGAGCCGGAGCCCCGGTAACCCGTTAGATTCTCAGTCTATTTGTAAAGGAAGGCTATAAAACTTCAGCAGAGCGGGTGAACCGCGCGGGTTTAGCTAGTCTATAATATACGAACAATTTTAAGGAATTCCCCTACAATTGTGCATATCCATTCATTTTCAAAAAACAATGGCTGACTATGTATATATAATAATTGATATAACTATAATATTACTAGTTATAAAATATATTACAAATTAATAATTCATGAATCAGTTTGATAAAGCTATGCAACAATACATTAGTAATTTTCATATAATATCAATTAAAATATATATATTTCAAATGGTTTTCCTTGCATTTTTGTATGCAAAACATATAAGTAATTAAAGCCAATAAAATGACATTTAAAAACCTCTCGTCTACATCCATAATGCAAAACACGATCTATATGTACCTAAGTGAAATTTAATCAAAATGTGTTCAATAATTTTTGGGAATGAGTAACAACATTCATGCCTGACTGCCTTGTTGGCTGAGTGGTCGCAAGTGCGACTGCCGGGCAAGGGGTCTCGGGTTCGATTTCCGGGTCGGGCAAAGTATTACTGTTTTTTTTTTATTCTCAGTAGTAGCACGGTGTATGGAGTTGTGCCCGGTATATGACAATAGGCTCACTCCCTAATACATGGAACTCATAATTAATGAACAGTGGATGTTACATTGTACCGAAATGTGCACCTCTGCCTAACCCTCCGGAATGGGGAAATTTTTCAAGTATTTTCAAGCTTAAAATTGTGACCTAGTTTTTGAATAGATAAGTTTAGCTTTGAAGGTAGTTAGGTATTATTTATATCGATACTTCCGATTACAATAAAAAAACTACCTAAATAATAGATAATACACGAATTATTTAGACAAATGTAGGTCATTCGTAATATAATAACAACTAAATGTATAACATATGTACTGTAAGAGATTTTTTTGAGAAAAAGGTAGTATACGAGGAGATGGATCACGTGATGGTAAGCAATCAGCGTCGCCCATGGTCACTTGCAACACCAGAGGAGTTACAAGTGGATTACCGGCCTTTCGCGTTATTAGGCCTTCGGTAACCTCACTCACTCAACGCAAGCGTTGTCTCAGGCCGGTATCCTACGAGGCTATGGTATCACTCCAGTATATACCAAAGCATGGCTTTTCCACGCGAAAATATACTACTATCAGTAGCAATAAAGCTTACAAATGTCCTGGCAGTAAGCAGACAGTGTGTCTTAAGTGTGGGAGAGCCATGCTTCGGCACTGCTGGGCCGGCTCGACCGGAGTGATACCACGGCCTCACAGAAAACCGACGTGAAGCACCGCTTGCGTTGTGTTTCGTCGAGTGAGTGAGGTTATCGGAGGCCCAATTACCCTCCCCTTCCCCAATCTCCCCAATCCCTGAATCCCCAACGATCCTCAAACTCCTAATCCCAAAAAGCCGGTAATGCACTTGTTACGCCTCTGGTGTTTCAGGTGTCCATGGGCGACGCCGATCGCTTACCATCAGGTGATCCGTCTGCTTGTTTAACGGCTTATGCCATAAAAAAAGACAGTCTAAGTACACCTGCAACACCAGAGGTAGCAACATGCGTTGGCGACCGTGTGAGAAACTGTTCAATGACGTCATCAATTTCTGGGAATCCTCACAAAACGATGGCTCAATTAAATGGGTCTGGCATCCGGATTCGGAACTCTTGTTTATCTGAATGCACGCAGTAATATTACGTCGTCACTTCACGCTGGCATGCTGCGAGAGGGTGGTACTTCCCCGTAGAGCCGACACATTTGTGTTGCAACGTGTGTATATTAGGAGTTTGTTGTTCGTTCTTCTCCATTCGAAACTACACTTTGGAACGAGCGCCTAGCTTCACTGACAGGCAGACGGACGGACTCAATTTTTGACGATTCCAAAGTGCCTAATTAATATATAAAGTGCCTAAGAAACCCGTTTCCCGTTGTCACGCCATAACTTGGGAACGGCTAGACCTATTTAGCTGATTTTTTTTAGTTGTGTTTGTTATTGTCAAAAGAAGGTTCTTATGATTATCAAGATTTTTTCTTATAAGATCATATCAATCTTATGGAAACGGGAGAAAACGGGATTACGCGTACGAAGTCGCGGGCAGAAGCTATTTGTAATAAATGCTTTGACTTTGACTTTAGGATCTAAATAATAACATTTATTTTAAAACAATACGGTATGTCATTTTTATACTGGAAATGGGTCGGCGTTTAACCACTAACTCGTCTGGTAGTGCACAATGATGCGGCCTACGATGGAGCAGCCTACATAAGCAACCTTTTCACTCGGGCCTTGAAAACACCAATCAGGAATCACAGATCGTTGCAAAGGTTATTTTTGAGATAAGAGAAAATCATAAGTATTCAGGGGAGTTTATAAAAATTTAAATTTTTTAAACACCCTAAATATAAATTCACGGTTGTCAATTTGTCATAAGCACTGACTCAGTTATAGATAAATGAGCCATAAATCAAGGCAATAAGATATATAAATAGACTATTAAGCGCTTTGGGTTTTCCACACCTTTAATTTGTCAGTCACTTAAGGAAGATAATATAGATTTGCGAAGCTTGTACAATTGCGGATCGGACTGGTTGGAGTCCAAATTTTCACAGAAAATTAGCTTAGATTTTTAAGAAATAACGCGGTTAACTAGCATCTGATGGTAAGCAATTGGCACTGCCCATGGATACCACCTGCATTTGAGGAGTTACGATTGTGTTTCCAGCCTTTTTCATGGTGTACGTGTCATGTTCGTGAACGGGCGCCATCAACCGGGACCGGTCAGCTCCAGACTGCATTATTTATTGTCTTTAAGTTTATTTTCTTTTTAGATCTCTTTGACTGGATTTTGGTGTTACATTATTCTCGCACAATCGAACCAATAAAACTGTGTAACTGGAGAATTGTATTGTGAACCTGATTGGAAAAGAGTAACCTATGGAGTTTCTTGCTCGTTCTTCTCCATAGGAATCTACACATTGGAATGAGCAAATAGCTTCACTTTTAAATTTCTATTGTCGATGTTCAAAAGAGCCTGCCTTCCTGGTTTTGACTTTTTTAGAAGAGATTGGGACTCTAGAATCCTCTCACACAGTTCCAATCAGATCAGTCGATATTTCATCCATTCTTCAAAAAATCAACGCATTGCTATTCAGGTTTGTTCGAAATTCAGAGTACACTGCCATTTTGGATGACACAAATAAAATTAGCATTTTTGGCAAAAATCTGACGTCATCATCATTTTTGTCTTGTGTGGGAAAAGAACTTGTACCTTGTGTGACCTCTGATAGCAGAGATTAGATGTATATTGCGTCACCTGGGATAGTAAACGCAGGGAAGTAGAACCACCATTATCATGAGTCAGAAGGCGTCCATGGTTGAACAATGGCCTACGTTTTTATTGGTTTTAACGTGAGAGGTACTCTTCGGCACTGCTGGGACGGCTCGATCCGAGTGATAACACGGCCTGCCAGAAAACCGGCGTGAAACAACGCTTGGATTGTGCTTTGCCGCATGAATGAAGTTACCGGATGACCAAATCCAGGCCGACCACATATTGTAACTCGAGAGTTGCAGGTCCATGAGCAGTGCCGATTGCTTACCATCAAGTGATTCGTCTGTTAGTTTGCCGTACCATACTATTAGAAATACCCGGATTCTCTAGATAACCTTAAAAAGCAGGTGTTTACAAAATAAGAGCTTACAGTTAAGACTAATCAAATATCATCCAAGTGACAATCTTGGTATCTTTCCTTGATTTCGATAAGATTATTGAAAAAAATGATTCTTTATATAATTCAATGTTATTTTCTGTTATATTCACGTGTTAAAACCGGATACTTTTGACACTACCTCTGCTCTTTCAGTGTCGTTTAAAAGCCGCAATTAATTATCAAAATCTGCATAAATGGATAGATTTTTGACATCATTTTTTTTATGAGATAAGTCGGTAAACGAGCAGATGGATCACCTGATGGTAAGCAATCAAATGGACACCTGGAAAACTAGAGGCGTTACAAGTGCGTTACCGACATTTTGGGGATTAGGAATCTGAATTTGTTGTTTCACGTCGGTTTTATGTGAAGGTATCACTCCGGTCGAGCCGGCAGATGCAGACCGTATTGCAGGTAATCGCGTCTTCGGCTCTATGCTGGAGTAGGAATGGGGTGGTGTTTAGTCAGTAAAGAGTCTGACACTCTCTCTCGCCTCGCAAAAGGCGGGAGAAGTCATTATGATTTCCCCTCTTGTTCGGCAGTCGCATTTTACGACCAGTAGAACTAATAACAATAAATTCAATCATATTTTATTGTGAATTATAATATGAATATTTATATTTACGCATAAACTATAGAATAATAATAATAAAATTTATACGTTTTATACGTGTAATTATATAATAATTTGTTTGCAACGACATAGCTATGAAACTACTAAACAGATTTGGAAAAAATTATGCCATTGAAAAGCTCACTTTTCAGGGAGTAATATAGGATTTTTATTTCTATACTCGTACAAAATCGGGATCTAATCAAAAGAGATCTTTTAAATTATGATGGAATTTGATGTGAACGTGACATAGAGCGTGCTAGAGGAGTGCTAAGAGAGTGAAACGAGATAAAACAGGGGGCTTACTCTTGAATCCAATACCGATTGATCGACATTGGTATTGTAAAATTTCGTACTCTCGAGTTACCAGCACCCATTGCATCCGTATTGCGTGGATATTGAATGAACTAAATGGTATTGAGTTTAGCTTCATATTCCGTACTCTGAATGCTATTTTAACAGCTACAATAGGGGCTGTATAGTTTTGACATTGAATAATTATAGAGTTTTTATTGGATTGAAATTGCATTGACATTGATATTGGTTTCAATAGTAAGCACCCTGGTTGTTTATGTAAGAAGTTGCAGGTTTCATGTTTAATATGTGCACCTCTGTTAACCTCTTCAAAATCCCTTAACATAAGAGTTATATGGGGATATTTTTACGCGAACGACGACAGGGGTATAAGGTAGTGAATTAACAAATACAATTACTTCTTTATTGCTCAATTTAATGAGCCGATGTGCGCGTCATCTGTGTGTAGATACAGGTTGAAACCTGTCGTAGCTTTTCCGCCATATTAAAATATTGCATCAGTTATTCAGAAAAATGATAAAAGACGTAAAGGCGTACATTGGCTGGGTAACGTTCGCCGTGGCGTTTGAGCGCTATACAGTATAGCGCGAATACAGTATAGACTTCACAATGGGCTTCCTCTTTTTTTGAGGGGAGAAAATCATTCAATGACTTCTCCCGCCCGGGTGAGCCGAGAGGGGGTGTCACTCTTACTGACTAAGAGATAGGAGATCGTCTCGCGATCCCCGACGCCTGGAATGTCTCTCGCGACGGCTGGGGCGTGAGGAGATTCGTTCCCTCAAACGCCCCGCCTCCTTAGCTAGCATAACTGCTTCGCAGAAGGAGGAACGGCATCCCAGTCCCCCACGCTCCGTACCACCGTACCGTCGCCGTTGCCGATCACATCCCTGAGGACACGGCGGTGCTCAGCCCACGCAGGACACACCGCCGCCATATGCTCCACCGTGTCCTCACAGGGTTCTTACTCTTGAATCCAATTCCGATCGATCGACATTGATATTGTTTCGTACTCTTGAGTAGCAACACTAGTGTCCATTGCATCCGTATTGCGTGGATATTGAATAAACTAAATGGTATTGAGTTTGGTTTTGTATTCCGTATTCTGAATGCTGTTTTAACAGCTACGGTTGGGATTGTATAGTGTTGATATTGAATAATTATTGAAATTGAATTGACTTTGAGATTGGTTTCAAGAGTAAGCACTCAGGTCATGACTATGAGTCCCTATTATGGCTTGAAACTGGTCGAGTGACCTCGCCAAGTTACGCTACTAAAGTCAAGGTCTAAGATTATGGCAAACCCCTCTTATGTAGAGGAGGCCCATGTCGAGCAGTGGACTGTTACGTCTACCAATTGGCATTAAGCAAGCGTGGTGATTAATATCCATTACTTCTCCGTCTAAGAAGAGAATTTTACTCAGCAGTGAGCACTTTATAGGCTCATTATGATTATGGAGTGTTACGTCCGTTGATGATGATGTTATTAATTTAACTACACATACATCAGTATATTGATCAGATTGGCGATATATTAAAGAAGGTTCAAATTAAAAGTACCCTTAACCGACGAGCATGCATGAAAAGACTGATGACTATTGATGAAGCGAAAGAGGTATGTAGGAATCGTAGCAATTGGCGTTCCATAGTCTGGGATCCCCATGGGATACAGAGTATGTATGTATTATGTATTGTATGTCAGTTCTCAGTATATCATGATAATTATGCTACTGTCCACAATAATACCTATTAAAAATTTCTTAATGTCAACACAGGATGGTGAATAAATATCTTCGCACACCTGTGTCAATACTATAAATAAAAAAAACTGATATATTTACGTTTACACGTTATCTAAGTGTAATAATGATACACAATACTCTAAAGAACTGAGAAAGAGATTAGAAATTACTTAATTAGTATTATATCAAAGTAATTACACAGGTGCACGTCTCGTACGTAACAACCACGTTTTTATGGTAAAGGCGGGAAACGATCAGACAGATCACCACAGGTACAAGTGCAACATTTTTTTTTTTTTTAAGGGGGGAAAGTCATCGAATTACTGCTCCCGCCTGGGTGAGGCGGAAGGGAGTGTCAGACTCTTACTGACTAAAAACCATCCCGTTCCTTCTCCTGCACGTCGAGCCGGAGCCCCGGTTACCCGTTAGGTTCTCCGCGACTCCGAATCGGCATCGGCCCTATTGGGCCCCATCTGTGGTGGTCTGATGGCTCTTTGAGGCGCGCGCGGAACGCTAAGCGCCGTACGCTCGGGTCTGTTTCTGGTCGGACGAGGAGCCACTCGCCGTCAGCAGTCCCGCGCTTACGGTGGCCGGAGATCGTCCCGCGATCCCCGACGCCCGGTGTGTCCTTCGCGATGGCTGGGTTGCGAGGAGGCAGCGCTTCGCTGCCTCATGCGTCCCGCCTCCTCCTTAGCTAGCATGACTGCTTCGCAAAAGGAGGAGACGGCATCCCAGTCCCCCTCGCTCAGCATCATGGCCTGCACTAGGCCCGGACGCGAGAGGTCGCCATCGCCGATCACTTCCCTGAGGGCACGGCGGTGCTCAGCCCACGCAGGGCATTCCGCAACAGTGTGTTCCACCGTGTCCTCAGGGCGGTCCTCGCAGTGATGACACCCGGGCACAAGTGCAACATAATGCAAGCGTTGTATGTGTATCACGCCTGTACATTGTGAGACCGTAGTATTACTCCAGTCCAACCGACCCATTCGTGTCGAAACATGGCTCTCTCTCATGAGTATAAGATTTCGAAAATTATTTTACGGATCTCGTTAAGGGCAGGTCTTCGGAAAATGGATGAAGCCAGGTATGGCGCTGGCCACAAGTAACTCGGGATAAGAGATATATTCATTAATTTAGGTGATACTGAAGGTACAATAAATGTACATACATACAATACAATAAACATTCTCATGCCTGTCTCACATTGGATTAGGCAGAAGCTATGGAACTTGAATATTATTAAAATATTTACACCGAGAGTGAGTGCGCCTTTTTGCGAATCGTCAGGGGGTGCGCGGTGAGCAATTTGCTACCCAGCTATATCTGGTGGTAACAACCTTCTTCTCAACCGGTCCCCAGCCTTTTTACAGCGTCAAAACCTTTCAGCACGCATTGCTTATAACCTGGGCAGGCAGCTACTAAAAGAGCAAGCCTATCGAGCTGTTGTTGTAATAGTTATTAACGTTTTTTGCACGCGTACGGCAAAATTTTGAGGGGGGAAAATCGTTCAATGACTTCTTCGACCCGGGTGAGGCGAGAGGGAGTGCCAGACTCTTACTAACTATAAACCACCCCGTTCCTACTCCTGGCCTTCGAGCCGGAGCCCCGGTAACCCGTTAAGTCCTCTGCGGTTCCGTATCGGCCCTGTTGGGCCCCATCTGTAGTGATTTTATGACTCTTTAAGCGGCCGTACGCTCGGGTCTGGTTCTGATCAGGCGGCCAGTTACTCGTGCTCGCCGTCCGCATGCCCGAAGGTTAAAACAAAGGTACTGGTCGAGACCACCACACAGTCACAAATATGATTAAATGTTAGAATATCAAATAATATAGAATTGACCACTTGACTCTCTGTAAATGAGAATGAAATAAAAATAAGTCTCACATCAATCCATACTCTGATACACAACGGCTTAATTCGTTAAAATTCAGACTATCACCATTTCACCATTGCTGAACAATAACAAGTATGTTATTAGCTTAAGGGACACCTGTTTTGACACAATTCATATTGAAAATTATTCACCAAAAACGGAACTCAACCACCGAAAGTGGTAAAGTGACTCATTAGAATCCGCTACACAAGCGAATTTAAACTCAAACTTATTTATTTCAATTAAACCATAATTTGGTACATTTGAAACATCAAAAAATACAAAATAAATAATAGTCTCTCAGTCTATCCGCCAGTAAAGCTAGGCGCTTGTTCCAAAAATTAGCTTCCAATGGAGAAGAATGAGCAAGTAACTTCATTTTGATACTCTTTTTGACACCACTGACTTACAGTGAAGGAAAACATTGTGATAACCTGGGCTTATTTTCTACTTATATGTTTGAAATCGCCAACCCATATTGAGCAAGCGTGGTGATTAATACTCAAACCGTCTCCGTGTAAGACGAGGTGTTTGCTCAGTAGTGACCACTTTTAGGTTGATAATGTGAAGTAAATCTAAGTGGTGGAACCAGACCACAGACTGTTTAGAATCCTGCTATTTAACCCTTTGAGTACCGTCCTCGCATTGTTTGACAGTTTAACTCGTCGAGTACTGTATTTATAGACACAATTAAAGAACAATAGGTCGCGGTCACCGGTGACCGCTTGGTGTTTGACAGTTTAATATTAAATTGGAAACTAGTAGATTAAACTATCTAGTTATATAATTTGTTTAGAAATAGCAAATAGTTTCACAGTGGGACTATTTGACACAAATTTTTCACTTTTAATATTTGGTTTAGGTTTCCTATAGTGGTTTATTGGTCTAACTGTAATTAGAATAAATGATTTGACTTTGACAAATTGTTATTTTTCTACACAATTGGAAATAGTTACTAAAAAGCAGCTTTTATGTACTACACCTCTCTTCAGCAAATAAAGCCATTTGATTACATTTGATTTGAAAAAAAATCTCAAATTAAGCTTTTAAATTAAGTTACCAAAAATTTTACAGTTCGCAACAAACTGTTACAAGAAAAAATAATGTTTATATTTTGGATGAATTGACTTTGAGAAGTTCTTACAGTTGTATTAAAATTAAGAAATTGAAAATTGTATTTATATTAACTCGTCGAGTACCGGTTTTATAGACACAATTAAAGAACAATAGGTCGCGGTCACCGGTGACCGCTTGGTGTTTGACAGATTAAGCAAGTGATAAAACTATGAGTGGATATATAATTTATTTTATCAATTATTATTTAATTATTTAACTTATATCATGTAGGAAATCAATAACAATCAGCTAGTCGTAATTTTTTACAGGAAGTATAGTATTAGTCATATAAAATATTGTTTTTTTTATAAAATCTGACGATTTGGTGTCCGTTTTAAAAGTTTTTAAGTGGAAGTTTTCGGTTTAAAACTTTTCTTTGTAGGAGAATAAATTCGAATAAAACCTTTGTCTTCTAAACTTAAAAATAAAATTTGTTCGCCATGTTTATGGTCAAAACTAAGCATGCAAAGTGTGTTACTGTGTTAGTATATTATTTATAAACATGTCTAGGTTAAAATGCAAGCAACAAATATTCCAATAACAATCCAATTAGAATAACCAAATAACATTCAAATCCGAAAATTTGCATTACACATTACTTTTTTTCTTCAAATCAAAGACAACAGATCTCAGGTCAAATGACCACATCATTTTTCATTGTCCGCCAAAATTATGCAAAAAAAACAACAATTGCGATAATGATCATGCCAGTGCCACAACAGACATACGAAATATAAAAAGTTTGGTTACTGACACTATGGAAATGCATTGAGACCCATAAAAGAAGCAAAACAAATAAACTGGTGAAACTTATGAGTCATCGGCCAAGGAAATATTATTAATGTTGTTAGCAGAGATGGAAAAACCCGAAATACCTTTATTCTTACCCATAGTTGTGACGTTATAATCGGCCTGGGTGAAATGAAGACTGCAAACTTTTGAATACTTCGTATACGGCTTGCCTCGCTTCAGAATCAAGTTCCATTTGTCTGCCATAGTCACGTCACGAGGAAACCGATGAAATTTCACGTTTTTCGTCTTGCCGGCGAGCGACGTGCATTGCGGGACAGTGCAATAATATCCCATCTTCCTTTCTTACTTGGTTCCCCAAACTTTTGAATGTTTACAGTCGGCGAAACGAACACAACACATCGAATTGGATTGTAACCTCTAGTCCCGGACACTACTATGTTATTTATTTTATTTGTTGAAAACGTTATCACGTTGGTTTGGAAAAAAATGGAATCATCACACTGTAGCCTTGAAATATTTGACATCTATTTTTCCCTTCCCACTTTTTTTTTCAAAAAAAAATGGCCACTTTTATGGACCATAGACTTTGTTTTGACGTCGTTTCTTTTCATGCAAACTTATATATCTTGATCGATATGCTTTTTCATAATCGACTAAAATCATTTTGAAAACTCATAATTTCAAATTAGTTTTATTTATTAGGTAGGTTTTTTTAGGTACTCAAGCATTCTGAAAGTATTAAGAATTAATAATCTTGGTAAAAAGTGAATTATAATTTTAATCGATTCGAAACGTTTAGGCGATTATTAGGCATAGACAAACTGACTCTGCATACAAGCTGGCAACATTCCAATCGTTCCTTCAACTATGATTAAATGTCTCAGCTTGGTGTTTATGCGCGAAGTTTTGTTTGTTTTTCTATAAAAATCAACTGTTTTAATAACAGTATAATTGCTAAGTTATGTTAATTCGTGTATGAACTAGTTTCGGTGTAAAAAGATGCCTTACTACTGCACAGTGCCGCGTTGCACGTCAATGGCCGGAAAGGTGAAAAACGTTTCATTTCACCAATTTCCAAGGGATGAAGAGCTTGCAAAACTATGGAACGATATATTGAAACGGGGAAAACCATACACGAAGTACTCTAAAGTGTGCAGTCTACATTTCAAGCAAGAAGATTACACAATAACAAGCGCAGGAAAGAATAAAGGTAAGTACCTTAGACGTATTATTTTAACTACGTATAACTAGATGCATAACACACTCTTAATTATGTTTACCTACTTATATCTCGCTATTTTCTTTACGATTCACGATTGTCATTAAATAGTACTATCGTTTTTAACGCTTTAACCTTATTTATTTTGTTGTCTTATGCTATTTTATCAACGATAATAATCTGTTATCTTTTCGTGGTATAAATTATCTGTGAATCTTTAATTACGAGGTATTTATCTACATCCTTACTGTTTATTGATACTAGGAATCGATGGTTTGCTTGTTCTAAAGACTTTAATGTTAATTTTTTTGATTTTAATTCTTATTATGATTAAAAAGATATGTAGTCTAGTTATTTTTCAAAAAAGGTCTTATTTAATGTCTCAATTAACTTCTAGTAACATTTTCTACTGCATGTTAATTTTATACCTCAGCAACTTACTCGAGATACCCATGTTATTTTTAATTTAAAATAATCCCACAGGAACATAATATTATTTTGAAGAATCATAACCTACATTTACTTCCAAGCTATATTATCTATCTCTACCAAATCTCATCTCATCCAGATCCCTTCATCAACCTTAATGTGATATCCTAATCTATGTTAACTTTCCCAACTACCTATCAACCAATCAATCCTGATTGATTTTAAACACAGCAAGATTACTCCGATTATATTTATTGAGATGCTTGCTTGTACCAGTGGCTTTACCAGCATTCCTGTAGGAAAATAAGTAGCCTGTGTGTTATACCAGACCATAATATAGCCTTGTTCAAAACTCACAAAGTTTTGTATTTATAATATTAGTAAGATTATTATCTAAGTATATTATACGTAGAAATAAATATAGACATCTACCTTACAATAATATATATAATAATTTATTAAACTAGCTACTTCCCCGCGGTTTCACACACTCTGCTCTACTGCTTTTGGTCGTAGCGTGATATTTCATAGCCTAAAGCCTTCCTCGATAAATGCTCTATCCAACACAAAAAGAATTATTGAAATCAGACCTCTAGTTCCTGAGATTAGCACATTCAAACAAACAGACAAACTCATCAGCTTTATATTATAATATAAGAGTATAAGATTATTAAAAATGAATCTGTAAAATATTTTTACAAATTTAACTCTCAAATGACTACACAAAGTCAGATAATTCGACACTTGTGTTAATTTTAGTCATGAGAAAGTTAATATTAAAAAAAAGTTACAGTTAGCGTCAGTTTACACAGATGCGACGCGATGGGAAGCGACGCTACGCTACGTGTGGCGCGTAACTGGCGCGGTGGTTAGGCAATCGCCCGCCGCGCAACATGTAGCAGGTTTAAGCATATTCCCATTTGTCCCGGAGAACTGAGTCTCCTAGTTCGTTTGTGCAGTGCCTGAGAGTAACCATAGAGTTTCTAGGTTGCTCTCCACATTTAACTTTAATGACCAACTGTTTTACCCCACCAAACTACTTGAGAGGTCCTATTGGGTAGGCGGTCCAATGGGGTAGGCGGAGGTGCACATTATGCCAGTGTACAATGTAACACCCACTTTTCACTATTTATGTTACGAGGCCCATGTAATAGGGGGTGAGCCTATTGCCATATACCGGACACAATTTCAGACTCCATGCTACTACTGAGAATTTTTTATAAACCCTGCATAGCACAGCGCTCTATTTTATTACACTATACTAGCGGACCCGACAAACGTTGTCCTGCATATCAACTTTAATGTTTAAACAAAAATTCATTCAAATTAGCTAGCTAGCCATCTACCGGGCTGATTTGTGAATCTAAACTATCCTGGGCGCCACTCAAACACGTACAGAAAAATTCATTTAAATTTGTCAAGCTGTTTAGGAGGAGTTCAATGACATGTACAGCAGAATTGAATAGTTTCCAGGGTATCAAAATTAAAAATCTAATTAGTCCGTCAGTTAAAGAATGAAAAAATACTAGACATTAATTTTTTTATTTCCTTATATTAAGTTGCAATACTTAGATAAAATAGCGCGAAGTTTAGGAGTGGCACGCTGTGACGTCACACGATATTTCAAATGAATATATCGTCGAAAGTACTTAATTTTGTTAGAAAAAAAAATACGTGTCTAAAGTTTAAAATTCATCTACAAGACGGACATTAAAATAAAATTTAGGAAACTACCCCACCTATGTTAACAAATAAAAGTTATCTACTATATATATTTAGTAAAGAAAATTTAAGTAAATTTAGAGAATGTATAAATGCTTTAAGTTTTAATGAGGTTTTTGATTGTAATGAGCCTAATATCGCTTTTAATATGTTTCATGACTTGTTTAGTACGTTCTATTATCTATGTTTCCCTATAAAACGTATAAAAATATCTTTAAAACCGAAAGCAGCATGGATCACCAAGGGTATAAAGCAGTGCTGCAAACGTAAACGCCAACTTCTGTGGCAATATCGTAAAACCAAGACCGAAATCAATAGAAAAAGCTTTACAACGCTATCCTCAAGGCTTAAACGTATAATTAACCTTACACAAAAATCTAAAAATGACCATTATATAAACAATGCTCGAAACAAATGTAAGGCAACTTGGAATGTTATTAATAGAAGCAAGATTAACTTACCAAAGCCGGAAATACAACAGATAGTAACCACCAATGGAACCACAATTAAAAGCCCCTTAGAGATTGCTAATAGTTTTAACAAATATTTCATTAACCAAATTACAAAATTGGAACCTAACAAAGCACCTACATGTATAGATATTGCACCAAAATCTTTATTATGGCACCTGTTACACAGAATGAAATACACAAAATAATTACAAACTTGAAATCGACTAATAGTACAGGATATGATGACATTACTACCAAAGTCTTAAAACACGTTTCTGATAAAATATCGCATGTACTCGGGCATGTTATTAATATTTGCATTTACCAGGGTGTCTTCCCAGAAATATTAAAAAAGACTATTATTAAACCCTTATTCAAAAAAAATGATAAAAATGACATGGGCTGTTACAGACCAATAGCGTTAGTACCTGTTATATCCAAAGTAATTGAGAAGGTGATTCACGAAAGATTATACAGTTACTTTGAAACTAATAACCTATTCACTAAGGAACAAGTAGGTTTTAGGAAAACAAAAGTATCAATTTGGCAATTTACTCATTCTTGAAACACATTATGGTTAGCATCGATTCAAAAAGTCATGCATATGCGCTCTATATGGACTTAACAAAAGCATTTGATTATGTTGATCATGTTATCTTGCTTGAGAAATTATATGCTTATGGGGTTAGAGGTAATGTACATAACCTTATAAAGAGTTATCTATGCAATAGGAAACAGTCAACACACATAACTAGAATATGCTCTATTTCCAAAGAAATAAAAACTTACAAATCAGATTTTATTGAAAATAAATTTGGTGTGCCACAGGGTAGTGTGTTGGGACCATTATTATTCATTATATATAAATGACCTACCTAAAGCCATTAATCACAACTGTGTCTTATTCGCTGACGATAGCACAATTATATTTACGGGCAAGGACAAAACTCAGATTGAACTTGACATAAATCACACATTAACCACTATCATACAATGGTTGACTTTAAATAACCTTAAAGTTAACTTAGAAAAAACTAAATTAATGGCGTTTCAAAATAGGACTCCCAAGTTAGTAGATGACATAAATATTCACCACTCGCAGACCAAGATTGAGATAGTTGATACAACCAGATTTTTGGGATTGCAGATGGATTCGCAGCTGAGTTGGAAGCTGCATGCGGAAACGTTGTGCTCGAGACTTAGTCAGTACTCGTACGCAATATACATGTTGTCTAGAACGGTCAATACGTCAGCTGTTCTTACGGCATACCATGGGTATGTCACCCCCATATTAAAATTTGGTGCAATGTTCTGGGGCAATTGTGCAGAAAGAGACGCGATTTTTAGAGCTCAGAAAAGATGCGTCAGAGCCATATTCAGAATGAAACAAACCGAAAGTTGTAGATCTACATTTGTTAATATTAAGATAATGACATTCCCGTGTATTTATATTTTTGACCTAATAATGTTTGCTAGGCAAAATACAAATCTCTTTCCAAAATTAAAAAGTAGGAGACGACAGTTAAAACTAAGCTGCATGCCAAACAGAACTGGACTCCTAAGTAAAAGTGTATTCTGCATGATACCTAGATTATACAACCATTTACCCACCACATTATTGGAAACAACAAACGACCATTCATTTAAAAGTAAATTAAAATGTCTACTTTTGGCAAAAGCCTATTACTCCATAAAGGAATTTTTAGAGGACAATATATCCGGAATCGAAATGTAAATACTGGAGCACACAGATACACTATTAATGTATGAGTAACTGTATGACATTAAATTTTAATTGTATTTTAGATAGTAACAATTTTATTAAATATTATGTATAGATGATATTCGATTTTGTGACATATTAGAATTTTTATCGACAAAGATTTAAAACTTTAATTTACCTATATGCTATTTTCTGACTTAATAATAATAATTATTCCTTATGACGTAAACCCACTATTTTTGACCTTAAAATTAATCTTTTTTATCTTGACTTAAATTGTTGTCACTTAACTTTGCATGGCGAAAGCCGGAATATGGCGATCTATATTATTATATGACTGTATAAACTATGAACAACATGATGTACCCATATTTGTGCAAATAAATAATTTGAATTTGAATTTGAATTTGAATATAAAAATAAGTCGGGTTTTCCTTCCTGACGCTATAACTCCAGAACGCACGAACCGATTTCCACAGTTTTGCATTCGTTGGAAAGGTCTCGGGCCCCGTGAGGTTTATAAAATATAAAACAAAAAAAAATTTTGTTCATCTTTTAATCACCAAACGAAATGAATGATTACATAAAACGAAGCCATCTGGTGGCGAAATGGTGATCGCCGGGTTGGCTAGTTTGATATGTATTTCATTTAAACACCGTTATCATCATCCTTGTCTCATTTCCAATCATCACTTGCCATTAATATAATTCGTCTTCAATTTCCAGGTCAATGGAGGACTCTCCGCAAAGATGCTATACCATCACAAAACCTGCCATCAGATACACCGGCTCCGTACACAAGAAGACAGACCGGTTCCTGGGCACCCAGCAGTGTCCCTGCAATAGATCCACAGGTAAATTGACTATAGAATAGAATAGAATAAACTTTCTTGTACACCATTAATAATATAGTACACTAACGGACCCAACAGACGTTGTCCTGCATATCCACTTGAATGTATAAACAAAAATTCATTTAAATTAGTTCAGCTGTTTAGGATAAATTACCTAAACATCGACTGCAGCGCCATCTGCTGGGCTGATTTGTGAATCTAAACCAGATTCCCTTGAACACACACAAAAAATTTCATTAAAATCGGTCCAGTCGTTTGAGAGAAGTTCAGTGACATACACACTCACAGAAGAATTAGGTATATGCCATAAAAAATGTCTCGCATATATCTGCGTTTCGACAGTTCACAGGTTAATAGCGATGACAAATAATATTAATGACTGTTTGTTTTGATTACAGTTACACCAGCAGGCGCAACAGCTCGCTCAAGCTATATATGTGCAGACCATGCTAGCCATGCAAGCTGTCAGCGTTCAGGATGCCATGGCTAATGGATTTTCTAATGGTAATACATATTATTATATATAATTAACAAATCACAACATCACGCCTTTTATCCCCGCAAGGGCACATTCAGGCTCTTAATGCCACTATACAATATAACACCCACTTTTCACTATTTATGTTATGAGTCCCATGTAATAAGGGGTGAGCCTATTGCCATATACCGGGCACGATTCTAGACTCCGTCCTATAGAACATTTATCGAGGACGGCTATAGAACATTATGCTACCATTAATAGGAGCCGAGCATAGGGAAACAGGAGTAGCCAGTATATAATGAATATTATGATGAACATCAATCAGTTCCTGAGATTAGCATGGTCAAATAGATTCTTCAGCTTTATAATATTAGTATAATTATCGTTTACAGGTCCACCACCATTCCCCCAGCCGTACCAATCAAATTCCACAATATCGCCTACAGAAAGGGAACCAGATTTACAACCTACCCAGGCACCAAACCCTCTCAGGACAGACTTTGAACACACTTCATACAAATGTAACGATTGCTCCAAATGGTTTAAAGATCCAGATGTTTTCTTACTTCATAAAAGGACTCATAAAGACGCCCAATCAACGAACGGTAAGGAGAATTTAGATCTGAACTCTATAAAACCAGAGATGTTGAAAGCTAATCCGATTTTAGCGAATCTATTAAAGAATTCAGTTGATAAAGACATTTTTGCGGCTAATATTTTAGAAAAGCAACTACTGGTTAGTTTTTCGAATATGGAGGATTATTTTAAGAGTGTCGCGAATAAATATAATTGTGATAGTTCGTCTTTAGATAATAGTAATCTTGTTATAGATGAAAATATCGCTTAAGCTATTTAAATACTGCTGGGAATTTCTTTAAGACTCTAAATGTGTTTTACAAGGTTACTCGACTGGTTTCGAGCTTAGCCGGGGTCTATAGTTTTGAAATGAAGATTGCTATATAACAACATTTCACCAGTTATTTTCTACCTTTTAAAACTTGTATGCTATTATTGAAAATTTTGATAATCGAATACACAATAATATTTTACTCAATCTCAGTATCGAAGCTTAACATTCATTCTTGTTAGCTAAAAGTAGAAATTCCGATCTCGAAATTTTCTTTATATAGCATAAGTACTGTAATACAATGAAAATAGGTCGTCTATAACAGGGCTGTCTATTCTATATACCCTCGCGGGCTAATTACATTTCTTACAAAAGCTGGAGGGCCAGAAAAATATTTCCAGTTGTATAATGACGTTTGACATTGTATTCTTTACTCACAGACTAAACTTTTACACAAATCATACACTGACTTTTATTATTATTGATGCACATAAGATGAAGATGTTGAGATTAAAATGTGTGTCGCGGCCCACGTGAAAACAAGCCTTAGTTTGGACAGCCCTAATCTATGACATGGGAATCATAACTGGTGAAAAGTGGTTATTAAACTATACAACATGTAACCTAAATAACGCACATCCTGAAAATAGTGAACTGAATCGATTTATATAATTTTGAGTATAGGTAATTTTTTATCCCAAAATAATTAAAACTACGGAAATTATTGTCATATTAACCCTGTATTGTTAAAACAAATCGAAATGGACCGTAAGTCAAAGCAGTGAGACTTTTAAAATCGCAGTTTTATTTGTATTCATACAAATTCTATCATTCAATACAAAATAAAGATAAATAAACCTTATGACAAGACCAGTAAGGATGCATATGCATGTTTAATTAAAAATTTAGTGTATGTATTATGATTGTAACATAATATTCTAATTGGGGTGTTTGAGGATGTGCTTTAATTACGTTACATGTTATATATGTGCAACTCTGTCTACCCCATAACCGTGATTATAACTCCTACGTATTCGTACTTCTTACGGCAAGTTTTTAAGCCGTGAGGCAAAAACGGAATAGATTTTACGGTGTATTGTACAACATACAAAAAATAAAGAAATTTCCGGCAGAACTACAGCATAGACTGTACCTTTTATAATAATAATAATTACACTTTTAAAATGGCAGATTTTTGATCTAAACAATATTTTTTGCACTATTTTTAACGAGAACTTTTGAATCATAATTATATCATCTTGTACGGCAGCCTTATAATTCTAGACTATGTTAAAAACAGCGTAATTAATATTATCTTGTACTTATCTAAAGTATTTCTAACATCTGAATATTTTAAGCTAACAATTTTAATCTGTTGTTGAATTAAAAATGTTCACATGTAAACAGCAGCTCATGTAGTGTAGATGTCCAGTCAACAAGGATGTAGCGAGGTTGACTGTCCAGGCGACACACGTACTTAGGTATCGTCATGAGCTTATGTTCACATGTAAACAGCAGCTCATGTAGTGTAGATGTCCAGTCAACAAGGATGTAGCGAGGTTGACTGTCCAGGCGACACACGTACTTAGGTATCGTCATGAGCTAATGTTCACATGTAAACAGCAGCTCATGTAGTGTAGATGTCCAGTCAACAAGGATGTAGCGAGGTTGACTGTCCAGGCGACACACGTACTTAGGTATCGTCATGAGCTAATGTTCACATGTAAACAGCAGCTCATGTAGTGTCAACAAGGTTACTTCTCCAGGCGATATACTTAGGTATCATCCTTATTAATTTCCATACCAATTATTATACTTATTTTCTAGGATTTCGTCAACAAAGTCTAAATATAACAGCGATACCCAGCACCTAAATGCTAACATCGGCACTGTACATACTAAAACAACCTACTATTGAAGATGTACCGTCAAAGCTGGTCATGTTTTTGAAAATAAAATAAGAAAATAGGTTTAAATGTAAATGAAAAATGCCTGGAAATACATATATGTGAAATATCCGCCTATATATAGACAACAGATTAAGATTTTTGTTAATAAACTTACAGCCGAAATTGAAACGAATGAAATTTTGTTAAAGATTTTAGATTAATTTCGGTTGTGTATCTGCCATTATAGATTGTATATATCCCACCTGTAGTTTAACATAAAAGGTGTTGTTTTAAAGCCGCGTCATTTTCTAGGAGGTAACTCGGCTACCGATTCTGAGTCCGAATCAATAAAAAAATTATAGTATTTTTCATTTGCAAATTACGGAAATCCGTAAGTGCGAACTACACGCCGCCGTCTTGTAACTAGCTTTATAACACGGCTTAATACTCACAAACTCAAACACGTAATTGATATTATTCCTAATTCCATAAAACTCCAATAAGAAACATTGCTGTCGCTTATTATGAAATACTGTCGAATTTAAACTATTTATTATAGCCGTATTTTTAACTATTGGCCCGAAACTTTCTCTTACATTGAACCTTTATGACTTCTGTGACATGCCCCCGAGAAATGTGTCGGTTTCAAAACTACACCTTGTATAATAAAATATTGTATATTTTTGTACCGATTCACATAATCTTTACATAGTATATGTATGTAGAAGAGTTTTTGTAAGTCCCATGTTGAAATTACTATTAATGTAATGCAATTAGCTTTATTTTCGTAACATAACTGATGATAAGTGGGTGTTACATTTCATATGTAGAACATTACCCATACTTTTAAATATAAGGGACGAAAAATATCATGTATGTATCTTCTATAACATTATTAACAGTATTATTTTAGACACTACAGGAATTTATGCGATTTGAACATGTACCGTGTGTTCGGTATCGGATTTTCGATACATTACCTATGTGGTATATGTTACATTTTCCTAAACCTATCTAAATATGAGTCGTTTAGTAAATTCTATTTGTTGTTTTTTTAATTTATTTTTTTGTTTTACTATAGTCTCTATCATAGTATAAAGAACAGAGTAGGTTATCTTCATACAAATGCTCCGCGCGCGGCTTATATGTGTGCGCCATAGTATCTATGCGTCGACGCACGCACACTTTAACAAAATCTCGACCCGTTTCTCAGTGCGCCAGGCAGGGCTAACACTGCACGAGGTTCGCGCGCGCATCACTTTTCGGCACTGTTAAATGAAATAAAAAATGTCTGATAACCGTAGAAGAACGTATTGCTGTGTGTTTGGGTGTCTTAATAATTAATCGATTCTAGAACTGTCTCTGTTCGGATTACCTATTGAACAGGAAAGGTAAGCTAGTCAATTTTCCTAGCATAATATAGTTTGTAGGTACTTGATGATGAGATACCTACTTACTTATTCTTACTCTTATCATTCTTCATAGTTCCTACTCAACCAGAAATGTAATACCTACTGTACTTAAATATTATAAGAAAATGTGATATTGTATTGTTTATTTCACAGTTTATCTGATTTGTTAAGAGCGTGGCCGTGTCGCATTTTTCCATATAAATGTATTCCCAAATTTACTTTCTGAATACTATGTATAGAGCTAAAGTTTATTTTAAGAAGTTAATAATCTTTTTATAAGCTTTTTATTTTTACTAAATTTATAAATTGATAAAATATTCAATCATAATATGCTTTCCATTTCATAAATTTAGATCAAGTAGTGCTGCTTGTTCGAAAATATTAACTAAAAGTAAAAGTGACAACCCTGGGGATCAACGCAAGAGTAGGCTAATAACTCGGCGGGCGGCCTTAGATAACCTACTGTGTTCTTTATACTATGTCTCTATTCTCTAAATAATAATGTTATTTTTTATTAATGAAAATGGTTATTCTTTTATTTAGGTAATAGGAAATTAAAAAAATACCTAACTACCTAAATTTAGTCGAAACGCTTAATTTATTCTGTTCATTATTGTTAAATCGATTGAAAGATGCGACTCACCTTTATGGTTTATTGAAATTGAAAGTAAGTATCGAAAATTCGATACCAGTCACACACAGTACAGTTTTTGGAAAAAAATGCAACGCGAATTTTTTAAAGAAAATCCACTACAGTATGATAATGTATGTGAAAAGAAAATCATGAAAACACATACAAAAACGAATTTAAAAAAGACTGTTGACCACCGATTTTGTAATGGCTATACCATTTTTTTGGTATTATCCAATTTTTTTACCTAAATTATAATTAGGATTTAGTGTTTAGTTGATATATTAGTGCCTTAGCGTAGTTTTATCTCTTTTATAAGTATAAACTGAAAACTAATTATGATAATAGTCTTTTGTATAAAGAAAAAGTAATATTTTTTAATATTTTCCACGGATTTTGGAAGATTTTTACAATCGATCTGGAGTTAATAATGAAAGTATCAAGATTTTTTGTTCGGGAAATCCCCTTTTTATGTTTATGGCGAATTACGGGATTTTGTTTTACAGAAACAATAGATTCGTAGTTATGTTATTTTATCAAAAAAATTATTATCATCTGTAAGTTTTATATGATTTGTTCGCAATTTTTACAGAGATTTCGAGCACTCCCAAATTGCAGTACATATTTATATTTAATGTCGTCCATGCTAAAATTCTTAAAAAGTAATATTTTTTCGCAATTTATAAACATTTTAATTATTTATTATTGGTTTATGATTCAATATTCTTACATATTCCTTTGGTATTGCTAAAAAAAGTCATTCTTGAATGCCATTATATTTCAAAACCCCAATAGACCGCCTCTGGTGTTGCCGGGTATCCATGGGCGGCGCTGATTGCTTACCATCAGGTGATCCGTCAGCTCGTTGACCGGCTTATATCATAAAAAATCTCTGTACAGTATCGGAAGATATTTATATTAACTTAAGTACGAATCTATTGTTTCCTTACCATAACATATACTATCATTGTTTTTATAAAGGGATAAGCAGAACTGATAGAATTATGAAGAAAAATTGGTGTACCATACTTTTATATTATTTTGAAAATAATTTTTTTGTGAAGGTATTGTTATGGTAGAAAGGAAGAGTGTATTATGGTATATTTTATATACGGACCGGCGGAGAACTTAACGGGTTGCCGGGGCTCCGGCTCGAAGGGCAGGAGTAGGAACGGGGTGGTTTTTAATCAATAAGAGTCTGACACTCCTTACCTCACCCAGGCGGGAGCAGTCATTCGATGATTTTCCCCCCTTAAAAAAAAAAAGATATATATTATACACAAATTATAAGACTGCCTGCCTCGTTGGCCGAATGGTCGCAAGTGCGACTGCCGGGCAAGGAGTCTCGGGTTCGATTCCCGGGTCGGGCAAAGTATTACTAGGTTTAAAAAATCTCAGTAGTAGCACGGAGTCTGAAATTTTGCCCTGTATATGGCAATAGGCTCACCCCCTATTACATGGGACTCATAACATAAATAGTGAAAAGTGGGTGATACATTGTACAGTGGCATAATGTGTACCTAAGCCTACCCCGTCGGGGATAAAAGGCATGATGTTATGTTAAGATAACCCGTAATAATGAAATGTACTTTAAACGACCTCTGCTCACCCTTCGGGGCATTACCGAAATGATAACATTGTAACAATAAAAGAAAGCCCTTTTATTCTCCTCTCGTTAAAAACATACGAACTAACAAAGTAATGTATTCAAAAAGTCCCGTAGTTTAAAAAGTATTGCATAATGCATCTTCTGTTGGGGAATTCACCCATTTTTTAAACTTATGTAGTTAAAGACGACTATGTAGTTAATTCTTTTATATACCCTTATCTATGTTTAGTAAAATCAGTTTTAGATCATAATCATTGTTTTTATCAAAATTTTGATTGCAAATATATAGGGACCGTCCATAAATTACGTCACACGTTAAGGGGTATGGAGGGGGTCGACGAAGTGTGACATTGCGTGAAAAGGGGGTGGGAGTCTGTCTGTCCCTATGTGTGCTTAGATCTTTAAAACTACGCAACGGATTTTGATGCGATTTTTTTAATGGATAGAGTGATTCTTAAGGAAGGTTTATATGTATAATACATGCATATTACACCCGTGCGAAGCCGGGGTGGGTCGCTAGTAGGATATAATTTTTAAACGCAGCGCACATTTTTATAATATATTAAGTCTCATCCAATATAGAGCGAGCCTATTGCTCTACATGGACACGATTTTCACATTCGAAATTTAGAAAATTAAATTCATTTTTTGAAAAGATATTGTCGAAGCAGTGCCTTTAGCCAAAAGCCACTTTAGCGCTTGTCTACAGAGAGAGTAGAAAACTAAATGTATGGGGATGACACTGACAAGTGTCAAAATTTACATCAATTCCTTATAATTTGGTTTTCTATTCTACATGTAGACAAGCGCTAAATGGTATTTGGGTACAGCTGCAGAAATTCTTTTGCTTGCTAACGATAACGAATTACGCGACTCTGGAGTCAATGAGAAAAACAAGAATTTCTTATCATTATAATACCTTCATGATTTGTGTATAAATGTATGTATGTACACCACGATGTCTGCTGACCCCTTAATTTTTATATATCGACTGATTTACCCGCAGTATTGTATGAAAGACTGTTTGTATTGTATGCTCTGATCTCTTAAATAAAAAATGGAAATAATTTGAGATAAATAAACAAGTATTATTAATTCTTTAAAAGTTTTGTTTTATTTCATACGCCGTGAAATCTAATGTTATTTATGGTATAAGCCGGTAAACGAGCAGACGGATCACCTGATGGTAAGCAATCGGCGTCGCCCATGGACACCTGGAACACCAGAGGCGTTAAAAGTGCGTTACCGACCTTTTGGGGATTAAGAGTTTGAGGATCGTTGGGGATTCAGGGATTGGGGAGGGGGGTCTCTGTTTTACTTATTTTGGATAATATGGGTTTTTTTAAGGGGGGAAAATCATCGATTGACTGCTCCCGCCTGGGTGAGGGAGTGTCAGACTCTTACTGACTAAAAACCACCCCGTTCCTTCTCCTGCACGTCGAGCCGGAGCCCCGGTTACTTGTCAGGTTCTCCGCGCCATAATATGGGGGGTAGGGGAGTCTAGATGATGATTACGTCATCGGTAGTTATTTCCTTTTTTACACGAATGGCAACCCTCATATTGAAATTATAAATTACAAGCAAATACCGACAAACCGAGCTAGCTTCGAGCCGGAGCAACGGTAACCCATTAGGTTCTCCGCGCCGTACGCTCGGGAGCGGTACCTAGTACCTAGAAGATAAATCTAACATTTTTATATTCATCGACAAACAAACAAAATACTTTAATTCTTCTTTTTGAGTCTGAAGTACAGACTGAAAAATCATGAAGCATTGCGATGTAAGAGTAAGATAAACACACTTTCACATTTATCACAGAACAAAGAAATTAATATTAACATGAAGTATGTAGGTAAATAAGGAAGTAGGTACTCAAAGATTTATTTGCTTGGCAATAATATTAAACAACTAGGTGTTGCCCACGACTTCGTCCGCGTAGAACTAAAATGTGAATTTTAGGATATAAACTTTTTTTGCTTTCAGTTTTCCAAAAACAAAAGTAGCCTATGTTACTCATTAGTACATCAGCATCCTGTCTATAAAAGTCTTGCAAAATCGGTGCAGACATTCCAGAGATTAGCCAGTAGGTACAAACAGACAGACAGACAAAAATTGTAAAATATGTTCTTTATGTATGTGTCTCTGTATCGTATGTATATTCATAATATGCATGTAGTAAAAAGCGGTAATTTTAATATTGCAAACAGACACTTTAATTATTTATCTGTATGCAAACTAAATTAAGTAAAATCGCGGGTCACTCACGTGAATATACTGAGAAAAGAGAGCTGCGCGACGTCGCCGCGACCGCGCACGCTGCTCATGATGAAGAACCCCTCTGTGGTTCGAAACTAGTAGAGCTTTTCTCAGTATATTCACGTGAGTAACCCGCGATTTTACTTAATTTAGTATGTCTCACGATAGTTATTATAATGTATGCAAACTATGTGTTTACGATTTTACAATGACCTCAAAAGGTACACACGGCTATTTGTTATCATTAACTACTTATCTAATAGATACCTATATCAAAGATTAAATAACTTTAAGATACTAGTTTCCGCCTGTGGCTCTACTTCATGTTATTTTATGGGATAAGGGGGCCAAACGACCAGACGGAAATTTTGAACCGTAATTTATAAGACCACTAGCAACTCATGCGCTGCTCGTCTCATATTAATTATACCGTGATGTTTTATAGCCTATAGCCTTCCCCGATATATGGACTATCCAACACAAAAACAATTATTCAATTCCATCCAGCAGTTCCGAATTAGCACGTTGATACAAACGAATTCTTCAGCTTCATAACAAACTAGCTACTTCCGCGCGGTTTCACACGCTCTGCTCAGCTCCTATTGGTCGTAGCGTGATGTTTATAGTCTATAGCCATCCTCGATAAACGCGATATCCAACACAAAAAGAATTATTCAAATCAGACTTGTAGTTACGGAGATTAACGCGTTTAAACAAACAAAAAAAAAATATAATAAGTAGTATAAATAAATATAAAAATATAATATAAAATAATATATGAGGTGAAAATTATCCAATGTTACTTTTTGAAAGGTAAGCTTTCTAATGGTGAAATGTTTTTTATGCAAACAAACAAAGAAATTGTTCTAAAATCTGATATAGACTTACTTATTTATAAGTTGTAATAAACAAGATTCATAGATTCCTATTTCTATCTCAACTGAGATATATTTCTGTACTTGTCACTCCCAGTACATGATCAGGGGATCCACTACACCATAGACTAAAATTATATTGCAACAAAAATATTTCTACTGACTGTGTTGTATGGTGAAGATTGTTTGGATATACATTATCTCTGGTTCAATTCCAGAATTGAGGTGAGTAGTGGTTTTTTTTTTTATTTTTAGCAAAGTAGGCTGAATGTCTGAAAAATGGCTGGTATTTATGTGATAAGGTTATTATCTATTTTTTTTTTCGACAGATTATAATATTCAGTAGCGATCGGGGATAAAAATTGAGTCATAATAATTAAACCATTAACACGTAGATTAATTTATACGTCGTCACCAAAGTGAGCACTGTTTCACTACCTGTCCATTTATTTTCCGTTTTTATTAAACAAAACATGATAATAATCACTACAAAGTATAAAACAAAGTCGCTATCCGCCGTCTGTCTGTCCCTATGTATGCTTAGATCTTTAAAACTACGCAACGGATTTTGATGCGGTTTCTTTTAATGGATAGAGTGATTCTTTCTTAAGGGAGGTTTATAATGTATAATACATGCAGGGTCGCTAGTTTACAATAAAATATAAGTTATAATAGACTGTGTAGTACAGCATAGACAGCAATGCCTTTAAAAATCTTAAAAAAGCAACTTAAAAAATAATATATTCATATTTATATGGCTACACTTAAAAGTCAAAATGCCTCTAGACTAGTCTAGACCATGTAGGTGTGTTCTATAATCTGTAACACTTATAGAATAAGGTAAAGTACTATTTTTTACATTGTTTACTTAACTATAGTGCCAGTTTGTAATAATAGGCAAAAACCCATGATCAGATTTTTTTATGGCATAAGCCGGTAAATGAGCAGACGGATCACCTGATTATAAGCAATCGGCGTCGCCTATGGACACCTGGAACACCAGTGGCGTTACAAGTGTGTTACCGGCTTTTTGGGGATTAGGAGTTTGAGGATCGTTGGGGATTCAGGGATTGGGGAGATTGGGGAAGGGGATAGTTGAGCCTCCGGTAACCTCACTCACACGATGAAACACAACGCAAGCGTTACTTCACGTCGGTTTTCTGTGAGGCCGTGGTATCACTCCGGTCGAGCCGGCCCATTCGTGCCGAAGCATGGCTCTCTCACACTTAAAAAGTTAAGTCTACAATTTAATGTTAATAAAGTTGTTTACAGTGGTCCAAAGATTTTTTTCAGCTTGAGAGCATCATAAGTGATCATTTACAAAATACTTTAGTTCAGCGCATTTTGAAGTATTTTTTAAACTAAACCAATATTTCAATTATTGGCACAATACCACTCTGTTATGAAAAGTAGGTATCTAATCTTTATTTACCTGACCTTCCAAACATGAACCCTTACTCACTTTCTCACTTATATACACGCACACGCGCGCGCGCACACTCTCAAATACACACATATTCATACACAGTCACACTCATACCTACATAGTACACAATTATGGTTAGGGACCCGGGCCTTACGACACAGGAAATCCTAGTGTGAGGTCCAGGATACAACAACATTGTAATATTTTTTCTGAAATACCTAAACATTATTCTTGACGGAATGATTGGGGCGGTGGCTGGACAACTGGCTGCCGCGCAACGTGACGCGGGTTCGAATTCCGCACGGAACAACTCTTTGTGTGATTCACAGATTGTTGTTCCGGGTCTGTGTGTCATGTGTATGTGAATTTGTATGTTTGTAAACGTACACACGACACAGGAGAAAATCCTAGTATAACGCAACGCCTAAAATAAATCTTAAAAATCATTCTTTACCTCCTTTAAAATCAGATATTAGAGTACCTATATCTTTTCTTCCAAATAAAGTTGGCAACCCTACGCGGCACTTAATGGTGTCTAATGTTTGTTTATGTATGAAATCAAAAGATATTATGGTTTTTGGCACTTACACCCGAATACTGAAAGACTACTCAATTTTGTTTTAAGTATCGTGCCGTCTCTGTCGTTTCACAAAGAATTTATAGAGACAGAACTATAGTTAAGCGCGACTTACAATTGAGTGGTGTTTGAGTATTTGGGCATGAGTAATTTATTTTGTACATTTACATATCATTATTTTATTTTTATATTTGATGGGCCGACGTTTGACCACTATCTCGCCTGGTGGTAAGCGATGATGCGGTCTACGATGGAGCACGTCGTCCCATAAGCAACCTATTCACTCGGGCCTTGAAGACACCCAGGTTTATTTATACCCTTCAGGAAATACAGACTCTAGCAAAGAATTCCACTTTTTTTATTTTATTTTGATTTTATAGTTCCAATCTGAGCAAAATTCTAATTAGGTGCAAAACCTTTTAAAAACCACAATATTTTTAATATTATACTCCAAAAAAGCCACAATACATTCAAAAGGTCTATACTTACAGATAAATAAAATTGTAGTGTATGTTTGTAATATTAAAATAACCGCTTTTTACTACATGCATATACCAAAAACATACCAAAATATTTTTTATAATTACAATGTTTGTCTATTTGTACTGGCTAATCTCTGGAATGGCTGGACCGATTTTGCAAGACTCTTATTGGCAGGTAGCTGATGTAAGTACTAAGGAGTAACATAGGCTACTTTTATTTTGGAAAATTCATATTCTAAGTCGCTGACAACACCTATAGTTTAATATAAACCAATCCAAACTCACTAACTCGGAAACCAAACAAAAAAAAATTAAAAAAAAAATAAATAAAAAAAAAATCTTTTCTAAGTAATATCTTATCTTAAGTAATATAAACTGAGTACTGTACAAAGGGAAGCTTCTTTTTTCTCTACATGTTCTGTAACCCTAGCTCTTGGTAGGGAATTCCCCTATTAAAGAAATATGCTTTGACGCAGTACATTGGCAAGTGTTCGTATACCTGTTATTTTTACATGCTTTCATATAACTTGCTATGTATGTATATATGTGTGTGTGTGTGTGTGTATGAAGTAGAATCTTGTGCAGATGCAGATTTTAAAGCAGATATCTTCAATGCATTGAACTAAAATTTTGTATAGTTTGCATGACCTGTTTAGTTTGCATGACCATAAATGCTAAGCAGCATATAAGTTTTTAATATTAGTATTTAATGTTGTAATTTTACAACAGCAAAAATGTAATTCCTTCCTGTTTATGTCATTATTTATGACTTGATCTATTAAAATTATTTTTAAAGTAATTTTAAGTTTATTTTTCTACTTAAGTATATAGCTTTTAAATGTAAAATTACAAAACAAATGTATGTTTTAGATTTCAAACATACAGGTACATTAATGTTGAAATATTTCCTTCTATCAACTGTTGAAAAGATTTTTTTATTAAAAATAAATATCTACCCTAAATGAGATGAACTGGACGCCTATGAAAAGGATTGGCCACAGAAAGCTATAAAGAGACTAGTGGAAGGAGGTTAGGGAGGCCTTTGGCCTGCAGTGGGACAACCATGGCCAAAAAAAAAAACAAAATAAATACCTAACCTAGTCTCATAACTGGAGCATTGCACTGTTAATTTGGTATCTACGTTTTTCATTCAATTATCTAAACTATGTACAGTTCCACTATTTCTTTAACATTTTGAAGTTCTTTTCATACATTTTTATCTTAGGTTTACGTTTTAGGTTGAATTTACTGATTCAAAATTTAAAACGTAATAAGAATAAGTAATCGTAAAACTTAGCTATTATATTATATAAAAGATGGAGTTCAAAACTTGATTCTTTCTTGAATAAAATATATCAAAGCAATGTATATTTTCTTTTTAAAAAGTTTTTAAATTATTAAACTTTTTAGAACTTTATCAAAAATCAAAATATTAAAGGAAAGCTAACTTACAATAAGATCGAATACTTGTAGAAGAAAAGAAAAATAAAAATATAGAAACTAATCAGTAAATTATAAAATACCATGAGTATTGAGGTCCATAAAATAAACTAATCATCATTAATTATTTGTGTTTATTATTCAACCACAAGTTGCTTAAATAGTTCCTCTTTGAACTTTATATTTTTTATTAGTTCAAAAAATACTTGTACATTAATAAAACAACCAGATCTAAACTGTATCAACTTCAAAGCATTTTTTGAATAAAATCAATGAAATAAAAAAAATAAAATTTAAAGAAGTTAAATAAAATCAGACATTTAACGAAGTTAGTATTCTGAACGCACTTCAAAACAAGTACCAAGGCCAAGGTTGATGCTCCCACGCGTTCCTTTACAAGCAAAAATCGTAAAAGTCAAACTGAAAAATATAGTGGGAAAAAATATTATTAATGTGAATATCAACGTAAATATATTTGCAGTAGATTAGAAACATATTTTGTGTATTTTTAACTAATAGCAAAATCACTTATAAAATTATTTTATTTCGTTAACTTTGAAAATAGGTCAAGGAAACAAAGTTGGAACGGAACGTTCTGGGGAATGCCGCAGCATGGAAAGTTCTGGGGAATTTTAATAATTGCGATACGGACCCGATACGACATGATTACGATAATACGTTTTGATTAATTAATATTCTTCAAGAACCATTTTGTATGAACAATATTTTTATTAATATAATGTTAATGTTATACAATAGTTTATTTGTACCTACTTATGAAAGTAATCATTCAAAAACAATATCTACGTCGTTTTAACAATTCAATAAAATAAATGTCTACCAATCATGTTTTAAATAAATATAACAAGCCGAAGTGGGAAAAGAATGAGCCTTAGTAAATAAATCAATTATTGATCAGAAAGTAAAACATTATGACAAGTATAAATATTTGAATGACGACAGGAAGGAAAAGAAACAAAATACAATAACGTAAATGATGTCATTAAATCGGTTTGAATAAACAAGTCGCAATAACGTCGTATCGTATCGCAGTCGTACAGCGTGATGTAACCTAATATCCAACACATAGGTACATGCTTTATAGGTAAACGTCACAATCGGGGGGTTACCCCAGTGCTCAAACTTGTTATTTATTTCAAAAAACCATGAATATGGTTCGTACAGCTTACTATTGCGCATTCAAACTCTAGTGTTAACGATAACAAACAGTGACAACATTAAAATAAGTGTAAAAAACAATACAAAAGTGTGAACAATGGCTACGGAAGACGCGAAACCTATAACTGTGAAAAAGATACCTCTAATACTGAACAGGAAGATTATAATTAAAAAAGGCATCAAGTCAATAGGGAAGAACATAAAAGTGGTGAAATCGTTGCAGAATTCGTTTCAAGAGGATGTGATTTATACGTCTAAAGAAGGTGATTTCATGGCGGGGGAAGCCCGCAGTATGACGATAGTCAACCGTCTAAATGTATTGACTAAGGCTTGTAAAACTATTGCGAGGTGTCACAGCCACACAGGACAGTTGTATGAGAAGACCTCTGAAGAAATAACTAAGTTAATCGGTCAAAGTAATTACGATTTATTATTTAGTTCCCTGTGCTCAATTTTAAGTCAGGAATTGAAGATTCGAAGCATACACTCCTTGCTGACTGTTCCTAAGAATACAAATTCAGCGTCTTGCCAAACAGAATTCAGTGATGCGAGTTATACGGTGAATAAAAACTATGTAGAAACAATTTCGCAGACTCACGAGACTTGCTTAAGTGGTTTCACAAAGAAAACTAAAAGACGGAGCCGCCGAATGAACTTAGCCCCTCAAGTTGTTACGGATTCACCGAAGGAAGTCAAGAAGCCACGTCGAATAATAATATCTCCAGATAAATTTGCAGATTTCAAAGAAGAGATTGTTAAGACCGAGTCCTCGCCAGAAGTTAATTTGCCCGAACTTGGGTCTGTGTTTGACGAAGACTCTAATTCGGATAACAGTATGGGACGGTTTTCTTCATTGTCTATTAAAACGACATCAGATTTAATGGATAATCCGTTAAATATTATTAGTAACGTTGATCGTCATACGAGGGACATTAATAATGAAAGTAAACCATGTGGTGTTGCGGAACCATTTAGAATATTCAACTTAAATTCTCCTGAGAGTCCTGGGGATGAACGGATACCGTTCGACTTAAAAGATATGTTACGTCACGTGCCACCAGAACAACGGATGAAGCTGCTACTCCAACAAGGTTTAATGGACTGGAAATATTGTCTAACGATAGACCAAGACGGTCATTTGTGAGTATTCAATTAATTTTATTTAATTAATTTTGTTTTTCACTTTTAAAAACCCAAGAGCCGACGTGTGAATGTGATGGAACTTAAAGACTAATCTGTATGGCATGGGGCAAAAATTTAATTGTGTTATAAGTCTGTATTTACTGTGGATATTCTTTTCAGCATTATTTTACTACTTAATTCATTACATAGACCCTTGTCAAACATGAGATTTTTTGAAAACTCTCAGTAGTAGCACGGAGTATGGCAATAGGCTCACCCCCTATTACATGGGACTCATAACATAAATAGTGAAAAGTAGGTGTTACATTGTGTACGTGCACCCTGCATTACGAATTTATGTTATACAATATCCTATATTAAGATAAGTCTTATTAACAAATCCTGAAAAATTGATTATAATATATTCCAAAGATAAGTAAATGCAGATAAAATTAAGTAAAAAGATGTTAACATTTCTTTAGTTACCTAAAAATGTACATAGCATTATAACAGCACTCCTTTTACCCCGAAGGGGTAGGCAGAGGTGCATATTATGGCACTTAATGCCAGTGTACAATGTAACACCCACTTTTCACTATTTATGTTATGAGTTCCATGTAATAGGGGTGAGTCTATTGCCATATACCGGACACAGTTCCACACTCCGTGCTACTACTGAGAATTTTTTTATTAAAAAACCCAGTGATACTTGAAAAACCTACAAATCTATTTTTAATATTTTAAATTTTCCTTGTATTGTGTGAATTCTATCGTTTATTTTATCTGTTTTAAAAGATAAACTTTAATCTATTTTTTATCAATGTAATGACCATCCTATGACAGTCCATTGCCGGACTATAAGCCTCCTCTACATAAAAGGGCTTCTCATATCTATGCTTAGAATACAGGTGGGATATTGCAGTATAAAAGGTTCAGGTTTATCAGAGAGCGCTGCTGCCCGGTCTCTGTCTAATGTAGTCCCCTCGTCGAGTCTTATTGTGATTGGATCACCTTTCACGAAGGTGTATTCATTCATTCATTCATACATTTTGGTGAGTGTGTAGGGGAATTGCACAACTTTTTTAGTATTGCCCCACATTAGGGTTTTCTCCTGTGTCGTGGGTGCGTTTACAAACATACAAGTTCACATACACAATGGCACCCAGACCCGGAACAACAATTTGTGGATCACACAAAGAGTTTTTCTGTGCGGGAATCGAACCCGCGGCACGTTTCGCGGCAGCCAGTCGCTTAGCCACCGCGCCAAGTCCTTTCCATCATCGTATCACAAGACAATCGACGAAGCGTCACCGATTCATGGTAGATGTCCCACCCACACGCACGAAGCGCTTCGCTTCCTTGTGCGTACTGCTAAGGAGTGGAATTCGTTGCCAGAGTCTGTATTTCCTGAAGGGTTTAACCTGGGTGTCTTCAAGGCCCAAGTGAATAGGTTGCTTATGGGACGACGTGCTCCATCGTAGACCGCATCATCGCTTACCACCAGGCGAGATAGTGGTCAAACGTCGGCCCATCAAATATAAAATAAAATTAGCGCCTCCGGGTAACCTCCCCCACCCGTCTGCTGTTGTTTCACGTCATTGTCCTGTAAGGCCGTGGTATCAGTCGTAGGACATTTCTAGGTCAAGTTCACCTTCGCTTTATCATCATCATCGTACAATCAACCACGTACTATCCACCGCCCCCCACAGTCCTCCCCCAATGGCTACACACCGCGAGGTTAGAAGCGACATGCATACAGGGACTGTCGCAGACCTTTATTTATTTATATCCAACACAAAAAGAATTATTCAAATCAGACTTGTAGTTACGGAGGTTAGCGCGTTCAAACAAACAAACAAAAAAACAAACTTTTCCACTTAATATTATAGTACTAGCTACTTCCACGCGGTTTCACTCACTCTGCTCGTCGCCTATTAATCGTAGCGTGATATTTTATAGCCTATAACCTTCCTCGATAAATGGGCTATCTAACACAGAAAGAATTTTTCTAATCGGACCAGTAGTTTCGGAGGTTAGCGCGTTCAAACAAACAAAAAATCAAACTATTCAGCTTTATAATATTAGTATAGATTTCCTTTATTTATTTCTATACTTGATTTATATATTTTTAAATATTTGGTTATATACTAGTCAAAACAAAATAAGGGCCACTTGTTATTTTTAACAGCGGCAGCGATAATTTATTTTTTCTTCGTACTCAAGTAGCTGAATGGTTATTACAGCGTTACCTTATTTGTTTACAAACATTTATTTAAGTGTTCTACAGGCATAACTCTGTGAAGTGGGCAGTTTTTGATAATTTATTGTACCCACTTGATTTTACCCGATTTTAAGATGGATTTTAAGTCAGTCAAACTGACGATTCTGTCAAGAACAGTTTAGTTTTGTTTTACTTCTGGCTGAGTTATTTCTTTAACAAAGATATGCCGAGAATCCGACGACATATGGACTTACCAACCGTAACTAGGGCCGTAACATTACTTCAAGAAGGCCATTCGCAGCGTTCTGTTGCGATGCAGCTGGGGTTTTCTCGGCGAGCAATTCAGAATGCTTGGAATCGATTTCAAGAGACTGGGAGACTAACCAGGAGACGGGGATCTGGCAGAAATCGAGCAACTACCGCACAGGAAGACCGCTACATACGTTTGACTGCGCGCAGAGAACGCTGCATCACAGCCCGTTCCTTACAAAACCGTTTGCGACAGGCTACGGGTACACGTGTTAGTGATCAAACCATTAGAAATCGGTTACACGAGGACCAGCAGTTCTCTAGGAGACGTGTAGTGCGGATACCATTGACAAGTGCTCATCGTGCAAACCGATTATCGTTCGCAAGGCAGCATCTGGCATGGGATATGAGTGAATGGAGCACAGTATTGTTTACGGATGAGTGCAAAGTAAAATTTTTTAGTGATGACCGTCGCATCAGGGTCTGGAGGCGTGAAGGTGAGCGATTTTCGGATGCTTGTATCCATGAAAGTGACAGATTTGGGGGCCCTAACGTTATGGTGTGGGGAGGAATCTCTACATCAGGTAGAACTGAGTTGATAATTCTCAACGAAGGCACAATTACAGCTCAACGTTACATCGAGGAGGTCATAAGACCTCATGTGGTCCCATATGCACAAAGAATCGGCGCAAGATTCCGTCTGATGCACGATAATGCTCGCGCTCATACAGCTAGGGCCACTAGAGAAGCTATAGAGGAGGCTGGTATACAGGTGTTGCCCTGGCCTGCAAACAGTCCGGATCTCAATCCCATTGAACACATGTGGGATTTACTCAAACGCAACGTTCGAAGCACAAACCAACCCGTGCACAATGAAAGACAGCTAATAAACATTTTAAAATCAAGCTGGGAACAAATTCCTCAAGAAACAGTGGTACACTTGGTGGAGAGTGTACCATCCAGGCTTCAAGAGTGCATTAGAAAACGAGGAGGGCATACTAAATATTGAGGAGTTACAATTCAACCAATATCTGATTTGTTTTTCTTTTTTCATTTAATTTTATTTCATACGTTTTGCTTGCAAAAATGTTAGTTTTTCAGAAAAAATGGTATTTTATTTTTTTGGAATGTGGCCTTCATCATTTTGTGCTGTTAATAATAAAAAACAGTTAATTTATCAAATCTAATCATTAATCAACCCTTAAACCTCAAAATTTCATGAGGAAACTATAAAAACGTGGTGGCCCTTATTTTGTTTTGACTAGTATATAAAAAAAAAACATTTAAAAATATAAAAAGCAGTAGCCCACCAGTAACGGGAGAAATCCAAGCTACCGGTGGTCAGGGCTCCAGAGAAAGGAATTTCCGGACAATACGCGCCGTGTCCAGAAGTACTGCTTTCTGCATCAGGCCCTTGACCCAACCATCTAACGCTAGCCTACTCAGATGTTGGTCGAGGCTTTTAGCAAAGAGTATAGATTAGTATCGATTATTATTATTATATTATTACATTGTTTATACACCTTATACCTACGGGGAATTACTCTTGTGGTAATATTATGTAATTTCGTATTTTGTTTCATTATCGGGCACAACATAAAACAATCGAATTTATCAGTTTTGAGTCATGTAATTTATTTAGTACCTACTTATCGATATTTTTTTACGGAAAATGCTTTCTGTGTTCTGAAACAACTTGTTATTAACAAGCCAATCACAGGCTTTGATTTCTTAATCTTTAAATGATGTCCAAAAGGTCGGCAACTCAGATTGCTAGCCATCAGGTGATTCGTCTGCTCGTTGACACGCCACAACTTATTATAGAATAGCTGGACCGATTTGGCTGTTTTTTTTTTTGTTGTATCGGGTGACAATTTTCGGCGGCATCTGGCCTGGGTAGCGCACACCGTTAAGCGTGTCTTTGCATTGTTCTTACATATGCGTACAGTATTGAAATATGTATCAGAGACATTGTAGAACATACTTTTTTTTAAAAAGAGTAACGAATGGAGTTTCTTGCTCGTTCTTCTCCATTCGAATCTACATTTTGTAATGAGCACCTAGCTTCACCTAGTTTCACTGACGGACTGACTGACAGACTATTATTTATTTTGTATTTGTTGACGTTTCAAAAGTACCAAACTATGGTTTAATTGAAATAAATGCTTTGACTTTGACTTTGACATAGGTCAAACTGAGAGTCTCCTGTTTTTCTCTTTGCAGTCGGTTAAAAATATCATCTTTTAAATGGCGCCCAATACATAAGCCCCACTTTTGGCAAACGCCTTGAAGATTATTATTTACAATCGAATATGAATTTTAGACCGCAACGTTTTTTGTTTCAATTTTTCAAAATAAAAGTAGCCTATGTTACTCCTTAGTAAATCAGCTACCTGCCAATAAAAGTCTTGCAAAATCGGTGCAGACATTCCAGAGTTTAGCCAGTACAAACAGACAGACAGACTAAAATTGTAAAAAAATGATATTTTGGTATGTGTATGTGTATCGTAGGTATGTATATTCACATGCATGTAGTAAAAACCGGTTATTTTAATACTAGCTTTTACCTGCGGCTACGCTCGCGTCACAAAACGGTAAAAAGCCAATGTGACATATACCAATACACACAGCGCCATCTATACCAATACTTTTGTTTTCCCTCGGGAATATCAAATTTTTCCGGGATTAAAAGTACCCTATTATTTAATTCGGCCTTCTAACTTTACGTATGCAAAAATTCAAAGCAATAGGTTTAGTAGTTACGGCGTTAAAGTGGAACAAACAAACAAACAAACTCACTTTCCGATTTATAATATAAGTAAGGATTACAAAAAGACACTTGTATTTTATGTATCTTTAGGTATGAACTTGTTTACTTTGTAAACAAACAAAAATACGTTTTTGTTTATCACATAACAGCGATGAGTTTTTATCAAAAATTATTCGTTTATCATTTATAATTTATATCAAGGAAACAGTTGGTCATTGAAGTATACAAAGTAATTTCGAATTACGTAAAATGTACCTACATATTTCAATGTCATTATGCGAATTCCATTTTGTTACATAATTGGGATGATGACAGGGTATGAAAATTTAAAATCTAATTAGTCCGTCAGTTAGGTAATGAAAAAATATTAGACACGTATTTTTTTATTTTGTCGTATAATAAAACAATACTTTGATAAAACGAATCAAAGTTTAGGATTGGGGGCTAAAACGTCATTTCTACGTATGTAACGCGGTACACCGATTTAGGTTTGTGTCGAACGCACGCGCGCTACTCTAGTGGCAACGTGCCACCACACTATTTCCCTTCCCCCGCTTCCCCGCCACTGACCGCTCGACGCTAGAACAACGAGTCCCGCGCCGGAGCCGCGACGCACGCCCATATTTGTGCCGCGAATATTCTTTGAGTTTTTTTGTATTATTGTGCAACTTTGTTTTATATTTAGTTTATTTCCAATATATACAGTTTACAGTAATTCGTGTGTCGAACGTTATTTCACGCCCCTGAGAACCCACCACCAAGAACAATCATCTTCATCAACTATATTACAGTGACGCCCAACTTGCGGCCACGAACGAACTGTGCATAAAAACTCAAAGTTACAACAAGTTCTAGTGTTCCTATCGTGCAAACACATATTGTGAACTCTCTCCGATAGTGCAATCACACGAAAACTATTGTAAAACCAGTGCAAATACGAAAGTGAAAACACTTGGGCGAGTCCATTTTCCGCGTGCCGCCGGTTGCGTCTGTAGGTATATACCTACCGACTCGTTGAAGCTACCATCCTAAAAATCATCACCCGTGCTCATCGAGCGAGTAACAGTTGGAATTGCCTGTTATCATGCCGCCGAAGAGAAGAACTGGAAGAGATGAGGGATCGGATACCGACACAGATGTCGAGATAAACAGAACCGTGATTTCGTCCCCGAATATTACAATGTCGGAGGATATGCTAAATACCCTTGTCTCTAACATCACTAGGAGTCAAGTGGAAGCAAACAGAGTTCTGATTGAGAGTATTTTGGCGGGAAACAAAAACCCGCTGATTACGTCATCGCCGCGCGCCGAAGCCGCCGACGCACACACGCATGCGCCGCGCGCAGGTAACTTCGCGAAATGCACGGCGCGATTTAACGGATCATCGAGGAACGCGGATGAGCTCGAAGCATTTATCGAGGCCATCGAAGTCTACCGCGACTGCACCAACGTCAGCGACGAGCACGCGCTGCGCGGCCTCCCGATGCTGCTGGTGGGCGAGGCCGCCGTCTGGTGGCAAGGAGTGAAGCCGTCGGTCACGTCGTGGACCGACGCCCTACAACGACTTCGAGGGATGTTTGGAGTGCCGCGACCCGGTTATAAAATACTTCGAGACATTTTCGCTACCGAACAAAATAGTGAACGGGCCGACGTAGTTATTTGTAAAGTGCGCGCTTTATTATCAAAATTACCGTACGTAGTACCGGAGGTAATGAAGTTGGACATTGTATACGGGTTGTTAGATCGTAGGATTAGAAAACGCGTGTGTCGTGATTCCTTCGACGGGCTGGAGCAACTCATCACCAAAGTCAGGTTAGTCGAGGAGTCACTGGCGGAGGTAAGTTCCCCCATTTGTAATAATAATACGAGTTCTGTTGACTCGTGCGCCGCGCGTGACCGTTCTGACACAAACCCGAGTCTTAAGCTTTCGAAAACCGTCGCCGAACCCGTAAGTTCGAAATCGTCATGTAGCGCGAGTTCTTTAGTAAGTTTACGTGATGCGGCCGTGTTAGGTCAGGCCTCCACGTCTAATGTAAAGAATAATAGTGACGTACGAAAACGTACGCGACCGAAGTGTAGTTATTGTAAACTTTTCGGGCATTCAGTTGATAACTGTCGTAATAAGAAGGAAGATACTTCTAATAATAATAATAACACTCAGTTACGTTGCTACGGATGTGGCCAGCTGGGAGTAGTGCGCTCAAAATGCGATAAGTGCAAAAGTACAGCCGACTCAAGTAAAGTAGATTTTTGCAGTACTTACATTGTAGGCGTGAGTGATAATGATACACAACCGCTTATAAGTATTGAGGTCGTTGACCGTAAGGGTGTGGCCATACTCGACACGGGGGCCACACATTCTATCGCGAGCCCTACGCTGCACGCTTTGCTCGTTAAAGCTGGCGTGATGTTTAGGACGGTCGTACGTACCGTAGGTCTTGCCGACGGGTCTCAGCAGAAACGTACCGCGCTTGAGTGTGACGTCGACGTCATATTAGGAAAACGCGTGATACCCACTACGTTTATGGTGCTACCGAATGCACAAACGAGGACGCTGTTAGGTAGGAATTTTATTATGAAAGCGAATATCCTGTTGGATTTACCACAGTGCAGCTGGCGTTTTAACGACGAGTCGAGTTGGCATCTGTTTGCCGCCAGCCCCGCTTTACCTACCACTGATAGCATGGAGCCGACCGCGCTGACGGTTGACCAGAGGGCAAAGTTAACTGCTTCTCTGTTGGATATAACTAACCGCTCCGCAAAGGAAGAACATTCAGCCGATTACACCCGGCTTCGATTAAAGTCTGACGCGAGCCGGTATCGTTGGGCATCTACTCTCGTAGCACCTTCAATGCAGGGGGAGGGCCCGGAGGAACGGCCCACCGTCATGAGTTTTACTCCGTACTTACGACGTACGTCAAACGCGCCGTTTGACGCTCGTAAATTCCGTGAAAAGAACCGAGTTAGCGAGAAACGTAGCTCTGGAAAGAAACGTCACCCTGCGCCGGAATATTCCGCAGGAGCCGGAGATCTGCTTTTAAAAACCCAGGGCAGCGACGATGCGCCCCGTGGACAGACTCCGAGGTCTAAAACACGTCGTAAACTACATAGTGGCGAGAATTCGGGTAAGTACCGCGTAGGCGCGGAAAACCCAAGCGATTTTTAGACTGACCAAGACGCGAGGGCGCTATGTCTAGGTCAGAGGGGGAGGATGTAACGCGGTACACCGATTTAGGTTTGTGTCGAACGCACGCGCGCTACTCTAGTGGCAACGTGCCACCACACTATTTCCCTTCCCCCGCTTCCCCGCCACTGACCGCTCGACGCTAGAACAACGAGTCCCGCGCCGGAGCCGCGACGCACGCCCATATTTGTGCCGCGAATATTCTTTGAGTTTTTTTGTATTATTGTGCAACTTTGTTTTATATTTAGTTTATTTCCAATATATACAGTTTACAGTAATTCGTGTGTCGAACGTTATTTCACGCCCCTGAGAACCCACCACCAAGAACAATCATCTTCATCAACTATATTACACGTATAAAATGTACATAGAAGTGACGTCACGCGACATTTCAAATCAATATATCGTCGAAAGTATTTGTTTCTGTAAGAAATTAAAAAATACGTGTCTAAAGATTTAAACTAATATACCAGACGGACATTAAAATACAAATTAGGCATCTACCGTATTCTTTTAAACGACAGACTTATCACCTGATGGTAAGCTAGTAGCGCCGCCCATAGACACCCGCAACACTTTTTTTAAGGGGGTAAAATCATCGACTAAGTGCTCCCGCCTGGGTGAGACGGAAGGGAGTGTCAGAGAGTGTCAGAGAGTGACAGAGTCCTGCACGTCGAGCCGGAGCCCCGGTTACCCGTTAGGTTCTCCGCGACACCCGCAACACTAGAGGAGTTACTATTGCGTTGTTCGCGTTTTGGGAGGAGTTAGGACCTCTGGCCACCTCACTCACATGACTGTGGTAGTGTCCCGTCGGTGTACTGTGAGGCCGTAGTATCACTCCGGTCGAGCCGACATAGCAGTGCTGAAGTATGGCCCTCCTATACAAAAATCGTCACACATAAGAACCGACTAAGGGATGTAGTCTCTTCTCTGTCGTTTCGCTCTTGCCAGAGCGGTCACATTGAGGCGGCCGTATTTGTGTCGGAGGCTGATACAGCTTTCCTCATGATCTCCCGCCATCTCTCCCTGTTTGTGGATTGTCTGGGAAGGGATGGAGTACTGATGATGAAATTGTATTTCTTCAAATAGGCTATAAAGTAACTCTTTTACACGCCAATCTTTTAAACTATTATATAAAGCGGAAGAATTTGTTTTTTTGTTTGTTTGTTTGTTTGAACGCGCTTATCTTCGTAACTACAAGTGTGATTTGAATAATTCTTTTTGTGTTGGATAGTGCATTTATCGAGGATGGTTATAGGCTATAAAACACCACGCTACGACCAATAGGAGCTGAGCAGAGCGTGTGAAACCGCGCAGAAGTAGCTAGTCTTTAAATAACTAGATGAGGGCGGGCATTTCCTAACTGCCTTCTAAACTTTGAAGTCATTGCCTTTTTTAAAGTCAAGGATGTTTAATTGAGACCGGACAGCAGGGCTCTCTGATAAACCTGAACCTTGATCTGCAACCCGCCAGAACCTGAAGCTATGGCAAACCTCTTTTCAGCATGTTGTTTTTTCTAGACCTATCCACGTGGCTGTGCTGACGAATGATGTAGACCTGCTCAGACGTCAGTGCTTAGTGCTGAAGATGAGAGGGTCTACGGTGGACCTGCTTGCTGACGGAACGGTGAGATAACTCATTTATTTATTCATTTGCTTTTGTAAAAAGTATCCTATGTGTTACGAGCAATAGGCTCACCCCCTATTACATGGGACTCATAACATAAATAGTGAAAAATGGGTGTTACATTGTACAGTGGTATAATGTGCTCCTCTGCCTACCCCTTCGGGGATAAAAGGCGTGATGTTATGTTATGTTATGTCCCTTCAGCCGTTTTGACATAATTGAGTAACAAATATACAAACAAACTTCAAAACATTCTCATTTATAATATTAATAACTGTAATAATATGATAACTTACTAACAAATCGATAAGAAGATTGGAAAAAACGTAGCGATAGTATTACGTTCTTAGGTATATGAGTATTTTATAACATAACTAGCGGACCCGACAGACGTTGTCCTGCATATAATATAATAATAGGTATAGATAAATAACAGCAGCTTTGCAGCAATTGCAGCGCCATCTGCCGGGCTGATTTGTGAATGTAAACCATCCAGGGTGCCACTCAAACGCGTACAAAAAAATTCATTTAAATCGGTCAAGCCGTTTAGGAGGAGTTCAATGACATACACACGTACAGCAGAATTATATATATGTATAAACTAGCGGACCCGACAGACGTTGTCCTGCATATCCACTTGAATGTATAAGCAAAAATTCATTCAAATTAATTCAGTCGTTTAGGATAAATAACCTAAACATCGACTGCAGCGCCATCTGCCGGGCTGAAATTATATTAAATTCACATTGGTACTTGCCGTTGGTAGATTTCGAGACCGCGCCCTCGTGCATGAGAAGGGGGCGTCTTAAACCTCCGGGCCACCACGATCACTGACTATTACTTTGCATTATATACATATATAGCTAGATTACTTTACCTGCAGTATTGTTAGATAAGGCTTGTTTTCTAGCATTGTGTTGAAAATGCAATACTTTATGTACTGACCAAATATTAACTTATGTATGAGTCTTTATATATAAAGCATCTAACCTACATGTATTATCGAAATAAGAAAATCTATTTTAATTGTGGGAGAGCCACGCTTCAGCACGAATGAACCGGCTCGACCGGAGTGATACCACGGCCTCACAGAAAATCGAAGTGAAACAACGCTTGCGTTGTGTTTCGTCGCGTGAGTGAGGTTATCGGAGGCCCAATAACCCCAAATCCCTAATAATCCTCAAATTTCTAATCCCTAAAAGGCCGGTAACCAACTTGTAACACCTCTGGTGTTCCAGGTGTCCATGGGCAACGCCGATTGCTTACCATCAGGTGATCCGTCTGTTTGTTTACCGGCTTATCCTATAAAAAACCTACACATAAACGTAACTACTGAAAATATTACCATTAGTATTTAATACTCTCGGGGAATTACCTCGCATTATATGTAAAAGGTCAAGAGAGTGGAACTACATTCATAATGTATGTTTATCACGTACATGTACACATGTTTATATATATAAGGAAAACATCGTGAGGAAACCTGGACTTATAATATCCAAATATAAGTTTGAAATCGCCAACCTGCATTGAGGAAGTGTGGTGATTAATCCTCAAACCTCCGTGAGAGGCATTTGCTCAGCAGTGGCCACTTATAGGCTGATGATGATGATGTATGAATGATACAGGCTGGTGCTGAAATTCAGCGATGGTGATGAAGCGAGAGGTATGTCAAAATCGTGGCATTTGGCCTTCTAATGTCTCTGTCTACCGCAATGGGAGACATGCGTGTGTATAGGGTAATATACATAGGCGTTTGTTTAGTTAAACTGGAAATGAATTCTGTCATACGTTTTCCGTTTCACTTGCTATATTAACTCGTCGAGTACCGGTTTTATAGACACAATTAAAGAACAATAGGTCGCGGTCACCGGTGACCGCTTGGTGTTTGACAGTTTAAACGAGGAAATGTATATATTTTTGAGCGGGGAAATTCGTCCAAAGGCCTTCCTGCCTTAGGTGAGGCGAGAGAGAGTGTTAGACTCTTACTGATTAAACACCACCCCGTTCCTACTTCTGCCCTCCAAGCCGGAGTCCCAGTTAAGTCCTCTGCAGCTCAGCATTAGGCATCTGCTTCACTGGACTCCATCTGTGGTGGTCTGATGGCTCCTTGATGTGCCTGACTATGATTTTCTACCGTGTCCTGTGTGCGTTTTGTGATGTATATACACAGGGTCTCATCCATACCTAAAACAACAATTTGTGGATCACATACAGAGTTGTTTCAAACAGGAATCGCATATCTCTATTATAACATAACTGACAAAAATCAACATGACTTTTAACATACGCCCCTCTGCCTCCCTCTCAACGAAATTGACGTTTATATGTATGTTTTAAGCTAAAACAATTGCAGTGTACTTGATAACAGCTTTAAATAAAAAAACCTGATAGGTACATCTGTATCAACAATAATATTTCATTCCATATAACTTTAGTCAGCCATTCAATTAGGGGCATTCCCTTACCCAATCGTAAACAATATGTTTAAATAGGTACCTATAATGTTCCTGCAAATATAACAATAAGAGGAAAGAAATATAGAGCGATTCTAAGAAAAATACCGCCTCCACAGGAGTTTAGGGAAACCCTCTGCACTGGAGTATAGGGAAATCCTCTCTCAGCTCTCATCTTCACTCCTCGAGGAACATGCATGTTCCAGTTTCCCAGGTCCAGTAGTTTAATTTTCTAGTAGGGGAATCTAGGTCCCACCTAATAACCTAAATGAAGATGGCGGCACAGTGGTCGCGTGTCGCCGTGCACTGCACAGAGAGGCTCTAAGTAGACCTATAGGTCTCTAAAAGGAGGTGCCGTAACAGGCTTTGGTGTACCAAGAGGACCCGGTGCCTCCTTCAGCTGCGGATGGTGGCCACCGGGGAGGTTTTAGTGAGGTAGAAATCACACACTCCCTAGTCTTTTTCCCCAAAAAGCTAAGCGCCTGTTGAAGATTTCCCCCCTTCAACAGTTTACTTTGAGTTTGAATAATAAAATTCACATACGTATTTGTGCACTTGACGTCGCTGGTAGAAACTAATACATACATAACATACATACATAACATACATACATAACATACATACATAACATACATACATAACATACATACATAACATACATACATAACATACATACATAACATACATACATAACATACATACATAACATACATACATAACATCAAGCCTTTTATCCCCGAAGGGGTAGGCAGAGGTGCACATTATGCCACTGTACAATGTAACACCCACTTTTCACTATTTATGTTATGAGTCCCATGTAATAAGGGGTGAGCCTATTGTCATATACCGGGCACAATTCCAGACTCCGTGCTAGTACTGAGATTTTTTTTAAAACCCAGTAATACTTTGCCCGACCCGGGAATCGAACCCGAGACCCCTTGCCCGGCAGTCGCACTTGCGACCACTCGGCCAACGAGGCAGTCTAAACTAAACTAATACATATTACAGACCTTCCTCTTGAATAAGTTTATCTATTTAAAAGTCTTATCAAAATCCGTTGCGTGGTTGTGAAGATCGAAGCATACATAGGGACTGACAGCGGAAAACGACTTCGTTTTAAACTACCTAAGCATTGAAGAAGTCTAAATAATAATAATTATATTATACTAATTATAATTATATTATAATTGGCGAGTCTCCGCCTGCCATTTTTACGTGTAAAAATTACATTGTTTCGGCAGGTGCCATAGTCATCCATAGTTCCCAATTTACCAGTCCACAGCAACCCATCCATAACCCTACCTTTTTTTCCATTATTCACAATAGTCCTACACTAACCGGGGACTGCTCTTGGTTGCAGTTCCATAGTGCATACAGGGATAGTCGCCGGTTTGTGTGTCCATTACAGTTAGATTAATGTTGTCTAAAGGGCCTCTGCGCAGTTGGCTTCGGCCCCTCGTACGCCTCCCAAATGACCGGGACCCTGTGGTCCCGTGAACGGTAAAGACATATAATAATTATATTTATATATTATACTATCGATTAGGGAAAAGCACATAAAAATAAACTATAATATTGACATACCTACCCACTTGACTAAAGTATGCAAGTTACTCGAGGAAGTCGCGTAAGTTGATGCATAATCACATGTTTGTGTGTCCATTTCTCAGAAACGGATGAATCGATTTCGATGCGACGATATTTCGGTGTAACACTTTATGACACAGTTCTTATTCATTGAAAGGATTCATGTTGTGCAATGTAGGTTAATGATACGCCCATATTTTGTTCTGGCCGGGGTAGCGGGTTGTGCAATGATATCACTGTGGCTTCGGCTTTATACAGGAGTAGGAACGTGGTTGTGTTTAGTCAGTAAGAGTCTGACACTCCCTCTCGCCTCAACCAAGTATGGTGAAGTCATTCTTATATATTTACTAGCTTTTACCCGCGGCTTCGCTCGCGTCACAAAATAATAAAAAGTACCCTATGTGACATATACCAATACACACAGCGCCATCTATACCAATACTTTTGTTTTTCCTCGGGAATATCAATTTTTTCCGGGTTAAAAAGTTTAATCCGGACTTCTAACTTTACGTCTGCAAAAATTCAAAGCAATCGGTTGAGTAGTTACGGCGTGAAGGTGGAACAAACAAACAAACTCACTTTCAGATTTATAATATTAGTAAGGAAGGTCAGCCAACGACTGCTTGTCGTTGGCTGACACATACACTGTACAATGTAACACCCACTTTTCACTATTTATGTTATGAGTCCCATGTAATAAGGGGTGAGCCTATTGCCATATACCGGGCACAATTCCAGACTCCGTGCTATTACTGAGATTTTTTTTAAACCCAGTATTACTTTACCTGGCCCGGAAATCGAACCCGAGATACAATGACTTTGAGGCTGTAAGATCTTCCTTTGTAAATATGTATTCTTGCAAATTAATGAATTTGAATTCGAATTTGAGACCCTTTGCCCGGCAATCGCATTTGCGACCACTCGCCCAACGAGGCAGTTTCGGATATTATCGCGTTTAAACTAACAAATTAGTAAAAAATATCGTTGTTCACAGACACCGCTAAGAATGGCCCTCTTCCAAGAGAATCCTGAACTAACATCGGTACTCCTGAATGCTGGAGCTGATCCCTTCGACGCTGATGATGAGGACCGGACGTCGTTTCATATAGCTGCTGATAAAAACACCGAACATCTACCCGTATTGCTGAACTACTGCCATTTGAATGCTAGGTGAGTTTTAAGCCATTTTTGTAGGTAAAAATTCGGCCATGTCAAGGTAGATGGCGGTAGTGTAGGAAATGGATGACTTAGTGTTTCTTTTTGTGGTATATGAACGTATATATCACCTGATGGCAAGCAAATAACGTCGTCATGGACACCCGCAACACTAGAAGAGGTATAAGTGCGTTCTCGACTATTTGGGGATTAGGAATTTGAGGGTTGTTGGGGTTTCAGGGGTTGGGGAGGGGGGTGATTGGGCGTCCGGTAACCTCACTCACACGACGAAACAAAACGGTTTACCGTGGTATCACTCCGGTCGAGCCGACCCATTCGTACCGAAGCATGGATCTCCCACAATTTTCACACACACACAATCCACAAAAGCCTCTAATTTTTATGATTTTACAGGAACTTGTTACATGAAAATGAAGCATTATGGAGACCTGGTTTTGAGAACAAAACTGATGAAGAATTGCTGCCCATACTTATGATGCATATTAATAAGCAGTACGATTGCCAGGGTGAGTAGAATTTATAGTTCGCTGGCCAGCAGGTCGATCTACCCTTTTTTTGACCAATTTCTTTAATTACACTTTCAACTTTGTTGTATTGACATAAAGTCGAGAATCAGAGAAAAATGGAGTAGGTACGTTGATTTGCCGGCCTCTGTACATATACACGATTTCAATAATACGATGAAACTAAACAATTTTAATGTAACTAGTAATTTTTTGATTTGTCTTTTTATTTCTGCCTCGTTGGCTGAGTGGTCGCAAGTGCGACTGCCGAGCAAGGGGTATCATGTTCGATTATTACTGGGTTTTAAAAAAAATCTCAGTAGTAGCACGGAGTCTTGTGGAATGGAATTATGCCCCGGCATATGGCACTAGGCTCACCCCCTATTACATGGGACTCATAACATAAATAGTGAAAAGTGGGTGTAACATTGTACAGTGGCATAATGTGCACCTCTGCCTTTCAGGGATAAGAGGCTGATGATGTTATTATATTATACCAAACTGTTTTTAACCGACTGAGATGTATGTATGCATGTTTATGTGCAATTATCTCGTGATTTGCTGAACCGATTTTGATACGGTTTTCAGAAAAGTGGTAGTCATACTTAGGAGAAGGTTTTAGTATATTATAAGCTAGCGACCCGCCCCGCCTTCCCACGGGTGCAATATGCATGTATTATACATTATAAACCTTCCTTAAGAATCACTCTATCTATTAAAAAACCGCATCAAAATCCGTTGCGTAGTTTTAAAGATCTAAGCATACATAGGGACAGACAGACGGCAGGTAGTGACTTTGTTTTATACTATGTAATGATTGACCGACCTTATTACGTTTAACAAACCGACTTCAAGCTGCTTATTATTCCGAGAATATTTCCATATATTAATATAATATAATATTTAATTACAGGTTACACCCCGCTCATGGTGGCGAGTAAATCCGGGCGATATAACAATGTGTTGGCCTTAGTGGAGAGTTGTAGGGCCACGGTGAACATGGCCTCGCCCAACAGTGGGATCACGGCTCTCTACCTCGCTGTCAGCGAAGCTTGCATGGATGCAGCAGGTATGATTTACAGGGTTTTTTTAAGTGGGGAAAATCATCGAATGACTGCTCCCGCCTGGGTGAGGCGGGAGGGAGTGTCAGACTCTTGCTGACTAAAAACCACCCCGTTCCTTCTCCTGCACGTCGAGCCGGAGCCCCGGTAACCCGTTAGGTTCTCCGCGACATGTTTTACAGGGTAGAATGTTGTAATGCCATCTGAAGGGGAAGTAGTCTTAATATTTTAGATAGAACATTTTACTCAAAGAAAACATTCCTTTATTTTTGTAAAGAAACAAAACGGCATTCATAGATTATAAATATTTGCTTGTTGCACACGGTAATCGAACCGACTAAATTATTTTTTTTTCTTTAAAAAACGTTGCCAGGATTTTCTCCTGTGTCGTGTGTACGTTTACAAACATACAAGTTCACATACATATGACACCCAGACCCGGAACAACAATTTGTGGATCACACAAAGTGTTCTTCCGTGCGGGAATCGAACCCGCGACACGTTGCACCGCAGCCGGTTGCCCAGCCACTGCACCAAGTGTGCAGTGTGCAAAATATTGCTTAGATATTGAATAAACTCAATGGTATTAAGTTTGGCTTTATATTCCGTACTCTGAATGCTATTTTAACAGCTACAATAGGGGTTGTATAGTGTTGACATTGAATAATTATTGAGAATTTATTGGATTGACATTGCATTGCCATTGAGATTGGTTTCAAGAGTAAGCATCCTGGTCGATCTGCCGTCAGTAAGGGGGTTGCAATTCCAATCACTAAAGACCCAAAGAAATAGATGGGGCAAGCTCAATTAAACCGTTTATAAGCTGTTTTTTACCTTTTTATGGTATGTATACGAGTAGACGGATCACCTGATGGTAAGCAATCGGCGTCACCCATGGACACCTGGAACACCAGAGGAGTTACAAGTGTGTTGCGGACCTTTTGATTCTGTGTATTAAGTGGATGGAATATGAGTATGGGTTCGATTCCCAAGTCAGGCAAAGTTGGTATATGATTTTAGATGTTGATAGAGAATATATTGATAAAGATGGAAATACCGTTGGTCGGTTAATTGTAACCAAAACTACAGAGTAAGGAGTCTGGGACTACCGGGGAGAGCAAAAAAATATTTTTAGTTTTTCAAAGTTCTCAATAGTGCCACAAAGGCTGGAATGGTGCCCGGTATATGGCAATAGGCTCACCCCCTATTACATGGGACTCATAACATAAATAGTGAAAGGTAACTCGCATTAATAGTTACATTTTCTCTTTTCAGAACGAGGCAACAAAACAAAGATAGTAGACCATTACAAAAGAACTATAGAAATTTTAGTAGAAAATGGCGCCGACCCCAATATTATTAACTTCACGGGTTCTAGCGTGAACGACCTCTTAGCTGAATTTAGTATAGCTGAACTATCGATGCTAATAGCTAATAAATTAACATCTGTACGGTATTTCGATAATGCGCTACCAAACGGTAGCAAGGGCAGCGATTTTATGCTGTACAAAGATGATAAAGGCGACGTAAACATAAAAGAAGTTAAAGAAAAGAAACCAATAACGCCACCGGCCAAAAATCCACCAAATATCCAGAAAAAGGATTCGCCAGTCATTTTGGAAAATATCACCATTAAGACCCCAGTTATAGGGATCCCTAATAACCTTTTGAAACCTATCAAAGTCGGTCCCATAACTCAGTTACCTAAAAAACAAGATAATGCGCCCCAATTGACGCCTGTAGTGCAAAAATTTAAGCTAAATAAACCTATTATAATGTCAGAGATAGGGGACAAAAGGAAATTGGAGATTATATCGCCGAATGTCATAAAAAGATTGAAAAAGAATGATTAGAAATGTCATTTTGATCCGAGGTTTTGTAATCTCGCGACTTGGATATGAAAAATCAAAAAAAAGAGGATATATACCAGATTTGACAAGCAACATTGATATGGTATGTCATCTTGACCGTATCAGGGATATGTGGAGATCATTTAACGGTAAATGTTGGTCCAAGATTGGGATCAAAATGACCAAAAGAGATTGAGCTAATGTAAACAGCAGCTCATGTAGTGTAGATGTCCAGTCAACAAGGATGTAGCGAGGTTGACTGTCCAGGCGACACACGTACTTAGGTATCGTCATGAGCTAATGTTCACATGTAAACAGCAGCTCATGTAGTGTAGATGTCCAGTCAACAAGGATGTAGCGAGGTTGACTGTCCAGGCGACACACGTACTTAGGTATCGTCATGAAGAATAATGGACAAGAATGGACATGGGGTGAGGAGAAAACTATTAAATGGGGATGATGACAGGGTATGAAAATCAAAAATCTAATTAGTCCGTCAGTTAGGTAATTAAAAAATATAGGACACGTATTTTTTTATTTTGTCGTATAATAAAACAATACTTAGATAAAACGAATCAAAGTTTAGGAGTGGGGGCTAAAACGTCATTTCTCAGTATAAAATGTACTGAGAAGTGACGTCACGCGACATTTCAAATCAATATATCTTCGAAACTATTCGTTTCCGTGAGAAAATAAAAAATACGTGTCTAATGTTTTTAAATAATCTACCAGACGGACATTAAAATAAAAATTAGTCGTCTACCCTATTGTCTATATTATAACTTTCGTGAGACATACTAAATTAATTATTATATTTTCGGCTTACTCACGTAACTGTTTGACGAGGAACTCGACTAGTTTCTAGCCATGCTAGAGGCTCATATTCATGAGCAGAATAGGGTAGTTTCCTAAATTTTATTTTAATGTCCGTCTGTTACATTAATTTAAAACATTAGACACGTATTTTTACTTTTCTCACAAAATTAAATACTTTCGACGATATATTCATTTCAAATATCGTGTGACGTCACAGCGTGCTACATTTTGTAGCACGTTATGACGTAACGACCTCCCACTCCTAAACTTAGCGCCATTTTATATAAGCATTGCAACTTAACCCGTCGAGCGTCCGCGTTCGTGATCCAACGGGTGCACACGTGACATTTGGAGAAAGAAAGGAATAAAGAAAGAAAACGCATTTATTCGGCCATTGGCACACGAAAACAAGGATCATTACAATAGAAATAAAAAAATACAGTCAAAATAAAAACAAAACAGTAATAATAGATTTTATAAAAGAGAAGCAGCATGGAGCATTTTTTCTTATGATCCACCGGGTGCTCATAAGGACGCTCGAGGGGTTAATACGAGAAAATAAAAAATACGTGTCTAATATTTTTTCATTATCTAACTGACGGACTAATTAGATTTTTAATTTTGATACCCTGGAAACTACCCAATTCCGCGACCCGCGACGCGTCACGTCAAATAAGTTACGTGACTACGTGAGTAAGTTGAAAACATAATACTTAACAATTATATTGTTATAATTTTCTCATAGAAGCTATAATTATTGTTCAAAGATCAACAATTTTTATGTGAGCATTACTTTGATATGTATACGTATAATTGACATGTCATTGTGTTGTTAAACTATTAGTGAACTATAAAATTAGGCCAATTACGAAACTATTATTTATTTATTTCTTCTTCACAAAACATAACATTTAATGCCTTAAGGCATTCTCTGACAGTTAACCATAGGGAAGTGCAGAAAAATGAAGTGGTTGATGGGAAGCCAGAACACAATTAAAAAAAAATTGTTTCGTAATATGTATACTACACACATAACCACTCTAACGTCCGGGCCGCGCGACCGTTTATCTCTCTAACGTCCAGCTGCGCGCGGCGTCCGAACCGCGCGCGACTCGCAAGTTCGTCGTAACAAAAAACCTATATAGCTACTGAACCGTAATGGCTAGAATAAAGAAAAAAATACCAAAAAAAAGATTGAAGAATACTGATCAATCATAATGATTTTTTTAAATCGTAAGTTATAATCTTTGATACAAAAAACCGGGTTAAACATGTAATTCAGAAAAAAAATACACAATTATTTCTACCTTTTTAGAATATAAGGCACAACTATTGCATATTTTATCAATAAAATATTTTTACAACAAACTAGACTTATTACCCTTTCTTCTGATGTATATACGATTACATTCGGTTAACTCTAAGTATTTTAATTAAATCAAAACAAAACACTACTCCTCGTAATTTTACCGCGATGTCCCGAGCGCCCTTGACTCGTCCGAGAAGGCGAAATAATAGCAATATGGCCGCCCGTCTAAGGTTTCCCACACACGATGTAATTTTAATAAAATATTTTAAATAATTTTATGAATTAGTTTTATGCAATAATTGTATTTTTGAAGTTGTTTATTTGTTCTAGTTGGTTATTTAAATAAAAAGCAAATAAAAAAATCAATATATAATATAATAATTTATTCCTTCCACACATTTATATATGGTAAGCCATAAAACAATTTTCAATGCAGAGATTGACGTCGCTGTGAATAATTTAAAACATTAGTATTGTTAAAAGAATAAAATAAAATTTGGCGAAGCATTAAAATATATGCGACCATGCAACACGTGCAAGGGCAACAGTAAAAAAGAAAGGTAGTCAAATCCACAAGTGCATTTTTTTACATTTAGCGGAAATTAATCAACACGAACAAACATGTAATTAATGTTTCAAAACAAAAAAAAAACCATTAGAACATTATACATATCCAACGGAAACCAAGCGAAAAATAAATGATGAATATTAGTACAAAACCCAAAATTGCATTTTATATTAAATATTAGTATCATCTCAAGCAAAATATTATACCCACCACTAGCAAAACAAAAATAATGCAAACATATTTTGCCGTGTATAGCGAACCTTATTTATCACGTTTCATGTAACGTCCGTGGATACCAAACAGTCCACATCAAAAAACCTGAGGAACACATTGACATTATTATGGAATCTTCAGTGAATTTAGTATATATCTCTTTGAAAAATGTATTATTTTGCTTATTACGAAATGTATTTCGATATTTTATACTATTGTAATGCAAGTATGTAAATATGTATAAACAAAACTAAAAGTGGCCGACACCATACGACCGGCCATTTTTTTCGAAACAACAATTGTTTGAAGATAAAAGTAGACTAGATTTATCAGCTAAAACTGTGATATTTATACATCATCGTAAAGCACAAATCTTCTAGTTTATTTTGATGTATAACACTTGTAATATAAATAAAACAAAACTGTAGTACTTACGACATAATTGTTGGCACTCACAAAAACACTTCACAACACGCGCGTCAAACGAGTCAACTGAACTTAAAAAATTATATTTTGTTTGTCAAAGCTTATTACACTGCCATCTCTATTTTTTTCGTCGAACTATTTATTCATCTGTATAGATAATCTGTCAAAACTCACCAAGCAAGACCGTATTTTAAACTAGAGGGGGTTAAACACAACTAGTCGCTTTGGATACTATAGTATCCATGGGCGTATGACGCTACTTTTTTCTTGGATACCGTACTATCCACGGACGTCAGAGTGGATAAATACCCATAGAATAAATATATTAATACAATATTTTGAAATTACTTCTCACTGTTCTCTCTCTGGGTATTACTGGGATTTTAAAAAAGTCTCAGTAGTAGCACGGAGTCTGGAATTGTGCCCGGTATATGGCAACAGGCTCATCCTCTCACATGGGACTCGTAACATAAATAGTGAAAAGTGAGTGTTACATTGTACAGCAGCATTAATGTCGGAATACTCAACCGCTACTCAATTTTAAGTCGCGCTAAGGTATAGTTCTGTTTCCACAAATTCTTTGTAAAATGACGGAGATGGCACGATATTTAAGTACAACTTAAAATTGAGTAGCGCTTCAGTAAGTGCCGTAATGTGCACCTCTGCCTACTCCGTCAGGGATAAAAAGCGTGATGTTATGTTCTCTCTATCTTTTTACAATTATTTGCTATAGTTTAGTAAAAGTAAAACATGCAGTTTGGCCTAATTTTATTGTTTGCTGGTATATTTTTTGAGATGATCGTTGGTCGTTTCCACGAGGTCTCAAAATTAGAGCCGGAGTAGATTTTTAATGAGATTTTTATTTTTGAAATTCTCAGTTACATGGTATAGTAGAAGAGTGCTTTTCTGTTCAGTTTTCAGAACAATTATAAAAAAACTAAAAACCTTATGGATTTTTTTGTATATATTTTTTCTTTTTGTTTTATAAACCAAACCTACTTATTTTTTTTATGGTTTTTTTAATTTTAGCCAGCACAACTAGATATTATTTATTTATAATATGAAAACAGAACAAAAACACCTTTTTGACTATTTAAGAAACACGGATTTGACAATTACAGGCCCAAAAGTAGAAATATTTTGGGTCTAACTACAAGATCTAGATATCCTGGCAAGTATGTAGTAAAGGATAAAAATTAGGCATTGCAAATCAATCTACTACAAACTGTCTAATTATTTCAATAATGTAAAAAGTCAAAGTCAAAATTGAATGTGAAATTCAAATTCAATGTCAAAATTAATACCAATATCAAATATTTAAATCTCAATGTCAATGTATAACTTAAAAAAGTACTTTTAAAAGACAAACAAAAATTATAATTGTCTGTCAGTCCGTCCGTCAGTCCTTTGCTCGTTCCAAAGTGTAGATTCCTATATAGAAGAACGAGCAAGAAACTAGATTTTTAACCTTAAATCTTTGAGATAAGGTTTAAAATGCAATAATTAGACAGTTTTAGAGTATTTTGTATGCAATAAAATATGAATGAAATGCTAAGATTTTTGAAGATATGGAGTTATAATGTAATTTTATATAAATGATGAAATGACGAGGTGTTTTGAAAAATCCTGGTCAATCGAAAATAAGGATAAACTTGTTTTACTGAATATGTACCGAATTAAACAAAAATATCGGTTTCTAGTATATTTTTATTACAAACAAAACGGGTATTATGAAGAATTAATTAGAAAAATTAATCGTATGTGTAAAGATTAAATTTTAATGATAACCTATCCTATTAAATTAATATTAGGACTATTTTAATTTAAAATCCATGTTAATATGCTAATATTAGTTTTATTTACAATCACTTCGAAAATACCAACTTTTGTGAGATAAACATGTGTTATTCCAAACTCCAATCTATATCTATGCTAAATTTCATCAAAAACTGTTCAGTGAGTGTGGGAGAGCCATGCTTCAGCACGAATGGGCCGGCTCGACCGGAGTGATACCACGGCCTCACTGAAAACCGACGTGAAGCAACGCTTGCGTTGTTTCGTCGTGTGAGTGAGGTTACCGGAGGCCCAATTACCCCCTTCCCCAATCTCCTCAATTCCTGAATCCCCCACAATCCTCAAATTCCTAATTCCCAAAAGGCCGGTAACGCACTTGTAACGCCTCTGGTTGTTCAGGTGTCCATGGGCGACGTCGATTGCTTACCATCAGGTGATCCGTCTGCTCGTTTACCGGCTTATCCCATAAAAAAAAGTATTTTCGACATAATTCAATAACAAATATTGTCAAATCTACTGAACAGATCTAAATGAAATTTGGCACAAAGATAGATTTTAGTCTGGATTAAGACACGGGTTAGTTTTTATCCCGGTAACTCGGCCGAAGCCGCTGGCAGTAACTAGTATTAGTATAATACAACGTCATAGAAAGTCTTTGATTTATACAAATTTAAATCTAATGTGTGTTTGTATCTATATTTAAAATTATATGATTTAAGGCTAATTTTTCTAACAGACAAATTGTATATTGTGTAACAGATAAATTGGAGAACCAATTTTGAATATTTGGCAATTGGGTACTTGACTTAATCAATAATACATTATTTCGACTGTTCAATACAATAAAATATTAAAAAATTATCACTGTTATTAATTGATTTTATGACCAACTTAATTTTAGTATTTTTCCAGCAATTTTTTAAGAAATAAGTATGTTGTTTGACGCTAAAAAAACGTGACATCACAATACACAATCTCGTACAAAATTCATAGAAAACTGTCGTTTTTGTCAGTTCGAAAAAAGTATTGAATTTGACTAGTTGGCAAGTACTCAATTGTTCCATGCTAAAAACTGTCAAATGTCAATTTAACTCATGATTTTATAATAACTATCGTGAGACATACTAAATTAACTAAAATTCGTAGGTTACTCACGTGAATATACTGAGGAAGAACCCCTCTGTGGTTCGAAACTAGTAGAGCTTTTCTCAGTATATTCACGTGAGTAACCCGCGATTTTTAGTTAGTCAATGTGCAATATTTAACCTTATTTTTTTGACAAATCCTAAGGATTTTTGCGTTGTCGGCAAATAGTTAATACCTCTGATGTTACACATATAACATGAATTAGGTAATTCAGTACGCAGGTAATAAAACAAAGATAGATTCAGTACAGAGACAGTAACCATTGGTTGTCTAGAGCCGACTGAGTGTCAAATACGGCTTCGTTACAAAGCATACAATATACCTAGTATAACAACAGCTACTGTCTCTGTACTGAATCACTCTATATTTTCTTATCTGCATGCAAAATAATGTTTCTACCATGCCCCTTAATATAACAGCATTGTAGCAAGACTGTTAAAGTGTTCATTTGTATTTGTCTATATATCTTATAAGGGGTAGACAGAGGTGGGCTTTAAATTCCATTTTCGGAGACCCAATCTATTCCAAAGGCTCCAAATCTCCACCTCCAATAGGCACTTGTTACGCCTCTGGTGTTCCAGGTGTCCATGGACGATGCTGATTGCTTACCATCAGGTGATCCGTCTGCTCGTTTACCGACCTATACCATAATAATGAGTCTAGTATCAGGCCCGTTATATATTTATTTCTACTCCATTAATATCTTCTGATTCATTTCGTTGCGGGATCCAAGACAGTTGTTCATGTCCCTGGGACGTTGGACTTCAGTGTTCCGGTGTTTGCATGGTTGTATCTACTGTAGATCCTGGTGCATAGGAGTTGTAGCGGTTTTGGGAGGTTGTGGCGGGCTTATCCCAAAGAGTATGAGTATGGCAATAGGGTCACCCCCTATTACATGGAATTTATGACATAAGTAGTGGAAATGTAAAAGTACACCTCTGTCTACACATGTCATTTATGAATGAAGTTGAGTGATTGACTGTATACAGTTATTTATCTTAAGATTAATGAAGGTGCTTCAAAGTAGCCCGCGATATTTTAATTTAATTACGTTTTTGTGTTTGTTTGTTACTTAATCTCGTCAATATGGCTGAAGGGATTGGGATGAAATATTTACGGGATGAGACAGGGGTAGAATTTTTGAGATAAGCCGGTAAACGAGCAGATGGATCACCTGATGGTAAGCAATCAGCGTCGCCAATGGACACATGAAACACCAGAGGCGTTACAAGTGCTTTACCGGCCATTATGAATTTGGGAATTGGTCGGCATTTAGGGATTGGGGAGATTGGGGAAGGGGGGCGGTTAATTGGGCCTTCGGTAACCTCACTCACTGCGTGATACAACGCTTGCGTTGGACGGTTTTGGTCGGTTTTGTGCTCGTTGGTATTATCACTCCGGTCGAGCCGGCCCATTAGTGCCGAAGCATGGCTCTCCCACACTTAGAAGATATAGGCTAGTTTTTATTTTACGATAACACGGGCGAAGTCGCTGGTACAAGCTTGTTATATTGTTGATCCGATACTGAGTTGTTAGTTGCAAATTTTTAAGAACATTTTTATATCACCGCTACTTGAAGCATTCACTTTAGACATTTTTGTTTTATCTATATGTAGTTATTAAGTTCAGTTATATGTTTTATACTTATGTTATGTAGTTTTGTCCTCGGCATATGAAGCTATACTTGTCTATCGAATTTCGACTTTATTTTTAGCGCTATTAAGTTGAAGATGTATTTAAAAATAGTGTAGCTTGATCTGCTGTATTTATGTGGTAGTTATTTTAAGGTTATTTTCAGTTATATGGAATTAAAGTTTGTGTATTATAATGTATAAGTTATATATTGTAGTTTGAAATTAATTTTCATGCAGCTAAGTTATAAATAAAAAGAATTAAACATATATTTTGGTTTTATTGCAACCGACTTCTTAAAAAAGCGGGTTTTGTGTTCCACTGTATATTTTTGACATAGTAGGTAAGGTATCGTCACTCCACTCCTATCTCCCATTGCGGTCTCAAAGAGCCATCAGACTACCATAGATGGGGCCCAATAGGGCTGATGCCGATACGGAGCCACGGAGAATTTAACGGGTTACCGAGGCTCCAGCTCGAAGTGCAGGAGTAGGAACGGGGTGGTTTTTAGTCAGTAAGAGTCTGACACTCCCTCCCGCTTCACCCGGGCGGGAGCAGTCATTCGATGATTTACCCCCTTAAAAAAAACTCCCATTGCGGTAGGCAGAGACAATAGACAACATCACATTGAGTGTTGACAAAGTAGATTACATTTTACCGCCACCCCTTCTCTTCCCGCGGGTGTCGTATACCCGACTAAGGAACTACTGAGATAGAACAGAATCGTTCTCTGTTCAACTGCGCGATCTCTTGCTTGCCGAGCGTGGAGACAGAGAGAGTCTGCCAGCAGACTACTTATAAGTAGTGAAACAAATTCAAATAGGTTTAATTAAAGTCATATTACCTAGAAATGTCCTAAATTCTATTTAAGATTTCTGTAGAGGCATAATATTTATAAGTATATTTACATAATTGTAATGCCCGGTTGTATGGGGCTTAAATTATAATATACTATTACCAGTGTGATTTAAAGATAAATAAGCAATTATAAATAAACTAGCTTTTACCCGCGGCCTCGCTCGCGTCACAAAAGGATAAAAAGTAGCCTATGTGACATATACCAATACACACAGCGCCATCTATACCAATAATTTCGTTTTCCCTCTAGATTATCAAATTTTTCCGGGATAAAAAGTACCCTATTATTTAATCCAGACTTCTAACTTTACGTCTGCAAAAATTCAAAGCAATCGGTTTAGTACTTACGGCGTGAAAGCGGAACAAACAAACAAATTCACTTTCTGATTTATAATATTAGTAAGGATACTCCTCTCAGTGGCGTAACGAGCCGTGGCTGCCTCGGAAAAAAATGTTTGCAGGGTTTTACAAAAACAATTTTTTTGGTAACGCATTGTGCCCAATAGGTACTCTTTAAAACTGTCACAGAACAATCACCAAGCTTCAGTTTAATGGAACCGTGTAGAAATTACGTATATATTAGTTTATATATGTTACTAAAACAGCCTCGACCTTTCAGTTTTAAGAGTAACATTGGCCACCATGCGTTATGAAAAGCACCGGAAATGTCCAGAAAAATGCCTACTACATACCTATGTATATACCTACCTGTGCTCAGACGAGAATTTACTACGGATCGGACAGAAAGAGCCGCGTCGACAGTAGACTTTCCTACAGTGAAACCAAATTGATTGTTGTGGAATTTTGGTCCACCTGGCAGTAAACGAGGAACGATAAGTCGCTCAAGTAGTTTCCCTAAAGATGGTAAAAGCGTGATAGGCCGGTATGACTTAGAGTCATCGGGGGGTTTATTTCCATTCTTAGGGATTATGCGAATGAATCCATGTCGCCATACACGAGGAAAGACACCTTCCGCGATACAACGGTTGTATACAGTCAGGATGGCATCAGCCGCGGATTTACATGCTTCTATTATCATTTTATTTGAGACTTTGTCTTCACCAGATGATTTATTCAAAGGCAAAGTTTTAACAATAGTTACGAGCTCGTTGATGGACGGTAGATCAGACACTGGTGATTCAGGCGGTATAGCTGCCCACGACCTAATCTGTTGATGGTAATCACTGTCCGTCTCGAATACATCGTCAGGGACAAGCTCATCGAGTAGAACTTCCGTTGTCTCCTCAATACCAGTGGTGTGAACATTGTTGACTTTGATGTTCTGTACGAATGCCAGATCGACGGATCTATTGGCTTTGAACACATGGTATAGAGGCGAAATTTATTTGCTCGCGATTCTCCTTCCTTGTGGCTGCACTTTGACTGGATATGCGGATGATGGCCTTTTACTAGTACAGTCAAATACCCGCGCCGGACTGGAGAATTTGGGAGTAGGATCTCGCGATGGGGCGAAATCGCTTGACTTTTGTACCTCATAATAAATCTGAAGTCGTGGCCATCTATTATATTCAACAACGTTACATACCCGTACCTATAACGAAAGGAGTCTATTTGCTATCTTGATCTAGTTTTGGAAAAGAACTTTTCTTTCATTAGGCAATAAGCATTAAGGTTTTAAGTGAAAAAGCCAAATATAACTTATATGCGCTGACGCGAATTTCAAAAGCCACCTGGGGTCTCTCTTTTCTCACGCTCAGGATCATATAGGGAGCAACCTAGGTACCTGGGATGCGTGTGCTACGGGGCACCTGTCTGGGCTGATAGGGCCACAATAGATACGGTACGGCAGAAACTTCTTCAAGACCAGCGTCTAGCCTTGATTTTCCTGTGTAAGGCTGATAGGACGGTTAGCACTGAAGCCCTACCTGTGCTTGCGGGCGTACTTCCGGTAGATCTTGAGGTGCAGCGACGTACTGCTATGTACTACAGTGCGAGACCTAATTTGTCAGCAAGCTTTCTAGCACAACGTAATCGAAACAAAATTGCTAGATTGTTTAAGTCATTTACGGACGTCTGGGTGAGTGAATAGTGGGGTGGCAGTGTAGATGGAAATCTTCTATCAAGGGCCGCCATCACCTTTATCAGTTTTGCCCGTCTGTGCATGAGCGGTTGGAGAGGACATGGTTGGAGGTGGATCACTGTGTTGCCCAATTTCTTACTGGCCATGGCAACTTTAAAAGCAAATTGTTCACATGTAAACTTGTTGATTTACCATGGTGCCAATGTTCGACAGCGGAGCTGCAATACGAGCAGACCGCCCATCACATACTCTAGGAGTGTGGTCTCTGGCAATATGAACGTAATACTATGTTAGATAATTTAATTGTTTCATCAGGTGTAGCTTATTATACGGATCTTGTGGAATCTAGAACAAACCGTGCGTTAAGGCGCTTTTGCGATACCTATTATTGGAAGCAAGTATAACAGCTCACACATAGGACCCACTTAGTTTTTAGTCAAATTTCCGTGGTGCTTGGCGACTTGGCTTCACCCAGTTGTACAGTCTCTTCTTTGTGCCTTTAGGCTTAAGTCATTCTGTCTCCTGCAGTAATTCACCGAGGGAAGTGGAAACTATCATTTTTTCTTCACCTCTTATAATATATTCTGATTCATTTCGTTGCGGTGTTTTCATGGTTGTGTCTACTGTAGTTCCTGGCTTATAGGAGTTGAACCGGTTTAGGGAGGATTTGGCGGGATTGTCCAAAATAAAAATACGGTAGTATAATAGAAGAGTTTTTAATATACCTACATTAATATACCTGATTCTGGTATACTGCCTGCCAAGCGTGAAGGTTATGGCGAACCTTCCTTTTGTGTAGAGGAGCCTCATAGTCCTGTAGTGGAGTATGACGGACTGTTGATGAATAAAATAAATTACAGAGTACTATGTTTACGTCTGCTAAAAAAAATTAAAATGGGAAAAGGGTTAAAAAAATTAAACAAACAAGTATCTTACACCTTCATTTTATTTACAAATTACGAACAATTTTAACATTAAAAAATATATTTAAGTGGTGTTCTAAAATTACTGAATTTGAGCAAAAAATCGCTGACTTGGCCCAAACGTTGAACTTGGCCAAGATTTACTAAATTTACAGTTACTTGGCTGTTACATTTCGCCAACATTACAATAATGGATACGTAGTAAAAGGAAAAAAAATGGCCAAGGAATGTTGAACTTGGCCACGTTTTCGAGTCACATTAAAGTCAAGTTTGTATGAACTTGGCTAAGTATACATAACAATATTCTTGGTCAAGTCCTAAGTCTTTTCAATGGCGGCACCGCTTGTCATAATTATGTGTCATAAGTCAAGTTTACAAAAACACATTTTTAATACCATACAGGAACCATTTTTGAAATAGTCTTAAACTTTTATGCACCAAATAATAATATCTTATTCATAATTTAACATTTCAGTAAATCGGAGTAAGTGTGGAAACAAAACATAGTATTTTTTATAAAAATTGAAATTGAATAATTCAAATGCCTTTGTTAGGAAAGATTGTATATATTTTACGTTTAAAAATATGTGTGTAGAAAGGAATGAGCTTTAAGAATTCCTTTTTACAATTTTTGGAATGTTTAAGATAAATCTTTAGGTATTGAATTACTTTAATTATGGAATGTAGAGTATTTATGGAAGACCCTAACTATTTAAAATAAACGCACGAAAACCTGCTATACCAAATAATTTCTAGTAGATTTTAGTGGCATTAAGCAATTAGTGCCGCCCGTGGATGCGACGGATACTAATGAGCACAATTGGTACAGTTTTAACAGGATTTTTCTTTGATATTAGCGCCTTTTAATAGTATTCAATTAGCACCATGTCTCTTTCTTCAAGTTTTGAATCTCTTTAGTCGAGACAAATACATACAATTTCAGAAAGACACTCTCAATTTGACTATACTACGTTTCCATCTCTTTCTAACTATTGAAAAGACAATAGTCAGAAAGGGACAAGTATATAATAGAAAAATCATCCATGTCAATAAAAGTCAGACCTTATCACTACTATCAATTAAGTTTCATTTAGCTGAACTGACAGATTTCTAATGGAAGACATGTCAAAATCATCTGCCAATTAGACTAACGAAAACTTAACTAAATGTGATGAAAGCCTTACCATTTTCCCCAACACTCCTAAACCATCTCTTAACTAAGAGTTACTCAGCTCGAGGGAGCACTTACAAACCCCTTGTTTTGTCAGGTGTCACTTATAGGTTGATGAAAACTGAAATGTCATTAAGTGTCACCTATCTGAGCTTAGGGGTCCTTAAAATTTAGGATAGGTTGGTGAAAATGAGTGTTAGTCTTTTCCAATAAGGCATAGCTGCCTTTTATGAAGTCATAATAAGTAGATATATGAAAAATAATTATTCATGATATTTTGTCATTCAAAAATCTAAGCTTGCAAAATACAAACTTGGCATACATCTAGCCAAGTATTTACGAATATTTTGTTCTCATTAAAACATTTTTTTATCAAATTTTCGTTCTCTTGGCCAAGGACCGCTACAAAAACTTGGCCAAGTTCTTTCAAAATTTCATAGTTAGGTATATACATTTGCCCACTCAGAAAAAAACCTTAAAAAAATATAGAAACCGCTCCTTTTATATAAAAACTATAAGAAACATTTATAATTGGTAAAAAATATACTAAACTAAGAAACTATGGACGGACCCATGAGTAATAGACTAGCGACTATCGGTAAATTACTTTTTTTTATTAAAAATATATTTCTCTATACTTTACACTAAGATTTTATCGATACATCGACTAATTAACTATGACCAAACGCGTATCAAGCTAACCGAAATAATTCAATACATTTTTAACTTTATTCCGTTTAAAATAAGATTAAAAAACTATTGAATAACATTCACAGTTTAGTATACTTTGACATGCCCATGTCAAGGTAATAAATGAAATTAAAAATATCGAATTTAATAGTCGATTAAGTATCGATAAATTCATAGTTTCAAACATAAACACCTGCCTTATTTTTTAAACCGATACATATGATTTTTAATGGCAACCCGACGCCCAGAGGATTAAAAATAAAATAATAATGTTGATTTACCTTCAGCTATGATAATGGCTACAAATTATTTGTAGACTTTTTAACATTAAACCATTTTTACAACCATTTACACTTTTTTCCCAGTTATATCAATATTCCAAAGTTCAATAAATTAAAAAAATATGTCAACTTTTACAATTTTTTTTCTACAACAATTGTCGAAAACATGTAGACAATCCGGAAATTGTCTACAAAAGAATTTGTAGCCATAAATCGTAGCCTAAGCCAACGTCACCGATGAATATTTACAGTTAAAAATACAGTCAAAATCATAATTAAGTAAATGTCAACCAAACACGTCTAAAAATTTTCAATAATTATAAAAAATGTCAGTTTGAAAAATAGTCATACTGTAAATTCCGGTTTGATCCTAGAGGATAATTTTGATCCAAACTTTTAAACCAATGAAAAACTAATATACGCTTTGTTCTGGATTACTATTGATTAACGAGGTTGGATCAATGTTACCCCATATAGGGACAAAATAACCCGGGTTTGGATCAAAATTACCACAGAAGATAAAATTGGCCCGAACTTAAAAAATGTTTGTTCAATATTTTACTAATTTATTTCAATTAATATGAAAAAATAAAACTTGAAATATTGCTTATCACAATTGAAGACTAATGTGTAGTCATATAGAAGTTTAAAAAAACATTCAGAATTGAAGGCATTACATAAATAAATTAAAAAAAAAATAATTTGAAATAACGACAACAATAGATTTGAATAAAACTGTGTTGCCACAATTATTTAAAAACTGTCTTAGTCGATTTAATTCACAAACTCGATTTAAAATATAATTTATTTTTATTATGGAATTTAAACTTCGAATTTATTTCTAATTTAATGAATTCTTTACGACTGAAATTCAATTGTGGGACATGCACGATTTTTTCTAAAATTACTATTAAAAATGCCTTCAATTCAAAATATCTAACTTATAAGATAAGGTGGTATAATAGTAACCGCAAATGCTCCATAAAAACTACAAAATAATCGTATTTTTGAACGTAGACCACGCACTTGCGACTAAGTCGCACGATTAAGCATAAAGTCATTAATACGAAGAAAAATATTTCAAAAATATTTACAGTTCAATAAGGAATAGATTAAAAAATAAAGTGTCAAAATCGCGCGAACGAATCACAAGTGCGCGGGCTGCTTTAATAACAGTGTTGCTATATGAAAAAAATAAAATAAAAAATACGTAAAATTAAATTATATAATATTGTCTATTCGATGTCGGTATATACCCATTACTTTATAGTCTTTTTTTAGGATGAATGGAGTTCTTTAATATTGTAAATAAATATGTATTCAAAAAACTTAATTTTCGCTCAATTATCCAATTTCCTACAAGGTTGGCAACACACTCGTGTTACAGTTGTACAGCTTAGCAAAAAGAGTTTGGAATAATAGAGGTCGCTAGCATCGTACCTGTGGCAACCTGGTACACTACGACTCAACCGGTTTTGCTCATTTTTATCGAGTTTAAAAAGACTATTTTTGGATGATTGTATATTTATGAAATATATGGTCCATATGAGTCCCATGTTAGTAGGCTGAGGCTATTTCCATACACCGAATTTTTCCTAAGTAACTTATAAAAATATGTGTATCTCTCTGCGTTTTGTTCGCTAGATTGAAGGCCGTAGAGAATTTTTACAACTGATTCCTTTGAATGTTTGTTATCAACACTTTGAATATAATTGTTTTTTTAATTATATCATTTACAATATCAAAGAAAACAATACAAGAACTATTAAAGCAATGGTATTTCAAAAAGTAACTGCCTTAAGACCGGAAGTCGCCATATTGAAATAGTTTTTGGCCTGGCAACACTGTAATATAGATTAAAAATACTTTGTGACTACAGATTATAAAATCTAAATATAAAAACTAAGTAAGTAGGTATTTTAGCTATATCTTTTATACTCGTGTATAAGAACCATTTTTTTACTTACCTCCAATTTATAAATGAGATTCGATTCCAGGGCAAGACAAAAAATGACTTTAGGCACGAATATAAAACAAAACTTAGTCTTAAGACAGTTTTCTTTCAAAGAGAATTTCCAAAAAGCTGATAACTGTCGGCACCTTATAGAAAACCATTCGAGCAATGTAAAAAAAGAATATGAAAATAGAAGTCAACATATTTAAACACCAAGTTAAACTACAAAACAACCAATTCCTTCGATACATTACCTAAACAAAAAATCAAAATTTACAACATTGCACACAACCTTTGACAGCTGACAGCTATGCCAGCTGTCAAACCTGACGTTGACGTTAATGACATATTTACCGAGCTGATCAGAAATTCTTGTAATATTACAAAATAGGTAATTAATAGATGCTTAGATTATAGATTATCTTCGACTATTTAGTTCGTAGCCGTTGTCTTTGCTCGGGGTTTTAGCCGGCGGCGGTTTCGCTACCACGTGTCCTTCTAGTCTTAACGTACTTTGGCGGTGGGAGGATCTGTAAAAGAAGAACAATAGTAGATAACAAATACACACAAAATATTAAACAGTTATACAGTTTAAGGACCTCTATTCTGCCAATTAAGCCCTTTCATTTAATATCCTTAATGAAGGCAGTTGTGGAACATTAGATCATATGGAAAATATCAGATCGATCTGTCGCTGGGAAAGGGGGTGAAATTACAATTACTAGACCTAAACAAACACGAGTCAAGTTTAATGGAACTTTACTCATTTCGACCGTTGGTGGCTGGTCTAAAAAGAAGGAACTGCAATGCTGCGCACAAAAGAGTTATAAGACCAGCAAAACACTTCTAATTTATCTGCTGTTGCCATGGGCGGCGCTGATTGCTTACAATCAGGTGATCCGTCTACTCGTTTATCCCCTATAAATAGCAATACGTTACCTGATAAGACAGGTGACAGCGAGCAGTATGAGCAGTAGTCCGAGCGCGGACAGTCCCCAGCCGAGTGTACTGCGCGCCAGCGGGGGCACCTGCGTCGCCAGCCGGAGCAGGGAGCGGACCTGCTCAGGGAGCTCGTCGATACCCTGCGGAGAGACGTGAGGAGGTTAATGAGACAAATGGAACAAATAAATAAGTGATTAAGGATAAAAAAGATGGTGAAATTGGCTGAGAAATAATGGTTATGGAGAAGAACAAAGTATAATTTCGTAATTTTATTACATCTGAAAATAATTTATGAATGAAGGATCTATATCAAGGACTAATCAAGGCAAGAAAAAACGTACGCACAATCATAACAAATATAAAAGATATCATACAAATCGTAGCAACAAAGAATATGTCCACGTTTTTATGCAAGTAAAGTCAGCTAAAACATAATTTATTCGATCGTAAACTAACCAAGATAAATCGAAGCATAAAATTATACCTCTAATATCTGTATACGCGATAAAAAAATTCAAAGCTAAAACCATTAATGATCTGCTTACCTCTTCGAACCACAGAATAGGGAACACAATATCGGGGAAGTTGGCGACCTGCTTGATGTCTACCACCTGCGACACGGCCAAGTTGATCTGAATACGGGCGCGAGCTCTCATCGCGATACCCATCTCCTAAACATGGAAAATATTCATAATTAGTTTAATTCATAATTATGTAATTCTAAAATTGATTGAAAAAGAAATGTATCTCCACATTAAAATTGTCTCGTGTATCGGGTGTGCGGTTACAAAAATACGAATTCAAACACATCACCAACCCAGAACAACAGTTTGTGGATCACGCAAAGAGTTGTTTATTGCGGGCATCGAACGCACCACACGTTGTAAACCACACACAGCTTTCAGTTGCTAAGGTACTGTGCCAACCATGGAATTAAACCTTGTGTCTAGCGGAAAATTTTTCAGAGCTAAGTTTATAAACGCAAATTTTATACAATTCCGGGTATTCTTAAGATGTTTAAAAACACCCGGTAGCATTATCTGCATACCTATCATACAATTATTTGTTTAGTGTGGGAATCAAACCAATGAATATGCAAAAAAATAAATTATAATGATATACAGTTTTATTAAAAGATGGTGAACATTATAAAATAGTATTATTCGACTCTACGAAAGCGTTTGACACTATCACTATCCCAACATTGAAGAATTATCCAGGTACAGCTTCAGTATTTTGTAATAAAATTAAATTAATTCAAGTTCTATTGACAAACAAGTCACGAACTATATGCGCGAGACACTGCTGAATTAATCCACAAAACAAACTATTTGGGAGTACCACAGGGCAGTATCCTCGGTCCACTCTCATTTACAAAAGAATTATAAAACACTTACCGGTTGAACGTCGATGTAAAGTCTGTGTTTCTCTGGGATGGGTGGGCTGATGCCCTCCACGGCCTCACGGAGGCTAGGGTCAGCCAGGTAGAAGTGAGGGAACGATAGCATGATGGGTGAGTCTGGAAGAAATAGACATGAAATATAATGACTGCTTAGTTACACTACATCCGTATTAGATATGGCTCCTTTGTGTAAAAAAACTAACGGCATTAAACCGTGCCGACATCTTTGATATTGAAAATGGAGTTTTTTATTACAATGAAATTAAATGATTCAATAACACGCTTCGACATGCCGGCTGCCTCAACCATCATGATGCCATATCACATAAAATCAACAAAATAACGCTAGCGTTGTTTGCTGCCCGTGAAGTCACCAGAGGCCTAAATCCCAAAATCCCGGACACACTAGAGTAACGCATTCGTAACTCCTCTAGTGTGTCTGGTGTCCATAGGTGTCCACGCTGAATGCTTACCATCAGGTGATCCGTCGACTCATTTACCGCCCTATACGAATGCAAAACAATTTCTCAAAAATATGAAAATTCAACCTTACCATATTGACAAAGCGATACGTTGAAGAGTCCGTTTGGTGCACAGGGAGGTCCAGCGGGACAGAAGCAGCGGTTGTGCTCATCATTGGCGAAGACATCTTCAGGAGGAGTGTATCTGTAGCCCTGAATACCATCTATCGCCACCTCTTCGAGGAATCTGGAAAATATTAAAAGATATTAGAAGAGAAGTAATCTTAATGAACTTGTGTATATGAATATCTTCTGACGACATGAGGCAAGAGAGTATCAGACTCTTACTGACTAAACACCACCACGTTCCTACTTCTGCATAGAACCGGAGCCAAGGTAACCGCTAGGTTGTCCGCAGCCCTGGTTGTTTCTACACTTAGTAAGCCGATTAAAAAATGGTTCAAGCTAGAATGAAGCCCAATCAATCCTAAAAATATAGATAGCGTCTATTCTCTAAAGGAGGTACTTTAGCAAAAATCATTTGATAAATCTTTAAAAAAAATTTTTTTTTTGGAATAGGAGGCAAACGAGCAGACGGATCACCTGATGGTAAGCGATCAGCGTTGCCTAAGGACACTCACAACACCAGGGGAGTCACAGGTGCGTTGCCAGTCTACTAAAAAGGAATACGCTCTTTCCTTGAAGGTTTGAAGGTGGTATCGGTTCGGAAATACCGCCGACGACTGATAATTTAGGCGTTAGTGTTACAGAGTCGAGAATAATACCTGACAACCTTTAACTCCTCCTTAAATAACAGAACACACCTCATACAGAACATACTAAATCCCCCCCATATAACTGAACGTTGAAACCAAAACAGACAATCGGCAACAATCAACCGAGCATTGTTTAAAGTCAAACTATCGGTGTAACCAAAACAATTGCATGTCGGTCGGTCACATTACACACTGACTACTGACTAACCGTTGCATAACACACAGCACGCACACACACATCGAACTACACAAGACCAATACAAACTGACCGTTGAACGTGCTAAAGATCACCACAACGCGAGACCATAATAAAGTGATTTTAATAGCCCGATGTGAAACGAATCCAGTATAAACTGATCGTTGAATGTGCCAAAGATCCATACAAAGCACGACCAAGATAATCTGGTTGTGTGTAGCTTAATTTGTAGATATGGAATCAATCGATTTAATATTTATTATGACATAGTTTCTATATCAGTTCAATGTCAGAGTTAACTGTTTTGACATTATTAATAGCCAATGAAACTTGACAGCCCACTCCGCTCAAACTGTTGTGGTTCTTTCCTCAAAAGGCCACTACAGAAAGAACTTGCACGGTTCTCACACATAATCCTTTATACATATTTGTCCGGACTTTAAAAGAGACGGACCTCTGAGTTTGTTTCGGCATTTCTTCTCAGTTAGGAAATGTCGACCTCATCGTTCACTTGATAAAATTGACGTGTAAAAGTGCTGCCTTGTAGCCTATTTGCTTCAAGGCAGCTTTTACTGTTGAAGTATCAGCCAATAAGAGGGGTTTGCCATAATCTCCGCAGGCAGGGTTAAAAGGTTCAGGTTTATCAGAGAGCGCTGTTGCCCGGTTTCTGTCAAACGCATGGTTCCTCAGTCACTTAGACTCTTACAACACCCGCGGTGAAGTGCGGTTGGTGGCAACTGTATTTTACTTTGCTGTATCCTCATGGCTGATGACGTTGTTAGGAGTGTTAGAATCTCGTTTCGGTAATTTTTCCTTCTATTAGGGCATCCTAAATTATTTAAGCAAGCTACATGATAGTTTTCTGCGAGCATTAGCTTCGGAAGTGTTTCTATTAAATTCAAAGGGTATATCCTCAATGAAACCACACTAATATTATAAATGGGAAAGTTTCTTTGTTTGTATGTGTGCCCGTCAATCACGCTGAAACTACTAGATGGATTTTGATAAAATTTGTATACAGGCAGGGTATGGGCTGACTTAGGTGATAGGATATTTTTGTCCCGATTAAACGCTCCCATGGGATGAAACAGGAATCATATTCTACACGGACGAAGTCGCAAACAGCTGGTGGTATCATAAAACAATTGACATAGAGAGGTATTATATACCTGCAAAAATTCTCCTGAAGTACCAAACGGATATTTGCACAATTTTTATCAAAGTTCTGTGTATAATTTATATCAGTTTTACCACATGACAAGCTAATCATCAACAGCCTATAAATGCCCACTGCTGAGCAAAGCCTCTTCTCACACGGAGAAGGTTAGAGCATTAATCACCACGCTTGCTCAATGCGGGTTGGCGATTTCAAACTTATAATTAGAAATTATAAGTCCAGGTTTCCTCACGATGTTTTTCCTTCACCGTTTGTCAGTGGTGTCTAAATAATCTTAGAAAGTACATATAACTCGGAAAAAGTCACATTGGTACTTGCCGTTGGTAGGTTTCGAACCCGCACCCTCATGCATGAGAAGTGGGCGTCTTAAACCTCCGGGCCACCACGACCTGCTAATAGTGGGCAAAAAATACTTACTTCAAAGGCAGCAATCGGCAGAGATCCTTGTCATAGACAGCAAGAGTATCATTCATAGTGATGTGAGGGGGAAAGATGGAGCCGTCAGACCCTGCGATGCTGTTGCACGTGTCGCTGGTCCAGTGCTGCAGCTTGTCCTTCATGTTGTAGTGGCTGATGATGCCGTAGGTCGTCATGTCGTTGGCGCCGGTGAACATTGTTACTACGTCGCTGCTGGTGCCGTTTTTCTGTCGATTGGAGACAATTGGGGGTTAATGATGTGGTATATCATTTTAAGGTGTAGGTCTACTCTACAGGTAGGTAATTTATTGTTGGGTTTGTATACCAAATTGTTATTCATCAGACATGTGTGGTGTGGGACGACGTGTGGGAGAGCCATGCTTCGGCACGAATGGGCCGGCTCGACCGGTGTGATACCACGGCCGAGCAGAAAACCGCTTGCGTTGTGTTTCGTCGTGTGAATCAGGTTACCGGAGGCCCAATTACCCACCCTCCCCTTCCCCAATTCCTGAATCCCCAATGATCCTCAAACTCCTAATCCCCAAAAGGCCGGTAACGCACTTGTAACGCCTCTGGTGTTCCAGGTGTCCATGGGCTGCGCAGATTGCTTACCATCAGGTGATTCATCTGCTCGTTTACCGGCCAATGCCATAAAAAACATAATTTCTAGTCAATTTATCGAATTCTGTAATGCGTATATTGATCACAATAAAATTATCCTTTCGGGACAGTGTGTACTATAATTAGCAATTGACGACGTTTTGTATTGTAAAATAAGAATTAATAGGCTCCTTCCACTGTCAAAATTATTAATTAACTTACTGTCTACTGGATCACTGTTCCTGATCAGAATTTGAGAACCTGTAGAACTTGACAACCACAACAAAAGGATTTCACGGACTAGACTGCACGGTTGGTGCGGTGGCTAGGCTAGGATTCTCGCACGGAACAACACTTTGTGTGATCCACAAATTGTTGTTTCGGGTGTCATTGTGTATGTGAACTTGTATGTTTGTAAACGCACCCACGACACAGGAGAAAATCCTACTGTGGGGCAACGTTTTTATAAAATAGAAAAAGATTTCCCAATCAACTCATTGATACATGCACTTTTACAGACGCATTTGCAAGAACCAAGATGTCAAGCAATAATACCCCCAGCAACCGCTCATTAGCCTTAGAAACCCCAAAAATACGAACCATAAGTAGGTGTACTTACGCCATAAAACAGTCCAAACTCTTCATAAGGCAGCTTCTGTTCCTTAGGCACGACATCCTTGGCCAGCTTCAGGAGAGGATCTTCATAGCCCCACAGGAGCTGACCGACGGACACTTCGACGAACGGCTTGATTTTGAGGATGTCCATGATAGACGCCATGGCCAGTCGAAGGAATCGCGCGGCATGTTTCGATTGCGATGTTGCACTCTGAAAAAGAAGGGTATTTGTGGTTAGATTTTTGGAATATTGGTGTGTCATATGTCAATTTTAGACTTAATGGCAAGGTACTTTTGAAATTGACGGGATTCCCTTTCTCATCATCACTGTATAGTTATCTCGATTGATAAGTCAACAATCATTCATTACACAAGAATTAATAATTTAAAAGAACTAATTTATTTTCGTCGTAGTGGCCCGGAGGAAGACGCCCGCTTCTCATGCATGAGGGTGCGAGACCTAAACCTACTAACGACAAGTACCAATGTGACTTTTTCCGAGTTATATGTACTTTCTAAGATTATTTAGACACCACTAACAAACGGTGAAGGAAAAACATTCTGAGGAAACCTGGGCTTATAATTTCTAATTATAAGTTTTCCAACCCGCATTGAGCAAGCGTGGTGATTAATGCAATGAAGAGGCTTTGCTCAGCAGTGGGTATTTATAGGCTGTTGATGATGATGAATTTATTTTTTATTCAAGTTATAAATAAATGTGTACTATAGATTAGGCAAACGTTATAGAAATACGTATTTTAAGAATGACCTTAAACAATAATAACCTATACGTATAAAATAATACGGTTCATTTCAACATAAGTAATCCTTACTACATGAGTTTGTTTGTTTGTTCCACTTTCACACCGTAACTACTAAACCGATTGCTTTGAATTTTTGCAGACGTAAAATTAGAAGTCTGGATTATATAGTAGGGTACTTTTTATCCGGGAAAAATTTGATATTCCCGACGGAAAACAAAAGTATTGGTATAGATGGCGCTGTGTGTATTGGTATATGTCACATAGGCTTTGTGACGCGAGCGAAGCCGCGGGTAAAAGCTAGTAAGTAATAAGTAATACAATATAAACCCAACCTTCGCTTAGCAGTTACCTACACGACATGCACCAAGGTTCTTACTGCAGGAAGATCTCGACTGGTTAACCTCACAATAACTACGGTTTTAAAAGTATCATTAACTGACTTATTTAACGGTTCAGTAGTTAAAACACTATGATTTTATAGGCACTCGTTTTTGAGGGTTTTTTTTTTTTTGTAAGGGGGGAACATCATCGAATGGCTGCTCCCGCCTGGGTGAGGCGGAAGGGAGTGTCAGACTCTTACTGACTAAAAACCACCCCGTTCCTTCTCCTGCACGTCGAGCCGGAGCCCCGGTTATCCGTTAGGTTCTCCGCGACAGTTTTTGAGGGGTGGATATTATCGAATGACTTCTCCCGCCTGGGTGAGGCGAGAGGGGAATGTCAGAGTGTTATTGACTAAAATCCACCCTGTTCCTATTGCTGCCCTTCGAACCGGAGCCCCGGTAACCCGTTACGTCCTCATACTAGGAGGAATGCTGCTCATGAATATGAGCCTTAGCATGGCTTGAAACTAGTCGAGTTCCTCGTTAAATAGTTACGTGAGTGAGCGGAAAACATAATAATAAGTTATATTTATCAAATGACTTCTCCCGCAATGTGTGAGGCGAGAGGCCGTGTCAGACTAAATAAACTAGAAATCGTGGGTTACTCACGTGAATATACTGAGAAAAGCTCTACTAGTTTCGAACCACAGAGGGGTTCTTCCTCATAAGCAGCGTGCGCGGGCGCGGCGATGTCGCGCAGCCTACCTCTCAGTATATTCACGTGAGTAACCCGCGATTTTTAGTTAATTTAGTATGTCTCACGAAAGTTATTATAAAAACATAGTGTCAGACTCTTGCTATACACAACCACGTTCCTACTCCGATATTTTCTTTCACCGTTTGTCAGTGGTGTCTAGATAATCTTAGAAACTACATATAACTCGGAAAAAGTCACATTGGTACTCTTGCTGTTCATAAGTTTTGAAACCGCGCCCTCATGTATGCAATTTAATCGTTTATTGCCATACACCGGACGAAATTCCAGATTCCTTGTAGCAACAGAGTATTTCAAAGAGCCTAATAAAATGTTTATACCTAGATTTAATTAAAATTACTATCGCATATTACTTCTCATTACAATCATAATTAGTTGTGCCACGGTCACGTAGGCAAGCAATGTTTCCGCGTTTTTCGTGAAGAATTCGCATTCGACAAGATCTTATTATACAGACAGAAGGTTCAAGTTTAACTATAAACTTGTAACTTGAGTTCAAAGGGCAAGGTTTCACAAAACCTTACTAATATTATAAATATGAAAGTGAGTTTGTTTGTTTGTTCCACCTTCACGCCGTAAGTACTCAACCGATTGCTTTGAATTTTTGCAGACGTAAAGTTAAAAGTACGGATTCAATAATAGGCTACTTTTTATCCCGGAAAATTTTGATATTCCCGAGGAAAAACAAAAGAATTGGTATAGATGGCGCTGTGTGTATTGGTATATGTCACATAGGCTACTTTTATCCTTTTGTGACGCGAGCGAAGCCGCGGGTAAAAGCTAGTATATAATAACTTAACATTAAGTGTATAAATCGTCGAAGAATAGGAGTAGGAACGGGGTGGTGTTTATTCAGTACGAGTCTGACACTCTCTCGTCTCACTCACGACGGGATACGGTCTTAGGGCTCGTACACACAACTGATTAGCGACGTCGCATCGCAAAAATGTGCGAGCTCCCTCTACGCATCGCAAGAACTTGCGAATTGATTCGCATCGCGCATCAAAATCTTATCTTCCCAAAATCTTCTTTGTTTCTTTTTCCTGTATCTCCTAAGCAATAACAGAAGTGCACACTTCTTTTTACGATTCATGCCACGATCTAGTTTTCAATTTAAAATACGTTTAGTACGGTTGACGGTCGTCGAAGGAATGGTCACCCTGGGAGACGCCTTGTCGCACGAAATCGCATCGCAACAATTGGCATCGTAATTTTCTGCATTGCGAATTCGCATCGCATCGAAGTTTTGTGTACGAGCCCTTAGATGATTTCCCTTTGTATTTTGCCCTGAAAACGAAAATCATATTTCATATCATAATCATCTACAAGTATACAAAAATCTTCGCGGATTTTTAACCGACTTCAAAAAGGAAATAAAGGGGTTCTAAGTTTGACCTCTGTGTATATGTATACGTACATATGTATGTACGTTTATGCGCGTTTATGTCGCGATAGGCTTAACCATTATCAGAGAAGCTGTTTGTTACATTTAGAACAAGGTTTTAGTATAACTATCATATCAAAATTTGACTTAAAAAAAGAGAGGATTGAAATCGGACTTAAAAACGTAGTTTTTATAAAAGAATTATTATAAAGAAGAAAGAATGAGCAATAAATTACATGATTACTCATTTTACCTACGTAGTTTTTACTTCTATCTAAAATTACACGACTAGATTCTGCAATTTAAGTACCTACAACCATTTAGCAAGTCCGCCATGTTTAGCATATTGACACAAACGACGTAGAATTGACGTCAACGAACACATGTTTGTCATTTACAGTCTAAACAAGTTTTAGCTGTGATCCTATAAAACAGCTCATGTAGTGTAGACGTCCAGTCAACAAGGATGTAGCGAGGTTGACTGTCCAGGCGACACACGTACTTAGGTATCGTCATGAGCTAATGTTCACATGTAAACAGCAGCTCATGTAGTGTAGATGTCCAGTCAACAAGGATGTAGCGAGGTTGACTGGCCAGGCGACACACGTACTTAGGTATCGTCATTAAACCTAGTGCCTAATTCATCTAGATCAATATCTACCTATGTTCATAATACATAATAAGCTAGACTCGTTAAATTAGATTTTAAAACGCATTACGATAGAGAACATTCGATTATAATGGCTGACATACAAGTTTAAAATAATCAGTAATCACCAATAATGATAAAACCGATTAGAGGACATAAACTAGAAATAGTTACGTCATTTAACTCGTCGAGTACCGGTTTTATAGACACAATTAAAGAACAATAGGTCGCGGTCACCGGTGACCGCTTGGTGTTTGACAGTTTAATCACGCCTTTTAATCCAAACAGGATTGGACAGAGGTTAACAAAGAAAACCGCTATAAAGAACCGCTACTATTCCCGCGGGTGTCGTATACCCGACTAAGGTACTACACATTTGACAGAGACCGTGCAGCAGCGCTCTCTGATAAACCAGAACCTTTTATACTGCGGTCTCCAACCAGCCTGCTATGCGTGGAGACTAAAAAAACCTCTTATAAAGATGAAGGTCGGAGTCCAGTAGTGGAATGTGACCAGACTACTGAAGATGATGATAATGAAAACGATGCACCAAACACCCATTCTTGGCTAAAAACAATAAAACACAATATAACATAACATAACATCACGCCTTTTATCCCCGAAGGCAGAAGTGCACATTATACCACTGTACAATGTAACACCCACTTTTCACTATTTATGTTATGAGTCCCATGTAATAGGGGGTGAGCCTATTGCCATATACCGGGCACAATTTCAGATTCCATGCTACTACCCAGTAACTCTTTGCCCGACCCGGGAATCGAACCCGAGACCCCTTGCCCGGTAGTCGCACTTGCGACCACCCGGCCAATGAGGTAGTCAAATAAAAAACAATAAAAGTTCCATATAATAAGCCAAAAACATACACTCCGAGCTAACATGACCTATTCTGTCCAAGCCACAGATAAATTAAATAATTTCATTTTGACGTGACAACGTCTTATAAATTGGTTTGCCGGGTGACACTTCAAGAAACTGCGTTACGCTCCGCTCACGTTATGCGCTCACAATGAGAGAGAGTGAGAGGCACGCGTCCCTTCCACTCGGGCATGGTTAGCCCGCCTAAGAGCGAGAGAGACAGACATAAAAAGTGAAAGGCACGCGTCCCTTCCATTCGAGCACAGTTAGCCCGCCTGAGAGTGAGAGAGAGAGTGAGACACTCAAAGTCGTTGTCACGTAAAACTTTCGCCCGTATACCGACTTTACAGGCAACCAATTTTTTTTTAATATTTCTGTGGTCCAAGCCATACTGTGACGGTGCTGTTAAGATCTATGAGTTCGTATGTAGTTTGGACAGACCCTAATATTTCTCGCTACTCCAATAATTCTCATGGTCACGATGAGTTTGGCATAATCCGCTTAGATTAAGGACTCTTATTATCCTTACTAATCCTTACTATATTAATATTAATATAAATCTTATTAATATTATAAATCTTCTTATTATTATTATTATAAATCTGAAAGTGAGTTTGTTTGTTTGTTTGTTTGTTCCAGCTTCACGCCGTAACTACTCAACCGATTGCTTTGAATTTTTGCAGACGTAAAGTTAGAAGCCCGGATTAAATAATAGGGTACTTTTTATCCCAGAAAAATTTGAGATTCCCGAGGGAAAACATAAGTATTGGTATAGATGGCGCTGTGTGTATTGGTATATGTCACATAGGCTACTTTTTATTCTTTTGTGACGCGAGCGAAGCCGCGGGTAAAAGCTAGTATTTTAATAAAGAGAAAAAAAGCTAACATGACCTAGACAAAGAAGGCAATCAATCAGATAATGAACCTACATACCTAAGAAGGCAAGTCATTAACCCATTGGTCGATACTATGACACCCACACTACATGTGTAACGGTAAAAACTGAACATTAACATAAGAAACCGCTAAATCTTAAAAATAAACACTTTGTATATGATCAACGATTTTCATTGGTTATTAGTAGCACGGAACTTCACCACAGATGGGGCCGATGCCGATTCGGAGTCGCGGAGAACCTAACGGGTAACCGGGGCTCCGGCTCGACGTACAGGAGTAGGAACGGGGTGGTGTTTAGTCAGTAAGAGTCTGACACTCCCTCCCGCCTCACCCAGGCGGGAGCAGACATTCGATGATTTTCCCTCCTTAAAAAAAAAGTAGCACGGTACTCGGAATTGGGATGACAGGGTATGAAAATTAAAAATCTAATTAGTCCGTAAGTTAGGTAATGAAAAAATATTAGACACGTATTTTTTTTTATTTTGTCGTATAATAAAACAATACTTAGATAAAACGAATCAAAGTTTAGGAATGGGGGCTAAAACGTCATTTCTACGTATAAAATGTACATAGAAGTGACGTCACGCGACATTTTAAATCAATATATCGTCGAAAGTATTCGTTTCTGTAAAGAAATGAAAAATACGCGTCTAATGTTTTAAAACAATCTACCAGACGGACATTAAAATAAAAATTAGGCATCTACCCAATTGCTACGATTCCTATATACCTCTTTCGCTTCATCAACAGTCATTAGTATTTTCACGCATGCTCGTCGGTTAAGGGTACTTTTAATTTGGCCCTTCTTTAATAGGTACCTGTTGTCCGCGAAGTCGTTCGCGTAGAATTTTGATTCCTGTTTTATCCCATGGGAGCATTTAATCGGGATAAAAATGAGTATCCTATCACCTAAGTCAGCCCATACCTTGCTTGTATACCAAATTTCATCAAAATCCGTTCAGTAGTCAAAAGTCAAAAGTCAAAAATCATTTACTTCAATTAGACCAGGAAGGCACTTTTGAACGTCAGCAATAGAAATTTAAAAGTGAAGCTATTTGCTCATTCCAAGGTGTAGATTCCTATGGAGAAGAACGAGCAAGAAACTCCATAGGTTACTCTTTTCCAATCAGTTTCACAATACAATTCTTCAGTTACATAGTTTGCTGTTTGGATTGTGCGAGATCAATGTAACACTAAAATCTAGTCAAAGTGATAGAAAAAGAAAATAACCTTAAAGACAATAAATAATACAGTCTGGAGCTGACCAGTCCCAGTTGACGGCGCCCGTTCACGAACATGACACGTATGTACATAAGCACCGCCCAACTCAACCATATTGTAGGGAATCGACAACTCCAAGCTGACACAAATGCATTCTACTAGTCTAATTTAATATTAAGTTAATTACAGGGCTCTCACATTCACCACTTTACTAATCCAACCTTTCAATCAATATCGACCTACTTCTCTGCCCTCCCCAGTTGTGATAAAAGCGTATCGAATGCTAGATTTAATGGAAATGTGTCAATTTGTCACAGCCGGTCAAGCGTGAGTGAGTTTCACCTTTCTATAAAGCGTACATACATCACTACATAATATAATACAAATACACTTCCCGCTGTCTGTCCCTATGTATACTTACATCTTTGAAACTATGCAACGGATTTTGATGCGGTTTTTTACGATATATAGAGTGATTCAAGCGGAAGATTTATATGCGAAAATAATATTAATTTAAAAGCTATTTTTATAATATAGGGCGGTAAACGAGCCGCCGGATTACCTGATTGTAAGCAATCAGCGCCGACAAGGACACCGATCATTAGTACTGTCTTAAATTCACTTAGGGAAGTGGAAACTATCATTTTTCCCATCTTCTTTAATGATTTGTTTCGTTGCTCGATACAAGACAGTTGTTCATATCCCTGGGACTTGAGCCGGCCTATTCGCGCCGAAGCATGGTTCACCCACACTTATTATATAAGATATTATAAACAGGAAAGATTTGTACCTTTTTGTATGTTTGTATTTTTGTAATGAATAGGCTCAAAAAGTACTGGGCCACCAATACAATGCTACATTTTTCCAATTTGACATAGCCTACATTTCATTTTGAAAAAAATTAGGGATCCTTGGTAAAATTTGAACAATGTAACCGAAGCGAAGGTGTAGAAAAATGAGTCTTAAAATGACTTTCGTCGAATGCGCTGCCGAAACTATTAACGATAGAACAAAATAATGTACAACAATATTGAAGAACATCATAATGTCTACAAAAAACTCCGCGGTAGCATATGTCCAACTATTGTAGTTATGTCACTACAACAATCCAAATTTCCAAAAAGAAATAATTGTCTACCCCGTGCGAAGCCGGGACGGGCTGCTAATGTGATATGAAGTGAAACATAGAACATACACAATATGTGCATTGTGCAGTCATTGGGAGGAAACCATTGTATCGTAACGTAACAGTTGCTGGTTAGCTGTTAACAGCCAGTAACTGCGCCACTAAACCCAAGGTTCAATGCAAACGACTGTTTATTTCATAACTACATTACAAATAGTTAGAAGTTAAATAGTTTAATAAACATTGTTACGGTTTTATGCCTCGCCCTTTATTTAATTACAATGATTGCATTTGTGTGAGAATTTTAACCCGACATTTTGTTTTAAATTACTGGGTTTTTTCAAAAAATCTCAGTTTTAGCACAGAGTCTGGAATTGTGCCCGGTATATGGCAATAGGCTCACCTCCTATTACATGGGACTCATAACATAAATAGTGAAAAGTGGGTGTTACATTGTACAGTGGCATTAAGAGCCGTATTGTACACCTCTGCCTACCCTTCGGAGATAAAAGGCGTGATGTTATGTTATGTAACTTTTTAAATACCTAGTAATACTTTGCCCGATCCAGGAATCGAAACCTGCTTAGTAGAAGTAGTTTTTATAATCTTACTAATAGAGTTTGTGTGTCTGTATGTTTGATACTCTTACACGTCAAAAAGGCTGAAGGGATCGGGATGAAATTTAGAATATAGTCTGGAATAACACATTTTTTTTATATATTTGCTGGGCCGACGTTTGACCACTACCTCGCCTGGTGGTAAGCGATGATGCGGTCTACGATGGAGCACGTCGTCCCATAAGCAACCTATTCACTCGGGCTTTGAAGACACCCAGGTTATACCCTTCAGGATATACAGACTCTGGCAAAGAATTCCACTCCTTAGCAGTACGCACAAGGAAGCTTGATGCGAAGCGCTTCGTCCGTGTGGGACATCTACCATGACTCGGTGACGCTTCGCGGATTGTCTTGTGGTACGATGATGGAAAGGACTAGGGGGAATCAAGTTGTGCAATTCCCCCGCACACTCACTGAGATATATACGGTAGAAAACCGAAAGGCTTGCAACCTTACGCCTGTGTTCGAGGCTTTAAAACATAGGCTACTATTGTCCCACAGGAACGCGGGTAAAACCTAAGGGCAAAGCTAGTCTATACTAATATTATAAAGCTGAAGAGTTTGTTTTTTTGTTTGTTTGTTTGAACGCGCTAATCTCCGAAACTACTGATTCGAATTGAATAATTATTTTTGTGTTGGATAGTCCATTTATCGAGGAAGGCTATAGGATATAAAACATCACGCTACGACCAATAGGAGCCGAGCAGAGCTGGTGAAACCGCGCGCAAGTAGGTAGTATAGTATACGTAGATTTTTCAATGTAACCACTACAGCTATGCGTTAAACCGTCACTGTTATAGTACATGCGAGGTTGACTTGCCATTCTGTCGGTGACACACTTTCACTTAAAAGCGTAATGATGGCGATTATAACATCTTGTAGCTTTACTTACCTACGTGTTTATTGTTGTATGTTGAGTGTTGGGTTAGGTTTGGGTTCGATTATTGGGTTGGGTAAAAAAGTGAGAGCGAAGTTTTTTGTTATTGTATTGATTGACTATTGTTCGGTTACTGGTCTTCGGTTTGACTCCTAGGTCAAATTATGTTTTTTTTTTAAATGGATAACTTTAAAACTGGTTTTAAGTTTTCGAGTTCGATTCCCGAGTCAAACCGCGAATTTTCAAAATGAGACATACTATTAATATTTGACTTTTAACTTATAAATCAAATCTAATACCTTATAAGTTAGACGAAAACACTGTCATACTAATAATATTAATAAAAACAACTCACATTTAAACAAAACACGACACTACAAACAAAAATCACCATTAACCCTTCAAACATAAAGCTCAAATTCCCTTACACCACACACAATCGCGAAACACAAACAAATTATATTAAACAAAAATGAACTTAATAATTAAGGCATTAAAGTTCTTATTGCTTTGTTCTATTGTTTCCTTCGAGTTGAATGCCCGGTCACGATCTATGTATGTACAGCGTGTTTGCATATTTGATTATACAGTACGTTACGAGTTGTCAATTGCAATTTAGTTGCAGAGATGAGTAACAGACATACACATTTTATATAGTACTAGCTTTTACCCGCGGCTTCGCTCGCGTCACAAAAGAATAAAAAGTAACCTATGTGACATACATATACCAATACACACAACGCCATCTATACCAATACTTTTGTTTTTCCTCGGGAATATCTATTTTTTACCGGGTTAAAAAGTAAGTACCCTATTATTTAATCCGGACTTCTAACTTTACGTCTGCAAAAATTCAAAGCAATCGGTTGAGTAGTTACGGTGTGAAGGTGGAACAAACAAACAAACTCACTTTCAGATTTATAATATTAGTAAGGATTAGATACTTCGGTTTTACTCGCTGCTCAGCTCCTATTAATTGGGATGATAACAGGGTATGAAAATTAAAAATCTAATAAGTCCGTCAGTTAGATAATGAAAAAATATTACACACGTATTTTTTATTTTGTCGTATAATAAAACAATACTTAGATAAAACGAATCATAGTTTAGGAGTGGGGACTAAAACGTCATTTCTACGTATAAAATGTACACAGAAGTGACGTCACGCGACATTTCAAATCAATATATCGTCGAAAGTATTCGTTTTTGTAAGAAAATAAAAAATACGTGTCTAATGATTTAAAATAATCTACCAGACGGACATTTAAATAAAAATTAGGCATCTACCCTATTGTAGCGTGATGTTTTATAGCCTATACCCTTCCTCGATAAATGCACTATCCAACACAACATGAATTATTAAATTTGGACCAGTAGTTTTGGAGAATTGTTCGAACAAACAAGGAAACTCTTTAGCTTCATTTATTAGATTTTTTTTTAAGGGGGTAAATCATCGAATGACTGCTCCCGCCTGGGTGAGGCGGGAGGGAGTGTCAGACTCTTACTGACTAAAAACCACCCCGTTCCTTCTCCTGCACGTCGAGCCGGAGCCCTGGTTACCCGTTAGGTTCTCCGCGACTCCGATTATTTATTAGATAGGCCGGTAAACGAGCAGACGGATCACCTGATGGTAAGCAGTCAGCGTCGTCCATGGACACCTGGAACACTAGAGGAGTTGGAAATGCGATGCCGGCCTTTTAATACTACAGTAGAAACATTCTGTGCTGGCATCCGAGCTGGTCGCGCCGCCATATTGGATGCGCCACCAACAAAACACCAGGTAACTCTCTAAAGACCTGTATACATTTTCTTGGTGGAGGCGCAAGCACTCGTCCGGTGAACTATAATTGTTAGTCGGGTATGACACACCCACGACAAGAGTAGCGGTGGTGAATGCGTTTAACTAAGCCGTCACCACATTGATGCTACATAAACCACAAATGAAAGCAAATACCATTGGAATTAATGATATATCATCATCACCAATAAAATGCGTGTACGCAGTAATGCGCTAAACATAATGATTTACTACATCTCGTAGTCGACTGGTAAATAGAGCGTGCATGTATGTACCTATGTGTGAATTACACCAGCCGAGACGCGAACCCGATTCATTTCTCTCATGTTACTGATAGCACATCAAAATACATAGCTGCGTGAATACATTTGTCACAAAATCACCACCGCTGTTCTTGTCGTGGGTGTCACATACCCGATTCAAATCATACTAAATTAATAATATATGAAAGTTTCTTTGTTTGGACCTTTGTTCGTCAATCACGCTGAAACTACTGAACGGATTTTGATGAAATTTGGTATACAGGCAGGGTATGGGCTGACTTAGGTAATGGGATAGGTCTTTTTATCTCGATTAAACGCTCCCATGGGAGAAAACAGGAATACGCGGGCAAAACCGAGGTTAAAAGCTAGTCCTTACTAATCCTTACTATCCTTACTATAATATTATAAATCGGAAAGTGAGTTTGTTTGTTTATTTGTTTGTTCCGCTTTCACGCCGTAACTACTAAACCGATTGCTTTAAATTTTTGTAGACGTGAAGTTAGAAGTCCAGATTAAATAATAGGGTACTTTTTATCCCGGAAAAATTTGATATTCCCTAAGGAAAACAAAAGTATTGGTATAGATGGCGCTGTGTGTATTAGTATATGTCACATAGGCTACTTTTTATCCTTTTGTGACGCGAGCGAAGCCGCGGGCAAAAAGCTAGTAATACATATTTGATAGAGATCAAGCAGTATCATTTTGAACCTATTAATTTGTGATTTGCAAAGCTGTCTTGCTCGACAAATGAACTATGCAACACAAAAGGTATTATTAAATTTGAACCAGCTGTACCGAAGATTAGCCCGTTAAAACAAACATACTCTTCAGCTTTATAACATAACTAGCTTTTACCCGCGGCTTCGCTCGCATCACAAAAGGATAAAAAGTAGCCTAAGTGACATATACCAATACACACAGCGCCATATATACCAATACTTTTGTTTTCCCTCGGGAATACCAAATTTTTCCGGGATAAAAAGTACCCTATTATTTAATCCGGACTTCTAACTTTACGTCTGCAACAAATCAAAGCAATCGGTTTAGTAGTTACGGCGTGAAAGCGGAACAAACAAACAAACAAACTAACTCACTTTCCGATTTATAATATTAGTAAGGAAGTAAGGATGAGGGACGACGTAGAAGGTCACCGCAGCTCCAGCTGTATGCAGGAGTAGGAACGGGGTGGTGTTTAGTCAGTAAGAGTCTGACACTCTCTCATCTTACACAGGACATAAGTATCTGTGGCACCTCTCATCATTTTCATCATCAACAGCCTATAAATGCCCACTGCCGACCAAAGCCCTCTTCTCACACGGAGAAGGTTTGAGTATTAATCACCACGCTAGCTCAATGCGGGTTGTCGATGTCAAACTTATAATCAGAAATTATTAGCAACCCGCCCCGGCTTCACACGCGTGCAATATTCATGTATTATACATAGAAACCTTCCTTAAGAATCACTCTATCTATTAAAAAAACCGCATCAAAATCCGTTGCGCAGTTTTAAAGATCTAAGCATACATATGGACAGACAGACGGCGGATAGCGACTTTGTTTTATACTATGTAGTGATAGTGATAAGCCCAGGTTTCCTCACGATGTTTTCCTTCACCGTTTGTCAGTGGTGTCTAAATAATCTTAGAAAGTACATATAACTCGGAAAAAGTCACATTGGTACTTGTCGTTGGTAGGTTTTGAACCAGCACCCTTATGCATGAGAAGCAGGCGTCTTCAACCTCCGGACCACCACGACAACGTTTATGACACCTCTGTAAACCCACTTATGTTATGATAGGTGTGTATATTATAATAGATTCGGTACAATCAGAGCGTGGCGGGTTTCTCTACGGCGTCGATTACGTGGGCATTCCTATTTGTTACTGGTATCTTTAATAGCAGATTTTATATGTATTTTTATGAAGTGTGAGAGCCATGTTTCAACACGAATGGGCCGGCTCGACCGGAGTGATACCACGGCCGAGTACAAAACCGACGTGAAACAACGCTTTCGTTGTATCTCGTGTGATATTTTCCTTCACCGTTTGTCAGTTGTATCTAAATAATCTTAAAAAGTATATATAACTTGGAAAAAGTCACATTGGTACTTGCCGTTGGTAGATTTCGAGCCCGCGCCCTCATGCATGAGAAGGGGGCGTCTTAAACCTCCGGGCCACCACGACATTCACGGGGGTAGAGTAGCGATGCTGACAAATGTAACAAACTCCGCATGGGTTTCCCAACCTCGCTAAACCACTTTCCCCAAAAGGGTACAAGCAGAGATGCAATGATACCTTACAAAATTAACAGTAATACAAAAAACTATCTTACTTATGATTTCAAGGCTTGCTTTGCATACTTTGCGTAACGCTAGATAGCTGGCTAGGCGATTAGGTAATCGAAGTTAAGCAACGGTCGACGCGGCCGCGAATTGGAAGGTGACCACGGGTAATTACTTCGTGAATTTACTTCTGAGTTTAGTTAACTAAATATTGTGTGTGTTTGCATTTATAACATTCTTAATTTTGCCAACAACTTGTATCGCTTTACCGGGGGATGAAAAGTAGCCTATGTGGTTATTCCACGTCAATCTATGCCTGGTGCAAATTTCATCCCGATCCCTTCAGTCGTTTTAGACGTGATTGTGTTACAGACATTCAGACAAACCTTCGCATTTATAATATTAGTAAGATATTAGATTTGCTCTATTATTATATATTATCTTCATAAGTGAAAATCTATATTAAATAATATTATAATGCTGAAGAGTGCGTTTGATCGTGCTAATCTCAGGAACTACTAATTCGATTTAAATAATTATTTTTGTGTTGGTTAGCCCATTTATCGAGGAAGGCTGTAGGCTATAAAATATCACGCTACGACCAATAGGAGCCGAGCAGCGGGTAAAACTATGCGGGAGCAGTGAAATATATTTATGACTAGCTGTTGTCTGCGACTTCGTCCGCGTAGAATATGAATTTTAGGTCATTTTTATTTATAAACTATGTACATACTACTGTCATTACAGGAACTAATATTTAATGCGTATGTCAATATTTTTTTTTAAGGGGGGAAAATCATCGAATGACTGCTCCCGCCTGGTTGAGGCGGGAGGGAGTGTCAGACTCTTACTGACTAAAAACCACTCCGTTCCTTCTCCTGCACTTGGAGCCGGAGCCCCGGTAACCCGTTAGGTTCTCCGCGACAATATTTATAGAATAAAATTACAATGTCTCTATTTTATAATTAAACTGTCAAACACCAAGCGGTCACCGGTGACCGCATTGTTCTTTAATTGTGTCTATAAATACGGTACTCGACGAGTTAAGTACTACAACATTAATTATTATGGTATTCATTACTGTTTATGTTTCAATTTTCCAAAATAATAGTATACTATGTTACTCTTTAGTACATAGCTACCTGCCCATAAGTCTCAGTCCTCAGTCCCGCCATTCTAGAAATTATTATAATAGGTAAGAAAAATGACATATGCAAAATCATGCAATTAAAAACTATTAGTAGCTAATAAAATAATAATAATAATAGACTTTTAAATTATCTGACTGTGCATAAATATCTTTAAATAATGTTATTATATTTAATAATCTCCATTAAGGTTCAGTTGCGTTTTAAAAAATTACTATAATGATAACTCACTGTCATGAAATTAATATAGTGGTTTAAAATAAAATCATCAACAGCCTATAAGTGGCCACTGACTACGGCAGTAGGCCGATTCCTGAGGAATTACTGTTGGTACGTGGTGGTTGGTGGTTTTAAGTGTGGGAGAGCCATGCTTCGGCACGAATGGGCCGGCTCGACCGGAGTGATACCACGGCCGAGCAGAAAACCGACGTGAAACAATGCTTGCGTTGTGTTTCGTCGTGTGAGTAAGGTTAACAACTACCCTCCCCTTCCCCAATCTCCCCAATTCCTGAATCCCTAACGATCCTCAAAATCCTAATCCCCAAAAGGCCGGTAGCGCACTTGTAGCGCCTTTGGTGTTCCAAATATCCATGGTCGACGCCCATTGCTTACCATCAGGTGATTCGTCTGCTCGTTTACCAGCTTATGTCACAAAAAAGCGTTAGTGAATCTATTTCCTCGTTCCAAGGTGTATATTCCAAGAAGAACGAGCAAGAAACTCCATAGGCTACTCTTTTTCAATCAGTTTCACAATACAAGGCCACCCCATGCGAAGTAACGCATACTAAATATAATATAACCTTGAATTCAAGTTAATTACACAGTCAGTTGTTAGTGTCACGCGGCACTTAAATGAAATTACTATTTTTTACACACATTTTACACATACACATCTTTATTACGTGTAATTATGTAAAACACGGAAAAGGTATAAATAAATAAATCAGGTTTTATGATTGATTTGATTGGTCTACAATCTAAATTATCTAGTCATGGCAGGCCGAAAAGGAGATGGCGGGACCAACTGGACGTCTTTTTTTTTTAAGGGGGAAATTCATTGAAAGGTTGCTCCCGCCTGGGTGAGGCGGGAGGGGGTGTCAGACTCATAGTGACCAAAAACCACCCCGTTCCTTCTCCTGCACGTCTAGCCGGAGCCCCGGTAACCAGTTTCTATGACAAGGATCATCATTCCTTGGGAAACCATCATTCCTTGGGAAACCTTTGCCCTGCAGTGGGACGATCATAGCTGAAATAAAATAAATAGTCATCATCTTGTAGTCCTTATCCCAAGGTACTTGTGTCTACAATATGTCTCCTTCCATTCTCCCACGGAGTACCTAACGGTCGCGGAGAACTTAACGGGTTACCGGGGCTCTGGCTCGACGTGCCGGAGGTAACCGGGGCTTTGGCTCGACGTGCAGAAAAGGAACGGGGTGGTTTTTAGTCAGTAAGAGTCTGACACTCCCTCCCGCCTCAACCAGGCGGGAGGAGTCATTAGAAGATTTTCCCCCCTATAAAAAGAAAATCTCCCCTATCAGACGTCATCACATCACAAACTTCTTTCTCTTACATATCATTGTTTACACAATTCAGCTTTGGTCGTCCTCAACAATTCGCTTTGTCATCACAAAATATCTTTGACGGTTTTTTCGGGACAAGCCGGCAAAACGAGCATACGGATCCCATCACCTGATGGTTAGCGATCAGCGCCGCCCATGGAAGCCAGCAACACTAGAGGAGTCACAGGTGCGTTACCGGCCATTAAAAAGGAATACGCTTATTTCTTGAAAGTTTGAAGGTCGTATAAATGTATCTGAATACCTTTTGAGAATTGGTGGTGAAAATAAACGATGTGACTTTATGAGCAGGAAAAAATCCTTAAGATTTCCTTATTTCTTTTTTGAGTTCAGTTCAAGGTAATACTGGGTAAAGTGCATAGGTACTTTTAATAATATTTTCCTCTATTTAGGCCTTCAGAAAACAAAAGCCGTGATGAGATCGTGACGCAAATCGTACGAAGACAAAACACACCAATTTATCTTAACCAACGTTCAATAAAAGATCAATTCACATAAGCTGTACACAATGTCAACGACACTGCCTTGAACCGACTTGGCGACCTTAAGAAAAAAACATTTTAAATACGAAACGAGGTAGCGGAAGAGGAGATATTAAAAAAAAACTTGTTTTTCAAAATTCTTCACCCTTTGTTGTGTACATAAATAACAAGAAGGAACTTAAGAAAACTATTATTGGATTTATTGGTCATAAAAATTCATCAATGTTTACCTACAAGGATATGAATGTTGACTGTCCAGGCGAGCAGGCGACACACGTACTTAGGTATCGTCATGAGCTAATGTTCACATGTAAACAGCAGCTCATGTAGTGTAGATGTCCAGTCAACAAGGATGTAGCGAGGTTGACTGTCCAGGCGACACACGTACTTAGGTATCGTCATGAGCTAATGTTCATATGTAAACAGCAGCTCATGTAGTATAGATGTCCAGTACTTATAGTCTACGGTACTTACCAACATAGGTATGTTCGGGACCACTACAGCATCATCATCCATGCCCCTGCTGAGTTCTGGTTGGAAGGTGTAAGTCCTCTTGTAGTGGAATGAAAGGGTTCCATTCTCGTTGTCCGTGATATTCACCTTCTCCCATTCTTCCCTGGTAAAGAGAAAAGAGTTTTACATGATTCAAATGGTGTATGTTATGAAGCTTTGCAGCTTTACTATCTTTGGATTTTTTGCTCGTCTATGTTCTATAGAGAAGAACGAGCAAGAAACTCCTTTGTCACTCTTTGCAATCAGCTTTACTGGCGAATTTTGTTTTGCCATTTGAGTGAGGTTACCGAGGGACCAATTACCATCTCCCAAATCTTCTTAATCCTCCAATCCCTAATTTTTAAATGGCACCTATTTTTGGAGACAAAGACAAGGGAGTGTGGGATTTGCATCGCAATAAAACCACCCCGGTGGCCACCTTCAGCACCTATAGGGGACACCAGATCCTCTAACAGACCTGCCCCGGACTTCCTACAGTGCAACGCCAGTTGTGAGACATCCTTAGGAATCCTCAAATATCTACCCACAAAAGGCAGCCAGCGCACTTGTAACTCTTCCAGTGTTGAGATACTGGTGGAACCAGTGGTGTCCATAGATGGCGCCGATTGCTTACCATCAGGTGATACATCTGTTCGTTTAATTCTTTTTTGTATTAAGCAGGTTTAACACAACATCATAACATAGGGATAGGCAGAGGTGTACATTACGACACTCAATGCCACTGTACAATGTAACACCCACTTTTTACTATTTATGTTATGAGTCCCATGTAATAGGGGGTGAGCCTATTCCCATATACCGGGCAAAATTTCAGACTCCATGCTACTACTGAGATCTATTTTAAAAGACCCAGTAATACTTTTCCCGACCCGGGAATCGAACCCGAGACCCCTTGTCCAGCAGTCGCACTTGTGAACGAGGGCAACGAGGCAGTCAGCAGGTTAAGTAATGTAATATAGATACTTACGAGTAAACATAAGGTCCCAGCTCATCAAGGATCGGTTTAGATCCATTATTGAGGAACTCATCAGCATTGGTCACGTTGTACACGTAGACTTTGACAAACGGTCGCACCGGGGGTCTCGCCCACCACTCGAAGGTCATCGAGCCGGGGCGGAGGATCAGCTCCTGAGGAGGGAAAGGTGGTTCAGTGGCAGATAATCAACAAACACGGACGATGTACGTATTTATGTATTCACCTCTATATACAGCCGTAAAAATGTGACATCTTATACTATTATATAAAGAGGAATTTGTTTTTTTGTTTGTTTGTTTGTTTGAACGCGCCAATCTCCGAAACTACTGGTACGATTTGAAAAGTTCTTTCTGTCTTGGATAGCCCATTTATCTAAGAAGGCTCACAAAAAATCACGCTACGATTAATAGGCGCCGAGCAGAGCGAGTGAAACCGCGCGGAAGTAGCTAGTTATTATAAAGTAATTTATAATGGCATAACCTCTTAAGGGCAATAAAAAGTTTTCAAGTGAAACAAGTGAAACAAGTGAATTTATTTCTGCAAATAGGCTACAAGGCAGCACTTTTACACGTCAATTTTATCAAGCGAACGATGAGGTCGACATTTCCTAACTGACTACTCTGAGAAGAAATGCCGAAACAAACTCAGAGGTCTGTCTCTTTTAAAGTCCAGACAAATATGTATAAAAAGATTACGTGTGAGAACCGTGCAAGTTCTTTCTGTAGTGGCCTTTTGAGGAAAGAACCACAACAGTTTGAGCGGACCCGTTCTGAAAGCAGTACGCATGTGTCGGTTTACAGTCAGCTCAATTAACAGATGAGGCTGAGTGATTCGACGAACAATACCAACCTAAAGAACATTTGCGTGGGTCGCACAAATACTCAAACTGTCAGAGTATGAGTAAGAAATAAGAAAAGAAATGGCGAGGCAAAGTCTCGCACGGTCCTAGCACTAACAATTGTAAAAAAATAGAGGTAAATGTCAAGTTTAAAAAATATAAATTTTTCAAATGAAAAACAATATCACATTATGCTAATAATGTCAAATTGCATATAAAAAGAAATGTAACTATATGTTACAAACATGTCAACATGACCTGTGTGGACGTTACAGCAGCTTATTCCCAAGCCAGACTATCATCTAGGTAGTCTTTTATTTTATAAAAAGCTTTACTAAAAAGTTTATCTTTAATGACATTTTTAAATTTATTTAGACTCAAATTTTGGATATGGCTGGGAATTTTATTGTAAAAGCGTATACTCTGACATCTAAACGAACCACTTATTTTCTTTAGTCTAGTAGTGGGAACAACATATTTGTCTTTATTTCTCGTGTTGATATTATGTATATCACTATGCTTTTTAAATAAACTTTTGTTTTTATGAGCATATACTACATTTTCATAAATGTATTGAGAGGCAACAGTCATTACATTAATTTCTTTAAATAGTTCCCTGAGAGAGTACCTCGGACTAAGATTATAAATTGATCGAATGGCCCTCTTCTGCAAAACAAAGATAGATTGAATGTCAGCAGCATTCCCCCATAGGAGAATACCGTATGACATAACACTATGAAAATAACTAAAGTATACTAATCGTGCTGTATCTACATCGGTTAAATTTCTAATTTTTTTAACGGCATATGCTGCAGAACTAAGCCTTTTCGATAACTTATCTATATGTGGAGCCCACTGGAGCTTAGCGTCTAGGGTTATACCTAAAAAGACAGCAGAATCTACAGGGCCCAACTCATCACCCTTAATTAACACGCTGGTCTTTACATGTCTAACATTTGGCGTTGTAAATTTAATGCATTTAGTTTTAGTTTCATTTAGTAGTAGATTGTTGGCACTAAACCAATGTACTATCTCCGAGAGAGCGCTGTTTACATTATCAATGACTAATTGTCTACGTTTAAGTTTGAATAATAACGAAGTATCATCCGCAAACAGTACTATCCCGTGGTTATCCTTTACAAGGTAAGGCAAGTCATTTATATATATAAGAAACAAAAAAGGGCCGAGAATTGACCCCTGCGGAACCCCCATCCTGACAACAGACCCGGCGGAGACTTTTCCGTTTATCTCGACTCTCTGAATCCTGTTACTCAAGTATGAGGTAAGAAGATCCAGAGATTTACCTCTTATTCCATAGTGGGATAGCTTCCTGATCAATATATCATGAAGGACACAATCGAACGCCTTGGATAAGTCACAAAAAATGCCCAAAGCGTCGCTTGAGTCCTCCCACGCGTCATATATATGATTAAGAAGTTCAACACCAGCATCAGTTGTTGAACGACTCCTGGTAAAACCAAACTGGCTACCATGTAACAATTTATTTCTATTAAAAAATCTTTGCATTTGATTTAGAATATTTTTTTCAAAAATTTTACTAAATGTAGGCAGTACTGAAATAGGTCTAAAGTTAGTGGGGTCAGAAGTACTACCTGATTTAAATAACGGAGTTATTTTACTATTTTTCATAAGATCAGGAAACACACCGCGGTCGATACAGTTATTAAAAATTAGAGCTAATAAAGGTGCTATAATAGCTATAACAGAGCCGGCGATGTACACAGAATTACCCCACAAATCTGCAGTCTTTTTCTTATTTAAGGTATGGAAGGTTTTGACAATATCTATATAATCTATGTGTTCAAAAGAGAACCCTATGCTGCAAGCTGTAACATTTTCTTTTAGGATATACAGAATGTTGTTTCAGTAAGTAAACTGCATCAATATCGGTTGTCCTAAACGTTAGATAACTGCGGACGATGTATACATACGTTTATGTTAAAGTACCTACTCCTTCTTCTTTGAAGTCGTCTTTAAAATTTGCTAAAAAATACCTCACAATTTTTTTTTATGCTATAAGCCGGTATACGATCTGACGGATGACCTCATGGTAAGCAATCGGCGTCGCCCGAGAGTTCCGCCCGAGCTCGAGAGTTCCGGTGTTAGAGAGCATTGTAAACTGCGTTTGAACTTGAAAATAGTACATTATCATCATCAGTCGAAAGCCATCGTAGACATCCACTGTTAGTCGCGGAGAACCTAACGGATTGCCGGGGCTCCGGCTCGACGTGCAGGAGAAGGAACGGGGTGGTATTTAGTCAGTAAGAGTCTGACACTCCCTCCTGCCTCACCCAGGCGGGAGCAGTCATTCGATAATTTTCCCCCCTTAAAACAAAGACATCCACTATTAAACAAACCTTGAAAGTATCTTTTCGGAACCTCCAGGAAGGGTATGTGATTGAAAAAACGTCCATGTTGATTTTTCGATCATTTTTTCCGCAATTGCCAACAACAGCATAGAACCTCGAATTTTGTTGGATGTATGGCAATAAGCGAAGTGCTTCGCATCAAGCTTCCTTGTGCGTACTGCTAAGGAATGGAATTTTTTGCCAGAGTCTGTATATCCTAAAGAGTATAAACTTATATGTCATCAAGACCCGAGTGAATAGATTACTTATGGGACGACGTGCTCCATCGTAGTAAGTCGTGCTCAAATATCGTGCCGTCTCTGTCATTTTACAAAAAATTTGTAGAGATAGAACTATACTTAAGCATGACTTAAAATTGAGTAGCGTTTCAGTATTCCGACAATAGTGCTACAGAAAACTATTCAAAAACCTACTATTAAACTTGATTCTTTCCTTTAAACTGCCATTTTAAGTTGTGCCAACATTCACTAAGATGGCGCGCGTAATTCTGTTACCTCTCGCGGTGCAGTGAAGGCGATTCAGCCAGTCACCAGTCGTTCAATGTCATTGAGTTTGAGTTAAGCTTTACTTAGGTAGCGGTAAAATATATATCGCATTTAAATTACTACAGTCGACTTCGATAATTCGAACCTCTCCATAGATTGAAGTTATCACAAGGCCCCTAGAAAATCAAAGACCTCTTTGAACATATCGGCATCAAAATCTCAAGAAAGAAAGATCTCAGAACTTGCAGAGGTCAATAGTAGCCAACGTTTTGAATGAAGTTTGAATTTCCGACCATTTGATATTTAAATCTAGCATGGCTTGAAACTAGAGGTAGTCGAGTTCCTCGTCAAATTATTACGTGAGTAAGCCGAAAACATAATAATTTATTTAGTATGTCTCACGAAAGTTACAATACATTTGATATTTGGTAATTCGAAATATTTTAAGAGTCCCTCCCATTACGAATTAACTGTAGAGAGTCGACTGTATAAAGAAAGAAATATTAAGCTGTTTTGGTGTGATGTCTAAAAAGGAATTACGTAATTATGTTTGATAGAGACCGGGTAGCAACGCGCTTTGAAAAACCTTTCTTTTAGGGGAAACAATCATCAAATGACTTATCCCTGTGTGAGGCGAGAGAGAGTGTCAGACTCTTACTTACAAAACACCACCGCGTTCCTACTTCTGCATAAAGACAGAGCCGGGATAACCCGCTAGGCAGTACACAGCTCCCGTCTTAGCATTTTACTACACTCTCCTAGGGTGTATGTTAGTCACTCGGATAAGTCCTAAGTATTAATTTACTACGCGAGACGATCTCCGGCCACCGTAAGCGCGGGCCTGCGGACGGCGAGCATGGGTGGCTCCCCGTCCGACCAGAAACAGACCCGAGCGTACGGCGCCGAGCGTTCCGCGCGCGCCTCAAAGAGCCATCAGACCACCACAGATAGGGCCCAACAGGGCCGATGCCGATTCGGAGTCGCGGAGAACCTAACGGGTAACCGGGGCTCCGGTTTGACGGCCCGTGCAGGAGAAGGAACGGGGTGGTTTTTAGTCAGTAAGAGTCTGACACTCCCTCCCGCCTCACCCAGGCGGGAGCAGTCATTCGACGATTTTCCCCCCTTAAAAAAAAGTATTAATTTACTAGCTGACCTGGAAAACTTCATACTGCCTAAATTGGACTTCCACGAGCATTTCAAAGTCAAAATTAATCAAATCGGTTCAGCCGTTCTCGAGTTTTAGCGGGACTAACGAACGGAAAATTATTTTTATTTATATTTATTATTTAATTCAAATAAGCGTTTAAATATCGCGTGTTATCTCAAAATAGTGACTTAAGATTACCGTTCGTTTCATATATTTGTATGTATGTATGTATGTATGTATGGTTAATTACGATAGTATTTATTCGCGTGGGAACTCAGTTCGCATGTATTATTAATTAACTACATACAATTTGCATGAAATTACGTACATTTTTATTATTATAGCGTTAACAAGAATATTTGCAAAACTGTTAGTTTTTTTTTGTATAGATGGCGCTGCATTCGGGTTTGCTTTTATAATTTCATCATCGTACAATCAGCCACGTACTGTCAACTGTCTCACACAGTCATTTTTTATGCCATAAGCCGGTAATCGAGCATACGGATCACCTGATGGTAAGCAATCAGCGTCGCCCATGGACATTGGACACCTGGAAGACCAGTGGCGTTACAAGTGCGTTACCAGCCTTTTGGGTATTAGACATTTAAGTATTCTTAGGATTCAAGGATTGGGAAGATTTGGGAAGGGGGGACGTGTAATTGGGCCTCCGGCAACCTCACTCACACGACGAAACACAACGCAAGCGTTTTTTCACGTCAGTTTTCTGCTTGTTGATGGTATCATTCCGGTCGAGCCGGCCCATTCGTACCGAAGCATGGCTCTTCCATACTAAATTAGTCCTCCCCAATCTACTACACAACGCGAGATTAGATGTTAAAGTGCTTTAGAAATAAAGCTGTTGTTACTGATGGGAGACTACTTAATATTTACTTTCTTCAGTTAAACGCTCTTAATTGTGACTCGGAAACTATTTTTATATTTTGAAGGGGGAAAAAATCATCGAATGACTGCTCCCGCCTGGGTGAGGCGGGAGGGAGTGTCAGACTCTTACTGACTAAAAACCACCATGTTCCTACTGCTGCCCTTCGAGCCGGAGCCCCGGTAACCTGTTAAGTCCTCCGCGGCTTCAAATCGGCATCAGCCCTATTGGGCCTCATTTGTGATGGCTTTTTATGGTATAGGTCAATAAACGAACAGACGGATCACCTGATGGTAAGCAATCAGCGCCGCCCATTGACACCCACAACACTAGAGGAGTTACTAGAGTGTTGCCAGTTTTTTTTGGGGTTAGCGAATAGGGCATTGAGAATTGTGCCTCGGAATGTGCAAAACCAGTATAAAATCACCGTCGAATGGACACAAAGATGATACAAAGCAGGACCATGATATACTGGGATATGTATTGCAACTACTTAATAATCTATGAAAAACCAATGTAAATTGACCTTTCGATGTGCACAAAGGTTATACACAACGAGACCAAGACTAACTGGTTTGCACAGCTCGATAGTTATCCAGTATAAACTAACCGTTGAATGTACGGAAAGATCATATAGAAGGAGACCATGATATACTGGTATTGTTTAGTTCGATATGAAGCCGTTTGTATACTTAAACGCAATAATCTTACAACACGACGGATACCATTGAGGTGCTTTAAAGGAAGTGGGTAGGCAGGAAGTGTGTTCAGTATGAACTAATATTAACATACATACATACATACATAGTTACTATGTTTGTTTGTCCGTCCGTACTGAGAAAATAAATGACATAATATTGTAGATATGCCATCATCCACAGAGTTTAATATATTTGTAGCGCTACTCTTGCCACGGGTATCGTATAGCCGAGTATAGGATCGCCCAGCAGCGCTCTCTGATAAACCTGTATCTTTTAACTGATATCGATGCGACGTCACATCGCAAATATGTGCGAGCTCCGCAAGAACTTGCGAATTGATTCGCATCGCGCATCAAAATCTTATCTTCCCAAAATCTTTGTTTCTTCAGAGTCAAAGTCAAAGTCAAAGCATTTATTTCAATTAAACCATAGTTAGGTACTTTTGAAACGTCAACAAATACAAAATAAATAATAGTCTGTCAGTCAGTCCGTCAGTGAAACTAAGTGAAGCTAGGTGTTCATTCCAAAAAGTAGATTCGAATGGAGAAGAACGAGCAAGAAACTCCATTCGTTACTCTTTTTAAAAAAGTATGTTCTACAATGTCTCTGATACATATTTCAATACTGTACGCATATGTAAGAATAATGCATAGACACGTTTGACGCGTTATACTAATAACATACTAAAATAAAAAAATAAAAAATCTTAAAGTCCAACATGGTGCTCACATATGCATACTGACAATCCATAGAATTAGTGCTTCTATACAAGAAAAGGAAACTCTTTGTTTCAATAAAGAAATGCTCGATGCCATAAGGATGCCTCTTTTTCCTGTATCTCCTAAGCAATAACAGAAGTGCACACTTCTGTTTACGATCCATGTCACGACCTAGTCTTCAACTTAAAATACGTTTAGTACGGTTGACAGTCGTCGAAGGAATGGTCACCCTGGGAGACGCTTTGTCGCAATTTTTGTAATTTCACATCGCATCGCAGTTTTGTGTATGAGCCCTTAATCAGCAAGAGTCTGACAGTCTCTCGCGTCACACAAGGCGGGAGAAGTCATTGGATGATTTTCCCCACACAAAAACAAAGGGCTTAGAAATTGGAGATTGAGGCTTTAAAATAGACGTCTGGATTGAAAAAAAAAATGAATTTGTGATCGTAGTTTACCAAACAGTGCAACAGTATTAGACACAATAGCGGTATTCCGGTCAAGGTATGCAGGTTCGATCCCACGGTCTTACAACATTGTGTCTGCGTGTGTCGATATACAATGCTCTATACATAATATTGCAGTTAATTTTAACCCGGAGAAGTAATCCTATCTTTACGTAGGATTTTTTTTAAGGGGGGAAAATCATCGAATGACTGCTCCCGCCTGGGTGAGGCGGAAGGGAGTGACAGACTCTTACTGACTAAAAACCACCCCGTTCCTTCTCCTGCACGTCGAGCCGGAGACCCGGTTACCCGTTAGGTTCTCCGCGACTATAAATAAGACAATAAAGGTGTGACAGTGGAAGTAATAAAAACATTGAGTTGAAAAGAATTAGAAGAGAGACGCTGACAACATGCCCATGCTAAATAGGTCACCTACTCAGTGTAAGTCAGGCATACAAGTCACCCAGGACTGATTTTCGGTGGGCACCCCTGCAGTGACGTATCAGATGATCCGTCTGCTCATTTACCGGTAGAGTTTTTCTCAGTGTATTTGCGTGATACAACCGTTATTTTTGGTCAGTACCTATGTCTTACGATCAGTATGTTATAATAAAAATATTGACATTCCTATTCTAATCCTTTTTTATATTTTATGAGCCGACGTTTGACCAGTATCTATTAAATTCGATTAGCGTTTCTTCTGGCCATCAGTATTGGTATTGGTTAAAAGCATTACCAACGTGGCAAGGGTTGAGGCGTCATGCAAACATAAATGTCCTACAGTCGGTGGCGCTGTGTGTTGGGTTGTTCCGTTCCCAATAAAAAGGTTGACCGGACCAATTGCTGACACACACATCATATTCGTGAACGGGTATGAAGGCCTTTTTTTAAGGGGGGAAAATCATCGAATGACTGCTCACGCCTGGGTGAGGCGGGAGGGAGTGTCAGACTCTTACTGACTAAAAACCACACGGGTATGAAGGCCTTCTTCTGGGTCAGGTCGGCTCTCCCATCTTGTTGGTAGGCTGATTTCGTAGAGCCGTCGAATAGATACAAATAGATAATACCTAATTTATTATTATGTAATTATTTTATACTTTTAGTAATAATTATAGATGTGGTTAATTGTAGTATGTAACTAGGTACCTTCTTTACTTCATAAAAATTGACTAGATGTATTGTAATAAAAAAAAATGTATGACAAGGGCACGGACCTAGAGTCCTTGGAGAATTAATCTGTAACATTATAACAAAAAAAGCTTTACCGTATATCGTACTAGGATAAAGATCTGCAGTGCTAGCCAAATGCCATTTAGCGCTTGTCTACATGTAGAATAGAAAACCAAATTATATGGAATTGACGTAAATTTTGACACTTGTCAGTGTCATCCCCATACATTTTGATATCTACTCTCACTGTAGACAAGCGCTAAAGTGGCGTTTGGCTAGAGGCCCAGGAAAGAAAGACAGAAGCGTTGATACTCACATGATCTATAAACATCCGGACCCATGATCCGAAGAATATGGCACAGACAATGCCCAGTAGCAGTAACACTACTGCGGTAGCCAACACGAACCCTGGAACAAATAGGAGAGCGCTTAATATCGGCCACAACACATACATTTTTAAACAAATTCACATACTACAAAACGAATACATGGACGTTTCAAAATTGACTTCCACCGCAAATTGACTTCCCAGTCGTTTAATATCATAAAACCTGGTCCTAAGTGCATTGTGAGGAAACCTGGGCTTATCCTTACTAGTCCTTATCCTTACTAATATTATAAATCTCAATAATATAGGAATAGGAACTATCTAAGTGATTAATATTGTAATAGGTTTAAGTTTCTTTTTTGTATCCTAGAATGTAAGTATTTTGGCTCTTGCTGTAAACTTTCATTTTAATGTAAATAAATAAATAAAAAAATAAATAAATAAAAAATAAATAAATTGGAAAGTGAGTTTGTTTGTTTGTTCCACATTCACGCCGTAACTACTAAACCGATTGCTTTGAATTTTTGCAGATGTGAAGTTAGAAGTCTGGATTAAATAATAGGGTACTTTTTATCCCGGAAAAATTGATATTCTCGAGTGAAAATGAAATTATTGGTATAGATGGCGCTGTGTGTATTGGTATATGTTACATAGGCTACTTTTTATCCTTTTATGACGCGAGCGAAGCCGCGGGTAAAAGCTAGTTTCTAATTATAAGTTTGAAATCGCCAACCCGCGTTGAGCAAGCGTGGTGATTAATGTTCAAACCTTCTCCGCGTGAGACGAGGTCTTTGGTTATCAGTGGGTAGGGTACTTATAGGCTGATAATGATGTTGATGAGAATCATACCCATGACACAGGAGATCATAGTGTTTAAAAAACCTTTCTATATACCATGGGACAATGATGTAACTGTAATCTCACTACATATTATAAAACAAAGTCGCTATCCGCCGTCTGTCTGTCCCTATGTATGCTTAGATCTTTAAAACTACGCAACGGATTTTGATGCGGTTTTTTTTAATAGATTGAGTGATTCTTAAGGAAGGTTTATTTGTGTAATATAAGCATATTGCACCCGTGCGAAGCCGGGACGGGTCGCAAGTATATTATAAATGTGAAGTTTCTATGTTTGTATGTTTGTCCGTCAATTACGCAGAAACTACTGAACGGATTTTGATATAATTTGGTATACAGGCAGGGTATGGGCTGACTTAGGTGATAGGATACTTTCTATCCCGATTAAATGCTCACTTGGGGCGACTGCGTCGTTGGCCAAGTGGTCGCAAGTGCGACTGCCGGGCAAGGGGTCTCGGGTTCGATTCCCGGGTCGGGGAAAGATTACTGGGTTTTTAAAAAAAATCGCAGTAGTAGCACGGAGTCTGGAATTACATGGGACTCATAACATAAATAGTGAAAAGTGGGTGTTACATTGTACAGTGGCATAATGTCCACCCCTTCGGTGATAAAAGGCGTAATGTTATGTTATGTAAATTATCCCATGGTATAAAACAGGAATCACATTCTACGCGGACAAAGTCGCGGGCAATAGCTAGTTTATATGTAAGTATGTATGTTAATGATGATGTATTTATATAATAGACATAAACACATAAAAAAATATATGTACACGTATGAAATTTTCATAATTCAAGGCCAAGAAAGTAATATTTTACAGAATTTTTATAAATACGTATTGATTTGTACATAAAAAATTGTGTACGGCAAGTACATACATAGGTATTATTTATTACATAAGTATTTGTATTTTTTTACATACTTATTTGTCAATTTCATCACGTGTTTCGAAATACATTCTTTCTATCTATATTTTTACCTAAAATGAAACGTTTAAGTGTTCCCACACTTAAACGTTTAAACGAGCCATGCTTCGGCACGAATGGGCCGGCTCGACCGGACTGATACCACGGCCGAGCAGAAAACCGACGTGAAGCAACGCTTGCGTTGTGTCTCGTCGTGTGAGTGAGGTTACCGGAGGCCCAATTACCCTCCCCTTCCCCAATCTCCCCAATTCCTGAATCACCAACGATCCTCAAACTACTAATCTCCGGTAACGCACTTGTAACGCCTCTGGTGTTCCACGCGTCCATGGGCGACGCCGATTGCTTACCATCAGGTGATCCGTCTGCTCATTTACCGGCTTATGCCATAAAAATGTTTGTTTGTTTGACTGCGCTTATCTATGAAACTACTGGTCCTATTTGAATAATTCTTTTTGCATTGGATAGTGCGTTTATCAAGGAAGACTATAGGCTATGAAACATCACACTATTTTTAATTGAAGCTCCGGTAACTGCACTCACACGACGAAACATGAGTGGCCGTGGTATCAGTCCGGTCGAGCCGGACCGTTCATATCGAAGCATGGCTCTTAAAATTTTAAAACAATTCCATTACTTGTTTGCGTGGTCACAATGCATTCCTGTATTCAGAAATAACTGACTTTACTTTCGTCTCTGCCTACCCCTTTACAAACAACAATCATTATACAACACCAAAATACTCACTTGACCCAAAAACCTTGACTAGACGTCACACTAAACGCAATCTATATTTTATATCGATCTCATCAAATTCGACTCAGCTGTTTCGTAGTACGCAACCGACACGCAAACACTTTCACATTTAAGTATGATTTAAGTGTATGAATAAGCAATAACTTAGATTTACAAGGTCGTTGCTTATGTAACGCAAAACTTATATTATTTATTGCTATGTACTTATAATTCTTATGACGTACGTTTTTATTTTATGGGGGGAAAATTGATAAATGACTTCTTCCGCCTGGGTGAGGTGGGAGGGAGTGTCAGATTCTTACTGACTAAACACCACCCCGTTCCTTCTCCTGCACGTCGAGCCGGAGCCCCGGCAACCCGTTAAGTCTTCCGCGGTTCCGTATCGGCATCAGTCCTATTGGGCCCCATGCCCCCATCTGTGGTGGTCTGATGACTTTTTTATATACTTGGAAGCAAAGGATGCCACTAGCGTGGCGTCTCTTTCATTTCTTCATAAGTATTTTCTGACACAAGTATTTAATAATTGGTAACATATGCCGAATGAAAGGCATTTTATTTACCTTTAAAATGAGAGCCGCGTGGTGGCAAGTGCGACTGCCGGGCAAGGGGTCTCGATTTTCCGGCCGACTAAGTATTAATAGGCTTTTTTTTAATTCTCAGTAGTAGCACGGAGTCTGAAACTGTGCCAGGTATAAGGCAACAGGCTCACACCCTATTACATGGGACTTATAACATAAATAGTGAAAAGTGGGTGTTACATTGTACAGTGGCATTAAGTGCCCTAATGAGCATCGCTGCCTACTTCTTCTGAGATAAAAGGCGTGATTGTTTATGTTATGTAAAATGAGAGCATATTTTTGTAAAAAGAATATATTTTTAGAGTTATAAAGGGTTCTATAAACTGAAAGAAATAATCGCTAGTGGCTCCGTTCATTTGCCTTCAAGTGTATATTTACTAAATATGAACTGTACAGTAATGCTAGATCTTATACAATATGACATTTAACAATTATGAAATCTCATAAGCAGGTCACTTTCGAGCGGGCAGCCGTTTTAGAGATTAGACCGTGATAGACACGCAGACAGATTACTGTTTCGTGCGTAAAATAAATTATTTATATATCTAGCTATTGTTTTGTAGTTTAATTTTGGAATTTCGAAGATGTGCACTGACGTAATGACTTTCATTTTCGGGAGAACAGGCTCTCCGAAAATTATGGTAGGTAAACAATTATTTTTGACGGAGCGGGCATTATTGAAAATGATGACGTCATCATCATCAATAGCCGGAAGACGTCCACTGCTGGTGTAGCTGGTCACGTCAATAATGACGTATCTAGCTGTTCCCTACATAGTCAGGAACCCACTCGTGCTACATCTGGTGTTGCAGGTGGACTTAGACTACGGAGTCTGCTTTTTTTTTTATTGGGACAAGCCCGCAGCTACCTCCCAGAACCGCTGCAACTCCTGTGCCCCAGGATCTACAGTAGATACAACCATGAAAACACCGGAACACTGAAATCCGGCGCGTCCCAGGGACATGAGTAACTGTCTTGGTTCCCGCAACGAAGTGAATCAGAATATACAGTGTCTGCTTACCATCAGTACAACTGTAAGCTTCGTTGTTACTGATAGTAGATAGAATAAAATTAGCTAATTCTGAGCTAGCAACTTCTGTCTACCCCATCGGTGTACAACACACTCCGGGCGTCGGTGATGGCGAAATGATCTCCGGCCACCGTAAGCGCGGGCCTGTGGACGGCGAGCATGGGTAGCTCGCCGACCAACTAGAACCAGAGCCGAGGGTACGGCGTGTCACGTTTCGAGTGCGCTTCAAAAAGGCATCAGATCACCACGGATGGGGCTCAATAGGGATGCCGGATAGATGATGCCGATACAGAGCCGCGGAGGACTTAACGGGTTGCCGGGGCTCCGGCTCGAAATGCAGGAGTAGGACCGGGGTGGTTTTTAGCGGGAGAAGTCATACGATGATTTTCTCTCCCTTAAAAAGAGAATCGGTCTACAACTGTGTTTATACAAAACAATCGTATTCAGGTAATGAGAGACCTGTTTTAAACACGCTCGATGTAAATGTGCCGGTGTTTTGACAGTGAGCGGGCTGGTGTTGATATTACAGTGTAAATGACACTGCTGGGTGCACGCATATATACAGACATAGTTCATATATACAGATATATATACATCTTGTTTACTTTTAATTTATCATCCCACACGTATGAGCCAACCCGCCATGAGGAAGCATTGTGATTAAAAGTACTGTTAAACATTTTCTATAGCCACGGAGAACCTAACGGGTTACCGGGGCTCCGGCTCGAAGTGCAGGAGAAGGAACGGGGTGGTTTTTAGTCAATAAGAGTCTGACACTCCCTCCCGCCTTACCCAGGCGGGAAGCAGTCATTCGATGATTTTACCCCCTTAAAAAACAATATAACACATTTTCTATACATACATATACATATAATAAAATCGTAGGAAAGTGAAAACTGTACATGGATTTATTTCAAATTTTGCATGAATATTACTAACAGGTCGGGTCAACATATAGGCTATATATATATATATATATATATTATCATACTATCAACTATGGGGGAGGAGCTGTGAGGACTATTCCACGTGGACTAATTCGCGAGCTCAGCTAGTTTATAATATATTTGATGGGCCGACGTTTGCCCACTATCTCGCCTGATGGTAAGCGATGATGCAGTCTACGATGGAGCACGTCGTCCCATAAGCAACCTATTCACTCGGGCCTTGAAGACACCCAGGTTATACCCTTCAGGAAATACAGACTCTGGCAAAGAATTCAACACTAGCAGTACGCACAAGGAAGCTTGAAGCGAAGCGCTTCGTGCGTGTGGGTGGGATATCTACCACCCTTCAGGACACGGAGTCTGGAATTGAAACACCAGAAGCGTTAAAGCGTTATCCACAAACGGCCGGTAACGCACTTGTAACGCCTCTGGTGTTCCAGGTGTCCATGAGCGACGCCGATTGCTTACCATCACCTGATTGTCTGATCCGTCTGCTCGTTTACCGGCTTATGCTATATAAAAAAAAGAACTCCTCTGTGGTTCGAAACTAGTAGAGCTTTTCTCAGTATATTCACGTGAGGAACCCGCGATTTTTAGTTAATTTAGTGTCTCACGATAGTTATTATAAAAGAATAAGGCTTTTATTATTACTTATATATATTTTTTAAACCGATAATCGATTCATTTTACTGACTTGAAAATTACTCCATCAACTAAAACTACTTAATGTTTGACATCCCTACCTTAAACTAGATTGCAGTGAATGGGACCTAATGAATGCCCTAGATTTCTTAGCAGCTAGCTTAGAACCTAAGTTGTACTTAAACCGGTTGGTTAGAGCTATATTCAAGCTATTACTTTTGAGAGCTAAGCTGCTATGAAATAACATCAGCTCGTGAGAGTTATATCACAGTATTAAAGGTTCAGGTTTATCAGAGAGCGCTGCTGCCCGGTCTCTGTCAAATGTTAGTCCTTTAGTCGGGTATACAACACCCGCGGGAAGAGTAGCGGTGGTGACAATAATATTGTACTCTGTGGTAAAGAAAACCAATTTACCATAACGACACCATTAGCATACCAGAGCAACCACGCAGAACCATAATGTTGCAATGACGAAAAAAAAAAGAGAAATTGACCAAATTTATTTTTAATATCTAATAGCAACATTATCATTTGGACATTTGTGAACTACTTATGTAGGTAGGTACTGTTATGTCATATCTTTGTGATCAGAAAAGCTGGTCAAGTGTGAGTTGTTAGCTTACCTTACTTAGTTTAGGAATGAGGTGAACAATTTTAAACTGTCAAACACCGCGAGGACTCCGGTGTCCGCACACCTATTGCATTTAATTGTGCCTATAATGACGGTACTCAAAGGGTTAAATTTAACTAACCTTCTACCAGCTGCTTCGCCCGCGTCCTCGCGGTATAAAAAGTACCCAATGTGTGATTCCAGATTCATAATCTACTCCTGTTACAAATTTCATCCCGATCCTTTCAGCCTTTTTGACGTAGGTAATTGAGTAACAAACAAACAGACATAAAAAATTGCATTATAATATTAGTAGGATATTGATAAGGTATGGTGATTGCTGAGTAAAATATAATCGTCACCACTGGTACTCTTCCCGCGGGTGTCGTATACCGGACTAAGAGACTAGACATTTGACAGAGACCGTGCAGCAGCGCTCTCTGATAACCGATCCTGATCCTGAAGAACCTTTTATACTGCGATCTCTAACTAGATTGCCGGGCGTGGAAGTGAAATTGTGGATAAGTTCCAAGCGAAACAGCGACTGTCGTCGCGTCACGTCACTTAATTAATTTGGTATGTTTCACGAAAGTCATAATATAACGCGGTGTCCTGCGTGAGCGACGAACGCGACGCGACGCGACGCAACAACGCGCGATGCTATACGCGACAAATGTCCTACGTTATTTTGGTCATTACTTCTCGAATCATGGAGAAGTACAGTACAATTTTGCTTGAAAATAGTTATAGTTCGTCCATCGCATCAGTTGGTCGCCCTCAAAACAAGTGCGCGTTATGTCGCGTCTCGCCGCAGACTGTCATAGGTATTTTTTTTTAAGGGGGAAAATTATCGAATGACTGCCCGCCTGGGTGAGGCGGAAGGGAGTGTCAGACTCTTACTGACTAAAAACCACCCCGTTCCTTCTCCTGCACGTCGAGCCAGAGCCCCGGTTACCCGTTAGGTTCTCCGCGACACTGTCATAGGTATAGGCCGCATGTAGGGTACGCCGTTGAGTTGATCACGTTCATCGCGTTCGCAGGACACCGCATAAACTAAAATAAAGTAATGAATTCGCTATCTATTCGTGTCTAACTAGGTGTTTTAATTTTCGCCCAAATAACCACAAAATTGTGCCCAAGGTCGATTTGCAAACAGTGTCAATGTTACAAGTCCAGTGGCCCAGAATAGCGATCAGCTGATAAAAACTATTGTTTCATATTAAACCATTAATATTCACGCTCTAGAGACTATTTAGGATTCTACCTACGTAGCGTATAAACAGCATATCATCAAGGTACTAATAGTTATTCATATTTCCACGCTGCTCGGCTCCTATTGATCGTAGCGTGATGTTTCATAGCCTACAGCGTTCCTCAAAACATGGACTATCGAACACAAAAATAATTTTCATCAACAGCCTATAAGCTCAGTGCTGAGCAAAGCCTCTTCTCACACGGAGAAGGTTTGAGCATTAATCACCACGCTTCCTCAATGCGGGTTGGCGACTTCAAACTTATAATTAGAAATTATAAGCCCAGGTTTCCTCACGATGTTTTCCTTTACCGTTTGTCAGTGGTGTCTAAATAATCTTAGAAAGTACATATAACTCGGAAAAAGTCACATTGGTACTTGCCGTTGGTAGGTTTCGAGCCTGCACCCTCGTGCATGAGAAGCAGGTGTTTCAAACCTCCGGGCGACTACGACACCACGACAAAAGAATTTTAAACCAGTGCAATTGATAGATCAAATCTTTCCTCTTTATAATATTAGTGTAGATGTCCGCAAATTTGTTTATTTAGTCAATACGTGACTTATTTATTTAACGTGTTTCTATTAATAACATAACATATATATTTGTTTTCATGTATTTTGGCACAAACTTGAACTTCCTCAAAACCTACTTATTTTTAATCTTCTAAAGTTTTTACTAACATAACATCACGCCTTTTATCCCCGTACGCGAAGGTAAAGGTACACATTACGGCATTTAATGCCACTGTACAATGTAACACCCACTTTTCACTATTTATGTTATGAGTCCCATGTAATAAGGGGTGAGCCTATTGCCATATACCGGGCACAATTCCAGACTCCGTGCCAACGAGGCAGTCATCTATCTTCTTACTCATATAATCCTTACTAATATTATAAACCAGAAAGTGAGTTTGTTTGTTTGTTCCGCTTTCACGCCGTAACTACTAAACCGATTGCTTTGAATTTTTGCAGATGTATAGTTAGAAGTCCGGATTAAATAATAGGGTACTTTTTATCCCGGAAAAATTTGATATTCCCGAGCTAAAACCAAAGTATTGGTATAGATGGCGCTGTGTGTATTGGTATATGTCACATAGGCTACTTTTTATCCTTTTGTGACGCGAGCGAAGCCGCGGGTAAAAGCTAGTCCTATTATAAATGCGAAAGATTTAGTCTGTATGTTTGTAACTTAATCATGTCAAAATGGCTGAATGGTGCAAGGGGATGCAATTTGGTACAGGGGTAGACTATGATCTTTTTTAAGGGGGGAAAATCATCGAATGACTGCTCCCGCCTGGGTAAGGCGGGAGGGAGTGTCAGACTCTTACTGACTAAAAACCACCCCGTTCCTTCTCCTGCACTTCGAGCCGGAGCCCCGGTAACCCGTTAGGTTCTCCGCGGCTCCGTTTCGTCGTGTGAGTGAGGTTACCGGAGGCCCAATTACGCTTCCAATCTCCCCAATCCCTGAATCCCCAACAATTCTCAAATTCCTAATCCCCAAAAGGACGACAACGAACTTGTAACGCCTCTAGTGTTGCAGGTGTTTATAGGAGACGCCGATTGCTTACCATCAGGTGATCCGTCAGCTCGTTTACCGGCTAATCCGATAAAAAAAACAATCTTTGTTAGTTTATAATATAAAAAAAATAACTTCACTTTCATAACAAGAAGTTACGCTGTGAGACAATAAGGTTAATTTTAACTAATTAATTAAGTAAGTATCTACATTAACTGAGCACGCCATTAAGTTACGCAACTAAGTGAAAATTGTGAGAAATTTTCACTTAATTCTTATATTAACTAAGTAGGTAATAATGACATTACTTTAATTGTATATTGCCTCGTTGGCCGAGTGGTCGCAAGTGCGACTGCCGGGCAAGGGGTCTCGGGTTCGATTCCCGGGTCGGGCAAAGTACAATGTAACACCCACTTTTCACTATTTATGTTATAAGTTCCATTATCATAGGGGGTGAGCCTATTGCTTTATACCGGGTACAATCCCAGATTCCGTGCTACTACTGAGATTTTTTTTAAAACCCACATGTACTTTGCTCGACCCAGGAATCGAACCCGAGACCCCTTACACGGCAGTCGCACTTGCGACCAATCGGCCAACGAGGCAGGTTTTATACCTTTTATAGTAGCCGCTAACAGAAGCTAGCGATTCCATGAAGTTGGGTACAATAGGGTAGATGCCTAATTTTTATTCCAATGTCCGTCTGGTAGATTATTTTAAATCATTACACACGTATTTTTTATTTTCTCACAGTAACGAATACTTTCGACGATATATTGATTTGAAATGTCGCGTGACGTCACTTCTATGTACATTTTATACGTAGAAATGACGTTTTAGCCCCCACTCCTAAACTTTGATTCGTTTTGTATTGTTTTATTATACGACAAAATAAAAAACATAAGTGTCTTATATTTTTTCATTACCTAACTTACGGACTGATAAGATTTTTAATTTTCATACCCTGTCATCATCCCAATTCCCTACTCAAATGTGATTACCAAGAAATTTGAAGGTAAATAACAAAATTCTGCTTTAGTCATATGAGTCATAGGAAAATCAGTGTTGTTATTACACAGCTGAGTTTATGTATATTCGTAATAAATAACATGATCTTAGTAATTCGCTATATGTACACAATTAAGTACATCTTAATCGCCGCTTGCTACTTCAACCGCGTAGAATATAAAAGACTAGCTTCTGCGAACAGATTTACCCGTGTCTCCCTCTTAAAAAATAGCTACAATTTTAGCCTATGTGTTATTCTAGACAATAATCTATCCTTGTTTCAAATTTCATCATGATCCCTACAGCCGTTTTGCCGTGATTCAGTAACAAACTTCGCATTTACAATATTAGCTACTCACGCACGGTTTTACACGCTGCTCGGCTCCTACTGACCGTAGCGTGATGTTTAAAAGCTTATAGTCTTTGTCAATAAATGGGCTATCCAACACAAAAAGAATTATTCAAATCGGACCAGTAGTTCCATAGATAAGCGCGTTCAAACAAACACATTAACATAGACTTGATTTTAGTCAAAGCAAGTTTGTTATATCTCTGTATACCTGTTTGTGTAAATGAAGGCGTGTTATGTTATATAGTTAACTAACTCCGTTGTCCGTCTGTTAGCCTTTTACTTCGTTGAACACGTTTTAACGGAAATTATAAAATAACTGGGTCATTGCTTGCTTGGTTCGATTCCTGGCGTTGTACGTGATATATTTGATATGTCTACTTTTAGTTTATTATAATAGTATATTTGAAAACAAAACATAATATCACGGCTTTTATCCAGAGGGAAAGGCAGCGGTGCACATTACGGCACTAAATGCCACTTGGTTTTCAAAGACTACTTCGCTGGTAGTCTCGGGTTCCATTCCCGGGTCGGGCAAAGTATTACTGGGTTTTTAAAAATCTCAGTAGTAGCACGTAGTCTGGAATTGTGCCCGGTATATGGCAATAGGCTCACCCCCTATTACATGGGACTCATAACATAAATAGTGAAAAGTGGGTGTTACATTGTACAGTGGCATTAAGTGCCGTAATATGCCTTCGGGGATAAAAAGGCGTGAAGTTATGTTATGTTCAACTAAATACTAAAAAACAGGTTTTATTTAACGGTAGTAAACTACACAGATACAGGTTCGAAACCGGTTTACTTATAAATAAAATAAAATGGTTAAAAAGCACTAGTTTTTACCTAAAAAGATCCTATCTTTGGTAACTAAAGTAATATTTTCCTGAGTAAAATTGTAACGTTAACATCTCAGAAACTACTGAACTAATTTTGATAATGAATTCTTTTAAGTAAGTATAGGTCAGCATAAAATGAGTGTTTCTATAAAGTTACCACGTCTTTTGTTTCAAAAGCAGATAATGTTTAATTGCACATTTTTTCAAAATTCACTTTTCACTCAATAATAATATAATATGTCCAAAGTAACTCAAATTTCTATTAACAGACAATGGGCACGATTTCCTAAAAACAAAAAAAAAACATTTCAAAACCAAAATTTAAAAACTTCCAATCCGATTCAGGAATCAAACTTGCAACAAAACACAGCACCAACGGATTTTAAAAGAAAAAAATTCTTTAAACTGTCAAACACCAAGCGGTCACCGGTGACCGCGACCTATTGTTTTTTAATTGTGTCTATAAAACCGGTACTCGACGAGTTAAATTAAAAAAAAATTTAAAAATTGTCCAATATCCTACTCGAGAATAAAGATCGAAACCATACCACGCCATTACTCGACGAACACCCAAATTATACCATATTTAAACGTAGAATAAAATAATAAATTAGGCCTAAAATTACATTCTACAATCTAGACCAGACAGAGCAAGTCTAGAAATCTTACTTAGCCACCTGAACTGAATCTAGGTCAGCGTTAAACTATGAAGAAAAACGTCTTAACCGTAAATTGAACAAAACAAAGATACTTGAAACTCGCTAAAACATTGCATTTTAAACCGAATTTCATAATAAAACTATTAGATGTCAGAATAAAACAACCAATTTCACCACTTTACACAAAAATTCTATAAAATTTCACACAAATACCACTTTTTTTGGTATAAACCACTTTTTTTAAGTACAAATATTAAAAAAAAACACTCACTGATTTTTCTATTGCATTTGACATAGTCTATCATACGGCTGACAGATCTCATCGCCATTTTTAATAACGGAAAATTATTTGAAAACCGAATTTTCGTTCAAATAGTTTGAACGCGCATCACGCGACGCTGTTTCGAATGCGCAAGAGTGACTGAATCCGTTCGCTCGAAAACGTCGGCATTTTACGTTCAGAAAACATTAGATTTGTTATATTTTTTTTCGCCAACTTCTGTTCCGTTCCGGTGACCGCTTTACTGGACTGTATAGTGGTTGAGTAAAATCTCCGGCCGGGCGAAGTTGTATTGTGGTGTATTAGTGGTAGAAATGGTTGGGTGTGGAGTCTGGAATTGTTACCTTTTAGTAATGGCGTTGCCGTTTATTGCAATGAGAAGTAAAAAAATATGAGTGTTAAAAATTAAGAGCAAATCTATCGGAACATTTCTTTCTTTTTCTAAAAATCTCTTTTGTTACTGCCGATGCGCTAGGGGAGTTTAGGGAAGCGTTTGGACGAAATTTCCTATAATCATAACATAACATCACGCCTTTGATCCACGAAAGGGTAGGCAGAAGAGCACATTACGACACTTAATGCCACTGTACAATGTAACACCCACTTTTTGCTATATACCGGACACAATTCCAGACTCCGTGCTACCAGTGAGAAAAATCCAGTAATGCTTTGCCCGACTCGGGAATCGAACCCCTTGCCGGGCAGTCGCACTTGAGACACTCGGCCAATGAGGCAGTCCTATCATCATCATCACTGGTGAACATAGGTCATAAATGTAATACAAAACTGCAATAACACTTTAATAGGCCCTGGAATCACCCCAAAACGCCTTGCACAGCAAAAATACTTTCAACAGCCAATTCAAAAAACCAATCCCTATCACAATCCATTCAATATGCGTGTACGCAACCTTTACGATCACTTTACACGAATCACTAGGCTCTATTAGTACGTGTACAATACATAATTACACTTCGCTACCGTCGGGTATTGCATCAAAACATTGCACAACTCACCCTTGACGGAATTGCGTTATGAAATATACGTATAATTGAACGACGTCATGGTGGAACCAAGTATACTGGCTTATACACCATGTCCCAGTCAACAAGGATGTAGCGAGGTTGACTGTCCAGGCGACATACGTACTTAGGTATCTTCATGAGCTAATGTTCACATGTAAACAGCAGCTCATGTAGTGTAGATGTCCATGTCAACAAGGATGTAGCGAGGTTGACTGTCCAGGCGACACACGTACTTAGGTATTGTCATGAGCTAATGTTCACATGTATACAGCAGCTCATGTAGTGTAGATGTCCAGTCAACAAGGATGTAGCGAGGTTGACTGTCCAGGCGACACACGTACTTAGGTATCGTCATGAGCTAATGTTCACATGTAAACAGCAGCTCATGTAGTGTAGATGTCCAGTCAACAAGGATGTAGCGAGGTTGACTGTCCAGGCGACACACGTACTTAGGTATCGTCATGAGCTAATGTTCACATGTAAACAGCAGCTCATGTAGTGTAGATGTCCAGTCAACAAGGATGTAGCGAGGTTGACTGTCCAGGCGACACACGTACTTAGGTATCGTCATGAGCTAATGTTCACATGTAAACAGCAGCTCATGTAGTGTAGATGTCCAGTCAACAAGGATGTAGCGAGGTTGACTGTCCAGGCGACACACGTACTTGGACCTTCTTTATTTATCGTTTTAATTCTTGGAACATATCAGAGACAATATAGCATTGTCTTCAAAGTTTTGTTATGGTTTTAAGAATATAACAATAGGTTTAAGTTTGGATTACCGTCAATCTACCTATAAGGTATTATCACGTAATACTCTTCCTAAAATTAGATAGCCTTCCTGAAGCCCTGTGGTAACTACACTTGTAACCACCGCTACTCTTCAAGCGGGTGTGGTATACCCGACTAATGGACTACACATTAGATAGAGACCGTGCAGCAGCGCTCTCTGATAAACCTGAACCTTTTATACTGCGATCTCCAACCTGCTTGCGCAACTCGGATATGACAAACCCCTCTTATGTAGAGGAGGCTCATAGTCTAACAGTGACCTGTCAACTATGGTGAAACTCGACTATGAAATCTAATACATACATACATAACATCACGCCTTTTATCCCCAAAGGGGTAGGCAGAGGTGCACATTATGCCACTGTACACTGCAACACCCACTTTTCACTATTTATGTTATGAGCCTCATGTAATAGGGGGTGAGTCTATTGCCGTATACCGGGCACAATTCCAGACTCCGTGCTACTACTGAGAATTTTTTTAAAACCCAGAAATACTTTGCCCCACCCAGGGATCGAACCCGAGACCCCTTGCCCGGCAGTCGTACTTGCGACCTCTCGGCCAACGAGGCAGTCTAATATTTTATCTAATAATAAGTGAAATCTAATAATTTATGATTATAACAATTTCACCAAAATCTAATCTATGCTTTGCATAACAATCTTCACGCCTCATTCGTTCTGGGGTAGGTAGAGGTGTACGTTTCATCAGTGAGTTCCCAATCTATTTTAGTGGTTTAATAACAAAAAATGTCCACACGAAACAATTCTTATGACCTTTAGTTAAAAAAAAATTAAAAAACAATGCCAAAGAAACTGATGTCAAGGCTATAGTTCAGCTATGCGTAACTTCACGCCTGTTGAAAATAAAAGAAGTAGACAGAGATGCCACACTTAGGTACTTTTTGTTTGTCATTTATTCTAAGTAGATGACTGGACAGTTTGTTATGGTATAGAACGGGAAACGAGCAGACGTATCACCTGATGGTAAGCAATCGTCGGCCGTGGACACCTGGAACACCAGAGGCGTTACAAGTGCATTACCAATCATTTAGGGATTAAGAATTTGAAGATAGGGTAGTATCTGTACATTAATTTAAAACTTTAGACACGTATTTTTTCTTTTCTCACAAAATTGAATACTTTCGACGATATATTAATTTGAAATATCGTGTGACGTCACAGCGTGCCACATTATGTAGCACGTTATGACGTAACGACCTCCCACTCCTAAACTTTGTGCCATTTTATCTAAGTATTGCAACTTAATACGAGAAAATAAAAAAATACGTGTCTAATATTTTTTCATTATCTAACTGACGGATTAATTAGATTTTTAATTTCGATACCCTGGAAACTACCCAATTGTTGGGTATTCACACATGGCAACACCATAAGAGAAGTTACAAGTACGTTACAGGTCTTAGGTACTTGGGAATTGTAACTTAAAACCTAAAAGATAATTTAGGGACTCAATAACAATACCACAATAATTCATTTCTATCATAAAAACTGTAATGAATGCTTCAAATGAATACAATTAAATGTTTGCGTAGTTTAAATTAAATATTGAACTTAAACACATTGTCACATACAGGTGTTTTTAACCGAGAAAAATACACATATGAATGTCATGCTACCAACCGCGTGACGAAATAATGCTTGTATATAGATGAAAATGAAGAGGGCGAGCAAAGAAAAGCTGTATCAACTTTTTTTATTCCCCAATCTCACCAATCTCTGAATCTCCAACAATCTTTAAAATCCTAAACCCCAAAAGGCCGGTAACGCACTAGTAACGCCTCTAGTTTTGCGTATCCATGGGCGACGGCGATTGCTTACCATCAGGTGATCCGTCTGCTCGTTTACCGACTTATACCATAAAAAACCCGAGAGAGAATTTGATGAAATACCTATAGGAATAAGAGATAGAAGGATTTTAGACATAGATGAAGTTTATATTATAGCAGCGCGACTATCGCCGCGTCGCGGTTCGCGGAATGCTGCTCATGAATATGAGCCTCTAGTATGGCTCGAAACTAGTGACGTTCTTTGTAAAAGTAAGCTAAAAAACTTATTTTTTTTTATTTATAGCATAAGCCGGTAAACGAGCAGACGGATCACCTGATGGTAAGCTATCGGCGTTGCCCATGGACACCTGGAACACCAGACGCGTTTTACAAGTGCGTTGCCGGCCTTTTGGATATTGGGCATTTGAGTATTGTGGGGGATTCGGGGATTGGAGAGACTGAGGAAGGGTAATTGGGCCTCCGGTAACCTCACTCACACGACGAAACACAACGCAAGCATTGTTTTACGTTGGTTTTCTGTGCGGCCGTGGTATCACTCCGGTCGAGCCGGCCCATCCATGTCGAAGTATGGCTCTCCCACACTTACTATGGATTTATTCTACACTGTCACACAGATAATGGCAAATCCCTCTTTTATAAAGGAGGCTTATTGTACATCAGTGGACTGTCACTCGCTATTGATGTGTTTAACACGTCACCACGTTTACTTTCCTTCCACACATACATACAGATAGTAGAATGACATATACTTAGCACATAGTTTAAATGTTAATCAGCATTAAGTAAGACACAGCCTTGAGTCATAGCAGTTTATGACGAAAACACAGCACTTCTCTCCGCTTGGTCGGATAGCAAAACATTGCTTCGCTTATTTGTAAATAGACTCAAGAAATTCCATATACCTTCAGTACTTACATTTGCTAGCTTTTGCGTCGTAACTTCATCTGTTTTATGTGTGAGAGAGCCATGTTTCGTCACGAATGGGTTGGCTCGACCGGAGTGATACCACGGCCGAGCAGAAAACCATAGTGAAACAACCACAGCGTTGTATTTCGTCGTGTGAATGAGGTTATCGGAGGCCCAATTACTCTCTCCTCAGTCTCGCAAATCTCCGAATCCTCCACAATACCCAAATTCCCAATTCTCAAAAGGCTGGTAATGCACTTGTAACGCCTCTAGTGTTCCAGGTGTCCATGGGCGACGTCGATTGCTTACTATCAGGTGATATGTATGTCTGCTCGTTTACCGGCTTTGTCTTTTAGGTGGTAGAGATGCACACAACGCTGTGTCACGCCGGTGGTGAACAGTGAGGCTGTAGTATCACTCTGGTCGAGCTGATACAGTAGTGCCGAACTATTGGACGGAGACGGGCTGCTGATGATGATGATGAAGAAGTCAAAAGTCTTGAAAAATCAGAAGTCTTTAAGTATCTTTAATTTTATCTATACCTACTAATATTACAAAACTTGTCATTTTGACTGCCTCGTTGGCCAAGTGGTCACAAGTGCGACGCCGGACAAGGGGTACTGGGTTTATAAAAAAAAATCAGTATGTAGTAGCACGGAGTCTGTAATTGTGTCCGGTATATGGCAATAGGCTCACCCCCTATTACATGGGACTCATAACATAACTAGTGAAAAGTGGGTGTTACATTGTACAGTGGTATAATGTGCTCCTCTGCCTACCCCTTTGGGGTTAAAGGCGTGATTTTATGTTATGTTGACAGAGTGTTTGTTAAACGCCATAATCTCCGAAACTACTGGTTTGAACTTAATCATTATTTTCGTGTTGGATAGCCCATTTATTGAGGAACGCTATAGGCTACAAAACATCACGCTACGATCAACAGGAGCCGAACAATAGGAAAAACTATGTGGGAGTAGACAGATTTTGATAAAACCTCCTTAGACGTTTAACCTCCATTTTAGTTTCATAGTTTTAAAACAAATACGTATCCTTATAGTGGTATGCAGCTATTAACGTTAATTACTGGTCATTTAGATTAACTTCGAGTCGTTTCTAAATGTTATTTTAAAACAATAATCGTGTTACGTTTACGTCTGTGTTTTTAGATAAATTTAGTTGGACAAAGATGTTATTTAAAGATAGAAAACATGAGGAAATCTCAAGTAAAATACTTCTTATAACAAGTTACCTACTAATACCTGTTTCCATCAACCTCTTCTTCATTTAAAGGAAGCCTAGTAAGATAGATGGCATTCAAATTTAAATTTGTTTAATCTATTGCAAACACCTTACTGCCTCGTTGGCCAAGCGGTCGCAAGTGGCAAAGCGGCAAGGAGTCTCGGGTACGATTGCCGTGTCGGGCAGAGTATGACTGGGATTTTTTCAAAAATCTCAGTAGTAGCACGGGGTATGGAATTGTGTCCGGTATATGGCAATAGATTCACCCCCTATTACATGGGACTCATAGCATAAATAGTGAAAAGTGGGTGTTACATTGTACAGTGGCATAATGTACACCTCTGCCTACCCCTTCGGGGCAAAAAGCGTGATGATATTATGTTAACAAAGTTTACAGTTTCTCCATGTTTTGCCATCACTTGGCATGCGAAGATATGTTATAAAAAATAATTATTGACCATAAGGATTCCCCACAAGACAATATTTCACAGTATAGTAACTACACTTTGTCATTAAGAAATTCTATTCATTTCTGTTTAAACAAGTTAAGGATCCCAATTTCCAAAATACAACAAATAACGATTAACCAATATAAAAGATCTTAAGAATACCATTAACATAGGCTTTATAATCCTACTTTCATTTAATATCTTAAACATAACCAAACGAAATACAGAAAAACTGTTAAAAACATTAAAAAAAGCGTAACGAACAATAAATACATATATCAAAAACGCCTACAAAAATAAATTAGCACTAAAATTTATGCTTAAATAAAATTCTTTGCTTTTATTGTTGATGAAGGCGGCGAGCGTGACGACCGCAGTCGGTAAAAAGTGTAGGTTTAATAATAAATCCGTTTGTTACATGTTTTTACTTTTTAGAAACTTTATTTATTTTTAAATTTTGGTAAATATATAATCAATATCATGGTTAGTATCACAGCTACTTTACAATGTATCTAATGTTATAAGTTATTATAAATTTACTAGCTACTTTCGCGCGGTTTCACACACTCTGCTCAGCTCCTATTGGTCGTAGCGTGATGTTTTATAGCCTATAGCCTTCCTCAATAAATGGGCTATCCAACACAGTCAGAATTTTTCAAATCGGACCAGTAGTTTCGGATATTAGCGCGTCCAAACAAAAAAACAAACTCTTCAGCTTTATAATATTAAGTACAGATAATTTTATGTGAAAGATGTAGGTGTGTATGCTTACACTGGTAAGATATTTCTGCTGAATTGTTCATCTACATGAACAGTCCATAGTCCAGCCTAAGGACGTCATCCACATCTACATGTAAGAAGGGTTTGCTAAGTATAATCTCCACGCTTGGTAGAATTCGGCACAAATGGGCCGGCTCGACCGGAGTGATCCCACGGCCACACAGAAAACAGAAGACCGCCGTGAAACAACGTTGTGTTGTGTTTTGTCGTGTGAGTGAGGTTATCCGATACCTAATCACCCCCCCCCCCATTTCCCCAATCCCCAAGACTGGGAAGGGGGTAATTAGGCCTCCGGTGAGGCCGTGGTATCACTCCGGTTGAGCCAGCCCATTCATGCCGAAGCATGGCTCTCCCACACTTATAAATAACTAGCTTTAGCTTTAACCAGAGGCGTCGCCCGCGTCGCCCGCGTACCCGTCAAATAAAAAGTAGCCAATGTGTTATTCTAGACCGTTATCTACCCCTCGTACCAAATTTCATACCGATCCCTTCAGCCGTCTTGACGTAAAGGAATAACAAATGAACAAATATACAAACATACAAACTTTCAAAATATAAATCATCACGTTTATACTTCTAGATACCTACCAAATACCACAAATTTAAGTAAACGAAGATTTAAAACTGCCTCATTGGCCGAGTGGTCGCAAGTGCGACTGCCGGGCAAGGGGTCTCGGGTTCGATTCCCGGGTCGGGTTACGTATTACTGGGTTTTTAAATATTCTCAGTAGTAGCACGGAGTTTGGAATTGTGCCCGGTATATGGCAATAGGCTCACCCCTTATTACATGGGACTCATAACATAAATAGTGACAAGTGGGTGTTACATTGTACAGTGGTATAATGTGCACCTCTGCCTACCCCTTCGGGGATAAAAGGCGTGATGTTATGTTATGAAGATTTAAAAATAAGGATAAACCACAAAAAAACAAAGTAATCTAACAATATAATTTACAAATCGATATTGTTAGTTAATCGATAATAAATTTAGTTCAATCGAATGAGCACAGTTTAATCGTTAAATAATAATTAAACAATTTATTGGAATGTGAATCTTATTGCTTTTATATTACTTTTTAATGAGTGTCTAGTGTTTCACAGCGTGACTACAATTGTGCACTTTTAAATTGTAATCAGGCCTGGCAGACCTGGGGGGCTTACTATTGAATCCAATTCCGACCCATTGCATCCGTATTGCGTGGATATTGAATGAACTAAATGGTATTGAGTTTGGCTTTATATTCCGTACTCTGAATGCTATTTTAACAGTTATGGTAGGGGTTGTATATTGTTGACATTAAATAATTATTGAGATTTTATTGGATTAAAATTGCATTGACATTGAGATTGGTTTCAAGAGTAAGCACCCTGAAATAGATGACGGCCAGAAATATCATTAGGTCGCTTATCTTTCGTTTTACCCCTAGACTGTCACTTAAGTAAAAGTAACTTAGCATGAGGGAGCACCTAAACTGACCCTTTAAGGTGGGAAAATCATCGAATGGCTACTCCCGCCTAGGTGAGGCGGGAGGGAGTGTCAGACTCTTACCGACTAAAACCCAGCCCGTTCCTACTCCTGCCCTTCGAGCCGGAGTCCCGGTAACCCGTTAAGTCTAACGCGGCTTCGAGGGGAAACTTGGACTTATAATTTCCAAATTTACTAAGTTAGAAATCGCCAACTCCTATTGAACCAGCGTAGTGATTAATGTTCAAACCTTCTCCAAGATATCGTACCGAATCCTGGGCTTATAATTTCTATTTACAAGTTTGGAATCGCCAACTCGCATTGAGCCAACACAGTGATTAATGCTCAAACCTTCTCCGTGTGAGAAGAGGCCTTAGGTCAGCAGTGGACACTTATAGGCTGTTGATGATCTCTTTCTGGCATCGATAATGATGAAGAAGTTATATACTTCCGACCATATACCTAATGTTTGTTTTCTTACTCAATTTCGCAACTTCCCGTCAGGTTATAATAGCTCGCATTCCAGCGAGTCTTCCCATCATTATACTGAATGGAAACAATACACGTAGGTGGAATAAAAAACTCAAATTATGATGCAAGAGCTAGCCGAGTATAAGTCTAGTGACAATATTATGAATTCACTTTCATATAGATCTAGCTGTGCTCGCGACTTGGAATATGGAACGCCAATTGCTACGATTCCTACATATCTCTTTCGCTTCATCAACAGTCATCAATATTTTCATGCATGCTCGACGGTTAAGGGTAGTATAAGTAAAGGCGATATGTGTATCGCCCATGTGGTCAGAATATGACTGTTTAGGGCGCTCTCTACCGACGGCCCCATTCATATCCGCTCTGTATACTCCTTTCGTTATTTTCATCCATCCTTTCTACATGTCCAAGCTAGCGTAACATTCCCTTTTAAATCCTTGTCACTACATCATCTTTCAATCCACACTTTTCTCTAAAAACACTATTTTTCACTCGATCACTCAATTTTACTCCACACATACTTCTCAGGGCTTTCATTTCCACCGCATTAATCCTGCTTTCATGCTTCTTCTGCCACACCCATGATTCACTACATACATACTGCAATACATGACTAATTTATATGTGGTTCCTTAGCCAGGTCTCGATGCCCGCGGGAATATTGGGGGTGGTAAAAATGGCAAATGTATCAGAGGACTCAGTGACTTCATCGTCGGACTTTAGTGTTGCGGTGGTTGTATAGTTAAATTGTATATAGGTACTGTAGATACCAATGCACAGGAATTGCAGCAGTTTAAGGAGGTTGCGGCAGATTTTATACATAAAAAATCTACTCAGCCGTAACAACTATTGTTTAACTAAACTACGTGAAAATACTGGGAAAAGCTCTACTAGTTTCGAGCTACAGAGGAGCTCTTCCTCATGAGCAGCGTGCGCGGTCGCGGCGATGTCGCACAGCCTACTGGCTAGCATAGCTTTTCTCAGTATATTCACGTGAGTAACCCGCGATTTTTAGTTAATTCAGTATGTCTCACGATAGTCATTGTAAAAACAAACTATTGTTTTGTATTGTAACTTTCGTGAGACATACTAAATATATTATTATGTTTTCGACTTACTCACGTAATTATTTGACGAGGAACTCGACTAGTTTCAAGCCATGCTAGAGGCTCATATTCATGAGCAGCATTTCGCGACCCGCGACGCGGCGACTGTCGCGCTGACTAGTCGAGTTCCTCGTCAAATTACGTGAGTAAGCCGAAAACATAATAATTTAAACTATTGTTTATTTCATTTGACCACTAAATAACTCACAATTGACTTTAGCATGTTCTAAGAATCTCAACAAGATATAGGTACCTAACAAGATGTTTGCACACTGATTACGCAAAACGAACTTTGAACGCTAACCATACTTCCTGACGATATGACGGAGTAAAAAACAAAGAAAACTAGTTTTATCTGTTACCTATTGCGAAAAAAAGGCTTGAAAACATGTATATATGTATGTATGTAACATAATAACATACCATCACGCCTTTTTATCCCTTAAGGGGTAGTCAGAGGTGCACATTACGGCACTTAATGCCACTGTACAATATAACACCCACTTTTCACTATTTATGTTATGAGTCCCATGTAATAGGAGGTGAGCCTATTGCTAAATACCGGGCACATATCCAGACTCCGTGCTACTACTGAGATCTTATTAAAAAACCCAGTAATACTTTGCTCGACTCGAGAATCGAACCTGAGACCCCTTGCCCGGCAGTCGCACTTGCGATCACTCGGCCAACGAGGCAGTCATTTAAATACCGGAAAATAGTATGATATATTATATATCATGTTTTAATCTCATATAATGTAATGAGTTAGGTGAAGTATTTGACCTTTTCCGACCTTCAAATTATGTTAATTCGTGGTGAACTTGAGGTTACAGTGTCTATTTCTCCGATACAACGCTATGAGTTCGACACCTGTGTATATATCTTGAACAATACATTATTTTAAACCTTATATACTTTAAGCTAAAGCATTTATTTGTTTGGAGGTACTACATGTTCGTGAATTGATGAAAAAAAAAAATGTTGTTTTTTTTATGGCATAACCCGGTAAACGAGCAGACGGATCACCTGATGGTAAGCAATCGGCATCGCACATGGACACCTGGAACACCAGAGGCGTTACCAGAGCGTTACCGGCCTTTTGGGGAGGCTCAGGAATTGGGGAGATTGGAGAAGGGAGGGAGGGGTAATTGGGTCTCCGGTAATCTCACTCGCACGACGAAATAGAGCGCAAGCGTTGTTTTCTGTGAGGCCGTGGTATCACTCCGGTCGAGCCGGCTTATTCGTGCCGAAGCATTACTTTACAAGTGTGCCCATGTATCCCATATATAGTGGATAGTCCATGTATCGAGGCTGGTTATCAATAGGAGCCCAGTAGCGAGTGAAAAGTCGCGGGATATAAAGTTCGACCGTCGGCCCATTGGTCTATATAAAAATGAAACCCGTTTCCCGTTGTCACGCCATAACTTGAGAACGGCTAGACTGAGATGGCTGATTTTTTTTGTTAAAAGAAAGAAAGAAAAAACATTTATTCAGCACCAGGCACGATGCAGCATAAATAAAATATAAGAAACACAATAAAGGTGTGACAGTGGAAGTAATAAAAACATTGAGTTGAAAAATTAAAACAGAAGAATTAGAAGAGAGACGCTGACAACATGCCTATGCTAAATAGGTCACCCACTCAGTGTAAACCAGCCATACAAGTCACCCAGCACTGATTTTCAGTGGGCACCCATTCAGTGACGCACGGATGGTAGTATGTTGTGTTTATTATTGTCAGGAGAAGGTTCTGATGACAGAAAAAAGTCCTGAAAATCCTACGGGAATGGGAGAAACGGGATTAAGCGTACGAAGTCGCGGGCAGAAGCTAGTCAAATATAGAAAAGGTAACTATGATATTTGACCTTGAAGAGGTATATGATCTTGAAACATGTTATGTAATTGGCCTTCGATAATATTTTAAGAGGTTTTCCAATTAGTTTACTTGGCCTTACTTATGATCTTCAACATGTTTATTCAACATAAAACCAGTTGAATTAGATTTGGAATCTTTACATTAATACAATCGTAGAAAAGTCTAAGCTGCACATACATTGAATATTTTTAAAAAAGAATACTTGGGGCGGGATCTACAATTGATACCGAAGCCTAAAATATGGTATTTAGAATTTTTGTCTGTTTGTCTGTATGTATGTTCGGGATGAACTCAAAAAGCGCTGCATGGATTTACTTCAAATTTTGCACGACACAGGAAAAATCCTAGTGTGGGGCAACGTTTTATAAAAATCTAGCTACTTCCGCGCGGTTTCACTCGCTCTTCTCAGTGACTATTAATCGTAGCGTGATATTTTAATTTCCAAATCGGACCAGTTGTTTCGGAGATTAACGCGTTTAAACAAACAAACAAAAAAAAAATTCTTCAGCTTTATAATATGAGTATAGATAAGGAAAAATGATATGACCACAGCCCTTAGGAGGAAAATTGCTTAACTTAATATCGAAGATCAACAGCCATAAATATTACGCTATATCAATAAAAACAAACTAACAATGGCGACGAAACAAAACGATTGTTTAATTCTCCGAATAAAAAACAAAACTGTATAAAAAGTATAGATACTGTTACTAAGACAATCTTACTATTATTATAAATGCAAATGTTTGCGTGGCAATGGGCAGGCCACGTCGCTCGAAGGACTGACGGCAGATGGGCCAGGAAAGTCCTTGAGTGGAGACCACGGACCGGAAGACGAAGCGTGAGCAGACCCCCCGCTAGGTGGACCGACGACATCGCCAGAGTTGCGGGGAGCCAGTGGATGCGGGTGGCGAGTTGTCGTTCGACGTGGAGGGCTAAGGGGGAGGCCTTTGTCCAGCAGTGGACGTCTTCCGGCTGTTGATGATGATGATGATGAAATGTTTGCGTGTTTGTTTGTATGTTTGTTACACAATAACCTCAAAACGGCTGAAGGGATCGAGATGCAATTTGGAACAGGGATAGATTATGACCTGGAGACTATCTTATACTATTATATAAAGCAGAAGAGTTTGTTTTTTTGTTTGTTTGAACGCGCTAATCTCCGAAACTACTGGTCTGATTTGAAAAATATTTTTGTGTTGAATAGCCCATTTATCGAGGAAGGCTATAGGCTAAAATATCACGCTACGTTTAATAGGCGCCGAGCAGAGCGAGTAAAACCGCGCGGAAGTAGCTAGTGTGTTACACGTGGCTACTTTGTGTCCCACAGGAACGTGGCCGAAACTGCTGGCAGAAGCAGATCCTTATTTATGTAAAAAAACCAAGTATCTGTCTACCTGTTCGTGATAAAATTATTGATGCACTATAGTATCGTTTGTTATTGTTGTTGTTGGTGCTGCTTGCTGCTTTATACTTTGGCATCTGTTTTAGACTCTGACATTTCTTTAAATCATTGAAATTATATTGATTCTCATTTAATTTAATTGACATTTCTTTGAAATCTTGACGATAATTTGACATTTTATTTTATTATATTTGTATTAAATTATTATTATTAGACTTAATATGGCATAGATCTAACTAATTTTTGTTGTTAATTTGTTTTGTTTTAATCAGACATCTTGTTAAATTCTCATTTTAATGTGTGTATGGTGTGGATTATTGCTGTTATTTTCTTTTCTATAATTCTTAAATTGGATATTATTTTTAAGCCACTGTTAAGCCTATGAATTGCCAGTGCTATGTACGCCATTATTGTCGCATGCATCAGACCTTTATTTTGTTACTATTGTGTATTTTGAATGTTATATGTTTGTGATGTGGCCGTACTCCTTCGAATAAATAAATAAATAAATAAATAAATAAAAACTACTTAACGGGGCTCCGGCTCGAAGTGCAGGAGTAGGAATGGGGTGGTTTTTAGTCAGTAAGAGTCTTTTTTTTATATTTGATAGGCCGACGTTTGACCACTATCTCGCCTGGAGGTAAGCGATGATGCGGCCTACGATGGAGCACGTCGTCCCATAAGCAACCTATTCACTCGGGCCTTGAAGGCACCCAGGTTATACCCTTCAGGAAACAGTCTGACACTCCCTCCCGCCTCACCCGGGCGGGAGCAGTCATTCAATGATGCCCCTCTTAAAAAAATGCCACAAAAGAAAAGAGAATCGAACTTTTTCATTAGTCTTGCATACTCGACCACCAACCAGGTAACAATACGTATTAATAATTGTGTATGTTTGTATGTACATATTTAGTAAGTGTAAGATCGTCACTACACATAATAAGATATTTAAGGCACTATTTTATTAGCATACTGCTATAAAAGGTCTGTATGTATGTTAGTGAAAACGAATGTAACATAACATAGGAAATATGTATAAAATCTAACATAACATCACGCCTTTTATCCCCGAAGGGGTCGGCAAAGGTGCAATTACGGCACTTAATGCCACTGTACAATGTAACACCCACTTTTCACTATTTATGTTATGAGGCCTATGTAATAGGGGGTGAGCCTATTACCATATACCGGGCACAATTTCCAGACTCCATGCTACTACTGAGATTTTTTAAAATATCCAGTATAAAATCTAAATGTTGAATATGATGTAATATTATTCTTATATCTATCACATCAACAGCCTATAAGTGTCCACTGCTGACCAAAAACCTCTACTCATACGGAGAAGGTTAGAGCATTAATCACCACGCTTGCTCAATGCGGGTTGGCGATTACAAACTTATAATTAGAAATTATAAGCCCAGGTTTCCTCACGATGTTTTCCTTCACCGTTTGTCAGTGGTGTCTAAATAATCTTAGAAAGTACACATAACTCGGAAAAAGTCACATTGGTACTTGCCGTTGGTAGGTTTGGAACACCGCATGAGAAGCGGGCGTCTTATCTCCGGGTCATCACGGTAAAAGTAAAAAGCTTAGTTATTGATTTTTTAAGTTTAAATTAAAACTTGTTTTTATAATAACTATCGTGAGACATACTAAATTAACTACAAATCGCGGGTTACTCACGTGAACAGTGAACGAGCAGCTCATGAGTAGGCTGCGCGACATTGCCGCGACCGCGCACGCTGCTCATGAGGAAGAACCCCTCTGTGGTATGAAACTAGTAGAGCTTTTCTCAGTATATTCACGTGAGTAACCCGCGATTTGATATTCTTTTGTAATAGAAAATTAAATAAAGGAGTTAAAGAAGCTTTTTATATGAGTTTATGTTGGTTGATACATCGCTTGGGACTGTCGAGCAAATTAATTCAATTCCTTAGTTCAAATAGTTATAATATGTATTCGTGTATCATTTCGTATTTTTTGAAATTACGAAGTTTGGACTTTGGAATTGAGTGCAGAGTACTATATAAAACTCACTCCCTATTACATGGGACTCATAACATAGTGAAAAGTTGGTGTAAAGTTGCATTAAGTAAATTATTCGTATAGTTAATATATGCACCTTACTTACATAGTTACTCTTGTATGGATTATTTTATAAACTATGTTCAAAAAACCGACCCTCTTTAGTAAGTCAGTTAATTAACATACTAAAACCTTCTCCAAAGTATAACAAACACTTTTCTGGAAACCCCATCAAAATCGGTTCAGCTAATCCCGAGATATTCGCGCAGAAACATAAACAAGTCAAAATAAGAACATCTTTTTTTGAAGTCGTTTAATTAAAATTATGCATACGTACTGTCTATGATAAGCTTTCAACGTATAATATTAAAAAAAAGTCAATTCTTTGACTTTGACTCACGCAAACGGATCTAGGTAATTATGAATTCCATACACGACCATACATATATACATACATACATACATACGTTCCTACAGTGCCCGGCGATAAATAGTGCACATCACATTAAGGCCCGGCTTCAAAGCCTCGACACAGGCGTAAGGTTGCAAGCCTTTCGGTTTTCTATAGGATATATCTCAGTGCGTGTGCGGGGGAATTGCACAACTTGATTCCCCCTAGTCCTTTCCATCATCGTACCACAAGACAATCCGCGAGGCGTCACCGATTCATGGTAGATGTCCCACCCACACGCACGAAGCGCTTCGCATCAAGCTTTCTTGTGCGTACTGCTAGTGTTGAATTCTTTGCCAGAGTTTGTATTTCCTGAAGGGTATAACCTGGGTGTCTTCGAAGCGCGAGTGAATAGGTTACTTATGGGACGACGTGCTCCATCGTAGACCGCGTCATCGCTTACCACCAGACGAGATAGTGGGCAAACGTTGACCCATCACATATATTTAAAAAAAGTCGACTTTTAACAGACGATCGGCCAAAATTCACTCTGTCTCCTGCAGTAATTCACCAAGGGAAGTGGAAACCATACACTGTGGCTTCTTATGCATAGCAGGCTTATAACCTGGCAAGTACCTATGTGACTTTTTCCGAGTTATATGTACTTTCTAAGATTCAGACACCACTGACAAACGGTGAAGGAAAACATCGTGAGGAAACCTGGACTTATAATTCCTAAAAGTTTAAAATCGCCAACCCGCATTGAGCAAGCGTGGTGACCTGATGACTGATGAAACCTCCGTGTGAGCCTGCCTTTACTCAGCCGTGGCCACTTATAGGCTGTTGATGATTTTGTTAATGAATATTAAACTGTCAAGCACCAAGCGGTCACCGGTGACCGCGACCTATTGTTCTTTAATTGTGTCTATAAAACCGGTACTCGACGAGTTAATCACAAAAATAGTCTATCCAACAGTCGTTGTGCAATATTTATCACCAGATACTGTACATAGATACATACTTCTAATGTATGTATGTTAATACTATACTCACATTCCTTGGATCTACACAGAACCACTCATAAATTGAGTACCGACAGTGTTACACAATAATGTCTTTTGTAACTGAGAAGGCGTAGACAGAGGTGTAAAAATACAATGTAACACCCACTTTTCACTATTTATGTTATAAGTCCCATGTAATTGGGAGTGAGCCGGTTTTTTTATGGGATAAGCCGGTAAACGAGCAGACGGATCACCTGATGGTAAGCAATCGGCGTCGCCCATGGACACCTGGAACACTAGAGGCGTTATAAGTGCGTTACCGGCCTTTTGGGGATTAGGAATTTTTTGTTGTTAAATACTAGGCGCTAATTCTAAACCTAAGCTCCTTACTTATATGCTGCTGAATATTACATAACGCCTTTTATGTAGGCAGAGGTGCACATTACGACACTTAATGCCACTGTACAATGTAACACCCACTTTTCACTATTTATGTTATGAGTCCCATGTAATAGGGGGTGAGCCTATTGCCATATACCGGGCACAATTCCAGAATCCGTGCTACTATTGAGATTTAAAAAAACCCAGTTTTACTTTTCCTGACCCGGGATCGAGCCTGAGACCCCTTGCCCGGCAGTCGCACTTGCGACCACTCGCCCAATGAGGCAGTCTATTCAACAATCTATATATATAAAAGAAAGTCGTGTTAGTTACACCACTTATAACTCAAGAACGATCGAATAGATTTGGCTGAAAATTGGTAGGGAGGTAGCTTAGAGCCAGGAGACCGACATAGGATACTTTTTAAACAATTTTTTTTCTTGACTTTTTACCGAAAATCACGAACGGGGACGGGAAAAAATGGGATTACGCGTACGAAGTCGCGGGCAGAAGCTAGTTTATATATAAAGAAACCTTGTTTTAAAACGCAAAGTATAAATTAAAAATACGTACCTAAGTAATAAGGAAAAGATCTTGAGATCCGAGCCGACAGATAGACGAACAACTATCTATATTTAGTGCAAACAGCTAAATAAATAACTTTGAACAAAGTGACGGCTATAAATATATCTGTCACCACTAGTACCCTTCCCGCGGGTATCGTATACCCCACTTCACAAACAGACACTGGTCTGGTAAAATAGCCAAGTTCAAGCGAGTGGTATACATTTGTGACCACCGCTTCTCCTTCCGCGGGTATCTTACACCCGACTAGACACACAGACACCGGACTGGTAGCTACATAAATAACCTACGTTCAAGCGAGTGGAATACGTTTTTCAACACCTCTACTCTTCACGCGGGCATCACATACCCGGTTGAGAGACTACATAACAGAGACCAGGTCACATCATTCTCTGATGAACCAGAGCCTTTTAAACACAATCTCCATTCTTTTTGTCAAGTTCTGAAGTCTATGACAAACCTCTCTTATGTAGATGAAGCTCATAGTCCTGATGATGATAAGATAACTGAAGATTACGCCTTCAATTCCTCGAAAGGGTAGACAGAGGTGTACAATATACAATGTACCACTTTTCGCCAGGTATGATATAAGCCCTATGTAATAGGGGATGAGCCTATTGCCTGCTATACACTGACTATTAATTAATTCAATATTAAAAACCCATTAAAAAAAACATCCCTTGGGGCGGAATCATGTATTGACTCCTCCTGCCCTGTGTGAGGCGAGAGGTAGTGTCAGGCTCATACTGCCTAAACACCACCCCGTTCCTATTCCCGCCCTAGCTGGCCTCGTCTTTGACCCCAGTTAGCCTTACGTCTGTCGCGGAGAACCTAACGGGTAACCGGGGCTCCGGCTCGACGTGCAGGAGAAGGAACGCGGTGGTTTTTAGTCAGTAAGAGTCTGACACTCCCTCCCGCCTCACCCAGGTGGGAGCAGTCATTCGATGATTTTCCCTCCTTAAAAAAAAGCTTTACCTCTAAAATACCACTGAACCTATTACGAAACACTAGGTTTAATTTTAAACTCCATACGATAAAGAACTTCTATAAAAAATCCCATAATTATTTACTTGAACCGAGCATCGAACATAAAGACTCCATAATCAGGTCATTAACGACCATAATATAATCAGTAAATAACCATAAATAATTAAGTACATAATAAATTAGAGATTAAAAAATAAATGTCTACAATCTATGGCTAGATTTTAGAAAAAAATAATCAATAGGTACTTACACCACTTCCTGAGAAACGCACTCGTAAGCTTCGCACACAACTTATCACGACCTTGCATTTTTGTAAAATTTTATTATAAAAAAAACAAACTAAAAAATCCAAAAATTAAGTATTTTTAAAAAAAATATTGCACTCCACTGCACACTATTGCATCACTGCACTTCACTATTTTTTATCCATTGATTTTTGAAAATATAGAATTTATTTGCGTAACGCACGTCTGTCCCGCGCGCCGCCCAGGTTTCGACTGATGCTCTTGCAAAGAGCGTCGCGATTCGTGCGTACGCGCAACCTGTGAACAAGAAATGTTATTAAGAAAAATATAATATTATGACGCGGTTCTGCTTGCAGGGTCATCAGAATAATTAGTAAAAGTCGATGATATTATAATTAATTATTTTGACTTCCATTTCCGGCGGCCATTTTGGTATTTGCCTTCACTTTTGAGCTTATGTCAAGGTTGTTGCGGGTTCCGTATGTTACCTTTTTGGAGTACAAAAGAAATGGCTTGAGGAAATACCGGTAAAGATATGTGAATAAGAAAATTATATGCCATGGTTTAATATTATAAGTGGACACAACAGAAAGGTCGATCGTATCATCCCTAGCGCTTTATAAGGAACCCAGCTTCACCCAGCGACTTCGTCCGCGTACCTCTAGTAGAAAAAGTAGCCTATGTATTATTGCAGAAAATAACCTACCCCTTTTCCGTATTCCATCCCGATTCCTGCAGCCGTTTTGACATGATTGATTAATAAATATACAAACAATCACAACTACGCGCACCTTTCGCGTTTATACTATGAGCAAGATAAGATACGGTATCTGATTCATCCCTCACTTAAGTTTAATGTAAGTAAGCCGTGTGGCGAGGGTAGAAAGAGTATTATTTGGCTACACTCTTATTCTTGTCATTTGACAGAGCCTTTATATCTACCATCTTCAAATCAAATGCCAAGCGTCGAGAGATTCCGGAGCTCAAAACGACCTGGCTACCAACGCTCCGGTTCTATGCTGGAGTTGGAACGGGGTGGTGTTCAGTCAGTAAGAGTCTGACACTCCCTCTCGCCTAAACCAAAGGCAGGATGTGTCATTTTTTTGTGAAAAAAGCCGGTAAACGAGCAGACGGATCACCTGATGGTAAGCAATCCGCATCGCTCATGGACACGTGGAACACCAGAGGCGTTACAAGTGCGTTACCGGCCTTTTGGGCATTTAGGAGTTTGAGGATCGTTGGGGATTCAGGGATTGGGGAGATTGGGGAAGGGGAGGGTACCTCACTCACACGACGAAACACAACGCAAGCGTTGCTTCACGTCGGTGTTCTGTGAGGCCGTGGTATCACTCCGGTCGAGCCGGCCCATTCGTGCCGAAGCATGGCTCTCACACACTTAAATTGGATGTCATTGAATGATTTTCCCCCGTTAAGAACAGCATAGAAGGATGATGGAAAGCAGTATTATTTAGTCCATTATGGATGTAAAATGAACCTTTCATTCAAACCTTTTCATCTTTGTGGCACACTTAGCTATCATTTTACTTTTAATATTACTTTTTAATGGTTGGTATTTCCTGACTAGTTGGCAAGAATACCGTTATGAAATCAAAGGTTGCGAGTTCAAAGTCTAGGCTGGGCATTCTTATGTTAGATTTTAGACATCTAATATTATAGTACTTTATGCTAATCATGGATAATTTCTAAAATAATAAAACTAAAATATGATTATCCGTCGCTGAACATCTTCACGCTTGTCAGGCTTAGAAATCGCAGTATAAAAGGTTCAGGTTCATCTCTATCATATGTTACCTTTAGTCGGGTATACGACACCCGCGGAAAGAGTAGTGGTGGTGACAAATTTATTTTAACTCTACCGACAATAAACAGCAGTTTCGACACTCTTAGAAAGCATAGGGGGTAGATTTTCTTTCTAGATTTTTATGTACAGCTTTTTTTGAAGGGGGAAAATCATTCAATGGCTCCTCAACCCTGGGTGAGGCGAGAGGGAGTGTCAGACTCTTACTGACTAAAAACCACTCCGTTTCTACACTAGCACAGAGCCGGAGCCAGGGTAACCCGCAATGTCGTCCGGAGCTCCGGAGTTTGTAATAAGTTATGTTAAAATTCTATCTTTAATACCTAAATCTATAGATATTTAGCCCCGTTGGCCGAGTGGTTGCAAGTGTGACTGCCGGGCAAGGGGTCTCGGGTTCGATTCCCGGGCCGGGCAAAATATTACTGGGTTTTTAAAAATCTCAGTAGTAGCACGGAGTCTGGAAATGTGCCCGGTATATGGCAATAGGCTCACCCCCTATTACATGGGACTCATAACATGAATAGTGAAAAGTGGGTGTTACATTGTACAGTGGCATTAAATGCCGTAATGTGAACCTCTGTCTACCCCTTCGGGTATAAAAGCCGTGATGTTATGTTATGTTATGTCTATAGATATTTTTTGACAAGAAATCCTCATGGATTCCCCTCGTCTGAGAAAGACGAAAGGGACTGTCAGATATTGAAGACTACTTCAAATATTATTAAATTACAGTTCAATAACCTCTTTGCACGTAGGAGTATAAGTACCTACTGACGATGTTAGCATAAATATGAGTAACACCACTAATCAATGGTTCAAACTAAAAATACAGTTAGTTTAAAACTCAGTATTCATTGTAGTAAAATAAACGTCTAAAAGAAATTCAGTATTTCTAGTATACTATACTTAGGATTAAACGAACATACGGATCACCTGATGGTAAGCAATCAGCGCCGGCCATGAACAGTCGTAACAATAGAGGACTTACAAATACGATATTTAAAAAGTGTGATTGAGTTTACCGGACCCCCCCCCCCCAGGTAATGTCGTGGTGGCCCGGAGGTTTAAGACACCCGCTTCTCATGCATGAGGGTGCGAGCTCGAAACCTACCAACGGCAAGTACCGCAATAAGTAAAGTAATTATGATTATTTAGACACAACTGACCAACGGTGAAGGAAAACATCGTGAGGTAACCTGTGCCTTTAGCCAAACGCCACTTTAGCGCTTGTCTACAGAGAGAGTAGAAATCAAAATGTATGGGGATGACACTGACAAGTGTCAAAATTTACGTCAATTCCATATAATTTAGTTTTCTATTCTACATGTAGACAAGCGCTGAATGGCATTTGGCTACAGCTGCTAGGCTTATAATTTCTAACAATAAGTTTGTAATCGCCAACCCGCATTGAGCAAGCGTGGTGATTATTGCTCAAACTTTCTCCGAGTGAGAAGAGGCTTTGCTCAGCAGTGGGCATTATTTTATAGGCTGTCGATGAATGAATGAATGAAAACGACCGGCAACGCACTTATAACGCCTCTTGCGTTGCGGGTGTGCATGGGCGACGCTGATTGCTTACCATCAGGTGATCAGTCTCCTTCTATAAAAAAAAATGAAGGAATTACAGCGCAACAAACAAACAACCAGATCTATTATATGAATACCGATTATATCATACACATAATCTACTTTTATATAATAATTATAAATCGATGTATATATTTATGTGTTAGCTACCAAGGTCCATCGACAAACAGGTTAGTTTTTTTATCAAAAGCCTTGCAGGTTTTTACTGTATTTGAAAATAATAATTTATGAATATCAATTGATTATAATTAATTAATATATACCTATGTAAGAGTGTCTGTTACACTATAACTCATAAATTGCTTAACCAACTTCAATAGAATTTTAGTTTAAATATAGACTTATTTTTCTTTTTATGGACTTGAGGGTGAATAAATAGACGGATCACCTGATGGTAAGCTTTCAATGCCTAACCTACACCCACCACATCAGAGAAGTAACAGATATGTTGCTGGCTTTTTCAATAAGGTTTGGTGGCTATTTGCATGAAGAAATAACGCGATGCGATCTCCAACCCGCTTGCCAAGCTGGGGGATTATAACAAACCTCTTATGAAGAGGAGGCTGATAGTCCAGCACTGGACAGTCACCCAATGCTGATGATGATGATGATGATTTTGATATAAATATTGACGTAAGCGAACCCAGATGTCAAAAGCTATACACTATACGGTAAAACAAACTCGTTTTCAGCTGTTTGTTCCCATGTATGCTTAGATCTTTAAAACTATGCGACGGATTTTCATGCGGTTTCTCAACAGATATAGTGATTCAAGAGGAATATATAATTTTAAGTGTGGGAGAGCCATGCTTCTGCACGAATGGGCCGGCTCGACCGGAGTGATACCACCAACGAGCAGAAAACCGACGTGAAACAACGCTTGCGTTGTGTTTTGTCGTGTGAGTGAGGTTATCGGAGGCCCAATTACCCTCACCCCAATCCCTGAATCCTCAACAATCCTCAAATTCCAAGGCCGGTAACGCACTTGTAACGCCTCTGGTGTTCCAGGTGTCCATGGGCGACGCCGATTGCTTATCATTAGGATCACCTTAAAAAAAACCTATCATACGGTGATCCGTGTCATAGGTCATAGGTTATAGGTTTCACCTGATGATCACCGTGTGATAGGTTTTTTTTAAGGGGGGAAAATCATCAAATGACTGCTCCCGCCTGGGTGACGCGGGAGGGAGTGTCAGACTCTTACTGACTAAAAACCACCCCGTTCCTTCTCCTGCACGTCGAACCGGAGCCCCGGTAACCCGTTAGGTTCTCCGCGACTCCAAATCGGCATCGGCCCCGTGTGATCGCTTACCGTCTTATTTCATAAAAAAAATTAACGCGTGCAAAGTCGTAGGCAAAAGGTAGTGTATAAGTATTATAATTTATAATCTGACATTATAATAAGTACCTTAATTTGCTTCCTTACTATAGAGGTCAAAGTTGCAAAATATTTTGTTTTTGAGCTTGTATTCGTGTATAATGGCAAGTTCGAAATTATGGTATAAAAAATAATGGTTGGTGTTTGACGCCATTACGATCTTGTGAAGGGTGAGATTAAGGTGCACTGTATGTTATGTTATGAGTCCCATGTAATTGGGGAGTTGGCTGAGTGGTCGCAAGTGCGACTGCCGGGCAAGAGATCTCGGTCGGGCGAAGTATTAAAGGGTTTTTAAAAATTTCTCAGTAGTACCACGGAGTTTGGAATTGTGTCCGGTATATGGCAATAGGCTCACCCCCTATTACATGGTATTCATAACATAAATAGTGAAAAGTGGGTGTTACATTGTACAGTGGCATAATGTGCACCTCTGCCTACCCCCTCGGGCTTAAAAGGCGTGATGTTATGTATGTTATGTTACGTATTGCTAATTTGCAATACACCGGACAGATTTCTGAACGCCGAGTAGTGGGAATTTTGGAAATTTAAACTTATTAATATTTACTTCGCAAATTCTAGGAATTTTTACTGTACATATTAAACTTTTTTGTGTTTTGTTAAACAACTTCTATAGAGAATTAAAAAGAAATTGTAACACCCTACCCGGTATTTGTAATCGAGACATCTATCTCACACTGGCGGCCGTCGACCAATGAGGAAATCTAAGTAAAAGATCCATAATCCATAGCACCTAGCTTCACTGACGGACTGACTGACAGACTATTATTTATTTTATACTTGTTGACGTTTCAAAAGTACCAAATTATGGTTTAATTGAAATAAATGCTTTGACTTTGACTTTGACCATAAAAAATCCGGCAACTTATTTTATCATGACCTACAATAATGTAGATTTCCGCATATTTTTATAGCTGCAAACAAGAAGACGGATCACCTGATGGTAAGCAATCAGCGCCGCCCATGGACACCCGGAACACTTTTTTTTTTAAGGGGGGAAAATCATCGAATGACTGCTCCCGCCTGGGTGAGGCGGGAGGAAGTGTCAGACTCTTACTGACTAAAAACCACCCCGTTCCTTCTCCTGCACTTCGAGCCGGAGCCCCGGTTACCCGTTAGGTTCTCCGCGACTACACCCGGAACACTAGAGGCGTTACAAATACGTTGCCGGTTTACGGCCTTTTAACTCGTCGAGTACCGGTTTTATAGACACAATTAAAGAACAATAGGTCGCGGTCACCGGTGACCGCTTGGTGTTTGACAGTTTAAAAAGGAATAGGAATGCTCTTTGCTTGTATGACTTGTATCTATGTATATATGACATGGCATTGTAGGTGTCACCTTGGTTACGACAACCAGTTTTAGTCAAAAACCTGATTTTTAAGAAAAAACATTAAACGTGATTGTAATTAGACGAGGAGCTGTATCTGTGACGTCTAAACAAGTATGTATTTTGAATTTTAAAACGTTATATAAGACTATTAGGTAGATTGGTTAATTTTTTGTTGAGGCAAAGGACACTTTGGCAATGCGTAGAGATGTAGCTTCATTGTGCATTTTCTACCGCTTATACCACGGGGAGTGCTCTGAGGAATTGTTTGACCTGATACCTGCCGCATCTTTTCGCCATCGACCCTCACGACAGCATATGCATCCCCATCAAATAGATGGTTGGCAGGCCACAACTGTGCGGTTCTCTCGTAGCTTCCTGCCTCGCACAGCAAAACTGTGGAATGATCTGTCGTCGGCGGTATTTCCGAACCGATACGACCTTCAAACCTTCAAGGAAAGAGCTTATTCCTTTTTAAAAGGCCGGCAATGCTTGCGACTCTTCTGGTGTTGCGGGTGTCCATGGGCGGCGCTGATCGCTTACCATCAGGTGATCCGATCAGAACAGTCGCAAGCATTGCCGGCCTTTTAAAAAGGAATAAGCTCTTTCCTTGAAAGTTTGAAGGTCGTATCGGTTCGGAAATACCGTTCGGAAAAATTACCAGGATTTTGCCGGGTATCCGACACCAGCGGGAAGAATAGGAGCGGTGACAAATGCGTTTTACTGTACCGCAGACATTATGTTTAAACTAATTAGTATTAAATTTCCTACCTACCTTGAGATAACATCAGTATATTATGAATATTTAAAATGGAAACATTTAAAATATAGAATTCTGAATCAAAACAATGTGACGACCTTCATCTTAGTTCTTATTTTACAACAATATGCTCTCATTTTAAAGGTAACTAAATTACCTTTCATCCAACATACGTTACCAATTAATAAAATACTTCTAATGTTATATAACATCACGCCTTTTATCCCCCCGGTAAGCAGAGGTGCACGTTACGGCACTTATTTGCAATGTCAAACTCAATTTTCACTATTTATATTATGAGTCCCATGTTACAGGGGTGAGCCTATTGCCGTACACCGGGCGCAATTCTAGACTTTCTGCTACTACTGAGATATTTTTAAAACCCTGTAATACTTTGCCCGACCCGCGAATCGAACCCGAGACCCCTTGCCCAGCAGTCACACTTACGACCACTCGGCCAACGAGGTAGTCAAATAGTTCAAATCAAATATTTCATTGTATCAACAAAAAATTAATTACCCAATATTGATGCAGCCGTTTCCGAGATTTATACACACACACACATACACACAAAACTTCAAACGTTTTACCTTATTCGGATAGATACCGCCATACAATATAAAACTAGACATTTGGTGGAAAGTCCACTATTCGAATCCCAGTTGTGTACATTTCACATACCGTGTGTGTATAAGTGGCACTTTCTACGGCATTCATTCATATTCTAAAATCGATGTTCGAGAACTTTCTATTCACACTGACTCATACATTACACGATTTTATTGTTAGGTAGCCAGCAGAGATATTATTGTACTTTTTTAAGGGGGTAAATCATCGAATGACTTCTCCCGCCTGGGTGAGGCGGGAGGGAGTGTCAGACTCTTACTGACTAAAAACCACCCCGTTCCTACTCTTGCACTTCGAGCCGGAGCCCCGGTAACCCGTTAAGTTCTCCGCGGCTCCGTAAGATATCATTGTATAGGGCAGCAAACGAGCAGACGGATCACCTGATGGTAAGCAACCGGCGTCGCCCATGGACACCTGGAACACCAGAGGCGTTACAAGTGCGGTACCGGCCTTTTGGGGGCGAGGGTGTCAAACTCACGCTGGCGTACTGTAAGGTCGTGGTATCACTCCGGTTGAGCCGACACAGCAGTGCTGGACATCACAGAAAATCGTGTGAATTATCGGCGGCCCAATCTTCCCAATCCCTGAATCCCGGACAATCCTCATATTCCTAATCCCAAAAGGCCGGTAACGCACTTGTAACGCCTCTGGTGTTCCAGATGTCCATAGGCGACGCCGATTGCTTACCATCAGGTGATCCGTCTGCTCGTTTACCGGCTTATGCCATAATTTATTATGGCATAATGAGTTAGTTCTCCCACTGTCCCCGTGTCAATTTAGATAGACTTTATCATCTAACTAGACACTAGAACAACGAGAGAACTGAACCATTAAAATATCGTTAGAATGAAATGAAATCAAATAAATTAATAAAATAAAAATACATAACATCACGCCTTTTATCCCCTAAGGGGTAGGCAGGCTAAGTAGGAGATGCACATTATACCATTGTAACACCGACTTTTCACTATTTATGTTATGAGTCCCATGCAATAGACGGTGAGCCTATTGCCATATACTGGGCACAATTCCAGACTTTTTTAAAGACTCCTTGCCCGGCAGTCGCTCTTGCGACCACTCGGCCAACGAGGCAGTCATTAAAATACACTAAGGCTATAATCGTGTTATTAACTTCCTATTCTTCTATATTTATTGCGAAACAATATAATTTGATTCATAACAATTATTTTATGATTAATAAATAAATTACTTTCATTAGACATCGTGAGGTAACCTGGGCTTATCGTTTCTAATTATAAGTTTGAAATCGCCAACCCGCATTGAGCAAGCGTGGTGGTTAATGCTCAAACCTTCTCCGTGTGAGAGGCCTTTGGTGAGCAGTAGCCGCTTATAGGCTTTTTAATCCTCAATGATAACCTTCACTTCCAAGCACATCTGTTGGGCACTGTCGCAAAAACTACTGAGAAGATTTCGATGAAACTTTACAATTAAGGATAGACTAAATTCATAGGTACATATTACGACTTCCACAGTCCACTGCTGGACGATAAGCCTCCTCTACATAAGAGGGGTTTGTCATAATCTCCGCAGGCAGGCAGGTTGGAGATCGCAGTATAAAAGGTTCAGGTTAATCAGAGAGCGCTGCTGCACGGTCTCTGTCTAATGTGTGGTCTTTTAGTCGGGTATATGAAACCCGCGGGAAGAGTAAGGTTGGTGATAAATCAGATAAATGTACTATATTCTGCTGTCATTAATTTCATACATATATTAAAAACTAGCTTTTAAACGAAGTCAAATTCAATATAGTGTCCCAGTTTTCATACATACACACAAACCGGCGTAAATTGTATGTGTATGACTCGAGTATTATGTCATACGTCGACATAATCAAGCTATGTGAAAGTTGGTACCGGTTTGATGCCGTGCCGTGCAAATGTCGCCTTTATTACCGAGTCATTAAGGGTTTTATATGTTAAGGTGTAGTTATGAGACCATTATCTTTACGCTTTTTAGTTTTTTGGGGCTAAGCAAAGATGTAATCGTTTTGTTTTTAGTTATAGAATTACTTTATTCATTCTTGTATAGATTTCTTCATTAATATTAGAATTTAGATTATATGAAACCGGCATCTGACCTGCTTTCTTAAGAAATTGATTTAATAAGTTTCCAATACCGACTGGACAGTCAACCTCGCTACATCCTTGTTGACTGGACATCTACACCAAATGAGCTGCTGTTTACATGTGAACATTGGCTCATGACGATACCTAAGTACGTGTGTCGCCTGGACAGTCAACCTCGCTACATCCTTGTTGACTGGACATCTACACTACATGAGCTGCTGTTTACATGTGAACATTAGCTCATGACGATACCTAAGTACGTGTGTCGCCTGGACAGTCAACCTCGCTACATCCTTGTTGACATCTACACTACACGAGCGCAAAGCCAGCCTAAGTACGGGTCGCCTGGACTCCACTATTGATAAAGATATGTTCCGTAAAACTAGTATTTACGAAATCCAACCTTTTGCGTTCAGGAATAACGCAACATATTGCTAAACGGTGCCAATAATTAAGAATTAATTGGATCTTGTCCGGTATTTGAGGAATACAACTTCCTAATGATGAAACAAGTGACGTCTACAGTCGGTGTAGTTCGATATGACCTTGGAGATACAGCTTTTGTGTGTCACAAGCATGGTCCACTTTATTCAAGTCGGTTAAGAAGTTATGACATAACAAATCTACATTTTGGAACGAGCACCTAGCTTCATTGACGGACCATTCCTTCGCGTTTCGTTTAAGGATTAATTGACATAGATGCTTTGCTTTAAATAAGTGTGGGAGAACCATACTTCGGCACGGCTGGGTGGGCTCGACCGGGGTGATACCAGGGCAACGGCTTCTTTTTTATGGTATAAGCCTTTAAACGAGCAGACGGATCACCTGATGGTAAGCAATCGGCGCCACATGGACAAGCATGGACACCTGGAACACCAGAGGTGTTACAAATGCTTTTCTGAATTAAGAATTTGAGGATTGTTGGGGATTCAGGTATTAGGGAGACCTCACTCACACGACGAAACACAACTCAAGTATTGTTTCGTCGTGGTTTCACGCCTCACAGAAAACCGGAAAACGCTTACGAGCTTATCAGAGGCCCTATGACTCCCCATTAATTCCCTAATCCTCGAATCCCCAATCCACAAGCCCCTAAAAGACTAACAACGCGCTAATAACGCTTCTATTGTTGCGGATGTCCATGGGCGACGCCGATTGCTTACCATCAGGTGATCCGTCAGCTCGTTTCCCTCAGAACAGAGAACGTACTGAAAACCTAAACATATAATTCTTATTGAAAAAACAATCCAGTTGACGTAACATGATAATGGTTATAACTTCAAATAAATACGGTCACCGACTGGAGTTTATGTTAATGAACAATAACTGATTGTCGATTCGAACTTAGGTTATTAAACATGAACATAATATCAACAGCTATTTTACCAGTATAAAGAAATCACATCTGAATAAAAAACAGTGACCGCATCTATCATTATCATCTAAAACAAAAATAAAATCTCGATTGTGAAAATATAGAGTCGTTGTGGCGCGGAGGTTTAAGATGCCCGCTTCTCATACATGAGGACCGGCTCGTAACCTGGCAAGTACCAATGTGACTTTTTCCGAGTTATATGAATAGGAGGCAAACGAGCAGACGGATCACCTGATGTTAAGCGATCAGCGCCGCCCATGGACACCCGCAACACCAGAGGAGTCACAGGTGCGTTGCCGGTCTTTTAAAAAGTAATCCGCTCTTTTCTTGAAGGTTTGAAAGTCGTATTGGTTCGGAAATACCGCCGACGACAGATCATTCCACAGTTTTGCTGTGCGAGGCAGGAAGTTACGTGAGAAGGGCACAGTTGTGGCCTGCCAACCATCTATATGATGGGGATGCATTTGCAGTATTTCCACGCCACTGACAAACGATGAAGGAAAACGTGAGAAAACCTTGACTTATATTTGAAATCGCCATGATCAACCTTGAGCAACCGTGGTGATTAATGCTCAAACCTTCTCCGTGCGGTGTCAGTGGTGTCTTAATAATCGTTCCTTGTTCTATTTCTATGTTTATTTCTTAGAATAGTAGAATACAAAATTAATCAGCGCAGCGAGGCTAATGTGCCGTCGCAGGCGTTGCAGAATAGAGGTTCTGAAGCTGTTCATGGTGGCATTTAGAGGTCCCGATGGCTCAAGTACCAATAGCGGTAAGAATCTCACAGAGTCTTTGAACCTCTTGAATGCACCGATATGAGCCACAATAGAATACATTGTGCTCGTGGATTCACGGAGACACACGAAAGGTTGAAGAGGCTCCCATTCCTATTACAACGGTTTTGTAGGGCATAGACTATAAGATACTTACCTGTGATATAAAAAAAATCAATTAATATAAAAATGAAATCAGTTTCCCGTTGTCACGCCATAACTAGAGAAAGGCTAGACCGATTTGGCTGATTTATTTTTTGTTGTGTTTGTTATTGTCAGGAGAAGGTTCTTATGACAGAAATCGGAACGGGAGAAAACAGGATTGCGCGTACGAAGTCGCGGGCAGATGCTAATCAATATAATATACCTCTATAAAAATGAATCCCTTTTTCCCTTGGTCACGGCATCACGCGTGAATGACTGGACCGATTTCACTAATTCTTTTTTTGTTGTATTTATTATTATTAGGAGAAGGTTGTTAAGACAGAAAAAGTCTTAAAAATCTTTAGGGGACGGGAGAAAACGGGATTGCGCGTACGAAGTCGCGGGCAGAACCTAGTAAAATAGTAAAAAGGTTTGTCCCGTTATCAAAAAATGGCAAACAGTAAGTTATGTTACCACTGTTTTCTTTTTTTTTCTTTTCTTTTTAAAAACGTTGCCCTACACTAGGATTTTCTCCTGTCTTGTGAGTGCGTTTACAAACATACAAGTTCACATACACATGACACACAGACCAGAAACAACAATTTGTGGATCACACAAAGTGTTGTTCCGTGCGGGAACCGACCGAACACGTTGCACGGCAGCCGGTTGCCCAGCCACCGCACCAACCGTGCAGTCACTTACTGTAGTAGATAAGAAAAAAACACAAAGGATCGGATTTGACCCTGCGGCCTTGACGAGTCACTTACGACAATGACACGACGATGCCAAATGCATTGTATTAAACAAAAGACAATGTGTTTGGGGAAATACCAGATAATATTCATTACAATGTTTGCCTGCCTGAGGCAATGACTGCCTCGTTGGTCGCTTGTTCGCAAGTGCGACTGCCGAGCAAGGGGTCTCTGGTTCGACTCCCGAGTCGGGCAAAGTATTACTGGGCTTTTAAAAAATATTTTTCAGTAGTAGCACGGTGTCTGAAATTGTGCCCGGTATATGGCAATAGGTTCACCCCCTATTACATGGTACTCATAACATAAATAGTAAAAAGTGGGTGTTACATTGTACAGTGGCATTAAGTGCCGTAATGTGCACTTCTGCCTACCTCTTTGGAGATGAAAATCAATCCCCATACATTTATTTTTTTTATTCATTATGATTGGGGTTAGACTGATGACTGAACGGTTGGCGCGGTGGCTGAGCAACTGGCTGCCGTGTAACGTGTAGCGGGTTCGATTCCCGCACGGAACAACCCTGTGTGTGATCCACAAATTGTTGTTCCGAGAAAATCCTAGTGCGGGGCAAAGTAAAAAAATGTATTCAGGTACCACTATCTGACTTAAAACCTTATTTTATTATATCCATGTATATAACATTGCATTGTCTAATGACTGAGTCGATCAGTACCTAGGTAGCTACATAATTACAAGTACGTATAGATGCGCGCGCGCCGCTCCACTGGTCGCGTTCCAAATTGGAACGTACGCGTCATTGGTCCATTTGTTTTAGAGTACTGTCAGTGTTGTGATAAAACCATTTGAAAAATGGTTATCTTAGAAAACCATGATTGTATGGGCAGTTAGATCTCTGTATTTTTATAAAACCTAGGCTTTGTGTTAATCAAAAACTATATTAAAAAGTAAACAAAAAACATTATTGTTTTTTTTATGGCATAAGTCGGTAAACGAGCAGGCGGATCACCTGATGGTAAGCAATCGGCGTCGCCCATGGACACCCGAAACACCAAGATAAGTCCGTTACCGGCTTTTTGGGGATTAGGAATTTGAGGATTGTTGGGGATTCAGGGATTGGAAAGATTGGGGGGGGGGGGGAAGGTAATTTGGGCCTCCGGTAACCTCACTCACACGACGAAACACAACGCAAGCGCTGCTTCACGTCGGTTTTCTGTTAGGCCGTGGTATCAATCCGGTCGAGCCGGAGCATGTCGAAGCATGGCTCTCCCACACACAAACTTACTTCACATTTATAATATTAGTAAGCTTATAATGATAGATGCCTAATTTTTATTTCAATGTCCGTCTGGTAGATTATTTTAAATCATTACACACGTATTTTTTATTTTCTTACATAAACGAATACTTTCGACGATATATTGATTTGAAATGTCGTGTGACGTCACTTCTATGCACATTTTATACGTAGAAATGACGTTTTAGCACCCACTCCTAAACTTTGATTCGTTTTATCCAAGTATTATTTTATTATACGACAAAATAAAAAAATACATGTCTAATATTTTTTCATTACCTAACTTACGGACTAATTAGATTTTTAATTTTCATACCCTGTCATCATCCCTATTAGGGGTGAGTGTATTGCTAATTTGCCATACACCGGACAGATTTCTGAACACCGAGCTAGTAGTGGGAATGTTGGAAATCTAAACTTAATAATATTTATCTCGCCAATTCTAGGAATTTTTACTGTACATATTTTTGTTCAACAACTTCTATAGTGAATTAAATAAAATATGTACCCCGTCATCATCCCAATTATACAGAACCCTCACCACATAGATCCCCACTGCTCACACACATACGAGTCTACGTCGAGGTGGTCAAGCGAATCGTCTCATTTGATTGAAACTGGATGCCTGCCACCAGACTGACTAGCATTTTTATTACATTACTTCAAAGAAACTGCCTCGTTGGCCGAGTGGTCGCAAGTGCGACTGTTTATCAAAAATTATTCAAAAATTTCAATAATTATGGGCCGGCACTGCAGCTGACTCAAGTAGCCAGTAGCAGCGCGACAGTAGCCGCGTCGCGGGTCGCGGAATGCTGCTCATGAATATGAGCCTCTAGCATGGCTTGAAACTAGTCGAGTTCCTCGTCAAACAATTACGTGAGTACGCCGAAAACAGTAATTATTCTAGTATGTCTCACGATAACTATTTCATTTTGACTTTTGTTCATTAATTTAAACTCGATTATAGAGGTATTTAACATTTTGATATTAGATATAAGGTTTTTTTTTTATTTTAGTACCTACGTTCTGTTATTTGTATGTTGCGACAGGTAGGCTTACCTATGTCTTTACATTATTCTCACAAGTGTGTACAATATTGGAATATGTATCAGAGCAATGTGAAACAGACTTTTTTTAAAAGAGTAACGAATGGAGTTTCTTGCTCGTTCTTCTCCATTCGAATCGACATTTCGGAACGAGCGCCTAGCTTCACTGACGGACAGACTGACAGACTATTATTTATTTCATATTTGTTGACGTTTCAAAAGTACCAAATTAAGGTTTAATTGAAATAAATGCTTTTGAATTTGAGTTTGAGTTTTATCACTACATAGTATAAAACAAAGTCTTTTTCTCAGTCCCTATGTCCCTTTGTATGCTTAAATCTTTGAAACTACGCAACGGATTTTGATGCGGTTTTTTAATAGATGGAGTGATTCAAGCGTAAGATTTATATGTATAATACATACATATTGCACCCGTGCGAAGCCGGGGCGGGTTATCAACTTTATTTTTTTTAATGTTAACTTCATTTAAGAAATGTTGATGTGCCCTTACGGGGTCCATAAATGTAACTTAGCTTTAAGCCTATTGTAACACCTTATTCACTTTATGGTATGCAAATAAATGAATATGAACTTTTGATAAAAACAGTGTCTGTATTTTTATAACTAATAGAGCATGTCGTATCCAACGCCTATAATTACGAGTCTAGGTGAAGTAATTGAAGGAAACCTCTTTATTGCTTCCTCTTCTAATTTAATTACAAATACTTATAGCCTTTCATTAAATAGGTCATGGCTTCACTCGAAGATATTCATAGTGTAGCCAAGTCATTTATTTTTTATAATAACTATCGTGAGACATACTAAATTAAGTAAAATCGCGGGTTACTCACGTGAACATACTGAGAAAAGCTCTACTAGTTTCGAACCACAGAGGGGTTCTTCCTCATGAGCTGCGCGACGTCTCGCACGCTGCTCGTGAGTAACCCGCGTCTTTACTTAATTAAGTCATTTATTTTTTTGCAAAACTGCGGAATGATCTGTCGTCGGCGGTATTTCCGAACCGATACGACCTTCAAACCTTCAAGAAAAGAGCGTATTCCTTTTTAAAAGGCCAGCAACGCACCTGTGACTCCTCTGGTGTTGCAGGTATCCATGGGCGGCGCTGATCGCTTACCATCAGGTGATCCGTCTGCTCGTTCACCGGCTTATCCCATAAAAACACAGTAAATTTTGAATAACTATAGATATTACTTAAGAAACACTTAAACTCATCACAGACACACATACTATGCATGATCGACCTTCGAAAGCTTTCATTAGACACGTTATTGCAAACCCATCCAGTATGCAACCTCGGCAGCGGTTGCTTAACTCACAGATCACTACAACATAAATTGATTACGACCGTGTGATCTTTCATTGTTTGTTTAATTACTTCGAGCCATTGTTCTGAATGTTTCTCTCTTATAATGTGTCGTTGGTTGCAATTCAAATACATGTTGGACAAACTTTATTTCATTGTTTAGAAGCATCTGCCCCGCGGCTTCATCCGCGTCTCTCTGGGATGAAAAGTTCCCTATGTGATCTGATAACACGTATTCCAGACTATATTCTACGGCTTTTCCAAATGGTATCCCGAACAATACGTTTTTTAAAAAGAGTAACGAATGGAGTTTCGTGCTCGTTCTTCTCCATTCGAATCTACATTTTGGAATGAGCACCTAGCTTCACCTAGTTTTACTGACGGATATACGGACAGACTATTATTTATTTTGTATTTGTTGACGTTTCAAAAGTACCAAATTATGGTTTAATTGAAATAAATGCTTCGACTTTGACCATTCAGTCGTTTTGACGTGATTCATTTTTTTGAGGAGGAAAATTATCTAATGACTGCTCCCGCCTGGGTAAGGCGACGAGTGTCAGACTCTTACTGACTAAAAACCACCCCGTTCCTACTCCTGCACTTCGAGGCGGAGCCCCGGCAACACGTTAGGTCTTTCGCGGCTCCGTATCGGCATCAATCCTATTGGGCCCCATCTGTGGTGGTCTGATGGCTCTTTAACCTGTCGATTGATCGTCCGCGGATGATCCATGGGGTGCACACGTGACATTTGGAGCATTTTTTTCTTATGATCCACCGGGTGCTCATAAGGACGCTCGAGGGGTTAAGGGGCGCGCGACACGCGACTGGACTTCTGCTGGCTGGGGGCGGGGGGCTGTCACCCGTGCTCAGTGTCCGCTGGCCCGTGACACATTCACATTATAATATTAGTAATACTTCTTCTAAAATAAGTAGCAATTTCGTCTACAAGTTTCCATGGGTATCATTAAAGCTAATAAAAACACTGCATATGGTACAGAGGCCTGGCAGAAGTGCTGTCTGATAAATCAGAACCTTTTACACTGCGACCTCCAACCCGTCTGTACAGTGTGAACATTATGACAAGCCCCTCTTATGTAGAGGGGACTCATAGTCCATCAGTGGACTGTCACCTCCTGTTGATGACGATGGTGATGATGATCAGGCTCAATGCCACAATAGGGATGATGACCTATTTAAAAATCTAATTAGTCTTACGGACTAATTAGTTAGGTAATGAAAAAATATTAGACACGTATTTTTTTATTTTGTCGTATAATAAAACAAAACTTAGATAAAACGAATCAAAGTTTAGGAATGGGGGTTAAAACGTCATTTCTACGTATAAAATGTACATAGAAGTGACGTCACGCGACATTTTAAATCAATATATCGTTGAAAGTATTCGTTTCTGTAAGAAAATACGTGTGTAATGATTTAAAATAATCTACCAGACGGACATTAAAATAAAAATTAGGCATCTACCCTATTCTGTAGCGTTCTGTACTACCTACATCTTCCGGGAATCAAAGGCATAACGTTCGTTACGTATGTAAATAAAAACATTAAAAACTGCAATATATTTTGCAAAAATCACTTCCTATTCAATGAACAATCGGATTTTTTAATAAAATTATGTGAGAACTACCAAAAAGTATGATAAATATGTATTTTGTTTATTTCCTTAAGTTAATAAATATACAATTAACATTTATACATAAATATGTACGATACAAAATCATGTTTAGTTGTTAATATCTCAAGAACGGCTAGACAGATTTTCATAATGTTTGCTTTGAGCGATTTGTTCCGCTTTGAACAGCAAAAAATGAAATAAACATTTACCAAATTAAAAATGTATAGTCATTATCAGTCGGAAATGTCGGAATACGTTCAATATTGGAATTGCTGCTATATTATCCAGTTTCAAGGAGTGTTTTTTATGTCATAAGCCGGTAAACGAGCAGACGGATCACCTGATGGTAACCAATCGGCGTCGCCCAAGGACACCTGGAACACTAGAGGCGTTACAAGGGCATTACTGGCCTTTTGCGAATTGGGAATTTGAGTATTGTGGGGTATTCGGGGATTGGGGAGACTGAGGAGGGGTAAGTGGGCCTCCGATATCCTCACTCACACGACGAAACACAACGCAAGCCTTGTTTCACGTCAGTTTTTTGTGAGGCCGTGGTAATCACTCCTCATATGTGTCGAAGCATAGCACTCCCGTTAGACTCTTACTGACTAAACACCACCTTGTTTGTTCCTATTCCTGCTCCAAGCCAGAGCTTCAGTAACCCTTACGGTTGTCCGCAGCCCCGATTGCCTGGCCGGCTGTCCTAGGAAAAATCCCTAACTCCCACCCCAAATATCTAGCCGCCTTGTGAAAAAACCAAGCCACATTACAAAGAAGTATTTATATTGTAACTTTCGTGAGACATACTAAATAAATTATTATGTTTTCGACTTACTCACGTAATTATTTGACAAGGAACTCGACTGTCGAGTCGAGTCGAGTCGCCGCGTCGCGGGTCGCGAAATGCTGCTCATGAATATGAGTCTCTAGCATGGCTTGAAACTAGTCGAGTTCCTCGTCAAATTATTACGTGAGTAAGCCGAAAACATAATAATTTCAAAAAGTATTTAATTCGAGAACATGACCAGCTCTCTGCCTACCCCGCTACTTATTCAGTGACGTCATAACTCTGTTATATTCCATCGTATTATGATCCTCGGGCTGTGACAATGGCCACTTACTATAGCCTGAGCATAATACTATTAGCCTCTTGTATTACGGGGCCATTGTTATGGAAGCAAGGCAATAATCATTACTCGATGTGCATAGACTTGCTGTGTATTGAGCAAGGTATTATTGGAATTTTTCTTTTTCTAGTACTAAGACAGAGTCTGAAATTGTGCTTGATGTAGGTACGGTAAACTTGTGTAACCTTCTGTTTTCTTTCCATTAATTGTACACACATACACATACAAACAAACAAACACACACACACGCACTCACACACATAGTTTATTGTGTTTTTTATATATTATTTATGTAATTTTTTTATACTGCCTCGTTGGCAGAGTGTTCGCAAGTGCGACTACCTGGTAAGGGGTCTCGGATTCGAATCCCGGGTCGCGCAAAGTAATACTGGGTTTAAAAAAAATATCATTGGTAGCACGAAGTCTGGAACTGTGCCCGGTATATGGCAATAGGCTCACCCCCTATTACATGGGACTCATAACATAAATATTGAAAAGTGAGTGTTACATTGTACAGTGGCATTAAGTGCCGTAATGTGCACCGCTGCCTACCCCTATGGGGATAAAAGGCGTAAAGTTATGTTATAAAAACACATAAATTTTGAATTTATAAGCAGAACTAGAACAACAATTTGGGAAAAGACCGCCACAATAACGGTGCTACTGCAACTCCTGTACACCAGGATCTACAGTAGCTACAACCATGCAAACACCGGAACACTGAAATCTAACGTCCCAGGGACATGAACAACTGTCTTGGTTCCCGCAAAGATATGAATCAGAAGATAAAGGGATTTTTTTTTTATTTTTTTTTTTAAGGGGGGAAAGTCATCGAACGACTTCTCCCGCCTGGAGGCGGTAGGGAGTGTCAGACTCTTACTGACTAAAACCACCCCGTTCCTTCTCCTGGACGTCGAGCCGGAGCCCCGGTAAACCGTTAGATTCTCCACGACTCTGAATAGGTATTGGCCCTATTGAGCCCCATCCGTGGAAGAATAAGAGGTAGCATTAAAAGATCTTGCTGACACTCGCCCTTGCGACTAGACTAACAACTTCATTGCATACTCATAAAAAAATCTATTCTAAGACATCCAAAGTCCATCTTACTGAGCAACTATATCCATTAAACTAGCTATAACCGGTCCAAACAGGTTTCGCAACGTACTTGCAATGAAACAGAAACATCTTTGATATTTGTAAACATTTGAACAATTGTGAAATACTTTTGTAACACAATTAAACTATAAAAGAATTGTTGCCAATCAGAAGGTTAAACTCATTAACAGTAACTCACAATAGCAAGAGGTTGACTGTCCAGGCGACACACGTACTTAGGTATCGTCATGAGCTAATGTTCACATGTAAACAGCAGCTCATGTAGAGTAGATGTCCAGTCAACAAGGATGTAGCGAGGTTGACTGTCCAGGCGACACACGTACTTAGGTATCGTCATGAGCTAATGTTCACATGTAAACAGCAGCTCATGTAGTGTAGATGTCCCGTCAACAAGGATGTAGCGAGGTTGACTGTCCAGGCGACACACGTACTTAGGTATCGTCATGAGCTAATGTTCACATGTAAACAGCAGCTCATGTAGTGTAGATGTCCCGTCAACAAGGATGTAGCGAGGTTGACTGTCCAGGCGACACACGTACTTAGGTATCGTCATGAGCTAATGTTAACATGTAAACAGTAGCTCATGTAGTGTACATATTATTACCAAATTCTTTCTAAATTGTATCATTTCTAGAATAAAGCCGGCTTCAATGGCCTTGGCTTTTAAAATTATATAGAAAACTTTATTATAATAACTAGACGTGTAGAAATGTCATTTGGAAACTATGTATAATCGATTAAGAAGCGGGTCATCTTGCGAATACTTCGTTAATATTTCGCTAGTAAAAATTGCCGGTCAGATCATCGCAAGCGTGTCGGTTAAGCAGAACTTGAAGTAAAGTTCTGTAGTCGGGCTGTTGATGACAAATTCTCCACATGGAGATTTTTTTAAGAGAGGAAAATCATCGAATGACTCCTCCCGTCTGGGTGAGGCGGGAGGGAGTGTCAGACTCTTACTGACTGAACACCACCCTGTTGTTTCTCCTGCACGTCGAGCCGGAGCCCCGGTAAACCGTTAAGTTCTCCGCGGCTCCATATCGGCAACAGCCCTATTGGGCCCCATCCGTGGTGGTCTGATAGCCCTTTGAGGCGCGCGCGGAACGCTCGGCGCCGTACGCTCGGGTCTAGTTCTGGTCGGGTGGCGAGCCACCCATGCTCGCCGTCCGCAGGCCCGCACTTACGGTGGCCGGAGATGGTCCCGCGATCCCCGATCGCTAAAGTGTTCTAAAATTGCGAAATAAATTAACTCAAAATAGTAAAACATTCATTCCAAAATAAAAACTAATCAGCACGAATTCAATACGACAGAAGAAAATAATTCTGAAAGGGTGGAAAGGAAGAGGACGGCCAAGGAAAAGCTGTAAGGTATAGATTGTGTGAACAATGATATGTAAGAGCAAGGAGGTTGTGATGTGATGACGTCTGATAGGGGAAAATGGAAGGAGACATATTGTACACACAAGTAACTTGGGTTAAGGACTGCAAGATGAAGTCATAAACTAAATATTTTAACCCCTCGAGCGTCCTTATGAGCACCCGGTGGATCATAAGAAAAATGCTCCATGCTGCTTTCTCATTTATAAAATCTATTATTAATGTTTTGTTTTTATTTTGACTGTATTTTTTATTTCTATTGTAATGATCCTTGTTTTCGTGTGCCAATAGCCAAATAAATGCATTTCATTTCTTTCTTTCTCCAAATGTCACGTGTGCACCCGTTAGATCATAAGGAACGCGGACGCTCGACGGGTTAATGGGCTACAGACGAGCAGACGGCAACCAATATGGTTCAAATTGAACCATGTAACTAACCATATCTACTAAACTAATCTATTTTATAATCATTACGCCATCGAATTTAAAAACTTTCGCTAGCTTTTGTTTTTTTCTATTCTGTGCTACTTATCTGTTTGTACCAATTTTATGTAGATGCCGTTGTGGTTCGTAACTTCTCAATTTAACTAACTTAGGCGACGCATTTGTAACATATCGGGTGTTCCAGGTGTCCATGGGCGACGCTGATTGCTTACCATCAGGTGATCCGTCTGCTAGTCCGCCGGCTTTTCATCAACAGCCTATAAGTGGCCACTGCTGACCAAAGGCTTCTCGCACGGAGTGTGTGAACATTAATCACCACGCTTGCTCAATGCGGGTTGCCGATTTCAAACTTATAATTACAAATTATAAGCCCAGGTTTCCTCACAATGTTTTCCTTCACCATTTGCCAGTGTCTAAATAATCTTAGAAAGTACATATAACTCGGAAAAAGTCACATTGGTACTTGTCGTTGGTAGGTATGGAGGCCGCACCCTCATGCATGATATACATCTTTAACGGCCGGCTTAAGTCATTAAAAAATAATATAAACTATAAATTTTCCTCAACACACAAGAACCACACTTCTTAATAGCTCAACTATAAACATTCTACCAAAAAATATCACTAAAAAACACCTACTTGATACTAAATACAAAAAGGCCTTACTGACTACTTGCATCTTATTGTTTCCATTTCACCACAGCAACGGAGCACAATGGCTGAATGTAGAGCAACGGAATAAAGTAGTTTAAGTTCGAATCTTATGTTGACTGAATAATAAAATAGTTAGCTGGTGTTTTTGGTGCGTGGCATAAGCGGTAGCGGGTGAAAATCGATGTTATTATTAATTTGAAATGTAACTGATATTGTTGTTAAAAAAATGTAGGTTTTAATTTCTAAAAGGGTGTTATAATTAATATTTTAACTATAAATTCCCTTTTTTTTCAATCAAAATGTTCGAAATTATCACCAAAAATACTGAATTGCACACTAAAGGGTATAGCGAGGTAAGGAGCACGAAATGGCCCCCACGGCCCATGACGGAATTATCATTTGTACTGGTATTGGCACTCTAAAACAATACGAAATGTAAGGTCGTTGACCCCTGACCTTGACCTGTCTTTGAGATATTCGAGAAAGTTCGTATGCGCGCCGATTTTTTTCATAATTTTTTTTTCGAAAAACTATAAAAGCTAGAAGGATGGGACCAATTGCGTATAATGAGGGATACTTTGAAAAATATTCTGTATTTTTTTCAGAGTTCTCGTGAAATGACAACTGTATAAAATAATTAAACAAAATATAAATAATTTTTTTTAGTACTGTTCTATTATGTCTACCGCGCCAAAAACAATATATAATACTCTTTGATTTATATACTTATACCATACAAAAGCTGATCAAAATCAAAGAGGCGCTTCTTGAGTAATTATGAGAATTACTTAGTGTGCGTACGGCTGGTAAGAACTAATTAAAGAGGTCATTTTTGGATTAATTATTATAATTACATGTTGCACATAATTTTAATCATCATCATCACTATTTTCATTTATCACAACATTGACGGCATCATTTGAAAATATTTTCGACAGAATTTCAGCAGGACGTAAAATGCGAGATAGATATCGCGCATGAGCTAAATAATATATTACACTTGCGACATGAGCGCAGCATCCAACTGTCCTGTTTCCATTCGGACAATCACAACAATATCCTCGGATTCCTTCGACACTGTTCATATTAGGAACATAATCAATGAACAATCGGTAATATTTACTATTTACATGTCTGGAACGAACATTTAACTTGATGATAGTTGGGGTTTGTTTGACGTAATATATATAGAGATTGCTCTTGTCGTCCAATATTTCAGCGAGGTATGAAACAGCTAATGAGAGCTGATAGGAACCTGTAAATAATATTCTTAATTGTTCTTCGTTTAGTCTTGGAAAATCTAAAATTTCACTTCACTTAAAGAATTTGGTAACGCCAGTCGCTCTTTAAAGTATTGAACAATTGTCTCATTTAAGCCTGTATCAGAATCCAATCGCTTACTGAATTTGTTGTGTAAAAATCCAACAACTTTGCATAATAGACTTACTTTTGGAAGCATTTTATTATCAAGATTGTTATGAAGCAAATTATATTTCTGAGCAATAGCTCCGTGCACAGCTTCGACTACCCATCGGATTTTAGTCACTTGTCGTGACATATTGGCTTCATCGGTAGGTAACTGGGCTCGATTACCTTTAATCGCCGGCATTAACACGGTGTAGCCTTCTTTGGTGATGTCGCCGACGGCGTCACGAAATCCACGATCTACGACAAATACATCATTCCGACGTAATAGAGTTTTAAGTTTAGCATCCTGTAACACTTTCTTCATAATAGTGGCATCATTTTCCGTTCCATAAAATGGCCCAGCAAAATCAACTATAAACCCGTTCGTAGTACAGATTGTGAACGGTTTGCATAAATGGGTTTTCTTTTGCCCAGAATACGATTTTCTCTGGTATTCATTGTTAAAACTTTTTTGATGCCTGATATAAGTGCCGTCAAATATCAATACCAGCTGATCATCTCTAAGGTTCAATAACATTCGAGCTGTTAAACTTGTGTTCTTTATTAAATCTTCTCGAGAAACGGAGGTTAATCCAAAATGAAGCAAAATATCAGTCTTAAAACTTCTTAATACTTCCTTAAAAAATGTCGACACATGTTGTTCGTATGGTAAACCCAGCACTCCTGCTATCACTGAATTAGAATTTCCAGTTTTTAATTTAAACAAGAATACAACTAACGCTTGAGTCACAGTGCGTATGCTTGTGTTTCGCATAGAAGTCAATAGCTGTCTTAATTCAATAATGTTTTGCCAACAAAGCCCTGTCAATATCCTTATCTGATTTTCAGACATATCATTTTCAATTTTGTCGAAAAGCGACATCCCTGCTCTTTCTGAAAGTGATTTTAAAAAATGAGCAACTTCTTTAGAGTTCATTTTACTGGTGTTAGATACTACACGTAGGTGCACCAACTCGTCTTTATAAAAGTTTTTTCCTATTATATGTGTGCAGCAACAACGGTTATCCTCTGGTATAAAAATCCCAATGTTTGTATAAGCCTCGTAACGCGCTTCAAAAGGTACTCGCATTAAGTTTGTTGTGGATCGACATATACAACAATACTTGTGGGTGGATACAACACGTGGTATATGTACATATATAAATTCGTCGTCTTGGGCAACATGCGAAAAAACAACATCGCCATCATCATCATCATCATCATCGTGGTCGCTTTCGGAACTGCATGGTAAATTCATTTCACATTCTTGTTGGAATGAAGCATTAGAAGATGTTTCCCCAACTGCTAAGTGTTCACCAGACTCCTGTTCGCCTTCACACTCTACCAGGGTAGATGCCGCAGAAGTTGATGCAACGTTTGATTTGCTATTGTAAATAATTAGCCGACACTTTCCACACAATACGTCACCAACAGAAACTGTTTTTTTACTCGAGTCACTATATAGTCTAGCGTTCTCTTCACTAGTGATAACTTTTTTTCTTCCGCGAACTTTATGCACGAAAGTGTCACAAATAATACAGTTCACAAACATTGTTATCACCCGTGGTTATCACCATACAACTTGCGACAGGAATACGCAATTATTCTCACCGAATGACCTATTAGGTAATTTATATTTGTGTGTGGTTTCCTTAACACGGAAGACTAAAGCAACCATGCGTGAAATCGTATTTGTAATGACACGAATACACTTATAATAATCTATTGAACATGAATAAACACGTTTGTCTAGTCCGCGCGAAGCGGCTGGGCGGGCGCCCACTGTACACGATCGAACAAGTTTTCTTTAGATATTACTCAAGAAGCGCCTCTTTGATTTTGATCAGCTTTTGTATGGTATAAGTATATAAATCAAAGAGTATTATATATTTTTTTTGGCGCGGTAGACATAATAGAACAGTACTAAAAAAAATTATTTATATTTTGTTTAATTATTTTATACAGTTGTCATTTCACGAGAACTCTGAAAAAAATACAGAATATTTTTCAAAGTATCCCTCATTATACGCAATTGGTCCCATCCTTCTAGCTTTTATAGTTTTTCGAAAAAAAAATTATGAAAAAAATCGGCGCGCATACGAACTTTCTCGAATATCTCAAAGACAGGTCAAGGTCAGGGGTCAACGACCTTACATTTCGTATTGTTTTAGAGTGCCAATACCAGTACAAATGATAATTCCGTCATGGGCCGTGGGGGCCATTTCGTGCTCCTTACCTCGCTATACCCTTTGCTCATCAAATAAATCAATTATACTATATACTGTTAGATCTTTAAAGCTTAACTGTTTTACTGAATGACTATATTTTTACTAAAAGTAAATCTAATAATTCTTCAAGTGCAACAAAAAAAAAACAAACCTAACCTAATATTGAACAATTTGTGTGCAAATCAGTATTTTTTTGTTTTACGGTTAATTTTTTTGATATGCAGTAGGTTATTAGTGGAGAAATTTAGTTTGCATAAATTTCTAAATAGAGGTGCAGTAAAATATTCCCCTTTCTGTAATCCCAGTTTTGGGCAACGTTAGAAAACCTGAGATTTTTGTTAATGGAATAAGTCGGTAAACGAGCAAACATTCATTTTGTAAATGGTGATCCTATGAGTAAAGTATTGCCGTATTATATCATTCAGGTACTCAACGGGGAACGGGGTGAGTGTGGCTTCCGGTGTGGGTCCTAGTCTTTTATCCCCAAAAAGCTAGGCGCATTTTAAACATTTCCCCCCGTTATAAAAAAGGGTCAAAATAATAATACATAATTACACAGCTATTCCTCATAATTTGTCGCGGAGAACCTAACGGGTGACCGGGGCTCCGGCTCGAAGTGCATGAGTAGGAACAGGGTTGTTTTTAGTCAGTAAGAGTCTGACACTCCCTCCCACCTCACCCGGGCGGGAGAAGACATTCGATGATTTTTCCCTCTTTAAAAAAAATCTCATAATTTCATAACAAAACTACAAGAACTAGGTACAAAACTCAAGGAAAACCACAAAACTATACTAGTACCTATAATAACGTAATAAATATCCGTCAGTTCTAAAAAACCCGATAAACATAAAATAATAAATTAAAAACTACAATAAAAAAACTTAATTACCATGAATTAACGTTAAATTTATTCATAAATACAAAAAAAATGTGTTTAAGTAGTTAAACATCTAATGTTACACTTTGCACTTGAAAAAATAACATAACATCACGCTTTTTACCCAAGGGGTAGGCAGGTACACATTACGGCACTTAATGCCACATTACAATATAACACCCACTTTTCACTATTAATGTTATGAGTCCCATGTTATAGGGGGTGAGCCTATTGCCACATACCGGGCACAATTCCAGACTCCGTGCTACTACTGAGATTTTTTGAGAAAATCCAGTTATACTTTGCCCGACCCGGTAATCAAACCCGAAACCACTTGCCGAGTGGCACTTGCGGACACTCGGCCGATGAGGAAGTCTGGGCTGGCAGGACTGCACATCAAAATCACGTAAAACTGTTAAAAACTTTCAATTTACAACCCTAACAACTAATTTATAAGGTCGAAAATCTTTTAGGACGATCTTTACGAGCTTCTGTCTTATTTTAAACCTTTGCATGTGCAGTGAGCCAGTGGGTTCACTTGTTCCTTTCTGTTAAATACAAATTTCAACTTTATTGTTTTGATATAAAAACGAAAATGTAATGAAAATGATTAACAGATTAGAGTACATAATTACACATGAAGCTATGCAGAACCAGTATAAACTGACCTTCGAATGTGCGGACAGATCAAACAAAGAGAGATCATGATACACTGGCTTTTTTAGCTATATAAACCAGTATAAATTGACCGGGGAATGTGCAGAAAGGCCATACAAATCGAGATCATGATAAATTGGTTTTGTATAGTTTCAAATGTGGTCGTGTCATACATGATAATTCACGAGTCACGCTTGACATGTTTTTGAAACTAAATATACATAAATATGCATGTAGGTATGTATATCAAACGAATTAATGCAAATATAATTCCCGTTAAATTATACATTTATAGTAAACTTTCGCTATTTTTTAAGATAATCGGAGTTTTCTGTGTCAATATAAAAGTTGATTTCGATTGCTATCCGACATTTTTCACGGGCCTGCGGACGACAAGCATGGGTAACTGGGACTGGTGACTGGACGAGCGTACGGCGCCGAGCGTTCTGCGCGTGCTTCAAAGAACTATCAGACCACCACGGATGTGAACCAATAGGGCTGATGCCGATACGGAGCCGCGGAAAACGTAAAACGTACCGGGGCTCCAGCTCGAAGTGCAGGAGTAGGAACGGAGTGGTTTTTAGCCAGCAAAAGTCTGACACTCCCTCCCCCGGAGAATTCATTCGATGATTAACCCATCCTTAAAAAAAATCTGGCATTTCTAAGAGAAACCTGGTGGTAAGCAATCGCCACCACCCATGGACACTGACCAGAGGTAGTATACACGCCAGCACAAGGACTTTGAAAAAAAGAGCAACAGAATGTCAGTGGTGTATTTATGTGTGCGTGTGTAATGGGTTACCACGTCACCAGGCTTAAGAACATGACAGATGTCCTTGGTGTCAATGTGTGTGTGTTTTGCGTGTAAGTCTATAGTAGCCAGGTGCCACAGTCGTTGTTTCAAGAGACTGTCGCCCAAATACTGAAAGACTACTTAATTAAGTTGTTCTTATGTCGTGCCGTCTCTGTCATTTTTCAAAGAATTTGTAGAGACAGAAACGCGTCTTACAATAGTAGTCTTTCAGTACCGTAAAATGGGGTGAATAGGGATCGAGAGGTGAGACAGAAAAGGGGTGAATAGATGCTATGAAGAATTTCCTTGACTTGACTGCCTCGTTAGTCGAGTGGTCGCAAATGCGACTGCCGGGCAAGGAGTCTTGGGTTCGATTCCCGGATCGAGCAAAGTATTACTGGGTTTTTAAAAAATTCTCAGTAGTAGCACGGAGTCTGGAATTGTGCCCGGTATATGGCAATAGGCTCACCCCCTATTACATGGGATTCATAACATAAATAATGAAAAGTGGGTGTTACATTGTACAGTGGCATAATGTGCACCTCTGCCTATCACTTCGGGGATAAAAGGCGTGATGTTATGTGATGTTAAGAATTTCCTTATATCTATTCACCCCTCTTCTGTCCCTTTTCTCCGCTCAAACCCTATTCATCCCATTTTACCGTATTCGGGCGTGGGTCTGCTTTTTTTCCAACGGTCTTGCACCAGTACCTCACCTCACCATAGGCACCTTCATAGGCATTCCTATTTTTTTTAGCACTGCCGTCACTATGGGTACTCTCGTCTCGTGGAGTCACGGAGCCCCCCTGTAGCTTTGCACCCTAGGCCTTTTACCTAGTTTTCCTGCCACACTTGAGGAGTTACAAGTGCATTACCGACCTTTTAGAACGGATTGGGCCTTCATTGAACTCACTCACACAGCTGCACACAACGCTGTGGTAGTGGTCATGCCGGCTTATTGGAGGCCGTGGTATCACTCCGGTCGATACGACCCAACATTACCAAACCATGCCTCTCAAACATTAAAATATTTTTTTACTTATTATAATCGCTTATAACTTGCACCATAGTATAAAAATTCGCTTTCACCGTTTGTTAACGACAACACATTGTGGACTCATCGCTTTCTTGTCAATATTCCGTAACCATAGCAACAGGTGAGCTGACCAGGACATTATCATGGCTCGGTTTTTGAGACTTTTTATATCAAACGACGATATCTGATGTTCTATCATCATAAGTACAGCTACGTATTGTCTACTGCCTCCAACAGTCTTCCAATGACTAAGCATCGCGAGGCTGGAAGTGACCTGTATCCAGCTGTTGTCTACGACCATTACCAGGTCGTCTGTACACCTTATGGGTGGATGTGACCGTACAGCGCGCCTCAAAGAGCCATCAGACCACCACGGATGGGGCCCAATAGGGCTGATGCCGATACGGAGCCACGGAGGACTTAATGGGTTGCCGAGGCACCGGCTCGAAGTGCAGGAGTAGGAATGGGATGGTTTTTAGTCAGTAAGAGTCTGAAACAACCTACCGCCTCCCCGGTAATTGAGGCTCCGCTAACCTCACTCACACGACGAAACACAACGCAAGCGTTGTTTCACGTCGGTTTTCTGTGAGGCCGTGGTATCACTCCGGTCGAGCCGGTCCATTCGTCCCACACTTGAAGAAGGCCTACAACTCTTGAATAGATTACCAAAACAAGACCAAAACAGACAAAGTATTGTACGATTTCGATAACTATAGTTACTAATTATGGAGTTTAGAAATATTATTGTATTCAGTTTAAGGTGCACGCCTTATTAGAGATATGGGAGAATGCCAAGATGATTCAGTCATAAGAATTGATCAAAGTAGGACTTTTTATGGGTTATGGGGTCAAACAAGAAGACGGAACACCTGATGGTAACCAATCATCACCACTAAAGGAGTTAGAAATGCCTTGGCAGCGTTATAAAAGGAGTAAGTAAAAAAGCCCTTTCTGAAGGGAAGTAACTCGGGATAAAGGACAAAACAATGACTCAATATTTATGAATGCAAAGTTTCCATCTACACGGAAGAATAAAACAATAATAAAATTAATTATTCTGTGTAGTTTTTTAATGATTCACTGTTTGTTCATTATACGTTACGTTATTCATTTACTATGCTAAATGGACGGACAGACAGATGACACATTGTAGAAGCATTGTAGTTGTCATTTAGTTTCTTTGTAAAATCATTAATTCATTCGTTAGTTTTAGTTTCCATTCTTCGAGTAACAGGCATCAAGGTCTTTTTTCATCTTGCAGTCCTTATCCCAAGTTACTTGTGTCTACAATATGTCGTCTCCCATTCTGCCCTATCAGACGTCATCACATCACAACCTCCTTGCTCTTACATATCATTGTTCACACAATGTATAGAGCTTTTAATAAAGACATAGTTAACATCACCACATTTAACCTTGAAGGTGCACATAACGGCACTTAATGCCACTGTACAATGTAACACCCACTTTTCACTATTTATGTTATGAGTCCCATATAATAGGGGGTGAGCCTATTGCCATATACCGGGCACAATTCCCAACTCCGTGCTACTACTGAGAATTTTTAAAACCCCAGTAATACTGTGCCCGACACATATAAAAAGTAAATAAATAATAGTAATAATAAAGCCTCGACATCCATCTCAGGAGGCTGGCGTTAGGTGGATGGATCAAGGGCCTGATACAGAAGGCAGTTCTCCTAGAAACGGCACGTATCGTGAGGAGGTTTCTGTCTCTGGAGCCCTGACCACAGGTAGCTTGGACCACGCTCCCGCTTTTTTTATTTTTAAAGTTGTATTTAAAAAATGTTATTTATAGAGAATTTTAAATAAATACAGTTATATCCTTATCCTTACTATCCTTACTCCTTACTAATATTATAAATCTGAAAGTGAGTTTGTTTGTTTGTTTGTTTGTTCCGCTTTCACGCCGTAACGTCTAAACCGATTGCTTTGAATTTTTGCAGACGTAAAGTTAGAAGTCCGGATTAAATAATAGGCTACTTTTTATCCCGGAAAATTTTGATATTCCCGAGGGAAAACAAAAGAATTGGTATAGATGGCGCTGTGTATATTGGTATATGTCACATAGGCTACTTTTATCCTTCTGTGACGCGAGTGAAGCCGCGGGTAAAAGCTAGTACATAATAATAAACAAAGACACAGTAAGTTGACTTGCACGCCACTATGCCTCTCCATAAAATCATCAAGAACTTCGCTATCCTACCATCCTATCACCTTCCCAGCACATTACCCTACGTTACACGTCCAGCATACTACTCTGCCTCGTATTTTCCCGCTGTGCCTTGTTTGTCACGCTCGTCACGTCTCGGCCGAGGTGAGATCACGCAACCACGACCTCTGGCGGCCATCGCGAGCCATATTATTTGTGTTACAACATATTCAAGGAGAATAGGATGGTTTGGGCATAGTTTTATAGTTAAAACACGGTTTTAATCATATCTCTGTCATTAGAAGAATGGGCGTCGACTCATCATCAATATCATTTTACCCACAAGAAGTACTTACATTTTATTTTTATCATTAAAGTCAAAGTCAAAGCATTTATTTCAATTTAAACCATAATATGGTAATAACTACCGCAAAGTTAAGTTCGACGGTCCAATAATTTTGCCGTCACCACTCGACACTGGCAGTATAGTCGACAACACCATTTTGGGGACTCAGTTGCCAAAGAAGAAAAAAAAAATAAATAAATAATATGGTACTTTTGAAACGTCAACAAATACAAAATAAATAATGGTCTGTCAGTCAGTCCGTCACTGAAGCTAGGTGAAGCTAGGCGTCATTCCAAAATGTAGAATCGAATGGAGAAGAACGAGCAAGAAATTCCATCCGTTACTCTTTTTAAAAAAGTATGTTCTACAATGTTTCTGATACATATATAATTATATTCATTAACCAATTTACATTGTATCTAAATGTCTTCGTAATCATTATAGAGGTAAATTACATTCCAATATAAATCCAAACTGCTAAGTGCCTAATATCACACAAAAACATTTACAAAATACACAAATAATTTTCACTATTTATGTTATGAGTCCCATGTAATAGGGAGTGAACCTACTGCCATATACCATATATAATATAAAGATAATTAACATAATAAAATAGAAATTACATAATTGGGTATTTCTCACAATCTCGTACAAAATTCATAGAAAACTGTCGTTTTTGACAGTTCGAAAAAAGTATTGAATTTGACTAGTTGGCAAGTACCCGATTACGTGAATAAATCGAAAAACTTACTCACGAAAGTTGTAATAAATATAATTATTATCTTGTAAATTATTCTAACGATTGCATCATTAGACACAGGTACTTATAACTGCAGATCACGAGGCGGTCAAGGGCGGTAGGGCAAAGTGTTATTAAGTTTTCCGTTTTCGTAATACTTCACTATTAGCATGGAGTCTTGATTCGTGACGGATGTTAGGCAATTGACTCGGTTCTGTTATATGAAACTCATAACATAGGTAACTACTAAAAACAATAAGTCTATATACAAGTAGAATACTGCTTACCATAGGCAGAGGCGAACATTACGGCACTTATGCCACTGTACAATGTAACACCCACTTTTCACTATTTATGTTACGAGTCCCATGTAATAGGGGGTGAACCTATTGCCATATACCGGGCACATGTCCAGGCTCCGTGCTACTACTGAGATTTTTAAAAACCGAGTAATACTTTGCCCGCCCCGGGAATCAAACCCGAGACCCCCTTGCACGGCAGTCGCACTTGCCTTGCGACCACTCGGCCAACGAGGCAATTACAAGGCAGTATAGTACAGTACTGCTTACCATTTTTTTTTAATAATAATGTTTTATTTGAACTTAAATTAAAAGTACCCTTAACCGACGAGCATGCATGAAAAGACTGATGACTGTTGATGAAGCGAAAGAGGTATGTAGGAATCGTAGTAATTGGCTTCCCATAGTCTCTGCCTACACACATAGACAGGCGTGAGGTTATGTATTTTTTTATGGCATAAGCTGGTAAACGAGCAGATGGATCACCTGATGGTAAGCTATCAGCGTCGCCCATGGACACCTGGAACACCAGAGGCGTTACAAGTGCGTTACCGGCCTTTCGGGAATTAGGAGTTTAAGAATCGTTGGGGATTCAGGGTTTGGGGACATTGGGGAAGGGGAGGGTAATTGGGCCTCCGGTAACCTCACTCACACGACGAAACACAACGCAAGCGTTGCTTCTCGTCGGTTTTCTGTGAGGCCGCGGTATCACTCCGATCGAGCCGGGCCATTAGTGCCGTAGGTAGGTAGGTTAGGTATATAAGCATAATTATCATAAAAATATGGCGGCAGACAGCGGGGATGTCCAATGACCAAGGGATGACCATTTTTGTGATAAAATTTCAACACTTACTATATTAGGAGGAGGAAAATTTAACGAGGATATAACTAATATTGGTGTCATAACTGATTTTGGAAATGGCAGTCAATGTCAAATATGTCAATAGCGTCGCACTCGCATGAAATATTGAAGCATTTGTCAAGTAGAAACCAATAATCGCAAAAAAGGATTTTCCAATTATCCCTAAAGCTACTATTGACAGCCTCGTTGGCCGAGTGGTCGTAAGTGCGACTGTCGGACAAGGAGTCTCGGATTCGATTCCCGGGCCGAGCAAAGTATTACTGGGTTTTTAATTCTCAGTAGTAGCACAGAGTCTGGAATTTTGACCGGTATATGGCAATAGGCTCACCCCCTATTACATATGGGTCTCAACATAAATAGTGAAAAGTGAGTGTTATATATTATGTCGCATTGTACATTGGCATAATGTGCACCTCTGTCTACCCTTTCGGGGATAAAAGGGGTGATGTTATGTTACTCTAAAGCTACTAATTTTCACGACTAAAATTCAAATTATAAATTTTTTAAGCCGTATTGTCTTACTATAAGTTTATGCCAGCGGCTTCGCTCGCGATACAGTTGAATAAAAAGTAGACTATGCATTAATCTAGACCCTAATCTGCTCCTGTTCCAAATTACATCACGATCCCTTCAGCCGTATTGACGTGAAAGAGTACCACACATACACACAATTACAGAATCTTTCGCAGTTATAATATTAGTAAGATTCTAATTTAACCCAATTAAAATATTGACGTTAGTAAACCAAGTAAGTACCATGATGTTCATAACAATAGGGTAGTTTCCTACAATTTATTTTAATGTCCGTCTAGTACATTAATTTAAAACTTTAGACACGTATTTTTTCTTTTCTCACAAAATTAAATACTTTCGACGACATATTCATTTGAAATATCGTGTGACGTCACAGCGTGCCATATTTTGTAGCACGTTATGACGTAACGACCTCCCACGCCTAAACTTAGCGCCATTTTGTCTAAGTATTGCAACTTAATACGAGAAAATAAAAAATACGTGTCTAATATTTTTTCATTATCTAACTGACGGACTAATTAGATTTTTAATTTTAATACCATGGAAACTACCCAATTCGCAAAGCAACTACCAAAATTGAAACAAAACGCTCCTTAGCTTTCTAAGAAAAAAACTACATTTTACAAAAGCAACCTCGACATTTGGATTAAATTATAAAATTATAATGTTAGTAGTCACGAATGGCAATATCCTATTACGTTGAAATTCGCCATGGGCTTCAAATAAACAAGTTTTCTCTGACCTTGTAACTATTACAAACGAAAAACTAAACGCACAAAAAGATTGTGATCAGTAGAAGTTAAGACATCAGACACAAGAAGTAACTGGTGGTCCGGATTCGCAAGGATGATACCTGGGTTTGTAAGTAATATAGTCCGATATTTAAAAACTATGTCTCGACGATAACGAACAGAGGAAAAAGCAATACCCTTCCTACAGTCGTTGAGCAAAATAATTCTTTTATAAACTCAAAGTCAAAGTCAAAATCATTTATTTCAATTAGGCCAGAATGGCACTTTTGAACATCAACAAAAAAAAAGTGAAGGTCTTTGCTTATTCTAAGGCGTAGATTCCTATGGAGAAGAACGAGCAAGAAACTCCATAGGTTACTCTTTTTCAATCAGGTTCACAATACAATTTACTAGTTACATAGTTTTGCTGTTTAGATTGTGCGAGAACAATGTAACACTTAAATCCAGTCGAAGTGATCAAAAAAGAAAATAACCTTAAGGACAATAATATAACTACGTTTTAAAAACCCAACTTCAACGCCCCCTTTTCTTTGAAGTCGATTAATGAATATATTACCTTCTCCTAAGTGTAACAAACACTTTTCTGAAAACCGCATCAAAATCGGTCCAGTCAATTGCGAGATAACCGCGCACACACAAATACATTCAGGTCATACGTTTTTTCTTTTTGAAGTCAGTTTCAACTGATCCCATTTGGTGCATTCGTTCTAGAGAAATATGCATACTTGCATCCATTAAATTTTAATTTAGAAGAAGGAAAAGTTTCGAATGAATTTATGACAACAAAAATTACGGTGGCCTAAATCTAACCGCGATCTTAGGGATCATCATCATCATATCAGTCATAGAACTACTACTAATCCACTGCTGAACATAGGCTTCCCCCAATGATCTTAGGGATCCCTGCCTATAAAACGTGGAGATAATGGCAATCCGCCTTGTAATGAGAGCAAATGATGATGATTTTTTCAATATAAGTACTTACATTCATAATAATGAATGAATTACACGAAAATATCGGAAACACATGAAAACATAGAAAACATCTCCCAAATGCATCACCAGCGCCATCTACTGAACGCAAAAACGGAAGCCCTTCGTTATAAAACTTGATAAAAACTAGAAAAACCATGACTGCTCGCCTCACACATTACTATGTATAGTAGAATTCGTAATTGAAATCTTCACAGATGTGTAACACGCAATGTTGCCATTAGAGGAAGAATCGGAGCATAACTAGTCACATTGCCATTTTATACGCGTTTTCTTTAAAAACTCATGGGTTATGGGCACTTTTTTTTAGGATTTTTTTAAGGAGGAAAAATCATCGAATGACTGCTCCCGCCTGGGTGAGGCGGGAGGGAGTGTCAGACTCTTACCGACTAAAAACCAGCCCGTTCCTTCTCCTGCGCTTCGAGCCGGAGCCCCTGTTACCCGTTTTATAGGATAGGAGGATCACCAACAACCCGTGGTAGCCCATTATTGAACTATGAGCCTCATTTTATCAAAGTTCTTTAATTTAGAGGACAATTGTCCCCGAAACGAAGTCATTTGATTATTGTGGGACGGGTGGACGGTGGAACGAGAGGGAGTGTCAGACTCTTACTGACTAAACACCACCCCGTTCCTACCCCAGCATAGAACCGGAGCCAGGGTAACCTTTACGGTTGTCTGCAGTCTGGACTATGGGAGGTTCTCTTAAACATATTTATCAATAGTCCACCTTAGGACTTATAATACACAAGAATGTTTCCTTGGCAGCGAGTTGGAGGTCGCAGTTTTAAAGGTTCGGGTTTATCAGAGAGTGCTGCTGCCCGGTCTCTGTCTAATGTGTAGTCCCTTAGTCGGGTATGTGACACCCGCGGGAAGAGTAGGAGTGGTGGCAAATTTATTTTAACTTTTAGTACACAGCAGATATATTATTATGTTTTCGGCTTACTCACGTTTTGACAGTTTTGAGTTTTGACACCCGTAAAAGCATAGGGGCATTTTTACGATTACAGCACCTTTGACAAGAGATGAGACCTAAGGTGGTCTGGTGACTCATTGGCACCGAAAAACTGAAAAATCAGCACCTAATACATTAGGTAAAGCTCTTTTTAAGCCCCAATTTAAAAGGGTCCACGCCAATTTTCTTTTATTGTTTTAACATGTGTTTTATGTATTTCTATTATTTTCCTTTAAATAATTTTTCGTTGCTTCCGTCCGTGCGTCACTGCAGGGGTGCCAACTGAAAACCAGTGTTGGGTACTTACTGTACACCGAGCCCTTTCGTCGTGGACATGCTGCCACCCTGTTTCTTTTATTTTGCTTTTTTTAAACTGTTTTTTTGGCTTCGTTGTTGTTTTTTTTTTGTTATTCTATGTTCTTATATTGTTTTCTTTTTTATTTTTGTTTTTCAATGTTATTTATTTTGTGTGTTAATTTTCGGTGGTCCATGTCTGGTGGCGAATAAATTATTTTTCTTTCTTCTTTCAATTACCATACATCGGACAAAATTCCAGACAAGCGAACTAGCATGTTTTCAATATTATCTGATTGCAAAAATATACGTTTTTCCTTGAAATTCTTCGCGTGACTATAAATACTTTAATAGATGTTTTGTTCAGGTAGAAAAATAGATATTTTCCATAGGTAGATATTACGTAAGTATATATGGTATTATTACATCTTTGACTTCTTTGAATTATATTTGAACTTTGACTGTTAGTGATATAAAAGTAGATAATTTTATTTAATTGGCTAGATCCTAGTATTAGTCGCGGTTATTACAGTTGCGAGCAAACAAACGGATCCACCAATGTTTTTGTTTTTAAATTTTTGATAAGTATTCTCTGATAAATGTATTTTATTAATTGGTAACGTGTAGTATAAAAGGCAATTGGGTACTTGCCAACTAGTCAATTTCAATACTCTTTTCGAACTGTCAAAAACGACAGTTTTCTATGAATTTTGTAATGTGACGTCACGTTTTTTAACGTCAAACTGTATTTCTTAAAAAAATTGTATTGAACAGTCGAAATACTTTGTTATTGATTAGGGTAAGTACCTACCCTTTAGTTACCTTTAAAATGAGAAAATTTTGTTGCAAAAGGATTTTTTTTGCAAAAGGCAAAATAGACGGTTTGATAAAATGGAAAAAGCACGCTAGTGGCTCCGTTTCTATCTCTGAGTCCTATGTCTGAGCTGTTATATTTGGCTCCTATAGTAGAATCCTCCGCGATAAGTCGCGGAGAACCTAACGGGTAACCGGGGCTCCGGCTCGACGTGCAGGAGAAGGAACGGGGTGGTTTTTAGTCAGTAAGAGTCTGACACTCCCTTCCGCCTCACCCAGGCGGGAGCAGTCATTCGATGATTTTCCCCCCTTAAAAAAAAAATAGTAGAATCCTCAATAGGGTATAAGACACCCACGACAAGAATAGCGGTGGTTCCAAATGTATTCAACTCTACAATCACCACATAATACGATGCCTCAATTCCCCCCTTCTACCATTTATGACGAAACGGTTACCGGCGATGTGATTACGTCACAGTATATGTAACTAACATATAATCAGTGTCATGTAATAATCGTTTAACCATATGTCCTCCTTCGGCAGGCTTTTTACGAATGTGTGCGTAATTTTTAATGGCCACCAATACATCGTGTGATATACATACATCGTTTCATAAAAGAATGTTGTTGACTGTGTGGGTGTTTCTGCCCGCGACTTCGTACGCGCAATCCCATTTTATCCCGTTCCCGTAGGATTTTCGGGACTTTTTCTGCCATAAGAACCTTCTCCTAATAATAACAAATGCAACAAAAAAAGAATTAGTGAAATCGGTCCAGTCGTTCACGTGTGATGCCGGGACCAAGGGAAAAAGGGATTCATTTTTATATATATACTAGCGGACCCGACAGATCCTGTATATCCACTTGAATGTATGAACAAAAATTCATTCAAATTAGTTCAGCCGTTTAGGATAACTAACCTAGACACCGACTGTAACGCCATCTGCTGGGCTGATTTGTGAATCGAAACCATCCAGGGCGCCACTCAAACGCATACAGAAAAAATCATTTAAACTGTCAAACACCAAGCGGTCACCGGTGACCGCAACCTATTGTTCTTTAATTGTGTCTATAAATACGGTACTCGATGAGTTAAATCGGTCCAGTCGTTTGAGAGAAGTTCAGTGACATACACACTCGCAGAAGAATTATATATATAAAGATATATAGATGGTTCATAAATCTATAGTTAAGCTTAGATGGTCTAGCGCTAAATACAACTATTCTGTACTTCTATTAACTTTTCCGAGTTATATGTACTTTCTAAGATTATGACTGCCTCATTGGCCGAGTGGTCGCAAGTGCGACTGCCGGGCAAGGGGTCTCGGGGCCAATTTCCGGGTCGGACAAAGTATTACTGGGTATTTACAAAAAAAAAAATGTTAGTAGCACGGATTCTAGAATTGGCCCAGTATATGGCAATAGGCTAACCCCCAATTACATGGGACTCATAACGTAAATAGTGAAAAGTGGGTGTTACATTGTACAGTGGCATTAAGTGCCGCAATGTGCACCTCTGCCGCCACTTCGGGGCTAAATGCGTGATATTCTGTGAGTGAAAATCGCATTAAAATAGGTTCTGTAGTTTTTGAGTACACCGCTAACAAACACGGTGAAGAATGTTACGATAACCAGTTCAGTTTACTGGTTTAATAGTATATGATGGTTTATAGGCCTATATTATGTATATTTTCCCTTAAAAAACTTGTATAACTCGTTAATAACATATATACATACCTACATGATATACAAGACACCTTTTTACATACGATTTGATAGCAAATGTGAAAAAAAAACAGTATTTTCGATTTGTTTTCCAAACCACGTGACTTGTGAAATATCATAACATAATTCTTATTTATTAGGTACTAGCTTTTACCCGCGGCTTCGCTCGCGTCACAAAAGAATAAAAAGTAGCCTATGTGACATATACCAATACACACAGCGCCATCTATACCAATACTTTTGTTTTTCCTCGGGAATATCAATTTTTCCCGGTTAAAAAGTACCCTATTATTTAATCCGGACTTCTAACTTTACGTCTGCAAAAATTCAAAGCAATCGGTTGAGTAGTTACGACGTGAAGACAAACAAACAAACAAACTCACTTTCAGATTTATAATATTAGTAAGGATTTTAAAACCGTTGCTGTACTTGTATACATTGACTACAAATCGTAGGTGAGACAGCATACCAAATGTCTCTTTACACAAGTCAATGTGCAATATTTATTGCCGGGTACTATATACCCTAGAACCTAACGGGTAACCGGGGCTCCGGCTCGACGTGCAGGAGAAGGAACGGGGTGGTGTTTAGTCAGTAAGAGTCTGGCACTCCCTCCCGCCTCACCCAGACGGGAGCAGTCACTCGATGATTTTCCCCCTTTAAAAAAAACCCTAGTACCGTACCACAAATTGTAATATAGTAGTGGTGTCAAAACCTACCAATGGCAAGTACCAATGTGACTTTTTCCGAGTTATATGTACTTTCTAAGATTGTTTAGACACCACTGACAAACGGTGAAGAAAAACATCGTGAGGAAACCTGGGCTTATAATTTCTAATTATAAGTTTGTAATCGCCAACCCGCATTAAGCAAGCGTGGTGATTAATGCTTAAACCTTCTTTGCGTGAGTAGAGGTTTTTGGTCAGCAGTGGCCACTTATAGGCTGTTGATGTGACTTTATACCATGCCGTATGTCTACTCCTATACCTAGCTTCATACGGGATACAGGTTGATGATCCTGACTGAGGCTATTTATAGCTCAGTGGCCACTGAACCAAGGCGACAACCTCTAGCAACGAGAATTCAACATAAACATATCTTTATAGGTTTTATAGGTTCGTATTAGCAATGGAATTTTAATAAATTCATCGTAAAAAGCTAAACCCATGCTTCTGAGCATATATCCCCGTCATTTGGAGGGTTTTTTTTTAAGGGGGAAAATCATCGAATGACTGCTCCCACCTGGGTGAGGTAGAAGGGAGTGTCAGACTCTTACTGACTAAAAACCACCCCGTTCCTTCTCCTGCACGTCGAGCCGGAGCCCCGGTTACCCGTTAGGTTCTCCGCGACGTCATCAGGAGGGTAGGGTAATAGGGTATATCTAATGAGCCCACACTCGATTACTAACAGCCTAAGGTTCTAATAGTTACCTTCCAATACCAAAACCGCTGCAACTCCTGTGCACCAGGATCTACAGTAGATACATCCATGCAAACACCGGAACACTGAAGTCCAACGTCCCAGGGACATGGACAACTGTCTTCAAAGTCAAAGTCAAAGTCAAAATCATTTATTTCAATTAGGCCAGAATGGCACTTTTGAACGTCAACAAAAACAAAAATTTAAAGTGAAGCTATTTGCTCATTCCAAGGCGTAGATTCCTATGGAGAAGAACGAGCAAGAAACTCCATAGGTTACTCTTTTTCAATCAGGTTTACAATACAATTTACTAGTTACATAGTTTTGCTGTTTGGATTGTGCGAGAACAATATAACACTAAAATCCAGTCAAAGTGATCAAAAAAGAAAATAACCTTAAGGACAGTAATACAGTCTGGAGCTGACCAGTCCCAGTTGACGGCGCCCGTTCACGAACATGACACGTACACCAGCACCGCCCAACTCAACCATATTGTAGGGAATCGAGCGATCCACTGCACGCGCCACCGCCAATGAGACCTTTGAGTGAGCATGACAACTCCAAGCTGACACAAATGAAATCTACTAATCTAATTTAATATTAAGTTAATTACAGGGCTCTCACATTTACAATGGTTATCTAATTAAAGTTAATCTAATGTTTAATGGTCTTGGTTCCCGCAACGAATTATATCAGAAGATATTAATAGACGAGGAGAAAAACAAAATATTTTCCTCTTCCCTCAGTGAATTCAATGCAGGAAACAAAATGATTTGAGCCTTTAATGATACAAAACTCATCATCATCAATCCTTATCCTTACTAATATTATAAATCGGAGAGTGAGTTTGTTTGTTCCACTTTCACGCCGTAACTACTAAACCAATTGCTTTTAATTTTTGCAGATGTGAAGTTAGAAGTCTGGATTAAATAATAGGGTACTTTTATCCCGGAAAAATTTGATATTCTCGAGGGAAAACGAAATTATTGGTATAGATGGCGCTGTGTGTATTGGTATATGTCACATAGGCTACTTTTTATCCTTTTGTGACGCGAGCAAAGCCGCGGGTAAAAGTTAGTAGCATATAAGTGGCCACTGCTGACCAAAGGCCTCTTTCTCACACGGAGAAGGTTTGAGCATTAACCACCACGCTTGCTCAATGCGGGTTGGCGATTTCATACTTATAATTAGAAATTATAAGTCCAGGTTTCCTCACGATGTTTTCCTTCACCGTTTGTCAGTGGTGTCTAGATAATCTTTTTCACAAAGTCAATAATGATTTATTTCAATTAGACCAAGAAGACACTTTTAACTCGTCGAGTACCGGTTTTATAGACACAATTAAAGAACAATGGGTCGCGGTCATCGGTGACCGCTTGGTGTTTGACAGTTTAAACGTCAACAAAAAAATTTTAAAGTGAAGCTATTTGCTCATTCCAAGGTGTAGATTCCTATGGAGAAGAACGAGCAAGAAACTCCATAGGTTACTCTTTTTCAATCAGGTTCACAATACAATTCTCTAGTTACATAGTTTTGTTGGTCCGATTGTGTGTGAACAATGTAACACTAAAATACAGTTAAAGAGATCGAAAGACTGTACTACTAAGAATTAGGTATCGAAAATCCACATAACATCATAACATAACATCACGCCTTTTATTCTCGAAGGGGTAGGCAGAGGTGCACATTATGCCACTATACAATGTAACACCCACTTTTCACTGTTTATGTTATGAGTCCCATGTAATAGGGGGTGAGCCTATTGCCATATACCGGGCACAATTCCAGAATCCGTGCTACTACTCAGAATTTTTAAAAACCCAGTTATACTTTGCCCGACCCGGGAACCCTTGCCCGGTAGTCGCAATTACGACCACTCGGCAAACGAGGCAGTAAGGCATCGAAAATCCAATAATTCTTTAACCAACCCAATATTAAATCAAACCATCACTATTTACACAGCTAAAAATATAGCTTAAAAAACAGAATTTCGCATAGTCTTTTAACTCACAGTTGCACAATAAAGCAATGAGTTGTCTGTCCGTGTGTCCTTTCAAATCTCGTGAACAATGAGACAGATATCATTGAGATCTGAGACTTTTACTCGAATTCAGTTCACTCAGTTCACATAGTTTTAAATCGAACCTTGAACTGTCTTTATAACTCACATGTGTTGTGTGGTGACGGTAAAATAGAATATATTTGACACCACCGCTACTCTTGTACTGGGTGTCGTATACCCGACCAGGAATCACATAATTGACATAAATCGGGCAACAGCGCTCTCAGATAGATAGATCACTAATCTAACCTTAAAAAAAAAATCACTCGGGACTGCGAAGGACTATTTATTATTATGATTTCGGCTTACTCTTGTAACTGTTTGAGAGAAACTCGACTAGTTTCAAGCCATGCTAGAGGCTCATATTCATGAGCAGCATTCCGCGACCCGCGACGCGGCGACTGTCGCGCTGATACTGTAGTAATATTATCAAATAGTTTTCATTCGTTATGTTTTATTTCATCGATGTATGTAGCTAAAATATTATTATATAAGTTTCATGGCATGCTGACACACTGGTGTGACTAATTCTATATATAATTGAACGATTATTCTTAACGAATAACTGTATAACAAAGTGATGAATGCTGTGCAAACGGGCAGACGGATCACCTGATGGTAAGCAATCGGCGCCACCCGCAACACCAGAGGTGTTACAAGTGCGTTGCCGGCCTTTTACTCGAAGGAGTATTGGGTTTTCGACAACAAAGTTGACATTCAAATATACTCCTTATTCAGATCGTCATAACGGTTTGAATATTGACTAATTATAGGTCACAAAAGACCTGGGATATGCAGCTGTGTACGCAGCGAATCACCGCTGTCAAGTTCGTTACGCAATTATTTCATTTAATTCGTCCAAAATACCTCTATTATCAGTATTATTCTGACTGCCCTCGTTGGCCGAGTAGTCGTAAAGGTATTACTGGGTTTTTAATAAGAAATCTCACTAGTAGCACGGTGTCTGGAATTGTGTCCGGTATATGGCAATAGACTCACCCCCTATTACATGGGACTCATAACATAAATAGTGAAAAGTGGATGTTACATAGTACAGTGGCATTAGGTGTGCACATTTGCCTACCCATTCAGATAAAAGGCGTGATGTTATGCAATCGGCGCCTATAGACACCCGCAACTGAAGTTAGCAAGCAGCTTTAAGGACTTGTTGAAAAAAATCGCGAATTATACATATATAGAGGGCGTGGTTGTCGTTTTTAGTCGGATATCAGGGTGAACAGGTTGCTCATAGATAGGCGTGCTCCATAATCGGCCGCATCATAGCTTACCACCAGGCGAGATAGTCGCCAAACGTCATCCTACCGAGTATGAAATAAACCATACTGAATAATTGATAAGTTTTTGAAAATATCTAGTCAAAAATATAGTTAACAATAAGATATTTAGATATAAAAATGGTAGTATTTCTTTTACATAGGTACCTCCGTATGACATAAACGCGAAAGTTTCTGAGAATTGACGTGTCATTGTTACGCATACGCAAAAACTGCCGTGCGAAATTTGATGGAGTTTGACACATGGATAGATCATATCCTAGATTAATATTGGCAAAGTAAAATTATATAATTATACTCAATTATCTTTAGTTTTCGAGTATACGAATACAGATTAAAACATGTTTATTTCAAACACCGGTTTTAGACTAAAAATGTATTATTTTGAGTCATATTTTAATAGGAGTAGGTATAAAAAGATAGTTTTAGAATTAAGTTATAATACCTAGTTGCTCAAATACATTTAAATACCGATTTTATGTAATATAGAAAGTAAAAAACGAAGTTACATAAAATGTATGTCGACGTAGGTAGATTTTTATTTACATACTAAACTACCCTGTCTTAAACATACATTCTTTAATTATTTAATAAAAATACGAATAACCTAAGTTTTAAACTTAAAAAAGTAGTTTCACAATCGAAAATTTCATTCTAAACGTAATCGTGGACGATTCTACTTAAGTAATGTATATATTATGACGAAAGCAAGCAAAACCGGTCGGCGTAGTTATTAGAACGGGCACAGGCACACAAATAATATTTATTCTTGTCACAAGAATTTACGCAAATTCTAGGGGCATCGACTCACCTACGGTCCAACTGGAACACACGAACTATCAATGTAAAGATCCAAACTATAAACAGACACAGTTTACAACTAATAATATTTTTAAACTAGATTTTTTCAATTAAAAATCAAACACAGTCCGTTGTGAACACAACAAATTTTGACATCTGTCAAATTGATCAACACTATGAGTTGTATATTTTTTAAGTTGTTTTTTTTTTCGATAGAGGCAAAGACGCGTGTTGCGGCGCGGCCAAGTAGCCGGACTAAACGCCTGTCCACTTTCGAATCTTGCGATGCATTGTAACACAAACTTGTTTTACTAGCCCGAAAAATACTTTCCCTACCTTAACATCTAGTAACAAAGTCTACAATCCCATAAAAGATTTATTTCTTAGCTGTAAAATTAACATTGTATGGTTTTAATAACAACTTTCAATGCGTACGGCATATAGTACCTTTTGTTTTGACTCTTAAGGTTAATTATTGTCTGTGAATTTATGTAGGTAGTACATCCGCGAAGGTTTTGTAGTGGCATCGTTAACACAGATATTTATAAGTTAAATTATGTGAAATAAACTATGATATAAGACTTAGTTACCGACTTACAGTAGTACAATAGAAAAAAACTACAGTTTATTCATAGTTTCATACTATTTTCTAATCTTACTGTTGATTTATCGAATTTTTCATTCATCGAAAGGTTGTGTGGACAATATCGAATGCAATAATCATCTAATTCGATACAGTTGTTTGGGAGTTACGCTCGGACAAACATGACAGTGATTCATAACTAAATGGCTATCTACCTAGGTCGTGTAATAAAATCATAACATAAACTCACGCCTTTGTCTCGTAGTATACAGAAACTACAGAGCGTCACCTACTACGTTCCTTACATACTTCTTTAGCTTCTATCACATTCATACATCTGATGGTATACAAAAACTACAGAGCGCCACCTACTATGCTCCTTACATACTTCTTTAGCTTTAGTTTCCATCACATTCATACATCTGATGGTAGACAGAAACTACAGAACACCACCTACTACGCTCCTTACATACTTCTTTAGCTTCCATCACATTCATACATCTGATGGTATACAGAAACTCACGCCTTTGTCTCGTAGTATACAGAAACTACAGAGCGTCACCTACTACGCTCCTTACATACTTCTTTAGCTTCTATCACATTCATACATCTGATGGTATACAAAAACTACAGAGCGCCACCTACTATGCTCCTTACATACTTCTTTAGCTTTAGTTTCCATCACATTCATACATCTGATGGTATACAGAAACTACAGAGCGCACCTACTACGCTCCTTACATACTTCTTTAGCTTCCATCACATTCATACATATGATGGTATACAGAAACTACAGAGCGCCACCTACTACGCTCCTTACATACTTCTTTAGCTTCCATCACATTCATACATCTGATGGTATACAGAAACTACAGAGCGCCACCTACTACGCTCCTTACATATGTACTTCTTTAGCTTTCATCACATTCATACATCTGATGGTATACAGAAACTACAGAGCGCCACCTACTACGCTCCTTACATACTTCTTTAGCTTCCATCACATTCATACATCTGATGGTATACAGAAACTACAGAGCGCCACCTACTACGCTCCTTACATATTTCTTTAGCTTCCATCACATTCATACATCTGTTGGTATACAGAAACTACAGAGCGCCACCTACTACGCTCCTTACATACTTCTTTAGCTTTAGCTTCCATCACATTCATACATCTGCCGCCGCCATCGCTCAAAGAGGTTTACTGCGATCAGATGTAGTCTTACCTTTGTCATTTGTTTACAAACATCTCACATCGATGTTGGCCTAAATATAAAGTAAACTAGTGCAGATACTATACTACACAACTATGTACGAATACAGCTGTACTCTCTGTCCTATCACTCACATGACTTTCCTAGATTCTTGCCCCACACTAGGACAGTCTCCTGTGTCGTGGGTGCGTTTACAAACATACAAGTTCACATACACATGACACACAGACCTGAAACCACAATTTGTGGATCACATAAACAGTTGTTCCGTGCGGGAATTGAACAAGCGACACTTTGAACAGCTGGTTGCCCAGTCACTGCAGCGACCACAGTCCACTGCTGCTGCTGTTCTAACTAAACTGTTTATATGTACGCAATAATCTCCAGAACTACTGGTCCCAATTGAATAATTATTTTTTGTGGTGGATAGTTTATTTATCAAGGAAGGCTATAGGCTATAAAACATCACGCTAAGATCAATAGGAGCCGATCACCTGGTGAAACCGTGCACAAGGAGCTAGTGGATATAAAAATTTTCCATATAGACCACTATAAAGGCCCAATTCCCCAACAATACTCAAACTCCCAATTCCAAAAAGGCCGGCAACGCACTTGTAATACCTCTGAAGTTCCAGGTGTCCACGGGGGACGCCGGTTGCTTACCATTAGATGATCCGTCTGCTCGTTTACCGGTTTATCACACAAAAAATATAAATAGGTACCCATCATGTTTACTTTTCTACCTACCATTTAAATGTAAGTAGTCAAATGAGTCACGTTAGTAAGTTAAAAGTCCATGGTATGCAGTTAATTAAAATTATGCTTAACATAATAGCTAATATGAATGGGTGAGAAATTATATAAAAGAAACAGATATAACCTGGGTGTCTTCAAGGCCCGAGTAAATAGGTTCGAGGTAGAATCGTAGGCCGCATCATCGTGCACCACCAGGCGAGATGAAGATTAAACGCAGAATAATAATAATTCAAAAGAAGGAAAAGTATGTTATGATGATAGACAAGAGAGAATGGAACAAGTTCCATACGGGAAATGAAACTAGCAGATCCAGAGTGTATGATTTTATTGTCCTTAAGGTTATTTCTTTTTTCGACCTCTTTGGCTGAATTTTGGTGTTACATTGTTCTCCAACAAAACTATGTAACTAGAGAATTGTATTGTGAACTTGATTTAAAAAGATTAACTTCTGGAGTTTCTCCATAGGAAACTACACCTTGGAATGAGCAAATAGCTTCACTTTTAATTTGTTTGTTGTCGTTGAAAAGTACGTTTCTGGTCTAATTGAAATAAATGATTTTGATTTTGATTTTGGCTTTGGGTTTGATCGCACAACCGCTGCGACATACGTGCAGGCAGTCTTGACTATCATCAACATCAGCGGCGGGTGACAGCCCACTACCGAACTTCAGTCGACATGTCTGGCAACATCGCGCGATACCTATAGGTACATCGAGTAAAGTAGTGCGACGTTGCCGTACTTGCACGACATGTCTGGCAACAGCGCGGGACACGAGACTACCTAGTGAAACAAAACTTCGTGATATTGGCAGAAACATCCGACGAAGTTTCGCGAAGTCGCACGACTTCGAATGACGTTTTTACGGACATAAGTCGCGCGATGTCGTCAGATATGCTGAAAATCAGCGCTGCGACGCTAACTTCTTGAGGTTTAAGTCGCAGAAATTACTGAGCATATCCTGTTTTTGCGCACGCATACATGACGCACAATATTAGGGTAATGTTATTTACTTGCATCAAGTACCTACCTATTATTTCAGCAACAAATAACTCTGTCTGTGGACCATGGACAAGACTTCATTTTTCATTTTTCTATAGAATAGCTTATAACTTTGAACCTTGGTATTTTTAATTTATATTACCTGTATCTCTAATATTTCTATTATACCTACCTTGGTTTACCCTTTCTTTATATTATAATTCATTTTTTAGTTATGTGTGTTCTGCGCAAGAATAAATGATTTTTCTTTCTTTCTAGATATGTCAGGCGAAGCTTCGTGAAGTCGCACGATATGTCGCCGATACATGTAGTGTTGGAAAAAAACGAGGAAATCTGCAAACGAACAAAGGTTGCTGATATAGCCCAGTGGATTAGCAAGTTGAACTTTGAAGTGGCAGTGGGCTGGGCACATAGCGCGAAAAACCGACGGCCGCTGGGGTAGAAAGGTTCTCGAGTGGAGGCCACGTACCGGCAAGTGTAGCGTAGGACGTCCATCCGCAAGGTGGACAGACCCCCTGATCAAGGTCGCAGGGAGCTGCTGGATGCAGGTCGTTTCCAACCGGCCTATCTGGAAGTCATTGGGGGAGGCCTATGTTCAGCAGTGAACGTCCTGTGGCTGATATGATGATGATGACATGTAGTAGCACATTTATTCCCTAGTGCATCCTTGGGTTTACCACACCCGCGGGAAGAGTAGGGGTGGTAACAAATATAATCTACTCTAACACCACTCGGTAAAAGATACCATGACATGTGAATGAGTAATAATATTTTATCATACAACATCTAGCGACCTTGAATATAATGGGTCACTGCATACATAAATTGCGTTGCAATAGTTATTAACATGCCAATATTATATCTACTAGCTTTTACCCGCGGCTTTGCTCGCGTTTAAAAGGATAAAATTAACCTATGTGACATATATCAATACACACAGCGCCATCTATACCAATACTTTTGTTTTCCCTCGGGAATATCGAATTTTTCCGGGATAAAAAGTACCCTATTATTTAATCCGGACATCTAACTTTACGTCTGCAAAAATTCAAAGCAATCGGTTTAGTAGTTACGGCGTGAAAGTGAAACAAACAACCAAACAAACAAACTCACTTTCCGATTTATATTAGTATTTATTTATAATATTAGTAAGGACTAGTAAGGATAGTAAGGATAAGGATTTAGTATCTACGTACGTCGTGTAGTGATGGCCAAGTAGAATATTTTTCACCACTTGTCCGGGTGTCGTAAGAATTTTTTTTTATGGCGTTAGCCGGTAAACGAGCAGACGGATCACCTGATGGCAAGCAATCGGCGTCGCCCATGGACACCTGGAACACCAGAGGCGTTACAAGTGCGTTACCGGCCTTTTGGGCATTAGGAGTTTGAGGATCGTTTGGGAATCAGGAATTGGGGAGATTAGGGAAGGGGAGGGTAATTGGGCCTCCGGTAACCTCACTCACACGACGAAACACGACGCAAGCGTTGCTTCACGTCGGTTTTCTGTGAGGCCGTGGTATCACTCCGATCGAGCCGCAGTATATGTCCTGCTATGGGAGGCAGGCGTTAGGTTATGTATGTAGAACATAACAACGTCTTTTCACCCCGAAGGGTTAGGCAGAGGTGCACACTATGGCACTTAATGCCACTGTACAATGTAACATACACTTTTTACTATTTATGTTACGAGTCCCATGTAATGGGGGGTGAATCTATTGCCATATACCGGACACATTTCCAGCCTTTGTGCTACTACTGAGATTTTACCCATAATACTTGCCGAACCCGGGAATCGAACCCGAGACCCCTTGTCCGGCAGTCGCAGTTGCGACCACTCGGCCAACGAGGCAGCTATGTATGTTGGTATTTATTATATCAAAAACCTCAATGGGTAGGTACATTATCTGATGCGGGAATCTCGCCGGCACCTCTTGAAACTCCTCTTGTATTGCGGATCCATGAGCGACGCCGATGGCTTTTTTTTAAGTTGGGAAAATCATCGAATGACTGCTCCCGCCTGGGTGAGGCGGAAGGGAGTGTCAGACTCTTACTGACTAAACACCATCCCGTTCCTTCTTCTGCACATCGAGCCGGAGCCCCGGTAACCCATTAGGTTCTCCGTGACGACGCCGATGGCTAACCATCAGGTGATCCGTCAGCTCGTTTTCCGACTTATACCATAAAAAAATAAATTCCCAAAAGTGACGTCAGCCGCTTGCTCAAGAAAGTATTCGAGTCTTGTGATAATTTCCGAAAATCAATAAATTAAATCTTATGTAAATAATTTAGGTGATCCGGGAATCGAACCCGACACTTATTACTTGTCGACCTCTCTTTTGAGGCATTAGGATTTTATTATTTCCACCCCCATGGGGTAAAATGAAAGGGGATGAAAAACCTGGTCAGTTTTATACCGATCGGGTTGAAATTCGGCATACAGGTAGATGTTATGACGTAAGCATCCCCTAAAAAGGATTTTGATTATTTCCACCGCCATGGGGTAAAATAGGGGATGAAAGTTTATATGAAACTTGGTCAGTTTTACACCGATCGAGTGCAGGTAGATGTTATGACGTAAACACTACGATAGAAATAATCAAAACCCTTTCTTAAAAGGGTAAAATGAAACGGGATGAAAGTTTGTATGAAACTATGTCAGTTTTACACCGATCAGATTGAAATTCGGCATGCAGGTAGATGTTATGATGACACAGATTTCTATATAGTCGATGTCTACAATTTTTTTTTCTGTGTGCAATAAAGTATAAATAAATAAACAGTCAAAGCTTTTTTTTTCAAAGTCAAAGCATTTATTTCAATTAAACCACAATTTGGTACTTTTGAAACGTCAACAAATACAAAATAAATAATAGTCTGTCAGTCAGTCCGTCAGTGAAGCTAGGTGAAGCTAGGTGCTCATTCCAAAATGTAGATTCGAATGCAAAAGAACGAGCAAGAAACTCCATTCGTTACTCTTTTTAAAACATTATGTTTTACAATCTCTCTGATACATTATCCAATATTGTACGTATATGTGAGAACAATGTAAAGACACGCTTGAAATAATATATTATATATTTACATATTGTAAATATAATACTAAAATTACAAAAAAATATTAACTTCATTAAATTCTACCTCTGTATACAATTATCACCATTTTGAGGAGGGGGGAGATCGGCTTATCACATCCAATGACCCCTCCCGCCCTGGGTGAGGGGAGAGAGAGTGTCAGACTCTTACTGACTAAAAACCACCCCGTTCCTACTCCTGCATAGAGCCGGAGCCAAGGTAACTTATTGCACTTTATCCCTGCATATGTCGGGCATCGACCCTATCGAGCCCTGGGCCCCATCTGTGGTCTGATGGTTCTTTAAACATTCAGATCCTGGTTCTGGTTAGACATGAACTATCTCTGTTCGCTATCCTTAGATCCACGCTTACTTTTTCTCGCCTATAAACGAGTTGGGGAAATTCAAAGTCCTGAATGACCCACATTGGTGATATTTTTTTGTGGGGAGTAACGTCTTAATATCCCGAGCTACGCTTTAAAGGTGCTTACGATTAACGATCTAGGTTTCAAAATCCAGTCTTTATTTTAGGCTGGTTTCTTTTCCATTACTTTCCAAGCCCCCATTTGAGCAGAATTTTGAGAACACCATAACAAACAAACTCATTGGAGCCAAAATGGTCCCGTACAGTTCGGTTTCTGAGGAATTTTCTTCCACGGACCCTCCGATTGTGGAATGACCTCACTGCCGTGGTTTTCCCAGTGGGCTACAACATGAGGTTCTTCAAGAGGGGAGTGAATAGGTTCATAAGGGTCGGCAAGACGCATGTAATGCCCCAAGTGTTGCAGGCGTACATAGGCCACGGTAACCGCTTGCCACCAGGTGGGCCGTGTGGTTTTTTGCCAACGTCGTGGTATAAAAAAAAATCTCTTTCCTCGCGAGTTTTTTAACTAGAATTTGTACTTTCTGTCTCTTTCTTTTCGGTTATACTGGGCAGTTTTTTTTCAACCTTAACCCCATGTACCTTAATCATATGCGTATTCAATTTGGACTTCTGTAAATACTTTTTACTACAAACTTCGCAATAAAAACGCCTTCCGAAGTGTTTTTGCGTTTTATGGCGGTTCAAAGTGCTATTACTGGCGTACGACTGACCACATATCTCGCATTTAAAGTTCCTTACACGATGTCTCTCTAGATGCACTTCAATATTTTTGAAACCACGTTTGCAAATCTCACACTTAGTTTTCACAATATGGTCTTGTACATTCGACTCCGGATTATGCAGTCGCATATTATGCCTATTTAGACCTGATCTCTGTGAGAATTTCATACCGCAGATCTTACATTCGAACTTTTTGATACCGTTGTGGATCTCTAAATGCCTATCCAGACAATATTGGCTTGATAGATCCACCCCACAAATGGTGCAAGTAAATTTCGAAGCATGGTAATCAAAGACATGCTTTCGCCTAGATTTGGGATCGTCAAAAATTTTTGGACATATTTTACACATGAACTTATTTGTGTGCTTCAAGATATGAACTTGAGCCTTCTTTTCGTTGGTCGATTCCCAACTACATGTACTACAGGAGAATGTTTCTTCTTTACTTCGATGTCTGGTCATATGCTCCCTATATGGCCGTTTCGTTGCGTACGCCTTATTGCACAGTTTACAGACAAATGGTTTAAGTTTAAAGTGTACAGTATCAACATGAGCTCTCAAATTTGTCGCATCGTTAAACCCCCAACCGCAAATATGGCAAAGAACTTTCTTATTAGTCCCCAAATGTAGATTGAAATGTATAGACAAGATTCTCTTGTTTTTGAATCTCTTTTTACACACGTCACACATTGGGTATCTATTGTGAGACAAGTGTAATTGCATGTGTTCAACGAAACTGTCTTTAGTCGAAAATATTCTCGGGCATCGAGTGCATTGTTTATTAAACTTCTCTTTTCGTCTCTTTTCGTGTCTATTTAAATGATTGAGTAATATTTTATATGAATTTAGAACTTTTGGGCAGTATTCACACTTGAATATGGCCCGATGGTCTGTGACCAAATGGTCGCCGATAAGTTTTATAGTGTTAAAAGACGCCCCACATTGTTTGCAGGAGTATTTAGAAACATTTCCTATTGTTTCTTGAATTATGTATGGTTTCTGTATTGTTATAACTGGAAAGAAAATAAATAAATTAGTATATGGAGTCGTTAGTAATATCAGAAGCGTAATCAGAGCATTTTTTTTTGGGGGAAAATCATCGAATGACTGCTCCCGCCTGGGTGAGGCGGGAGGGAGTGTCAGACTCTTACTGACTAAACACCACCCCGTTCCTTCTCCTGCACGTCGAGCCGGAGCCCCGGTTACCCGTTAGGTTTTCCACGACTCTGTATCGGCATCAGCCCTGTTGGGACCCATCCGTGGTGGTCTGATGGCTCTTTGAGGCGCGCGCAGAACGCGACGCGCCGTACGTAACAAGAGCATGTTTTGGCACGAACAGACCTCACCTGCGACCGGAGCGAAGTGATACTACTTCCTCACAGAAAATTAGGTACCTCACTCACACGAGGACCCAATCCTCCCTTCTCTCTCCTCCCATCCCCAAGATTTGGAGATTGGGGATGGCCTCAACCTCCAAATCAGTTTCCAATCTCCCAATCCCCAATCCCTAACCTCGAAAGGGGCGGCAAAACATTTATAACTGTTCTGGTGTTGCCTTGGATACCCTCTATGGATGGCGCCGATTGCTTACCATCAAGTGATCCGTCTGCGTATCCTGTAAAAAAGTGGGCAAAAGCTGCAGCAAAATTTTAGTATAATATATAAAGTAAAACTCACTATCTTTTTGATTTGTATTTTTTAATTTTCTGCCAGCGTCTTTTTCATTTGTAGATTTCTGTTTTTTGACTAATGTTTTATCTTTTACTGTAGTCTTATCTTTAACTTCTATTGTGTTAATATCTTCTAAAGAATTAATTACAGGTACTTCAGTAATATTTTCAGGTTTCTCTGTAAAAAAACATATAAATTACGCCTTTTATTGAACAATTTTCTTTCATATGTATCTTTATAGGTACATATAATTCTTCTGTGAGTGTGTATGTCACTGAACTTCTCTCAAACGACTGGACCGATTTTAATGAAATTGTTTGTGTGTGTTCAAGGGGATCTGGGAATGGTTTAGATTCACAAATCAGCCCGGCAGATGGCGCTGCAGTCGGTGTCTAGGCTAGTTATCCTAAACGGCTGAACTAATTTGAATGAATTTTTGTTTATACATTCAAGTGGATATGCAGGACAGCGTCTGTTGGGTCCGCTAGTATAATGTAAGTTTCGTGAAACATACAAAATTAATTATTATTATGTTAATGTAAACTCGTCAAATATTAGGTGAGTAAGCCAAAAACATAATAATTGGGTAGTTTCCAGGGTATCAAAATTAAAAATCTAATTAGTCCGTCAGTTAGATAATGAAAAAATATAAGACACGTATTTTTTTATTTTCTCGTATTAAGTTGCAATACTTTATAAAATGGCGCTAAGTTTAGGAGTGGGAGGTCGTTACGTCATAACGTGCTACAAAATGTGGCACGCTGTGACGTCACTCGATATTTCAAATCAATATATCGTCGAAAGTATTTAATTTTGTAAGAAAAGAAAAAATACGTGTCGAATGTTTTAAAATTTTCTATCCAATCTCGTCGGTCACTTAGATTGAGAACATGTTACTTTTAAGCATTTCTTGTTTTAGTGAAATTGAACAATAATCTTACTAATATTATAAATGCGAAAGTTTGTATTTCTGTCTGTATGTTTGTTACTCAATCACGCCAAAACAGCTGAAGGGATTGGGATGAAATTTGGCACAAAGGTCTCATCATCATCAACAGCCTATAAATGCCCACTGCTGAGCAAAGCCTCTTCTTACACGGAGAAGGTTAGAGCATTAATCACCACGCTAGCTCAATGCGGGTTGGCGATTTCAAACTTATAATTAGAAATTATAAGTCCAGGTTTCCTCACGATGTTTTTCCTTCACCGTTTGTCAGTGGTGTCTAAATAATCTTAGAAAGTACATATAACTCGGAAAAAGTCACATTGGTACTTGCCGTTGGTAGGTTTCGAACCCGCACCCTCATGCATGAGAAGTGGGCGTCTTAAACCTCCGGGCCACCATGACACACACAAGGTCACAAAGGTCTAAGATTACTTATTGGAACAACACATAGGTTACTTTTTATACATCGCAGGAAAAGCTGACAAAAGGTATTAAAGCAAATTAAAGTTCCTTAGTTGGGTATACGACACCCGCGGGAAGAGTAGTGTCAAATGTATGTTCCATACATACCTTCTTTTACATCTTCTATATTATCACTTATATCAATTTCAATGATGTGTTCTGAAATTCAAGAAAGATATTAAAATAATGAGAAACATCGAATAATGATAAAATCAGCGATACACATTTAAAGTGGGAGAGCGGAGTGATACCACGGCCGAGCAGAAAACCGACGTGAAACAACACTTGCGGGTGAGTGAGGTTACCGGAGGCTCAACAACACATGTCCCAATCCCTGAATTTATAACATTGCTTAAATTTCTAATCCCCAAAAGGCCGGTAACGCACTTGTAACGCTTTCGGGTGTCCATGGGCGGCACCGATTGCTTACCATCAGGTGATCCGTCTGTTCGTTTACCAACTTACTCAAAACAGAGTCATACAAGTCAAAATGAAAACCTTTTTTTAAAGTCGGTTATAAATCTCTGCTTTCATCGGTTAGTGGTACACACGGCCATAGTATAAAGAACAAAGTAGGTTATCTTCATACAAATGCTCCGCGCGCGGCTTATATGTGTGCGCCATAGTATCTATGCGTCGACGCACGCACACTTTAACAAAATCTCGACCCGTTTCTCAGTGCGCCAGGCAGGGCTGACACTGTACGAGGTTCGCGCGCGCTTCACGGCTTTTCGGCACTGTTCAATGAAATAAAAAATGTCTGATAATCGTAGAAAAACGTATTGCTGTGTGTTTGGGTGTCTTAATAATTAATCGATTCCAGAACTGTCTCTGTTCAGATTAGGTACCTATTGAACAGGAAAGGTAAGCTAGTCACTTTTTCTAGCATAATATAATTTGTAGGTACTTGATGATGAGATACCTACTTACTTATTCTTACTCTTATCATTCTTCATAGTTCCTACTCAACCAGAAATGTAATTGATTGACGAGCCATCGTTTAGATCGGACGTATTGAACAATTTATTAGTGCAATTAATGTTAAATAATCATTTGCAAAAATCGTGACCTAGAATAACAACTGAACATTAATACCTATTGTGTAATGTGTAAATTGACAATGCTGTACGATTGAAAATTAAACACACTGCAACATGGAAAACAGCCCTTTTGCTCAGAGTAGCAGGGTTGCACGCTCGCCACCTGGTACACCTGTATCGATGAACGCTCCTATCATACAGTCAACACCCCGAAGTACCGATGGCCCAGAAGTCATACAAACCCCGGAACTGCAAAAATGGGTAGCTGCCATCGACCAAAACCTCACCGAGATATGCAGTCTTGTCGACGCTGGCAAGATGAACTCGGAACAAAAGTTGCGAGTAAATGCCCTATCCCGGAAGGTCATCAGTGTGGCTAGCACGAAAACTATCGAGAAAGTATTCGTATCGACATCGAAAGCATTTTCTATGGGATTTGTACAGCGCCCCTACCGTGCGTAAAAGGAACTAAATGCCGCAAGCACGAATGATTTTGACAACTATCGTATAGTAATCGTATCGTGTTGCTATCGAAACTTAGAACATTTTGACACAAATTGGAAGCACGAACGATCTTTTGACAAACGGTAACGTAAATTTCGAAGGCTGGCTATCGAAAACTGTCAAAACATTTGTCACTTAGAATTTGCCGGTGAGAAAGGTTTCGAAACATTTTAAAATTAAGATTTTATGACAATTATAAATTAAAATGAACCAAAACAAGTAGTGTGCGTATGAAATAATTCATCAACATCAATGTTTTCCTGAAACATGGCAATAATGATGCGGAGAATGCCACTTGTTGTTATGTTGGTCGTCGTAGATGGACAACTATTGACAAAGCTTTTGGACGATGAAAAACCGATGGTGTTGCTTGTGCAAGGAGCATACTCCACTGTGCCACCGAAAATTGTGCTAAAAGCAATAACAGCTTAGTTGTGTTACAAATTTTAGCCTTATATTTTGATATGCCCAAACCACAAGCACTATAAACTTTTATATGCCTCATATACTTATCTTTCTTTCAACATACATTATATAGGATAGATTAGATAGAGGAGATATATTTTCAATGTGCCCAAACCACAATCGCTAGATAATTATCTCATATACTTCTCTTTCTTTGAACATGCATTTTGCAGGGTAGGATAAAAGGAATGTGTTAGAAGACAGAATAAGTAGAATAAATACTCAATACTTTATTAGAATAAGAATAATTTATTTCATAAGACTCCACTTACAATTATATTTTACAAATGTATTGTTAGTTTTGCAATTTACAATATTAATGTTTAATTATGATTGATTATTAATTATAATAACAATACATTATTTTGCTTAAAAGTATTGACAAAAAAAACCAAAGGACATGTACTAATATTTGTAGCGATTTGCTTGAACTAGGTTTATGCAACTTTAGTTTCAAGACATCACTTTATCACAAATCAATATAATTTAATTTTAGCAAATAGACTGTCAATATGTTACTATATTTCCAATGAGATAGACTGTATGTATATAAAGACAAATTTTATTGTACAAAGAGATTCAATAAAAAAATAAAATCTAATACTATGTATAAGCATGTTTATTTGTCTCATTGTATTCCACATGACGAAACTCAGGTATAGGAGCACCATGTCAGCACCATTAGGTATATTTCATTATCTCACACTTCCTAGCATCATCACTTGTTTTATTATCAAGTTGCAAGAACAATTTCGTCAGTTCAAGTTTCGTCTTCTTTGCTAGTCTATTCATTCTCTAATGGAAAAGAAGTGGTTCATGGTGTCGAAAAGCTGGCTTAGACAAGCTCTTGGAATCCTGGAATAGACATTACAATGCATATTAGGTCAAACACAATAAAGAGAAACTATTCAAAACAATAATAACCCGACTACGAAAAACAATACTCTTATATTGTTTTTCGCGCGTATTTTATGTTGAAATTTATACTTACGATACTTTCCATTGAGTCCACCCTTATTTTGCTTTAGTATTGAGTTCTTTTATATTAATTAAAATAGAAATCATAGTAAAAGTTTAAACAAACAAATAACTTGACATAGTGGCATTTGACCTCTGTCAAACACGACGTTCGGAAATTGTAAAATATTTTATGAAATTACAAAACTAACTAGTACCTTTTTTGGTTGTAATAATACGATTATGTCACTTTACGTACCCGTAAACTCCGTTCTTGACCTTTTTTTGCTTAACCAATATATCTTAACAAATTATCAAAGCCTTAATCGTGCAGAGAAAGATAGAAAAATATTTTAAAAATGGTTTAGTTTTCAGACGAATTCTTAAGTCATTCAATTCGTTCACTTGGGTGCTTCTCTATTTTACATCAGCATGACGTCACTAACGAATTTGATTCGAGCTCTCGAAAGACGATACGATAGGCTTTGTGCTGCGACATTCCGTTTTCGTCACATGACGTTTCGACGTCTCGATACTATTACGTTACGAATGCGATAGTTATTCGTGCTAGGCACACAGTGCTTCGTCACAGATGGCAGTGCTATACCAAGGTCTAAAATGTAGAGCTTTGGTAGACCACCAACGCCTTTGTGACCTGGAATATCAGATTGACCTCTCTCATCAACTCCAAGACCTTAAACAGAAGATTACTGAGACCTCCAAGCCTGCCCAAGAACACTCATTTGCCGACATGGTCAAAAAAGGAGCTAATAAATTTATTCAGCCCGCAAAAGTGAGCTCAGTCGCCATATACCCTAGCGACAAAATGAAAACGAGTGAAGAAACAAAATCACTGGTCCAAAAACTTATACGCCCTGAGGAGTTGAAACTGCAGGTACGAGGCCTACATAAAACGAAAAACGGTGGTGTTATCATCAATACCGAGTCGCAGAGCGATATTGAAAAGCTGAGACATTCTGCGCAACTATCAAGCTCAGGCCTAATATGCGATGAGCCGAAAAAAAGAAACCCCAGGGTCGTCATTATCGGAGTACCATGCAGTATGCCCGACAACGAAGCCTTAACAAGCCTGTACCACCAAAATTTAGCAGATAAAATCAAGGACTGCAATTTAGAGACTTTCTTGTCCATGACGAGATTAAGTCATAAATCAGGAAGGAGAGACGCTGAGACATGCAACTACGTGATCGAAGTAACCCCGTCTATACGCAAGGCCCTAATATCACAGGAAAGAGTCTTCATCAACTGGTCATCGTGCCCTGTTCGAGACTTCACTTTAGTGACCAGGTGCTTTAAGTGCAGCAGTACGGACATGCTATCAAATCATGCCGTCAAACATCCTTCACCTGCGGCCACTGCGGAGAACAAGGACACGCCATCAAGGACTGCACAAAGAAGTCTAATGAACCCAAATGTGCAACCTGCCTGCATTTCAAAAAGCCAGCTGGCCACATGACCGGTGCCACCGAATGCCCTGCAAAGACTATGGCCGAAAAAAGGTATATTAACTCAGTAAACTATGAAGGCGCCTAAGAGCGCTAACACTAATTGTATTCTTAGTCCTATTCCTAGATTTATATCAACTATGATAAATAATATCATTAGCGATTTAGACCAATTCTCTGTGTCTGACTCTAAGATGTGTGAAGTTGAAAACTGCAAACAATATCTCTATAGCATCGAAAACCCACTAACTATACTAACACAAAATATCCGCAGTATCTTTAAGAATTTTGATAGCTTTTCTACACTTTTGCATCGATTAGATATAAACTGTGATATAATGGTATTAACCGAATGTTGGCTTGCTAAACAATATAATATCCCACAAATACCTGGATATAACACATATAGCAGTAATAAAAATTACAATCAAAACGATGGTGTAGTAGTTTATGCAAGGAACCACCTTAATATATCTGTAGAAGAACCAAATATGCACGACTGCAACCGACTATTACTTAAAATCGGATCAGAGATTGCAATACTAGCATTATACCGACCCCCGTCGTTTAAAAACACGCAAAACTTTAATAACTCTCTGAATGACGCATTACAGAACCTCTCATCCTTCAAAAATATAATTGTAATAGGAGACATAAATATTAACATTACGCCGCTGAGTATTGATGCGTCTGCTCAGGAATACCTCAATGTATGTGCCCTGCAGGGCCTGCTCCCCACGCATAACTTCCCTACACACCAAAGAGGTTCCTGCTTAGATCACATCATGCTAAAATCGGCTTTCCCCTCGCTTGCACTTGTTACTAACTCATCAATAACCGATCATAACGCTGTCCTACTAACTCTAAATTGTAGCCTACCTAAACAAAATACTCGCTTAATTAACAAATTGCAATTAGATAAACTTGAGGACGATTTACGCAACATCGACTTTGAGCCAGTCTATAATTCCGCTGACCCACAGTACTGCATGTCGTACGTGATTGAAAGCGTGCGTCATGCAATTCAGCAAAACACAGTACTGACAAAGTTACGTAACAAAAACCATAACATCAAACCGTGGATTACAACTGGACTAATCAGGTGCATGAAACATAGGGACAAACTGCACATTAAGGCTAAATCTAATCCAGACAATACGGATATACAAATATCTTACAAAAGATATCGAAACTTTTGCAACGATCTCCTTAAAAAGATCAAAAGTCAATTCGATAAAACTAAACTAGAAAAGGCTGGCTCAAATAGCAGACAATTATGGAAGTGCATTAAAAATATTACATACGCGTCAAAACAAAGTGATTCAGCCTCGGGTTTACTAGAGGGATATACGACACCGCGCACGGCCGCTAATGTGACTAACAACTTTTTTGCTAATGTGGGCAAAAGTCTAGCAGAAAAAATCCAGGGTCAAGGTCCTCCTCAACAAAATACCCCAAAGAAATGCGCACCCATAGCATCTTTTGTGATGTTCGACACTGACGAGACTGAGGTACAAAATATTATTATGACTCTGAAGGACGATAGCGCTGCTGGCTGGGATGATATCTCTAGTAAAATTATTAAGCAGTTTAGAAATATTCTAACTCCTCCTTTGACTTATATTTTTCGACTGTGTTTATCTTCCGGCATATTCCCGGCATGTCTCAAAAAATCAGTCATAGTTCCAGTACATAAATCAGGCAGTAAATCCCAAGTAACAAACTATAGACCTATCTCACTACTGCCTTCTATGTCTAAAATATTAGAGAAGCTAGTAAATAATAGACTGCTTAAATACCTGGAGGACAGGTCAATTCTATCAGAACACCAATATGGATTTAGACCTAAAATTTCAACAGCAGACGCAGTACACTACGTGACTAACTACATAACGCAAGAACTTGATAAGGGTAAACATACTTTGGGAGTCTTCCTGGATTTGGCCAAGGCTTTTGACACAATTTCTATTCCTGTGTTGTTGCATAAGCTGGAGATCATAGGTATAAGAGGAATGCAGCTTAAATTCTTTCAAAGTTATCTAGAAGACCGCAGTCAGTGTGTAAGAATCGGTAAAGTACTCAGCGATGACGTTAAAAACACCCCCTACGGTGTCCCGCAGGGGAGCATATTATCGTCTACATTGTTTCTAATTTACATAAATGACCTATGCAATCTTAAGCTGGAACACGGCACAATCGTGTCATACGCTGACGACACCGCTCTACTTTTTTCTGCTGACTCGATAACTGAGGTCTACAGACTTGCGCAGCACGGATTTAATAATGTAAATAATTGGCTTCGGTGTAACTCACTAACATTAAATACAGATAAGACACACTTCATCAAATTTGCTATTCGGAAGGAAAACCCAGTATCTACATTAGCCTTGTATGCCCATCACTGTAACATTCCTGACCAATGCATGTGCCCTTTTATCAATCAGAGTAGTAATTTAAAATATTTGGGTGTAAGCTGACAGCTCTGTAAATCAAGTGAACTCTTTCTTCTCTAACATTGGTCGTGACCTGGCACTTAAAATAACATCTGTAAGTAGGAATCTAAATAAGCCTAAATTTGAAATGCGAAATGGCTCTGTAGTGCCTAACTCCCTAGTCTTGCTAGAAGTTACCGAAAGTGAAGTGGAAAATATTGTAAACAATCTAAAAAGTGACTGTGCTGTGGGCTGGGACTCCATCCCACCCAAAATTCTCAAATCGTCACGATCCACCTTGGTGCCAATCATCACACATATCTGTAATTCTGCTATAAATTCCGGTACTTTTCCGGCTGCGCTCAAAAAAGCAGTTGTTACTCCCGTGTATAAGAGTGGGGACAGGGACTGTGTTGGTAATTACAGGCCTATCTCGGTATTAACAACTCTATCCAAAATTCTTGAACGTATTCTTAACAACAGTTTGGTAAAGTTTCTACAATCACATAACATTATTGCAAGTAACCAATTTGGATTTCGTGCGAATATATCAACGGATGATGCACTAATTGCACTGACCGAATCGGTTTCAAGGAGTCTTGATGAAAATAGAAAGTGCATAGGCGTATTTCTAGATTTATCTAAGGCTTTTGACACGGTCTCAGTCCCCATTCTTGTATCGCGACTAGAAGAAGTGGGGGTGAGAGGCATCGCCCTGGAAATTTTTAAGGACTACCTTAGGGGTCGCACCCAGCAAGTTAAAATAGGTAGTTACATAAGTGGAGAGGAGACACTGCAGTTTGGGGTTCCGCAGGGTAGTATTTTAGGACCAACGCTCTTCCAGATTTACGTAAATAATTTGTGCCGGCTAAAGATGGAACACTGTGAAATATTTACTTATGCGGATGACACTGCTTTAATAATATCAGGTGTAGATTGGTCCGAAGCAAAATTAGTCGCAGAGACGAGTTTAAGAACTGTGATGCTTTGGTTGCAGGACAGTCTATTAACTTTAAACGTAGACAAAACTAAATTCGTCACTTTTGCAAATAAAATCTCTCAAATGCCACCCTTGACTTACTGTCTCGCGGCACACACTTGCACGCAGAGCCCAACCATTAAAAATGGAAATTGTGACTGTGCAGTTATCCAAAGAACAACAGATATTAAATACCTAGGCGTTGAAATAGATTCACAGCTAAAGTGGCACACACATATTCAAAAACTAACAGCTCGGTTAAGAAAGCTTATTTACATTTTCAAAAAACTTCGATCATCAACAGACGAAGATACTCTCAAATTGATTTACTTTTCATTATGCCAATCGCTCCTGTCTTACTGTGTGACAGCCTGGGGTGGTGCGGGCAAAGTCGCAGTCTTGGATCTGGAGAGAGCACAGAGGGCTGTTCTCAGAGTAATGGCCTCGAAGCCTTTTAGGTATCCTACCAACGAACTGTATAAAGAATGTCGAGTACTCACGGTGAGACAGCTCTATGTTCTCTGCACCATCATGAGGAAACATAGTTCGCTGCCATATGATCCAAAATGGTCCCAGAAAAACAGAAAAACCAAACCAATTTGTGAACCAATTCCACACAGAACGGCCTCAGCCGGCCGTCAATATACTGTAATGAGCTCACGTCTTTATAACAAAGCACACAAAATCAATCACATCTATTCCTTAACACGCAGGCAAGCAAAATCGAAAATCACATGTTGGCTTCAGACACTAACCTATGATGAAACAGAACAATTGTTAAACAAACTAGTCTAAATAATTAAATACTCACGCGTAAAGTTAGTACATAGATAGCAAACATATACATACATACACACTCTCACACACACCTTCACATACACTAACACACACACCCACATACATCATCTTTAATTATCTCTTTTGGTAACACTCACTTTCTTTTTCTCTTTTTATATCTTTATGTCACTTACACAATATTTGAGAGAATTATTAGCAATATAAGCATTCATAATTTTGTAATACTCAACGAGGGAACACTGCCCCCCAAAATACAGGATCACCTAGTTTGGGAGGCAGCGATTTCATAAATTGTAAGCTGTAATTGTATGCCTATACCTAAAATCAAATATTGTAACTCGCTTGTTTTTAGTAAATAAAGATTTTTTATTTATTTATTTATTATTTATTTAATATTAGATGAAACTCTTTCTTTTAAACGGCATCTGAGCGTTTTAAACAGTAGATTGCGTAAGCTCATATTTGTGTTCAAAAAGCTGCGTTATATTGCTGACCCAAAAATAATCAGACAGGTATATTTCTCCTTGTGCCAATCAATATTGACTTACTGTATTACCTCTTGGGGTGGTACGGATAAGACTCTACTACTTTCCACTGAAAGAGCCCAAAGAGCGATTCTCAAGGTGTCTACTGGCCGATCTTTTCTTTACCCTACTAACCTTCTATATAGTTCTTGTAAAGTACTAACAGTCCGCCAGCTTTTTATTATGAGCACGGTACTAAAACAGCATGCGGCTTTTCCATACAATCCTGAGATAACCAAAAAAAGGCGAAGAGATATTGTTTGCCCAACCAAAAGTACAAAGCACGCTTTTATTACCAAATTTTTTGTATTTCTTGGACCACTCCTATACAATAGACTAAATGCAACCTTATGGATTTACCCCCATAGCATCCGTAACTGTAAGAAAATTCTAAAGGAAGCCCTTCAAGACATGTCCTATGAAGACACAGAGAAGTTATTATTAGTTCCTAAATAATACTTAACGTAAGCTCCTAATCTCTAATTTATATACTACATACATACTCTTATATACATATTAAGCATAGAATTTAAGTATTACTTTATATCAGTATGCATAACTAAATATTGTCATAATTTACCTTAACTTATAAGCATTTAAGTACTAGTGATTATATAACAATGTCTATTACTATTACCTAACCTCGCCTGAAACACAGGATGTCCTAGTTCAGGCACCTTATATTGTGAACTTTATATAGCTTTAAGCAATACTGTACATTTCTAGACTATTTTGTTTGAAAATAAATTTTATTTTATTTTTTTATTTAATTACCTACTATACTTAAATATTATAAAAAAATGTGGTATTGTATTGTTTATTTCACAGTTTATCTGATTTGTTAAGAGCGTAGCCGAGTCGCATTTTTCCATATAAATGTATTCCCAAATTTACTTTCTGAATACTATGTATAGAGCTAAAGTTTATTTTAAGAAATTAATAATCTTTTTATAAGCTTTTAATTTTTACTAAATTTATAAATTGATAAAATATTCAATCATAATATGCTTTTCATTTCATACATTTAGATCAAGTGCTGCTTGTTCGAAAATATTAACAAAAAGTAAAAGTGACAACCCTGGGGATCAACGCAAGAGTAGGCTAATAACTCGGCGGGCGGCCTTAGATAACCTACTGTGTTCTTTATACTATGACACGGCTATACATCGAGCTTTACATAACCAGTATAAACTGAACGTTAAATGTTCGGAAAGATGATGCGACGCGACAGCAGGATAAACTGGTTTTGTATAGATTGATGTGTGTACACGGGATCTTGTTCAATTCACTGTACAATATTATATTTTTTTCTGATTTTCGGAAATATCTAGTAATAGTACTTACATGGAACTGGGACTCATAACATAACTACTGAAATTAACCTCTGCTTAACCCTTCGGGGATAAAAAAGTGTGACGTAATAATTAAGAACCTTGAATAATTACATAACATAAGATCAGGCCTTTTATCCCTGAAGGGGTAGGCAGAGGTGCACATTACAGCACTTAATGCCACTGTACAATGTAACACCCAATTTTCATTATTTATGTTATGAGTCCCATGTAATAGGGGGTGACCTTATTGCCATATACCAGGCAAAATTCCAGATTCTATGCTACTACTGAGAATATTTTAAAAACCCCGTAGTACTTTTCTCGACCTGGGAATCGATCCCGAGACCCCCTTGCCCGGCAGTCGCACTTGTGACCACTCGGCCAACGAGGCAATTAACCCTGAATAATGATCGTTAACAATATACCTAAATATGACAAAAAAATACGCAGTAATTAATTTAATATTTAATGAAATTCAATTCTTAAAGTAGTACGTACCTTGTTTAATATCTTTTGTTGTATTTTCTATAATCTCTTTATTGTCATCGACATCATCAACTAAAATTAAAAGAAAAAAGAAATTTCAACTCCTGGTACAGTAATTTGTTAATTGGGATGATGACAGGGTATGAAACTTAAAAATCTAATTAGTCCGTAAGTTAGATAATGAAAAAATATTAGACACGTATTTTTATATTTTGTCGTACAATAAAATGATACTTAGATATAACGAATCAAAGTTTAGGAGTGGAAGCTAAAACGTTATTTCTACGTATAAAATGTACATAGAAGTGACGTCACGCGACATTTCAAATCAATATATCGTCGAAAGTATTCGTTTCTGTAAAAAAAATAAAAAATACGTGTCTAATGTTTTTAAATAATCTACCAGACGGACATTAAAATAAAAATTAGTCATCTACCCTATTCCAGACGTGCTACTACTGAGAATTTTTTTTAAAAAACCCAGTAACACTTTGCCTGACACGGGAATCGAACCCGAGACCCCCTTGCCCGGCAGTCGCACTTACGAGCACTCAGCCAGTATGTATTCAGTATGTAGATGATGCTCATAGTTCAGCAGTGGACTGTCACCCGCTATTGATGATGTGATACTTACAATGATTATCGTCATTGTTGCTATGGCAACTACTAGTGTCCGTCTCATCCTCTACCTTCACATCTGGGTGCGAAAAGAATTGCTCATCTGAAAAAAATTATGACTTTTTTTATGGAATAGGAGGCAAACGAGCAGATCACCTGGATGGTAAGCGACCAGCGCCGCCTATGAACACCCGCAACACCAGAGGATACACAGGTGCGTTGCCGGCCTTTTAAAAAGGAATACGCTCTTTTCTTGAAGGTTTGAAGGTCGTATCGGTTCGGAAATACCGCCGGCGACAGATCATTCCATAACATAACATAACATCACGCCTTTTATCCCCGAAGGGGTAGGCAGAGGTGCACATCATACTACTGTACAATGTAACACCCACTTTTCACTATTTATGTTATGAGTCCCATGTAATAGGGGGTGATCCTATTGCCATATACCGGGCACAATTCCAGACTCCGTGCTGCTACTGAGAATATTTAAAAAACCCAGTAATACTTTGCCCGACCCGGGAATCGAACCCGAGACCCCTTGCCCGGCAGTCGCAATTGCGACCACTCGGCCAACGAGGCAGCCAGATCATTCCACAGTATGTATAAAGCTGAAGAGTTTCTTTATGTGTTTGTTTGAATGCGCTTATCTCAGAAACTACTGATCCGATTTGAATAATTCTTGTTGCATTGGACAGTCCGTTTATTGCGAAAGGCAACAGGCTATAAAATACCAAGCTATGGTCAATACGCGCCGAGTATAGCTGGAGAAACAGCAAGAAGTAGATATTAACCCCTCGAGCGTCCTTATGAGCAGCCGGTGGATCATAAGAAAAAATGCTCCATGCTGCTTTCTCTTTTATAAAATCTATTATTATTATGTTGTTTTTATTTAGACTGTATTTTTTATTTCTATTGCAATGATTCTTGTTTTCGTGTGCCAATGGCAATTTTCTTTCTTTCTATCTCCAGATGTCACGTGTACACCCGTTGGATCATAATGAAAGCGGACGCTCGACGGGTTAATAAATAAAAAAACAAGATTGAATAAAAGTAAAGTCTTACTTTCACAATATTCCTTGAATTTCTGTTCACACGTAAGCACTTGTGTTTTGAAGTCCGTCGCATCTCTTACTTTCACGATACAATCCTCACAGATAGTGTAACTCGCTTCTAACTGTGGTCTAAATATCTGAAATTATCAAGACTTTTTGTAACCACACTAGCTTCTGCTCGCAGCTTTGTCTGCATTCTCGTAATCTCCAGACCATAACTACACCTGTTCCAAGTTTCATACCGATCTTTTCAGTCGTTTTGACGGGGTTAAGTAAAGAACATATTCACACTCAACAAACTAACTTCTTACTATAATTTATAATTATTATAGTAAGAAGTAAGATAATATACCTAACACATGTTACATGTTTTAATCCTAGGACGGATAAGCAGAGATACAATGTGATAACAATTTTTCACCTATTCATTGATATATCAGACCTGATCATCATATTACATGGTGTAAATGGAATGCTTCCGAAGAATACCGACAGGTGATGGTATGAAACAAGTTTTATTTTCATAAAAGTAAGGAATTAAATGTTTATTTTATGTAATCATAGTTGTAATGAACTGCTCAAGGTTGATGTTGCATGAATAACACGAAAACAAAGTGATTAAAATTGTAAAAACTATTTATTTTTGTCAGTATTCCCGGAGTTTCTTTTGCACCCTGTATATCCGGTGCAGTTTCACTCAGCTCAGCTCCTATTGATCGTAGCTCTATATTTTATACCCTATCTATAATCCTTAAAAAAAATTATCCAACACAAAAATAATTATTCAATTCAGACCAGTAGTGCCGGAGATTAAAGAGTTTAAATGTTATCATATCTTTATTTCATTAAAAATCCCATCTAACCAACTACAACAACGTAACTGCTTTCTAATATCATATAAAACGTAACTCGACCTTTGATTTCATGCATAAATAAGTATTATATTCACATGAAATATTAAATTTAAGGATATAATTCAGACCCTGAATAAAACTATGAAAAATTGACTCAAGATTAAATTTCGCAGTACTTGTAAAGCTCTTTATGTATAATTTATGTTGTTCAAAAGATATTAATAATACTTACAGTAATCCCCAAGGTGTCTTTTAGCATATTCTCATATATTTCAACATTTTCTTTACCTTGGTAAGTTAAATTTAGGCTTTTGAAGTGACCATCGGCGTGACAACAGCGGCATAAAGTACTTAGATTCCATATTTCAGACATAAGTGTCCGTTTTTAATATATTTTGTAATATTTGTTTAGAAATAAATTAATAATTTGTGTTTTTCAAATAACTACTTTGGTATTTTCTGATTTGACAATGACAACAAAATTACAAAGCAAAGGGATGTCAAAATCATTGTTCATTTGTCAATGTCACTGGTCTAGTGATGTAGTCGATTTGGTAATTAGTCGAGTTAAATAATCGACTAAATCTATGATAACTTGAAAATTGGAAGCTTAGTCGTATTGTTATGATGTTCAAAACACGTAGGTAATAACATTATAGAGTAATTAATATGTTATTGTTTGAACATTATCGTACTGCTAGTATATGCTTATTGTTATTGCCAAATTATGGCACCATGACATGTGCGAGGGAGTTTTAGCTAAAGGTTTTCGAAATTCTCTCTTTAAAAGCCACTACGAACGATCATGTTGTTGTGTACCATGTACATACCATGCATGCACATGTACCATTATTTTTATTTTCTTATTCAGGAGAGGATGTTGCCGAATATGCCCATGGTGTTATCAATTGAAATCACTTTTTAATGGTCAGGTTTGTGTTTTTTTTATCTTCAGGGTGCAAATAAAACCAAAATTTGTTTAAAATTTGTTTTATTATAACTACACGCAAAAGCGATGTACATTAATTCTGCTTCGGACTTTGTTTCACAGTTACAACGTTTAACTAACAGTATAAACTAATTACAACGTAATAATATTTACAAATAACATCACACAACGAAATCTAAAATCTACTATTTAAACTTAGTCGATTTTTCAAACAGATCAATGAGAAAAAACATATACAAGTAATAAAATTCGTATTTATTCGAGAAATGTAATAAATATACTTAAAATTTAATTCAGTTACACATTTAAACTGAGAAACAATTTTATTATAATAACACTAAACAAAACATCTTTAAAATCTTCGTAATTTTATGTTTTTGTAAATGCAACGTAACAATTCAATACAAATTTTAGCCGCATATTTATTTTCTATACATTAATAGCGTATTTCATATATTTACTTTAACTAATAATCATAAAAGGCATGTCAGAGTGTGCAAAAATGTGATGTTTGTCTGTTTAACCTCGCTACATCCTTGTTGACTGGACATCTACACTACATGAGCTGCTGTTTACATGTGAACATTAGCTCATGACAATACCTAAGTACGTGTGTCGCCTGGACAGTCAACCTCGCTACATCCTTGTTGACTGGACATCTACACTACATGAGCTGCTGTTTACATGTGAACATTAGCTCATGACGATACCTAAGTACGTGTGTCGCCTGGACAGTCAACCTCGCTACATCCTTGTTGACTGGACATCTACACTACATGAGCTGCTGTTTACTTGTGAACATTAGCTCATGACGATACCTAAGTACGTGTGTCGCCTGGACAGTCAACCTCTTGCTGTTGTGAGTTACATCTACACTACATGAGCTTGTTTACTTGCACACTCGTTAGCATATTGGATAATTTCTTTTTTAATATTATTGTACTTATTTTTTTAATTATTTACAACTATACACAATTTGGCAGTAATTTACAATAAATTCTAGGATTGCGATTTGGGGCATTGAGTGAGACAAATCTTAAATCATTAATTAAGTCTTTATTTCTTGGTAATCTAGAATTTGAATAAAATTCCTTGCAGTAGTATCAATTCCTGGAATCATACGTGAGACGTAATACCAAAGATATTCCCGTAGTCTCACAAAAAAGGTAGATAAAGTTAAAACAAAGAAATATTGATCATGTATCTAGCTAGGAGTAATTTCAAATGTAGACTCTAGGTATATTCTCTACACTTTAAAGATGCTATTCAAAAGAATTGAGCATTAATTGTCAAATTCAAATTGACAAGTTATCGTACCTAACTGTCTTAGTCGATTATCGTAAATATCGAAAACGATTTAGTCGATTTTCAACTCGATGTAGATTTCGATTATTTATCGGACAAAAATTTTCCTAATCTGAATCAAAAATGTATTATAGCAAGAGACCCATGTAATAAGGGATGCCTAAAGTCGCTATCTAAGTATACCTAACGAATTTCTAAGTCCAGCACTGGGCGTGGGATTAATCTACACATATAAGGCAACTACATAGCTTATATAATCGACTACTTCAAAAATGGTGTTCTTTTTATGTGTATAGAAGAATTGGAAACATAGAAAAAGATTGTATTACTGACTAATGCCACAAATTATCACCAGCAGCGGGAGCCTCCTACATTAGAGGCGGTTTGCTATTACCTCTACGCTTTTTTTAAGCGGGGAAAATCGTCGAATGACTGCTCCGGCCTGGGTGAGGCGGGAGGGAGTGTCAGACCCTTACCGACTAAAAACCATCCCGTTCCTACTCCGCTCTTCGAGCAGAAGCCCCGGCAACCCGGTAAGCCTTCCGCGGCCCTATTGGGCCCCATCCGTGGTGGTCTGATGGCTCTTTGGGGCGCGTGCGGAACGCTCGGGTCTGGTTCTGGTCGCCCATGCTCGCCGTCCGCAGGCCCGCGCTTACGGTGGCCGGAGATCGTCCCGCGATCCCCGACGCCCGGTGTGTCCTTGGCGATGGCTGGGTCGCGAGGAGGCAGCGCTTCGTTGCCTCACGCGTCCCGCCTCCTCCTTAGCTAGCATAACTGCTTCGCAAAAGGAGGAGACGGCATCCCAGTAGCAAGCGAAAATAATCGAATGCTAAAAAAACAATGCCATTAAGGCATTGTGTTTTCTTAGTATCAATGATCGCGCACGCAGTTTATGATAGTAAGTTTTGGTATAGCTCGAAAATAGACGAGCCTCCAGCAATTAGCTAGTTTTTAAAAAAGATTGGCGATTAGTAGTAATACAATTTTCTTTGACTGGATATAAATACATATAGCTTAGTTTTAGTTAAAAATATAATCATCTGTTACCCGAGATAGTTATATTTCTTAACCAAATTTATAATAGGGATGATGACTTTATATCTGCTAAATTGGTGATTATCCAAAAAGATCACCATACCTATTTTCCAAAAAAAATCTACATACATACAACTACAATATACAATAACATTAAAATTATTTGTCATGGATTCTAAATCACCACTATCACCACATTTGGTTGATACTCACCACTCTGCCAGGTGCGGTGATTAACGCAAATAAACAACTATACGTTGTTTTGAGCTAGGAAGACTATATCAGTGCTTTTTACTGGCAAAGTGGTAAATAACCAAGTACATTGACAATTATAGAATTTGGTGTTTTTTTCGAAGGCTAGCAATTACGATTCCGAACTAGACTACCTAGTTGGTATGTTCTAATATAGATACATTCTTTCTTTATTCTCACGAATAATTTAAACCATTTTCAATTGTTTTTATAATAACTATCGTGAGACATACTAAATTAACGAAAAATCGCGGGTTACTCACGTGTATATACTGAGAAAAGGTCTACTAGTTTCGCGACGTCGTCGCCGCGACCGCGCACGCTGCTCATGAGGAAGAACCCCTCTGTGGTCTAACTAGTAGAGCTTTTCTCAGTATATTCAAGTGAGTAACCCGCGATTTTTAGTCACATTCTCTCTATATTCTCCCGATCAATTTAAACCATTTTAAATTATTATTTTTGTTAATCCTCGTTTTTGTATATACTTTTTCATTTAATCACCATGTGAAAATTGATTCTTTACTTGTGGTAAGGATTGTTAAATTATTTGTTTCCTTTCATTGTATACGGTGGGCAGCAGGTCAACCTTTTCTTTTCTGTCAAATGTCTGTTTTACATCTTCAACTTTATTACATAACATCACGCCTTATATCCTCGAAGGGGTAGGTAGAGGTGCACATTATACCACTGTACAATATAACACCCACTTTTCTCTATTTATGTTATGAGTCCCATGTAATAGGGGGTGAGCCTATTGCCATATACCGGGCACAGTTCCAGACTCCGTGCTACTACTGAAATTTTTTTTAAAACCCAGTAATACTTTGCCCGACCCGGGAATCGAACCCGAGACCCCTTGCCCGGCAGTCGTAATTGCGACCACTCGGCCAACGAGGCAGTCAACTTTATTGTATTGACATAAAGTCCAACATCGAAGCTGATATACTGGCCACCGTACTTGCCTGTATTAAAATTAACGATATACCTTCACGTTTAACACTCCCAAAGAATATTATTTCTGTCTACAAACCCTATGATCACAATCACAGCCTTTATTTCCAATACAACTTTTATAAATCACCACATAATAAGTTAATTCATAAATAATTTATAATCAATTGGTGATTAACACTAACGTTAAACAGCTATTACTTCCCCGTTATATTCAATAGACAATCAAACTTGGCAATTAACTCTTGAAAAACTCAAAGTGGTGATTAAAAATAATAATTTACAAACATGGTGATTAACGATTTATCCCTCTATTGGATCGGACGGATCATAATCCATATCCCCGCAGTATTCGGCTAGGAAATCTAGAAATAGTGTGAACTTGCCGGTAGATGATCGCGACCACCGCGCTGATACAGACTTCATACACGTCGATAGACTTTCTAGGACGCTCTGTGGGAGAAAGAAAGTAATATTAAGTCAAGTGGTGATTAATAAAAATCGAATATATTAGGCAATTTGTTAATTAGAATATACTATTAGAGCTGTTGAGGATTTCCCAAAAACTGACAATAATCAAATAGTATTTTTCCCGGTCCGGGAATCGAACCCAACACCTCATGCTTGACAGACATCAGAGCACTTGACAAACAATAAATCAAAAAAAAAAAATATGCGCAGAATGTGAACTATATGTAGAGAATTTCAAAACAAAACAACTAATATGTTATACTCAGAATTTCACTACCAAGAATCTTCCCGGGAATCGAACGCAAAACATAATCAAATAATAAACAAAAAGATACGAACCTGAGACCAATCCTGTCTGTACACAGCTAAGCACTGCTCCGTTAGAGAATCTTCACTCAAATAATCATGTTTCAACAAAAATACTAAGACTGTAGCCATTGCCTCCCAAACATCGACACTTTTCCCATCACTAAGCAACATTATATTCCTTGGACACAAAATCCTATCGAAAAACTCCAAATTCACATCACTATCATCACTCTCTTGGCCTTGACTACCCGACTTTTGGGGCAAACTTTCCGAGTTTTGTTGCAAATTCTCCGAGTTTAGAGGCAAATTTTCCGATTTCGGTTCCAAGTTCTCCGGGTTGGTGACTATGACGATTTTCGTGGGGATATCTTCGTCGCTTATTGGCGTTGGGGCGCGTTCTTCGTCCTCGAAATTTCGGAATTGTGGTGATAATTCTTCTCGCCTTTCCGGAAGAGTTATTTCTTGAGGTGGGGATCTCTTTCTGTCTGGACAGCAAACGTTCCATACTGCGTGGAGTTTTGATAAAAAGGATTCATTGACTTCTTTCGGTTTTCGGCTCACTGGAAAAAAAAATATGTGGTTAAATTTATTTGTTATAATGTTAATCTCGCCTAACTTTCGTTACAAAATGGTGTCATCATCATTATCATCAACAGCCTATAAGTGTCCACTGCACCAAAGGCCTCTTCTCATTTAGAGGTTTGAGCATTAATCACCACGCTTGCTCAATGCGGGTTGGCGATTTCAAACTTATAATTAGAAATTATAAACGAAGGTTTCCTCACGATGTTTTGTGGATGTCAATCGTGACATCACGTATTTTTAACATCAAACAGCGTACTCATTACTTAAACATTTGCTGGAAAAATACTAAAATTAAATTGGTCATAAAATCAATTAATGAAAGTTAATGTTTTTTGTATTGAACAGTCGAAATAATTTATTTTTGATTAAAGAAAGTATCCAATTGCAGGTTCCAGGTGTCCATGGACGATGCCGATTGCTTACCATCAGATGCTCCGTCTGCTCATTTACCGGCTTAGACTATAAAATTATTAATACTTACCAAAAACAACACACAGGTCGACACTAAGCTGCAATATAGCGCGCTGTGTGGGCGGACGTATGAACATGTTGGTCGGTGTACATGCTAGCGCGCAACTTGATAGGACGCGGGGTAGGCAGGGACTGTCACTGCCGTCTAGGAGGAGGCAGACTTGTTCCTGGAAATAAATAAAATATAATCAAAATTAGGTTTGTCATAATCTTGACAGGTACCAAACATGGGGATTGTTGATCTTACGGCACCGCATTGCATTTTACTCGGGGAACAGAGACCAGGCATACAATTATTATTTCGTCATCGTACGAATATCTTCGTCATTCTTCCCTGTCGTACGAGTAGACTTAATATAAGTACACACTTGACAAAGATTGGGCAGCATCGATCTTTCATAAACTAAGATCTCCAACCCGTCTGCCAAGTGTGGAGATTATAGAAAAACTATTGTAGAAGAGGCTCTTAGTCCAGCAATGAAAAATCACGTTTTCTCCAATCCGTCTTCGTGTTATGGGGATTAAGACAAGTTTGGGGATTATTAAGTTAGTGACACATACCTTCAAATTAATAACACAGGCAGCGGCGCTGACATGCTGAGCCGTGAACTGAGCCCCCGGAGTAGTCATAGCACTGACATCCACTGCGTTCTTGTGACATGTGGTGATCGCTAAATCCCCGAGTGCGACTAGTGTCTTAACTTCAGATTCTATATCTTTGCAGAGGACAGCTGTGGAAGAAAATTATACATTAATATATTAATTGTATCACTAAATGTTCCTAATCCCCAAATCCCCAATAGGTTAGCAACACACTAGTAATTTATTTAGTGTTTCGGGTGTCCATGGGCGTTGATTGCTTACTATCGTGTATATATATATGTGATCATCGATCTAAGCTATCAAAAAAATAAAGAAACGAATACTTTCGATGATATATTGATTTGAAATATCGCGTGACGTCACTTCTATGTACGTTTTATACTTAGAAATGTGTTCATTACCTATCTACTGAAGGACTAAATATTTTACTACGTTATGTATGTTTAAAATTGTGTTCTGGTTTTGTATCAGCCTATTCATTTCTGTTGCTGTTTAGGATAAATAACCTAAACATCGACTGCAGCGCTATCTGCCGGGCTGATTTGTGAATCTAAACCATTTCCCAATCCCCTTGAACACGCACAAAAAATTTCATCAAAATCGGTCCAGTCGTTTGAGAGAAGTTCGGTGACATACACACTCACAGAAGAATTATATATAGATAAAGATATATACATATCTATCACATATCATAACACATAATTATTACAAATCAGCCCGGCAGATGGCGCTGCAGTCGAACTAATTTGAATGAATTTTTGTTTATACATTCAAGTGGATTTGCAGGACAACGTCTGTCGGGTCCGCTAGTATAATGTAATATTCAAGTTTGATATAGTATGCATGCGACTGACCGTGCGTGGCCCAGTTGTCGTGCAGCCACTTGTGCAGGCGGGCCGCGGCGGCGCGCACCACGAGCGCCACGAGCGGGGCGGGCGCCGCCGCCAGCAGCGCCGCCACGGCCGCCTGGCCGCGCCGCCGGATGGACGCGCGCCCCCACTCCAGCGCCCTGCTCCGTAGCAACACAAGGTGCTCCGAGTATATCTGCTGGGCCGACGGCACCAGATTCGCCTGGAAGGGTAACACTACATAGTATAACTACATACTGCCTCGTTGGCCGAGTGGTCGCAAGTGCGACTGCCGGGCAAGAGGTCTCGGGTCGGGCAAAGTATTACTGGGTTTTTAAAAAAATCTCAGTAGTAGCACGGAGTCTGGAACTGTGCCCAGTATATGGCAATAGGCTCACCCCCTATTACATGGCTCATAACATAAATAGGGAAAAGTGGGTGTTACTTCTATGTGCACCTCTGCCTACCCCTTCGGGGATAAAAGGCGTGATGTTATGTGTGTTATGTTAGAGTGATTCTTAAGGAAAGTTTATATGTATAATACATGAATATTGCACCCGTGCGACGCCGAAGAGGGTCGCTAGTATATTATACAGTGGTGTTTGGTATTGAAATTATATTAAAGAAACATAATATTATTTTAGTCAAGTATTCATTATTTGATAAGTTGACACCAGTCACATGACCTTACGGTATGGAGTGGAGATGCACATTACGGCACTTAATGCCACTGTACAATGTAACACCCACTTTTCACTATTTATGTTACGAGTCCCATGTAATAGCCTATTGCCATATACCGGCCACAATTTCAGACTCCGTGCTACTATTGAGATTTTTTAAACCCTGTAAGTAATACTTTGCCCGACCCGGGATCGAACCAGAGACCTCGGCCAACGAGGCAGGCGAAAATTATATACATTCAAAAAACCACCTTTTAAATTAAAGAATAAAGTCTAAACTCACCTGGTCCCCCTGATAACTAGCGACCATCTTAGCTACAGCTCTGCCGGCTCTCTCTCGCACCTCTGTTAGAGTATGAGCAGAGAGTTCCTTCACACATGCCGAGGTCACGCGTTCGATTACCAACTCGAGCACACGGCGAGTGGAGGACGGTTGGCTCTTCAGTAATTCTTCTTCTAGACGCGCCTGTAATGTAAATATTGTTTTTATTATATTTTGATTCGACTCGAAAATCAAGATATTTTTTTTATATACACAAAACAACATTAAAACGACCAAATAATCCATCAATCAATCAATCAACTATTCAATTTTTCAATCAATCTTTCAATCGATCAATTCACTAATTCTTCAATCAGCTCAGCTATCAATCACTGGATAAAGCTATACATCGATCAATCCATGAACCCATTTATCAATCTATCAATCCTTTAAAAATCCAACAATACTTGGAACTGAAAAAAATTACTTACCTGCAATTCCTTCTCCTTATTCTATATCCGATCCTCAGGATTTAAAGTTTAAAGTTAAGCTAACCGGAGTAATATATCTACAATACTTTACATGTCTACAACAACACGCTTAAACGAGGACACATCATCATCACTGCATCGATCTATCAATCATAATTATTATCAACCGATACGATTCATTCATTCAATCTATCTATTAATCAATTCATCACTCACAATCCGGCAGTAATTCAATCCATCAACTCATATTTTTTTCAATTATACAAACTTCTATTCGCCGGATTTATCAATCTATGAACATATTTATCAATCTTCACGTCCATTTATCAATCTGTCAATCCAGTATCAACCTATCAATGCATCAATAAAAAATTTTTGACAGACAAGGGAATCAAGTTTACTAAAAAAAAAATGTAAAAATAGAGGACGTACCTGCAATTCCTTCTCCTTATTCTTCATCCGATCCTCAGGATTTAAGGTTAAGCTAACCGGAGTAATATGTCGGTAACTGGCCATATCCTTCTGATCCTGCGATACTCTACATGTCGATAGCAACACGTTCAAATCTCTCAAATGAGGGCACAACTCTATTATAACCGATTCATCGACTAAATCGCAAGTGTCAATATGCAAATCGCTCCCCGCACTAACATTTAGTCGATTCTCATAGAACAATTCTTGAGGGAAATGCGGTAAATCGAATAACCATCCGAGAATCGATTTTAAATATATTATAGTGTTCTTTTTTAATGTAGTGTTGTGTATTTTTAGTCGATTCGTGTGTATGTCAAAGAGGATTTTTAGTAGATTTTGGTAGTATGTGATTCTTAGTGATGTGTAGTCTAGCATCGATAAATAGTGTACGATCCATGGTAAGGATATCGATAATCGACCGTTTTCGAGTGCGTTTTTTAATATACCTAGTAAGTCTATGGCTGGTTGACTCTGTAAAGAAGATAGTATATTTATTAGTTATAGGTGTTACACTTTAGATGGGGGTAGGCAGAAGTATTATGGTATTTTTATTTTGGATGAATATGAAATTAGTTTTACTGAATAAAGATTATAATCGAAAGTCTTTAATACTTTGACGGGATCGAACCCAAGACTATCAAGTCGAGTTTATCGATAAAATTACTTTAAGTAATTAGTTGATACAAACAAACATTAAAAAGCGATTATTTTAAAACAATTTCGATATACAAAATCGTTTAAGACTTCATTCGATTTGGAAATCACAACTTTTTTCAAGACTTAGCCCACTTTTCAACACACAAATGCTTTCTTTAATCCTTACTCGGGAATCGAACACAAAAGCCTAAACTATCATACCAAAAGTAAAACATTAAATATAAGAGACCAATTACAAAAAAAACATCAGTGTTGCCAACACCAAAAAAACTACCACAAAAGTATTACCAGCTCAAAAAAATACCAAAAAAAATATATACTTACATAATTTCTCAAAGCTAAATCGTTCGCCAAAACCTTTTCTTTAGGCGTCGCATAATTTACTTCTCTGCTGATCACCTTTGTGACTGTATTCTTATTAGTAGCGTCTACCGTGAGCTGGGTATAAGGTAAGGACGCTAATAGACCTAGAAACTTCGCTAGAAGACCTAGTTTTTTTGAAAGAGCTAGGTATTCTTTTGTTACGTCGAAGTTTGCTGAAAAAAAGAAATAAAATAAATAATTTAAATTTAATTTTGTAATTGACTAGCTTTTCCCGCCGGTATCACTCGCTTTCTAACGCGCTAATCTCCAGAACTAGTGGTTCGATTTGGACCACTTTTTTATGTTTATACTAGCTTCTGCCCGCGACTTCGTACGCGCAATCTCGTTTTTTCTCGTTCCCGTTCGTGATACTCGATAAAAAGTAAAAAAAAAATGATAAAAAGTATCCTATGTCCGTCTCCTGGTTCTAAGCCGTTCTATAGTTATAAATAGTGTAACTAACACGACTTTCTTTTATATATATAGATTATAACTTTTGCAAGACATTGTAAATTAATTATGAGCCTCTAGCATGGCTTGAAACTAGTCGAGTTCCTCGTCAAACAATTACGCGAGTAAGCCGAAAACATAATCATTATTTTTTTAAGTATTTTTGGTTTTTAAAAATTCTCAGTAGTAGCACGGAGTCTGGATTGTGCCCGGTATATGGCAATAGGCTCACCTCCTAGTACATGGGACTTATTACATGAATAGTGAAAAGTAGGTGTTACATTGTACAGTGGTATTAAGTGCACCTCTGATGTTATGTTATGTCAGTCACATCAAAACGTCTGAAGGGAACGGGACGCCATCATCAGTAATAGGAGCTGAGCAGGAGGGAAAAAGATAAATAAATAACTACTTACAGTTCCCTCTTTCATCGGACGCTATATGTGTACCATCTAGAACGCATATCTCCGAAGCTATGGCGTCCCTTAAATGTACACGAAACGATTCGTTCTCAGCGTTTATTATGAAATCCCTGTAAACAAATAAAATATCATATAATATATAAATAAAAAATTATATAGTGACGTCACAGAACACATTTATCACCACCGCTACTCTTCCCGCGGGTGTCGTATACCCGACTAAGAGACTACACATTTGCCAGAGACCGTGCAGCAGCGCTCTCTGATAAACCTGAACCTTTTATACTGCGATCTCCAACTTGCTTGCCACGCGTGGTGATTATGACAAGCCCCTCTTATGTAGAGGAGGCTCATAGTCCAGCAGTGGACTGTCACCCGCTGTTGATATGTCCGCTGTCCCGCTGTGGATTAAATTCCTAATCCCCAAAAGGCCGGTAACGCACTTGTAACGCGTCTAGTGATACAGATGTCCATGGGCGACGCCGATTGCTTACCATCAGGTGATCCGTCTGTTCGTTTACCGGCTTACCTAACGGGTAACCGGGGCTCCGGCTCGAAGTGCAGGAGAAGGAACGGGGTGGTTTTTAGTTAATAAGAGTCTGACACTCCCTCCCGCCTCACACATTAAAAAATACCATAAAAAAACTTACTTATAAAACATTTCTTGTTGACTGAATTGAGGCAGTCGATGTGACTCGGGCGCGTTGGGGCAAGTCAGACGACGCTGCAGCTTGCTTAGCTTCGATTCCTGGGGGACATTACAAATAATAATTAATTATTAAGATTTATTCTTAGGGGGCCGTTCGAGTCTTACGTAAGCACCATGAAGGGGGCTCTCTGTTTTGCTTATTTCGGATGATATGGGGGGTAGGGGAGTCTAGATGGTGATTGCGTCATCGGTAGTTATTTACTTTTTTACACGAATGGCAACCCTCATATTAGGACTATATATCTCATATAAGAACTAGACATTATGGTATCATGAAGAATATTAAAATTACAATATAAAAAGATATACATATCATTTAAAATGTTTACGTAAGCAAAGGGGGAGGGGGTAAGATCTTGGCTGACTTTTGCTGACAAGGGGGATGGGGGGGTAAATAATTGTAAACAATCTGCTTACGTAATATTTGAACGGCCCCTAGGTAGTGTTTTTGGTAAACTTATGTTCTTAGTTTTTATCTAGGTATATTTGTCTCAAATTGGGATGATGACAGGGTATGAAAATTAAAAATCTAATTAGTCCGTAAGCTAGGTAATTGAAAAATATTAGACACGTATTTTTTATTTTGTCGTATAATAAAACGAATCAAAGTTTAGGAGTGGGGGCTAAAACGTCATTTCTACGTATATAATGTACATAGAAGTGACGTCACGCGACATTTCAAATCAATATATCGTCGAAAGTATTCGTTTCTGTAAGAAAATAAAAAATACGTGTGTAATTATTTCAAATAATCTACCAGACGGACATTATAATTAAAATTGGGCATCTACCCTATTTCATCAAAATTAATTCAGCCTGTCCTATCTCAAAACTCAAAAGCAATTAGGTATTTCAATTAAACTGTCAAACACCAAGCGGTCACCGGTGACCGCGACCTATTGTTCTTTAATTGTGTCTATAAAACCGGTACTCGACGAGTTAAACCATAATTTGGTACTTTTGAAACGTCAACAAATACAAAATAAATAATAGTCTGTCAGTCTGTCCGTCAGTGAAGCCTAGGTGCTCGTTACAAAAATCTTATCAACTTTTTAAACGCCCTCTGTTTTTGAATTCGGTTATTCAATATACTAAAACCGTCTCCTAAGTGTAACAAACACTTTTGTAAAACCGCATCACAATCGGTTCCGCTGATCGCGAGATAATTGCACACAAACATACACACATACAGGAAAAAACAAAATGAGAAAATCTTTTTTTTTAAAGTTGGTTAAAAAATACAGAAGCCAGTTCTTTTTATGAGCATCTCTGACTTCTGCTTATACCTCTGGGAATTAAAATATAATTATATACTATAGTTGGCCGAGTGGTCGCAAGTGCGACTGCCGAGCAAAGTACTACTGGGTTTTTAAAAAAAATCTCAGTAGTAGCACGGAATCTGAAATTGTGCCCGGTATATGGCAATAGATTCACTCCCTATTACATGGGACTCACAACATAAATAGTGAAAAGTGGGTGTTACATTGTACAGTGGCATTAAGTACCGTAATGTGCACCTCTGCCCCTTCGGGGATAAAGGCGTTATGATGTTGGTGATAGTATACAGAGCGGATATAAATGGGGCCGTCGGTAGAGGGCGCCCTAGACGGACATATAGTGACCAGATTGGCGATATATTAAAGAAGGGCCAAATTAAAAGTACCCTTAACCGACGAGCATGCATGAAACGATTGATGACTGTTAATGAAGCGAAAGAGGTATGTAAGAATGGTAGTAAGTGGCGTTCCTTAGTCTCTGCCTACCCCTATGGGGGACACGCGTGAAGTTATGTATGTATGATGATGATACTACGTATGCAATCCTTACCTGTTGTTGTAATATATTCCTTACCTGTTTGCTGGCAGGTAAGCAGTGTTGGAACATGTGCGAAGTAAATAGATTGGCCAGATGGGCCAGGTTACACGGGCCCGCGCCGGTACACAGGAGGGCCTTCACCCTGCCCCGGAGGGAGGAACGAGACCCTCCTGACTGGGTTTCTTGGTACCATCTGGAAGAATAATTGTTTAACAAAGATTAAACTCGCTTCCAACCTCGCGATGCTTCGCACGGATGCAATATGCTTGTATCGTACATATAAACCTTCCTTAAGAATCACTCTATCTATCCTCACAGAAAACCGACGTGAAACAACGCTTGCGTTGAGTTTCGTCGTGTGAGTGAGGTTACCGGAGTGTTCCAGGTGTCCATGGGCGACGTCGATTGCTTACCATCAGATGATCCGTCAGCTCGTTTACCGGCTTATGCCATAAAAAAATTAAAAAGCGGCATCAAAATCCGTTGCGTAGTTTTAAAGATCTAAGCATACATAGGGACAGACAGACGGCGGATAGCGACTTTGTTTTATACTATACTAGCTTTTACCCGCGGCTTCGCTCGTCACAAAATAAATGAGTTTATTCAGTGCACTGAATAAGTGTAGATTAACACCAAATAAGCGCTATAGATTAAAGCGTGAAATTTCCAATTAGTAGGTAATTCGTTGAATTGTTTTAATGGCATACAGCGCCATCTATACGAAGACACACAGCGCCATCTATACTAATTTTTGTTTTCCCTCGGGAATATCAAATTTTTCCGGGATAAAAAGTATCCTATTATTTAATCTGGACTTCTAACTTTACGTCTGCAAAATTTTAAAGCAATCGGTTTAGTAGTTACGGCGTGAAAGTGGAACAAACAAACAAACAAACAAACTCACTTTCAGATTTATAATATTAGTAAGGATAGTGATAGTGATTATGGTACAAACCTCCAAATCTCATAGAACATATCTCTCTGCTTTTTAAAAGTCTGAAAACTGAGCATCGATGGGAAATTATCGATATTATCAGTCTCAGAGTTGAAGCAAACAACGCCGTTAGACTGAGACTCGCTCTGTCTCAACTTATCCTGATTGTTTTCGGCCTCACACCGGAGCCCGTAGCAGTTTAGCAAGAACTTTGCCAAGTCCGGGTAAAAACTCCGGACCTTTTTGTTTTCACCTGCGAAATGAAATTATTTATTTATTTTTCCACTTACATTTATCTTTACAGGTTAATGCCCAATGCGATAAATGTGCTCATCTTAATATCTACCTATAGCATATTACATATAATGCATTCCTTGTGAATTCACCCAGAGTACAACAAAATAATATAATTTAGTGCGTTACTTATGTCGGAATACTGAAACGCTACTCAATTTTAAGTCGTGCTTAAGTATACATAGTTCTGTCTCTACAATTTCTTTGTGAAATGACAGAGACGGCACGATATTTGAGCACGACTTAAAATTGAGTAACGTTTCAGTATTCCGGCATTAGTCAGTTAGTTTTCATATTATAAAAATTCTATTTGATACTGTGGTTCTTGGAAATGTGATTACAAATTATTCAATCTCAATTTAACTAATTGTGCCCGGTATATGGCAATAGGCTCACCCCCTATTACATGGGACTCATAACATAAATAATGAAAAGTGGGTGTTACATTGTACAGTGGCATAATGTGCACCTCTGTATACTCCTTCGGGAATAAAAGGCGTGATGTTATGTTCTGTTACGTCAATTTATCTAAAATTTTGTATTAATTACCTAAATGAAAAAAAGTAAATCAGTAACATATTTGCCGAGCGAAACATGAATCAGGAGTACAATTTTTCTTTTTATAAAAACGTTGCCCCACACTAGGATTTCCTCCCGTGTCGTGTGTACGTTTACAAACATATAAGTTCACATACACATCACACACAGACACGGAACAACAATTTGTGGATCACACAAAGAGCTGCTCCGTGCGGGAATCGGACCCGCTACACGTTGCGTGGCAGCCAGATGCCCAGCCACCGCGTCAACCGATTCTCAGAATAACTGTTTGTAAGATCAATAATTTAAATTCATAATCTAACAACGCTAAAGGAAATTTCAAAACACAAAAAAAAACAGATGACTACATACCTAAAGTTTTCAAAGAGCTTTTATCGAGTATAACTTCCAATATAACTCGTTGGTGCCAAAGTGATTTAACTGCAAAATACGTACTATTGTGTATAGTTTTTAACAAATACCCCATATCGTTCTCCTTTAACTTATTCTGAGCCAACACAAAGTCATCCTCAAACTGCTTCGATATCAAAATGGATATCAAAAAATATATCTCCGTGTTCAAACTCAGTATAAGATTGCTCGTCATCAAAATTTCATATATTTCCACCAACAAATCAAGTTTATCTTTAAACAGAATCATTGCCACATCACTTTTGACATAACTTTGACATTTTTCTATTGAATTCTTTTGAGTAATCTTTATTTGCGGAGTCGCTATCACTTTTTGGGGAGACGAAGTGTTCAGTATGTTGAATTTTTCCATCAGTTTATGCCTTTCTTGCTTCAAAAAGTTCCTCTCAGCCTCAAAACTATTTGTTTCTTTAACTTGAATCCGTTGTTGTTTAAAAACTGAGTTCTCTTCGACTAAAGACGGTGATGTCTGTATAGACTCCGCACTAAAACTGTTTAATGATATACTTTTTTGTGACTTATCAATATTAGTTGGTTTGATCCTTCGCTTCTCAGACCTTAAAGAACTAGCTTTCCTCGCACCAATCTCCGGGAACATCTCCGAGTTAGTCAAATCTAACTCCGGTTTACTATCATCACTCTCTATTGAACTTCTACCTTTCTTCTTTTTACTACTCTTTGTTACATTCACCATATAATCTCCTAAACAGCTTTTTTCCTGAGATCTTGAATGCCGGTGACTCAGTCTTGGAGTGTCACATCGTTCATGATGTTCTTTGACAAAGCTACGAGGAGTTACTGGACTGCTGAATGACAGGTTAGGGTAATCGGACGGTTTGATGCCATTTTTCATCGGTGTACTTGAAAGAATTAGTCTATCAACTCCGGTACTAAGTCTGGACTCATCAGAGGATGCGGATTGGTTTATTGACTTGTCTTCGTTGAACAGTTTAGTTTTTACTCTCCTGCCGGTTCTTTTACGGTCTTTGCTTGGAGATTCATGGCTCCGTTGCCTGTCTGTTTTAACTGAGAGACTGTCCATCGTTCGGTCTTCACTGGTAGGATCACTGATGGATCTACGGTGCTTCCGTCTCGTACTGAGGAGTTTCTCCGGAGTGCTGTGTTGGAGTATTTGTACTGCATTGCTGTTGGTTTGTAAGATGCTGTAAGAAGAGAAGATTTGTTGAATAGAATTTCTATTTTTTTATTTGTGTTGTGGTGGGCTGATGGCTCCTTGGAGCACGCGCCGAACGCGACGTGCCGTACGCTCGGGTCTGGTTCTATACTATTCTATACTTTACTTTTATATTTTTCTATTCTATACTTTTATAGAGATACAGAAAACAAACTTAAAGATAAGATTAAGTCACAATGGCAGTTTTATCATTGAAAGTAGTTTCAAGTAGTTTCACGACCATTCTCATTTTGTTGATTTATTGATTATCTTATCTTAAATTATTATATAAAGTTGTTGAGTTTGTTTGTTTTAACGTGGTAATGTTTGAAACTACTTATATGATTTGAACTCTTTTTTGTTTACATGGCCCATTTATCGATGATTGCCGATCAAGGAAGACTATAAAACATTATGCTACCAATAAAAAACAGAAGTTCAGATAAAAACCTCTAAAATGTGACCCGTCGCATTTTGCTGACTTGCCACCCACTTGTATATACCCCACTAAACCAAACGTTGTTGTGGCCCGGAGGTTTAAGATGCCTGCTTCTCATACATGAGAGTTCGAGTTCAAAACCTACCTACGGCAAGTACCAATGTGACTTTTTCCGAGTTACATGTACTTTCTAAGATTTTCTAGACACCACTGACAAACAGTGAAGGAAAACATGGTGAGGAAACCTGGGCTTACAATTTCTAATTATAGGTTTGTAAATCGCCAACCCGCATTGAGCAAGCGTGGTGATTAATGCTCAAACCTTCTCCGTGTGAAAAGAGGCTTTGCTCAACAGTGGGCATTTATAGGCTGTTGATGTATGATGTGATATACCCCACTGCCTAAGGTTGTATAGACCGACTATGGTAAAAACTACCAGAACTACCAGAAAGTTAAAGTTCGACGGTGCATTAACTGCCGTCACCACTCGACACTGCCAGTATAGTCGACAACATCGTATTGGAGACTCAGTTGCCAAAGACAAAAAAAAAAAAAAAAAAAAATATGGTAAAAAATTATATTTATGCAAAATTCTATAACAATGAGCAATTTTTTTATAGCTCAATGGCTACAGACAATAAAAGGTAGACTATGCCCTTTGCCAAGGTCTAATCTATCTTTGTATACAACTTGAAAAACTCAATGAACCAGTTATTAACCTTGAAAGGGTTAGACAATAGAGATAGAAATTCTCTATTAATTAATTCATACATACAGATTTGTTATCCGATGCCAATAACCTACTTTTAACCATTTTTAAACTAATGGATAAGCTTCACCCAGTCTGAGCTGGGAATCCAACCCATGATCTCGTACTTAGCAGTCATACTAACAACCACAGCCTATTGTTGATAAATAAATACCATGCTAATTTAACTTTTTTTGTAACTAGATTAGCAAACCATATTGTTATAAAAATACCATGTTTAAAAGAAATTGATGTATTAACTAATTCATAAATAACCTTCATAGAGGTTGTAGCATGTCAATGAACTTAAAATTATCGACCTACTGCCCCAAAAATACTGGATTCTTTTGTTGCAAAACCTAATGTTTACAAAATTTCAAAGTCACTTACCTATCAGTTTGAGTCCTCAAAAACGATAAAAAACACGTCACAAAATCATTCTTGTTACAGCAATTTAATATACAGTCCTCAGATATCTCCTGAAAACAGAAATAACATGAAAATATTGCAAAAATATGCTACGATTTTCACATCGTTTTAGGTTATGATTTTACCTCTAAAGATTCGTCGTTTAACCACTTTATTAATAACTTCGAGTCTAGTTTTCCTGTAAGGACACTTTCTATTATTGTTTCAGGCATTTTGATGTTTTAACATAGAATTAAAACGATTTTTCAATAAAATATTGATTTTTGGCAGCTGCGCGCTCAAACTTCAACAAAGGTGCCATATTTATTTTTATTGTTGCCATAGTAAATATTTGCGTACGTCAAACTAGGGATGCACTACAGGCATAGACTAATAGTAAAACTTAATAAAAATGAGAAAAGTAGTCTTTAAATCTAAAGATCACTTTTAAGATGACATGATTTCAGTGATGGATTGTTTTAGTAGCTTTTTCATTAAAGTTAATAAAATATGAGACTATAAAAAATTTAGTTTATAATTGTAAATTCAATGAGTTAGTACAAGTAGTAACTTTCAAACAGTCCAACACTAGAACTGTCAAATGTGTTCGATACGCAACCATGGGCAAGAAACTCATCGAAATCTCGAGATTCTATCAAATCTCACAATTCACTTTACAAACTTCATACAAAACTATGATAAAAATTCGAGTTACGTGGTAACTGAGAAAACGTAGTAGTAGTTTCCTTTCTATTGTTAATTTTTGCGGTACTGAAAATGTACTTTGTTAATAATTTTTTAACGCAAACTAAATATATATGAATTAAATATCGCTGGCAAAATGTCTGTGATATGGAATACTAGTGGCCTATGTCGTTGCTGCCATGCTCAGGGCGATTTCAAGAGTATAAATGAATATTCAAACGAGATATCTGGAGATGATTGTTATGTTTTGTTAAAAGACACGTTTGATATTATTGTGAGTAAATTATCTGTTGCTATTTATTCCTTGCGAATTAAAAAACGTATTTTTGATTACAATTAACCACCTTGTATGACAATCTAATAAGAACTTGCAAGTGAAAAGATAGATGTTTATCATCACTTACTAATGTTATCTCTTTCTTTTGAATGAAATAAAAGATATAGGTACATAGAATATATATTATTTTACCCCAATAGTACAGGGGAACATTTCCTATTAAAAATTTAAAGAACAAACAATATCTAACTACTGCCTTTATAAATATACTAGCATTCTACACTTTTAATAGTTTTAATATTCATATCATTGACACTTGCTTCTTTAAATATTGCTTAATTCTTAAGTATATGCCTGTTAGTCATGGTGGCTCGGATGTTTAAAACAGCAAATACCAATGGCAAACGGTGAAGGAAAACATCGTGAGAAAACCTGGGCTTATAATTTCTAATTATAAGTTTAAATTGACCTACCTACATTGAGCAAGTGTGGTAGTTAATGCTCAAACCTTCTCCGTGTGAGAAGAGGTCTTTGGTCAACAGTGGCCACTTATAGGCTGTTGATATATAAATGTCTAACTTTAAAAAGTACTTTGGTCTAATTTAACATGTTGGAATATCATACCAAACATTTGTTCACATAAAAGTAGTCTCTGAACATCGGAAATAAGGTCTATAATGGAGTTAGCGGACAGAGGTCACCGGAGACTGCTTTTCATTTATTCCCTTTAACAACTTTCAATACCCAAAACAACTAATTTAGCAATCATTCTACTTTGTAACACAGCTTCACCCCATACCAAACTCCACAATCCTGGTGTGTGGTGTTTGCGGTCCGCGGCTGAAGGATGCCGTGCAGTTCAAGAAACAGGTGCTACAGTGTGAAGACAAGCTACGGCAGTATGGGTTTAAAGGTATATATCATTTTTAAGCTGCCTCCTTGACCAAGTGGTTTCAAGTGCGACTGCTGGGTAAGGGGTCTCGGTTTCGATTCCCAGACAGGGCAAAGTATTGGTGTTTTTAAAAATAATCTCAGTAGTAGCACGGAGTCTGGAATTGTGCCCGGTATATGGCTATAGGCTAACCCACTATTACATGGGATTCGTAACATAAATAGTGAAAAGTGGATGTTTACTTTTTACATTACTTACTAAATTAATAATCACATTAACAGTGCATTCATGTAATTTCCACTACATAGTTGTGCTTGCGATTCTATTCGATTGCAGACAAGTGAAATTAAAAAATAATTGCATTATTATTACACTTATTTTGTGACGAGCAGAAGGGATTTCGGAAAAACACTACAGTAAACATGGCGGTATTTGACTTCCTAGACGATATTGTAACATGTGTAGATAAAAGAAATCCAGTTTGCGCAATATACACGGATATGACTAAAGCCTTTGATTATGTGGATCACAATATCTTGTTAAATAAATTACACAGTTATGGTGTCCGAGGAAACGTCCTTCAACTTTTGAAATCGTACCTCAGCGACAGAACTCAGTATACGGAGATCAGTGGGCTATGTCCGAGGAGTAAGCTAGAAACGACATATTTATCAAAACGAAGACATATTAAATATGGCGTCCCTCAGGGCAGCGTTCTTGGGCCGTTACTTTTTCTGATATATATTAATGATTTACCGAAAACTACATCACACAAAATGGTCCTATTTGCAGACGACAGTACAGTCATAATAAAATGTAAAAATGAACTCGACTATGAAAATGAGATCAATAAATGCTTATATGATATCATCAATTGGCTTAACAAAAATAATTTAGTAATTAACTTAAACAAAACAAAGGTTATGCACTTTCATCAATCAGCGTCGTCATCAAGAAAATATTAAAATCGCGTATGAAAACCGTTGTATTGAGCAAGCAAATAAAGCCAAGTTCTTGGGTATAGTCATTGACGACGTCCTCAGTTGGAAGCCTCATGTTGAGGAGTTATGTAAAAGGTTAAGTAAATCCGCATACGCGCTTTTCCAACTTTCAAAAAAAGTAAACCTTCAGGCTCTTCTTGCAGCATACCATGGATTCGTTGCCTCGGTATTACGCTATGGCATTATATTTTGGGGGCAGTCTACAGATAGAGAGCTTGTGTTTAGAATGCAAAAAAGATGTTTAAGGTCAATGTGTGGTCTGAAGACCACAGACAGCTGTATTGCACACTTCAAATCACTAAAAATATTAACATTGCCCTCCATGTATATACTGGAAACAGCTGTATTTGTAAAACAAAATCCTCACTTATTTCCAAAATTGAGCTCAGGCAGAAATGTTCACGCACCCAATATGTTAATAAATTAAGCCAAGTAAAATGTAAAACAGCACTTATGTACAAAAGTTTGTTTGGTAATGCCCCTAGAATTTATAATAAGATTCCCAATGAAATAAAAAATACAACAGTAATTAGATTTAAAAGTATTCTCAATAAACTATTATTAAACAAATGCTATTACTCAATTGAAGAATTCCTTAATGATAATATTTTTTGACAAATTTAATTTATTTCTTGACAATTTCAATTTTTTCTTGACAATTTTAATGTATTTCTTGATAAATTTGATAATTTTAATTGACATAATTTTGACATACCTTATTTTTATTATTTTATTATTATTATACAAAATTTAACTGAAATTGTAATAATGTTTTAAATGCATGTACCTAATATATTTGTATGTCTATCACGACAAAACATAGTGGACTATCTTTATATTTAAGACCTTATTATGTAAACTACCTATGTTTAACAAATAAATGATGATTCTGATTCTGATTAAAATTAATAATTTATTGTTTTCAATTCCAGAGGCTGATATTTTGCAGAAAGATATAAAAGATGAATTTGTACAAGATGGTGAGTTATTTATTTATTTACTAACCAGCTTCTGCCAACGGCTTCCTTCACTTTCCCAGGGGTAAAAAGCCTATGTGTAACTCCCGACCATAAACTTCAAGTGTGGGAGAGCCATGCTTCGGCACGAATGGGCCGACTCGACCGGAGTGATACCACCAACGAGCAGAAAACCGACGTGAAGCAACGCTTGCGTTCTGTTTCGTCGTGTGAGTGAGGTTACCGGAGGCCCAATTACCCTCCCCTTCCCCAATCTCCCTAATTCCTTAATCCCCAACGATCCTCGAACTCCTAATCCCCAAAAGGCGGTAACGCACTTGTAACGCCTCTGGTGTTCCAGGTGTCCATGGGCGACCCCGATTGCTTACCATCTGGTGATCCGTCTGCTCGTTTACCGGCTTATGCCATAAAAAATAAGATTAATAGGTACTGTTTAACATTTTTTTTGTTTTTTACTTGTTGCAATCATTACGTGTGATTTAATATTTACTTTCAGAACTGAAAGAGGAATCAGTTCATGATACTGAAGACAGACTGGACATCAAATATGAAGGTAAGAGACATAACATAACATGACGCCTTTTAATCCTTAAAGGGGTAGGCAGCAGTACCGTCTTTACCTTAAGTCGGGGCCCGTACCCAAGGCCGTCATCCTCAGGGGACTCTGAAGTACCGCCCATTTCTACGAAGGACACACGCTACACGTGGCGCGGCAGCCGTCTGCCCTGCAACATGTCATTTGCCGGTCAGTCCTCCAGTGAAGCTATTGATCGTTCCAAGGTGTAGATTCCTATGGAGAAGAACGAGCAAGAAACTCCATAGGTCTTAGCCTCTTTAGTGCCCGTGATTGTCGTTAGTAATCAAGAGACAATCGCCGTAGCCGAAATCGGCAAGGGTTCTTGGCTTCGATTTCCGGGTCGAGCAAACTATTTTTAAACGAGGTTTTTTTAAACTGTCAAACACCGCGAGGACACCGGTGACCGCAACCTATTGTTCTTTAATTGTGTCTATAATGACGGTACTCAAAGGGTTAATCTCAGTAGTCGTCCGGAATCCGGAATTGTGTCCAGTATATGGCAATAGGCTCACCCCCTATTACCTACATGGGGTTCATGACATAAATAGTGAAAAGTGGGTGTTACATTGTACAGTGGTATAATGTGCACCTCTGCCTACACCTTCGAGGATAAAAGGCGTGATGTTATGTTAATTTTCCAAACAACCGAAGAATACTCCATAATTCATTACCCGACTCGCGAATCAACCGGGGTCGTTGGTAATGGTAAGTCACCATGTAATTACCGGGGCTCCGGCGCTATGCAGGAGTAGGAACTAAGAACGGAGTGGTGTTTGGTCAGTAAGAGTCTGGCGCTTTTGCCATAGCTATTATTGGAAGCAATTATAACAGCTCACACATAGGACCCACTTAGTTTTTAGTCAAATTTCCGTGGTGCTTGGCGACTGGGCTTCACCCAGTTGTACAGTCTCTTTTTTTTGCCTTTAGGATTAATTCATTCTGTCTCCTGCAGTAATTCACTGAGGGAAGTGGAAACTATAGTTTTTTCTTCTTCTCCTCTTTTAATATCTTCTGATTCACTTCGTTGCGGGAACCAAGACAGTTACTCATGTCCCTGGGACGCGCCGGCCTTCAGTGTTCCGGTGTTTTTATGGTTGTATCTACTGTAAATCCTGGCTTACAGGAGTTGCAGCGGTTTTGGCGAGCTTATCCCATGAAAAAAAGAGTCTGACACTCCCTCTCGCCTCACCCAGGGAGAAGTCATTTGGTAAATTTCACCCAAAAATCCCCTTACTCCGCCATGCCTGTCTTCAGCACCCATCTTACAATAGTGATAATGACTTTCCAGTAGCAAGACTGCCAGGAATAGAAGTGTTAATCCAACCTATAGAAGATGATGACCAGCCTCTCTCCGTGCTGAGGAGTAGCCGTGCCATATCTGAGGACTGTGACGTGGAACCTGATGCTGATTGGACAGCGCCGCCGGAACTGAGTGATGGTGAGTTATAAATACTTTTTACGAAGTTGCTCGATTAGTTTCGAGCTACGACGGGGGCTATAAATATGACATAATCAATCCTTATTGCACTTGTAAAACCTCTAGTGTTGTGTTTGTCCATGGGCGGCGCTGATTGTTTACCATCAGGTGATCCATCTGCTCGTTTGCCGACGTATGCTATAAAAACGACGATTCATACGCAAAGCTGTAGTTTTTCTAAATATTATCCCACACATCACACATCAACAGCCTATAAATGCCCACTACTGAGCAAAGCCTCTTCTCACACGGAGAAGGTTTGAGCATTAATCACCACGCTTGCTCAATGCTATTTCAAACTTATAATTAGAAATTATAAGCTCAGGATACGATGTTTTCCTTCACCGTTTGTCAGTGGTGTCTAAATAATCTTGAAAATACATAATATAATTCGGAAAAAGTCACATTGGTACTTGCCGTTGGTAGGTTTCGGGCCCGCGCCCTCATGCATGAGAAGGGGGCGTCTTAAACCTCCGGGCTACCACGACACTAATAATATTACCCCACATTAAAGATTTTCTCCTATAATTAAATTAAATAAAGTAAACAAGAAAATTTATTTACATTTCAGATGATCAACAGAAGCACAAGAAACAAAAATCAAAAAAGTACACCTGCTCCATATGTGACAAGAAATTTTCATACAACGGCTCCTTCGAGGTCCATATGAAAGCTCATAATGGCGAGAAAACCTTCAGTTGCCACATCTGTGGCTCATCACACACAAATAACAAAGAATTAACTAAACATATAGAAAAACAACATATAGTAGATAACAAGTATCCTTGCCATATCTGTGAAAAGTCATTCGATAAGCCCCGGCTATTAAAAAAACATTTAAAAACTCATTTTGAAGAGAAATTTAAATGTACGGAGTGTCAGAAGGAGTTTCAAAGGAAGAAAGGTTTAAAAGAACATATGAAGATTCATACAGGTGAGAAGAAATATTGCTGTACGATCTGCAATAAGGCTTTTGGTCATAATCAGACACTAAAATCACATATGTATACCCATACCGGTGAAAAACCATATGTATGTGATGTTTGTGGGAGACGGTTCCCTCAACGGACACATTTAAAACGACATATATATATAATACATACTGGTATTAAACCACACAGTTGCAATGTGTGTAATAAACAATTTTCCAGTAAAAGTTACTTAGCTATACATGAAAGACAGCATACCGGTGAGAAACCGTACTCATGCGAGGTTTGCAAAAAAGATTTTACAGCGTACACAACGTTGAAAGTCCATATGCGAGTGCATACTGGTTTTAAACCGTACTCCTGTGGTTTCTGTAGCAGACAGTTCGCTCAGATGGCAAGCTTCAAACTCCATCAACGGACTCATACCGGTGAAAAACCATTTTCTTGCAAAATTTGTAAGAAACCGTTTTCTGATAATGGTTATTTGAAGATTCATATGAGAGTTCATTCCGGAGAGAAGCCTTTTAGCTGTGATGTGTGTAAACGGTGTTTTAGGGAGACTGGGCAGCTGAAAAGACATATGCGTATCCATACTGGGGTTAAAGCCTATACTTGTAAAATTTGTAATAAGCAAATAGGGAATCTGTCCAAGCATATGCGTGTCCATACAGACGAGAGACCATTTTCATGTAGCATATGTCAGAAACAGTTTTCTATAAATGGTAATTTGAAACTACATATGCGTATCCACACTGGGGAGAAGCCATTCGCTTGTGATGTGTGTAATAGTCAATTTACACAAAGTAGTGGCTTGAAAAGACATCGATGTACGCATGGTAAGGATTTAGGCTCCTAATTGATGACTAATTTTCATTGTAACGTCCGTCTGTTAACTTATTTTAAAACATTACACACGTATTATTATTCTCTTACTAGCTTCTGCCCGCGATTTCGTACACGCAATCCTGTTTTCTCCCATAAGATTTTCAGGATTTTTCTTCTATCATAAGATCCTTCTCATGACAATAACACAACAAAAAAAAATCAGCCAAATCGGTCAGCCATTCTCAAGTTATGGCGTGACAATGGGAAACGGGTTTCATTTTTATTTATATATATAGATAGAAACAAATACTTTCGACGATATATTGATTTGAAATGTCGTGTGACGTCACTTCTTTGTACGGTCAAAGGTCAAAAGTCCGCTGCCACCGTGAGTGACGTTCACACGGCAATGCGTAAGTAGTTTCATACTAATGTGCATAAACACGCGTGCGTACGCATAAACACACGCACGCGTACGCACACGGATACAAATATGCGTGTGTGCATGTGGGTATAAGCGCTGCAGCGCAACCGATAGTAGTCTTATCGTGGCAGTGGACTTTTGATCTTTGACCGTAAATACGTTTTATACGTAGAAATGACTTTTTAGCTCCAACTCCTAAACTTTGATTCGTTTTATTTAATCTAAGTATTATCTTTTTATACGACAAAATAAAAAATACGTGTCAAAATCAGAATCAGAATATTTATTTGTCTATTATTATAATAAAATAAATGAAAAATTAAAGTGTTTATTGCAATAAAAACATTTGTCACACAGTTTATGAATACTAACATCTGAACTAGGCCGAGCCTGTACCTTAGATGTTAGTTCCTACTTTCTCGACTGATTTCAAGCTGCACCGGGGCTTATAAACATGAATTATGTACACGACTAATTTCAACAAATTCTTTATCTTATGAACTATCCCACTGCTGTTACAAGGCCTCCTTCCCACACAGAAGCTTATTTCGAGTAATACGGTAGTTTCCTAAATATTTTAATGTCCGTCTGGTACATTATTCTAAAACTTTAGACACGTATTTTTTCTTTTCTCACAAAATTAAATACTTTCGACGATATATTGATTTGAAATATCGTGTGACGTCACAGCGTGCCACATTTTGTAGCATGTTATGACGTAACGACCTCCCACTCCTAAACCTAGCGCCATTTTATCTAAGTATTGCAACTTAATACGAGAAAATAAAAATACGTGTCTAATATTTTTTCATTATCTAACTGACGGACTAATTAGAAATTTATTTTTGAGACCGTGGAAACTACCCAATTATGTACTGCAATTCATTAAAGGCCTAAAATTAGCTAAATATTAAAATCATGACAATAACAGTTTTATTTCAACTAAATAATTACTTATATATATAACAATATTATATGTATATTATATCACTGTTAAAAAGTTAAACTGCAAATAAGAATAATTTGTTTCTATAATACTACTATCGTGAGACATACTAAATTAACTAAAAATCGCGGGTTACTCACGTGAATATACTGACAAATAATGTTCTTTTGCTCCCACAATAGCCATTTAATGACTAAAAACTTACTATGAACACCTCAAAGTAACGTTACTACCTTTTATAGAAATGTTCTTATGGAGCAAAAGAGCTTTTCTCAGTATATTCGCGTGAGTAAGCCACGATTTTTAGTTAATAAATAATTTATAATATACTAGCTACTTCCGCGCGGTTTCACACGCTTTGCTCAGCTCCTATTGGTCGTAGCGTGATGTTTTATAGCCTATAGCCATCCTCGATAAATGCGCTATCCAACACAAAAAGAATTATTCAAATCAGACTTGTAGTTACGGAGATTAGCGCGTTCAAACAAACAAACAAAAAAAACAAACTCTTACGCTTTATACAAGGTGTTGTTTTAAAGCCGCGTCATTTTCTAGGAGGTAACTCGGCTATCGATTCTGAGTCCGAATCAATAAAAAAATGTAGGTAAATATTTTTAATTTTTCTGAAATTACGGACATCCGTAAGTGCGAACTACACGCCGCCGTCTTGTAACTAGCTTTATAACGCGACTTAATACACACAAACTCAAACACATAATTGATATTATTCCTAATTCCATAAAACTTCAATAAGAAACATTGCTGTCGCTTATTCTGAAATACTGTCGAACTTAAACGATTTACTATAGCCGTATTTTTAACTATTGGCCCGAAACTTTCTCTTACATTGAACCTTTATGACTTCTGTGACATGCCCCCGAGAAATGACACGGTTTCAAAACTACACCTTGTATAATAGTATAAGATAAATCACAATACTAATAAGTAGATGAAAATATGTTCCTTTAATTATCGTTGTTGCAATTGAAATCCTTACTAATATTATAAATCGGAAAGTGAGTTTGTTTGTTTGTTTGTTTGTTCCGCCTTCACGCCGTAACTACTAAACCAATTGCTTTGAATTTTTGCAGACGTAAAGTTAGAAGTCCGGATTAAATAATAGAGTATATTTTATTCCGGAAAAATTTGATATTCCCAAAGGAAAACAAAAGTATTGGTATAGATGGCGCTGTGTGTATTGGTATATGTCACAACAAAGTAGCCTCTTTTTATCCTTTTGTGACGCGAGCGAAGCCGCGGGTAAAAGCTAGTAATTAATAAACCCATGTTGATAATATAGTAGTTTCTATTACCATGTTAATATTTATAACGTACCTCTTAACATATACAAGACTTATTCAAACAGCCTGTATGTATAATAAAAATGTAAGTACTTAATTATAGCAAGTTATAATATTATAGTATTTTTATAAGATAGTGTTAATTTGTTTATTATGAACAAAAATAATGAACAGGAGAGCCATGCTTGAGCACGAATGGGCCGGCTCGACCGAAGTGATATCACGGCCGAGCAGAAAACCGACGTGAAGCAACGCTTGCGTTGTGTTTCGTCGGGTGAGTGAGGTTACCGGAGGCCCAATTACCGCTTCCGCTATCTTTGTGCCATCAGAGAGATTACTCTTGAAACCAATCTCAATGTCAATTCAATGTCAATCTAATAACATAACAACACACCTTTTATCCCCGAATGGGTAGGCAGAGGTGCACATTACGGCACTTAATGCCACTGTACAATGTAACACCCACCTTTCACTATTTATGTTATGAGTCCCTTGTAATAGGGGGTGAGTCTATTGTCATATATCAAGAATTTTTAAAAACACAGTAATACTTTGTTCGACCCGGAAATCGAGCCTGAGACCCCTTGCCCGGCAGTCGCACTTGGCGACCTCTGCCAACGAGGCAGTCAATCCAATCAGCCGACAGTCAGCAGGCATTCGGTCCAATAAAATCTCAACAATTATTCAATGTCAACACTATACAACCCCTATCGTAGCTGTTACAATAGCATTCAGAGTACGGAATATAAAGCCAAACTCAATACCATTTAGTTCATTCAATATCCACGCAATACGGATGCAATGGGCGCTAGTGTTATAACTCAAGAGTACGAAATTTCACAATACCAATGTCGATCGATCGGAATTGGATTCAAGAGTAAGCCCTCCGATGAGCTCCAAACGTTATTGAAATTGTACCTAATTTATTATTATATTATAGTGTAAGTTACAATAGTAATTAAGTGAAATAAATTATTTTAATTATATTTCTGTAGTTTTTTTTATTTTAAACCTTCGCCAAACTTGAACCTTCCCTTTGGCGTTTTTGACTCATCATCATCAACAGCCTGTTTTCGTCCACTGCTGGAAATAGGCCACGCCAATGGCACGTCACTGAGCTCGATCTTCAGCTCTACGCATCCAACCACTACCAGCCACTTTACGTATATCGTCACTCCACCTAGCTGGAGGGCGCCCTAAACTACGTTTGCCTAGACGCGGTCTCCACTCCAGAACACGTCTACCCCAGCGGTCATCGGTTCTTCGACAAATGTGACCGGCCCACTGCCATTTCAGCTTGCTAATCCTTTGGGCTACATCGGTAACTTTAGTTCTCTGTCGGATCACCTCGTTACGGATCTCCTCGGACACCTAGCCCTCTTCATAGCTCGCTGCGCCACCTTAAATTGATGGACCAGTCGCACTGCTAGTGTCCACGTCTCGGCTCTGTATGTACTACCGTATCCACTGGTAGGACGCACTCGTTGAAGACTTTCGTCTTCAGGCTTTGCGGTAGAGTTGACGAAAAAACCCGATAGAGTTTCCTATACGCCGCTCAGCCAAGCTGTATCTTACGAGCCTCCCTCTCTAAGTTGTTTCTACCAAACTGCAGGGTTTGTCCTAGGTAGACATACTCCTGAACAACCTCGAGAGTAGACCCATTCAGAGTAATCGGAAGAACATGTTCATTGAACATCACCTTCGTTTTGTCTAGGTTCATCCGGAGTCCAATGCGAACAGAAGATTCAGCCAGGCTGTTCAGCATATATTGTAGGTCTTGCACGGTTTCAGCCACGATGACGATGTCATCTGCTAATCTCTAGTGTGAGAGACTCTTGTTTTTGACTCAGAGGGCGCTAATGATATTAGCTGTCAAAAACCAATTGAATATTATATTTGTCGAAGCGTCAACGCATATCAATTGATTTAGATGTGCCAACTATTGTTTGAGAACGTCAAGTAATTACTTGAAGATGGTTAGCGCGGAGTAATGGCAACACCGATGGAAATATCGATCCGGAAGTTTAATCAGACTTTGACATTTGACAGCAGATGACGGTGACAGACGTCACTGAGCGCGGGAAACGCCTTTGGAAAGGATCGCGGTGGTGGCGGCAGCTAGAAGCATTAGTCCCCGCTAAACTTCCTGCGTTCTCACGATTATCACTATTATCAGTAATTTGGTGTGATTCGACAATGTCGCGACCCACTGGTAGCGTATATCCGACATATTCAATTTGACACTAGCCAGTTTTTTAAGGGGGAAAGTTGTCGAATGACTTCTCCCGTCTAAGTGATTCTTACCACACACCACGTCCCTACTCCTGCAGTTCTAGTCGGAGCCCCGGTAACCCGTAACTTTTTATTGAACGAACAGACCTCATGCTAGGTCGATAGCGCCACCTAGTGACTAAATTGTTCGGAGGGTTTTGAAATCAAAACGAGACGGCGTCCGGCCCTTTGATTGGTTGGTTCATTGGAGCCAGCCAATCACAGAGCCGAACGCGTACTCGTTTCGATTACTTTGAACGTAAAAGAAACTCGTACTAAAACCTCGGCAGTTACATTTCCAATCACTCGACCACCTGGCAGTCACCACGAACAAATAATACCTAATACAGAATCAGTATTTTGTTCAGTTAATTTAAAAGTTAAATTAACCATATCGTGAGTGACCGCAGTCGCTGAAACAATGTGGATAACTAAAGCTATATCAACATGAAAATATTTTTAATTCTGCTTTTATATTGTAAGTTTCAATTCTTATGGTATTTATTTATTTTTAAGGGGGGAAAATCATCTAATGACTACTCCCGCCTGGGTGAGGTGGGAGGGAACAACAAAAATTTTGAAGTGAAGCTAGTTGCTCATTCCAAGGTAAACCGTGGGATTGCTATGGAGAAGAACGAGCAAGAAACTCCATAGGTTACTCTTTTTCAGTAAGAGTTACAAGTGCCTATCTTGGGGAAATGGGAAGGACTGAGACACCGGTAACCTTACTCTCAGGGCTGCACATATTGTGTCACGTCTCTTTTAAACAAAAATAATGGAATAACCTTGTGATGTGCAGTCATTGGGGAAAGACTCTGAGGCAATGGACAGAGTATGGTTGTACGCATGATGAATGATGGAATCGTAGTCGATTACAGTAGTATCGGACACACGAGTCCCTCCACTCTCAAAGCACCGGGAACGCACTTTTTATTAAGGGGAAATATCATTGAATGATTTCTCCCGTCCTGGCTAAAACCACCTTTTTTTGTGGCATAAGCCGGTAAACGAGCATACGGATCACCTGATGGTAAGCAATCGGCGTCGCCCATGGACACCTGGAACACCAGAGGCGTTACAAGTGCGTTACCGGCCTTATGTGATTAGGAGTTTGAGGATCGTTGGGGATTCAAGAATCGGGGAGATTGGGGAAGGGAAGGGTAATTGGGCAATGCACAACGCAAGCGTATCTTCACGTCGGTTTTCTGTGAGGCCGTGGTATCACTCCGGTCGAGCCGGCCCATTCGTGCCGAAGCATGGCACTCCCACACTTCCGACTCCTGCTTTAAGCTGGAGTTATGATAGCCCTTGCGGTTCTCTATAACTCATAACTCCTCTAGTGTTCCAGGTGTCCATGGGCATCCGATTCCTTACCATCAGATGATCCGTCTGCTCATGAATCCACCTAAAAATAGGATATCAATAATTTCTTATCTTTTTTTTAGTAAATGTAGCTATTTCGGAAAACAATGATACAATCACAAATATCATAAAAACTAATTTAAAGAGAATTAAAGAATTGGGTTATGAAGAGGATGTTTCAAAGATATACGTCGATTCTGAATTACAAGAATTATGGAGGAACTATGTGATTGAATCCGATGAATATAAGCTTGCTAAACTGACAAAATCAACGACTTACAGGCCTTTGGCGGTACCGTAAGTATACCACGACTGAAGTGATACCTAACGTGATCAAACGTCACGTTTTGTACGGGCTACTCTCTTCTAAACCTACTTTTAAAAAAAGGAGGAGGTTCTCACAATTACGAGTCCCGAAATGAAATCTGGAATGCAAAATAGGGTAGTTTGCAGGGAAAGAATATTATTATTATTAAAATCTAATTAATCTATCAGTTAGATGATGAAAAAATTATTAGACACGTTTTTTTTTATTTTCTCATATAAAGTTACATACAATTACAATACTAAAATAAAATGGCGTAGGAGGTAATTACGTTAGAACGAGGTACATTTTGTAGCACGCTGTGACGTCACGCGACATTTCAAATCAATATATCGTCAAAAGCATTTAATTGTGTGAGAAAAGAAAAAAAAACACGTGTCTAATGTTTCAAAACAATCTACCAGACGGACATTAAAATAAAATTTAGGAAACTACCCTATTGTCTCGCTTTCGGAAACGACGCGAAAATTTGATTTATCGAACTTATGCGACGACCGTTCGGACGGTTCGAATAGCGTGCGAGAGAGATATGGCTAATTTTTGACGAAATGCAACCATAAATTCTTTAAGTACCTACATTTTTGTGCAGTTAGTAATGTTAACCTCTTTGTTGAGGGCACAAAGTTTGTGTTTATAGGATCTACAGACTAGATGCCTGACTGAATCTAAATAAATGAACGTCTCGTTTTCTTAAAAACAAAATGGGAAACCCCATTTATGGCAAACCCCTCTTATGTAGAGGAGGCTTATAGTCCAACAGTGGATTGTCAACAGACTGTTTACGTTCTCAAAGATAATTATAATAGGATAGTATCCAGGGTATCAAATTAAAAAATTAATTAGTCCGTCAGTTGAATAATGAAAAAATATTAGACACGTATTTTTTTTATTTTCTCGTATTAAGTTGCAATACTTAGATAAAATGGCGCTAAGTTTATGAATTGGTCGTTACGTCATAACGTGCTACAAAATGTGGCGCGCTGTGACGTCACACGATATTTCAAATTAGTATATCTTCGAAAGTACTTAATTTTGTAAGAAAAGAAAAAATACGTGTCTAAAGTTTTAAATTAATGTACCAGACGGACATTCAAATAAAATTTAGGAAACTATCCTATTGTCATCGGTATTTTACGTATCAGACTCGAATTAAATTTGGGTAGTTTTTTTATTGTATTTCGCATTATTATTCTTTCAGCACATCATCATTTACTGGAAGCCCACCGAATATAATTCTAAAAGACATACCTCGTATCGAAAATACTGAAAAATTGCAAAATTTTACTAAAATAGTAGATTTGTCAAAAAATCCGAATACAACTACACTGCATAATAATGAATTGATAGAAAGAAATGGTACAATTTTTGACGTGTAAGTATATAACAGCAATAACATCAGCCTATAGGTGGCCACTGCTGACCAAAGGCCTCTTCTCACACGGAGAAGGTCTTTTTTTTAAGGGGGAAAATCATCAATGGCTGCTCCCACCTGGGTGAGGCGGGAGGGAGTGTCAGACTCTTACTGACTAAAAACCACCCCGTTCCTTCTCCTGCACGTCGAGCCGGAGCCCCGGTTACCCGTTAGGTTCTCCGCGACTCCGAATCGGCATCGGCCCTGTTGGGCCCCATCTGTGGTGGTCTGATGGCTCTTTGAGGCGCGCGCGGAACGCTCGGCGCCGTACGCTCGGGTCTGTCTCTAATCGGACGGGGAGCCACCCATGCTCGCCGTCCGCAGGCCCGCGCTTACGGTGGCCGGAGATCGTCCCGCGGAGAAGAACGGAGAAGGTCTGAGGCCTTAATTGTTTGGCGGCGAGAGGCGGGTTTGTTTCACGTTTAAAGTAATCGAAACGAGTACGTGTTCGGCGCTCTGATTGGCCGGCTCTAATGAACTAACCAATCGGAGCAGCGAAGGCAGGCAGTCTCGTTTCGATTACTTTTTACTATCGTAAAATAAACCCGTACTAGAGCCTTTGAGCGTTAATAGCCACGCTTGCTGAATGCGGGTTGGCGATTTGTCAAACTTATCATTAGACTAGCTTTTACCCGCGGCGCGGCTTCGCTCGCGTCACAAAAGGATAAAAGTAGCCTATGTGACATATAACAATACACACAGCGCCATCTATACCAATAGTTTCGTTTGCACTCTAGAATATAAATTTTTTCCGCGATGAAAAGTACCCTATTATTTAATCCAGACTTATAACTTTACGTCTGCAAAAATTCAAAGCAATCGGTTTAGTAGTTACGGCGTGAAAGCGGAACAAACAAACTCACTTTCCGATTTATAATATTAGTAAGGATAGTAAGGATTTTATAAGTCCAGGACACGGTGTTTCCTTTCGCCGGAAGTATGTAAGTGGTGTGTAAAAATCTTAGAAAGTACATGTACCTATATAACTCGGAAAAAGTCACATTGGTAATTGATTTAAAAGTACCTATTTATACATGTTACTAACTTTTTGTAAGATGTATGTAGGTATATCACGAAAAACTACTGACTGGAATGAGATGAAATTTGTCACAGATATAGATTTTTAAATCGAGCGCTCTCGCACTCGCGCCTGAGCTGAGCTCTGGCCTTTTTGCGCCGTCTTCACTGTTTTAATTTTATGTGTGTTTTTGTACTTTGTGACGGTGTGCAAATAAAAAATTTTTCTTTCTTTCTTTTTTTTTTTAAAAACGTTGCCCCACACTAGGTATTTCTCCTGTGTCGTGGGTGTCTTTCTTTCTTTCCTTCCTTCTTTCTTTCTTTCTTTCTTTCATTTTAGTCTGGAATAACACATGGGGTAATTAGTATACTGGGACCGCAGACGACGCCGCTGGCAAAAGCTAGTAATATAATACATCACGCTCTTTATCCCCGAAAGTGCGGGCAGAGGTGCACATTACGGTACTACATGCCACTGTACAATGTAACACCCACCTTTCGCTGTTTATGTTATGAGCCCCATGTAATAAGGGGTGAGCCTATTGCTATATACCGGGCACACTGCCAGGCTCCGTGCAACTACTGAGAATTAAAAAAAACCAGTAGTATTTTACCCGAGCCGGGAATCGAACCCGAGACCCCTTGCCCGGCAGTCGCTCTTGCGACTACTCGGTCAACGGGGCAGTACCAATGTACATACATACATGATTATTGACGAGTAAACGATTAGTAAGCTGAAGTGACGGTGGGCCGGTCATATTTGTCGAAGAACCGATAACCGCTGGGGTAAACGTATTCTAGATTCTAGAATAGTCTAGCCCTTTAGCTGAATAAAGTGATGATATCCGCTGTATAGCTGGCAGTGGTTGGATGGGAAGAGCTGAAGACTGAGCTCAGTAGCGTGTTGGTTTTTTTTTATACCACGACGGTGGCAAAAAAGCACACGGCCCACCTGATGGTAAGCGGTTACCGTGGCCTACGTACGCCTGCAACACTTGGGGCATTACATGCGTCTTGCCGACCCTTATGAAACCTATTCACTCCCTTCTTGAAGAACCTCATGTTGTAGCCCACTGGGAAAACCATGACAGGGAGCTCATTCCACAATCGGAGGGTCCGAGGGAGAAAATTCCTCTGAAACCGAACTGTACGGGACCATTTTGGCTCCAATTGGTTGTTATAGATAGTATGCACTTTAAGCATGTGTGTGACCACCCAGGGCATTGCCTGTCATCCCGTGAGACAACGAACAGTACTAATTCATAATCCGATCTAACCAGTCGTTTCCTCATCCAGTGACAATGCCAGTGACGTTCTAAGTAACCAGGAAAACACATTTTTTTTATAACGCGATGGAAATCCTCCTGGACTTCCCACGCCGTGGGGACGACGGGGGGTGGTGCCACCGCGGTATTCCTCCTCTGCCTGTGGCCGTGACCCGGGACGCCCTTGCGGATTCACCGCACCCGGCAGGCCTCGACCTACCACTAAATTGTGGCAGGTCCCACCACGTAGCAGCCCTCAAAAGCTGCGATTTCCTTCCTCGAGTGGCGCATGTGAAAGGCCTATGTCCAGCTAGACTGATGATGAAGATGACGAAGACAAATGATTGTTTTTTTAACAGACGCAGGCAAATTAATAGCCAAGCAGGAATGAAAGATATGCAAAAGAGTATGAACGAAGCGCAACCAAACAATGCTCCAACTGCACGGATAGAAGATATTCGGGAACCCTACTGGGAGGATGGACACTGGGTATTTGAAAGGTGCGTCTTATCTTATCGTGTCCTACTGGGCGATGCTGCAACTTTTAATTCGAAAGATAGAAGTGAATTCGATCGCGGTCCACTATGTCATTGATTTTTTAAAGGGGGGAAAATCATCGAATGACTTCTGGGTGAGGCGGGAGGGAATGTCAGTCTCTTACTGACTAAAAACAACCCCGTTCTACTCCTGCACTTCGAGCCGGAGCCCCGATAACCCTTTGTTCTCCGTGGCTTCGAATCCGCATCAGCCCTATTGGGCCCCATCTGTGGTGGTCTGATGGCTCTTTGAGATGCGCGCGGAACGCGACGCGCCGTACGCCATATCTCTGATTGCGAGGCCAACCTCGACCAACGACAGCCTAGAATGCGATCGAGCTCATTTCGAGAGTACCAATTGACATCTTACAGAATAGCATAGTAGATAATAATAGTTTCTATCCTTACGTAGTGATAGAGGTCAAACGCCAGCCTATCAAATAAACAAAAGGGGTAATGTTAACCGGACGTACTCATGCCCAACGGCCGACCCTGGAATCGAATCTAAAACTCCTTGCTCGGTAGATAACAACGTCTCTTTACTAACAATATTATATTTTCAGAACACCAACGCCACCTCCGGGTCGGGGTGAAACAACTTCGCAAGTATATTGTAAGTTAAAAATCACCAGAGCCGGAATAAGGCAAACTAGTGCAAGACCCAAATGCCCATTTATTCTGCATTTTTTTTATGAGATAAGCCGATAAACGAGCAGACAGTTCACCTGATGGTAAGCCATCGGCGGCGCCCGTGGACACCTGGAACACCAGAGGTGTTACCGGCCTTTTGGATTTGGATTAGGATTAGGAATTTGTGGATTCTTGGAATTTAATGATTGATAAGATTTGTGAATTGGGGGGAGGAAGGTATTGGGCCCCGGTAACCTCACTCAGACGACGACACAACACAAGCGTTGATTCACGTCGATTTCTGCTCGGCCGTGGTATCGGTCCGGTCGAGCCGGCCCATTCGTGCCAAAGCGTGGCCCTCCCACACTTGATGACGATGTTTGAAAACACCTGCAGGGTGAGTTGGAGTGGTAACAAATATCTTCTGCTGTCTCCACATGATTGAGTGGTTTCACATGAATATTTATTTTACAGTTGCAACTACAAACCCACAAGACTGCGATCCATTTTGCTCATACTATTTCAAAAAGTGAGTACTACTTACTAATATTATTTTTAAAGGGGGAAAATTATCGAATGGGTGCTCCCGCCTGGGTGAGGTGCGAGGGAGTGTCAGACTCTTACTAACTAAAAACCACCCCCTTCCTTCTCCTGCGTTTCGAGCCGGAGCCCCGGTAACCCGTAAGGTTCTCCGCGACTCCGAATCGGCATCAACCCTGTTGTGGCCCATCTGTGGTGGCCCGGACGCTGGGGTGCGTACGGTGCTCATTAGATTTAATCCACCCCAGATTATGATGATGATGATGATGAGTTAAAACTAAAATTTTAGTCACGGTGTAGTTTGCTGCCATCGATATACCGTGATACAAAGGAAGAACGAATATAAAACGTTTTCGAACATGTGCGAAATGGAACAATTCAACTGTAGGCAACTAACAAAGCGTAAGTGGCATTTTTACAAATTTTTATTTAACTTGCTGTGTAGGTATGTGTGATGTACATACATATGATAAGTAATAAGACCGCCTTTGTGCCCATTATTATTTTTATTTATATTTGTCATTTCCTTTTCTGTATGTAGGTACTGTATTATTAATGGTGTACAATAAAGTTATATTCTATTCTATTCTATTCTATTCTATTCTATTCTATTCTATTCTATTCTATTCTATTCTATTCTATTCTATTCTATTCTATTCTATTCTATTTTATTCTATTCTATTCTATTCTATATGTGTGTGTAGTACAATCTTGCACCTGAATTTTGAAACAGATATCTTCAATTCATTGAGCTGGAATTTTGTATACACGTTGAGTTTGCATGACCATAAAAGCTTAGCTTTTAAAATGTTATCAAATTATATTTTTTATCACATGTTTGTCCACTATTCCGCCTGGTGTTGATGATGGTGAGCCATGATGCGTCCTATGATGATGCACGCCTACATAAGCAACCTGTTCACTCAGGTCTTGAAGACAACTAGGTTTTCCTCCGAGAAACACTGACTCTGACAAAGAATTCCTCACCTTAGCTGTTCTAATTAAAAAATTTGAAGCCTTCTAATTCCTGAATGGAAATAGGATGTGATCATTATAGGTATTTAGGTACCACCGGTCTAAGAACAATGATATCATGTAAACCTCCCATATTATGTAGTGGAGGTTCGTAGTCCAGCTGTGGAAGGCCACCCACTTGATATTCCCATAAAAAAACCACTTGATATTATTGATAACATAACATAACATCACGCCTTTTATCCCCGAAGGGGTAGGCAGAGGTGCACACAAAGTAACATCCACTTTTCACTATTTATGTTATGAGTCCCATGTAATAGGGGGTGAGCCTATTGCCATATACCGGGCAAATTTCCAGACTCCGTGCTACTACTGAGATTTTTTTTAAAAACCCAGTAATACTGAATTGAACCCGAGACCCCTTGCCCGGCAGTCGCATTTGCGACCACTCGGCCACCGAAGCAGAGAACAATAATATTATTGATATAAAGATAATTATCCATCTTATATATTTTTTTTTATTTTCAGGGCCACGTAAGTAAAATACATTATCCGGTATATCTCAACTTTCATGTATACTAATGAAGTCACTTAGGGAAATTGTAATGGGAGGTTTGGTTGATACAAATAACAAAAAAAAATATCTAGACTGAAAGTCTACTGACAGATATTTAAAAAAGAAAAATGGCACTGCAATTTTGATTTAGATTCTATAAAAGGGTAGACGACTAATTATTATTTTAATGTCCGTCTGATAGATTATTTAAAAACATTAGACACGTATTTTTTATTTTCTCACAGAAACGAATAGTTTCGAAGATATATTGATTTGAAATGTCGCGTGACGTCACTTCTCAGTACATTTTATACTAAGAAATTACGTTTTAACCCCCACTCCTAAACTTTGATTCGTTTTATCTAAGTATTGTTTTATTATACGACAAAATAAAAAAATACGTGTCTAATATTTTTTTATTACCTAACTTACGGACTAATTATATTTTTAATTTTCATACCCTGTCATCATCCCCATTTAATCAAAGCTTAGTGATATTCGATAAAAGTGTTTTTTTTTATAGCATAAGCCGGTAAACTAGCGGATGGGTCACCTGATGGTAAGCAATCGGCGTTGCCCATGGACACCTGGAACACCAAGGCGTTACAAGTGCGTTACCGGCCTATTGGGAGTTGGGAATTTGAGGATTGTGGATTCGGGGATTCGGGAGACTAGGGACTACCGAAGGCCCAATTACCCCCGTAATTGGGCCTCCGGTAACCTCACTCACACGACATAACACAACGCAAGCGTTGTTTCACGTCAGTTTTCTGCTCGGCCGTGGTATCACTCCGGTTTCGTGCCGAAGCATGGCTCTCCCACACTTATCTTGTACTTTTCGTACTCCGGTGTAGTGTTCAAACTAAAAAGCCTAGAATCCAAATAGTACAAAGGCTTTTTAGTTCCCACCGATTAAAAATAATATTTTTTCAGACTGGCATCCCTTGTACAGAGGGGCGTGTGTAACGTTGTATAAAATGCACTCAGGACCACCCCGGTCAATAGTCGACAGAAAGAGACAATTCGACCCATCATAAGAAAAAGTACTATAATAAAATAAATTATATTGATACCAATGACTTGGAACTTGAATAAAGCTGTGTATGTTCTCCTATTTTAATTGATCTAATAGCTATAAACAAGCAATTCGTTTGTATGTATATATCAACGATCTCGGAAACGATTCCAACCATTTCCTTGAAATTTTTTACTCAGGGCATTTCGTGGGTGACAAATTGATCTGGCTAGACTTCTCATTCAGAAAGCTCGGTCATCCAAATTCTAATTCAAAATTCTTTATTACCTATCTCAAGAATTACAATACATACTGTCTAACATGCAGGAAGCCCCAGTAAGTTATTATACAATACTTGTGTTGGGCTTGGCCTGAATCGCTCGATATCTTTATAAAAAAAAAACCACGTGTTATAACTAGGCAAGGACGTTTTCTTTTATTTCTTTTCTGTATTTAAAAAGTGTAGGTACGCTATCTGTGGTCGGTCGCTGCTATTTTTTTGAAAGAAATACAAAGCGTTATTCTTTCAGCTACTCTTTTACCCAAATGCTACTGAACAAATAAATGAAATTTTAAAATTGGGCGCTATTTATCAAAGTACTGAAAACGGCAGGTACAAGTTGTTTAGTATAGTTCATTAATAACTAGAACTAGAAAATAATAGTTTATTATTACGATATTACAATACATCTTGAATATATTTTTAACGATCAGAAGATTTAAAAAAAAACAATATGGGATATAGTTACATTTTATTAGATTATGCGAATACAATTTCAAATTAAGCTTATCAACCGATGTTTATTTTAAATAGGAACAAAATAACAATAACTCAGTATGAAAATAATAGCATTGAGAATTTAGTTAATTAATATGAAAAATATAAGTCTCACAGAACTTGACCGATTTTCCCGCTCCTAAATGAAAGCTGACAAAATGACCGAGTGCGGGTTGTCCCGCGCTTCCCCATCATCCCCATCCCTAACAATATAATGTCAATAAACTGTCAAATCAATTTCAGTTTTTCAACAACATCAATATTCATGATTTCAATATTAATTTGCTACCCATCCATTGGACATGATTTCAATTGAACTCTGTCAAATCAAATCTATAATCTATATTTATATCACATGGCAACACTCTAGCGATTTCTGTCAAACGAATATCGTAAAAAATGTCTGAATTTGGTTGCGCTTTATATGGCTTACCGAAAATAATTTTTATTATGTGAATTATAGAAAATGAAAAGTGTGTGTTATTAAAAAAATATGGCTTTTGAATATGTTGTGGTGAAACAAGAAATTGAGGACGTTATTGAAGACGAAAAGGTTGATTCTTCAGAACCTTTACAGTCCAGGGAACTGCCCCAGTCCGTGAATATTAAATTGGAAATAGAAGTACCACCCCTTGATATCAGGTAAATTATGTATAAATTTAATTTTATACAAATAACATTTATCTGCCATCTACAATAATAATTTTGTTCTGACCAAAATATTGCTTTTGCCGGCAATTTTTTTTTAATATTTAGCCGCGCTACTACTTTATTTTCTATATTTTTAGCGATAAATAAAAAGAAAATATAATTTGACATTGACAATAATAAAGAAATCGCCCCTATGATGACCCACTGACCTGACCAATACTGCCGTTATAATTTTTTTATTGAATTTAATAAAGTCTACACGAATTTGTTGATACACAAAAAAATCTTTAATTTTTTTGAATCAAAAAGAACTAATGGTATGTCCTACAGTGTTGTGTGAACTTGATGGAAAAGTGTAACCTATGAAGTTCCTTGCTCGTTCTTCTACATGGGAATGTTTACTTCATTTTAGGACTGACAGATTACAACTTATTTTTTTAAATTATGGGGACTTGAAACTGAACTGCATTTCAAGAATATCAATTAAATTACTCATTCTTTTTAATAAGTATTTTCTGATATCTTTAAATGTGTTTATTCATTGGTAATTATATATTAATTTACTAGCTATTGCTGACTTTGAGCGCACAGAATATATATTTTAGGAAACACCTATTTTGTTTAAATTTTTCAAAATGAATGTAGCCTCTTTTAGCCAATAATTAACTCCTGTCAAAATCGGTCCAGCCATTTTAGACTAGAAAAGTAACTAGTCCAAACAAACAAACAGACAGAAAAACAAAAATTGTAAAAATAATATTTTTGTATGGGAGTTGTATGTATGTATATTCATATTATGATGCATGTAGTAAAAAGCAGTTATTTTAATATACAAACAACACTTTAATTATCTGTATAGATTCAAGCTTTATTCAGAAACTATGAAGCTAATTAGTTTATAATTAAGTGACTCTTTCCTATGGGTATCAGAGAAAAGAGCCCACTAAGATATTAAACATTTGACAATGTCTGGGCAGTAGCATTTTCATATCGAGGGGTAACGGACTTTTTGGTTTAAGCGACTATATATATAACTCAATATGGACCAAAATGTCGCTTAGACCAAATAGTCCGTTACCCCTCGATATAATCCTCAATGTTTTACTAAAAACCGTGATTTCAAATCGGCCTGCCAAACTTGTAGGTAGATTATGAATCCCCTCTTTTGTAGAAGAGGCCTATAGTCCAGTTGTGGACTCTCTCAGGATCATGCTAATAATACAGTAGCTGTTGCCCACAACTTCGTTCGTGTGGAATTGTGATTCACAGCTCCTCCCCCATAGATGATAGCGTGATAATATATAACCTATATCTTGAGCCGACCTGTTATTCATGCAAAATTTAAAATAAATCCATGCAATACTTTTGGAGATCATCCCGGATATACATGATGAAACTATATTTTTGGCTTCGGTATCAATTGGAGATCACGCCTCAAGTATATTCTTTTTAAAAAATATTCAATTTATAGTTTTGACTATTCTATTATTTTAATAAATTATGTATAATTTAATAGATTGTGAAAGTTTGTGAATTTCTGTGTATGATTATTACTCGATCCATCCAAAACAACTGAAGGGATCGTATGAAGTTTAAACAGGGGTAGTTTATAATCTGGAATAATGCATAGGCACCTTTTTAAGCCACGGGAATCGGATATGAAATAAGCATAGAGTACCTAATACCCGAAAGAAAGAAAAAACATTTATTCAGCCCCAGACACATAATAAAATAAAAAAAAACTAGTTTCTGCCCGCGACTTTGTAAGCGCAATGCCGTTGTCTCCCATTCCCGTAGAATTTACAGAATTTTTTCTGTCATAAGAACCTTCCCCCGACATAACATACACAACAAAAAAAATCAGACAAATTAGTTTCAAGCCGTTCTCAAGTTATGGCGTGACAACATTTCATTTTTATATATATAGAAACTTTAAATGATCTATCACTAAAAGTCATATAATAAAAACCAAACAAACAAATTACTTAAAAAATTATACTTTATTATCATTATTACGTAATAAAAATATGTATTCACTAAAATTATGGCAAATTAACTATAAATTATAAAATAAATTATACGTTTTGAGATGGCATCGTTGAGTTTATCGTGTGCCCTTTTTTAAAAAAGGTCCAACGATAAAATGTTATATAACTTAATTCCTTCGTGCTCTTATCTGACAGCACATGAACAGCCCGAAGATGACACAGATACACTGAAAAAGAAAAAATATAATTAATAATTTGTTTTGGTATGTATTTGATTGTGGTCATGGCAGAGTAGAATATATTTTTCACCACCCATACTCTTCATAAGTCATTGTAAGGGCTGACTAAAGACTATACTTTACTGGGACACCGTGGCAACGCAACCAGTCGCGTCACCATGGCGGTCGGGTTGGCGGCTAATTGATAGCGCTACCATAATTAATTAATGGTGGCGCGACCAGCGTGGATGAGCGACCCCTATCATTCTGTGCTGGCGTCGGACCTGGTCACGCCGCCAGATTAGTTGCGTAATCAATCGGATACCAGATGTCTGTCGGTCCTTCAATCAGTTCGGTTCAGTTTATCTCCGTAGCAAATTTCATCGCGAACGGTCCAGCGGTTTATGCGTGAAAGCGTGACAGATAAACTGTTATTTTTACAGTTATGTTAAATACTGGCGAGGTACGGACGGTTATTTTACGTTTTTAATCAGTTAACGGAATGGTTTTCTCCAAATATTGTATTAAAATATAAACTGTTTTTTAAATTCTTTAAATCTTTAGACTACGAGGACCCTAAGCCAACTCGCAGAGGACTGTTAAACAATTATTTCTATACATAATACTAAACAAAATCTCCTACCGCTTTCCTGCTGTCTGTCCCCAATGTACGCTCAGATCTTTAAAACTATGCAACGGAAGCTGATGCGGTTTCTTTAATAGATAGAGTGATTCAAGAGGAAGGTTTAATTTATAATTAACTCGAGCAAATTCGAACCAAAAACTAGTCAAAGTCAATATAGTCTATTGTAAAATAATTCTTATAATAGTCTTGTCCGAATAGGTAGCTTATGGGACGACGTGCGCCATCGTAGACCGCATCATCGCTTACCACCAGGCGAGATAGTGGTCAAACGGCGGCCCAATATAAATAAAAGTTTAGAATTCCCTTAGACACGGCAGCACGCAAGAACTAAACTAAATTTGCTAATTATCTAATTAGTTTTAGCATGTTTTCATTGCCAAGGGAATAACTTGTTAATTAAACACAAAATACGATAATCTCTACATCTTTTAGTCACGCAAGATATCCAAAATGGCTGCCTCAACTTGGTATTTTTTCTATAGTAGTCTTTACTTAGTGGATAACATTTTTATATACATACATACTAGCGGACCCGACAGACGTTGTCCTGCATATCAACTTGAATGTATAAACAAAAATTCATTCAAATTAGTTCAGCTGTTTAGGATAAATAACCTAAACATCGACTGCAGCGCCATCTGCCGGGCAGATTTGTGAATCTAAACCATTCCCAGATCCCCTTGAACACACACATAAAATTCACCAAAATCGGTCCAGTCGTTTTAGAGAAATTCAGTGACATACACACTTACAGAAGAATTATATAATAATATATAAAGATAAAGACTAGCGGTCCCGACAGACGTTGTCCTGCATATTCACTTTAATGTATAAACAAAAATTTATTCAAATTAGTTCAGCCATTTAGGATAACTAACCTACTGCAGGGCCATCTGCCGGGCTGATTTGTGAATCTAAACCATCCAGGGTGCCACTCAAAGGCGTAAGGAAAAATTCATTTAAATCGGTCAAACCGTTTACCTCCTAAACGGCTTTAATGACATACCTACACACGTACTGCAGATAGATAGATACAGCGTATACATATATAAAGATAGGTCAAACAGACGATCTCAGTTTTTATGAAGTCGGTTTAAAATATAGTGATCTCACCTCAACAATGATAACAACAACAAGCACTCCTCCAATAGCTTCTCCGAAGGTGTCGAAGTAATCGCTCAGTTTGTCAGTGCAGCCGCCATACGCGTTTGCGCTGTCGCACGGGGGCGGATTTTGTGCATTCGGATTGGGACAACATGAGACTGGTATTTGGCGACCAGCTGCTATATACGAAGATGTTCCGTTTGTACCGCAGCATTGGAACTGGAATGAAACGTTAAATTGTTAATAAATTCAGTTTAACTCGTTGAGTACCGTCATTATAGACACAATTAAAGAACAATAGGTTGCGGTCACCGGTGACCGCTCGGTGTTTGACAGTTTAAACTGTCACCGGTGACACCGGTGACAGCAACCGATTTTTTTAAATAAACGTTGCCCCACACTAGTATTTTCTCCTGTGTCGTGGGTGCGTTTACAAACATACAAGTTCACATACACAATGACACCCAGACCCGAAACAACAATTTGTGGATTACACAAAGTGTTGTCCCGTGCGGGAATCGAACCCGCGACACGTTGCACGGCAGCCGGTTGCCCAGCCACCGCACCAACTGTGCAGTGTTCTTTAATTGTGTCTATACTGACGGTACTCGAAAGGGTTAACCATGAAAACACCGGAACACTGAAGTCCAGCGCGTCACAGAGACATGAATAACTGTCTTAGATCCCGCAATGAATATGATAATGATATTATAAAAGGTGAAAAAAAAACTGACTGCCTCGTTGGCCGAGTGGTCGCAAGTGCGACTACCGGGTAAGGGGTCTCGGGTTCGATTCTCGGGTCGGGCAAAGTATTACTGGGTTTTTAATCTCAGTAGTAGCACGGAGTCTGGAAATGTGCCCGGTATATGGCAATAGGCTCACCCCTATTATATGGGACTCATAACATAAATAGTGAAAAGTGAGTGTTACTTCTGTGTGCACCTCTGCCTACCCCTTCGGGGATAAAAGACGTGATGTTATGTTATGAGAAGAACCACCTCCTTCGGTGAATTAATGTAGGAGACAGAATGACTTAGGCTTGATGGCACAAAAAAGCACACCTGGAAGAAGCCCAGTCGCCAAGCAACAGAGAATTTTGATTAAAAACTAAGTAGGTCCTCTGGTGTTATTGTGGTCCATAGCAGCACTGATTGCTTACCATCAGGTGATCCGTCTGCTCATAAAAAAGAAATACTAACCAGCATCTCCATCCCGTTGAAAACTGGTTCGAGATCAGTATTTCTGAAGGCGGTATCTAGCCATCTTGATATAGTTTCCATGGTATGTCCCAGGAATGAGAATATGACAACGGTGATGTAGATCTTAAGAGCTGCCAGGATCGCCATGCAGGCTGCGTACTGGAAACAAAAGATATTTGGTTATAGAGACGGCATATCACATGTATAAACCAATAGGGATGATGACAGGGTATGAAAATTAAAAATCCAATTAGTCCGTAAGTAATGAAAAAATATTAGACACGTATTTTTTTATTTTGTCGTATAATAAAACAATACTTAGATAAAACGAATCAAAGTTTAGGAGTGGGGGCTAAAACGTTACTTCTACGTATAAAATGTACATAGAAGTGACGTCACACGACATTTCAAATCAATATATCGTCGAAAGTATTCGTTTCTGTAAGAAAATAAAAAATACATGTCTAATGATTTAAAATAATCTACCAGACGGACATTAAAATAAAAATTAGGCATCTACCCTAACTAATTATTATTTTGAAACTTCTGTTTTCTGTAAACGATCTAAATAGCATGCTAAAAGGCATTCTATTGAGCGTATTTAAATATGTTCAAAGATCGGACGCCTGTCGATCCGCAAACATGCCTGAAATGAACTAATTTTGAGCAATATTCCGACACACATGCTGCTAATAGACAAGTGATCAATTGAAGCATGCTTCCGTGCTTTGAATCTAGCGTGTGTAACAGTACCTTAAACTGTCAAACACCGCGAGGACGCCGGTGACCGCAACCTATTATTCTTTAATTGTGTCTATAATGACGGTACTCAAAGGGTTAAGCTACAAAATAGCACATTGACACGTCAATACTTTAAAATTAAACTACGTATGGTATTTTCTGTCTGACTACTTTGAGAAGAAACACAGATTTTAACAGTCTCTTTAAAATCTAGACAAATAAAATGGGGACCGTGTAAGTTTATTTTATACCACTTTTTTTTTAAGGGGACAAAATCTTCGAATGACTGCTCTTGCCTGGGTGAGGCGGGAGGGAGTGTCAGACTCTTACTGACCAAAAACCACCCCGTTCCTACTCCTGCACGTCGAGCCGGAGCCCCGGTAACCCGTTAGGTTCTCCGCGACTTTTTATACCACTATAGGTTACCGTGGCCTATGAACGCTTGCAACAATTAGGCATTACATGCATCTTGCCGACCCTTAAAAAACTTATTTTCTTTCGAAGAACCCTCATTGTAGCCCTTTGGGAAATCTTCGGCTCGGTTCATTCCACAATCGGAGGGTCCGTGGGTCCCCACACACGTTTCAGTAGATACTTTTTTATTCTCATGATATTTGGTTGCCATTTTATTAAAAAAAAGTATGTCAAAAACGTCTTCTCAGAGCCCCATTTAAATATCAAATTGTGTAATGTACTAGTCTGTCCCAAAATTAACGAAATTTAACAGTTTAACTTGTCGAGTACCGTCATTATAGACACAATTAAAGAACAATAGGTTGCGATCACCGGTGTCCTCGCGGTTTTTGACTGTTTAAATAAGTATAAACTAACAGTTCTGTTGTCATAGATCTTAAGCACAAAATTTTACCAGTTCTGTTCTTAACCGTCTCTAATTTGAGCTATATGCATGTCGAATCTTATCACAATCGGTCTAGCGGTTCTGCGTGGGAGCGTACCAAACTAACAGTCAGATTGCCTTTATAAAGCGCATGGGTCTATGAAAATAAAGAAAAATTTGCTTGTTCGTCCCATTTCAGTTTTAAAGTTGTTATTGGTTTTTTAAATCCGGTTTTTCAGATCCGTTTACACTGATATGTCGTCATGATTGCAATCTTAATGCTGACATAACTAGTACAAGTTTCGATTAGTTAAAAGATAAGTAAGTAGGTGTTTCCGGTACCTTTCTTCTATCAGGACTTCAAATGGCTCTACTAAATGAATGACTTCATGTTTTGCCGATTAGAAAATACTTAATTAATTAAGATCTAATTCGATTACGATTAATCTCCAACTAGTCTTTGAAGGTTAGGACTTAACTTGCCACTAGCGCCACCTACGGAACGCAAAAACGACGTCTGACATTGAAACGAAGTGCCGAAAAAGGTCCGACATACAAATTAATTTTATATCAAACGCCGGAAAATGTATTTAGGTGTTAAAACACATAGCATGCCTAATTCTTATCAGTTGATAAGTTAAAATGTTTATTTACTTAGTGCTTTCGGGTTAGTCTTATCGAATAGATAATATTAATCTCCATATATCGACCAATACAGCGGTTTTTGTATTTGATGATTCATCCTTGTACTCATCGGTACAGGGTAAACAGAGTCTAAATTAAAACTCAGTACTTGTACCTACGTGTGTCGTCTGCACTGACAACTTAACTACATCCTTGTTGACTGGACATCTACACTACATGAGCTGCTGTTTACATGTGAACATTAGCTCATGACGATACCTAAGTACGTGTGTCGCCTGGACAGTCAACCTCGCTACATCCTTGTTGACTGGACATCTACACTACATGAGCTGCTGTTTACATGTGAACGTTAGCTCATGACGATACCTAAGTACGTGTGTCGCCTGGACAGTCAACCTCGCTACATCCTTGTTGACTGGACATCTACACTACATGAGCTGCTGTTTACATGTGACAGTCAACCTCGCTACATTCTTCTCAAATAGACAATCTCTGCTCTATATGAGTCACTGTTTACATGTGAATAGCTCTTGACAATACTTGAGTACATATGTCACTTGGAAAATCTACTCTACATCCTTGTTGACTGGACATGTGTTTCACTTTAATGAGCCGTCTTGACCGGGGAAGTACCACCCTCTTACAATTTTATATGGTATGGTAAGTGAGAGTTCCGGATGCACAACCCAATATTCGATCGCGCTACAATTTTGAGGAGCTCTTATCTTTGGAAACAATCCTCATATTGTACGCAACGCATTTTTGATATATCTGGTGTTATAATGCGTAACGATGGTCTTCACATACAATAAAGTGGATAGAAGTGAAATTGTTTTATAGACTATTGTCGGAATACTCAACCGCTACTCAATTTTAAGTCGCGCTTAAGTATAGTTCTGGCTCCACAAATTCTTTGTAACATGACAGAGATGGCACGATATTTGAGCACGACTTAAAATTGAGTAACGTTTCAGTATTCCAGCATTTGTTTAATAAAAGCCTCTTTATCCCCCTTTCGTTTAAAGTCAATTAATTAATATACGAAAATAACCGCATCGAAATCGGTTCATCTAATCGCGAGGTAATTGTGCACAAAAATACATACATACAAGTCAAACTGAGACTGACCAATGAGTTGTTTCGGTGTTTCTTCTAGTAGTAATGTAAAACAATTTAATATTTACCTAGATAAAGGTAAATTTTAAATTTTAAGTTGTAAATGTCAACGTGTTAAAATGCTAGCTTTTCTAACCCCTTTCCAAAATATTGTTTTAAAAAACCTAAATAAAGATACTTACGAAACCCAGCATGCATTTTGATTCCCTGATGGCGCCGCAGCAGGCACAGAATGCTATGACAAAGACGATGCATCCTAGCACGATAACGGAGATGGTCAGCACCCTGATGTCGATGATCTGGTAGAAGTCACTCAAATTGACGTGAACTGCTGTACCCAAGCCGATGATTGCTAGACCGGCGAGCTGGAAGAAGAAATAGTATTATGTATAGAGAACGTGTATGTAGAACTAAGGTTGACGGGGGACTTTTTGGAGAAATAGACTAGGGAGTGTAGTATTTTTACCCCCCTCGGTGACCACTCTCAGCACCTGAAGGAGGTATTGGGTTCTCTTGCTTTCCCCCGCCAACAAAAAAAGGTAAGGGAAGGGTATGGTGTAAGAAACAGATGAGTAAGTTGACTTCTTCTAATCATCTGTTCTTGGACAAATAGGAGCAAAACAGGTCCTGATAAAAATAAGTCTATCTTTTTTTAAAGACATTGATGGTTGATTAAAAAATAGATATGCTAAGATCAAGCTGTGTGTGGTTTTATCTTATGAAGAAAGTCGCAATGTTGCTATAGTTTCTCTTTCAGTACTCTTCATTAAATATTGACTTGACGTTGGAATTTCAAATACTCTTAAAGGAATATATGTTGCCGGTAAAAACGATGATGATAATGATGATGTAACTATGCACCTAGGTACCTACCAATAACATAAAATCACAGAAACATCTTCCTTTACATCCATGGCCCACACAGATTGCACCACCTCCATACATTTTAAATAAACTTAAAAAACTAAGCTGTCAATGTGTACATGTCCGAACGACACGATCATCAGCAATCAACTGACTTACGTCCAGTTACAATAACCTATCTATCTGTAGATTTGCGTACTAGAGATAGAATTGTGACATAAGCTCCATACAAAATGTGTCAAAATTCTATCTTAGTAACCAAATCTACAGATTATTGAAATTGTCTGTTAGTCGATTAACGGACCAAAGGAAGGTAGTTTTATAAACCAGAACTTGACTGTCAAGTACTTTTAATTTCAAATGTATTCCAATACGGAGACTTTGAATAACTTTGGGATAGATATAAATCTGTTGAAGAAGACAAAATCTACAAGTATGGTAGAAAATAAAGAATAAAACAAACGGGGTAAGCTTAATATGTCGTGGTGGCCCGGAGGTTAAGACGCCCGCTTCTCATGCATAAGGGTGCGGGTTCGAAACCTACCAACGGCAAGTACCAATGTGACTTTTTCCGAATTATATGTACTTTCTAAGATTATTTAGACACCACTGACAAACGATGAAGGAAAACTTGAGGAAACCTGGGCTTATAATTTCCAACAAGTTTGAAATCGCCAACCCGCAATGAGCAAGCGTGGTGCTTAATGCTCAAACCTTCTCCGTGTGAGAAGAGGCTTTGCTCAGCAGTGGGCATTTAATGGCTGTTGATGATGATGAAGCTTAATATAGCAGTTTAAAAAGACGAAGGCCTAAACTTAGTAGTGGATGAACTTGGGCTGAGGTGATGATGATGATGATGATGATAAAGTTAAGGCTAATATAAACAAAGAATAGACTCACGGCAAAAACAATGTTGACAATAATCAACACATATTTAACGATAAATTCCGCTAGGCAGCACATCCTGACTTCGTTCACTTTTCTCCGTATAAACGTTTGGGTCTGCTCGCTTTGATCCATTTACTAACATTTTATTTGACATCGTACCACTATAAGTGGAAAGATTAGATATATTGATAAAATACATGATATCGTTTGATAAATGTTATCGTACCGTCAAAAGTAATGTTGCTGATATATGTTTTACTGCTGACTTCGTTCATGTGGAATTCTCAGGGCCTTTTCCTGGGTCCAATGTCATTTCTTAAGATTTGTGCTATCTGTATCAAATGTCAAAATTGGTCCTGTAGCGGGGTCAAAGCGTAAAAGACAGATTATTTTTAGTATTTTTCTAATTTCATAAATGATACGTACCTGAACTTTCCTCAAGTATCACAATATTCATTAGTAGAAACGAGGCAAGAATACGTCAAGTAGTTTTTTAGTTTATCGTGTTCATACAGACAGACGCTAAAGAAGAGTCATAATAATGTAAGGATCTTCTAGCTTCAGGACCATTGAGGGCATATGAACTTGAACTGTTTATGCGAAGGGTATTGGATAGACCTAGGTTTCATCATCATCAGATTCCATCGTATTATGAAAAGGAAGTTTTAGTTTGTTTATGACGAATAAGCGGTCATCTAACTGGAGACTGGACTACCTCGTTGGCCGAGTGGTCGCAAGTGCAACTACCGGGCAAGAGGTCTCGGGTTCGATTCCCGGGTAGGGCAAAGTATTACTGGGATTAAAAAAAAAAATATCAGTAGTAGCACGGAGTCTGGAATTGTGCCCGGTATATGGCAATAGGCTCACCCCCTATTACATGGGACTCATAACATAAATAGTGAAAAGTGGGCGTTACTTCTGTGTGCACCCCTGCCTAGCCCTTCGGGGATAAAAGGCGTGATTTTATGTTATGCTAACTGGAGAAAGGTCAGACTCGGATACGTGACGTACACAGCCAAAATACTCCGCTGTATTTTTACATTTGAAACTATTTGTATAAGGTTTTTACTATTGGCATACGGTGAAGGAAAACATTGTGAAGAAAACTAAACTTTTACCTTCTAAATAATTATAAGTTTGAAATCGCCAACCCCATTGAGCTAGCGTGGTGATTAATGATCATACCTCTTCCGTGTAAGAGGAGGCCTTTGGTCAGCAGTGGCCACTTATAGGCTCTTGATGATGATGTTTAAGAAGATAGTATGATATAAATGCTTTTATCTTTTAGTACTGGAATTGTCTCCTCGGAGTTTAAAATATTTGGCTCTTATCCCTCGTTACTTGTTGTCGCCACAATATGTCTTCTTCCATCCCCCCCTATCAGACGTCATCACATCATGAACTCTTGATAAAATATTTTCTGATACAAGTATTTTATTAAAAGTCAAAGTAAATTTTATTTTAATTAAACCCTAATTTGTTACTTTTGAAACGTCAACAGATACAAAATTAATCATAGTCTTTCGGGTTAGCCTGGGTGAGGCGGGGGGGAGTGTCAGACTCTTACTGACTAAAAACCACCCCGTTCATTCTCCTGCACGTCGAACCGGAGCCCCGGTAGCCCGTTTGGTTCTCCGCGACTCCGAATCGGCATCGGCCCTGTTGGGCCCCATCTGTGGTAGTCTGATGGATCTTTGAGGCGCGCGCAAAACGCTGCGCGCCGTACGCTCGGGTCTGTTTCTGGTCGGACGGGGAGCCACCCATGCTCGCCGTCCGCAGGCCAGCGCTTACGGTGGCTGGAGATCGTCCCGCGATCCCCGACGCCCGGTGTGTCCTTTGCGATGGCTGGGTTGTGAGGACGCGTCCACGTTACGCATCCCGTCACCTCCTCAGCTAGCATAACTGCTTCGCAAAAGAAGGAGACGGCATCCCAGTCCCCCTCGCTCCGCATCATGGTCCGTCAGTGAAGCTAGGTGCTTATTCCAAAATGTAGATTCCAGTGAAGAACGTTGCTCAGTTTTTTTTGCTCCCAGATGTAGTTGGCATACAAACGTTATAAAATTATCAAGTTCCATGAGATTGATTTGGTCTACCCCCTGAAGTGGAAGCGTATTTATACAATATGAATTAACAAGTTATTTTAGTCAGTTATCATTTTGGAAAACCCACAATCAGATCAATAAAGCACACAATAAAATATGAGTCATATACACGAGCAAAGCTGAGTCACCCGATATCAGTAACATTATAATTATTATAATAGTAATGTCAACTGATAATTTAAAAAATATGAGTTCCGTACATCATGCTACTTAAACTTCTTGACTGGACATCTACACTATATGAGCTGCTTATGCTGCTGCTCATGACGATACCTAAGTACGTGTATCGCCTGGACAGTCAACCTCGCTACATCCTTGTTGACTGGACATCTACACTACATGAGCTGCTGTTTACATGTGAACATTAGCTCATGACGATACCTAAGTACGTGTGTCGCCTGGACAGTCAACCTCGCTACATCCTGTTGACTGGACATCTACACTACATGAGCTGCTGTTTACATGTGAACATTAGCTCATGACGATACCTAAGTACGTGTGTCGCCTGACAGTCAACCTCGCTACATCCTTGTTGACTGGACATCTACACTATATGAGCTGCTGTTTACATGTGAACATTAGCTCATGACGATACCTAAGTACGTGTGTCGCCTGGACAGTCAACCTCGCTACATCCTTGTTGACTGGACATCTACACTACATGAGCTGCTGTTTACATGTGAACATTAGCTCATGACGATACCTAAGTACGTGTGTCGCCTGGACAGTCAACCTCGCTACATCCTTGTTGACTGGACATCTACACTACATGAGCTGCTGTTTACATGTGAACATTAGCTCATGACGATACCTAAGTACGTGTGTCGCCTGGACAGTCAACCTCGCTACATCCTTGTTGACTGGACATCTACACTACATGAGCTGCTGTTTACATGTGAACATTAGCTCATGACGATACCTAAGTACGTGTGTCGCCTGGACAGTCAACCTCGCTACATCCTTGTTGACTGGACATCTACACTACATGAGCTGCTGATTACATGTGAACATTAGCTCATGACAAAGTGTAAATTCGGTTATACAATTTCTTACCTAACTAAAATATCATTGTTTGCTAAACACGGATTATTGATAACAATGATAAATCTATTATATTACATATTTTCCTTATTCATTTAGGTATATTTGGAACAAAATTGTATTATATTATCTAACTTAAGCTGAATTCGATAACAAATAGCACACGTTGCGTGAACAATAGGTACCTGAATATAATGTATAATAATAAAGATTGTGGATAGCTGTTTTCCGTGCCTCTGTCCTCGTGGTCAGAGGCGAAAACATCGCTCTCCAACTTTCTAACTATCCCTAGACAAAAATCGTAGGTACCATAAAATCGCTGCGTTTTTGACGTGATAGAAAGATTAACACACACGTTCCTATTTACAATATTAGTATGAATATGGATGGATAGATTCGTCGTGATGGCGCGGAGGTTTATGACGCCCGCTTCTCATGCATGAGGATGCGGGCTCGCAACCTACCAACGGCAAGTACCAATGTGACTTTTTCCAAGTTATATGTACCTTCTAAGATTATTCAGACACCACTGACAAACGGTGAAGGAAAACATCGGGAGGAAACCTGGGCTTATTATTTCTAATTATAAGTTTGTAATCGCTAACCCGCATTGAGCAAGCGTGGTGATTAATGCTCAAACCTTCTCCGTGTGAGAAGAGGCTTTGCTCAGCAGTGGGCATTTAAAGGCTGTTGATGATGATGATGATGGATAGATAGAAGCTGTATAGATTGTGTGAACAATGATATATAGGTAAGAGAAAGGAGTGTGTGATGTGATGACGTCTGATAGGGGAGAATGGAAGAAGACATATTGTACACAGAAGTAACTTGGAAAATAAGATCGAATGTCCTGATCCCCTAAGAATATCGGGATAAATGGTAACCTATGAAACTCCTTGGAAAGTAATCCTTACGATGGTAAAAGAATTTTCCAAATCGGTTCAGTAGTTTCGGAGTATATCCAATGTAAATATACACAACACAACATAATCTTTCGTCTTTATAACTATCTATCTATAGATTAGGTACCTATGCATACACGATGAATGACTCAGGCAGCGCAATGGAAACTTTAATTCCATTCAACATGTTCCAGGAAATTGTTAGATTATGTTATCGATATAAAATTACCGATGAATGGTAATTCGATTATTACGTATCTGTTTTTATCATCGTTAACGACCAGTGACGGTTCACTGTTGGATTATGAGCCTCTGCATAAGAGGGGTATGCTAGTCTTCACAGGCCGTAAAAAATAGACAGAGACCGGGCAACAGCGCTCTCTGATAAACCTGAACCTTTTAACCTACCTATGCCTGCTAAATGATTTTAATTTTGTGTTGTTTGAATTAAACCACATATGGATTGAAGAGACGTAACTCGGCAGTTCTTCTCAGTTAGGAAATGTCTGCCTCATCGTTCGCTTGATAAAATTGACGTGTAAAAGTGCTGCCTTGTAGCCGATTATGGAATGAACTCCCTGCCATGGTTTTCCCAGTGGGCTACAACATGAGGTTCTTCAAGAGGGGAGTGAATAGGTTTCTTAATTAAGGGTCGGCAAGACGCATGTAATAGGCCACGGTAACCGCTTACCATCAGGTGGGCCGTGTGCTTTTTTGCCACCGTCGTGGTATAAAAAAAAGCCTATTTGCAGAAATAAATTCACTTGTCTGCTTCACTTACGCGTTTGAAACATCAAATACAGAGTTGTCCGTCAATAAAGCTAGATGCTACTTCCGAAATGTAGATTCGTATGGAGAAGAACGAGGAATCGTTACTTTTTTTTGTGCCCTTAAAGTATTTTGATCGATATATTAATTCTGACAGAAATCAATGCCACAACAGGCTGTTATTTTAAACTGTGATATTGCATAACATCACGCCTTTTGTACCCGAAGGGGTAGGCAGAGGTGGACATTATGCCACTGTACAATGTAACGCTCACTTTTCACTATTTAAGTTATGAGTCCCATGTATTAGGGGGTGAGCGTATTGCCAAATACTGGGCACAATACCAGACTCCGTGCTACTACTGTTATACTTATGTAATGCGATATTACTTGTAATAATAACTATATTGTCGGTCTATCTATTGCTTAATGTGACGAGGAATACGGTTTAGACTTAATCTTAGGTAGTACCCTATACCCTATAGTAAACCTATACAGATAAATAAAATTGGATTGTCTGTTTGTAATATTAAAATAATCACTTTTTACTACACGCATATGAATATACATACGATACACACACCAAAATAATATTTTTGGCCATTTTTGTCTGTCTGTTTGTACTGGCTAATCTCTGGAATGGCTAGACCGATTTTGCAAGAATTTTATTGGCAGGTAGCTGATGTACTAAGGAGTAACAGGCTACGTTTATTTTGGAAAATTGCAACAATAATAGTTTTAAAATATTATGCTCAAACATTCTCCGTGTGAGAAGAGGCCTTTGGTCAGTAGTGGCCACTTAAACAGCCATCGTGAAGGACACACCGGGCGTCGGGGATCGCGGGACGATCTCCGGCCACCGTAAGCGCGGGCCGGAGGACGGCGAGCATGGGTGGCTCCCCGTCCGACCAGAAACAGACCCGAGCGTACGGCGCCGAGTGTTCCGCGCGCGCCTCAAAGAACCATCAGACCACCACAGATGGGGCCTAACAGGGCCGATGCCGATTCGGAGTCGCGGAGAACCTAACGGGTTACCGGGGCTCCGTCTCGACGTGCAAGAGAAGGAACGGGGTGGTTTTTAGTCAGTAAGAGTGACACTCACCCCCGCCTCACCTAGGCGGGAGCAGTAAGTCGATGATTTTTCCTGTTTAAAAAAAAAAGAAGTGGCCACTTAAAGGCTGTTGTTGATAATGACTTTTTATTCGACAGGAACGCGCCGCTGGGAAAAGATACTGATGTTGATCGTAAATCTTTGTTGCAGCATAAAAACAGAACTTCAAGATGACGAAGAAACGCCCGATGGTCCTCCTACACAGGAGCCTCCCAGCTCCTACCCTCCTGAAATACCTTTACTACAGCAGCCTGTACCAGAACCGAACGTGTTATATGTAAAGTCTGAGCCGAATTGTGTAAGTTTCTATTTTTTTTATTGAAACTCTGGTGACCTGACTGGTGCAAAATGCATGTATCATACATATAAACCTTCCTAAAGAATCACTCCATCTATTTAACCAAACCGCATCAAAATCCGTTGCGTAGTTTTAAAGATCTAAGCATACATAGGGACAGACAGACGGCGGATAGCGACTTTGTTTTATACTATGTAGGCCCCACACATGGATGGGTCCTGTGTCATGTGTGCATATACAAACAAACAAGTTCACATACACATGACACCCAGACCCGGAACAACAATTTGTGGATCAAACCGGCTGCACGCAGTAAATCCTAGTGCGAGACATATTTAAAGACCCACTGTCGCGGAGAACCTAACGGGTAACCGGGGCTCCGGCTCGAAGTGCAGGAGAAGGAACGGGGTGGTTTTTAGTCAGTAAGAGTCTGACACTTCCTTCCGCCTCACCCAGGCGGGAGAGTCATTCGATGATTTTCCCCCCTTAAAAAAAGAGCCGTATTTTTCTAAACTTCCTCAATTTTGATTACAGGAAGATGCCACCTCCCAGGAATCGAATCAGCAGATGGCAGAAGAGGATCATTTGTCAGACATTCCCGAACCTGAGGATCCTGCGTACGAGGGAACATCAGATCTGTCCGACTATCCCAGTTCCGATGACCTCGCTGAACTCAAAGCTACTACATCGCGGGTAGAATACAAAAGTAAGTAGTTCTGATCTCATCATCATCAACAGCCTATAAATGCCCACTGCTGACCAAAGGCCTATTCTCGCACGGAGAAGGTTTAATCATTAATGCTAAGCTTGCTCAATGTAATAAAAACATCGTGTGGAAACCTGGGCTTATAATTTCTGATTATTTATAAGTTTTTTTTATTATAGTAAAGCGAAACGAGCAGACGGATAACCTGATGGTAAGCAATCGACGCCGCCCATGGACACCTGGACACCATAGGCGTTACAAGTGCGTTACCGGCCTTTGAGGATTGTTGGAGATTCAGGGATTGGGGAGTTTGAAATCGCCAACCCGCATTGAGCAAGCGTGGTGATTAATGCTGTAAGCTTCTCCGTGTGAGAAGAGGCCTTTGGTCAGCAGTGGACATTTATAGACATACTAGCTTCTGCCAGCGGCTTAGCCCGCGTTCTCGTGAGATAAAAAGTAGCCTATGTGTTATTTCATACCATAATCTACCAGTGTTCTAAATTTCATCCCGATCCCTTTACCCGTTTTGACGTTATTGTGTAACAAACATACAGACAAACACACAAACTTTTGCATTTATAATTTAGTATTAGTAAGTAATATGTTAGTATTTGAGAACGCAACCTTTATTTTATTCTGTTGATCATAATTGTAAATGTTAGGTTGGCAACACTTTTTATTGACTCTCCCGCGTTTTCTCTATGACTGAACTGTTGTTTTTTTATGGCATAACCCGGTAAACGAGCAGCAAATGGATCACCTGATGGCAAGCAATCAGCGTTGTTTCACGTCGGTCTTCTGCTCGTTGGTGGTATCACTCCGGTCGAGTTCGCCCATTCATGCCGAAGCATGACTCTCCCACACTTAAATAAAACACCATTTTTTCCATATTCTAAACAGTTTAATTATTATGTTTTCGACTTACTCACGTAATAATTTGACGAGGAACTCGACTAGTTTCAAGCCATGCTAGAGGCTCATATTCATGAGCAGCATTCCGCGACCTGCGACGCGGCGACTATCGCGCTGCTACTGGCTGCTTGAGTCAGCTGCAGTGTGAGCCCAACGCGCCCTCTGCCGTGATTCACACGCACTTTCTTCTATCTGTGGCGGCACACGACACTGCTGGCACGTTAGACTCGTTCGGCGGTGACGGCACAGATGTTGAATCCGAATCCCAGGTCAACGCAAAACCTCTAGCATGGCTTGAATCTAGTCGAGTTCCTCGTCAAACAATTACGTGAGTAAGCTGAAAACATAATAATTTATTTAGTATGTCTCTCGAAAGTTTGAATCTAAACAAAACATCACACCTTTTATCCCAGAAAGGGTAGGCAAAGGTGCACATTACGGCACTTAATGCCACTGGACAATGTAACACCCACTTTACACTATTTATGTTACGAGGCCCATGTAATAGGGGGTGAGTCTATTGCCATATACCGGGTACAATTCCAGACTCCATGCTACTACTGAGATTTGTTGAAAAAACTCAGTAATATGCCCGACACGTGAATCGAACCCGAGACCACTTGCCCGGCAGTCGCACTTGCGACTACTCGGCCAACGAGGCATTCAATATTAATCTAGTCTTAAAATCAACATAAATATTGAAGCTGAAGTATTTAGTAGCTCGCTTGCGTTGTTTTAGCATTTTTAAAATTGTTGTAAATAGTATGAAGTTTGCCGCAATAATACCTGATCATGTTTGAAGTTATGCCCGGTCTACGGTTTACAACAGGGCTGCCCAAACTATATACCCTCGCGGGCTAATTACATTTCTTACAAAAGCTGTAGGGCCAGAAAAATATTTCCAGTTGTATAATGACGTTTGACATTGTATTCTTTACTCTCAGACTAAACTTGTACACAAATCATACGACTGACTTTTATTATTATTGTTGCACATAAAATGAAGATGTTGAGATTTTTTTTTAAGGAGGGAAATCATCGAATGACTACTCCCGCCTGGGTGAGGCGGGAGGGAGTGTCAGACTCTTACTGACTAAAAACCACCCCGTTCCTTCTCCTGCATGTCGAGCCGGAGCCCCGGTTACCCGTTAGGTTCTCCGCGACAAGATGTTGAGATTAAGACTGCCTCGTTGGCCGAGTGGTCGCAAGTGCGACTGCCGGGCAAGGGGTCTCGGGATCGATTCCCGGGTCGGGCAAAGTATTACTGGGTGCTTAAAAAAATCTCAGTAGTAGCACGGAGGCTGGAATTGTGCCCGGTATATGGCAATAGGCTCACCCCCTATTACATGGGACTCATAACATAAATAGTGAAAAGTGGGTGTTACATTGTACAGTGGCATAATGTGCACCTCTGCTTACCCCTTCGGGGATAAAAGGCGTAATGTTATGATGAGATTAAAACGTGTGTCGCGGGCCACATGAAAACAAGCCTTAGTTTGGACAGCCCTAGTTCCCAACAATAACAGAATTAGTACTGTCTAATATTTTCATGTAGACTGGTATGGAATTCATAATATAATGGGTGGAGATTGAGTGTTAGTGTTTAGGCACCCCGGTGTGCAAACAGAATTGTAATAGTGGCCGTGTGTCATAAATGTATACTTGGGCAAAGAGCTACTAGCATTTGTTTCTGACACGAGTATTTTATTAAACACCAAGCGGTCACCGGTGACCGCAACTTATTGTTCTTTAATTGTGTCTATAAATACGGTACTCGACGAGTTAATAGCAATTTAGTTGCCTGTTGTTAAAGGAATATTTTATAAAAAAGTTATAGACGGTTCGATCAGTGTCGGCGTTGGGGGGGGGGGGGATCGTGATGGGGCGATGGCCAGGGCGACAGATTCTGGGGGGTGCCAAGGTCTTAAGTTGGAGTCTCTCGCCTCTCCTGGTGCAAACCCTCAGAACTGTGCTCTACGCTCTGTGCATATGCATATTTTTTATTTTTATTTAAGAAAGTTGATCAAAAATTAACAAAATGTTCAATCTACTTAAATGAAAAGTAAAAAAAAAATTGCTTCCCCCAAGTGGGCGCCACAATATTTTCGCCCAGGGTGTCAGTGGCCCTTACGCCGGCACTGGGTTCAATAAAATGAAAAATAGCTAGTGCCTTTGTTCCCAAGTGTAGTTCATATATACGATCGAATCTCCTAACAATTATTAATGCAAGATACTTAATATTGTGTTTAAATGTGAAAGTGTGTGTCTGTTTATTTGTTCGTCTATCATAGCAAATTATTTGTTCGAATAAGAAGTACGAATTAATGTGTTTTTTTTAAGTGAAGTTTGTTGAAATTATCCAGTGTGCTATAGGCTACTTTTTGTGTCGTTCCAACGCCCCACTTGTCTACAATGGGCGATGGGTCGAAAATGGGCGATGGAAGTTTGTACGGAGCATCCCCTAATTTTCAAGGTAGAAACGTAAAAATTGGAATGTGGACTATTTGTGAATAACAAAAAATCGTGAACTTTTTTGTCTTAATTTTTATTTAGTTGCGGACGCAAAGGACCTGATGGTAAGCAATCGACTCCGCCCATGGACACCTGGAACACCGGCTTCTTAGGGATTAGGAATTTGAGGATTGTTGAGAATTCAGGGATTGGAGCGATTGGAGAAGGAGGAGGGGTGGGGGTTAGTGGACCTCCGGTAACTTTACACACAAGACGAAACAACGCTGTGGTTGTTCCACTATGGTTTTCTGCTCGTTGGTGGTATCACTCCGGTCGAGCCGGCCCAGCAGTGCCGAAGCATGGCTCTCCCATATTTAGAAAGCTAGAATTCCCTAACATACAAAGCTGAACTGTAGACTTTATTTCGGGTTTCGGGAGGTAGTGGCGGGCTTGACTAGGGTTGCCACCTTTTTTTTGTTATTTAAAGTACATTGACGATTATAAGTAAGAAAAAAAAGTACACAGTACAAAAATAAAGTACAATTTATTCTTATATAGTATTATATTTATTTTATTGCTTTTTGCAGTTTGTATTTAATTAGTACCTTTGCTAAACAATTGCATTGAAATACTAAACAATTGCATGTTTACTAGAAATTGTGTAAGTGGCGCTGGCGAGCGGCGAAATCGAATCAACATAAATCATTAAATCAATATCGAATCGATAAGTTTACCGATAAATACTTACAACTTTAATAGAAATGAAGTTTGCAAAAATAAAGTATTTTCGTGTACTTTATTATTCTTATAAAGTATAGAGTACAATTACCTTAAATAACGTACAATACTTTATTATAAAGTACGGGTGGCAACCCTAGGCTTGACATATGACAAAAATATCTCTGTGAAATGCGTAGTCCCTTAGTTAGCATTTAACACACCGGCGGGAACAGCACGCCTGGTTATTGTGTACGTACGTCAGTCAGTACGCATACGCAAATGAATGACTAACGTCCAAATATTTTGATAACGTATCGATTGGAGAGTACCTACAGCGGTAATCAGGACATGTTTGATCATAACATCTATATTGCGAAATTACATTCATGATATATGACTGGGTAGATATACGATCAGCCACGATTTATTTATTTATTTCAACTTAATACAACAAGCATGTAAAATATCGTGGTGGCCCGGAGGTTTAAGACGCCCGCTTCTCATGCGTGAGGGTGCGGGTTCAAAACCTACCAACGGCAAGTACCAATGTGACTTTTTCCGAGTTATATGTACTTTCTAAGATTATTTAGGCATTACTGACAAACGGTGAAGGTAAACATCGCGAAGAAGCCTGGGCTTATAATTTCTCATTATAAGTTTGAAATCGCCAATCTGCATTGAGCAAGTGTATTGATAAATGCTCAAACCTTCTTCGTGTGAGAAGAAGCTTTACTCAGCAGTCGTCTCAGAAAACGTCACTTCTATGTATGTACATTTTATACGTAGAAATGACGTTTTAGCCCCCACTCATAAACTTTGATTCGTTTTATCTAAGTATTGTTTTATTATACAACAAAATAAAAAAATACGTGTCTAATATTTTTTCATTACCTAACTGACGGACTAATTAAATTTTTAATTTTCGTACCCCGTCATCATCCCTATTGTAATAGCAGACTAAGGCCCCTGTTTGTGATGATGGGATAAAAGCCCACTGTTACGCTTCTATCGTGTCCAATAAATGAACTGGCAACACAAAAATAATGATTCAATTCGAACCAGTAGTTTCGGAGATTAGCGCGATCAAACAATCAAACTCTACAGCTTTACAATATTAGCATTGATTTAGAAATTATCCTTTTTATGGTAAACGAGCAGACGGATCACCTGATGGTAAGCAATCGGCGTCGCCCATAGACACCTGGAACACCAGAGGAGTTATAAATGCATTACCAGCCTCCTGGGGATTAGGAATTGGGAAGATTGGGGAAGGGGAGGTATAATTGTACTTCTGGTAACCTCACTCACAAAGCGAAACGCAACACGATCGTTGTTTCACGTCGGTTTTCTGCTCGGCCGTGGTATCACTCCGGTCTCCGGCTTTCCCACACTGTAATCTTTTTAAATATTCTTAATCAAACAATTCTTCTTTTCAGAATACTACACAGTCAGTCCAGAAGGTCGTTTCATCTGCAGGATATGTCGGAAAACTTTCGCAAACAGTGGCAATGTCGTCCGCCATCTTTTGCTCCACACTCGTAAAACTATGAATTGCCCTCAATGTCCTGGACAGTTTCTAAACAAAATAAGATTAGACAGACACATATTTAAAAAGCATACACACATAGACCCAGACTTCAAAAGTTACGAATGCGACGCCTGCCCAAAGAAATTCAAATCCTCCTCCAATTTGATGCAGCATAAAAAGACCCATTTGACAGAAAAACCCTTCAAATGCCCTAACTGTTCCCACGCGTTCTCATTCCGGGCTAATTTGAAAAAACATTTATCTAAAGACCGCTGTAAAACCGTCACCAGCGGCCCGTTTGTATGCACAGATTGCGATAAGACTTTCGAAAGAGAATCAATGTTAAAATCCCATCTTAAAAAGCATGATACGGAACGACCATTCGCATGCGAAATATGCAAAATGACCTTCAAATACAAAAATACTTTAATTCGTCATATGATGCTGCATGAAGATGTCAGACCTTATTCTTGTCCAGTTTGCGGAAAGGGGTTTACGTGTTCCGGTCTCCTAAAACCTCACATGCGAGTCCATACGGGCGAAAAGCCTTTTACTTGTGAGATTTGTAAGAAGAAGTTTTCGCATAAGCACAATATGCAACGGCATATGCTTGGCCATGAGAAAGTTAAGCATACAGTCTGCGATATTTGCCATAAGGAATTTCCTAGAGAAAGTAGATTAAAATATCATATGCGTACCCATATAAATGAGAAATATTTCCTCTGTCACGTGTGCCCTAAGAGATTTTCGCATAAACAGAATGTTTTACGGCATTACACTAGAAAGCATCCAGGACAGACTTATACTTGTACGGACACTGATGCCTCCATTGCACTTAAAGTTTGGGATACAATGAAGAGTAAATATGGGCCTGATGATGAAGCTGAGGTCATTATCAGTTGAGTCTTTTTTGATCTAGTGTATTAAGTAGATTTTACTGGCCAGTTATTAAAAGGAGCAGTGGAATCTATGACTTTTTCGCGTCTAATGATATCTTCTGACGTATTTCGTTGCGGGGATTCAAGAGTTCATGTCGTCGGGACGTTAGACTTCAGTATTCCGGTGTTTGCATGGTTGTATCTACTGTAGATCCTGGTGCACAGGAGTTGCAGCGGTTAGATTTTTGGCGGGCTGGTTCCAACAAACAAAGTAAATTGTCAGCCGTATCTACAGTAGATACAACCATGCAAACACCGGAACACTGAACTCCAACGTCCCAGGGATATGAACAACTGCCTTGGATCGAGTAACGAAATAAATCAAAAGATACCATTCGAGGAGAAGAAAATAAATTCACACAGTTTTGTATTTATTTATTACTAGCTTTTACCCGCGGCTTTGCTCGCGTCACAAAAGGGTAAAAGTAGCCTATGTGACATATACCAATACACACAGCGCCATCTATACCAATTCTTTTGTTTTCCGTCGGGAATATCAAAATTTTCCGGGATTCAAAGTACCCTATTATTTAATTCGGACTTCTAACTTTACGTCTGCAAAAATTCAAAGCAATCGGTTTAGTAGTTACGGCGTGAAAGCGGAACAAACAAACAAACTCACTTTCCGATTTATAATATTAGTAAGGAAAGGATTGACTGCTTTATAAATAGTACGGTAAATATTCTTGCCACTTTAATAATAACTCTTGCTGGACAAGAGTTTAGCAATATTAATTCTCATGTCCTTATTCCAAATTAGTTGTAGTTGGCACATTGTCTTCTTCTATACTCCCCTATCAGACGTCATCACATCACAAACTTCTTAAAAGAGATTTGGCTTACTTATAATGCAAGCAAGATACAAACTTTGCTGGTCACCTACCATGGTTCTGTCTCTATGCAGGAGTAGGAACGGGGTGGTGTTTAGTCAGTAAGAGTGACACTCCCTTTCGCCTCACCTAAGGCGGAAAGAGTCATTGCTTTTCCCATCTCAAAAACCAATAAATGGTTAGCAATTATAATTAGGAACACATTTCTGCCAGCAATTTTTTGTCAGGTAAAAAGTAGCATACGGTTTTTTGTACAATAAGGTAGTTTCCAGGGTACGAAAATTAAAAATCTAATTAGTCCGTCAGTTAGATAATGAAAAAATATTAGATACGTATTTTTTATTTTCTCGTATAAAGTTACTATACTTAAATAAAATGGCGTTAAGTTTAGGAGTGAGAGGTAGTTACGTCACAACGTGTTATATTTTGTAGCACGCTGTGACGTCATACGACATTTCAAATCAATATATCGTCGAAAGCATTTAATTTTGTGAGAAAAGAAAAATACGTGTGTAATGTTTTAAATTAATCTACCAGACGGACATTAAAATAAAATTTAGGAAACTACAATGACAGAAGTAGATGGGATTTTTACAATTGACATTTAACACGTGTGCCTTTAAAAGCACATAAGCAATGAATTGTTTAGTTGCCTACCCTGTCTCGAAAACCTGTGCACGCCACTGGCAATGAGGGCACGGCTTTTTGTCCACCAGGTGGCGCTAAAGTGCCGTGAGGTGTGTTTGTACTAAACTTACCAAGATAAGTTATTGTATAATGTGAATATATTGGGACAATGTTAAAACCTAATATTTTATGGTCAAAACCTCAACAAATACATACGTATATTCTGTTATTTTAAAATTATATACACCTTAAGTATTATTCTTTTTCACTTTGAATATATAAAAATAACAAATTTGTCGAGTATGAAACGCTTACACATACGTATTATTTATTAAAATAGTTGATTTAATTATAATAGTTCTAAGAGGCTTCTAGCTTATTGTACATAACGCCATCTCTTATCAAGTATTATGAACTAGTAATAAGTTTAAAAAATTAGAAGTAGCCGTTAGATTTTTGACTTCATTTGTTAATTTTGACCGAATTACAAAGTTTCTATTACGGAATAAAAATATCAAAATTAAAAAAAGTAAGTTCTTAAACCATACACCGCTTAGGCCAACATCAATGTAAAATGATAAAAACAAACTATAAAGAATGCTTGGATTTTACTTTGTAAATGCTAATTTGTAACAAAATATATTAGCTGTTAACTAATACAATAATGAAATATGCAATACTATATTTTGTAAGTTAATTATAAGTTTCGAATATTTAATAATGTAGTTACATTAAAGTTGTACCAAAGAAATATAATTTAAATAAATAAAGTATTATCTTATTGGCTTAATTAAATGAGAGTTTTCGATTGCGCTCAAGAGATGGTGCTAGTGTGTTAAAGTCGAATTTATCCAATCAGATTTGCTGTCAAAACGAGTTACCATGGAGTTTCTTACTCGTTCTTCTATTATGAATCTACATTTTGGTACGAGCACCTGGCTTTATATAGAGTATTTGGTATATTACGACGTTCTAAAAGCGCTTGTTTAAAGATTAATTTCATTAAATACTTTGGCTTTGACTTGAGATTATAAATTATTATACTATTTGGTAATAGATCTCAAGCTACCCTAGCGCATCTAGGGGCTCGAAAACTCTCATTTAATCGCCAAGCAATAATTGCAAAATGTTTGTCTGTATTTTAAAATTAGTGAAACATTGCATGAACAGATGTATGAATGTGATGGAAGCTAAAGAAGTATGTAAGGAGCGTAGTAGGTGGCGCTCTGTAGTTTCTGTATACCATCAGATGTATGAATGTGATGGAAGCTAAAGAAGTATGTAAGGAGCGTAGTAGGTGGCGCTCTGTAGTTTCTGTATACCATCAGATGTATGAATGTGATGGAAGCTAAAGAAGTATGTAAGGAGCGTAGTACGTGGCGCTCTGTAGTTTCTGTACCATCAGATGTATGAATGTGATGGAAGCTAAAGAAGTATGTAAGGAGCGTAGTAGGTGGCGCTCTGTAGTTTCTGTTTACCATCAGATGTATGAATGTGATGGAAGCTAAAGAAGTATGTAAGGAGCGTAGTAGGTGGCGCTCTGTAGTTTCTGTTACCATCAGATGTATGAATGTGATGGAAGCTAAAGAAGTATGTAAGGAGCGTAGTAGGTGCGCTCTGTAGTTTCTGTATACCATCAGATGTATGAATGTGATGGAAGCTAAAGAAGTATGTAAGGAGCGTAGTAGGTGGCGCTCTGTAGTTTCTGTATACCATCAGATGTTGAATGTGATGGAAGCTACAAAGTATAAGGAGTAGTGGCGCTCTGTAGTTTCTGTATACCATCAGATGTATGAATGTGATGGAAGCTAAAGAAGTATGTAAGGAGCGTAGTAGGTGGCGCTCTGTAGTTACTGTATACTACGGGACAAAGGTGTGAGTTTTTATATAGATATGGTTATACATAAAAATAAACACAATATTCTAAATGTTTAGTTAATAAATAGTTAAAAAATTATACACAGTTAATTTTAAATTATGATATATTTTATACAGAAATGCGAATTGTTACAATTTTAATTGATATATATGAATAAGGGGCTATTCAAGTATTACGTAAGCAGATTTTTTTACAATTATTTACCCCCCCCCCAACCCCTTGTCAGCAAAAGTAAACAAAGATCTTACTCCTTCCCCCTTTGCTTACGTAAACATTTTAAATTATATCTTTTTATATTGTAATTTTAATATTCTCTTAGATACCATAATGTCTAGTTCTTTGTCGGTCTTTGCTTGTAATTTATAATTTCAATATGAGGGTTGCCATTCGTGTAAAAAAGTAAATATCTACCGATGACGTAATCATCATCTAGACTCTCCCCCCACCCGTCGCGGAGAACCTAACGGGTAACCGGGGCTCCGTCTCGACGTGCAGGAGAAGGAACGGGGTGGTTTTTAGTCAGTAAGAGTCTGACACCCTCTCGCCTCACCCAGGTGGGAGCAGTCATTCCCCCCTTAAAAAAAAGACTCCCCCCCCCCCATATGATTCAAAATAAGCAAAACAGAGCCCCCCCACCCCTGCCATGGTGCTTACGTATTACTTGAACGGCCCCTAAATAGAAAGATCTCATTATTAATTTATAATCTTGTAAAATGTGCAACTGACCTATATTATTTGTAAATGGCAACTGATTGTAAATGAACTAAAAATTACGAAATACCGTAAATATACTGAGAAAAGCTCTACTAGTTTCTAATCACAGAGGGATTCTTCCTCATGAGCAGCGTGCGCGGTCGCGCGGCCTGTCTGATTTTAAATAAATTTATAATATCTGTTTACTCACGTAATTGTTTGAGACAAGCTCTACTAGTTTCGAGTCACAACGGGATCATTATTTACGTAGTTGCCCTAGTATAGAGCAACGTTTTTAAAGTAGATAAATTGTAGCTGTAGGGCGCAAACCTCCAATTAAATGTATTAAAGCTGTGCATAAAATATTTGCAGTTTAAGCATGCGACTTAATATTATAATGAATTGTTAATAATTTGTATTAAATTAATATAAGAAATCGCGTGTTTTGTTTGTATTTATTTTACGTCTGATTATTGTAATTAATTGTATAAACAATAAAGTTTCATGTTTTGTGTGGATATCGTTTTGGTTTTATTTATAATGGTAACCTTGTCATTACACACTGAAATGAATTGAAAAAATTATTTCGTTTTCGTCCGGCGGCAAAACAACTTGCCATAAGGAGTCCTTTCGATGTATAAAGTAAAAACAACAAAGATATCAACACAACATCACTCCTTTTATCCCCGAAGGGGTAGGCAGAGGTGTACATGCCACTGTACAATGTAACACTCACTATTTATGTTATGAGTCCCATGTAATAGGGGGTGAGCCTATTGCCATATACCGGGCACAATTCCAGACTCCGTGCTACTACTGAGATTTTTTTTAAAACCTCAGTATTACTTTGCCCGACCCGGCAATCGAACCCGAGACCCCTTGCCCAGCAGTCGCACTTGCGATCACTCGCCCAATGAGGCAGAAAAAATAAAAGTCCCTCATATGTCCCACACGTAAAACTGAACGGATTACCTTTGAATAGGGTATCACAATTCAAATATCTAGGCCATATTGTGACAGAGGATTTAAAAGATCATCTGATCTAGATATGGAAAGGGAGCGCAGGTTTGCTGGTTGTTCAGCACCGGTTAAAATAACACTTTTTAAACTGTCAAACACCAAGCGGTCACCGGTGACCGCAACCTATTGTTCTTTAATTGTGTCTATAAATACGGTACTCGACGAGTTAAGGCATTTTGTCAAATATTTTACACCAGCAGTCTATGGCACCCAAAAAGCAGACAGCGCACTGCGCATTCAATATAATAACGCCTTCAGGGCGCTGTTGAGGCTTCCACCTTAGGTACTGTAGTGCGTCAGGTATGTTCACGGATGAGCACACTGATGATTATTTCGCGATCATGTGCAAAAAAGTGGCATCAGTGTTGCGCAAACTGAGGGGAAGCAGCAACAGCGTTTTGAAGGTGTTTGCAGAAAGGCTAGAAGGGCCTACAATAGATAGATTTATCAAGCTGGATGTCAGACGTGGGCCTTGATAAAACTTCTAATAATAATCTGTGCAGTATTTGTGTAGGTATTATTTTGGAGAAAGAGAAAGTTTGAGTATTAATCACCACGCTTGCTCATACAGAACACATGACATAATGCAATAAAAAAAAATTGAATTTGAACGGGGATCATCAATGATCCTTCATGATCTTTAACCCTTTCTTTACTTTGCCGTGATTAAGGACAGATCCCCGCTGCCGCCATTTAAAATTCTAGCCCACTCTGCCTCCTATAAGACCTAGAAGAAGCTATAAAATCTGGTAGGTATTTGGCAGAAAAATAACATCCACCAGGTAGCATCCAGGTAGATTATTATATTATTATACTACCAGCACCACAGAAATATTTTTCTTTATTATATCTACGAACAGCACCTTTTGATAAACAGCTACCATCGACATTGATGTTGTTAAATTTCGTACTCTTGAGTTGCAACACTAGCGCCCATTGCATCCGTATTGCGTGGATATTGAATGAACTAAATGGTATCGAGTTTGGTTTTATATTCCGTACTGAATGCTACTTTAGCAGCTACGGTTGTGGTTGTATAGTGTTGACATTGAATAATTATTGAGATTTTATCGGATTGAAATTGCATTGACATTGAGATTGGTTATACAAGAGAAAGCACCCAGATCTTCAAATCTTCAGAAAGAAAAAGCTTAATTTCTATTTATTTGTAGATACAATTCGTACACTTGTATTTGATGCTGGAGTGTGCAGAGAAAAGATCACTCGGATAATGTAAGTATAAAGTTTATTGCACCCAAGTTTAGTACAGTATAGCACAGTTGGCAATTCCTTTCTCATTAGGTGTTTACTTCGTTGTTAGTATAAACACACTCTATTCGATAATTACTTGACATGTGATTATATACCTAAGCAATACCGCGCGATCGTACCAATCTTAATGTCAGCAAAATATCTATGTAAGTACCGTTGAAGACTACATTATTTTTACACAGAAATCTTAACAGCTTATTTAGTAAAGGGTTTTTTTAAGGGGGGAAAATCATCGAATGACTGCTCCCGCCAGGGTGAGGCGGGAGGGAGTGCCAGACTCTTACTAGTCAGGAAGAGATGATTATCCCCCCTTAAAAAAAAAGGTTGCGCTGACGCTTAGCCTGACCCAGCAAGGCACAAAGGTGCGATGTTGACACAGCCAACCGCTAAACCCTTTAGCTGAAAATTAAACTAGATGGCTAGTGGCTACTCGGTGTCAGTCTTAAGTAGCAAGCACTGACCACTGTCTGATGAAATCTGTGTCCCCACACTTCTCGCTGCATTAGTATCAAAGTCAAAATCATTTATTTCAATTAGACAAGAAAGGTACTTGTAAACGTCAACAAAAAATTTAAAGTGAAGCTATTTGCTCATTCCAAGGTGTAGATTCCTATGGAGAAGAACGAGCAAGAAACTCCATAGGTTACTCTTTTTCAATCAGGTTCACAATACAATTCTCTAGTTACATAGTTTTGTTTAGATTGTGCGAGAACAATGTAACACTAAAATCCAGTCAAAGTGATAAAAAAGCATGGTCCGGGGCGATGAGTCAGCAGAAGATGCATTGATAGAAAAGCACGCATTGCATGGGCGGATGCCAGGCGCCGTAAGGCTGGCAACACTCATCAAAAAAGAAAACCCTTTAACCGGGCCAAGTCATGCAAAAAGGTAATACGGATAGCCCTGTTTAACCATATTTGCTGAATAGGGAACAAACTTGCTTCTTACCCAGCGGGTAGTAAAGCGTTTTGGTCCTTAGCCAAGGTGGTCAAATCGAACTTCTGTCACCCCTCACTAGCCCACACCGCGGCAGAGAAAATGAAACCTGTCTGCATCTGCCTCCTTCCTGAGGGATCGCTCAGCTCGAATAGGCATCGACAGCTGATTGTCTGACCAATTCGGTCTTAATGCCGAAGTTCCTCAGCGGTCAGTTCTTCAGCAAGTCAGTTCTTCTTTTTTTTATATAAGTCTTGCATTACGACCACCTTTTATTTTCGGGAGGCCGAGACGGATCACCTGATGGTAAGATTGGCGTCGCCCATGGACGGAGTAGAAATTACATGTGTGATGTTTGTAATAAGGTTCACTTGACGAGCAGAAGAGTGAAATATGCAATGCGTGCTGTCCAAATGCAAGTGTATTAGCGACTAAAAAATATTACATAAAAATTCTGTTTTAAACCATCGACCTGACGTACCTGTTTATAGCTAAATATATGGACCTATTTTGTGAGCACTTACGACAATTCTTACACCAACAATGTGTGTTGCCAGCCTTTTCAAAATCAAACTTTCAAAAAGGTTTCTGGATGAATTTGAGAAGTAGGGGAATTGGGGATTGGGCGGGAGGAGTATTTTTATAGCATATATCGGCAAACGAGCACACGGATGACCAGGGTGCTTACCTACTGTTGAAACCAATGTCAATGCAATTTCATTCCAATAAAATCTCAATAATTATTCAATGTCAACACTATACAACCACAATCGTAGCTGTTACAATAGCATTCAGAGTACGGGATATAAAGCCAAACTCAATATCATTTACTTCATTCAATATCCACGCAATACGGATGCAATGGGCGCTAGTGTTGCAACTCAAGAGTACGAAATTTCACAATACCAATGTCGATCGATCGAAATTGGATTCAAGAGTAAACCCCCTGATGGTAAGCAATCAGCGCCGCCCATGAAAATTCAATAAAACAAGTAAATAACGATTAAAATCATATATTTTATGATCATATCACATAACGCTTTAATTGAAATCAGAATAAATCAACATTTAACTTTTATTCCCCAAAGGGGTACACAGAGATGCACATATGTAATTGGGGGCCGTTCAAGTATTACGTAAGCACCATGAGGGGGTGGGGGGGTAGGGGAGTCTAGATGATGATTACGTAATCGGTAGTTATTTACTTTTTTACACGAATGGCAACCCTCATATTGAAATTATAAATTACAAGCAAAGACCGACAAAGAACTAGACATTATGGTATCTTGAAGAATATTTAAATTACAATATAAAAAGATATAATTTAAAATGTTTACGTAAGCAAAGGGGGAGGGGGTAAGATTTTTGCTTACTTTTGCTGACAAGGGGGATGGGGGGTAAATAATTGTAAACAATCTGCTTACGTAATATTTGAGCGGACTCTTATACAATGTAACAACAACTATTCATCAGTTTTGTTATCTGTCCCATGTAATAGGGGGCAATTATAATTAACAACTTAAGTTGCAAAATATTGTCTAAGACAACTATTTTGTTTTCATACTTATTTACTAAAACTGTTGGTCGTAAATGTGGCTACCGCGCTGGAGGTCTTGAGTTCGATTCCCGGGTCAATCTTTAAAAGTCTCATGTACTTAAATAGAAACTAGCCTATTATAATTCAATCGAGTAAAATTGGCTTCGAAATTATGTACTACTAGCTTTTACCCGCGGCTTCGCTTGCGTCACAAAAGGATAAAATAGCCTATGTGACATATACACACAGCGCCATCTATACCAATAATTTCGTTTTCCCTCGAGAATATTATTTCTTTCCGGGATAAAAAGTACCCAATTATTTAATCCAGACTTCTAATTTCACATCTGCAAAAATTCAAAGCAATGTGTTTAGTAGTTACGGCGTGAAAGTGGAACAAACAAACAAACTCACTTTCTGATTTATAATATTAGTAAGGATTTAATCGAACCCAAGACATCCAGCTCATTCAGTATTTCTGAGCCGAATAAATCTCATTTGTGAGTTTCATTCTCAAGATTTTTTATAATTAAAATTCAAAATAAAATAGTTGCCTTATAACATAGCATTTGTAAATTTCTTTTATAACTAAACCAAATGTTTGATCTTAAAATTAATCTTTTAGAAAACAATTATTTCTATTTAAAGCAATAAATAACAAATAACTACTTACATACAAGAAAATATACAATAATAACCATAATTCTAAAAACATATATAAAATAAATAATAATAAACACAATCGACGGAAATAATTCAATAATAACAAATACAAACATACAATACATATTATTTTTAAACATGCTAGCTACAACATCAACATCATCATTAAAATTTGACATAAGTAACTTGTTATGTATTATAGTACATAATTAACTACAAGAGCTGAGAAATATAAAAATAAAAACTACAACAATAAAATTATGATGATATAGAATAATGGTCTACAAAAACTAGAACATAACAATATTTGCCCCTAGAAAAAGAATTTTAACTACCATTGAAAAACAAAAATTAAAAAAAATCAATGAATGTCATTGAATTTTTGACAGGAACATACGACAAATTTATGTCAAGTCGAGTCCGTTTCTATTTATTTGATTGGACTAATGACTGCAGTAGTTGGAAAACCGGCTACTGTTCCACCTGTCACGGATTTCACACAGAACAACTCTTTGTGTGATCCACAAATTGTTGTTCCGGGTCTGTGTGTCATTGTGTATGTGAACTTGTATGTTTGTAAACGCACACACGACACAGGAGAAAATCCTAGTGTGGGGCTACGTTTTTTTTTAAGAAAATAATGCCTGTGTTGCCATAATAACTACCATAGATAATTTTATTATATAATTACTTTTTATAACATATCTTTGCATACCAAGTGAAGGCAAAATATGGAAAAACTGTAAACTTTGTTAATATAACATGACATCACGCCTTTTTATCCCCGAACGGGTAGGCAGAGGTGTACATTTCGGCACTTAATGCCACTGTACAATGTAACACCCACTTATCACTATTTATGTTATGTAAACCCCTTATGGAGACCCCTTGCCCGGCAGTCGCACTTGCGACCACTCGGCCAACGAGGCAGTAAACTTTGTTAACACCTATACTATATATCATTGAACGAATAATGTTTTAATGTTTATATTTCTCAACACTTCAAAGAGACATTTTGACATATGTATTATTTTAATTAGTTATACCTACTTAAATAAAAACAATCATTCTACGACATACATACATACATTGCATAGATACACAGCTCACACGTATACTAGATTTCTGAAAAACTGATCAATATAATATACCCCTATTAATTGTCAATGAAGAAGGCAGTATTAGTATAAATACCGGAGCTGTAGACGACCTAGGCTTGGGTTTTGCAGGAGTAGGAATGGGGTGGTGTTTAGTCAGTAAGAGTCTGACACTCCCTTTCGCCTCACCCAGGAGGGGAGAAGTCATTGGATTGTCTCCCTCAAAAAGTAGTAGTATGCATACTTAAAGTAGCTATACCGACACTTTTCACCAATAAGAGCTACAGCTTTTTTGCCAACAGATGTCGCTAGTGTATCTTGTTTTTTTAAGGGGGGAAAATCATCGTATGACTGCTCCCTGCCTGGGTGAGGCGGGAGAGAGTGTCGTACTCTTACAGACTAAAAACCACTCCGTTCCTTCTCCTGCACGTCGAGCCGGAGCCCCGTTAAGCCTTTAGGTTCTCACGTCCGCTTTACTTAGACATATCAGTTTTATAGAAATCGTGTTTTCATTTATTATAATTATCTAACATTGACCCTTCTTTCCGATATCATAAACATCACAATTCCGTTCCCTAAAATGACGTATAATTTTTAAATTAATTCTGAAACATATTATTGAAAAATAATGACAATGTCTTAGACAATGATAAGTCCCTAATATTAACATAATCGTTAGTCGAATAGCGAAAATCAAAGTCAGAGTCAAAGCATTTGTAAAACAAACTTGCACTGGACACCTACATACATACATAACATCACGCCTTTTATCCCCGAAAGGGTAGGCAGAGGTGCACATTATGCCACTGTACAATGTAACACCCACTTTTCACTATTTATGTTATGGGTCCCATGTAATAGGGGGTGAGCCTATTGCCATATACCGGGCACGATTCCAGACTCCGTGCTACTACTGAGAATTTTTAAAAACCCCAGTAATACTTTGCCCGACCCGGGAATCGAACCCGAGACCCCTTGCCCGCCAGTTTCACTTGCAACCGCTCGGCCAACGAGGCAGTCAGCACTGGACACCTCTTAAGAAGAATTACTAAAACACTAGAAGTCATAACTAATAATCGTTGTCTTCGACTGAATTTTAAACAATATGTTTAGGGAGAAAGCCCGCCAGGCTTGATCACCTCACCTGGTCGAAAAATCATCCTTTTCTTAGGGACCTTTATTCACTGTTCCCCAAACAGTTAATGTCAAAAATCAATACAAAGATTTTGGTTCTATCTCCGCCATTATTCCTAGCATTGAGTAATTTGCTTTTAGCACCCTTTTTTGATCCAAACCATAACCAACTTGAACTATTTACACCAAGTCTTTTTCTCACACTTATAATTAAAAAATACATATACATATACATACATAATGTATTACAGGATATATTTTACAAATGTACTATTTTTGTTTTCATTTCTTACACCTAATTTTATGATATTTTTTATTAAAATACAGATAGATTCAGTACAGAGATAGTAGCTATTGTTTTACTAAATTATACGCTTTGTAACGAAGCCGTATTTGACACTCAGTCGGCTCTAGACAACCAATGGTTACTGTCTCTGTACTGAATCTATCTTTGTTTTATTACCTGTATACTAAATTACTTGGCTGACGTTTGTAACACCAGAGGTATGAAATGTGTTGCCAGTTGAAAAAATACTTTTTTATTTGTATTTTTTACGGGATAAAAGACAAATGACACCCGCTACACAAGGTACATATGTAGACAAAGATGTTATATACAAAGTTTTAATCTTTATAAATATAATTTCAGACCCAAGTATTGTAGCCGTCGTACTCAGAATGATTTAATGGTCACTTAACCCAGTCCTTTTTTTAAGGGGGGAAAATCATCCAATGTCTTCTCCCGCCTGGGTGAGGCGCGAGGAATTGTCAGACTCCAGACTCTTACTGACTGAAAACCACCCCGTTCCTACTCCTACACTTCGAGCCGGAGCCCCGGTAACCCGTTAAGTTCTCGGCGGCTCCGTATCGGCGTCAGCCCTCTTGGGCCCCATCCGTGGTGGTCTGATGGCTCTTTGAGGAGCGGGCGGAACGCGACTCGCCCTACACTCGGGTCTGGTTTCGGTCGGGCGGGATGCTTGCCGTCCGAAGGCCCGTGCTTACGGTGGCCGGAGTTCCTTCGCGATGGCTGGGTTGTGAGGAGGCAGCGCTTTGCTACCTCACGCGCCTCGCCTCCTCCTTAGCTAGCAAGACTACTTCGCGAAAGGAGGAGACGGCATCCCAGTCCTCTTAACTCCGCATCATGCCCCAGACTAGGGCCATACGTTAAGAGGTCGCCGTCGCTGATCAACCCAGTCCTTAGCCATTGTTTTTGGAATAAAATCGTTACTAATGAATAACTCTAAGTGATCATTCAATGTTTCTGAGTACGGCAGTTAATATCGTAAACATTTTAGACATTTAATATAATATATAATAGTTATAAATATTGTATATAAAGAGATTTTTTTGTACTAGAAAAAATTGACAGCTACGGATAGGGTTTCTGATTGGTCGAAAATTTTCTAATAGACATTGTGACAGTTAACATTTAAAAATATTTGAATTTACAACATCAATATATTCTTTTTAAATTTTCTTTTTAATTCGCTATTACATTTAGATTCTGTTTCAAAATATTAGATTAAGTTACTATTATTTTAAATGACATAATATATTGTTTATTTTATTATATCTTTCGTGAAATATAAGAATTAAATAGATATTTTTAACGGCCTATTTTCGTAACTATTTGACGAGGAACTCGACTAGTTTAGTAGACTTAGCTGTGTGACGCTAGCCGCCTCATTGGTTGGGCAAAACTGCTCATGATTATGAGCCCCTAATGTGGCTTGAAACTAGTCGAGGTACCCTGTTAAACAATCAGTCATACCACATTTCGTATGGAAAATAAAAATATTAGTTGAACAAAAACTTAATCATACATTTTGAAACAAGTTATTGGAAACGATAGCAACAACCATAGATGTCAAAATTGACAATATTTTGAACAGGCACCTACTGACATAATATTATTATATTTTTGGAAAACATTAACATTGGATAGACGCATTGACTTTTCTTTAACTTATACATAGACAACAGTAGCCCCATTTTTAACTATAAAAAGAAATACACTATGAATAATTATTCTTAAACGAAAAATGATGTTTTGAAAAACCTTTTTTTTAAATTGAATACAACAAATCATTGCTAAGTTTCAATGCCATATAGGATTAAATAATATAATTGTTTGGAAATACTAACTGTAAATAAAACAGTGAATGTTAAAAATTGCAATATTTAGCTGATTTCAGACGTGATAATTTTGAAATTAACTAAAATCGCGGGTTGCTCATGTGAATATACTTAGAAAAGCTCTACTAGTTTCGAACCACAGAGGGGTTCTTCCTCATGAGCAGCGTGCGCGGTCGCGGCGAAGTCCCCGTAGTAAACCGCGATTTTAGTTAATTTAGTATGTCTCAGGATGGTTTTTATAATTTTGAAATTGGAGAAAATCTCAATAATACATTACTCAATCCAGATATCGCCCGACCAATAGGGATTACCGTTTTTTCCAACCAGCAGCTGTAGCCAAAAGCCATTTAGCGCTTGTCTACATGTAGAATAGAAAACCAAATTATATGGGATTGACGTAAATTTTGACACTTGTCAGTGTCATCCCCATACATTTGGTTTTCTACTCTCTCTGTAGACAAGCGCTAGTGGCGTTTGGCTAAAGGCACAGATAGCACTAGTGTTCCTCAGTTTTGGGTCAATAGATAATAAGCGAGTGTCACAAAATTGACGTTCAATTGTTGACAGCTGCAGTGATTGAACAATCTGAGGAGTTAGTACGAGTTTGATTTACGATTAAAGTAATCGAAACGAGTACGCGTTCGGCGCTGTGATTGGTTGCTTCATGGTGCCGGCCAATCAGAGTGCCAAGCACGAATAACTATCGTATTCGTAAGTCGCGGAGAACCTAACGGGTAACCGGGGCTCCGGCTCGACGTGCAGGAGAAGGAACGGGGTGGTTTTTAGACAGTAAGAGTCTGACACTCCCTTTCGCCTCACCCAGGCGGGAGCAGTCATTCGATGATTTTCCCCCCTTAAAAAAAAAAATCGTATTCGTAAAGTAATAGTATCGAGCGCGTTCGGCGCTCTGATTGGCCGGCTCAAGTGAACCAACCAATCAGAACGCTTAACTCGCTCGATACGGTTACGATACGAATGCGATAGTTATTCGTGCTTGGCACTCAGAGCGCCGAATGCGTACTCGTTTCGAATAGGTACTTAAAACGTAAATCAAACTCGTACTAATGCCTCTGATCATTTGCTATATTAGCGCTATATGGTAACCAAAGAAACGGTAGCCGCCATTGACCAAAAAAGCTCTAAAATATCACCCTTTTTAATCCTCAAAGAGGTGGACAGAGAAACAATAAAATGTAACATTCACTTTTTAACCGTCATAGCTAGGTTTGAACGTTTTGAGCTCATAGCTTGGCACTTAAAAGGAGTCTCGCGAGGCGTATAGGGCCATAAATAATGAGCTGCGCGAGTTTTTTAGATATAGACATCTAAAGAAAAGAGCCTTAATAGTCTTAACAGTGAATCATGTGAGATTTTCATTTAGTAATCCAAAAAAGAAAGAAACAAAAATGTCGATAACACTATACCATTGTATAAGACAATATATGACAAGTAAAAATGGCAAAAAATAGTAACAAAGCATAAAAACATTATCACCCGAATACTGATAAACTACTCAATTTTAACTTGTACTTAAATATCGTGCCGTCTCTGTCGTTTTACATAGAATTTGTAGAGACAGAACTATACTATACTTAAGCGCGTCTTAAAGTTGAGTGGCGTTCGAGTATTTCGACATAACAGTACCTAAGGCTTCACGACGCATCATCATCATCAAAAAAATCCTTCAACAACAGCGGCGGATCCTGCCGTGGTACAAAATTACCTGAATGGGGATACTGAGGGTGCCACCAGTCGCAGACAAGGGCTCTGACAACGGCATCTAGAATAATTTCACATTCTGGAACTATACCTTTGACCGTATAGCAGGAACTACTGAAGCCCAGGTATAGGGTATGGTGTCTGTACCCGTGCGATAGAACCATGCTCACCGCTGACAGCGTCATGCCTTGTAACGGCGGGATCCTGTCGAATCCTTTGCATGTTACCTGAAAAGTGAAGTTTTATAGAATAAGTACAAGATTTATTTATTGGTGTCCAGAATACTGTATTGTGGTTTTTTAAAAATTCTCAGTAGTAGCACGGAGTCTGAAATTGTGCCCGGTATATGGCAATAGGCGCACCCCCTATTACATGGGACTCATATCATAAATAGTGAAAAGTGGGTGTTACATTGTTCAGTGGCATGATCTGCACGTCTGCCTACCCCTTCGGGGATAAAAGGCGTGATGTTATGTATGTATGTAAGAATATTGTAGTGTCAATGGTGCTTTACACTCTGTAATGTCGAGTAAAATAATATCCAGCAAAGCTCGACTTGCTGTAATGCAGTGTGTATTGACACCAACGCTTATGTATGGTAGTGAATCATGGGTGTGGCAGAATAAGCATGAAAGCAGGATTAATGCGGTGGAAATGAGAGCCCTGAGAAGTATGTGTGGAGTAAAATTGAGTGATCGAGTGAAAAATTGTGTTATTAGAGAGAGGTGTGGATTGAAAGATGATGTAGTGACAAGGATTGAAAAGGGAATGTTACGCTGGTTTGGACATGTAGAAAGGATGGATGAAGGTATAGTAACGAAAGAAGAACACAGAACAGATATGAATGGGACCGTCTGTAGAGGGCACTCTACAGACGGTCATATATCGACCAGATTCGCGTTGAGCGAAATTAACACCATCTGGTGAACACAAACGCACCGAGTGACTGAGGTTATCAGACGCCAAAACAACGTTTCCACATTCTCAAATCCCCCAATCTTCAATCCCCAAATCCCTAAAAAGCAACACAGTGTTATCTCCTCTTGTGTTGTGTGTCCATGGGCGACGCTGTGTGCTTACCATCAGATGATCTGACTCCTACTTTGCCAACCTATTCAATAAAAATAATACATACCATCAAAACCTGAGCCCCTTCCTCGGGATTAGCATCAATCCGTCCCATCTCTTCGATCAAATCTTTGTCCAAATTAGACCGGTGCCCATACATCTGTGGTCTCTTCAGCTTGAAGTACACATTCCAATACGTCAGCCCTCTATTATACCATACATTCACACAAACCCAGCTCACAAGCCGCTGTGGAGGGATTTCCTTCCGAACAATCCGATAGTTCAAAATATCATAAGTGTGATACAGAGCCCTTATAACCGTCTGTCTCAAGCCATAGGACTTTAAACTCTCAAAGCGCAGTTTCTCAGGCAATTTTGGATGATTTTCGCAGTAACGTTTGTATTGTAGCGTCCAGAACGCTTTAGTTTTAGTTACCAAGTATGATGATTTGTTTATTCTTGCGAATGAGGCTATGTCTTCGGGTTTAATGTACTTTGAAAGGAGGTAGAATATAATTTCAGGGTATTCTCTGCCCGGTCGGTTGTCTAAAGGTAGTTCTCCATTTTTCTTTTTATTCTTTTTGTATACTAGTGTTATTAGGCCATTCTGTACTTCGGTTTCTACTTCGGAGTCATCATCTAGTTCAGGGCTGTCCAAACAAAGGCCCGCGGGCCGCATGCGGCCCCCGACTTGTTTTCATGTGGCCCGCGACACATTTTAATTTCAACATCTTCATCTTATGTGCAACAACAATAATAAAATTCAGTGTACGATTTGTATACAAGTTTTGTCTGTGAGTAAAGAATACAATGTTAATCATTATTATAGAGGTACAAACTGAATTTTTTTTTTTTTTTTTTTTTTCTGGCCCTCCAGATTTTGTAACAAATTTAATTAGCCCGCGAGGGTTTATAGTTTGGACAGCCCTGATCTAGTTCATCCCAGCTTCGTTCCATGGTTGGGTTTATTATAGCTGGTTTTCTTATTTCTCGAACTGGTTTTGGTGCGTTCGCACAATCATTGAGAGTAAAATCTGGAAAGATTTAATTTTTAATAATTATTGTATGTTTTTTGATAGATTATGATTTTTGCATGAGATTCAGGAGCTAGATATGCTAATAAATGAAACAAACTCAGTTGGTTTTTAGCATAATATCTTATTTAATGCTGAAAATTCACTGATATTGCCCTATAACACCAAAATCCTACTTATTATTATAAACGGAAAAGTAAGTTTGCTTGTTATTCCTTCACATCAAAACGGCTGAAGAGATCAACCGAAACCGGGGTAAACTATAGTCTGGAATACCACATAGGCCTTTTATCCCACGGGAACGTGCGGAAAGCTGCTGGCAGAAGCTTTTTACATGACTTATCCTGAAATTCCGACGGCTCTTACCTTTATAACGGTAATGCCCAGTTTATGGTACGCAGAAGCTAGATGGCAGTAGTGTTGTCAGTCATTCATACTCTTCCGAGATGACCACAACCTATTAGAAAAGGTTGACAAAGTTGGTCATAAAATTATGCACAATTTTCGACCTTATTCAGAAAGAAATAAGAGTGCAAGCAACAAGCAGGTGTAACATAAAATAAAAATACTGCTAAACACCTATTATGTATCTTTCTAACATATGTGTGATAATATAGGATGCATAGTATTTTAATTCGTAATTCGCATTTCTTTCATATACAAAATAGCTGTGCTCTGTTTACTGTCCTGCCACAGTCCTACGCCAATGACTGCACATCGTGAGGTTGGAGGCGACCAGGGCGCTACGTAAAACCAATCTCAGTGTCAATGCAATGTCAATCCAATAAAATCTCAATAATTATTCAATGTCAAAACTATACAATCCCTATCATAGCTGTTAAAATAGAATTTAGAGTACCGAATATAAAGCCAAACTCAATACCATTCACTTCATTCAATATCTACGCAATACGGATGCAATGGGCGCTAGTGTTGCAACTCAAGAGTACAAAATTTCACAATATCAATGTCGATAGATCGGAATTGGATTCAGGAGTAAGCCACCTGCATACAGCGACTGTCTGCAACCTTATATGTATAATTTGATGTCCAGCTTGTGGGCGGATAGACAATGGTAAATATTTCCTTATATTATGCAATAAATCATAAATGAAATCCCTTTTTTTTTATTTATTTTTTTTTTATACCACGGTGGCAAAAAAGCACACGGCCCACCTGATGGTAAGCGGTTACCGTGGCCTATGTACGCCTGCAACACTTGGGGCATTACATGCGTCTTGCCGACCCTTAAAAAACCTATTCACTGCCCTCTTGAAGAACCTCATGTTGTAGCCCACTGGGAAAACCATGGCACTTATTGAGGCAAGCATGATGGACACTTAAGTGACTGTTGGAATACTACTTGTAGGTGCTTTATTTAAAGTTCATACTTAAAATATGGTAGCACTTATTAGACCTACTACAAAAATTGTGAGATAAGGTAGTAACAATCCATTCCAGTTGGAAATATCACTTGTGAAATAATACTCTACAAATAATTATATTTCTTATTAGAACGTGGTCGGCGTCAGTCTATGCTAAAATAACAACTATCCTAAGCTGAAAATAAAAAGAAAAATGCAAAGAAAAAAAAACAAAAAAAAAGGTATAACACGCAGCTGTCATAGCTGGGCCAGCCGATAGACACCTTGTTATACAAAAAATAGTCTTATTTACCTTGCAGTACATTCTTTTTTCCTTTTTTCTTAGACATTTTGCTTGAGTTTAGAGGGAAGAACTTAAAAAAACGAATTATACACTGTTGTAACAATTCACATGGTCGTTTCGACGGTTGGACGTTTTCTTTGCCTTAGTTTATCATTAATAATGATTTTTGTAAAAGGTTATACCGTTTGAAGCTATTAAAAACTAAAAAACTCGATTATTTACGAATTTCCCAAGTTTTGAAATAAGTCTCGAGAATTTGACAACTACGTAAATGTCAAATCAAATCGATAAGATTGGTGTGGCAAGGTTATAATTACAAAAACTACCAATTTTAGAAGCTTTTTGAATACTATGTTTAGATGAGTCGAAAACTATCAAAATTGCAAAGGAATTTTATTATGACTTCCTGAATTTGACTTTACTAATTGTTATATCACCAAACTACTAACCACGTTTGTTTATAGTAAAATATTTTGGTATGATCTTGATTAAAAATGGCGGCACTTATTAAAACAAAATTCTTAATATCATTATGTTTTTAAACAATGACTAACCGCCAATATATTTTCTACTAAAATCTGTTTTTATACTTATTACAACCCTGAGTAGTATTTTTCCTGGGAACTACCTTTATTTATTGTAGATAAGATTTTCCATAGATATAGTAAATCGTACTATAGCACAGTTATAGTGTATCAGAGGTAATTAACCAAATATAGTAACCGGAAAACGGTAGCCAATATAGATTTTTTGAAATGTTGCCCCATACTAGAATTTTTTCGTGTCACATACTCATCACACCCAGACCCGGACACAGTTGCTTGGTGTGGGAATCAAATTAGCTACACGTTGCACGGCTGCCGGTTGTCTAGCTATCAACCGATCATATCAGGAACAAGTCTAGTAATAATGATGATCATAAAGCCGAGAATACACTAAGGGACAAATGACCTGCGACCAGTGTCTCCAGCGACGTTGAGTGGGGTATCGCGACGTTGCCGGACTTTGGTCGATATGTCTGGCAACATGTATTCTATCAACATGTATTCAGCAAACTATCATTTTTTTTTCTTCTTCTCCTATAATATCTTCTGATTCACTTGGTTGCGGGAACCAAGACAGTTGTTCACGTCCCTGGGACGTTGAACTCTTTATTTTTTTTTTCGGATCACCTGATGGTAAGCAATCTGCGTCGCCCATGGACACCTGAACACCAGAGGCGTTACAAGTGCGTTACCGGCCTTTTGGGGATTAGGAGTTTGAGGATCGTTGGGGATTCCGGAATTGTGGAGATTGGGGAAGGGGAGGGTAATTGGGCCTCCGGTAACCTCACTCACACGACGAAACACAACGCAAGCGTTGCTTCACGTCGGTTTTCTGTGAGGCCGTGGTATCACTCCAGTCGAGCCGGCCCATTCGTGCCGAAGCATGGCATGTATCTACTGTAGACCCTGGTGCACAGGACTTGCAGCGGTTTTGGGAGATTGTGGCGAGCTTGTCCCAGTAAAAATGTCTAGCAACATTGTCTGAAAACTTAAAATTAAATTACAAAAATAATATTTTTAACATCAACGTCGCTGTGGACATAAGGCGCAAGTTGTCGCCGTATATGTTGGGCGACATCGGCCGGCTTCACTCTACATGTTGCCGATACATGTCTTGGAACATTTGTTCCCTAATGTCCTTGGCTTATATCAATTTGTGTCACGAAACTGTCAGTAATGGATGTTGGAATGTTTAATGGTATTTTAGCTAGGCCTACACCTGAAGCTGCGAAAATTATATATTCCTTTATATTAGATAGATAAGTAGACTAAGTTATGTGTTAGACTAAGTTAATGTTTAAGTTGTAAATACATTTTTATGTAGAAGCAAGATGGGATTGACATCGTCACAAAATGTGTACAAAAAACCCTTACAATAAATGAGATTAAAAAAAATTGTGTCATAGCCAACATATAAACAGGTAAAAAATAAAACTAACTGGATAAAAATGACACATTTTTATTTAATTTAAGAAATAGGTACATGAGAAAAATATTGTAAGTACATACACGAAAAGCTTTTCAATAAATATGAAATATTGGTACAATAATATAATCTGTGTACAGCAATGCGAGGACAACCTATATAATGTCATTTGTGAACAGCTGTGGGAATAGGAGCACCCTTAATATGGTTTATACAAAAGATAATACTTTTTTCACATTTTGACAACGTTTTTTTTTTTTGGGATTGTATAAGAATCAGATATTTATTTAAGTCAGTCAAGTAGTTTTTTTTTTATTGAATAGGAGGCAAACGAGCAGACGGATTACCTGATGGTAAGCGATCAGCGCCGCCAATAGACACCCGTAACACCAGGGGGCCAATTCTCGGCTTTAGAGATGATGTCGAACTCGACAAAAATGTCTAATGACGTCATTTTTTCGTCAAATTTTAAAAGTTGCTATTCTGGAGATGTCGAATGCGACATTTGTCGAAGGCTAACGTTAGAGTTCATGTCGAGTGCTTCTGAGCAGTAGAGATGGCATGTCGATTGTAGAGATACTGAGATACGCCATTTCTGTGAATTCGTTGAGTTTCGAATTGTACAGTGTTTTCTTTTCTTTCGTTTTAAAGTAAAATACGGCTTGGCATCTTATAAGTATGAACATTGGAAATTCAGTATAGACTCTTCAATTTGTGTATTGTGTTTTCTTGAAACGACGACCTTCGCGTAAATAACAGTCTTTAATTTGTATACCCACGATTGGACTTGAAACTTGAAACATGGACGAGTTTATTAATATTTTTATCTTGGAGATATTGGAAAGTGGCGAGCGACTGGCCAATACACGGCGGCAACAGCGCACTTATCCCGTCGTCGGGATAAGTTGGGCACTAGGGTACTTTTTCTCTCCCTGCATATTAAAACGAAAATTATAAAAATGTCCAACAGAATAGCCCAATAATATATAATAACTAGTGAGTGATGATGAACTTATAAAAGTTTTGAAACAACCGCTTACAGATCCAAATTGTGACACTGACAGACAGTCAACTGGAACTGTCCTGTCAAACTGAATATTTTTGCACTAAACGTTCCGTTTTAACTTAAATAATTAGGTTTAGTGAACGTTTTATGACAAAATCATTCATTCACTCACAACTACCTAAAATGGAACGTGCGATTCTGCATAATGGTAACATTATCTTCACTCGACTCGACATTTTCGTGACATTTGTTTCTATTTTGACTGAGAATACGGATTTCTGTGCAATTCGACATTTTTTGGTAGAGATAGAGATATTTTTGATAGACATAGAGATAGACTTACAATGTCGAACTCGAGATAAATGGCGAAAATCGAGAATTGGCCCCCAGAGGAGTCACAGTTACAAAGATTTAAATAATAGATTGCTCAATCCGAGAATTGAATATAACACTTCTAGCTTAGAAAACGCGCTTACAATCATAAAACCAATGCGATTATATTACTTTACGAATTGTTTAAAAAAAACTGTCAAAATGCAAAAAAAAATCAGTTAAAAATTAAAAGTTATAAAAATCTTAGTCATATTATAATATTTTATTTAATAAAAAATCTTTATATTTCTACTGAACTAAGCACCTATGTATAGCACAATATTTTATGTGAAAACTTAAAATTAAATTACAAAAATAATATTTTTAAATTAAACTTTTCATATTCAATATACATCATCTGGACGGATTTGTGTTGATAGTAGATAATATGAAGAAATAATTTTAATTATTTTATAGCTTAAAAAAAATTTCCCCATGTAATAGGGGGTGAGTCTGTTGCCATAGCCCTTCATGTAATTACTGAGAGTTGTTTTTATGAATGATAGATCGGCAAACGAGCAGACGGGTCACCTGATGGTAAGCACCGCGCCGCCCATGGATGGGTGTCCCGCAAGACTAGAGGAGTCACTAGTGCGTGACTTTGGCAAAATTTTGGAATATCATCTAAAAATATTTTGGCTGACTCAGGAATCGGACGTGAGACTTGTTGCTTGAAGTTTGTTAAATACGAAAATAATTAAATTTATCTCTTCACAATGTTTATATGACTCCTGACTTTGTTTACTAGTAAAAATAAATTCATTTGTATATCTTAAATAATAGAGCTACCGTTTGTTTTTACATTATGATATTTTATATAAGTGTTAATGATAGATATAAGCTCAAAATATTTTATACAGTTACGAAATATTGCGATGAAATCATTTTATTTGATGTATTTTTTAAATTGCGATAGATATGTTTCGAACTATTAAAATACTTTGAGCTTTCTACATTTTTGATATTATTAGGAACTAAAGTTCACTAAATAGACATAATATTAATATTAGCTGCATTTATTTAAATCCAAATTCAAAACAAATTAAAAAAATGTATTACGTACGTAAATTAAAATACCGCCATCTAGCGCCCAGAACTAGAAATACAAATTCTATATATGACCACCAGATGGCAATACAAGTAGGTAGTGTTTATAGAAAAGTTTTGCGTTATTTAATAAGAATAAAGAGTTTTGTGCAGTGTTTCAGGCAGTGAGTTATGATAACAATGAATTAGACATTATTTTGACATCGATAATATACTTAAAAGTCTTATACTAAACTTTATATTTTGTACGTACAAAAAATTCTGCAGAGGCAGTATACACAAGCAATGGTTTTATAAATTGGCGACAAAATAGTACAAAACTTCAAAAAATGGTTAAAACTACATAAAGTAGAATGCTATGTTTTCATTTTCGTTCACAGGCACCCTTATTCTAACGGAATAAAGTTCAAAATCAAATATTGAAGTTGTTTCATATTACTTTGCAAATGTTATTTATAGGTACTAAAAATATCGCCAAAATATAAAAAAAATCTAATATACAAAGTAATAATATCATTTTGAAGCACACACGTTTACAAATATCTTAATTTTTAATAATAATAATAATCTTTAAATAGTTTCTGAGATTTCTATAACTCACACAAATTGACTTAAATAGTTTAAGAGCATCAAGATAATATATTCCATTTAAAAGCATAATAGAATACATTTGTCACCACCGCTCTTCCCGTGGGTGTCGTATACCCGACTAAGGGACTACACGTTTGACAGAGACCGTGCAGCAGCGCTCTCTGATAAACCTGGACCTTTTATACTGCGATCTCCAATCCGCCTGCCTGTCTGCGGAGATTATGACAAACCCCTCTTATGTAGAGGAGGCTCATAGTACAGCAGTGGATTGTCACCCACTATTAAAGGTTTTAAAACTCTTTAACTACAAGTCAACTTGACAATTCACACTTAAAATTAAAACTTAAAATACTATATTGAAAGTAACTCTTTGCCTTAATATAAAAATTAAAAAATAAATGTGAAAAAATAAAAAAAAAAAAAAACAAAATAAATACGTCATACAAAGTAGTAATTTGTTTCGGTGGATGATTCCAATACTAAATTAAATAAATATTTTTTTGTTTTATTTTTTTGTTATTGTGATGCCATTTTGAATATAGACAAAAAGGGCGCGAATTTTTATATTTATTTTATCTGTTTGTGATATCGAATTTATGGGATGATATTTATGGATGATACGTAATGAATTGAGTATAATGAATGATAATGATAAGCAAATACTTTTTATGGAATAGGAGGTAAACGAGCCTTCGTATCACCTGATGGTAAGCAATCAGCGCCGCCCATGGACACCCGCAACACCAGAGACATATATGTTGCCGGCCTTTTAAAAAGGAATACGCCCTTTTGTTGACGGTTTGAAGGTGGTATCGGTATGAATGATAACGGATGTTGAATGATATGAAAATGAATTTATTATGATGATCAATGATTTTTTTATGTATTTGATGGGACCACTATCTCGCCTGGTGGTAAGCGATGATCGGTCTACGATGGAGCACGTCGTCCCATAAGCTCTTATCTTATACTATTATAAAAAGCGGAAGTATGTTTTTTTGTTTGTTTGTTTGTTTGACCGCGCTAATCTCCGTAACTACAAGTCTGATTTGAATAATTCTTTTTGTGTTGGATAGCGCATTTATCGAGGATGGCTATAGGCTATAAAACATCACGCTACGACCAATAGGAGCTGAGCAGAGCGTCTGAAACCGCGCGGGAGTAGCTAGTTCTACATATAATTAGATCGACCAGTCCACGATCGCTAGTATTTTGACAATGCAATTATTATGTCGTAGATGATGAATTATATTTATTTCTGCAAATGATTTGCAAGTTAACACTCAGTGTTTATAGGTTTTTATAATAACTATCGTGAGACATACTAAATTAACTAAAAATCACGGGTTACTCACGTGAATATACTGAGTAAAGCTCAATATAATCTCAATACACGACTGCGTTTAATGGTCGCATACAGTAGCTGTATGCAGGTCGCCTCCAGCTTTGCGATGTGTCGTCATTGGGGGAGGACTGTGGGGGGCAATGGACAATACGTGGCTGTATGTATGATGGTGAAAGTAAATTAATGTAATGATGAAAATGAATTATCTAAATGTGTTTTTTAAGTGAGTTAATATAATAAAATATTATTATGGCAATCAGTTGCCTATTTTTTTTAAATCCGCATTTTTTTTTAATAAAATTAACCGGTAAACGAGCAGACGGATCACCTGATGGTAAGCAATCGGCGTCGCCCATGGACACCTGGAACACCAGAGGCGTTACAAGTGCGTTACCGGCCTTTTGAGGATTGTTGGAGATTCAGGGATTTTATAGAGATGATGATTTTGTCATGATTGTGAAATGAATTGTGAAATGAACCTAAAATAAAGAATGATGATAAATGAAATGATTTTATAATATGAATGTATGAAAATGAATGACACTATTTTGTATAAGACCTTTTTTTGTACCTATGTTCGCAAATGAATAAATGATTTATTTGATGATCTATCTATGTATTGTGTCGTCTTCGAGTAAAAAACATGAACATCGCGCCCTTTTTATTTCATTGTTGTGATTGATGAAATTTTATTACAGTAGGTAAAGTTATTTCATGGAACGACATCGTTTTAAGATATTATTGTAAAAATGCATAATTTTACTCTGTCGCGTAGAATTTCGTAATTAAAATACTATCTACGTCTTTTATTTACTTAGAAAATCAATTAAATAAACCTAATATGAAGAAACTTATGGTTCCGATTTACTTAAGGTAATTTTTTGAATCTTATGGTTGGGAAACCAATGTTTTTTTTACAGATAGCAAATAAAAAAGAACTCTTTGAAACATAGGTTATAAAGAAATAACCATAAGTCGAAATAATAACGTCAATATTTTTTTAAAAACCAAAGCTTTTTGTTATTTGAAACCACAAACTTATGACTGGTTAACGTAACCAGTAATAAGTAGTAATTAGTTGGTTATTCTTAGCAGTTGGTTTTTTATCGTGTAAAATAGAAAAATGGTTGGTTATTATGTTATAATCTAGTTGGTTTCTTTGTTATCTTTCGATTGGTCTGTGTATACGATTTCTGCGTACTCCGTGGATGGAGGGGGTGGTTTCTCAGTTGAGGTCTGTTCACCGAGCGCCAGTTCAGCGTATACTACGCCCTTCTTGTCGTCTGAGAGAGGCTGGGGAAGTAAAAAGTAGTTATTTCAGTAGTGAAAGCAAGTAAATTACTGTCTATGTATTCAATTCTATTTGCATTGTAACTTTCGTGAGACATATTAAATATATTATTATGTTTTCGGCTTACTCACGTAATAATTTGACGAGGAACTTATGACTTTTTAAAAAGAAGTCTACTTTATACATAATTATACTATGTTCGATTCCCGGGTCGGGCAAAGTATTACTAGGTTTAAAAAAATCTCAGTGGTAGCACAGCGTCTGGAATTGTGCTCGGTATATGGCAATAGGCGCACCCCCTATTACATGGGACTCGTAACTTAAATAGTGAAAAGTGGGTGTTACATTGTACAGTGGCATTAAGTGCCGTAATGTACAACCCCTTCGGGGATAAAAAGCGTGATGTTATGTTATGTAAAGTATAATTATGTAAACCAACCTTTTCTTCAGCATCAACAGTCTGCGCCTCAGTAGCCTGCACCTTATCCTTGGCCCTCGGGAGGACTGCCCTCACTCGAGCACTCAGGCCAGCCAGCCGCGACCTCTCCCGCCCTCCCACAGCACTCTCAGTGTCGCTACTAACGAAACAACAATGTTTAATGGTTGTCAACAACCATACGTTTTATGGTTATAAATGATTGGTTATTATTGATGCCTTCAAAAGTTGTGGTTTTACTTATGTGTGGTTTTCTAGTGGTTTTTGTGTAAAAGGTATTTTTTTTATTAGTGGAAGTATTTATTAAAGCTGTTTGGTTTCCACAAGGGGTTGTTTTAAACTGTCAAACACCAAGCGGTCACCGGTGACCGCGACCTATTGTTCTTTAATTGTGTCTATAAAACCGGTACTCGACGAGTTAATAAAATTATTTTTATTTGCTACATTATAACCTCACTCTAGTTATGATTACAAAAAGTAATGATTGCTATTAATTTATTTCAGATTCAGATTAAATAATCATTAATAGAGATTAAGAAATAATATATATTAGTAAAAATACTAATGACAATTAAACCAGCAACCTATATATAATTTTTATACAATAAAATAATAACGAAAATACCTCACCATATAAACATTATTAAAACAAATACCCAACCCAGTCCAATACAAAATAGGCGTTAACACAGCAATAATAATAATGACAAAATGCGTTAAAAGCTAAAACCGTTTGTTGTTTTATAACACACATCGTGAAATTTAGTTCGTTTTCATCCCGCGGCAAACGAATTTGTTGTAAGGACTACTTTCGATGTATAAAGTTTAAATAAAAAAACAAGGATTTAATTTTCCCCTATTAACCCTTTGAGTACCGTCATTATAGACACAATTAAAGAACGGTGTTTGACAGTTAAAAATTAATGATAATACGCACATGAAACACTAGACGTAAATGTGTAGGCACTATTCGCATCGCACGTGCCGCCCGACGAGAAATACATCTTCGAGGTACATGGCGTGATGTTTTGATAATGTACTTTGAGTTCGTATGCGCTTTCGCAGCTTGCTGTTTGCAATGGTTCACTAATTATTTTTTGTTCTAACCTTTTTGTATTTGTTTGTAAAACTATTGTATTACCAAGACAGAACAATTTTACTTCGGGACGAAAAAGTAAATAGACAACAAAAAAATTACACCAATTTTTTTTTGTTTTGACTTTATAAAGTCAAAGTCAGTCAAAATAATTTATTTCAATTAGACCAGAAAGGCACTTTTGAACGTCAACAAAAAAAACTTATACATCAAAAGTACTCCTTATGGCGTGTTGTTTTGCCGCGGGATGAAAACGTAATAGATTTCACGTTATATATACAGCTGTAGCTGCATATACAGATTAATATATAATTATATATATACAGTAAATAATACACACACCCGCAACCAATGTACTACTTTGAATATAAAAAGCTAAAATGTGTTACTAATGAGAAAAAATACAGCATCTACTATTGTACAAACGATCTACTTCAACCCAAAATGAAAGCTGCTATAAGTATTGGATGTAAGGACTTTAAACGCTAGTGGCTCCCTCTAGGAAACGCAAAAATTATACATGTCAACATTAAGTAGAAAGTAGGTAACTTTAACTTTGCCTTGTATTTCATAAAAAAACATTTATATTTATTACTGGCTTCTGTCCGCGACTTCGTACGCGCTATCCCGTTTTTTTCAAGCTCCCCGTTCGCGATTTTCGAACAAAAGTACAAAAGATATTCTATGTCCATCTCCCGGTTTTAATTTTAAGGTACCTCTTCGCCAATTTTCAACCAAATCGATGTAGCCGTTCTTGAGTTTATACATAGTGTAACTAACACGACTTTCTTTTATATATAGATTAAAGTATTTGTGAAATTAGTTTAACATGAATTTTATTTTTCATAGTTCATTTTGGGTTGAAGTGTTTTACTAGGAATAGTGTTTATTGATGTAAAGCGAAGCTATTTCCAATTATTGTTAGACGTACGTTCTAGGAAGCGGGTTGCCAGACTCTAAAAGCACATCCCCGGCCGGCGTCCTTGCGGGAAAAAATATTTTTGTATATGGCAACAATTTTGAAAAAATATTTTTTGTGTTTGAAATCAGTCTATCGAAACAATATTTTTAGGTTTAAAGTAACCCAGAAATTTTGTTTCGCTGTAGAAACAAATTAAGGACTTTTTTTCATTTTATATTAGGTATACAATAATTCAAAAAAAATTACAAAAGTTAGCACAGTTAAAAGAAATCCAAATTTTAAGAAAGATATACTACAAAATACAAATATTTATAAAAAAAAGACTTTATTTACACAAAATAGGAAATATATAAACACAATGTATACATATAATTAGTGAATATATAAAATAAATAAACACTTACGATTCGCCGGAACTTTTCCTCTCCTGTCTTCTACCTGTAATTGTAACATTTTATAAAAGCCTTTGTAAATCGTATCCAAAACCGATCATTAGCATCGGTCGAGCATGGATGGCATGGTGGCCACCCATGCTCGTCGTCCGCAGGCCCGCGCTTACGGTGACCGGAGATCGCCCCGCGATCCCCGACGCCCGGTGTGTCCTTCGCGATGGCACAGTTTTATGGATCAAGTGGCCATTTTTGCAGTGTACTTTTTTGTTTACAAATTTATTTAGTAGCGTGCAAGCACGTAGTGACGCCTAGGTGACACGATTGGTACTACTTGACGGGAATGTGCATTGCAGTGATCAGTTCACTGGAAAATTTTATTACGCTTTTCGTGAACTGACACTCCATCTAGGCATTATATGTATAATTAAAGGCTAACTAACAATTTGACATGTATTGTAAGTAATTTTAAGGATTATTGATTGGCAATAAATATATGTATACCTACAGGCAAGCGAAATTTATTCCTTTTACCACCTTATTCCTTAATTCACTCGTCAGTTGTTGGTCGTGTGTTCCATACACAAACAAGAGAGCCCAGAATTAATACTAGATAAGTAGATTAATCATATCGTGGCACCGCATAAGAAGAATCAGAATTTGATAAAATATTTCTCTGATTTTTTTGATTATAATTTTGTATCTTCATTAGGTACGTCAAATTAGCTATGTACAATCATAGATCAAAAGTACACTGCCACCGTGAGTGATGTTCACACGGTAATGCGTAAGTAATTTCATATTAATGTGCATAAAAACGCGTGCGTACGCATAAACACACGCACGCGTACGCACCCGGATACAATATGCGTGTGCATGTGTGTATAAGTGCTGCAGCGCAACCGATATTAGTCTTACGGTGGCAGTGGACTTTTGACCTTTCACTGTACATACTTTTGTGGGTACTCTTTTTATAAGTCTTAATGCAATAAAAATGAGAAATATAATGTTACTAAAGCCTTTAACTGCCGACAAGTACTGTTAAAGGCCAATCCTCCGCTAGCGTCTGACACCATCGTGACACGGCATGACACGGCATCCAATGAGTTAATTAGTAGTTTGTCTAACATTAAGAGGTTTCAATGCTAAAAATCATAACAAATTTTTGACTGTAGTAGCAACTGGTTAAGAAATTAAATTAAAAATGAAACATCAAAATTCTTATTTAATAAATACTTTATATTTCAATAATATTTAGTCATAACCGTTTACTTATAGACATTGATTGATATTTATTTAGTGACAATACAAAATTATTGAATCCCATAAAAAATCAACATACGACATTACAAGAAATACATGATAAAACTTTCGTACTGAAAAATGCCTAAATTTTATTAAGTAAAGGCATTTTAGGGATTTTATTTTAGTAAAAAATGATTTTTTAATTTCCTCATTCTGTCGTATGTAGTTTTAGTAAAAAATTCGGCTGACATTCGAAAAAATAGAAGCTTAAACATAATTTGAGCTTACAGATTGAAAAGACGCAATATTTTGGCAAATATGTGCAAAATGGCAGTGTCTTTAGTTCGTTATAACTATTCGACCTTAATCTGTTAAAACTGCTAATTAAAAATACATTAAGAACTAAATTGGTACAAAAATAATTTCTTAACTAACAATTTTTAATTACAAATACTTAAAAATCACAATCGTGGTGACTTATTGAACTAAATATTACAAAATAGAAAAGAATAATATTCAATATTGTATCAAATTGTACAATTTTCTTAAGATTGCATTTTAAACGTGAATTGTTAAGTATTATGAGATTTGTAAATGTACCAGCGTAAAGTAGAGCTGGTAAAATTGTTATTTAACTTATTAGTAAGTAATTACTTGAATACTACATAATATATACACAATATTAATGGTGGTACGAACACATTTTTAACTTAAATATAAAGGTAAAATAACCAGTTATTCGCCACAAGCAGAATCATGGTCAAATATTGGTATTTTACCTTACTTAAAACTAAATGAAATCATTCGAAAATTTAATAAAAACCTATTAAAAAAACGAAAATGTTTTGTAACATATTACTTAAGTAATTTAAGATTAAATAAGTCTCGATTTAAAAGAGATTTTTCCGAAAAAATATATGATGCTCCGAACATTGGTCGTCGTTTTGTTCCTATTTTTGTTTTTATATTTAATAAAAATGCCTTAAATTTACGCGTTGGGATTTCGTTGTTACACAATAATTTGTATAATATTTCGAAAGGATTATTATTTTACATCGTTTACGAGATTCTTAGGCGAACATGTATAACCTATAAACACCTTAAAAATGTAACAATCGCAGACGAGAAAAAAAATCGATACCCTTTAAAAAAAATATAAATGTCAAATATTTATTAAGCAAGCGTTTTGAAATTACAATTGAGAATGTCAAATAAAGCATTTTCTTCTCGTGTGCAAAGTTTAATACTCTGTAATATCGAAAAGTTTGTTAAGGTTTACACGTAAATATGTTTTTCCTCAAATTACAAATGTGCTAATCTAAATTTTCAGTAACCCATTTAGAAGTCGCTGGCATATATATATATCAGTTAATATTTTCAAAAAACAGTCAAAAATATCTCGGAATGTTCGGCAAGTCTTTACGTCACGTATATGTTATAGTGTCATACTTTAAAATTATATTACTAGAAGTCAGTACACATATTCTATGTCAAGGGACTTCTAAACGGGTTGACTTCTTTATCTAATATAATAATTTCTTTCAAAATTTCCTTAATATTTTAGAATTTTTATTATTAAAAATTGCATACATTTTTTATTTTTAAATACAATATTTATTAATAAGTAACAATTTTTAAACACGCGTGGCACTGACGTCACTGATAAAACCATAAGTCCAAATAACGTAACTGTCACTTAAACAATTGAATTATCGTGAATTTAATCGGTGAAACTCGAAAAAATTAAAATATAAAGAAAAAAAATTCTAAACATTTTTAGGGACATTTAATATTTTTCCAATTTTTTTACTGGTAAATGTCAAAAATAAAAAAAAACTAGTAAAGTTTTCTATGGTTTCCTCTAGATATCTATAAAAATATCTACGAAACACATGATTTAAACAAAATAGCGAGAAAAACAACAAAATTTGGCAAGACAATGACTTTATACAACAAAAAAAAAATACAGTAACCACTTACGATCAGGCCAGGCCGGGCCAGTTTTATTAAAAAAAAATTAAGTTTCGTTATAATCTTTCCAAAAAAAAAAACTTAAATAAAATTCCGAGTTTCACCGCGTGACAGATACCTGACTTACGCTTAAACGGCCGTGTCCGGCTTTTTTTCCGGATGCTTGGTATCGCCATTGCTGATATAGTCACCGTGGTCGTGAGAGGGGTTTTCAGAGCCTTTGATGTCATCATGAGACGGTAGAGGGGCCTCCGAATCAGCCCCATCAGGAATGTCAGTGCGATGCGACCGTCCTGCCGTACAATACATTAAGCGATCAAGAAACTGAATCTTTTTAATTAAAAAAGCCGTGTATGTGCAGTGCTTCGGACAAACATTCGTGTGTGTGATTTGTGAGTGATTTCTTGGGCCTTTAACTTGTTTTTTTGGTTTGTTATTGATGTGATATGGTTTTTGAGACGTAGACATAATTATGATGTTCATTCATAAGTGTCTAGTTTTATATAATGTTTTGTTTCTAGGTCGGAGGCAACACAATAAGTGTCCTATGTTTTTGAAAAATGTCTCAACGATGAAAAATAATAATCGAAATAGTTCTGTCTATCTTTTAGAAGAACAACAGACGATATATGTATATTGGACATTATACAGATGATATCAAATTATCTCAAATCTATGTTATTCTTAAAAGAAATTGATAATAACAAATTTGAATTCTTAGGTTTTTTAAGGGAGGAATTATCATCGAATGACTGCTCCCGCCTGGGCGAGGCGGGAGGGAGTGTCAGACTCTTACTGACAAAAACCACCCCGTTCATTCTCCAGCACTTCGAGCCTTAGCCCCGGTAACCCGTTAGGTTCTCCGCGACAATTCTTAGGCATAAACGTGTAAAAAGAATGAAGTTTTATTGAATGCTATTACTTCAAATCCTTGAAGATTTTATATCTCGTTTCGGTAATAATAATGCGCATGTTTAAAGCAAACAGCTTTGTAATACATACGAACAATTTGCTGATTGAAAGTGTTTATTACCAAAGCCATAATTAAAATTGAAAATCAATTAAATGACTTCTAGTAAGAGAAACGAAAGCCCATTTTTTTTATTTGTTCTATGAAAATGAATTAATGTTAAATAATGTTATGATTATGATGACCATTGAAAAAACACCAAAAAAAATTCACAAGTAAAACCAATTAAAACCTGTTAGTCGTTAGAAAAACAAATATGTATTTAAAATGTCATAAAACTTTATTCCCTAGATACCAAAATAAGCTCAAGGCCCAAAAAACTACAATAAGTGAGAACACGTGTTATTTTTTTAAACCACCACCTCGAAATTCGCCACCTAGGTGAAATATAAAGAAAAAAAAAGAAAATCTAATTTCAACTTCATGCAAAAGAACATTCTCAGGATTTTTTAAGAAAAGAGTCATGCTTTTTTTAAAAAGAAATATTATCACAAATCATTCACATGCGTTCAAAAAGTTATTGTATATAATGTTTTATTAAACACAAAAAAAAAAAAAAAAAAAAAACACATGCATTTTTCAAAGATTTTTTTCGTTCTTGATCGCTCAAAATATTGATTATACTTTTCGCTTAATATAATATAACAACTTATATAATCTACACAAAAAGCGGATATATTGCCAAATTTTGCATCATTCATTTCGAAAAATTTTCTATTAGGTACTATAGCAGCCAAACCTTTTTAAGTACTAAAAAATGAAAAAAAAATAAGATTTTAGTCAAAAATATATATCTATTAATTCATTTCTCAACCAGTGCTAGCCGAAAACAGTTAGTGGAAAACGTGATTTTTTCTATTTTTTTTTTATTTTTCTAATTTTTTTTCAACTTTACCTATCGACCAACAGCACGTGAGCCTGCCAGAAAATTGCTTATTAATAATAATAATTATTAAATAGTTCATAAAACACAGGAAAAAGGAGTAAATTACGCATGCCTATAGTTGTAATAAAAGCGATTGTAAAGCATGGACAAAAATCACAATGCATAGGAAATATTAATAAAAAAACTTTATTTTTTTGTACAACCAGTATATCTTGATCTCTCTTAAGGTTCTGGAAATTAATAACCGATTATTCGATCTGTGTTTTTGACAGAAATTCTATAGAATTAATATCAAAGATCTGAGTTCAAAGATGTTCAATGAATTTTAGCTATTAATGACTAAGTAATCACTAAAAACCGATAACGAGCGAATAAGACGATGAACCTCAGACAGGTCAACTTATACTAGTTGAAAATTTTATCCCATTTTATTAATATTTCGTGTTGTCTGTAACGTAGTGATGACGTTTATGTTATAATTGTAGGCTCCTGTACTATGTCGTTTAAAAAACTGTATTTTGCAACCGATAAAACTGAATCGTCAACATGAATGGAGCAAATTGTGTTATTAGTTAGTTTAAAATTATATTTGTAAAAAACAATTTGTATATAAAAGAAAAAAAATGTTGACATTCATGAATTTAGATCAATAAGAATCATATGCATGAAAGAAAAATTCAATTAATAATCATGCTATAATAATAAATACATGCAAATTAAGAAAAAAACGATATTCTTTCCATATCAAAGATATTATTTTGACGTAGAGATGGATATTTTTTTCGAATAGATACTCAAAATGGATTTAAGTTGAGAATTTATCCGTTTGTGCTCAAAAAAGCGGATAAACAATTAAAGTCTCAAATAAAGTTGCAATATTTACTCAATATCTTATTATGTTTTCGACTTACTCACGTAATTATTTCACAAGGAACTCGACTAGTTTCAAGCCATGCTAGAGGTTCATATTCATGAGCAGCATTTCGCGACCTGCGACGCGGTGATAGTCGCATAACTCGCATATGAATATGGGCCTCTAGCATGGCTTGAAACTAGTCGAGTTCCTCGTCAAATTATTACGTGAGTAAGTCGAAAACATAATAATTTATTTAGTATGTCTCACGAAAGTTATAATACAAATTTTGAGTTATTTATTCGAAAAATCGCTCATCTCTATTTTATGATTGCTCCAATTAATATCAACAATTCACAATAAAATATAAAAGAAAAAATGCGACTTACCGGCAAAGCACCATCTGTCGGTGGCGAACGCAAACACAGCCAGGAAGATGGCTATGAGAAGAATTAGAACAGCCACCACGATGCCCACGATAGCTCCCGTGTCTAATTCCACACCTAGGATATAAAAATATATGTTCAAATAAAATATAAATATATGTTAAAGACCCTGAGCATTGAAATTGATGATTGATGAACATTGTAAAATAAAAACATCATGAACTATATCTAAAAGAAAATTCCCAAGTAAATATATAAGATATATTATTGAGGATTTTCAAAATAAACCACAAATTGTTTCTCTGAAAATACAAAGTTATTGTTTTAATTAATAAACCTTTACAATATTGCAACTTATCATTTAACTATGACAATTATTCTTAATTCTCACCTGAAAATACAAAGAAACGACATTTAAAGTTTACTATCGCCTCCTCGTTTATAATTTTTAATATTAAATTCTCTTCTAGAAAACTACCAAGCTTTTTTAAATTTGTTATAATGGTTTCCACAGATAACCTATAAAATTACGAACAAGCGCGAAGCGCGGCAAATTCAAATTAATGAAATGTCATTTCATTACAAATATATGAAAAGTTTACATAAAAATGTGAAAGATGGAAGATAATATTTATCATGTAAGTAGTAGAAATACAGAAAACAGTAAAGCCAAAAAAAAACAATGAGATTTTTTCAAACCCATTTAGTCACAGATAGGATAAAATCATAGAAAACAAAGAAAATATTATTTGGAAATATACCCATAAAATATTTACGGTAGTTTCAACTTAAGTCCTGTATAAAAAATATAATAATAGGTATAAGACATCGGAAAAAAATTGACTTAGGTATCTCTTATATAAATATAATTCTTCTGTGAGTGTGTATGTCACTGAACTTCTCTCAAACGAATGGACCGATTTTGATGAAATTTTTTGTGTGTGTTCAAGAGGATCTGGGAATGGTTTAGATTCACAAATCAGCCCGGCAGATGGCACTGCAGTAGGTGTTTAGGTTATTTATCCTAAACAGCTGAAGTAATTTGAATGAATTTTTGTTTATACATTCAAGTGGATATGCAGGACAACGTCTGTCGGGTCCGCTAGTTTCTATATAAAGAAATCAACTGCAACTAAGTAGCATTCGTAAATTTAAAAAAAAACATTCTGATGATAATATTAAATAACAATTTAAACATTTATTTCTAAATTCCAATACTATAATCGCTAATCACATTCATTTATTATATTTATAAGAATTTTCATGCAATATGGAATTACTCATTAATCGAATGAAAAAAATCCAAAAAAACAATTCAAAAGTAATTTTCATGCTAGATAATCATGCCTCATTTAACAAAAATAATCCCGAAGAAAAATAGAGGTAATTGACACATTTTCTTGCAGAAATTAAAAAAAGATATCAGACTCATGCTTCTACATACATAACATCACGCCTTTTATCCCTGAAGGGGTAGGCAGAGGTGTACATTATGCCACTGTACAATGTAACACCCACTTTTCACTATTTATGTTATGAGTCCCATGTAATAGGGGGTGAGTCTATTGCCATATACCGGGCACAATTCCAGAATCCGTGTTATTACTGAGAATTTTTTTAAAACCCAGTAATACTTTGCTCGACCCGGGAATCGAACCCGAGACCCCTTGCCCAGCAGTCGCACTTGCGACCACTCGGTCAACGAGGCAGTTCATGCTTCTAACAGACAAAAACTCGAAATAAAATAGAAAAAGAAGAGATCCAAAGAGAGAAATAGAAAAATCAAGATTACATTTAGAAACACCCGTTATTATTCAATCAAAACCAAAAAAAATCGACAAATATACAATACATACATCGTTTTTCAAAACTACTTTCAATCTCCTACACTCTATTTTAACATTTGAATTTTACAATTAGTTTTCGAAAACAGTGACCAATGGAATCAAAATAAAAACTATACATAACAGAAACTATGGTACACAATGACCTATATGACATTACTAGCTACTTCTGCGCGGTTTCACACGCTCAGCTCAGCTCCTATTGGTCGTAGCGTGATGTTTTATAGCCTATAACCATCCTCGATAACTGCACTATCTAACACAAAAAGAATTATTGAAATCAGACTTGTAGTTACGGAGATTAGCGCGTTCAAACAAACAAACAAACAAAAAAAAACAAACTCTTCCGCTTTATATAATAGGTATAAGATGATAATTATAATCCAAGATTATAATGTACTATGTCCATAAATGTAGGCAGTGAAATACGTAAAATTATAACTACTTTTCACTATAACATAACATCATGCCTTTTATCCCTGTAGGGGTAGGCAGAGGTGCACACTACGACACTTAATGTAATGAGTCCATGTTGTAGGGGGTGAGCCTATTGCCATATACCGGCTCAATTATTGTTTCCCAGTTATTATAATATTATTATTTTATTCATAGATAAAGCATCTGATTGTTTATGTCCACTGCTGGACAAAGGTTTTTTCACTCGTCAATAACCCAGCCACTAACCATAATCTTCAAGCTATCTATAGAATTTTGCCATAAGGTACAATTTTAGATTTTATGATTATCAATTTTGAAATCCAAAATGACCCGGAAATCAAACCCAAACCTGCTCCTAGCTCAAATCAATGTATACCTCTATATCAGCTTATTTCGCATAAACTATATATTTTTTAACATTGATCACTTTTTCAAAAACTCTTTTAAATAAAAAATATTATATTACAAAAAACAACATTCCACTATGATATCGTTCATATATATCATTCGCTGTATATTCGATGTATCTTACCATATATATCTAATACCAAATAGGAGGACTTCGCCTTCCGAGCTGTAGGGAACATAAAACGAGTCAATATCTTAAAATATATTTCTACAAATATGTATAATTATATGTACGACTCAAAATAATTAATTTTGTGCAAAATTCTGCCAATAAATAAAAGAATATTATTATTAAGTATGACATCCTCTTCTCCCCAACCAATTATCATAATTTATTTTCCTAAAATCAGCAAACAACTATAAAATTATCGCAATTTTCCTCTTAATCGCTAATACTGAAGACGCTAATTTTAATAATAGACCAATCCTCGTTTTCCGAACCCCTTCCTTTATCCTTAAAACCCACTAAACACTTTTATATACCCCCAATTGTACTCCAAACGCCTATAAAACTGGACTATCAGTCCCTGTCAGCCCCATTTCCCCCAACAACTTACTAAGACGTCTATCCTCATCTTGCCAAGTACTCAATCCCTTTTTTAATCAACTTTATTTCCAAAAACCAGCTAAATACTTTAAAATACTCCCCATATACCTACTCCAATTTGTGGACTTTCTAGTCCCCTATAATCTTCGAAACTGGAGCCCATTTTTATCCCCTGACCTTAAAAACTCTTCTTATACTGCGGACTATCTGTCCCCAATAGGGTAGATGACTTTCATATTTAAATGTCCGTCTGGTAGATTATTTTAAAACATTAAACAAGTATTTTTTATTTTCTTACGAATACTTTCAACGACATATAGACGTGAAATATCGAGGGACGTCACTTCTATGTACGTTTTATACGTAGAAATGACTTTTTAGCCCTTACTCCTAAACTTTGATTCGTTTTATCTGAGTATTGTTTTCTTATACGACAAAATAAAAAAATACGTGTCTAATATTTTTTCATTACCTAACTGACGGATTAAATAGAGTCTTAATTTTTATACTCCGTCATCATCCCTCCGCGTCCTCTAATTCTGGTTCCCTGATTAACTTACCAGCTGGTTCGTCCATGGTGCTGATCCTGACTGCAATCTCCTCCCTTCCAAAGTCGTTCATGACTCGTAGGAAGTACGTCCTGTCTACATCTTCCTTAGTGATGCGAGCCAGGATCAGAGTGATGTTGAAGTAGCCGTTGCCCTGGAGAAAGAATATAATTGAGTGTGATTCTGTGTTTTGATATGAGATGAAGACTATAGTCATTAGTATCAGTCAGTATAGACAGTAGTTTCTGACAAGTTGTCTTTATTTTGGAAATGTCAAAAATTATAAATGAAATAAAATGATGATTATTTAAAATATAACTTTCAAGTAATCAAGTACTTAATTATTATTTTTTTTTTTTTTTTGATTTTATTGTCCTGCAATCTGTCTCTAACGAACATTCAGCACATGGTCAAGAGTTTAATTTAATTTGTCTTGTAGGGTCACCAGTCCAGCGACGTGGGCCCTTTAGAATTCATCCCTTACAGGTCTCTAGGGGCCTTTCGTTTTAGCCTTTTGAATGTGGAGTTCATATTCATTAAGTGCATTGCTAGAGTGTTTGGGTGGTTGTTGAGCCTTTTTCTGTAGGATATCATAGACTGTTTTATCTCTTCTTGAACCGTTCTGATTTTAAGGTCATGGTGTAATTGTTGGTTAGTTATAAACCAAGGAGCATTAGTAATTATCCTCAGCATTTTGGACTGGAACCTCTGGAGTATTTCTATATTAGAATTTGAGGCAGTGCCCCAGAGTTGGATTCCGTAGGTCCAGATCGGTTTTAGGATACTCTTGTATAACAGTAGTTTGTTTTCGAGTGATAGCTGCGATTTTCCGCTGAGCATCCAATACATTTTCCTCAGTTGGATTCCAGTGCTTTTCTTTTAGTAAAAATATGCTTTTTCCAGGTGAGGCTACGATCCAAATACAGTCCAAGGTATTTGGTTTCATTTGCTTGAGGTATTTGTTGCCTATTCAGCGTTACTGGGGGACATGTTCCACGTCGCATCGTAAATGTCACCTGTACTGACTTTGTCTCATTCGCCTTTATACGCCAAGTATTGAGCCATTCCGTGATGTTGTCCAGGGAGAGTTGTAGCATGTTACTTGCTTGTTTTGGTTCGTCATGGGTAGTTAAGGCTGCAGTGTCGTCAGCAAAAGTGCCAATCACAACTCCATTTGTCATAGGCAGGTCTGAAGTATTAGGTACAGTATCGGACCAAGTACGCTCCCCTGTGGCACTCCTGCGTGCGCCCTATAAAGTTTGGATGTGTCCTCTCCTTGTTTAACATAAAAGTATCTTTCAGCAAGGTATGACTTTAAGAAGACATAAAAGTTTGTAGGCAGTAGTTTTTTTATTTTATATAAGAGACCTTCATGCCAGACTCTGTCAAAGGCTTGGGAGATGTCCAAGAAGGCTGCACAACAGTATTTCTTATTTTCAAAGGCTCTGTGTATTTCTTCTACCAGTCTATGTACCTGCTCGATCGTGCTGTGACGTTTTCGGAAACCAAATTGGTGATGAAACCCTTAATGAGCCCTATCAACTTGACCTGCCAATAGATAGAATAAAGACAAGCGAGGTTATGGACACAATTAAAAATCTACCTCAAAATAAAGCCCCTGGATATGACTTGATCACTACCAAAATCCTGCGGGAATTACCAAAAGTGGCAGTCCAATTTTTGAGGAACCTGTTCAATTGCATTCTGATCAGGGGAATCTTTCCATCCCAATGGAAGGTTGCACAAATTAAAATGATCCCTAAACTTGGTAAATCTCCTGCGGACGTGTCGTCCTACAGACCGATAAGTCTACTGCCCATCCTTTCAAAGGTTATGGAGGTACTCTTTTTGAAACGCTTGAACAAAGTAATAGCAGAAAATAAAATCATACCCGACTTAATTATTTGATATAGTTTTTATTGATTATCGTACGTTTTGATTATACAGAGTGGACGTGGAATTTTGTAATGCAACCTGAAGGGAAAGTACCTACTCTTAATACTTAAGAAACCATTCCCTTAATTCTAAAAAGAAACAAAACTACATTCAGAGATATTTAAAAAATTAGCTTGCCTCACATGGTGTTCGAACTGACTAAAATCTGTCAAAGTTTGCCCCCTGTACTTTTATAGTATCGATCGTTCATTGTTTTCCTTTCATTAAATTTATGAAGTTTGTTAGAGAGATTTCATCCTTATTCACCCTAACAATCGATACAATAAATGTACAGGTGCAACTTTTACATATTTTTTTTTTACCGGGGGAAAATCATCGAATGACTGCTCCCGCCTGGGTGCGGCGGGAGGGAGTGTCAGACTCTTACTGACTAAAAACCACCCCGTTCATTCTCCTGCACGTCGAGCCGGAGCCCCGGTAACCCGTTAGGTTCTCCGCGACACTTTTACATATTTAAGTCGGTTCGATTACCGTGTGCGGAGAGCGAATTTTAAAAATATTTGAATGGAGTTGTGAATTGAAAAAATAAAGGAATGTTTTCTTTGGGTTTTTTTTTAAACGTTGCCCCACACTAGGATTATTTCCTGTGTCGTGGGCGTGAATTTCACATACACATGACACCCAGACCCGAAACAACAATTTGTGGATCACACAAAGTGCGGAGTTCCGTGCGGGAATCGAACCCGCGTCACGCTGCACGGCAGCCGGTTGCCCAGCCACCGCATCAATCGTGCAGTCAATTTCTTAAGTATTAAGACTATTTCCCCTTCAGGTGGCATTTCAAAATTTCATCCTGTATTTTTTTATATACTTTATACGTATAATCAAAAAGATATAAGATTCTAATACAATATCACTTACCAAAAACAAGGGAGCCTGTGCGATAATCTCTCCATTCTCACTCTGCCTAGGTGCCTGCAAGACCTGGTCTCCGATGCTCCACTCAGCCGTCGGTGGAGGATTGGCCTTCACAGTCACATTCAGCTTACCTTCAGCTCCCAGTTTGAGGCCAAAGATTGTGACTGTGCCCGTCTCTTGGCGTTTTGGAGCGTCTAAAATAGGAGTAGAATGGGATTATGATTACATTAAAAAATAAAAAAATAAAAATCGTTTATTAAACACAAAACACACATTGACGGGTATACGACATCCACAGAAAAAGATGAGGTGGTGACAAGTATATCATCATTATTGAATTATACCACATAACATAACGCCTTTTACCCCCGAAGGGTTAAGCAAAGGTGTACATTATGCCACTGTACAATGTAACACCCACTTTTCACTATTTATGTTATGGGTCCCATGTAATAGGGGGTGAGCCTATTGCCATATACCGGGCACAATTTCAGACTCCGTGCTACTACTGAGAATTTTTAAAAACCCAGTATTACTTTGCCCGGCCCGGGGATCGAACCCGAGACCGGCAGTCGCATTAAACATTCGGCTATATCTACATAGTTGTTCCAGTGACAATAATATCATCTGTTTCATTTCATTGCGGGAACCAAGACAGTTGTCCATGTCCCTGGGACGTTGGACTTCAGTGTTCCGGTGTTTGCATGGTTGTATCTACTGGAGATCCTGGCTTACATGAATTGGAGCGGTTTAGAGAGAATTTCTACTTACAATTAACATTGAGTTGGATCCTGAATTCCTTAGGCTTCTCCAAAGCTTCGTGTTCAGCTCTGCAGACCAGGAACTTGGCGTCGTCCTCATCAGTTAGGGTCCTGGTGACATTCTGACTGATAGTCTTCAGGTCAGATCCTGGTTCTGATGTTATGACAGGCTGATGGGTGCCGTGGAGGAGTTCTTCCGATCCTGATAACGATATATACATAAAAATTACGTTTTAAATTAAACAGTTCCAATGAGTTCTATTCTACGAATTAAGCCCTTTCGTTTGATATCCATAATGGAGGTAGTTGTGGAAACAATTAGATTGTATTGTACTAGCTTTTACCCGCGGCTTCGTTCGCGTCACAAAAGGATAAAAAGTAGCCTATGTGACATATACCAATACACACAGCGCCATCTATACCAATACATTTGTTTTCCCTCGGGAATATCAAATTTTTCCGGGATAAAAAGTACCCTATTATTTAATCCGGACATTTAACTTTACGTCTGTAAGAATTCAAAGCAATCGGTTTAGTAGTTACGGCGTGAAAGCGGAACAAACAAACAAACTCACTTTCGGATTTATAATATTAGTAAGGATGGTCATCAAGATTAAGAGTGTGTACCAAATATCAGATCGATCTGTCGTCAGGAAGGGGGTGACATTCTAGTTACTAAAGACCCAAACAATCAAACGGGGCAAGCTAAATAAAACCGTATAAAAATAAACGATATGAAATCACGCCTCTTATCTCCGAAGTGGTAGGCACTTAATGCCACTGTACAACGTAACACCCACTTTTCACTACTTCTGTTATGAGTCCCATGTAATAGGGGGTGAGCCTATTGCCATGTACCGGGCACAATTGCAGACTCCGTGCTACTACTTAGATCTTTTTTTAAAAAGTTCAGTAATACTTTTGCCGATCCGGGAATCGATCCCGAGACCCTTTATCCGGCAGTCGCACTTGCGACCACTCGGCCAATGAGGCAGTCAGTCGAGGCATTTAAAAATAAATTACATGGGACTCATAACATAAATAGTGAAAAGTGGGTGTTACATTGTACAGTGGCATAATGTGCACCTCTGCCTACCCCTTCGGGGATAAAAGGCGCGATGTTATATATGTAATTAATATGGTGTTGTCTACCCACCCAAGAACCAGGTGATCTTGGCAGCTGGTCTTCCATTAGGTACCACACACTGCGCCATGAACGTATCTCCTTCCTTGAAGGGCGGCTGCGGCGAGGAGTTCAGCTGGATCTCACCAGGGGCTCCTAGAAACAGGAAGAAACATAATAACTATCGTGAGACATACTAAATTAAGTAAAAACGCGGGGCACTCACGTGAATATACAGAGAAAAGCTCTACTAGTTTCGAACCACAGAGGGGTTCTTCCTCATGAGCAGCGTGCGCGGTCGCGGCGACGTCTAGATCTTTTCTCAGTATATTCACGTGAGTAACCCGCGTTTTTACTTAATGAAGAACATATTCAATATCTTCAAGAGCAGGTGGTCCACTGCTGGACGATGAGCCTCCTCTATATAAGAGTCGGTTGGCGATAATCTCCTCGTTTGAAGACGTCTCATCATCAGAGAGCGCTGATGCCCGGTCTGTGTCAAATGTAGTCCCTTAGTCGGGTACATGCTACCCGCGGGAGGAGTAGGAGTGGTGGTGATTCTTCTCTGCAATGGCAGGCCATGGCTATATGGCACGCCATGTTTCCGCAAAGAACCAAAGTGACATAACAATTTCCCAATCCCTTAAAATGATCCCTAATTTTTTTTTTATATATTTGATGGGGCGACGTTTGACCACTATCTCGCCTGGTGGTAAGCGATGATGCGGTCTACGATGGAGCACGTCGTCCCATAAGCAACCTATTCACTCGGGCCTTGAAGACACCCAGGTTATACCTCTGGAAATACAGACTCTGGCAAAGAATTCCACTCTTTAGCAGTACGCACAAGGAACTTGATGCGAAGCGCTTCGTGCGTGTGGGTGGGACATCTACCATGAATCGGTGACGCCTCGCCGATTGTCTTGTGGTACGATGATGGAAAGGAATAGGGGGAATCAAGAATTCTCCTTTATTCTCCGACAATTGTTTAACAATGCATTGTGTTTCGCCGTATGAGTAGGAATGTAGGATTACTACCGAATGCCCTTCCTCATACCCCAAAAGGCCAGCAACGCACTAAACTCCTCTAGTCATCCATGTATCCATGGGCGACGCTGATTGCTTACCATCAGGTGATACGTCTGCAAGTCCGGTTGTTAGGGGGAATTAGACCATCAATTTTTTTTTTAAGAAGTTTCCCCACATTAGGATTTTCTCCTGTGTCGTGGGTGCGTTTACAAACATACAAGTTCACATCAACAACAATTTGTAGATCACACAAAGTGTTGTTCCGTGCGGGAATCGAACCCGCGACACGTTGCACGGCAGCCGGTTGCCCAGCCACCGCACCAGCCGTGCAGACGGAACCATATTACCATAATTGTCCATGTCCCTGGGACGTTGGACTTCAGTGTTCCGGTGTTTGCATGGTTGTATCTACTGTAGATCCTGGTGCACAGGAGTTGCAGCGGTTTTGAGAGATTGTGGTCAAAGAAAAGTTGGTGAAATGAAATGAAATGAAAAGAGTTTTATTCGGCATACGGCATGAGTGAGTGCAAGGAACAAAAAGTAGCAATACAATATAATTTAATAAAATAAAAATAACAATATAAGAGTGTAACACAAGAGAGTGAGAATAAAAGATAAAAGCTAAATTATAAAACTAGATGATAATAACAATAGGTATAAAATAGGTTCTGCACGATATTGGCAGACATGCCCAAGCCTAAAGGGTCGCCAACTCAGCATAAAGCTGGGCACAGTGAGCACCCAACACTGATTCTGTTGGCACCCCTGCAGTGACGCACGGTTGGTTAAATTAGGAAGATAGTATACTCACTTGCGACAAGCAGCCTCATGGAGCCGACCAGCTCGATGTTTCCTGAGGGGGGCGGGAGAACACATGTAATGTTTCCATTCCATTCCTCCTTAATATTCTTTATTAGGGCACCGCATTGACCAGCCTGTAAGAAAAGGATTATATTAATTTCTTTATTTTATACACTTATCTTCTTAATAGACTGCCTCGTTGGGCGAGTGGTCGCAAGTGTAACTGCCGGGCAAAGGGTCGCGGGTTCGATTCCCGAGTCAAAGTCAAAGTCAAAGCTATTATTTCAATTAAGCTATAATTTGGTACTTTTGAAACGTCAATAAATACATAATAAATAATAGCCTGTCAGTCAGTCCGTCAGTGAAGCTAGGTGAAGCTAGGTCGGACGAAATATCATCATCATCATCATCAACAGCCGGAAGACGTCCACTGCTGGACAAAGGCCTCCCCCTTAGCCCTCCACGTCGAACGACAACTCGCCACCCGCATCCACTGGCTCCCCGCAACTCTGGCGATGTCGTCGGTCCACCTAGCGGGAGGTCTGCCCACGCTTCGTCTTCCGGTCCGTGGTCTCCACTCAAGGACTTTCCTGGCCCATCTGCCGTCAGTCCTTCGAGCGACGTGGCCTGCCCATTGCCACTTCAGTCTGCAGATTTTGCGAGCTATGTCGGTAACTCTTGTTCTTTGGCGAATCTCCATATTTCGGACTTTGTCGCGCAAAGAAACCCCGAGCATAGCTCTCTCCATCGCACGCTGAGCGACTTTGAGCTTCTCCAGAAGGCCAGAGGTCAGGGACCACGTCTCGGTACCATACGTCATCACCGGCAACACACACTGGTTGAACATCCTGGTCTTTAGGCACTGAGGGATTTTCGATGAGAAGATTTCGCGTAACTTCCCGAACGCTGCCCATCCAAGTTGGATTCTTCGGGCGACCTCTTTGTCGAAATTGGACCTACCTAGCTGTATAATCTGCCCTAAGTATGTGTAGTGGTCTACAACTTCGAGGATATCGTTCCCAACGATGACCGGTACAGGTGCAACATGGACGTTTGACATGATTTTGGTCTTGTCCATGTTCATTTTAAGACCCACCTGTTGGGAGACGATATCGAGGTCGCTGAGCATGGTGTTTAAATCCTCCAGCGACTCCGCCATGATGACTACATCATCGGCGAAGCGGAGGTGTGTGATGTATTCGCCATTGATATTGATGCCCAGTCCACTCCAGTTTAAAAGCTTGAAAACGTCCTCCAATGCGTTGGTGAACAGTTTCGGAGAAATCACGTCTCCCTGTCTCACGCCTTTCTGCAATTGGATTGGTTCCGTGCTATCTTCCTGGAGTCGGATGCGCATGGTGGCGTTTCTATACAAACACTTTAGCACCTCGATATCTGTAGTCGATATGGCATCGCTGGAGAGACTGCAGCACCGCCCAGGTCTCGATCGAATCAAAGGCTTTTTCATAGTCCACAAACGCCAAGCATAGTGGCAAGTTATACTCCTCAGTCTTCTGTATAACTTGCCGCAGCGTATGAATGTGGTCTATGGTGCTGAAGCCTTTCCGGAACCCGGCTTGTTCGGGAGGCTGGAAGTCATCAAACCTGCGTTCCAGACGGTTCGTGATAACCCTAGAAAACAGCTTATATACATGGCTCAGAAGCGAGATGGGTCTATAGTTCTTCAACAAAGAGTTGTCACCCTTCTTGAAGAACAGAACCACTACACTCCTTTGCCATGCTTTCGGCGTAGTTCCTTCGAGAATGACGGAATTGAATAGTTTCTGGAGGACTAAAAGTATCGGTTTTCCACCCGCTCGCAGAAGTTCTGTTGTGATTCCGTCATCACCCGGTGCCTTGTTATTTTTGAGCTGTCTGAGAGCCATCCTAATCCCATACAGGCTGATGTCTGGGATATCCTCGGTATAGTGCCGTGTCAGTTTAGCTCTAGGATCCCGAGCTGTACCGACAATGGGTTGCCGTGTCGAGTGTATAACTGTCCGTAGAACCTTTCAAGCTCTCTCAGAATCTCTGGCTTCGACGAAACGATGCTGCCATTTTCGGTCTTCAGTTTCGTCATTTGGCTTTGCCCAACAGACGAATTCCTGCGAATACTTTGCGCCCTGATTTCGATCTATGGCATCCCTGACTCGTGCGGCGTTATATGCACGCAGGTCGCGTCGCATAGACTTTGAAATTCGCCTATTAAGTTTGCCATATCCAGACATGTCAACTGAAGACTGCAGCCTCATCTCGTGTCGGTCTTTCAATAATTTAAGTGTTTCTTTCGAGAACTTTTGAGGTCTATTTCGGCGTGGGTTTTTGAAAAACTCTGAGCCCACCGCTTGGACAGTTTCCACTAACCCATTATTTAGCTCGTCAATCGTTTCACACTCAGCCAGGCACTGGAAGCGATTATGCAGTTGGAGCTGGAACTGTTCGGGGTTCTGGACCTGGGCGCGACCAGGACGGAGTGTGGACCTCACCAGGCGTGACCTCTCCAGCTTGACATTGATATTCAGTGGACGAAATATAGGTGGGTTTAAAAAAAATCTCAGTAGTAGCCCGGACGGTATATAGCAATAGGCTCACCCCCTATTACATGGGACTCATAACATAAATAGTGGAAAGTGTATGCAATAAGTGCCGTATAATATGCACCTCTGCCTACCCTTTCGGGGATAAAAAGGCGTGATGTTATGTTATGTTTAGAAAAATATATTTTGTTCAAACATCCAATTATATTCAGAATGTCACCTACTTAACAAATTACCTAATTTTATTTATCAAATAGCTTTTGCCCGCGACTACGTCCGCGTAGAAAAGGAATTTTGAAACATAACTTATATTGTTCAACCAAAATAAAAGTAGTCTATGTTACTCCATAGTACATCAGCTACCTGCCAATAAAAGTCTTGCAAAATCGGTGCAGACATTCCAGAGATTAGTCAGTACAAACAGACAGACAGACAAAAATTGTATAAAATGTTATTTTCGTATGTGTATCGTATCTATATTCATATGCATGTAGTAAAAAGCGGTTATTTTAATATATATAAACAGACAACAGACACTCTAATTTTATGTATCTGTATGGACAAAAGTAGTTGACTTTGAAAAACCCGCATTTGGTACCGAATTAGAGTAATTATCAAAAACGTTAATTTACAATTTAATTACTTGACATACATACATAAGGTAAAAACAAAAGATAACTATTTCAGAACAAGTATGAACTTGTACTGAATATCAGCGATAACAAATGAAATTGTCATATGTATTTTGATTTTGAAAATACATACATAGTTATCTGTCTAATAATATTGTCTAATGTAATTTTTTCACCGGTGTGTTTAACCTGACCTTGAACCCAAGTATAATTTGGTATTTTGAAACTACGTCAATAAATACAAAATAAAATACCTATAGGATTATTTAAAAAGATTATTACATTTCATTTCTAATTTTAAATTGATCTTACTTTAAAAATTTCTTCAAACAAATTTTTATTACTTTTTTTGACTTGTATTATATCGTTATGTCGTGATTTGGATTTTTGATATTGTATTTTCTTGACATTTCTGTAATTTAATTTAATTTTCATTCTCCAACATCAACGAAAAGAGGCTAGTTCAGACAGTGGTCTTCCCTATCTTCCTCTACGGTACATAGTCGTGTGAAACAAGTGAAACAAGTGAAACAAGTGAATTTATTTCTGCAAATAGGCTACAAGGCAGCACTTTTACACGTCAATTTTATCAAGCGAACGATGAGGCCGACATTTCCTAACTGACTACTCTGAGAAGAAATGCCGAAACAAACTCAGTGGACTGTTAGAGCCCTAGATCGCAAAAAGATAGATGCTCTCGAAATGTGGTATTAGCGAAGAATATTCCGGGTACCATGGACAGCCAGACAAACAAATAAGTCAATCCTGGAAGAGGAATTTCATTCAATTGCTGTATGTTTGTATTCGCATAATGTGATTCCCTTTAATTGAAGGATCACACGGTTAGTGTAATGTCAGGTGGATTAGTTTTTAAATGTAAGTGTTTCTTTTGTTGGTATTCCAAATAAATAAATAAATACATAATAGTCTGTCAGTCAGTCCGTCAGTGAAGCTAGGTGAAGCTAGGTGCTCATTCCAAAATGTAGATTCGAATGGAGCAGAACGAGCAAGAAACTTCATAAACTCTATAAACTATGGACCTCCTCTGATGATAAGAGGTTTTGTCATAATCGCCACACATGGTTCGGGTTTGCGATCGCAGTTTAAAAGGTTCAGGTTTATAAGAGAACGCTGCAACTTTGTGTTGGTCAAATTTATAGTCCCTTATTCGGGTATACCACACCCGCGGGAAGAGTTGGGGTGGAGAACAATGCATTATCTCTATCGTCATCAGACGCATAACAGGAACTAAGTAACAGTTTTCCCTGATAAGAAATACTTTTAAAATGCAATCTCCAATCCGATTCACAAGTGTGGTGATTATGACAAACCCCTCTTATGTAGAGGAGGCTCAAGGTTCAGCAATGGACTGTCATGTCACAGGCTATTGTTGATTATAATGAAGATGATGCTTTTTTTTTTAAGGGGCGAAAATCATCGAATGACTGCTCCCGCCTGGGTGAGGCGGGAGGGAGTGTCAGACTCTTACTGACTAAAAACCACCCCGTTCCTTCTCCTGCACGTCGAGCCGGAGCCATGATGATGATGCTTACCTTCAAGCCCTGGCCGGTGTAGACCACATCTCCTTGCAGGTTTTCAGGTATCAGCCGGTAGGACGTGGTACCCACTGTCATCCTGAAATACAAAGAAAATAATTCATTAATTAATATGGTCGATATTGTTACATTAACTAAAATGGCAAAATAAACAGTTACTCCTTATATTACGGGGATACTCGATTAGTTTCAAGCCCCATTAGGAGCCTTTACGCACACATAATCGGGTACTTGCCTTAATCAAAAACAAATAATTTCGACTGTTCAATACAATAAAATATTAAAAAATAATCACACTTTCGTTAATTGATTTTATGACCAACTTGATTTTAGTTATTTTCTAGCAAATGTTTAAGCAATAAGTATACTGTTTGACGCTAAAAAAACGTGACGTCACAATACACAATCTCGTACAAAGTTCATAGAAAACTGTCGTTTTTTGACAGTTCGAAACAAGTATTGAATTTTACTAGTTGGCAAGTACCTAATTCTAACTTAGTTCATGAATCAGTTTTTTCTCAAAAAACACTTATTTCACCAGGATTTTCTGTCTGTCTGTATCGGGGAGTGCGTTCACAAAGACGGTTTTAAGTGTGGGAGAGTCATGTTTCGGAACGAATGTGCCGGCTCGACCGGAGTGATACCACCAACGAGCAGAAGACCGACGTAAACAACGCTTGCGTTGTGTTTCATCGTGTGAGTGAGGTTACCGGAGGCCTAATTACCCCCCACCCTTCTCCAATCCCTGAATCCCCAACAATCCTCAATTTCCTAATCCCAAAAGACCGGTAACGCACTTGTGCTCCAGGTGTTTATGGGCGATTGCTTACCATCAAGTGATACGTCTGCTCATCTCATAAAAAAGACATTTCCGTACGGGAATAGAATCCGCGACATGTTGCACAGCAGTCCGACATCCATCCACTACGGATTCGTACTTGATAGTAAGAACAACAAACTATCAGGTATGAACACCTTCCCAGAATTAAAGAACATAGCACCTTAAGGACTTATTAATAAGAACCATTCTGCTACTGACCTGCAGGAGTCGATGGGGTATGGCACTTTGCATAGCACACTGAGCTGGTCTCCGATCCTTCGTACTGCCTCTCGAGGGGTGATGTCCACATCCTGGCCTGGAAAGATGAGAGGAATTCTATTAGACATATTATACTTCTTATACTATACCTCTATTAACTAAAATCACGGGTACGTCAGTGAGCTGCGCGACGTCGCCGCGACCGCGCACGCTGCCCATGAGGAAGAACCACTCTGTGGTTCGAAACTAGTAGAGCTTTTCTCAATAGACTCACGTAAGTAACCCGCGATTTTAGTTAATTTAGTATATCTCACGATAGTTATTATAAAAACAGCATTTTTACCCTTTTAAAACAATACCTACGAAGTATAATTTTATTAAATACTAGCTTCTGCCAGCGGCTTCGCCCGCGATCCCAGGGGTAAAATGCCTATGTATCACTTCAGACCATAATCTACCTCTGTTCCGAATTTCATTCCGGTCCCTTCAGTCGTTTTAATATGACTGAGTAACAAACATACACACAAACACATAAACTCACATATTTTCATTTATAATATCGAGTCAAGTTAATTTCAACCTTTCAGTTACAGCGTAAAGTCTATGAATGAGTATTGTGAACGTTAGAGTTGACAAATACAATCAGAAATCACCGAATTGCTAAGCTATCGGGAGTTTGACGTGTTATTGTGAGTCAACCATAAAAGATAGACATATGCTGTCGAGGAATATTTTTTATATAATTTTAAGGAGAATATTTCCGTCATACATGATTTCTATGCAGCTTTAACCTATAAGCCTGCACACGCGACGGAAGTTTAAAAAATGGAGTAACTTCTCCCGTCTTCCCAATATTTCCCTTCACTGCTCTGCTCCTATTGATCGTAGCGTAATGAAAAGTATACTATAACCTGCCCAAGAGTATGAAGAATAATTGTGCCAAATTTCGTTTAAATCCATCGAGTAGTTTTTGTTTCCATAACGAACATACAGACAGACAGACAGACAAAAATTTTACTGATTGCATTTTTGGCATCAGTAGCGATCCCTAACCACCCCTTGATAGTTATTTTTTAAATATATTTTATGTACAGAATTTACCTCTCTACAGATTTATTATAAGTATAGATAATATTTGATCCGCAAAAACTTGAAACACATCAAAAATATCGAAGTTTCGCATATAACAGTTTATGCATATATCCCATTAAATCCGGCCGAAAGCGGATACAGTCGGATTGAAGCGGATCGCGCCGGAATAAACCGGTAATAATAATAATACAAATGGCGTAGCAGTGTAGTTTTTATGTATGTTGCGAATTTATTTTATTTCTTTAACTGTTACTATTGGTTTGGTGATGGCTTTGAGGCTTTTTATTCATACATCATACTTGATCAGTTGATTACTTTTATTTTAAAGGTGGAAACTCATCAAATGACTGCTCCCGCCTGGGTGAGGCGGGAGGGAGTGTCAGACTCTTACTGACTAAAAACCACCCCGTTCCTTCTCCTGCACGTCGAGCCGGAGCCCCGGTAACCCGTTAGGTTCCGACAACTATGATTATATAATAGAAACATTTAATTCCTTACTTTTACAAAAATACAACTTGTAAGTATATACCATCACCTGTCGGCAGTTTTCGGGAACGTCCCGTACTTATACGTTATAATATAATAACATATAATCTTTACTAATATTATAAATCTGAAAGTGAGTTTGTTTGTTTGTTCCACCTTCACGCCGTAACTACTCAACAGATTGCTTTGAATTTTTGCAGACGTAAAGTTAGAAGTCCGGATTAAATAATAGGGTACTTTTTAACCCGGAAAAAATTGATATGCCCGAGGAAAAACAAAAGTATTGGTATAGATGGCGCTGTGTGTATTGGTATATGTCACATAGGCTACTTTTTATTCTTTTGTGACGCGAGCGAAGCCGCGTGTAAAAGCTAGTATAATATAATAACATTAACACCTAAGCTCTCTGCCTACCCCTCTAACACAAGTATATTGGAAACTCTAGTCAGACGAAGTTAACACAGTCTAAGTTTGTTCATTCTCTCTACACTGTAGATATATTGTAGTAGTAGTAGATATACAAGGCATTCTATGCGACTCTGCTTGTATTTATAGTAAACTAACTAATGCTGTGCAGTTTCGCCCTCTGCTCAGCTCCTACTAATCGTAGCGTGATGTCTCAGATTAGACTGTAAGTGTGGGAGAGCCATGCTTCGACATGAATGGGACGGCTCGACCGGATTGATACCACGGCCGAGCAGAAGACCGACGTGAAACAACGCTTGCGTTGTGTTTCGTCGCGTGAGTGAGGTTACCGGAGGCCCAATTACCCTCTCCCCCCATTTGGTCAGCAGTACACACTTATAGACTGATGATGCTACTACCTTGGACTGCATATATAAACATACTAGCGACCCGCCCAGGCTTCACACGGGTGCAATATGCATGTATTACACATATAAACCTTCCTTAAACTGTCAAACACCGCGAGGACACCGGTGACCGCAACCTATTGTTCTTTAATTGTGTCTATAATGACGGTACTCAAAGGGTTAAGAACCATTATATCTATTAAAAAAAACCGCATCAAAATCCATTGCGTAGTTTTAAAGATGTAAGCATACATAGGGACAGACAGATGGCGGATAGCGACTTTGTTTTATACTATGTAGTGATCCAGTTTGGGCTCATTAGATACGCCTAATTCTCCTGATAATAAGGTTGAAGAATGTGATTAAAGGCGTGTTTTAATTTTAGGTTTTTATTTAAACTGTCAAACACCGCGAGGACACCGGTGACCGAAGCCTATTGTTCTTTAATTGTCGCGGAGAACCTAACGGGTAACCGGGGCTCCGGCTCGACGTGCAGGAGAAGGAACGGGGTGGTTTTTAGTCAGTAAGAGTCTGACACTCCCTTCCGCCTCACCCAGGTGGGAGCAGTCATTCGATGATTTTCCCCCCTTAAAAAAAAAAATTGTTCTTTAATTGTGTCTATAATGACGGTACTCAAAGGGTTAATACATGAACTTAATACAAGTGAAGCCGCATGCAGCAAATAGTTGATCGTCCTATTATATAACAGTTAGGAAGTATAACGAAGTTAGGCTCAGCCGGAGTTTGGAACAAGGTGCAATATTGAAATGTTTCATTGAATTTCTAAGTTATTTTGGTGCAGTGGTTGTGTACTGTTTTACGTTCGATTACCGGGTTGGGTAATTGAAAATAAACAATAAATTTTTAGTGATTGGCTTTAGTTTTCTTTGCGTTTGAATTGTATGTTTTGTTATCACTATATAGTATAAAACAAAGTCGCTATCCGCCGTTTGTCTGTACCTATGTGTGCTTAGATCTTTAAAACTACGCAACGGATTGTGTAGCGGTTTATTTTAATAGATAGAGTGATTCTTAAAGAAGGTTTATATGTATAACACACGCATATTGCACCCGTGCGAAGCCGGGGCGGGTCGCTAGTGAAAAAGAAAAAAATACGAATAACAATCCATTGCTGGCCTATATGAACCTCAATTTCTGTCACTATCTCCTCGCTTGACAGACTTGTCGAAGATCATAATTTCTAACGTTCAGGTTTATCAAAAACCACTACTACACAGCCTCACAATCCCCTAACCGGGTATACGACACCCGCGGGAAGAGTAGCGGTGGTTGACAAATACATTCTACTCTGCATACATTTACATTTTAGATATATTGAAATAAGAAATGTATGTATGTCAGTATATTATTGAAATGTACCTACAATATACCCGGAGTCGCTTCTAACAATAAAATTCCCAGTTTTATTACAAAAATGTTTAATATCGCCATGTAGGGAAGTGGTTCTCAACATTGTGAGTTTTGGTCGATTAAAATAATATGTATATGTCTTTTTTATGGTATAAGCCGGTAAACGAGCAGACGGATCACCTGATGGTAAGCAATCGCCGTCGCCCATTGACACCTGGAACACCAGAGACGTTACAAGTGTGTCATCAGCCTTTTGGGAAGTAGGAGTTTGTGGATTGGGGGTTCGGGGATTGGGGAGATTGGGGAAGGGGGTAATTGGGCCTCCGGTAACCTCACTCACACTACGAAACACAACGCAAGCGTTGCTTCACGTCGGTTTTCTGCTCGGCCGTGGTATCACTCCGGTCGGGCCGGCCCATTCGTGCCGAAGCATGGCTCTCCCACACTTAAAATTTTAATGTATGTATGGTGTGGATTATTGTTGTTATTTTCTTTTCCATAATTCTCAAATTGGATTCTATTTTAAGCCATTGTTAAGCCTATGAATTGCCAAAGCTATGTACACCATTATTGTCGCATGCATCAGACCTTTATTTTGTTACTATTGTGTATTTTGAATGTTATATGTTTGTGATGTGGCCGTACCCCTTCGAATAAATAAATAAATAAACAAAATTCATATAAAACAAAACACATTTTCTTCAAATAGACAAAACAATACAAAAATAGTACGGTAGCACTAGCAGGTCACCCCTTGCCTCGAGTAGGGGTTGGGTTGAAACAAATATAAATACCTGGGCAACGTGTAATAATGTTACATTCCCGGAACCCGGGACTGTCGCGGCCCCGGGATGTTGTCGCGGGACTAGTGGTGCTCAAAGTTTTTAACCGACTTCAAAAAAAAGATTGTTAGTTGGACCTGTATATGTATGGATGTACATATGTGCGGTATTATCTCGTGACTGGCTGAATCGCCTTTGATGCGGTGTTTAGTGTATTAAACTGTCAAACACCGCGAGGACACCGGTAACCGCAACCTATTGTTCTTTAATTGTGTCTATAATGACGGTACTCAAAGGGTTAATTAATCGACTTTAAAATAGAGTTGAAGTCGGTTTCTTTAAACGTAGTTTATAATTGTTATTGTAAAATATGATATAGTTGCGCATAGCATTCAAGGTAAGCGCAGTGGTTGGTGTGCAATTTGTACGGGATTTGATTTCTGTACGAAACCATGTTATATGGAACAGCAAAATTCTGATGTACGTGTGACGTGTATTAATAAAAAAAAATATTTCTTTGTTATTCCTTTACGTCAAAACGGCAGGGATAGGCATGAAATTTGAAACAGGGGTAGATTATGGTCTGGAATATCATAAGTTTTGGACTGCACAGTTGGCGTAGTGCCTGGCAACATGTAGCGGATTCGATTTCAACACGGAGCAACTCTTTGTACATACATACATAACTTCACACCTGTCTCCCATGGGGGTAGGCAGAGACTAAGGAACGCCAATTACTACGAATCTTACAACTCTTTGTGTGATTCACAAATTGTTGTTTCGGGCCTGGTTGTCGTGTATGTGAACTTGTATGTTTGTAAACGTACACATGAAGTATAAAAAAGGCTACTTCTATACTACGTGAACGAACGAAGCCGGGGCAGAAGATAGAATTTTATAAACTAAATCATGTGTGGACACCTCATCTCCCCTAACATTGTCACGGAAGGCAGTGTATCACAAGTAGACAGAATATTATAAAATACTGAATGCAAGCAGCGCTCGAAGCGATCCACATGATATTGTTTGCACGGCGCTGAATGGTAAACGTTTTTATGGGATTTTTATCTCTGATATTGAATCTGATAGTTTGAACTCTGGACTATTCAATTCTGTATACTTTTTCAATGTAAGTTTATAAACTTGTTAAGTGAAAATACTAACAATGTTTAGTTATTACAATGGATATTAACTCCATAACATTTTTTTTTAATTTCTACTAATACATAATATCACGCCTTTTATCCCCGAAGGGGTAGGCAGAGGTGTAGAACAGTGACTGCCTCGTTGGCAGAGTGGTCGCAATTGCGACTGCCGGGCAAGGGGTCTCGGGTTTGATTCCCGGGTTGAGCAAAGTATTACAGGGCTTTTTCAAAAAATTACACACCCACCTTCCACTATTTATGTTATGACTCCTATGTCATAGGGGGTGAGCGGAGCCTTTTGTCATATACCGGGCACAGTTCCAGACTCCGTGCTACTACTGAGATTTTTTTAAACACTTAGTAAAACTTTAGCCCGATCTGGGAATCGAACTCGAGACCCCTTGCCAGGCAGTCGCACTAGCGACCACTCGACCAACGAGGCAGGCAAAAAGAATAACGACAAATATTATTGAACTACAATAAACAGTTACTTTTTCAAAGATCCTAGCAACAGATTTTTTTCTAAAAAACCTCAGTTATTATACGACAAGACATTGTCCAGTTTGATCCTTGCCCGACCCATGTTTGTTGATCCTACATGAGGAGTATATTAAAAAGTACTCGGAGCTCGTCCCGACACGACATGAGCAAGTTTTCTGAACGCTGGCACGATGTAGCCCGCGGCGGTTCGGATATTGTAGACTAGACAGCGATGCTCAAAGTTTGCAATGTAGACGTCTGCTGGGAGAGTAACGGTACAATAAAAATTGGACTGCCTCGTTGGCCGAGTGGTCGCAAGTGCGACAGCCGGGCAAGAAGTCTCGGGTTCGATTCCCGGGTCGGGTAAAGTATTACTGGGATTTAAAAAAAAATCTCAGTAGTAGCACGGAGTCTGGAATTGTGCCCGGGATATGGCAATAGGCTCACCCCCTATTACATGGGACTCATAACATAATAGTGAAAAGAGGGTGTTACATTGTACAGTGGCATAATGTGCACCTCTGCCTACCCCTTCGGGGATAAAAAGGCGTGATGTTATGTTATGTGGAACTGACATGTTCCACTACTTCACTAATGAGGATGTTTGTTGTATTTTGACGATAATTGTTCAATATAAAGAGACTAGGCCCGGAGGTTTAAAGACGCCCGCTTCTCATACATGAGGATTCGAAACCTACCAACGGCAAGTACCAATGTGACTTTTTCCGAGTTATATGTAGTTTTTAAGATGATCTAGACACCACTGACAAACGGTGAAGGAAAACATCATGAGGAAACCTGGGATTATAATTTCTAATTATAAGTTTGAAAACGCCAACTCGCATTGAGGAAGCGTGGCGATTAATGCTCAAATATTCTGTGTGAGAAGAGGCATTTGGTCAGCAGTGACCACTTCAAGGCTGTTGATGTTGTACAATGGATTGAGACAGTATTTGGTATGCAGTCAGAGGAGTGCATACCAAATACTGTTTGCTCTCAAAGTGTAGCCAAGATTCACACAATATGTGTAATGCCCACTTGAAGAGAAAGAAGAAAAAGAAAGAAAAAGTTTATTTGCACCATAACAGAAAAGACAAGAAAAAAAAATAGTAAAAAAAAACAACAGTGTACACGGTGCAAAAAGGGCAGTGCTCAGCTAAAATTTTTCCAATAAAATATACTCAAAATGGATAAATACTGAATTGATATACGTTTTATAATTCATCTCTAGTGCCGACAAATAAAGCAAAACGACAATGTTAAAATAATATACAGGAATCACTGCTGAAAATCTCTTCTAAAATGTGTTACTTAGTTTAAATTCATCACGCATTTTATCCCCGAAGGGGTAAGCAGAGGTGCACATTACGGCACTTAATGCAATGTACAATGCTACACCCACTTTTCACAAATTAATTATGAATCCCATGTAGTAGGAGTTGAGCCTATTGCTATACACCGGGCATAATTCCAGACTCGGTGCTACTACTGAGATTGTTTTAAAAACCCAGAAATACTTTGCCCGACCTGGGATTCAAACCCGAGACCCCTTGCCCGGCAGTCACACTGGCGACCACTCGGCTAACGAGGCAGTTTAAACAGAGCCGTCAAATAACAGTTGTGTGCATATATTATGTGACCTTGAACCGTTAAACTGTGATCTCTTATCTACCAGTAAAGTTCAAAGATGGTGGCAAACCCTCTATTCCATACACCTGGTACAAATAGAGGCTCTTTGCTATTACTATTAATAATATATTATGTCGTGTGTCCAATATGTCGTAGTGGCCCAGAAGATTAAGATTAAGACGACTTTTCATGCATGAGAAGCGGATTCGAAACCTACCAACGGCAAGTACCAATGTGACTTTTCCCAAGTTATATGTACTTTCTAAGGTTATTTAGACACCACTGACAAACGGTGAAGGAAAACATCGTGAGAAAACTTGGGCTTATAATTTCTAATAGAGCAAGTGTGGTGGTTAATGCTCAAACCTTCTCCGTGTGGTGTGGGAAGAGGCTTTGCTCAGCAGTGGGCATTTATAGGCTGATGATGATAATGATTAATAATAAATTTTAAATAACACTCTGACCTACTGATCGACAATTAAGAACCCCTCCCATTAGCAGCTTATGACCCCAAGGTCACCTCGGAAACAGTAAAATGAAGACATAAGCGTAAATACAAGAGAAACGTAATATTCTGTGCTTTGATGACGTAACTCCCTATTATAGCTATCTTATGATTCCCATTTTGCTCGAAATAGGAAATAATTTAGCCCCTTCGCCCCTTTATCGGGGAGTAAGTAGGGGTCTTAATGATTATTTATATTTTAAATTAAAGTAAGGACGGTATATTAAGAAAATGCGTCTTGAATTATAATTTGGGGGAGTATTGTGAATATAGGATTGTGATGTTGAAGGTGATAGTAGGAGGATTTCCTCATTTTGGCATGATACGGCGGCAAACGAGCAGACGGATAACCTGATGGTAAGCAATCGGCGTCGCCCATGGACACTCACAACACCAGAGGAGTTACTAGTGCGGTACTAGTATTGTTAGGATTAGGGTTTCCTTTTTTTTGAAGTCTGTTAAATACACAATCATCGTCTAATGATGGCACAGTGGAAAACATTAATCACCACCCCTTCTCTTTCCGTGGGTATCGTAAGACGTTCAATCAAGAACGTAAAAAAGGCGGACACAGCCTCTTGAACCAACGGCTGTGGCACCTGGCTACTATACACTTACACACAGAACATATACACATTCATACGAAGGACATCTGTCATTTTCTTAAGTCTGGTAACGTGGTAACACATTACACAGGCACACATAAATAATCTGCCTCATTGGCCGAGTGGTCGCAAGAGCGACTGCCAGGCAAGGGGTCTCGGGTTCGATTCCCGGGTCGGGCAAAGTATTACTAGGTTTCTAAAAACCTCAGTGGTAGCACGGACTCGCGGAGAACCTAACGGGTAACCGGGGCTCCGGCTCGACGTGCAGGAGAAGGAACGGGGTGGTTTTTAGTCAGTAAGAGTCTGACACTCCCTTCCGCCTCACCCAGGCGGGAGCAGTCATTCGATGATTTTCCCCCCTTAAAAAAAAAAAAAGTGGTAGCACGGAGTCTGGAAATGTGCCCGGTATATGACAATAGGCTAACCCCCTATTACATGGGACTCATAACATAAATAGTGAAAAGTGGGTGTTACATTGTACAGTGGCATAAAATGCCGTAATGTGCACCTCTGCCTACTCCTTCGGGGATAAAAGGCGTGATGTTATGATGATGACATAATAATCCATTCAATAATTTTTAAGTGACATTATGCCCACTGATGCTGTTTCCACAGTCCTTGACCCCAATCATAATCTTTCTTGACCCTTAAAAATCACCAGCAAACCTTATTCGAAATATAAAAAAACTTTCTTTCAAAAAAAGCGGAACTTTCTTTAAGCACTTGTTCTATGAAACAAAACAAAAGTTCGGAATTAAATTCCAAAACTTGTTGTGAGTGGTGTTGTACTGTAGAACGGAACTACAAACTTTGAGAACCACTGTTCCAACAAATACTTGCTTGCGGGCAGTGCCGCGGTACAAAACTAGTTTACCGACCAAATATTACTTTTATGAGATTTTATTTCTTTGCCCACTAGGTTGTAGGTAGTAGAAGGGTGAGGGGTATTAAGTTTGATTCCTGGTTCGTACAAAGTATTATTTATATTTTATTGGGTTTTAGAAATGTTATCTATGTATGAATAAAGTATCCAATCACTACGATATGAATTTTAATAAGCGTATTACCGTTTTTATTTAACTTGCTATGTATGCATATAAATCGCCAACCCGCATTGAGCAAGCGTGACGGTCTATGCACTTATGCAGTCATTTCAATTTTCGTCGTTTTTATGTTGGAATTGTGTACTTGATATATGTAATGACTAACTTCTACCAGCGGCTTCGCCCGCATTCTTGTGAAATTAATAGCCTATATGTTATTTCAAACCATAATCTACCCCTGTTACAAATTTTATCCCGATCGCTTCAGCTGTTTTGACGTAATTCAGTAACAAACATACAGACAAACAAACATACAAACGAACAAACTTCAGCATTTATAATATCAGTAAGATGTACGTAGTGTATGGTCCAGTGCGAACCCCCATTGAGCAAGCGTCGTGATTAATTTTCAAACCTTCTCCGTGTGAGAAGAGGCCTTTGGTCAGTAATGAAAACTTATAGGCTGTTGATGATGATGATGATGATGATGTACTTATGTGTATGTAGTGGAATTTGCAACTGAATTTTGAAGTAGATATCTTCAACCGATTGAGCTGAAATATGGAACACACGTTTAGTTTGCCTGACCATAAATGCTGAGCTGCATAAACACTTGGTTTTGATACTTTTCTTTTTTTTTTATAATTGATGGGGCGACGTTTGACCACTATCTCACCTGATGGTAAGCGATGATGCGGTCTACGTTGGAGCACGTCGTCCCATAAGCAACCTATTCACTCGGGCCTTAAAGACTCCCAGGTTATACCCTTCAGGAAATACAGACTCTGGCAAAGAATTCCACTCTTTAGCAGTACGCACGAGGAACCTTGAAGCGAAGCGCTTCGTGCGTGTGGGCGGAACATCTACCATGAATCGGTGACGCTTCGCGGATTGTCTTGTGGTACGATGATGGAAAGGACTAGGGGGAATCAAGTTGTGCAATTCCCCCGCACACTCCCCGAAATGTATCCGGTAGAAAACCGAAAGGCTTGCAACATTACGCCTGTGTTTCTTCCTTAATAAGGTTCAAGTCCAGCCAACAACAAACATTGGTACAAACCTTGGTCCCAAAGTACCAACAAAATAACAACTACAGTAGAGGTACCTTTTCTACCAATTTTGATCCAAAAATCCCTTAATCGGCTTACGGACCTCAAGATTTTGGGGAAACAAAAGATCTCGGAGATACGCCTCGGATTAACTATAGTTCGAAGTTAGTTTCGCAGCATATGTATGTATGTTTCGTTGTGTGAGTGAGGTCACTGAAGGCCCAATTTCACCCCAAATCCCCAATCCCTGAAAGGCCGGTAACAAACTTTTAAGTTCTGTGGTGTTGCGAATGTCTTTGGGCAAATTACCATCAGGTAATCCGTCTCATAGTGTGTAAATTACCATCAAAAAGATTATCTCTTTCTGCTTGTCTGATCATAGATTTTTCATGGCATAAGCCGGTAAACGAGTAGACGGATCACCTGATGGTAAGCAATCGGCGTCGCCCATGGACACCCGGAATACTAGAGGCGTTTTAAGTCCGTTACCGGTTTAGGTTTAGGGATTAGGAATTTGAGGATTGTTGTGATTAAGGGAAGGGATTGGGGAGATTGGGGATTGGTCATTGGGTCTATGGTAACCTCACTCACACGACGGAACACAACGCAGCAACGTTTCTGTGAGACCATGGTATCAATCACACTGGTCGAGCCGGCTCAATCGTGCCGAAGCATGGCTCTCCCACAATTAAGTTGTATACCTACATGATTTGAACATGCTACCACCAAAACTTGTATTCCAATCCTTCTTTTATCCTGTAGGGTTCAGACCACCACGGATGGGGCCCAATAGGGCTGATGCCGATACAGAGTCGCGAAGAACCTAACGGGATACCGGGGCTCCGGTCCGACGTGCAGGAGTAGGAACGGGGTGGTTTTTAGTCAGTAAGAATCTGACACTCCTTCCGGCCTCACCCAGGCGGGAGACGTCATTCGATGATTTTCCCCCCTTAAAAAAAACCTTTAGGGTACAATAACACCGTATCATCAATCCCTATTTGTGTAATAGGGGGTGTGCAGAGCATGACAATCACTTGTGAAGCCTTATACGTCACATGCCGATGTGATTGGCTCGACGATATGACTTCGTTAAGCAATTGTTGATGTCGATTGAGACAGGATGGGGGGTGGAGACGATTGTTATTCATTTATTTTATTATTTTTAATGATTATTTCTCATGAATAAATACCAAGTTAATAATTTCCGTGGATAAGTGCTACTATTCTATAAAAGACTTCATATTGGACAGATCAGTGCTTCAATATAGTCTCTCCCTCAGTCATGGCGTGTTCAGTGGCCTGTTTGATGTATTTTTTATGATATTTAATATTTTTTAATTGACTGTTGTACTGACTATTGTATGCCCAAAGGGCGGGACATCGCTGATCTACTTAATTGTATATTTAAGAACTGTATTTTGTACAAACCTGTTATCAACAATAAATAAAGGACATTGCTCTGCGTCCATACATTGTTGGCCCTGGAGTCAAGAGGATCGGATAATTATGTATTGTATTCTCTAACATTTGTAGACTCCTTAATTATCTTGTTTTTATAGCGGTCTAGCTGCAGAAAAGGTATATTTGAAAAAAAGTATCAGATTTTGAGGTTATGATCTAACCATAATAACGAATATTTGAACGAATGTTGAATGTTTAAATGATTGTATAGAAGTAAAGAAGTTTTGATTACTGTATAATATTATTGTTACTACCTATTACGACGATTATTATAGCCTATTGTAGCAGAATTTATCAACTATAATTAATTTTCTCCTACAAAATCTAACCCAGGACCTCTCACTACTATATCAAAGATGTAATATATGATATGATGATCACACTGTATCCAGCACAATACGTCCCCGGCGGCCATTTTGTACAACTGTGACAATATACGTATCACTGTGTATCACTCCCTAGTGACACATAATGACAAACTTTTTTACAATATCATTCAATATAGTGTGTTATGCGTTATTGTTTTATTTTAGAGCTGTTGTTTAAAAGAGGGTGGGCAGATATGTGTAGTGTGTAGGGTACAGATTTTTAAATGTAGTGTATAATGAATGGTGTTTCGTTCTCAAGTCCGAGTTCCCAGGTGGAGATTATTACAAAGTCAATCAAAGGCCACAAGACGTCCCCACAGCTGCCTCGAACATAGGCCTCCCTTGATGACTTCTAATATAAAATGATAACCTTCTTTTTAACCTGATTGAAAAAGAGTTACCTATGGAGTTTCTTGCTCGTTCTTCTACATAGGAATCTACACTCTTTTTATAGAATAGCAGGCAAATGAGCTGACGGATCACCTGATGGTAAGCGATCAGCGCCGCCCATGGACACCTGGAACACCAGAGGAGTCACAGGTGCGTTGCCAGCCTTTTAAAAAGGAATACGCTCTTTGCTTGAAGGTTTGAAGGCTTTCTTTGGAACGAGCAAAAAGAGCAACTGGAGGACTGACCTACAGACTGTCATTTATTTTCTTATTATTTAAATATTTTGTAATTGACGTTCAAAAGTGCCTTCCTGGTCTAATTGAAATAAATGATTTTGACTTTAACTTTGAAGTCGGTTAATTGACACTTTCACAGCGCTTGACGCTCAACTTTCAAAAATTATGAATAGAAAATATTTTTCAAGTAGCGCGTCGTCTCCACGCCTCTACCTGTGCCCCTATATTAGCTCATTCGTACATCATAGAGTTGATTGTGTGACACCATACTAGTGAGACACTTGGCTTTGCTCGTTATATCGCACTTTTATATTTACAAGTGCCAATTGCAGTATTCCGGTCATGATCTGATAACATTGATTTTTTATGGCCTTTTCGGGGTTAGGAATTTGAGGATTGTTGGGGATTAAGAGAATGGGAAGATTGAGGAAGGGGGAGGGGGTTAATTAGGCCTCTTATAACATCACTCACACGACGAAACACATCGGTTTTATGCTTAGCCGTAGTATCTTGCTAATTAACCCCCACCCCCTCCCGCCCGCATTTCCCAATCTCCCCAATCCCTGAATTCCCAACAATCCTCTAACTCCTAATCCCCAAAAGTGCAACGCCTCTGGTGTTCCAGGTGTCCATGGGCGACGTCGATTGCCTACCATCAAGTGATCCGACTGCTCATTTATCAGCTGACCCATAAACTTCCCTATGGTTAAGTAAGAGAATGCCTAAAGGCATTAAGTCCGCCATTCACTGTTGTGTTTTGTGAAGAAGAAATAAATAAATAGATAAACAAATTATCAACATACCATATTTATTTCCGATTTTGAATCCGTAAAAGTCTACATCGATTACTTACTACTTGAGTTATGGATTCGTAAATATTTCTTCACGATGTTATTACACTCGAAACCTTTCACAACCATCTCTTATGCAAATAAATCATCTCTGCCATGCTCCTCGCACAACTACCGTGATGTTTTAGTATAAGCAGAGTTCTCCTATAAAGTGCTATTGCACACTAGACCCCGGTTTAAAAGCTTAACCTAAGAGCCTTTGGCTGTACGGACAGACAGGCGTACTCTGAAAGTATATATGTATAGTTAGTTTAGCGGTATAGTGACGGGTGAGTAGAATGCCTGACTGCCTCGTTGGCCGAGTGGTCGCAAGTGCGACTGCCGGACAAGGGGTCTCGGGTTCGATTCCGGGGTCAGGCAAAGTATTACTAGGTTTTTGTTTCTCAGTAGTAGCTAGGAGTCTGGAATTGTGCTCGGTATATGGCAATAGACTCACCCCCTATTACATGGGACTCATAACATAAATAGTGAAAAGTGGGTGTTACATTGTACAGTGGCATAATGTGTACCTCTGCCTACACCTTCGGGGAAAAAGCGTGATGTTACGTTAGCTCATCTAATCCCTGAATATCTGGATTCAGCAGGTTGTAGCAGGTTGATTGATCCCGCACAGAGCAAATCTTTGTGTGTTCCACAGATTCTTGTTCCGGGTCTGTGATGTGTATTTGAACTTGTATGTTTGTAAACGTATACACGACACAGGAGGAAATCCTAGTGGATGAGTGGAGTGTGGGGCAACGTTTTAAAAAAAAAATGAAAAAAAGGACATCATGTCCTAATATAAATATTTTGAATTAAGATTCGCTATTAATTTCGCCATTCCGTTAGTCGACCATACGACAACCACTACAAGATTAGCGTTGTTAACAAACATATTCTAACATAACATAACATCACGCTTTTTTCCCCGAAGGTGTAGGCAGAGGTACATATTATGCCACTATACAATGTAACACTCACTTTTCACTATTTATGTTTGTTGATGAGTTTGAGTGAACCTTTCAAACTGAAATCTCCAGTTCGCTCTACAAGCGTGGAGATTGTGGCAAAAAAACTCCTCTGTATTCTGTAGAGGAGGTATATAGTCCAGCATGTCCTCTCACAGACTGGGTGTCTATACACCCGCGGGAAGAATATAGGTGGTGACAAATGTATCAATATTACACCTACATTATTAATTTTTCTAAGTACCTAGACAGTCTGTTATTCCCCAAGTAATATAACCACACAATGTCAGTCGTTTCAGTTAATAAACACGTAAAGTGCTATTCAATAAAGAGTTAGGGCTGGTATCCATAGGAATCTACACTTTGGAACGAGCAAATAGCTTCACTAGAGGACTGACCTACAGACTGACATTTTTATTATTATTTAATATTTAAATATTTTGTTGTTAACGTTCAAAAGTGCCTTTCTAGTCTAACTGAAATAAATGATTTTGACTTTGACTTGACTTTGACTATGGCCAAAAAAAATTCTTGCTTTTCTACGATTTTATACTAAACCAGCTGAACCTGGAAACTTCGTAATACCTAATCTATTTTCTCACCGCTTCAACCTCCCCTGGACTTCCACGAACATTTCAAGACTAAAATTAGACAAATCGGTTCAGCAGTTCTCAAGTTTTAGCGAGACTGAATCCCCCACAATTCTCAAATTCCTAATCCCCAAAACGCTGCTAACGCACTTGTAACACCTCTGGCGTTCCAGGTGTCTACAGGCGACGCTGATTGCTTACCATCAGGTGATTTAACTGCTCGTTTACCGGCTTATACAAAGCAAAAAAACAACGACTGTAGCACCTGGCTACTATAGACTTACACGCAGAACACACACACATTGACACGAAGGACATCTGTCACGTGACACGGCCCGTCGTTACACTTCATACATTACGGTGTTGCAAGTACACGCACACATAAATACACCACTAATATTTCGGTGCTTCAATCTATTCTATGTGACGTTGCGTCCGCCATTTTTTCAACATCCTTGTGTCATTCGAAGCACTCTGCTTACCCACCCTGATCTCTATGACCTCAACAAAACTTACTCATTCCATTTCACTTACACTCACTCAAGTTCGCCGTAAGGGTCATCACTTAAAAGGTTAGGTTACATTAGGGGTGTCCGTAATCACATTAAGAGCTTTCGGAAACGATATTATGACAAATTGTTTTGTTTAGTGAAGTGCCTTGTTGTTTTAAGGGGCGTGATGTTATACGGGTAAGACAAGTGAATATCTCGGATAATATACTAATTTAGTACTTATTGGCTATTTCCGCGCGGTTTAACTCGCACTGCTTGGCTCCTATTGATCGTAGCGTGATGTTTTGGAGGACACTGTGGAGCATACGGTAGCGGTGTACCATGCGTGGGCTGAGCACCGCCGTGTCCTCAGGGATGTGATCGGCGAAGGCGACCTCTCGCGCCCGGTTTAGTTCAGAATATGGTACGGAGCGAGGGGGACTGGGATGCTGACTCCTCCTACTGCGAAGCATCCGCATATAGGGTCCGATTCCTAATATTACCGATTCCTGATATTACTCAAACAAACATACAGGTCAAATTAAGAACCTCCTTTTTTCCATTAGTCGGTTAAAAACTAAAAAAAACTAATACAATTTAAAGCGAGCACGTGCCAACCCTGTCGCAGTCCACCAATGGTTACCACGTAATAAAAACAAATTGTACGATTTGTAAATGATATATGTCTATTATTGGCAACCCTAGAGATTAGGGTTGGCAAATTCGATTGCCCCGAGAATGGCAATTATGTAGCTTTTTATGACGTTAGAGGGTTAGCAGGAGTACCTACTTACTAAGTGAAATTGCAATAAAAGTAATGCTTTTATTATGTAATGGTAAATAAATAAATGTATATTATTTTGAGACGTGTGGTTGACGATAGGTAGGGTAGAATAAATTTGTCACCATCCCTACTCTTCCCGCGGGTGTCGTATACCCGACTAGGGGACTACATATTTGACAGATACCGGGCAGAAGCGCTCTCTGATAAACATGAATCTTTTATATTGTGAATCAGCGATTAGACAAACTGTTATGATCATAGTATAATAAAATGGAATTTTGGAAACTAAATTGGAACAATGCTAAAAGGTTATAACAATATTCAAAAACCTTATTCTCAATGCGAAATTGCGAACTTCAGAAGACATCAAGAAAATTACTATTACAAATGAAATTGCCTCTCGAACTCCTCACTAGATGGCATTGTTAACAAATATTGCTGAACACAACAATTTGTTCAAAGATGGCCGAATCGAGAAAGCGAAATATGCGTAAAATTTTATTTTATTTTGTTGCTTCAGCTATTTACATTTATATACGTTTCTATTTATTTTATTGGAGATTAGGTATTTAAATAAGGGAGTACTGTGTAGAATTGTAAGTCTAATTCTACCTAAATAATAAAATTTTAGGTGACTGGATAGACTAGGTTCTTAATGCTCCACATGGAAATCAAACTGGCAACCTCATTTCAGTCTAATAACATAACATAACATCACGCCTTTTATCCCCGAAAGGGTAGGCAGAGGTGCACATTATACCACTGTACAATGTAACACCCACTTTTCACTATTTATGTTATGAGTCCCATGTAATAGGGGGTGAGCCTATTGCTATATACCGGGCACAATTCCAGACTCCGTGCTACTACTGAGAATATTTAAAAACCCAGTAAAACTTTGCCCGACTCGGGAATCGAACCCGAGACCCCTTGCCCGGCAGTCGCACTTACGACCACTCGGCCAAAGAGGCAGTCTAATATATACGCATATATAGACATAGACAATAATAAAATAGATATCCGTAGACAAACAAGATACTAAAACACTTTCAAATAGTATTCCCAACACCAAGACTCAGTTGCAAGCGTGGCGCAATGGTTATCGCATGAGATTTAAGATGACGGGTCGCAGGTTCAATCCCATCTTTGTTGATAGCGGAGAACCGAACGGGTTACCGAAGCTCCAGCTAGACGTGCAGGAGAAGGAACGGGGTGGTCCTTAGTCAGTAAGAGTGACACTCCCTCCCGCCTCCTCAGGCGGGAGCAGACATTCGATGATTTTCCCTCTTAAAAAAAATACCAAGAATCGACTTCAAAACCAACAACAACCACTTGACTCAACAATACACCAGCAATAGTTTAAAAAAAAGTTTAAAATTTTCATCAAAACACATCCACAATGACGAACCAATAAAAGACCCCCAATACAACACAAAGAACCACAAAAAGCAATAAAAAATATTAAAGAGACACCCCTTATACTCTCAAACACACTAATTGCTAATCGACCCCACCCTGTATATAGGGCGCACTTAATAAAATCACTTTTGAAACACCCTTTGTGGTATATTGCGGGTTTCTGATTACCCGTGTACAGAGCCGTATTATGGCTAAGGCAAACTAGATAAGGGTCTATGGCGCCAGGTAACAGAAGGGCGCCAAGAGACGCCCGTACTTAACTGCCCATAGACATAGATAGACTAGCTTTTACCCGCGGCTTCGCTCGCGTCACAAAAGGATAAAAAGTAGCCTATGTGACATATCCCAATACATACAGCGCCATCTATACCAATACTTTTGTTTTCCCTCGGGAATATAAAATTTTTTCGGGATAAAAGTACCCTATTATTTAATCCAGACTACTAACTTTACGTCTCCAAAAGTTCAATGCAATCGGTTTAGTAGTTACGGCGTGAAGTCGGAACAAACAAACTCACTTTCCGATTTATAATATTATTATAGTAAGGATAAGGATAAATGACTTATTGTACTCCTGTATACTGGCTAAGTGGCCACTGCTGACCAAAGGCCTCTTCTCACATGGAGAAGGTTTGTGAATCATAACGCTTGCTCAAAGCGGGTCGGCGATTTCAAACTTATATATAACTAACGACCCGCCACGGCTTCGCACGAGAGTAATATGCATTTATTATACAAATAAACCTTCTTTAAGAATCACTCTATCTATTATAGAAAACCGCATCAAAATCCGTTTTGTAGTTTTAAAGATCTAAACATACATAGGGACAGACAGACGGTGAATAGCGACAAAGTCAAAGTCAAAACATTTATTTCAATTAAACCATAATAATTATGGTACTTTTGAAACGTCAACAAATACAAAATAAATAATAGTCTGTCAGTCAGTCCGTCAATGAAGCTAGGTGAAGCTAGGTGCTCATTCCAAAATGTAGACTTTGTTTTATACTATGTAGTGCTATTTGGAAATTATAAGCCCAGGTTTCCTCACGATGTTTTCCTTCACCGTTTGTGAGTGATGTCTAGATAATCTTAGAAAGTACATATAACTTGGATAAAGTCACATTGGTACTTGCCGTTTTGTAGTAGCACACTCATGCATGAGAAACGGGCGTCTTAAACCTAAGGGTCGTCGCGGAGAACCTAACGGGTTACCGGGACTCCGGCTCGACATGCAGGAGAAGGAACGGGGTGGTTTTTAGTCAGTAAGAGTCTGACACTCCCTCCAGCCTCACCCATGCGGGAGAAGTCATTCGATGTCCCCCCCTTAAAAAAACCTAAGGGTCACCACGACGCATAGAGTGAAGGCGGCGCCGAAATAATAAGGGGCGCCTATGAGGTGATTGTCTATGGCGCTCGCTAGGTATACTCCGTCCCTGTGCGTTCCCCTTTTGACAAGCCTAGTACGGGATTGTCCTTTCAAGGTGCGGACTGTGATGCCAATTTGAGTTCGTTTTTGTGTCCAGTATTTTGGAAAAATTACTTAGTCATCATTATATGGGGTTTTTAAGTAATTTGGATTGATGTGTCTAATGACTTTAAAAAGTAAGTTTGTAATGTAATAAATTGTTTACCTTTACATATATAATTCTGCAATTTTTTTTTAAGGTGGGAAAATCATTGATTGACTTCTCCCGCCTGGGTGAGGCGGGAGGGCGTGTCACTCTTACTGACTAAACACCACCCCGTTCCTATTCCTGCACGTCGAAGGTATTCATGTATGTAGTATATGTTTTAGGGTGGTACTTAATAACTTTAACTGTAAATTCACTTTTTTCAATCAAAATATTTGAAATCACCACCAAAAATACTGAATACTAAATCAATTATACTACACTGTTAGACCTTTAAAGCTTAACTGTTTTACTGAATGACTATCTTTTTAACCGACTTAAAAAAAAGGAGGAGGTTCTCAATTTATTGTGGGTTTGTGGCACCGACTTCTAACCTATCAGTGGGTGTGTAAGCTATAAGTACGTATGACCACTAATAGTTTTTTTTTCCTTTTTAGTTTTTACTTTTTGTTTGTCATTTGTTTTTGAAGTCGGTTTTTTATAACTAAAAGTAAATCTAATAATTCCTAACCTAATCTATTTTCGAAATTCCGTTGTGATATTGAACAATTTGTGTGCAATTTATTATTATACAATGAAATTATACAATGTAATATTGAATAATAAAATGTATTTTTGTTTTACGGTAAGTAATATGTAAACCTCTCTAAACTATGACCGGTATTTTTGCATGCCTCAATAACAATAATAACAGCGACCAATATAATATGACCACAACAGATTCGTCCGATATAAAACCGTCAAATAAATAATATATGCACCCCCAATTAGCAGAGTGTCACCCTTGGCTACTGCTGTCCACGTTATAATAACACAAACCGGTCTATTTGTCACCTTACTATTATTAATTTTTATTGCTTATTTTTGGTATAAGTAATAATTTTAAATACGTGGTGACGGCAGAGTATAAATTCCACCGTAATTCTTGATGTGGGTGTCGCATACCCAACCTAAACTTTTTAATCGACCTGGAAGACGCTGGCAGAAGGTATTTTGAAAAAAAAAATGTAAAACTTAGATAGAATGTCTTTCAAGGATCTGCTAATACGGCTGCACACGCACTTATAGTCCTGTGGTACGCATGACCTGGCGCGCGGCGCTGCTCAGTAACCATCAGGTGATACATAACATTACTAAGTTTTAATTTTTTTTTTCTAGCAGAATCCGGTAAAAAAGCAGACGGATCACCTGATGGTAAACAATTGGCGTCGCCCATGGACACCCGAAACACCAAGGCGTTACAAATGCGTTACCGGCCTTTAGGGAATAGGGGCCCCAAAAAATGCGGATATAACCTAAATATTATCATGATCATGACTGCCTCGTTGGCCGCGTGGTCGCAAATACGACTGCCGGTCAAGGGGTCTCTGGTTCAATTCCCGGGTCGGGCAATGTATTACTGGTTTTATTTTCAAAAATTCTCAGTAGTATCACGGAGTCTGGAATTTTGCCCGGTATATGGCAATACGCTCACCCTATTACATGGGAGAAGTGGTAGTTACATTGCACAGTGGCATTAAGTGCCGTAATGTGCAACACTGCCTACTCCTTCACAGATAAAAGGCGTGATTTTATGTATCATTGACTATAACATCAAAGAATCCCAAAAGATTTACAAATTAATTTAATTTTTTAGCTTTTATTTTATTTTATTTTTATTTTTTAATTATGTTATGTGTGTTCTGCGCAGAAATAAATGGTTTTTCTTTCTTTCTTTCTAAATCAAAATATTCAAAATCGATCCCACAACCAGCTAATAATAATACCATCTCAATTATGGTTACTCTCCAGAGAATGGACCGCAATACAGATAATGTACAATCATATATTCACCCCTCGGTTGCGTCATGGGGACAGTAGCTGTGTAAGTGTACACTATTGATATGGACCAGGTTCTTGTCTAATTGGGGGACCATTCATCATTTATTTATATTGATACTAGCGGACCCGACAAACGTTGTTTTCATATAAATAATTTGTAGAAGGATGAAAATTGAGGATTGTATGTATTTTTGTATGTTGTATCATAAAAGTTTTAAGTTAAAATTGCAAATTTTAACTTTATTGTTTTATTTATTTAGCAAAACATGATGATCTATTATATTGTAACTATAAAATCTTTGTATACCATGTTTTTACGCAAATAAATGTCTTTATAAAATAGAAATTAAATATTGTCTAAAAAATAAAAATAAAAATTAGGGTTGGACTACCCCTAACATTTAGGGAGATGAAAAATAGATGTTGGCCGATTCTCATAGATACCGGATAGCCGCAAAAAATTTCATCAAAATCGGTCAAGCCGTTTCGGAGGAGTATGGCAACGAAAACTGTGACACGAGAATTTTATATAATTACTAGCGGACCCGACAGACGTTGTCCTGCATATCCACTTGAATGTAATAAACAAAAATTCATTCAAATTAGTTCAGTTGTTTAGGATAAATAACCTAAACATCGACTGCTGCGCCATCTGCCGGGTTGATTTGTGAATCTAAACCATTCCCAGATCCCTTGAACACACACAAAAAATTTCATCAAAATCGGTCCAGTCGTTTGAGAGAAGTTCAGTGACATACACACTCACAGAAGAATTATATATATAAAGATTTTATGTTGGTAAGTACACGAGTTTAGTGTCGTTGGGCGCGGGCTCCACTGGCGTAACGTATCTTGGCGGGGCTTTTAAAAACCCAGTAATACTTTGCCCGACCAGGGAATCGAACCCGAGACCTCTTGACCAGCAGTCGCACTTGCGCCCACTCGGCCAACGAGGCAGTCTTAAATATATGTGCAGTATATGAGCAACATCATAAATTGCATTTTAATATGTTCTGTTTACCTCTTCATGTTTATTTTCAAAGTATTAAGGTCCATATATTGGATAAGGCATATCGAACACACATTGGGTATTAGTAAAATCGGAATTTATTACTACTAATACAAAAAGCTATCTACATTCTACAAGGGATTCTATATTTTAATGACAAACTGTCAGAAAAGCCCAACCCAAGCATCGAAATCACGTACACACGTCACACAGATACGAGATTCAGAAACCAATAAAAAACAAACAATTAATAAAAACAAAAAACACTCCATATAAAATAGGAAGACAATACCATTTCAAAAAACGGGGGACAAATAACAAAAAGTCTCATAAATCACTATCTAACCACGTGTGGCCACTCCACTTATAATCCCGGACAAATCCCTTGGCACAAAATAATACGTATTTGTGCACGGATTAGCGCGCCCGTGTCCAATTACCAGGATCAAAGCGGGAGCTCCCTACCCTGGCATTCAAGTCTATTTGAATGCCGGCAATTCTTTTATTACACACTCCTGTCCTGTGATGTGGTCACCCTATTTTAAAACTGGTATATGTACAGCGTGTTTGGAAAATAGTTTTTGTGTGAAATTATTTTAGTTTTAAGTTTTTGGATTTTATTATGTATTTCATTACTAAAGTTTGTTACATAACATAACATCACGTCTTTTATCCCCGAAGGGGAAGGCAGAGGTGTACATTACGGCACTTAATGCCACTGTACAATGTAACACCCACTTTTCACTATTTATGTTTTGAGTCCCATGTAATAGGGGGTGAGCCTATTGCCGTATACCGGGCACAATTCCAAACTCCGTGCTACTACTGAGGTTTTTTGAAAAAGCCCAGTAATATTTTGCCCGACCCGGGAATCGAATCCGAAACCCCTTGCCCAGCAGTCGCAATTGCGACCACTCGGCCAACGAGGCAGTATTGTTATTAATTCCAAAAAATATAATCTGCAAGCATATGTCTATCACCGACTTATAAGTGACCACTGGCCACTGCTGTAATAAATAACGAACACAATAGACCCTTCCTATGATGCTGGTACTGAGTCTTTTTTAACGAAATATCAAAACAGTAACCATATCACCTGATGCTTATCGTTCAGCGTCGTCAATGGACACCCGCCACACCAAAGGAGTCACAGGTACATTGTCAAAAATGTCAAAATGTCAAAAAATTACTCAAAAATCGATCCCAAAGCAGCTTACATGACAATCATTTTAACAACTGGACAACGGAGAGCGCTCGGATTTAGTTTAGATGTAGGTACAATATAATTCGATTCACAAACTTTAGTTGACGATATAATTTAAATTTCTGAACTTTCAGACTAGTTTGTCAGAACTCTGAACTTGTCAGTCGTTGAGTTAATATCGTTACGATTGTGTAATTACTTTTGATTTGAACGAGTCAAGCTGGATTGACTTCAACATGACTTTGTTTAAATGAGATTTTTGGTTAAATCGATTATCGTTTTGTGTCGAGTATTGTTGTATGTTTGATGCCTATTTAAAGCTTGAATAAAATGATATTTAAACGCTACATTTTAATTCCTAAGAGATAACAGAATCGTAGCAAACATACAACACAAATACTCGTTAAACTATTCTTTATAACATAACATAACAATATCACGCCTTTTATCCCCGAAGGGTTAGGCCGAGGTGCACATTATGCCACTGAACAGTGTAACACCCATTTTTCACTATTTATGTTATGAGTCCCATGTAATAGGGGGTGAGCCTATTGCCATATACAGAGCACAATTCCAGACTCCGTGCTACCACAGATTTTTTTACAAAACCCAGTCATGCCCGACCCGGGTATCGAACCCGAGACCCCTTGCCCAGCAGTCGCAGTTGCGACCACTCGGCCAACGAGCTAGTTAAATATTCTTTATATTATTAAAAAACGCGGGCTACCCACGTAAATATACTGAGAAAAGCTCTACTAGTTTCGAAGCACAGAGGGGCTCTTCCTAATGAGCAGCGTGCGCGGTCGCTAGAAGTCAGAGTTCATTTTCAGTATATTCACGTGAGTAACACGCGATTTTTAGTTAATTTAGTATGTCTCACAATAAATATTTTAATATTATCCTTTTAACTTTTTTACTAATCATTCCTTAAATGTATTATGCTGATTTAGTTCCAGTTAGCTTAAACGACACATTACAGTTAACTTCAATCAAAATATTCACCACAAAATCATTGCACCAATTTGCAAACATCATGTATCGCCTGTATTTGCATGTGGTATACCACTGTGGCAATTATTTGTCCTTATATTACAGTGACATGAAGTGGTCACACTATTCACACTATCTATTGTGTGTGTGTGCGCGTGTATTATTATTAATAGGGTAGTTTCCTAAATTTTATTTTAATGTACGTCTGGTACATTATTTTAAAACTTTACGACACGTATTTTTTCTTTTCTCACAAAATTAAATGCCTTTGACGATATATTATTATTTGATTTCAAATGTCGTGTGACGTCACAGCGTGCTACAAAATATACCACGCGTAACGACCTCCTACTCCTAAACTTAACGCCATTTTATTTAAGTATTGTAACTTCATACGAGAAAATAAAAAAATACGTGTCTAATATTTTTTCATTATCTAACTGACGGACTAATTAGATTTTGAATTTTCTTATCCTCATGGACACCTGGAACACCAGAGGCGTTACAAGTTTGTTACCGGCCTTTTGTGGATTAGGAGTTTGAGGATCGTTGGGGATTCAGGGATTGGGGAGATAGGGGAAGGGGAGGGTAATTGGGCCTCCGGTAACCTCACTCACACGACGAAACACAACGCAAGCGTTGGATCACGTCGGTTTTCTATGCCGTGATATTACTCCGGTCGAGCCGGCCCATTCGTGCCGAAGCATGGCTCTCCCACACTATACATTTCATAAAAATACACAATCTACTGCAAAATTCGCAACTAATACTTTACCCAACATGAAAATAGAACCATTCATAATAGTGTATAGCAACGATCCCATGCCATGATAGTCTATTTATCCATAAACACCATGACAAAATACAAAACCTCTTACAATTCAGTGGCAACCCTCAAAATAAGTGTAACGACAGCGTGACAGCCCTAGCAATTGTCTCTATTGTATCAGAGACAATCGTTAGATGATAGGGAGGGGAATAGTGTCAGTATTATAAAAGTATCGATGCTTTCTTAAACTTAGTAGTGGGTGATTGAGATGTGTGTTCGCAAATCTTTATAAATTACAATATTAAAACTGTTTTACGACTTACTTACGAATTATTAAATCTTTGTTATGCCTAAGTAATCTCGTATCTGATTGTAAATGCTTGACGTTTAATTATTAGTTTTAAAGTTGAGTTACTTTTATTCCTTATTTCTTACCAGCCCGAAGAAATTTCTCAAAATAACTCCATGATTACCGTACCTGTAAGCAAATAAAAATAACAATTAAAAATTGGTTCAAATTTAACATATTATAGATCAATAAACACACGAAAAGAGACACAACATCCCGCCTTTTATCCCCGAAGGGATAGGCAGAGGTGCAAATTACGACACTTAATCCCATTGTACAATGTAACACCCACTTTTCTCTATTTATGTTATGAGTCCCATGTAAAAAGGGTTGAGCCTATTGCCATGTACCGGGCACAATTTCAGACTCCGTACTACTACTGAGATTTAAAAAAAGAGAGTAATACTCTTCCCGACCCGGAAATCGAATTCAAGACTCATTGCCCGGCAGTCGCACATGCGACCACTCGGCCAACAAAGCAGTCAACACGAAAACAATCGATAATGATTTAAAATTATTTCAAATCTGTTTTTATAATAACTATCGTGAGACATACTACGTATATTCACGTGAGTAACCCGCGATTTTTAGTTAATTATTTCAAATCGTTTTAAAACATCGATATTATCCGCCACAAGCCACATCCCCAGCAAGTTGCTACCAAGGGTTGTCACAATAACCACTCGAATCGACAGATGCGGTTATTTTTTATCTTGTTACTATTTTTTTATAATCCGCACTATCAATAAGGGGGATTCCATTGTGGTTACATTTTCTATGGTGATTATAATCTCCCCGATGATATTAATTCATAATCTGTCACTGAAGTTCATAGAAGGAGAATATTTATTAAGATTTTTTTATCTTACTTATTTCCCTGGCTCCCCAAACAGTACAACAACCACAGCGTTGTGTTTCGTCGTGTGAGTGAGGTTACTGGAAGCCCTATCCTCGCCCCCCCCCCCCCCACCAATGAATCTTCCAATCCTCAAATTTTTGATCCACAAGGCATTTGTAATCCCTCTAGTGTTGCGGGTGTCCTTGGGCGGAGCCGCTGGCTTACCATCAGGTGATCCGTCTGCTCGTTTTCTGGCCTATACCTTAGAAAAATCTCTTGCTTCCTTGCTACCTCCAGACACAACAATCATTCAAACGGCTATGGTGCAACGTGAAAGAAAGAAGCACAAACACATGAACAGCCTATAAATGTCCACTGCTGACCAAAGGCCTCTCACACGGAGAAGGTTTGACCATTAACCACCACGCTTGCTCAATGCGGGTTGGCGATTTCAAACTTATAATTAGAAGTTATAAGCCCAGGTTTCCTCACGATGTTTTCCTTCACCATTTGTCAGTGGTGTCAAGCTTTCGCATCTTACTTTAATATTATAAATGCTTTATGTGTTTGATTGTTTGTTTGTCTGTATGTTTGTTACTTAATCATGTCAACACGGCTAAAGGGATCATGATGAAATTTGTACCAGAGGCACATTATTGTCTAGAATAACACATAACATAACATCACGCCTTTTATCTCCGAAGGGCTAGGCAAAAGTGCACACTACGGCACTTAATGCCACTGTACACTGTAACACCCACTTTTCATTATTTATGTTATGAGTCCCATGTAATAGGGGGTGGGCCAAGCCATATACCGGGTACAATTCCAGACTCCGTGCTACTACTGAGACTTAAAAAAAACTTAGTAATACTTTGCCCGGCATGTGAATCGAACCCGCAATTGCGACCACTCGGCCAACGAGGCAGTCTGGAATAACACATAGGCATTTTACCCTACGGGAACGAAGGAAGCCGTGAGCAGAAGCTTGTTTATTAATAAGGATGTAAGCACTTCGCAGTTACAAATATGATGAAAATATCTTCATATACAAGTTAATTTAAACTTTTTAAGTTAAAACTTCAATGTAAAACTTTACACTTAACATTATAACTTAGAGAGAAGTACAGTTGGCTGTGAGTCCAAACTATACCCAGTATGATAATTAACCTAAACTTTAAATGTAATCTTCATATAGTTTTAATTTAACTCAAGTTTTCTATGTATGTGTCGTGTTTAGTGACGGCAGGGTAGAATTAATACATCTAGATTGCCGCCCGACCAGAACCAGGCCCGAACGTACGGCGCGTCGAATACCGCGCGCCCCTCAAAGAGCTATCAGACCACCACTGATGGGACCCAATAGGGCTGATGCCCGATACGGAGCCGCGGAAGGCCTAACGGATTGCCGTGGTTTCTGGCAGAAAGAGTGGTTTTTAGTCGGTAAGAGTCTGACATTCCCAAGGCGAGAGAAGTATTACATACCCTCGAAAAAAAAATAGACATTTGTCACCACCCTGACTCTTCCAGCGGGTATCACATACCCTAATCAAAGGACTACAAATTATATTTAACAAAAATCGATTGGAACGATCAAAACTACTAATTTGGTTGAGTGGTAGCGTAAGTGAGCGAATGACGAACTAAGTTTCTCGAGTTCGATTCCTGTATCGGACGAAGCATTGTTAACAATAACAGTTTTTGAAAATTATCAGTTAAAACTCGACAGCAAGCAGTCTTAAGATATGTGTTACAGGTGAAAAATGATTGTTACTCTTACACACACACACCTCTGCCTACCCCTCTAAGAAACACACACAAACTCAAACTCAAAAACCTACCATCACATAAATTACCGTATAAGGACTCAAAATTCAAAAAGATCAAAGAGCCGTTCAAATTACACACATCGCATAAAATATGTCATTAAAATATTTCCAGCAGATACTTCTCTCCCTACACCCTTTGCTTTATAAGTTCCCTTTTCCAAAAATTCTTCGAATTCCACTAAAACCCTTTTAATTTAATCACGGCAGGGCTGTCGATGTCAAAATTAGCTACGAACACATTTATTAAATAGGGTATATAGACTCATTTCTATTTCAATGTCCGTCTGGTAGATTATTTAAAATCATTACACACGTATTTTTTATTTTCTTACAGAAACGAATACTTTCGACGATATATTGATTTGAAATGTCGCGTGACGTCACTTCTATGTACGTTTTATACGTAAAAATGACGTTTTAGTCCCCACTCCTAAACTTTGATTCGTTTTATCTAATTATTATTTTATTATACGACAAAATAAAAAAATACGTGTCTAATATTTTTTTATTATCTAACTCACGGACTAATTTAATTTTTAATAGGAGACAGAACTATACTTAATCGCGACTTCAATTTCGTTGGCCGAAAGGTCAGGCAGTGTTACTGGGTTTTAAAAAAATTCTCAGTAGTAGCACGGAGTCTGGAAATGTGCCCGGTATATGGCAATAAGCTCACCTCCTATTACACGGGACTCATAACATAAATAGTGAAAAGTGGGTGTTACATTGTACAGTGGCATCATGTGCCGTAACATGCACCTTTGCCTACCCCTTCGGGGATAAAGGGTGTGATGTATATATATTAAGATTTAGTAGCTTTTCGGTATAACCAAAAAAATAAACACACAACTCCTCTATCTATAACAGTCGTTTAAAACATCCCAATCCATTTTGAAATCCTGTCAAGTGACATCTATAATGACTAGCCCTACTTTAACAACCCCCTGTACCTTCACGGCTGACTAGCAGGGGCGGGGTAGGCAATAGAAGTATGCATGTGTGAAATTACCAGTACTTAGGGACTATTGGCGTAGAAATAATGTTCTAGTAATGGTATGACTGTGTTAAAAATGTTATCTTGGGGTGAATTTGTTAATGGCTATGAATAGATTTAGATGTCCATTTTTACTACTGCTATTATACTGCACGGTTGGCGCGGTGGCTGGGTGTATCGCGGGTTCGATTCCCGCAGGGAACAACTCTTTGTGTGATCCATAAATTGTTGTCATGTGTATGTGAACTTGTATGTTTGTAAACGTACACACGACACAGGAGAAAATCCTAATGTGGGGCAAAGTTTTTTTAGAAAAAAAACCACAATTTTGATTGTGTGTGTGTGTGTAAGATCCAACTAGATTAAGAGCTATATTTCACCATCATCAGATTTCTAAAATATTTCAATAAAGAATGGGTATTTCAACCGACAGCAAAGACAGTTCTATCTACACCCGCGGAAAGAGAAGCGTAGCAACTTAGCTAGTACTTATTATATTGTAAATTGAAATGTACTACATACAATATGTCTGTCTATATGTATGTATGTATACACAATATTGTGGTAGGCAGTAACAAATGACAGTCGACGCGCAGATATTGAAGCTCGTATGGTGTAAATTAGAATTCATTGAGAGGAGGCCGTGTGTTACACCGTAGCGTAATGTTGATGTGTTAATTTGTAGGATAAATTGAAATATTGGCTGTACTATAACTTGTTGAATGTAAGTTTCGATGAATGTATATTATATATTCATTATTTGTAAAAAAGTAACTGTGTACGAAGATTTTGTTTCCAAGGTTTATTATCTTATTGTTGTGTATTCACGTATGTAGGTAGTGTACTTACCAGATTTTGAGAATGCGTATGTGAATTTGTACATTTCTTTATAAACGCTCTCACGATACAAGACACAAAATATTCAATAATAAGTAAGTAAGTATTAATATGTCAATCATCGAATGACTGCTCCCGCTTGGGTGCGGTGGGAGGGAGTGTCAGACTCTTACTAACTAAAAACCACCCCGTTCCTTCTCCTGCACATCGAGCCGGAGCCCCGGTTACCCGTTAGGTTCTCCGCGACAATAATATGTATATTAAGTTCAATAACTAGTTACAATTGTAAATAATAATTAATTGTGAAACAGGCCTTAGACATCCCTGAATACACTTCGGTGTGAGAGTAAGTCCTCTACAATAATGAACGGGCTCATTTTTCCACCCGCGCCGAGTCGCGACGAGACGTCGACAACCGCTCGCGCAAGTACTTACAATATTTACTGTATTCTCCTATTTAAATAACATGTTCCAGGTAAATTATTGTTATGTACTAACATAACATAACATAACGCCTTATATCCCCGACGGGGTCAAAACTAAAACATATAGTCCAGCTTTAACCAACTTTAAGTGCAGGAGAGCCATGCTTCGGCACTAATGGGCCGGCTCGACCAGAGTGATACCACGGCCTCGCAGAAAACTGACGTGAAACAACGCCCCAATTACCCCAAATAAAAACAATTATCAAATTCCTAATCCCGCAAAAGGCCGGTAACGCACTTGTAACGCCTTTTGTGTTCCAGGTGTCCATGGGCGACACCGATTGCTTACCATCAGGTGATCCGTCTGCTCGTTTACCGGCTTATTCCCTACAAAAAACTTAAACCACACTGGTTTTACCCTAAAACGGAGGGTTTAATATTAAACCCAAAAATTCACTTCACGCAGAGATTTCGTAACCGCAGTCTTTTTAAATACCGGTAAAGGGTTACCCTAACATGAGGTCAGCATTGTAATGAGATTAGGGAACCCCTAAATCTCGTATGAACGACAACTGTCACACGATGGAACCCTAACCTTGTAATTATTGCGAAAAAAATATACCTTATGGTACTTTTTGGGTTTTGACTGTATTATTTTTATGTATGGTATTAGGCACGTTCCTAGTTTAATAGGGACTTACAATGAATGAAATATTGAAGTTAAATTAATGTGCGAGACAGGCGGATCACCTGATGGTAAGCGATCAGCGTCGTCTTCCGTGGCGTCACCCATGGACACCTGCAACACCAGAGGAGTCACAGGTACGTTGCCGGCCTTTTAAAAAGGAATACGCTGTATTCTTGAAGGTCTGAAGGTCGTATCGGTTCGGAAATACCGCGGACGACAGATCATTCCACAGTTTTGCTGTGCGAGGCAGAAAGCTACGAGAGAAGCGCACATTTATAGACACTTCTTCAAGTTCTAGGACTGATTTTCTCATCATCATCAACAGTCTATAAGAGCCCACTGCTGAGCAAAGAATCTTCTCACACGGAGTTTCTTTTTTAAGATGGGAAAATCATTGAATGCTCCCACCTGGGTGAGGCGGGAGGGAGTGTCAGACTCTTACTGACTAAAAACCACCCCGTTCCTTCTCCTGCACGTCGAGCCGGAGCCCCGGTTACCCGTTAGGTTCTCCACGACTCCGAATCGAACACGGAGAAGGTTTGAGCATTAATCACGACGCTTGCTCAATGGGGGTTCGCACTGGACCATACACTACGTACATCTTACTAATATTATAAATAATGAAGTTTGTTTGTTTGTCTGTATGTTTGTTACCGAATTACGTCAAAATGGTTGAATGAATCGGGATGAAATTTGTAACAGGGGTAGATTATGGTTTGAAATAACATATTTATAGGCTTTTTTTTTAAGGGGGGAAATCATCAAATGACTGCTCCCGCCTGGGTGAGGCGGAAGGGAGTGTCAGACTCTTACTGACTAAAAACCACCCCGTTCCTTCTCCTGCACGTCGAGCCGGAGCCCCGGTTACCCGTTAGGTTCTCCGCGACATATTTATAGGCTATTAATTTCACAAGAACGCGGGCGAAGCCGCTGGTAGAAGTTAGTCATTACATATATCAAGTACACAATTTCAACATAAAAACCGGAAATGACGTCATCAATGAATGCAGAGACCATAAACAAATGCACAGAGCTTATGGACCGGGGATCAATGACTTCCGGTTCCCGCTGAGAGGACGACATTAGATAGGGTAGGGGGTTCGAATCTCGTCTTTTGTTATGTTAAAGAAAGTGGCTATTATTGTAGGAGAGGGATTAAAAAGATAGATGCTTGTATTTTGTGATTTAGTATTTGTGATTGTAATGTTTATGTGTTTTTGAGTGTTTTTAGACAAAATAGTCCAAAATCAAGTTCGCCGTTGTCTAGGAATAGTTCGTCAAGTAATCTAGTTACCGTGAAGCTAAATTCTAAATTACATGCCACGTGATTCAGTTTTAAAAAACTAAAAATTCTAATAACACTTTATTGGCTTATTGTGTAGTCTTTTTTATACTGTCTTCAAGGCCCGAGTGAATAGGTTGCTTATGGGACGACGTGCTCCATCGTAGACCGCATCATCGTGCACCACCAGGCGAGGCAGTGGGCAAACGTCGGCCCATCAAATAAAAAAGAAAATCGGTCACCATAAATATAACTGCAAAAATTCAATATAAAATTTAAATCCTATATTTGTCTTCTTCATCAACTTCATCTCATCTTATCTTCATCAACCGTCTATATTTTTTAAGTTTTCTATCTAAAATTACCCTCCCCTTCCCCAATCTCCCCAATTCCTAAATCCCAACGACCCTCAAACTCCTAATCTCCAAAAGGCCGGTAACGCACTTGTAACGCCTCTGGTGTTCCGGGTGTCCATGGGCGACGCCGATTGCTTACCATCAGGTGATCCGTCTGATCGTTTAACGACTTATGCTATAAAAAAAGCAAAACCGCATCAAACTCAGTTCAGCTAATTGCGAGATAATAGCTGACTAACATTTTCCGAGTTATATGTACTTTCTAAGATTATTTAGACACCACTGACAAACGGTGAAGGAAAACATCGTGAGGAAACCTGGGCTTATAATTTAATTTCTAATTTTAAGTATGTAATCGCCAACCCGCATTGAGCAAGCGTGGTGATTTATGCTCAAACCTTCTCCGTGTAAGAAGAGGCTTTGCTCAGCAAATATTGGCTCATACACTGTTGATGTAACATACACACAGGACAAATTGAGAGTCTCCTTCGTTTCTTTAGTTCGGTAAAACACTCCTCAAATGACATCGCGTACACAAAGAAGAAGGCGTAGTAAACATGTCATATTGCACGTGTGTACATATAGTACGAAGATTGTGTATGTATGTATATATGTATGTTTTGATACATTTTTCTGAGAACCGCAACACGGTCGCAGCGTTGTGCATAAATATTGATTGCATGTGTCCATTGCATGATGACGGATTTGACAGTGACATTTTATTTGCTAAACTAGCTACTTCCGCGCGGATTCACACGCTCTGCTCAGCTCTATTGGTCGTAGCGTGATGTTTTATAGCCCATAGCCATCCTCGATACCGATCCTTTGATTTGAATAATTCTTTTTGTGTTGGATAGTGCATTTCCAACACAAAAAGAATTATTCAAATCAGACTTGTAGTTACGGAGATTAGAGCGTTCAAACAAACAAACAAAAAAACAAACTCTTCCGCTTTATATAATAGTATAAGAGTATAAGATTAGTTATTATAATTATGCCTACCTGCCTCATGTGCCAAGTGGTCGCAAGTGCGACTGCCGGGCAAGGGGTCTCGGGTTCGATTCCGGGTTGGGCAAAGTATTACTGGGTTTTTCAAAAAATTCAAATTCACGGAGTCTGGAACTGTGTCCGGTATATGGCAATAGGCTCACCTCCTATTACATGGGACTCATAACATAAATAGTGAATAGTGGGTGTTACATTGTACAGTGGCATAATGTACACCTCTGCCTACCCCTTCGGGGATAAAAGACGTGATGTTATGTTATGTGTTAATTATTATATTTTCAGCTTACCCACGTAACTGTTTGACGAGGAACTCGACTAGTTTCAAGCCATGCTAGAATCACTACAAAGGGCGCATTGGGCCCGCACAACAAGGAAGGCCGTAGAGGCTATAAAACATCACACAACCACTAGAAGCCTAGTAGAGCGGGAGAAACCGCGCGTCTAACTAGTAAAATTATAATTGTCGTTCCGTCATCCAGCTTTACCGTATTGTGTCGTGAAACAATGTACACACACACTATAACGGAATGCCCGCCGCACGCCACTATGTGTCACGAGTAACTGCACGCCGTACGTGATGGGGGATAGGCAGAGAGGTAACACACTTCATAACTACTACTGTATTTATTAAACGACTTTATTACTTGACAAATAAGGTGCATAATAGAATGTTTATATTAATTTTGGTGATACACTTCTTGACTTTGTAATTGAAATATTTTAGGCTTAATATGTCCCACTTTATGCCAATTTATTATTTTACCCACGACTTCGTCCGCGTAGAATATGAATTTTAGGATATAATTAACTTTAGTCTTGTTTCAATTTTCCAATGTCAAAGTCAAAGCATTTATTTCAATTCAACTGTCAAACACCAAGCGGTCACCGGTGACCGCGACCTATTGTTCTTTAATTGTGTCTATAAAACCGGTACTCGACGAGTTAATGTATAATTTGGTACTTTTGAAACGTCAATAAATACAAAATATATAATAGTCTGTCAATTAGTCAAAATGAAAGTAGCCTATGTTACTCGTTAGTAAATCAGCTAACTGTCAATAAAAGTCCCGTAAAAACAGTCCAGCCATTCCAGAGATTAGTCAGTACAAACAGATAGACAAAAATTGAAAAAAAGAATATTTTGGTAGGTATGTGTATCGTATTATTGTATATTGCGTCACTGCGTGGGTGCCTACTGAAAATCAGTGCTGGGTGACTTGTATGGCTGGCTTACACTGAGTAGGTGACCTATTTAGCATAGGCATGTTGTCAGCGTCTCTTTTCTAATTCTTCTGTTTTAATTTTTCAACTCTTATATCTTTTATTACTTCCACTGTCACACCTTTATTATCTTTTTTATATTTTATTTATGCTGCATCCTGGTGCTAAATAAATGTTTTATCTTTCTTCTTTCTTTATATTATGTATATTCACATGCATGTAGTAAAAAGCGGTTATAACCTAAGAATTCCACTCCTTAGCAGTACGCACAAGGAAGCTTGATGCGAAGCGCTTCGTGGGTGTGGGTGGGACATCTACCATGAATCGGTGACTTTTTTCAAAACACTAGCAATTTTCTCACGAAAAACTAAATGATATTGATATTTAACCTACTTTACAGACGGAGAGGTTGTGTGTTGCAACCGTCAGAACGTGACAAAATTGCTTTTGAGCATATTTTGTTATTGTCTCCTGTTGCTGAGCGAAATTCGACCTTAACTACTGTGTTACTGATAGTATTCGAGGTCAATTTACAATGTGTGTAGTTTTCTTTGTTGTTTAATTCACATCGTTGTTTGTTATTGTATATTGTTACAATTGTTTAGTTGATAATGAAGTTATGTATGTAATATTACGACTTATGTACCTTTATGGTGTACGCAGAGGTGTATTGCACTAAAAGTTCGCTTTGACAGCACCTAAATCCCCCAAAAGGCTGGCAACACACTTGTAATGCATGTGGTGTTCTAAGTGTCCATGGACGCTGATTGGTTACTATTAGGTAATCCATCTGTGCCCGCCTCAAGGAGCCATCAGACCACCACAGACGGGGCCCAACAGGGCTGATGCCGATACGGAGCCGCGGAGGACTTAACGGAATGCCGGGGTTCCAGCTCGAAGTGCAGGAGTAGGAACGTGGTGGTGTTTAGTCAGTAAGGTCTGACACTCCAAGGCGGGAGAAGTAACTGGATGATTTTCCCCCTCAAAAAAAAGGGTAATCCGTCTGCTCGACCTATGACATGAAACGTATGTTTCACAATGAAAGAGATAACAATTATAAAAATTTCATCCCGATCCCTTCAGCCGTTTTGACGTAATTGCGTAACAAACATACAAACGCATTTATAATATTGGTAAGATATTGAAGTGGTACTTTTGAAAACTCCATACCTGACTCAAGAATCAAACCGCAAACCACTCGCTATTATTTTAATACCATAACAATCGTCATACTACAGCAATATATGTTCACAGTTCACACATAGAACTACAAATCTAATATTCCTAGTCAACCGCGCTAAACTAGCAAGATGAACTTTAATAGTAACTGTACAGACGCAGTTAATTTCCTGTAGCAGTACTTGTCTGAACTCTGACATGTTTGTGTAACTGAAATAATGAAATGTCGTGCCACGGAGGAAGGCTCCAGCGTTTTGTGTATGAGGCCCAAGGATCGAATACCAATGTGACTGAGATATCAACGACGTACGGTGCAAGAAAACATCATCTTTATATACAAGGTGTAGTTTTGAAACCGTGTCATTTCTCGGGGGCATGTCACAGAAGTCATAAAGGTTCAATGTAAGAGAAAATTTCGGGCCAATAGTTAAAAATAAAGCTATAATAAATCATTTAAGTTAGACAATATTTCAGAATAAGCGACAGCAATGTTTCTTAGTGGAGTTTTATGGAATTATGAATAGTATCAATTACGTGTTTGAGTTTGTATGTGTTAAGCCGCGTTAGTTCACAAGACAGCGGCGTGTAGTTCACACTTACGGATTTCCGTAATTTACAGAAAAAATGAAAAATATTTACCTACAAACTTTTTTATTGATTCGTACTCAAAATCGATAGCCGAGTTACCTCCTAGAAAATGACGCGGCTTTAAAACAACACCTTGTATATAATTCTTCTGTGAGTGTGTGTCACTGAACTTCTCTCAAACGACTGGACCGATTTTGAAATTTTTTGTGTGTGTTCAAGGGGATCTGGGAATGGTTTAGATTCACAAATCAGCCCGGCAGATGGCGCTGCAGTCGATGTTTAGGTTATTTATCCTAAACAGCTGAACTAATTTGAATGAATTTTTGTTTAAACATTCAAGTGGATATGCAGGACAACGTCTATTGGGTCCGCTAGTTAGGTATAATTTTTAGGTTCATACCGCCTCAAAAAAAGGAGGAGGTACTATATTCGGCTGATTGTATTTTTTTCGTTTGTTTGTGCAGTACTCCGCCATTTGTCAACCGATTTCCAAAATTCTTGTTTTGTTTGAAAGGGTATACTCCTAAGATGGTCCCATTTCCAGGATCTGATGATGGGATCCTAGGGAAACCGAGGGGAACTTTCGAAAATTGTATGGCGGAGTAATGCGTCTGTTATGATTTCAATTTGGATATTTAAACACTACAATTAGATAAGGGTCTGGAGTCGACCTGATGATGGAGTCGACAGACAATCGAGAGAACTCCTCAACGGTTTATATTAACTACCTTGTGTTTACTGCGTATTTTAATACGCGCAAGAAGCGTGTGTGATGGGATATGAACGCACGTCTTCTGTCCCGGTCGGGTATACGACACCCACGTGAAGAGATGTGGTGGAAATTTGAGTAAGATGTGACCGCTATTTAAAAGGTTCAGGTTTACCAGGGAGTGCTGTCTGATCTCGTCTGTCCCGGTACCGTATACCCGATACGACACCCACGTGAAGAGTTGTGGTGGAAATTTGAGTAAGGAGTGACCGCAGTTTAAGAGGTTTGAGTTTATCACGGAGTGCTGTCCGACTTTGTCTATCCTGGTCGGGTATACGACACCCACGTGAAGAGATGTGGTGGAAATTTAATTAAGCTATTCTACCGTCAACATATAATATTCAAGTATGTACTAAACACTAAGTTTCAGTACAGATACAAATAACATAGGTATACTTAGTTCCCTAAGTAATATTCAAGTATTCAACAAACTACGATGCAGTTGTGCAGTCGATACATCGAGTTATACAAACCAGCATATCATGATCTCCCATTATATGACTATTCCACATATTCAAGGGTCAATTTACACTGGTTATATAGAGCTATACAAGACCACTATATCCTGGTCTTACATTGAATGACTGTTCGGTACATTCATAGTTCAGTTTATACTGGTCTTCCATAGCTTGATGAGTAACCGTGTTACGTTCAATGTTATGTTTCTGGAGTGAATTTATGAGCTGCTAATGTATGTATGTATGAATGAATATATTCAAGACTGCTATTTGGATGGGGAACAGTCGAATTTTGCATGAAAAATATCTTAATACGAGCCGCTTCCACAGGGGCGTAGCTAGCACCGTATCTGTTACTAGGTACTTTCGCGTGGTTTAACACACCCTACTCGGATCCTATTAGTCGTAGCGTAATGTTTTATAGCCTATAGCCTTTGTAGATAAATGCACTATTTAACACAAAAAGAATTATTCAAATCGGACCAGTAGTTCCTGAGTTAAGCGCGTACAAACAAACAAACAAATGAACAATCAAACAAATTCTTTAGCTTTATATAATACATAAGTATAAGAAAGTATAAGATATAAGATACGGGGGCCCCCAAAATGTGCGTAGCGTGTGGATTGAAATTGCATTGACATTGAGATTGGTATCAAGAGTAAGCACCCTGGTCGGTACGCATATGTCCGTCTAGAGCGCCCTCTACCGACGGCCCCATTCATATCCGCTCTGTATACTTCTTTCGTTACTCTACTTTCATCCATCCTTTCTACATGTCCAAACCAGCGTAACATTCCCTTTTCAATCCTTGTCACTACATCGTCTTTCAATCCACACCTTTCTCTCTCTCTGCCTATATCTTCAGGGTACATGCGTGAGCGTACATGCCAAATATTTTGGTCCATTTAAACCGTATAACAAGTGGTTTAGTCAACTTAATCCTATCCGGATTAACGTGAATAGTTAATCTGTTCTAATAACTAACTGATGAGGGTTTGAACCAGTGGTTCTCAATCTTTCCTTGATCAAGCATCATTTTTACACAACTTCAAAAAAAGAAGATTCTTAGTTCGACCTGTATTTATGTTTGTGCGCTATTTTTTCAATTTAGATTGTCGTGGTGGCCCGGAGGTTTAAGACGCCCGCTTCTCATGCATGAGGGTGCGGGTTCAAAACCTACCAAAGGCAAGTACCAATGTGACTTTTTCCGAGTTACATGTACTTTCCCAGATTATTCAGACACCACTGACAAGCGGTGAAGGAAAACATCGTGAGGAAACCTGGGCTTATAATTTCTAATTATAAGTTTGTAATCGCCAACCCGCATTGAGCAAGCGTGGTGATTAAGGCTCAAACCTTATCCGTGTGAGAAGAGGCTTTGCTCAGCAGTGGGCATTTATAGGCTGTTTATGTCTGTTGATGTGCTATTTTTTCGCGATTGGTTAACACCAAACCGTTTTCAGAAAAGGGTTTGATAAAGTCAAAGTCAAGTCAAATACATTTATTTCAATTAGACCAGGAAGGCACTTTTGAACGTCAACAACAAATAATTTAGAAGTGAAGCTAGTTGCTCATTCTTATGTTGTTACAGATTAAAAGAGAGAAAAAAGACGGACCTCTAGAGTTGGTTCCGGCATTTCTTCTCAGAGTAGTCAGTTAGGAAATGTCGACCTCATCGTTCGCTTGATAAAATTGACGTGTAAAAGTGCTGCCTTGTAGCCTATTTGCAGAAATAAATTCACTTGTTTCACTATTAATTCTCCACGGACTCGTGGTCCGTGCCCTTGTCATACAATTTTTTTTATTACAATGCATCTGTCAGTCAATTTTTATAAAGTAAAGAGGGTACCTACATACACACTACAATTAACCACATCTATAATTATTACTAAGGAGTTTAGATTCCTATGGAGAAGAACGAGCAAGAAACTTCATAACATACTCTGTAGACGGTTTTAGTATATTAATAAACTTCAAAAATATGGACGAATGGTGAAGATAATTCAATTCAACTTCCGACCAGTGGATGTAGGTGGCGAGTTATCGTTCGACGTGGAGGACTAAGGGGGAGGCTTTTGTCCAGCAGTAGGCGTCTTTTCGCTGTTGATGATGCAGATGATAATGAACAGACTTCATATAAAGTAGGGGTTTTTATTTATATCATTCTATATAGGCAAGGGACTTCTATTACTATGTATTACTTTCCTCATGCCGTCACGTTAAAATTACATGGGGTTCGTATCCATAAAAATACACACTCTTAATCTTGATGACCATACAATATAATCTAATTGTTTCCACAACTACTTCCATTATGGATATCAAACGAAAGGGCTTAATTGGTAGAATATAGCTCAATTAAAACTGTTTAACATAGATTTTTTTATGTATCTCGTTGGCCGAGTGGTCGCAATTGTGACTACCGAGCAAGGGGTCTCGGGTTCGATTCCCGGGTCGGGCAAAGTATTACTGGGTTTTTAAAAAAAAATTCTCAGTAGTAGCACGGAGTCTGGAACTGTGTCCGGTATATGGCAATAGGCTCACCCCCTATTACATGGGACTCATAACATAAATAGTGAAAACTGGCTGTTACATTGTACAGTGGCATTAAGTGCCGAAATGTGCACCTCTGCCTACCCCTTCGAGGATAAAAGGCGTGATGTTATGTTATATTTTTTTATGTATTATTTGTTTCGCGGACTATATTTTTGTTGAAGCCTCCGGTTGAGAACCACTGGTTTAAACCGATGGTATTTCGGTTAATTAAAACCGTCTCGATTGGGTTTAGGTTACTTAAACTCAGCTTTAACTGGTGTAGTTATTGATTTCCATTGTTCTATAACTAGTTAGTTAGTAAGTTAATTGGTGAAGTGGGGGTCAATCGTTAGATTGGGTTGTTAGTAACACATTGTTATGAATTCGAATCTCTGGTGGAGGGTTCTTATTCCTATTGAATTGTTTTTTCAAAATTTATAAAATTAAACTTTTATAAAATTAAACTTTTATAATAATAATATACTCCATCCAATTTTATGAAATGCATGCATGAAGTAAGTAGGGTGTTCCTTGTCTATGGTCCACAGATAATGTTAGATATTAAGTATTCTATAATTTCAGTAAATAATAAGTCTGTGGACCATGGACAAGACTTCACTTCATTTTATATTTTTAGCTTTTATTTTATTTTATTTTATTTTTGGTTATGTTATGTGTGTTTTGCGCAAAAATAAATGGTTTTTCTTTCTTTTTTCATAAATCACAACTGCGTTGCGATCTCGTAAAAAATCAGTGGTCTTTCACGACCTGTTTTTTATGGTACTTATAGGGCAACAATCGAGCAGACGGATCACCTGATGGTAAGCAATCAGCATCGCCAAAAACTGTCGTTTTGACTGTTCGAAAAAAGTGTTGTATTTGACTAGTTGGCAAATACCAATTACTGCATCTCTAATACCACACGATACTTTGTCCGTCTCCATGTTTGCATATAAGCAAGTATTTACAATGCACCCCTACTTCCCCCTTACAATGCATACTGCAATAACTCACTCCTTCTCTTTAGTAATACAGTCACCCCCCTGAATATGTATAGGGGGATTTTCTTATAGTGTACATACGGGTATGTTAATGGAGACGTTTGTATTGCAGTTCGATTTCCTGTTTGGTTCGTTTGATATACGAAGGGGGTATAAGTTTGAGTAACTGATTTTACGAACTTTTTATTACCATGTTTGTATTTTAAGGATGGGTTAAGCAGAAATGTAATTATTGATGGTTTAAATAAATTATATTATGTAGGTAGTAAATTTTCGTAGTCGCGGAGAACCTAACGGGTTACCGGGGCTCCGGCTTGACATGCAGGAGAAGGAACGGGGTGGTTTTTAGTCAGTAAGAGTCTGACACTCCCTTCCGCCTCACCCAGGCGGGAGTAGTCATTCGATGATTTTTCCCCTTAAAAAAAAAACATTATTTTTGACTGTAGTGCGTATACCTTGAATTCCACCCCCGGAGTAAGAAGTCCACGCAGTTCCGCGCGTATCTTAGGTCCGTATATTTTCACAGAACTGTAATAGCGAATGCTTAGTGCATTAGTCATTTCGCACATTACATGTATTAAGAGGCCGAGTGATCGCAAGTGCGACTGCCGGGCAAGGGGTCTCGGGGTCGATTCCCGGGTCGGGCAAAGTATTACTATGTTTTTTAATATTCTCAGTAGTGGCACACAGTCTGGAATTGTGTCCGGTATAGGCTCACCCCCTATTACATGGGACTCATTACATAAATAGTAAAAAGTGGGTGTTACATTGTACAGTGGCATTAAGTGCCGGAATGTGCACCTCTGTTTTCCACTTCGGGGATAAAAGGCGTGATGTTATGTTATGTAATAAGACCAACATTATTAGTAAAGAGATAGGCAGGATTCATCATCAACAGCTTATAAATGCCCACTGCTGAACTAAGCCTCTTCTCACATAGAGAAGGTTTGAGCATTAATTACCACGCTTGCTCAATGCGGATTGGGTTGGTAGGCAGGATTGTTATTTTAAGAGTAGGTATTGTTAGTAATATGGTTAATTCGCGGTTATTGAATACCAGTGCTTGGGAATCAAATACCGAATGAGAATACTTCACTGAAATCAATTGCAAATTTAGTATTATTTAGTGCAGATATTTGAAATAGGAGTTCAGATCATTTTGTGTTGGATTCCTGTGCAGAACTAATTAATGCATAACCTCAACTCCTGATTGTTGATAATTTCGAAAACTAACGATTTAACTAACTAACTAGAAATCGCGGGTTTTAACAGATTTTTAGTTAATTTAGTATGTCTTACGATAGTTATTATAAAAACAAAACTAACTATTTATTTTGTTACTAGCTACTTCCGCGCGGTTTCACACGCTCTGCTCAGCACCTATTGGTCGTAGCGTGATGTTTTATAGCCTATAGCCATCCTCGATAAATGCGCTATCCAAAACAAAAAGAATTATTCAAATCAGACTTGTAGTTACGGAGATTAGCGCGTTCAAACAAACAAACAAACAAACTCTTCCGCTTTATACAGTATAATAGTATAAGATTACTCAAACCTCAATCCTCCTAGTTTGACAGACACTACAAAAATCTCTAAAGTTATGAACAATAATCTTTTTGCTCTACCCAAGAAACGAACCTCAATCCTCCGAATTTCATAGACACCACAAAAATCTCTAAAGTTATGAAATAAACCCAACAAGAATCGACCCTAAACGTCTCAGTTGGAGAACCTAACGGGTAACCGGCTCGACGTGCAGGAGAAGGAACGGGGTGGTTTTTAGTCAGTAAGAGTCTGACACTCCCTCCCGCCTCACCCAGGCGGGAGCAGTCATTCGATGATTTTCCCTTAAAAAAAAAGTCCCAGTTTCAAATGTCCAAAGTCACGTGTGAACTAAAATCGTATGTAGGCGTTACAACTACCGAAACTAGACCAGGAGCCCGCCACTTAATTTAAGACGTCTTATAATTAAAGTCATTAAACTTGTGTCGCTTGGAATTGATACTAACATGGGATTGGCCCCAATTGGCTGGACACCAGGAATGGTCAACCTACATGCCATATTGGTATTTTTTTTTATGGAATATTGGTATTTTTTTATGCAAACGAGCTGATGGATCACCTGATGGTAAGCGATCAGCGCCGCCCATGGACACTCGCAACACCAGAGGAGTCACAAGTGCGTTGCCGGCCTTTTAAAAAGGAGTACGCTCTTTTCTTGAAAGTTTTTTTTAAGACATTGTTTTTGAAGTCACAGTAGCTACATGTACCACCATACCCAAGCCATACCACCAAAATTAATAACATGTATTTTTTTTATGGCATAAGCCGATAAACGAGCAGTCGGATCACCTGATGGTAAGCAATCGGCACCGCCCATGGACACAAACACCAAGGCGTTACAAGTGCGTTACCGCCCTTTTGGGAATTGGAAATTTGAGGATTGTGGAGATTCGGGGATTCGGGAGACTAGGGAGGAAGGTAATTGGGCCTTCAGTTTCCATCAGTGCCAAAAAGTTGCGTTATGTGACAACAGTTGACCAGCCCTGTCCTAGACTAATTCACACGAGTTTTTTTGACATAAGTCATCAATTGACGTTGCAGATGATGAGGCTGTCATGTGATCAGACTCTCGGATTATTTTGTTAGATGACTGACGTTTTTTTTGGATGATTTAATTAGAATTGTTGTCTGTGTATTTGTTCGTTTGCGTGCATATGCACTTAACTTATCGAAGAAGGAAGATTAAAAAGTAAAAATTAACCCTTTGAGTACCGTCATTATAGACACAATTAAAGAACAATAGGTCGCGGTCACCGGTGTCCTCGCGGTGTTTGACAGTTTAAGTTAAAATATTAATTTTCATAAAAACCAACAACAAGTTTTTCAAAGTAGAATTCCGAAAACTGAGAATACAAAAGAGAGACTGCCACAGCGGCCGAATGGCTGCAAGGGTTTTCATACTAATAAAAAAACTAATTCAATGGCGTAACAACGACGATCTAAAATTTTAAATGGAAACCAATTAATTCTCCAAAATAACCAAAAAAACTAATCAACAATAAAATAAATACCCAACAAAACGAATAAACCGAAATTGATAAAATTAACCATAAACTATAGCTTCACCAATCCATGTCAACTACAAACGAGTTTGTTTATCGTCCACTCATTGTCTATGGTTGCGCTCTACTTGTCTCTGAGTCACATCCGGCAGCCATAATGTCGGTATTTATGGTACATGTATCTTCAAGACTCTTATAAGGTAGGTATAGGCAGGGTAATGATATATTGTGTGTGTTTCGGTTCAGGAGAGTATTTTTTAATAAAACGATTGGCCCAGTTCAGACGTTCAGGGGAATTGCACAACTTGATACCCCCTAGTCCTTTCCATCATCGTACCACAAGACAATCGGCGAAGCGTCACCGGTTCATGGTAGATGTCCCACCCACACGCACGAAGCGCTTCGCTTCAAGCTTCCTTGTGCGTACTGCTAAAGAGTGGAATTCTTTGCCGGAGTCTGTATTTGCTGAAGGGTATAACCTGGGAGTCTTCAAGGCCCAAGTGAATAGGTTGCTTATGGGACGACGTGCTCCATCGTAGACCGCATCATCGCTTACCACCAGCGAGATAGTGGGCAAACGTCGCCCCGTCAAATAAAAAAAAGACGATGACGTTTTTTGTTTAAGGTTCAAGCTCCTCTGCTTACCCCTTGGAGACAAGTCGACGTTTATGTATTACCTGTAACAAAAATAGAATAATAATCATTAGGTGTTTGTGTCAAATAAATATCAAACATATAAATTAATCACTAATACACTATACAATACATATCAATAATAACACTTTGAATTACATAATTTTGTTATTCAAAGCCCAATAATATTTTGTCTAACCTGTTAATCGAACCTGAAACCCTTTGCTATCGCATTTACAGTTCGAAGTTCAACTTAAAATATTATAAAACAATCTAAGAATCGAATCTGAAACTCTCTGAGTCCAAGTTACAGTTCAAATACGGTAGCAACATATTTTGTTTGGAATTGTGCCCGGTATATGGCAATAGGCTCACCCCCTATTACATGGGACTCATAAACATAAAAAGTGAAAAGTGAGTGTTACCTCTGTTTGCACCTCTGCCTACCCCATCAGGGGTAAAAGGCGTGATTTTATGTAAAAATATTTCAATAAATACAACAAAACTGATTTCTGATGGCTCTACAAAAACAAAATACATTCAATACACAATAATAATACCCAATATATACATACAATAATACCCAGTTCTGTGAACTAATATGTTTCATGGAATGCAATAGAAATTAAAATATGAATACACATATAATAATATACTCATTTCAAATTGCAATTTTTAATAAAAAGAATTTATTCACGTCAAATTTTCAGTGCAAACAAATTTGTATTTTATTTTTTATGCAATACGAGTGGGTTTTCAATCTAACTAATTGTAGCTACATAGGTATTATTAATTTTCGAGGAATAAAAATTGTAGTTCATATTTTATATCTGTGTTCAATTTTTTTATAATTATGTTGTTATTGATACCAAATTTCGTTCGATAATCTATAATAACATCTGTGCATTTTGAAAAAAAAATACGTGTCGAATATTCTGCCTCGTTGGCCGAGTGGTCGCAAGTGCGACGAGGCAAGGGATCTCGGGTTCGATTACCGGGTCGGGCAAAGTATTACTGGGTTTTTAAAAAAATCTCAGTAGTAGCACGGAGTGCGGAATAGTGCACGGTATATGGCTATAGGCTCACCCCCTATTACATGGGACTCATATCATAAATAGTGAAAAGTGGGTGTTACATTGTACAGTGGTATAATATGCACCTCTGCCTACCCCCTCGGGGATAAAAGGCGTGATGTTATGTAATACGTATGTTAAAGTAAACCATAATTTGATACTTTTGAAACGTCAACAAATACAACATAAATAATAGTTTGGCAGTCTGTCCGTCAGTGAAGTTAAGTGCTCATTCCAAAATTACATTATACAGTGGCATTAGGTGCCATAATGTGCTCCTTTACCTACCCCTTCGGGGATAAAAAGGCGCGAAGGTATTTTATGTTAATTATCACCTAACTGACGGACTATTTCTAATTCTTATACCCCGTCATCGTCCCTATTCACATGTATATAGCACATGGCACATGTATATTTCATAAAAAAATCAAATCAACTATTAACATACAATCTACATTCTATTACTGAACTAAATCTAGGTTTAACCTTGACGTTTCTAAGTTCTTGATTTTAAGGTTCAAAATGCCATATCATCTATTTTCTAATAAATAAGTAAATAGCGTGATAGTGCCACATATAACATTGACCTTCAATTATTTTTAATATAAGAACTGAATATAAAAATAGTATAAAATTAGAATTATTTGACATATTAGAAATATTAAGTGTGGGAGAGCCATGCTTCGGCACGAATGGGCCGGCTCGACCGGAGTGATACCATGGCCGAGCAGAAAACAGACGTGAAGCAACGCTTGCGTTGTGTTTCGTCGTGTAAGTGAGGTTACCGGAGGCCCAATTACCCTCCCCTTCCCCAATCTCCCCGATCCACAACAATCCTCAAACTCCTAATCCCCAAAAAGCCGGTAACGCACTTGTAACGCCTTTGATGTTCCAGGTGTCCATGGGCGACGCCGATTGCTTACCATCAGGTGATCCATCTGCTCGTTTACCGGCTTATCCCATAAAAAAAAACAAAATAAATAGCAAAAAGCGCAGATCACTCTATCACAATACAAAGTATGAAAGTTCACGTCACCCACACGAGTACAGACGCATATAAAAGCATTGTCATGTTCCAACAGTAGCAGCGAACTTGTTATAAAATTTAACGAGTGCGTTTTGTTTCTATATTCGCAACTTTCTAGCACTTTTGTAAGCAACTGTACGGTGGAATAAAATGGCGACGAATCGAGTAGTGTAAGGGACAAAATTGTGTACTGTGTACATAGTTTTTGTATCAATATTCTTCCTGCGGCTCTCGTGAACGGTTTAAATATTTTATGCCGGCAAAACCAACTGACGGATCACCTGATGGTAAGCATTTAGCACCGCCCATGGACACCCACAGCGCAAGAGGAGTTATAACTGATTTGCCGATTTAGGTAGTTAGGGCCGAATTTGATCATTGACTAGATTTTAGTGTTACATTGTTCTCGCACAATCCAAACAACAAAACTATGTAACTAGTAAATTGTATTGTGAACCTGATTGGAAAAGAATAACCTATAGAGTTTCTTGCTCGTTCTTCTCCATAGGAATCTACACCTTGGAATGAGCAAATAGCTTCACTTTTAATTTTTTGTTGACGTTCAAAAGTGCCTTTCTGGTCTAATTGAAATAAATGATTTTGACTTTGACTTTAAATTTGAGAGACAAAGACTGGACAGTAGCGTTATCTGATAAACCTAATCCATTTAAATTGTAATCTCCAACCTGTTAATCAAGCGAGAGACTATGGAAAACCTCCTTTTGTGGAGGAGGCTCATAGTCATAGTACATAGCAGTAAACTGTCACCCGTTGTTGATGATGATGCGTTTTGTTCCTACATTTTCATCTTTCTAGCACTTTTGTGTTTGACGGTACTTTGTTTGGAACAAAACGCTTTGAAGCGAGAGGTGTTCAAGACAAATGTAACATGTTAGTTGCAGTTAGACTGAGAGCGCTACAAGTTCATTGAATTTTTCTGTTTATTGCACATTTTGTGCTCCTAAGAGAGTATTGAGAACTACGGAATATAATGTGTTTGTAACTATGTGATGGAAGCTAAAGAAGTATGTTAGGAGCGTAGTACGTGGCGCTCTGTAGTTTCTGTATACCATCAGATGTATGAATGTGATGGAAGCTAAAGAAGTATGTTAGGAGCGTAGTACGTGGCGCTCTGTAGTTTCTGTATACCATCAGATGTATGAATGTGATGGAAGCTACAGAAGTATGTAAGGAGCGTAGTAGGTGGCGCTCTGTAGTTTCTGTATACCATCAGATTTATGAATGTGATGGAAGCTAAAGAAGTATGTAAGGAGCGTAGTAGGTGCCGCTCTGTAGTTTCTGTATACCATCAGATGTATGAATGTGATGGAAGCTAAAGAAGTATGTAAGGAGCGTAGTAGGTGGCGCTCTGTAGTTTCTGTATACCATCAGATGTATGAATGTGATGGAAGCTAAAGAAGTATGTAAGGAGCGTAGTAGGTGCGCTCTGTAGTCCACTGGAGCTGCTGTTTACATGCGAACATTAGCTCATGACGATACCTGAGTACGTGTGTCGCCTGGACAGTCAACCTCGCTACATCCTAGTTGACTGGACATCTACACTACATGAGCTGCTGTTTACATGTGAACATTAGCTCATGACGATACCTGAGTACGTGTGTCGCCTGGACAGTCAACCTCGCTACATCCTAGTTGACTGGACATCTACACTACATGAGCTGCTGTTTACATGTGAACATTAGCTCATGACGATACCTAAGTACGTGTGTCGCCTGGACAGTCAACCTCGCTACATCCTTGTTGACTGGACATCTACACTACATGAGCTGCTGTTTACATGTGAACATTAGCTCATGACGATACCTAAGTACGTGTGTCGCCTGGACAGTCAACCTCGCTACATCCTTGTTGACTGGACATCTACACTACATGAGCTGCTGTTTACATGTGAACATTAGCTCATGACGATACCTAAGTACGTGTGTCGCCTGGACAGTCAACCTCGCTACATCCTTGTTGACTGGACATCTACACTACATGAGCTGCTGTTTACATGTGAACATTAGCTCATGACGATACCTAAGTACGTGTGTCGCCTGGACAGTCAACCTCGCTACATCCTTGTTGACTGGACATCTACACTACATGAGCTGCTGTTTACATGTGAACATTAGCTCATGACGATACCTAAGTACGTGTGTCGCCTGGACAGTCAACCTCGCTACATCCTTGTTGACTGGACATCTACACTACATGAGCTAATGTTCACATGTAAACAGCAGCTCATGACGATACCTAAGTACGTGTGTCGCCTGGACAGTCAACCTCGCTACATCCTTGTTGACTGGACATCTACATAACATGAGCTGCTGTTTACATGTGAACATTAGCTCATGACGATACCTAAGTACGTGTGTCGCCTGGACAGTCAACCTCGCTACATCCTTGTTGACTGGACATCTACACTACATGAGCTGCTGTTTACATGTGAACATTAGCTCATGACGATACCTAAGTACGTGTGTCGCCTGGACAGTCAACCTCGCTACATCCTTGTTGACTGGACATCTACACTACATGAGCTGCTGTTTACATGTGAACATTAGCTCATGACGATACCTAAGTACGTGTGTCGCCTGGACAGTCAACCTCGCTACATCCTTGTTGACTGGACATCTACACTACATGAGCTGCTGTTTACATGTGAACATTAGCTCATGACGATACCAAAGTACGTGTGTCGCCTGGACAGTCAGTTGGGCGATACCACTGTCACAATAAACAGTAAGTGGACTGGCCCACTCCCTCGTGACCTCATTGTGTCCAACTCGACACGACATGTATTTTTATTTCATTAGTAGAAATATTTCAGCAGTTTGCATTTGTTTATTGGTCGTATTTTTATTTAGGTTAGCTTCGCCTTGGCATGTTTAAATAAAGGGTATTTTTATGGAGGTAAACGAGCAGATAGATCACCTAATGGTAAGCAATTGGCGCCTCTGCCTACCCTCTTCGGGATAAAAGGCGTGATGTTATGTTACTGTTTAATGTGCAGTCGCGTGGCGACGGCAGACTAGATTTAAGTTACTACAGCACTTCTCTTTTCGCGGGTGTCGCACACCCGAATAAGGTACTGCATATTTAACAGAGCGTGCAGTAGCGCTCTCTGATGCACCTGAATGTCCGAAATTGCTAACTCCAACCAGCTTGCCAGGTGTGGAGATTATGAAACACTCACTAAGTGACTACAAATTCATACAGACCGGGTGGCAGAGTTATTTGATAAACCTTTTAAGCTATCTCCAACCAGCCCGCTAAGCTTGGAGATTATTGAACACACACTGTTATTTTTCATCAGAAGTATTACTTACTGAACACCAAAAATAAAAATAAAAGGATGTGACGTCATAATGTTAATAACTTAACTCAACCCGGAAATCGAACCGAAAACATAGACAATCAACTTGTTCATTTTCAGTTTTTTCAGTAAAACATTGCCCCTAAGGTATTATTACATTATTACGTGGACAGAGGCGCGCCCTGGTGTCGGTGACCGGACGCTCCTCTGACCTCCAACCTCGCTAATGTAGGTACGACACCTATTTGACTAACTCAACTTTAACGATGTCGCTTGAAACACTGAAAGCCTAGGTGTTTCATTACATGACGGGTTTTCGGCCAATGTGACATTCTCCGCTTCTCATACATAAGGTTGCTGGTTCGAAACCTACCAACGGCAAGTACCAATGTGACTTTTTCCCAGTTATACAAAGTGTAGTTTTGAAGCCGTGTCATTTCTCGGGGGCATGTCACAGAAGTCATAAAGGTTCAATGTAAGAGAAAATTTCGGGGCAATAGTTAAAAATACGGCTATAATAAATAGTAAGTTCGACAGTATTTCAGAATAAGCGATAGCAATGTTTCTTATTGGAGTTTTATGGAATTAGGAATAATATCAATTAAGTGTTTGAGTTTGTGTGTGTTAAGCCGCGTTATAAAGCTAGTTACGTAATTTCAGAAAAATGGAAAATATTTACCTACAATTTTTTTTATTGATTCGGACTCAGAATCGGTAGCAGAGTTACCTCCTAGAAAATGACGCGGCTTTAAAACAACACCTTGTATGTACTTTCTAAGATTATTTAGACACCACTGACAAACGGTGAAGGAAAACATCGTGAGGAAACCTGGGCTTATAATTTGTAATTGTAAGTTTGAAATCGCTCTCGCATTGAGCAAGCGTGGTGAGTAATGCTCAAACCTTCTCCGTGTGAGAAGAGGTCTTTGGTCAGCTGTGGGGTGTATATAGGCTGTTGATATCTAATGTGATGGAACACGTTTTTTGTAGGTGATAATTTACTACTTTTATTGTTATTGATAGGTATTATTATTATTAAGTTGACTCATTTTTTTTTAAGGGAGGAAAATCATCGAATTACTGCTCCCGCCTGGGTGAGGCAGGAGGGAGTGTCAGACTCTTACTGACTAATAACCACCCCGTTCCTACTCCTGCACGTCGAGCCGGAGCCCCGGTAACCCGTTAGGTTCTGACTGTGAAATAGGTAAGGTGGAAGGCCTTTATCTATCTAAGAAGGCTTTACCACCTGAACGCTTGGTAATTGAGTTGGAGATCGCAGTATAAAAGGTTCAGGTTTATCAGAGAGCGCTGCTGCCCGGTCTCTGTCTAATGTGTAGTCCCTTAGTCGGGTATACGATACCCGCGGGAAGAGTCGCGGTGGAATTTATTGTACTCTGCCGTTACCACACGGCCTAACCACTATTTAATAGAAATGCGATATTTTGTATGTCTGTTTGCTGAAGGGATCGGGATGAAATTTGGAATAGAGGTAGATATAGACGCGGGTGAAGCCGCTAGCGAAAGCTAGTAAGTAAATATAATAAAAACATCACCTAATTTGTCACAGAACACACCTTCAAAAAAGTGGGTTAACGTTAAATTCTTATATTATTGTAATTATAATGACATTAATTAATTAGTAGCGTACAAAAACAAATGTCAAACTATATACATACTACGATGTAACCTGACACCGTCTGCGTGTACACGACAAATAAATATGATCCGCCATATTGCTTTTTAAGTAAATAATTGCTTACACACATGACATACTATAAAATTGGGTCATATAAAAGGTCGCCACAGTTTTATATTGTAAATAGATAGAATAGCTGTCGTATGATGACTTCAGAGTGGAATACATGTGTTACCACCCGTGCTCTTCCCGTGGGTGTCTCATACCCGAGTCGTCTAAGAGACTACACATTTTACAGAGACCTGATAGGACTTCACAGGAGCGTCATGTAATGAATTTTAAGCTTTTTATAAACTGTAATCTTTACCCCAATTGCCAAGTTTAGAGATTATAGCAAACCCTATGTGAAGAAAGTACATGTTGATAGGACTTATCTTTAACCATTACCACTCTCAAAGTATGACTGCCCCAGGATTCGAATCTTATTCCCTATATTCAACAATCGCACTTTCCCCATCAATTAAAAACCAATTCAAATCAGTCACGGTCCTATCAAAGTCAATAGAGACCAAAATCGCTTATCATCTCTCTTTTATAACCAACCAAAATGATACCACAACATACATTAACACGTAAAGGATTATGCACCCTCAATGCATTACCTTAAGCTTTCAGCTGAAATATCAGGCTAAACCATAAAAACAGTGATTATGACTTGCTGAAATCTGTTTGCGGGTAAAATGGATGTTTGGATGCTGTGTATGACGAACCCAATTAGCACACACACACACATACAGGGTAAAATGCGCGTACATGTGATAACACTAATTTGTGTGGTGTATAAAAAGATAAGCAGAAGTTCCACTGTGATTAGACTTTAATTTTTTTATATATTTGGTGGGTCGACGTTTGACCACTATCTCGCCTGGTGGTAAGCGATGATGCGGTCTACGATGGAGCACGTCGTCCCATAAGCAACCTATTTACTCGGGCCTTGAAGACACCCAGGTTATAACCTTCAGGATATACAGACTCTGGCAAAGAATTCCACTCCTTAGCAGTACGCACAAGGAAGCTTGATGCGAAGCGCTTCGTGCGTGTGGGTGGGACATCTACCATGAATCGGTGACACTTCACCGATTGTCTTATGGATTATGATTATCTTTGTCTATGTTTCCTGGAGAGTAACCTGGCTGTTTTCAAGGTCCGAGTGGATAGGTTGCTTATGATGCCGTGCTCCAACGTAAACCGCATCATCGTGCACCACCAGGCGAGATAGTGGATACACGGCGCTTATGGTCAAACTATTCGTCGTGGAAAAGTGTAATTATTAAACTACTGATCAGATTTTCTTAAAATACATTAGAATCACCGCAATGAACAAGGTGATTTTCGAAATCGGTTCACTTATTCACGGGCTACAGGACCACAAATAGATAGACACGTAAAATTTTCAACAAATCCCTTTTTGGTCTAGCCGGTGTTTCGGATAAAGCCGAAGTTACCGTGGTCCCGGCTCTATGGCGGCGTAGAAACGAGGTGGTGTTTAAGTCAGCAAGAGTCTGACACTCCCTCTCGCCTCACCCAGGACGGGAGGAGTCGTTTTCTGAACCCCCCTCTAAAAATCCTTTTTGTATTTTGTTTAAGGAGGGAAAATCATCCAGTGACTTCCCTCGCCCTGAGGGACGCGAGAGGGAGTGTAAAGTTTCAGTCTCACTGACTAAAACTCACCCCGTTCCTACTCCTGCCCTCCGACCTGGAGCGACGGCAACCTCAGAACTCCGGAGGTTAAAATAATTAGACTTGTACTTCTGTGGTACCCCTGCACAATGTCTCAGTGTTAATGTGTATCTGTGATGTCAAAGAGATATTTACTGAGCGTGTATCTTTGTGGCTTAATCCGCGGGGGTAAGCAGGGATGCAGGCTCCGGTGTAATTATGTTGCGAGTGTCAATATGTATGTATGTATGTGTGTATCAAAAGATTTCTGTTAATTTCTGAACTTATGCGGAGTTTTTAATTAGGCAACGGTGGTGTGTCACTATTAGTTTGTAAGGAGCCTTTCTTTTGATTTGTCAAATATTAATTGAGCACTTTGGAAATGCTGGGTCGGTTCGACCAGAGTGATACCACGGCCTCACTGTACACCGGCGTGAAACAACCACAGTATTGTTTCCGTCCAAATAAGGGTACCGGAGGCCCAATTACCCCTTTCCCTAATTTCCCCAATTCCCAATCTTCATATTGCTAACCCGCAAAAGGCCGGTAAAGCACTTGTAATGCCTCTTTTTTTAAGGGTGTAAATCATCGAATGACTGCTTCCGCCTGGGTGACGCGGGAGGGAGTGTCAGACTCTTACTGACTAAAAACCACCCCGTTCCTTCTCCTGCACGTCGAGCCGGAGCCCCGGTTACCCGTTAGGTTCTCCGCGACACTTGTAACGCCTCTAGTGTTCCGTGTGTCCATGGGCGGCGTCGATTGCTTACCATCAGGTGATCCGTCGCTCGTTTGCCGCCCTATGCTATAAAAAACTTAATGAACTGTTGAACTGTCAATAAAATGTCAAAAGAAAGACTTTGTATAAAGTTTATTAATTCTTTATCCCTCTTTTAGTGGGAGGGTGATATTAGGGTGTTTCCTAACTCCGGTCACGTCACACCTAAATATAAAATGGGTTTATTATGGCACGCGAAGTGATTTGACTGCCGCGTTGGCCGAGTGGTTGCAAGTGCGACCCGGCAGGCAACAGGTCGCGGGTTCGATTTCCGGGTCGGGCAAAGTATTACTTGATTTTTTTTTATTGTCAGTAGCACGGAATCTGGAGTTGTGCCAGGTATATGGCAATAGACTCACCCCCTATTACATGGGACTCATAACATAAATAGTGAAAAGTGGGTGTTACATTGTACAGTGGCATCATGTGCGGTAAAGTGCACCTCTGCCTATCCCTTCGAGGACAAAAGGCGTAATGTTATGTTAATGCTGATTTGAATTGATGGTGCAGTGGCTCATAATCCATTCAGAAAGTTATCAAAAGGTCACCCATCCTTTTCCAACCGCAGCGACAGTAGCTTAACCTAAGTATAGTGTATACGTCAGCTATTTCTTGTCTGTACACAGTCTGTAATTAATCGTACTTGTATACTTGCAGTGAAAGCAGTCAACTGAACTATCGGGTTTAACCGGTCACTAGTGATGGGACACATCGATATTCGATATTATCGATAAACATATATAACATTACATAACTAACATTACGCCGGTGCACATTACGGCACTTAATGCCACTGTACAATGTAACACCCACTTTTTACTATTTATTTTACGAGTCCCGTGTAAAACTGGGTGAGTCTAATGCCATATACCGGGCACAATTCCGGATGCCGTGCTACTACTGAGAATTTTTATAAAGCCCAGTAATACTTTGCCCGACCCGAATCGCACCCAGGGCCCGTTGCCCGGCAGTCGCACTTGCGACTACTCGGCCAATGAGGCATTATCGATGAACTAGGTTTAGGTAATATAGACTACCTAATATAGCATGGCTTCTTTTCCCGACCGCTTTAGCTCCTGTCGATCGTGATGACCTGCCTCGGCTTCGCATGGGTGCAATATGCATGTATTACATATAAACCTTCCTTAAAAATCACTCTATCTATTAAAAAAACCGCTACACAATCCGTTGCGTAGTTTTAAAGATCTAAGCATACATAGGGACAGACAGACGGCGGATAGCGACTTTGTTTTATACTATGTAGTGATGATGAAGACAACTGACAGTCAAGCATTCAACTTTAGATAGTTTAAAATCTTATTTAAACGTTTATATCGATAAAAATAACATCAACAATCGATAAGTGATATCGACAAATCCCCTCACTATTAAAGTCACAGGGCGTTCGCTTCTCACGACCGCAAACGTGTTGAATGCACTAATCAAGTGATGTGACACACGTTCGGTACAAGCACACATACTCACAAATAGGTACTCTAATATATTATGTACTAAGTATAAAATTGATGTAAAAGGTTTACGCACGCTATCTGTAAAACGCTTATTATTCATTTACAGAGGGAAAAGCCATGCTTCGGCACTACTGTGTCGGCTCGACCGGCGTGATACCACGGCCTTAGATACAGTACACCGGTGTGACACTATCACAGCGTTGTCTGAAGCCGTGTGAGTGAGGGCAGTGGAGTTTTTCTAATTTTATTTAGATAAGACGATAAAGAAAAACATCGTGAGGGTAAATAACATAGCATTAACAATGTAACACCCACTTTTACTATTTATGTTATGAGTCCCATGTAATAGGGGGTGAGGTTATTATTATTATGTATGTCTTTACCATTCACGGGACCACAGGGTCCCGGTCATTTGGGAGGCGTACGAGGGGCCGAAGACAACTGTGCAGAGGGCCTTTAGACAACTTTAATATAAATGTAATGGATACACAAACCGACGACTATCCCTGTATACACTATGGAACTGCAACCAAGGGTAGTTTACGGTTAGTGTAGAACTATTGTGGATAATGGAAAAAATATAGGTATGGATGACTATGGCACCTGCCGAAACAATGTCATTATTACACCGAGACGCCTTGTCTAGCAGTCGGACTTGCGACCACTCGGCCAACGGGGCAGAGGGAGGGAAAATTTAATCAAATTAAAAGTCTAAAATCGTCCGTCCTCTTTCTCAATGTCTGATTGAGAACGGACGGAGTAATTGAGGCTGAGTTTGATACCAAGACGATACAAAGTATTTATTGAGGATTTTAAAGGACTTAACTGAGATTGCAATTTGAAAGTATTGAAAGATTTCTCTGTACAGTTGCACATTAACTGGGCAACTGGCTGCCGTGCAACGTGTTGAAGCTTCGATACCCGCGCGGAGCAACTCTTTGTGTGATCCACAGATTGTTGTTCCGGGTCTGTGTGTCATGTGTATGTGAACTTTATGGAATAGGAGGCAATCGAGCAGACGGATCACCTGATGGTAAGCGATCAGCGCCGCCCATGGACATCCGCAACGCCAGAGGAGTCACAGGTGCGTTGCTGCCCTTTTAAAAAGGAGTACGCGCTTTTCTTGAAGGTTTGAAGGTCGTATCGGTTCGGAAATACCGCCGACGACAGATCATTCCACAGTTTTGCTGTGCGAGGCAGGAAGCTACGTGAAGAAGCGCATAGTTGTGGCCTGCCAACCATCTATATCTATATTTTTTTACAGTTACTTAATAAAACATGGATAAAACAGTAAGTTAATCATTTATGTTATTATTTTTGCCACACTATGCTCAAAAACAAAGCGTGCAGCACACATCTGCCTCCCCACGTTATGACTGGACATGCCATGATGATACAATTGTACGTTGATGACCCCCTCTGATGTTGACGTCAACATGATCCGTTGAACACGCACACACTTCATTGTACACGGAGCTATGAAAGACCAATATAACCTGGCCGTGGAATGTACGGAAAGGTTATATAAAGCGGGACCAGGATATGCTGGTACTGTGTAGCTTGATGTGTAGCCAAAAGCAGCATGTGTACTTGCTTATACACGCACATGTGTAATTGGAGACCACGCCTTATGGAATTAGATAAATGACATACTTCTTTGACATACATATTCTCACGCTTTTATACAGAGTGACTTGGAACTCGATGTATTCCTCTCAGGAGGTGATTTCCTACAACATTAGCCTTCAGGTCTCTATTCCGAAAGTGGCTAGTTTCTGAGATATTTAATATTTTCGGTTTTGGTGAAAAAATTCCGATCGAACAATAAAAACATCAACTGTTGGTTTGATACCGGGTTGGAGATCCAAGTTCAGCAGGCGGGTTGGAGATGGCAGTATAAAAGGTTCAGGTGTATCAGAGAGCGCTTGCACGGTCTCTGTCAAATGTGGAGTCCCTTAGTCAGGTATACGACACCCGCGGGAAGACTAGGAGCAGTAACAAAATTGTCTCCTACTCTGCCATATTACAGCTTATAGGCGGTATATTAAAGCTGTGTATGTGTATAATTATCTTTTAATAAACACAAACCACGATAACATGTCTAAAAACAATTACAGAAAATAACCCAAACATTTTAAAACCAGAAATGAGGTTTCAACTTCCAAAACCCGCCCATAGACACCGCTATTCGTTCCATTTCCCGACCATAGACAGAAATTACTTTTTAAGATTGCGTGTGTCACGCAAGATGGCGGCCATGCGACCGAAAATTTAAACATATCAACATTTATCTCAATGATCTCCAGTCTAGACTAGTATTATTTAGCTTAGACATGTTTAGTGTTTATTTGTGTGTTTAGATTAGGTCATATTTAGATCTAAATTACTTGTAATAACCATTAAAGCTGTTTTAACTAGAGCTATTAATTCTAGTTGATTATGTACTGTCATTAAAGGAAAAGACAAGCCGTAAACACAACACAATTCGTCGTCCAGAAATCGAATAGCAAATTCATTAAGGGACCCATTAATTTGTCCCCTAAACACTTCTTTTTAACCGTTGCACATTAACTAGAGTCCTTAATAAAAGGGGGCGAGTTAAAAATTGTCTGTCATTAGTAACAGTTTACATTTAACTGTCCAGTTAGCACAGTGGTTCTCAAACAGTCGGCAGCAGAAGACGAAATTAAATAATGCTGCTCATGAATATGAGCCTTTAGAATGGCTTGAAACTGAACGAGTTTCTCCTCTGCATCCTCAGGCAAACAGTAACTGTTTGCCTAAATGCCGATGAGTTAGCCAAAAAAGAAAATAATTAAAAATGATATTTTATACAGCTTAACATTTTAGTTCAATCGGTTGAAGTCTTGAAGATAACTGCTTCAAAATTTTGTTGCCAGATTTTTTTCATGGAATAAGCCGGTAAACGAGCAAACGGATCACCTGATGGTATACCTGAAACACCATAGGCGTTATGAGTGCGTTACCGGCCTATTGGGCATTAGTAATGTGAAGATTGTTGGGGTTTCGGGAATTGGGGTGATTGGGAGGGGTTCCGTAAGTAAATGGGCTTCCACTTTACACACAAATAGTGAAATCTTCTTCTCTGCCGTTTCGCTTTTGGCAGAGCGGTCGTGGTCACGTTGAGGCGACCGATCTTCCGATATAGTGAAATAAAAGCTCTCTAAAAGTTGGGAACCCCTGAGTTAGCAGGTTAGCTGTCTCCTTTTATTGGGGCAATCCATCTAACTAAATAGATAGTGGCTACCAACGTAACTGCACTTTTGGGGTGAATTAAACCAAGGCGTTTAATATAATTAACAAGTTTTACTAATGTTAATGTATCCATCTGGTTTAATCGTTATATTTTGAGGGGTTAGATAAAGTAGATTTGAGGTCTAGTTAAGAATGTAATAGTTTCAAGTGTGAGAGAGCCATGCTTCGGCCGGAATGGGCCGAGCAGAAAATCATAGTGAAACAACGCTTGTGGGGTTTCGTTGTGTTAGTGAGGTTACCGGAGGTTCAATTACCATAACTCAAAATTACTGGACTGATTTTAATACGTTTTCCACCAGTGAATATAATGATATAATTTGTTAACATTTTAGTATTGTCTACAGACCTAACATTAAGTTACAAAGTTACCTATTTAAAAATATATACCTCTATATATATATACACAACCGTATACACAGCAATGAATACACTTTTTCACACGACGTGCAGACATACTTTCTTCATGACTTATACATACATAGTGACGTTTTTAAATGATTGATAGTTATATTGACGAGTGAAAGTAGCTATATAAAAAGATGTATGTATGTGAAAATGTCTGTACATTAAGCTAGACGCAGACTATTGTAAGAATGACCTCATATATTGATGGCAAAGGTTATATTATAACCAATAAATATGTTAAACCTTTTCGTTGTCAGTGACTGAGTGACTGACAGACTGTAAAACTGCCGTTATTGTAGAATATTGAGAGAAGAGGAAAGATATAAAGCAACTATGTGCCTTCTGCCAGCGTTTAGTTTAATAACAGTAGCCGGGTTACCGGGGCTCCGGCTCAACGTGCAGGAGAAGGAACGGGGTGGTTTTTAGTCAGTAAGAGTCTGACACTCCGTCCCGCCTCACCTAGGCGGGAGGAGTCTATCGATGATTTCCCCCCCTTAAAAAAAGCCTTTGTTATTGCAGACTATAATCTACCCCTGTTACAAATTTCATCCCGATCCCTTCAGCGATTTTGTCGTTTTTGAGTGACAAACATACACACGAACTCACTCAGAAATTTTTACATTTTTTATGGGATAAGCCGGTAATCGAGTAGACGGATCACTTAATGGCAAGCAATCGGCGTCGCACATGGACACCTGGAACACCAGAGGTGGTATAAATGCGTTACCGGCCTTTTAGGATTGGGATTTTGAGGATTGTTAGGGATTCAGAGATTGGGAACTCTATTTTATCGTGAATCTCAACAACTACACTATATCATTATTCCATTTATGTGAACTTGTATATTTATAAACGCACTCACGACACAGGAGAAAATCCTAGCGTGCGGTCACTATTTTCATAAACTACGGGTAAAACCGCGTTTATAAGCTAGCTAAATTAATAATCCCACGTCATTCCAAGATTAGATGGAATCAGCATCACGTATGACGCGACACAATCAAATTAGTTAATGAAGTAGATACAAACAGAAATTACTTGTGCACACACAGAGCCGCCATATTGTTACCATTTGATGCTGACTAGTATAAATAGATGGCGTTTGGAATTAGGTATAGGAAGGCCTATCACTTAATTATAATAATGAACCTTATAGTAGGGCAAGGGGTCTCAGGTTTGATTCCCGGGTCAGGCAAAGTATTACTGGGTTTTTAAAAAAATCTCAGTAATAACACGGAGTCTGGAATTGTGCTATATATATATGGCGGTATATGGCAATAGGCTCACCCCCTGTCGCGGAGAACCTAACGGGTAACCGGGGCTCCGGCTCGACGTGCAGGAGAAGGAACGGGGTGGTTTTTAGTCAGTAAGAGTCTGACACTCCCTTCCGCCTCACCCAGGCGGGAGCAGTCATTCGATGACTTTCCCCACTTAAAAAAAAAAAATGCTCACCCCCATGGGACTCATAACATAAATAGTGAAAAGTGGGTGTTACATTGTACAGTGGCATAATGTGCACCTTTGCCTACCCGTTCGGGGATAAAAGGCGTGATGTTATGTTATGTTATGTAACCTTATAGTAATACGAGCGTCTGCCAGTGGCTTCGACCGCGATCACGCGGAAAAAAACTGGGCTAGGTGTTATTCTAGAGTCTAGAATCTAGACCATAATATACTTCTGTTCCAAGTTTCATCTCGATCCCTTTTGACGTTATTGACTAAGAGGGAGTCCTTAATCCAGCAGTTTTTTTTTAAATCGTTGCCTCACACTGGTATTTTCTCCTGTGTCGTGTGTGCATTTACAAACATACAAATTCACATACACATGAAACTTAAACCCGGAACAACAATCTGTGGATCATACAAAGGATTGTTCCGTGCGGGAATCGAACCCGCGACACGTTGCGCGGCAGCTAGTTGCCGAGCCACCGCGCTAACCGTGCAGTTAACGGACGTCTAGTCATTGGACGTCTTTCGGCTGTTGTTAATGACAATGATGAAAATTTTTGTACGGCTGGCTTAGTAATCAGGAAACCGGTCGCTGTACCACAGGTCGTGAGTTTTATAGACCTTTTTTTGATAACGGAGTGAAACCATCAAAAGGCGCCTAGCCTTTTTGGGGATAAAAGACTAGGGAGTGTGGGATTTTTACATCACTAAAACCACCCCGGTGGCCACCCTCAACACCTGAATGGAGGCACCGGGTCCTCTAAAAGAGACCTGCTCCGGAGCCTCCACGGTGCAACGCCTGTTACGACACATCCCTAGGGAGACGGGTGTCTCCTTTAAGCCTTGCTGTGTACGGCAGCACGTGACCACTGTGCCACCGTCTTCCCTGAGACCACAGGGTGGGCACCTAGGGTCCCCACTCTACGCACCCGTGACCCCAAGAGTTTTATAGACCTAAGATATGAACCTATATACAAGTCTCAATTTCGTAGTCATCATGTACATCTCAGTCTAATTCATGCGACAACCTAATTCCCCAGTCTAAGAGAATTAGTGTCTCAGAGACTCAGACACAATTACTATCTCTAATAACTGTCAGAGCAACGTTTAATAAATATTGGATCACTTCAAAACCTACATTACAAACTTCAAACTACCATCCCAAAGGATATTATTCCAATTTTTGAACAGCAATAATCTGTTCAATACACCTACTAATTACTGAATTCTCCCGCCGGAATCCGCATTAAAACAAAATATCGTCGATTTTATATACGAGAATTTCGCGCGTTCAAACTCTATGGTCCCCAAAGGCATAATGGGCGTAATCCTTTGCCCCGTTAATGAGCGCGGCGGCCATCTTGCGTCACTGACAGCTGTCACTATTCCCGCCTTTTTGCCTGTCATTTGACGTTTTATGGAGGGATGTATTTTGTTGAATTGGTCGCGTTTTTGAATTTTTATTCGGGTTATTGTTATTTTTGGATGTTAAGTGATGTAGCACCTGTCTGTTATGTTGGGAACGAGGCTGTGGGGACGATGTAAATATATTTTACGTGGCATGTGTGTAATTAATTACAATAGAAATTAATATGTAACTGTTTTATTGATCGAGTGGTTGCATTGGCTGCTGAGCAGCGTGGCCTTGAGTCAGTTAGTCAGGTCGGGCAAAATACATACATACGCCAAAATCTCAAACTTGTATATTTTTAATGGTATTTAAATATTCTACTCTATGTAATTAAGATGTCAAAAATTAAAAGTCTCCAAAATTTCAAGGTCGATAGAAGTTACGTTTAGTCAATATTGAACAATTTTAACCTAAAACCGTTCTACTTCGGCCAAAAGACGCCACGCGATATTAAAATACGTTTTTTACAAAAAAGATTACAGCAGGTAGAGTGTTAAAATTCAATATTCACTACAGCCAAAAATCAACCTAAAACTATGCAGAATAAAGTTGAAATATTCTTACAGTTTGTTACTTAACCCACATGCCGCGACAGGTGGTCAGAAAGGCCCAGATCCTTTTATTGTAAGAATATATTTTTTGTTCTTTTTTTTATTTGTACGTATATTTGGGTACATTTTGGCCAGCGGGTATGGGGCAGGCGAAGTTTTATGTTTAAATAACGATGTAGTGGCGAGAACAAAGGGTTTATGGGGTTTGAGATCAGATTTTCTAAGTTATCACGTGTCTTTTGGGTTATAAGCAGAGATAACTTTATTTATAAGTTCTAAAAGTATTTTAAACTTGCTAATCCGGGAAACTTCGTACCACGACACACATTTTTCTCGCCTTTTAACTTCCCTTGTACACACGGCCACACATGAATCTATACAAAACCAGTTTATCCTGGTGTCGCGTCGCATCATCTTTCCGCACATTTAACGTTCAGTTTATACTGGTTATGTAAAGCTCGATGTGTAGCCGTGTGTACAAATAGTTCAAAATCAAAATTAACCGAATCGGTCCAGAAATTTTCGAGTTTTAGGGAGACTAGCGAACCAATTTCTTTTTTTATTTATTTACATATGCCATCACCAATAAACAGTCTGTGACAGCGTATGAGCCTCCTATACATATAAGAGGGTTTGTCATTATCTCCACGTTTGCAAGACAGAGGTTAATTTCACCTGACCAAAAGTATTTTTTTAGAAAACCCAATATTGACAATCATTTCAAATAAATTTCAAACAGGCGACGCACTTGTAACAAGTTTACATACACACTGGTTTGAAAGTCCATAGGTAATGCAAATTGCTTACCATCAGATCTGTCTGCTCAATTATGCTACAAAATAACTCTTTTACAAACGACGTTTAAAAAATCAACTTTAATCTCCTCTTCTGTCGCGGAGAACTAACAAGTAACCGGCTCCGACTCGACGCGACGTGCAGGAGAAGGAACGGGGTGGTTTTTAGTCAGTAAGAGTCTGACACTCCCTCTCGCCTCACCCAGGCGGGAGCAGTCATTCGATGATTTTTCACCCTTAAAAAAACAATATACACTCAGACCTTCTTTTAAGTGTAACTAACCCTTTTCTGAACACTGCAACAATATCGATTCAGACAATCGCGAGATAATATCGAACAAACATACACATCACATACAAGTCTCTAAAGAACTGACTCCTTTATTGAAGTAGTTTCAAAAGTTGTATCTCGTCAAAAAAGGACAGGTAAGCTTACGACCTCTATCTACAAACAACACCTACCTAGGTAGTACCTATGTAAATCTGAAAGCTATCGAGACTCAATCCTCACTTTTGCTCTTATTTTGTGTCCTAAATCGGATGTGGAGCCATCTGCGATGCTTTTTGTGATAGACACCAGGAAATCCTATTTAGAGAGAGTCCATCTTGCTATATATTCCAGGGAATGCTTTTCGCTTCATTTTTTTGCGTCCCTTTTCGTGATTTTTTTAACGGAAGGAGATGTACCTAAGTTCTAATTGTATACGCTGATTCGTGATCTCATAACATCATTGTCACGGCTTTTTATCCCCAAAGGGGTAGGCAGAGATTCACATTACGGCACTTAATGCCACTGTACAATGTAACACCCACTTTTCAATATTTATGTTATGAGTCCCATGTAATAGGGGGTGAGTCTATTGCCATATAACGGGTACATTTCCAGACTCCGTGCTAATACTTATACGTAATACTTTGCACGACCCGGGAATCAAGTGAAACAAGTGAAACAAGTGAATTTATTTCTGCAAATAGGCTACAAGGCAGCACTTTTACACGTCAATTTTATCAAGCGAACGATGAGGTCGACATTTCCTAACTAACTACTCTGAGAAGAAATGCCGAAACAAACTCAGAGGTCTGAGTCGGAGAGGTAAATCGAACCCGAGACCCCTCGGTCAGCAGTCACACTTGCGACCACTCGGTCAACGAGGCAGTCGTGACCAAAAAAAGAGAAATGAACTCAAGATCCCTTGCTCACTAGTAGGATTTTTAACAACGCAGCCATCGACACAGGATTCACACGTTTTTCAACTTCCGAAAGTCACATAGGTAGTATAATAATAATTTTATCAAAAAAAAACCTGCAGAAGGCAACAAAACGGTCAAGCGTGAGTTGCCACACGCAGAGCGTGAAATAGGGCGGGAAATAAGATGGACAGATAACGGCCTTTTTTACCGTAAAATGTAAAAAAAAAAGTAAAAAACATTGGTCAACCCTAAAGTGGAGGCATTTGTTTTATTTTTAGAAAAGGGTCTAATGTACCCATTTATTGTGGACACAATTGCATATTGAGGTAGACCAAACTGGTTTAATTCAAGGATTTTCAACCTTATTGTATTGTTTTTAAAGTCGTACAGATTGTCAGAATACTATAGCTTGAGAAGCTGGCATCTTTGTTTCGTGAAATTTGAACCGTGTTTTATTACATTTAAAGTGTAATTTGCAGTGAATATTTGGTACAATAGGTGTAGATTGATATGCTGCTATCTGTTCATAGATAACCAAACTTATTCTCTCACTATTAAAGTTGGAATTCCCATAAAAGTTTTATACAATAAGGTATACGTTGATGTGCTGTTAATAACCATTTATTTTACTCGTTGTGTGGTAAGTAGGTTCCCAGGAAATCAAGAGTTGTTTATATGATTAATTATTCCATAATTTTGATGTTTAAATGGTGTGATATTAATTATGTTAACGGTACGGTGAAATAGAGGTATTAGCGATACAACATTCGATTTGTCGTAAACTATGGACATACCAAATTAATTAAAAATCGCGGGTTACTCACGTGAATATACTGAGGAAAGATCTAGCCTATGAGTAGATTGCGTGACATCGCCGCGACCGCGCACGCTGCTCATGAGAAAGAACCCCTCTGTGGTTCGAAACTAGTAGAGCTTTTCTCAGTATATTCACGTGAGTAACCCGTTAGATAGTTATTATAAAAACATATGGAAATACTGTCTGCCGATAACTTGGAGATGCACTTTGACTGTCGAGCGCAAAGTTCCAAGTATTTTTGGAAGCCTAATTATGGAAGCTGAGACTTCGAGCTCGACTGCAGGTTAGGCGGGACATGTATCTATTGTTTAGAAAGATAAAACGGTATTATCTAGGAACATGTCTACTAACTGGAATCAGGTAGGTAATAACTAAAATCTTTGACATTCGTTCTATAGAATAGGGTTGTACAGTCTTCAACGATACATAGATATTTTGCTGCCATTAAGATCGGTACGATCGCGCGATATTGCTTAGGTATATAATCACATATCAAGTAATTATCGAGGAGAGTGTGTTTATACTAACAACGAAGTAAACACCTAATGAGAAAGGAATTGCCAACTGTGCTACACTGTACTACACTTGGGTGCAATAAACTTTATACTTACATTATCCGAGTGATCTTTTCTCTGCACACTTCAACATCAACTGCAAGTGTACGAATTGTACAAGGGTAAATGACTAATTTTCATTTTAATGTCCGTCTGGTACATTATTTAAACACATTAAACACGTATTTTTTATTTTCTCACGGAAACAAATACTTTCCACGATATATAGATTTGAAATGTCGCGTGACGTCACTTCTATGCACATTTTATACGTAGAAATGACGTTTTAGCCCCCACTCGTAAACTTTGATTCGTTTTATATCTAAGTATTGTTTTATTATACGACAAAATAAAAAAATACGTGTCTAATATTTTTTCATTACCTAACTGACGGACTAATTACATTTTTAATTTTCAAACCCTGTCATCATCCCTATTTATATCAAAAACTTCGATCAAACTTAAAGATTCTGAATTGAATCCTGTAATTTATTTTGGATCGATTGTTAGTTATTGGATTTCGTGGGTATTTTTTCGGTAACGAAACATTTAGGCTGTTTTTTAGATTTTAAACCATAAGTAGATACATTCAGAACTGACAATGCAATCCACCCTTTAAAGAAACATCCTTACTAATAATATTATAAATCTGAAAGTGAGTTTGTTTGTTTGTTCCACCTTCACGCCGTAACTACTCAACCGATTGCTTTGAATTTTTGCAGACGTAAAGTTAGAAGTCCGGATTAAATAATAGGGTACTTTTTAACCCGGAAAAATTGATATTCCCGAGGAAAACAAAAGTATTGGTATAGATGGCGCTGTGTGTATTGGTATGTGTCACATAGGCTACTTTTTATTATTTTGTGACGCGAGCGAAGCCGCGAGTAAAAGCTAGTAACTAATAATTGTTCATGACGATTATAATGATAAAAATTTGTCACAATAATTAATCACACACACACATTAGTTCACCTTTTATTTGAAACACCCCTGCCGTACCTCTATTAACCAAACCGTGATGTTTCTCTCCCTTCTAACCGAACCATGTCCAACCGGAAACATTATCCGTTATAATCACTATACTTCCGGTTACAGAAACCACGTAATGGTTTTTTAATAACTATAGTACTCGACAAAACTGTTATAAAACAGCAATGGTTTAAAATAACCGCTAGAATTGGGTTCGACATGTAGTTCTATTTCTGAGTATAATATAAGAAAGTAATCATTGACAGTTATACATAGTATAACATCACGCCTTTTATCCCCGAAGTAAATATCACTGTACAATGTAACACCCACTTTTCACTATTTATGTTATGAGTCCCATGTAATAGGGGGTGAGCCTATTGCCACATACCGGGCACAATTCCAAGCTCCGTGCTACTACTAAGAATTTTTAAAACCCATGTAATACTTTGCCCGACCCGGCCCGGAACCCGAGACGGGTCCCCGCACGGGTGGAGGGTGGTGGGTGTTACATTGTACAGTGGCATTAAGTGCTGTCATGTGCACCTCTGCCTACTCCTTCCGAGATAAAAGGCGTGATGTTATGTAAGATAAGGCCTCTACAAAGCCGTTGATCCTGCACTCACCTCTTGCATCATGGGAATGAGGGGAAAAAACGTATAATAATTCAAATTTGTAGTAGCACGGAGTCTGGAATTGTGCTCGGTATATGGCAATAGTCTCACCCCCTATACATGGGACTCATAACATAAATAGTGAAAAGTGGGTGTTACATTCTACAGTGGCATTAAGTGGAATGCCGGAATGTGCACCTCTGTCTATCCTTTCGGGGATAAAAGGCGTGATGTTACAGTGGCATTAAGTACCATAGTGTGCACCTCTGCATACCCCTTCAGGGATAAAAGGTGTGATGTTATCTATACTAATATTATAAAGCTGAAGAGTTTGTTTTTTGTTTGTTTGTTTGAACGCGCTAATCTCCGAAAGTACTGGTCCAATTTGGAAAATTCTTTCTGTGTTGGATAGCCCATTTATCGAGGAAGGTTATAGGCTATAAAATATCACGCTACGATTAATAGGCGCCGAGCAGAGCGAGTGAAACCGCGCGGAAGTAGTGTAAGATAAGGCGTTGATCTTGCACTCACCTCTCGCATGATGAGAATCCGGAACCTAACCATATACCAAGTAGGTACTCAAAATTTCACAATATCCATTATTTCATAGTTCTGGGAGTTTCAAATTATGGTCAGTCTTTTGCAACACATATGTACTTCAATTCATCGCATGAAGTTAATAACATAAATGGTCAAAAGTTGGTCAAAGTCAGAGCACTTATTTCAATTGGATTAACAAAAGCAATTTTCTATGTCACTAATTAAAAACTAACAATTATTTTTATGTGTTTGTCAAGCTATTCGGTCATTTTTATTGGATACAGCGGTAAACGAGCAGACGGATCACCTGATGGTAAGCAATCAGCGTCGCCCATGGACACCTGGAACACTAGATGAGTTACTAGTGCGTTACCGACCTTTTGGGGGTCAGGGATTTGAGAACTAGATTAGATATTTATAGATTGAGAATCGGGGGAGGGTGAGGTATGTGCCTCCGGTAAACTCACTCACACGGCGATACAGAGGCCGACTCGACCGGAGTGATACCACGACCTCACAGAATACCGACGTGAAGCAACGCGTGAGGTTACCGGAGGCCCAATTACCCCTGCCCCCTTTCCCAATACCTGAATCCCCAACAATCCTCGTACTCCTAATCCACAAAAGGACAGTAACGCATTTGTTACGCCTCTAGTGTTCCAAGTGTCTATAGGCCGTCTGCTCGTTTATCGGCTTATCCCATAAAAAAACGGGCGAGACACCAAGTATTAGCCAATCTCATGTATAAAAACAATTCCAATATACAGCAACTTACTTTCCCAGACTATAATTTTCTATATCAATTCTTCAAAACTGACAGCGTATGACATAATGCCACTGCCTTGTCCCCATTGCAAGTGGTGTCATATTCTATGACAATACAACAATAACAAATGTGGGAATGTATTACGTAAAGCCCAAACATCAGACCTTTTTATCCTTCAGACAATTTGAAGTGTATGTTGCGCTCTATCGCCTAAACTGCTGAATTGAATTGGATGAAACTTCAATAAAAAATATACAACATGTAACTTAAATAACGCACATCCTGAAAATAGTTTGTTCAGAATCGTTAACTGAATCGATTTATATAATTTTTATTATAGGTAATTTTTTATCCCAAAAATAATTAAAAATACGAAAATTATTCTCATATTAACCCTGTATTGTTAAAACAAATCGAAATGGACCGTAAGTCAAAGCAATAAGACTTTTAAAATCGCAGTTTTATATGTATTCATACAAATTCTATCATTCAATATAAAATAAAGAAAAATAAACCTTATGACAAGACCGGTAAGGATGCATAGACATGTTAAATTAAAAATTTAGTGTATGTATTATGATTATAACATAATATTCTAATTGGGGTGTTTGAGGGTGTGCGTTAATTACGTTACATGTTGTATATCTAATAAAAACGGCATCCAAATCCGTTGCGTAGTTTTAAAGATCTAAGCATACATAGGGACAGACAGACGGCGGATAGCGACTTTGTTTTATACTATGTAGTGAAATACACATTATGTAACCTCCAAACAAAAAGATATGGTTTCCGTGGTAAGAATGTATTTTCTTTTCCATTAGATTTCACACCTTAACAAGCATTCGTTCATGGTTGAAATTAGACTAACATATTTGCACACATCAAGCTATACAAACCAGCATAATCTGACCGTTGAATATAAGGAAAAATCGTGTAAAGAGAGATCATGATAAAATGGTTTTCATAGCCCAGTAAAACCAGTATAAACAGACCGTTGAATGTATGGAAAGATCGCGTAAACAGAGACCATGATAAAATGGTTCTGTATAGTTTGACACGTAGCTGATACACATCACTGAATTCATTGTAAAGGGAGACATTTTTCAGGAAAATAACATAATGTTAAGATCCTCGCTTCTCATGCATGAAGGTGCGAGCTCGAAACCCAAACCCAATGTGACATTTTCCCCGTTATATGTACTTTCTAAGATTATTTAGACACCACTGACAAACGGTGAAGGAAAACATCGTGAGGAAATCTGGACTTATAATTTCTAATTACGTAACATAACACCACGCCTTTTATCCCCGAAGGGGTAGGCAGAGGTGCACATTATACCACTGCACAATGTAACACCGACTTTTCACTATTTATGTTACGAGTCCCATGTAATAGGGGGTGAGTCTATTGCCATATACCGGGCACAATTCCAGACTCCGTGCTACTACTGAGATTTTTTTAAAAACCCAGTATTACTTTGCCCGACCCGGGAATCGAACCCGAGACCCCGTGCCCGGCAGTCGTACTTGCGACCACTCGGCCAGCGAGGCAGTCATTTTTAATTATAAGTTTGTAATTGCCAATCCGCATTGAGCAAGCGTGGTGATTAATACTCAAACCTTATCCGTGTGAGAAGAGGCGTTTGGTCAGCAGTGGAATAGTTATAAGATGATGGGCGTTTAAGTGTTCAAGTCCTTTAAAAAATTCCATAGAAATTAAATAGGGTGACGTCCGACCCAGAGCTGCGGACTACCTAGCGGGTTACCGCGGCTCCGGCTCTGTGCAGGAATGATAACGGGGTGGTGTTTACTCAGTAAGAGTCTGACACTCCCTCTTAGGCGGGAGGGGTCATTGAATGATATCCCCCCTAAAAACAGAGTTAAACAATAGTTTTCAAGATGTTCAATATATTTTATGTAAAAGCAAAAGAACATTATTTAAATGAAAGAAAAGTCACTTATCTATAGCTTTCAGTGGACAGTTTGAGTAAAAACACACTGGAATTCAGTCTAGCAGTGTTACAAGCAGGGGCGGATTAAACGTAGACAGCGCATTATAGGCGCCCCTATATTTTTGACGCCACCGCAACTCTATGAGCAGGTGGCAAGCGCGTCTTGCAGCGCCCCTCTGTGATCTGGCGCCCATTTTTTTTTTAAGTGGGGAAAATCATCGAATGTCTTCTCCCGCCTGGGTGAGGCGGGAGGGAGTGTCAGACTCTTACTGACTATAAACCACCTCGTTCCTTCTTCGGCACGTTGACCCAGAGCCCCGGTAACCCGTTAGGTTCTCCGCGACTCTGAATCGGCATCGGCCCTATTGGGCCCCATCCGTAGTGGTCTGATGGCTATTTGAGGCGCGCGCGGAACGCTCGGCACCGTACGCTCGGGTCTGTTTCTGGTCGGACGGGGAGCCACCCATGCTCGCCGTCCGCAGGCCTGCTTACGGTGGTCGGAGATCGTCCCTGGCGCCCTAGGTTATTTGCTTAAATTGTCTCAATACGGCTCTGGCTTCAAGTGAAGATTTTAATTCCCTTGGAATATTCATGGCTGGTACCAGACTTCAGTGGTTACTGACTTGCATAACTAGCTTCAGTTTGATGTAGGGGGTGAGCAGAAAAAGAGGGTTAAGTTGTTTTAAGTTACCTACTGTTACTGTGTGAGCATATTGAGTAAGGGTTGTGTCATTTGACGAATGCACGCATCCTTCATAAACTGCATAGACGGCCTGCATATGACATACGTCTCCATCTTATTTAGGAACAAGGAAAACTCTCCATGAAGCATCGACGTTTAATCCGTTTGTCAGTTTGAAATCGCCAACTGTGGTGATTAATGCTCAAACCTCCGAGTAAGAGGCCTTTGGTCAGCAGTGGCCATTTATAGGCTGTTGACGATGATGATTATAATAAAATCATTTAATATTAAGTGTGAGTTACCTGTGTGTAAAGGCTTTTAGATATTCTTTTCTTAACTGATCACATGTTCATACCTGAAACAAACAATTAGTTTATGATTAGTATCATGGGCAAATAACACTTTTTTCATTACAAAAAAAATCTTTTTAATGTGGGAGAGCCATGCTTCGGCACTGCTAGGCCGATTGCAGAAACTTCCCAAACCCTGAATACATTAAGAGTTATTTAGAAACTTCTACCTCCAACCCATTTGCCAAGTGTGGGGATTATTGTTAAGTCCCTATTTAGGTTAGAGGATGTAAATTAAATATGGTATTTTAAGATTTATTAGACACTGTCTATCTAAAGTGTCTCCAACCTTTTTGCCAAATGTGGGGATTATGGCAAACTCTCACTAAAGGTGAAAGCCATTGCTGATGATATTATTATAACCTCTGTCTACCCTTTTCGTGATTAACAGGTGTAACATTACGTATGTATTGTCCGTCTTCAGTTATATATCGTACCAAAGACAATGGATTACAATTTTAGAAACTGCATCATTCTTATGCAAAGCGGAGACAGTGTGGGGCCACGAAATAAGCGAGAGATAAGACAAATTGACAATATTAAAGGATAACTTATCAAAATAAGAGACGCCGTCAAACTAAACGATTGGAAATTAGTAACAAATCATTATATGTTCGATCCGAGAATTAAACGTTAATACCTGACAAATAATTTACCCCCAATTATCACCAAAGAGGGGGCTCTTCCCCAATCTCACTAATCCCCGAATCCCCAACAGTCCTCAAATTATTAATCCCCAAAAGGCCGGTAACGCACTTTTTTTTAGGGACAAGCCCGCCACAACCTACCAAAACCGCTGCAACTCCTGTAAGCCAGGATCTACAGTAGATACAACCATGAAAACACCGGAACACTGAAGTCCGGAGCGTCCCAGGGACATGAGTAACTGTCTTGGTTCCCGCAACGAAGTGAATCAGAAGATATTATAAGAGGAGAAGAAAACGATAGTTTCCACTTCCCTCGGTGAAATAGTGCAGGAGACAGAATGAATTAAGCCTAAAGGCACAAAGAAAAGAGACTGTACAACTGGGTGAAGCACAGTCGCCAAGCACCACGGAAATTTGACTAAAATCTAAGTGGGTCCTAAAACGGTAACGCATTTGCAGCGCCTCTAGTGTTCCAGGTGTGTCGCGGAGAACCTAACGGGTAACCGGGGCTCCGGCTCGACGTGCAGGAGAAGGAACGGGGTGGTTTTTAGTCAGTAAGAGTCTGACACTCCCTTCCGCCTCACCCAGGCGGGAGCAGTCATTCGATGATTTTCCCCCCTTAAAAAAAAAAAGTGTTCCAGGTGTCCATGGGCGACGCCGATTGCTTACCATCAGGTGACCCGTCTGCTCGTTTACCGGCTATAACACATATTTCTATAAATGTCTGGATGTCAATGCCCTCTGACCAAACTTGTCCGCAAGAATATTGGCACTCTATTATATTGTGATTCTTGTACTCGATTAATTAATATTCTCCTTGCGGTGGACAGCGCATTGCTATGTCGTGGCTCATCAGTCCAGCATTGTTTTGTGTGGCGGGCTGGGGGATACGCGATTTCCGAATACTGAAAAGCTACACAATTTGAAGTTGTACTTAAATATAATGCTTTAGGGAATAGAGTGGAAAGTTCCCTGATATCGGAAAAGGAGGATCCTCCGACCAGGGTGCTTACTCTTGAAACCAATCTCAATGTCAATGCAATTCAAATCCAATAAAATCTCAATAATTATTCAATGTCAACACTATAAACCCCTACCGTAGCTGTTACAATAGCATTCAGAGTACGGAATATGAAGCCAAACTCGATACCATTTAGTTCATTCAATATCCACGCAATACGGATGCAATGGGCGCTAGTGTTATAACGCAAGAGTACGAAATTTCACAATGTCAATGTCACGATCGATCGGAATTGGATTCAAGAGTAAAGCACCCAGGCGAGGTGATGGTGCCTGGCGGGCTTTCTGCCCATCAGTTGTTCCTTGGGATTTTCTATCCGTGTTAATTCGATTGTAAACTTCGTATGTGCTATGTAGGATTTTATGTGACGTCATCCGTTGATATGTACCATGTGTCGCACAATGCCATCTCTGTCATTTTACTGACAGAACTATATAATTAAGCGCGACTTACAATTGAGTGGTGTTTGAGTATTTGGACATAACTGACCTAAATTTTGACTGTAGAATTTGATGAGAAAAGTGTAGGTTTTAAGTTTAATTAGAAGTATATTTTGTCTGTTTGTATTTTGTTTGAAAAAAAATCCAGTCCCGCAATATTGCCCGACCCGGGAATCAAACTCGAGACATCTCTTACCTGCGACTGAACAGTTACGTTTAATATAAGGCATATAAAAACTCCATAAAATGTATACATTTTTACTACGCGTTAAAAGATATATCATAAAGAATGGGAACTATAAACAGTGACATGTCCAGTCCATTAGTATAATAACCTTTGCCACAAAATGGCACTTAATTTACTTAGCTGTCTAGGTATTACTTAGCTAGCTAGGTAGCCTAGCTTTTTATACTTAAGGGCTTGTACACAAAACTGCGATGCGATGCGAATTCGCAACGTAAAAAATTACGATCCAAATTGCTGCGATGCGATTTCGTGCGACAAGGCGTCTCCCAGGGTGACCATTCCTTCGACGACCGTCAACCGTACTAAACGTATTTTAAATTGAAAACTAGGTCATGACAAGTGTGCACTTCATATTGCTTAGGAGATACAGGAAAAAGAAACAAAGTAGATTTTGGGAAGATAAGATTTTGATGCGCGATGCGAATCAATTCGCAAGTTCTTGCGATGCGTAGAGGGAGCTCGCACATGTTTGCGATGTGACGTCGCATCGCAGTTTTGTGTACGAGCCCTTAAAGTTGCTTGCAATATAAGTAATAGTGTTCACACGACATAATACATATAACAGAGTATATCAGCTTACAGCTGTCAGTCTCTCCCTATATTTGCTTAGATCTTTAAAACTACGCATTGGAGTTTGATGTGTTCAAGTGTGGGAGAGCCCTACTTCGGCACGAATGGGCCGACCGGAGTGATGTCACTAACAAGCAGAAAACCGACGTGAAACAACGCTTGCGCAGTATTTCGTCGCGGCTCCGTATCGGCATCAGCCCTGTTGGGCCCCATCCGTGGTGGTCTGATGGCTCTTTGAGGCGCGCGCGGAACAACCATTGCCATATACCAGGCAGGACTCCAGACTCCGTGCTACTATCAAGGATTTAGGACTTAGGTATTTCTTATAATTTTTATGACCTAGGTTAGTAAAAGTATCATTGCTCCACAAAGCTTAAACCTACACATACCTACCCCATTACACAAAGCTGTGTAATAACAAACAAATAAAGCCGGAAATAACTTCGACCCTGTCAGAATCAATACCATTGAGTAGGTAAACCAATCATTACTGAGTGATGACGTCATCATACCTTCATACTATACCACTTAGCATCTATGTAGATAATTTGATATTACACTCATATTATAACAGTGAAAGTTTGTTTGAATGTTTGTCTGTCAATCACTCTGAAACTACTATTTTGATGAGGTGTACAGGCAGGGTATGGGCTGACTTAGGTGATAGGATATCTTTTTATCCAGATTAAATACTCCCATGGGATGTAACAGAAGTCATATTCTACGTGGAAAAAGTCGAGGGCAACAGTTGGTTATACATAGTACTAGTATAGGTCGGCAAACGAGGCGACGGATTGCAATCGTCGCCGCAACTTTTGCTAAACTGAAAACTGCATAATTTTTTATTTTTTAAAGGGCTAAGCCCGCCACAACCTCCCAAAACCGCTGCAACTCCTGTGCACCAGGATCTACAGTAGATACAACCATGCAAACACCGGAACACTGAAGTCCGGCGCGTCCCAGGGACATGAACAACTGTCTTGGTTCCCGCAACGAAGTGAATCAGAAGATATTATAAGAGGAGAAGAAAAAAAACGACAGTTTCCACTTCCCTCGGTGAATTACTGCAGGAGACAAATAAGCCTAAAGGCACAAAGAAGAGACTGTACAACTGGGTGAAGCCCAGTCGCCAAGCACCACGGAAATTTGACTAAAATCTAATCTATCAAATGTATGTTGTTTTCTTAGCAAACGTATCCTTACTAGTCCTTACTATCTTTACTAATATTATAAATCGGAAAGTAAGTTTGTTTGTTTGTTTGTTTGTTCCGCTTTCAAGCCGTAACTACTAAACCGATTGCTTTGATTTTTTGCAGACGTAAAGTTATAAGTCTGGATTAAATAATAGGATACTTTTTATCCCGGAAAAATTTGATATTCTCGAGGGAAAACGAAATTAATGGTATAGATGGCGCTGTGTGTATTGGTATATGTCACCTAGGCTACTTTTTATCCTTTTGTGACGCGAGCGAAGCCGCGGTTAAAAGCTAGTGGTAATATAACCTGTGTGGTACGAAATCTTACTATTAGTATACAGCACCTCTGCCTACCCCCAGCCGGTACAAAAGCCGTCCCGCTAAAAGCACACCACACTTCACTCAATAGCTTAGAAGCTTTTCATTTCTGTTGTAGCTGTAACTTCACGCTTTTATCTCCTATAGGGGGTAGACAGATGGGAAACTGTCATGGTGATAGTTTTTTTTATGGAATAAACCGGTAAATGAGTGGACGGATCACCTGATGGTAAGCAATCAGTGCCGCCCATGGACACCTGGAACACCAGAGGAGCCACAGGTGCGTAGTCGGCTTGTTAAAAAGGAATACGGTCTTGAAGGTTTGAAAATTCGTGTGTAATTTCCAAAAACTGTCCCTATTTTTCTTTTAGAAAAGGAATATTAAACTTGCTGATGTCCGTGGATTCTTCTTGAATCACTCTATATATTAAAAAACCGCATCAAAATCTGTTGCATAGTTTTAAAGATCTAAGCATACATAGGGACAAACAGCGGGAAACGACTTTGTTTCATTTTTCTTCTTTTCTTTCTTTTTTAAAAACCGTTGCCCCACACTAGGATTTTCTCCTGTGTCGTGGGTGCGTTTACAAACATACAAGTTCACATACACATCACACACAGACCCGTAACAACAATTTGTGGATCACACAAAGAGTTGCTCCATGCGGGATCAAACTCGCGACACGTTGCGTGGCAGCCGGTTGCCCAGCCACCGCACTAACCGTGTTGTCAAATATGTCAATACTGTGTAGTGATAGTGATTTACCTATCCAAAATCACAATATTTCGGTATTCATAGTCTGACAGGAGATAGCGAGATGAACTGGACGCCTATGACAAGGATTGGCCATAGAAAGCCATAAATATATATAAGAAGAGATGAGCGGAAGGAGGGTAGGGAGGCCTTTGCCTTGCAGTGGAACAATTATGGCTAAAAATAAAATAAAAAGTATCTATAGTCTGCGCACTAAAGATATAGTATTTCCAAAAAAACTGCGAAAGTCATACGTTTGCCAATACGTGCGTTGTGCATAGTTTTCAAATAAGAGATTTTAATTAAAAATACCAATATTGTGGAGTATAGAAGCACTGGAGTACCTACCATGGGTTCCTTACAATTAATAATAATAATAATAAGCCCCCCAAATCCAACCATACGTCCGAATCGACCATCAGATTCACGTGGGGGGCGGACACGCGATTGAAAAATTACTGGCGCGGCTAACATGGCAATGGAAACCCATCAAAAATGGAGACTAGATCAAAGAGTAAACGTATAGGGCCGCTGCCCGGGGGCGATCGCCGGGGCACACTTGGAGCTGACGCTGGGTGTGGCAGTGGACGAACCGTCGGCGGTGCGGAGTTGAGTAGGCGGGCTCCCACCGGGTTACCCGAAAAAGTTACAGCACTACATCCTTCATCACCATCTTCATCTATCATTGAACCATTTAGTCCAAGCACAGCATCATATGCACCTTCACTTTCACCTCTTCCAACGGACGAAGAGTCTAGGGAAGCCGAAAACCCCACCTTTGCTGTTGCGCAGGTGGTCCATGAGACCTTTTTACCTGCGTCCACGAAGGCTGGGAAGCCCAGAGTGCGCATGAGATGGTCACCTGAAGTAAATACATTTATCATGCGCACATACTACTATATCACCAAATTAGAGACAGACCTAACTACATACCGAACACTTCTACATCAAAAATTCATGCAACAATACCCAGAAATAAATGTTACGGAACAAAGGATAGCAGATCAAAGAAGAGTTATCGTTAGGAATAAATTGTTAAGTCCGGAAACCCTAAATAAATTAAAAGAGGAAGTAAAACTTAAACTACAAGAGGAAGAAAGTACAGGACATAACATATCCTCATATTCACTAAATGTCATACATGACTCCACAAACTTACAACCACACAACCCACCCATTCACCATCATGTTACCATGCCTATCTCAACACAATCACTCAATCATACACAACATCAACATCTAGAAAATGACACATACTTCTCACAGATATTATTAACACAACATTCGACATCAGATATGAGTACCCAAACAGATAATACAACATTATTAGTAGAAAACGAAATAGAATGTCTTACATTAGAAAATAGAAGTGAAAATCCAATAGTTTTGGATCTGGACGAAAAGCTACGAAGCGCCATTTTGCTTTATTCCGGAATGGATCCATCAGTGCGCCCAAAATTACCTAAATTAAAGTAAAGCAAACATCTTCTCAAATTGGTTAGTATTTTCAATAATAGTTTACTTGAGCAACACATAACAAACGACTCAAAACTCAATGATATTCACACACTTATATACTGTACGGCATCAGTTATCTCACAGGAGTTGGGATACAAAACCTACGACAGTGATAGACCTATACAGATTCCGAGGGATAATAGGCCAGCGTGGCAAATAAGATTGGAAAGACAGATAAATAAATTACGATCAGACATTGGTAAACTCACTCAGTACATCACAAATAATAATAGATCAGAAAAGTTAGTAGATAGAGTAATGGCAATATTTAAGAACACAGCACGACATACTAGACATGAAGCTAATAATAAAACACCGCAGGAATTTCTCGATACTCTAAAGCAAAAATTAGCACTTAAAACTAACAGATACAAACGATATAAAACAGCATTACAAAGAAAAAATGATAACAATCTTTTCGCTAATAATGAAAAAATGTTCTATAGGAAATTAAACGCAACTACAGATAATAACACAGCGACACACTCAACAACAAACGAAGTACCTAGTAAGGAGGAATTGGAAAGTTTTTGGTCAAACATCTGGGAAACACAAATAACTCATAATACAGAAGCTCAATGGATAGCAGATGAAAAGAAAAGATGGGAAACTATAGAAGAAATGGAATTTCTTGAAATAGCAAAAGAAGATATAACTAGCATAACTGATAGACTTCATAATTGGAAATCCCCCGGTGTAGATAAGATCCATAACTTTTGGTACAAAAAACTCGTAATATTTCACAAATACTTGGCCAAAAATTTAACGGAAATACTGTTAGGACAACAACAACCACCAGATTTCTTTACTAAAGGAATTACCTACATGCTGCCTAAGAACCAACACACCTCACAACCATCTCAATACAGACCAATCACCTGCTTACCGACTATTTATAAAATATTAACTTCATTAATTGCACACAAAATAAGATCACACGTAGAAACACACAAAATAATAGCTGAGGAACAAAAAGGGTGTAGGGTGGGCCATATGGGGTGTAAGGAGCAATTAATCATAGATTCAGTAATACATAAACACACAGCAACTAAAAAACGCAACCTTCACTGCACTTTCATAGATTATAAAAAAGCGTTCGATAGCATACCACACTCCTGGCTTATAAATATATTAGAAGTATATAAAATTAACAGCCACATTATAGATTTCCTTAAAAAAGTAATGCCCTTATGGAAAACTACTTTACAACTTAATAACCACCATAATGCCATCATAAGCAGAGAAATATCTATACGAAAAGGTATATATCAGGGAGACTCCCTGAGCCCCCTATGGTTTTGCCTCGCCCTTAACCCTCTGTCTCAGTTACTTAATAACCAGGGTGTAGGATTTCAACTTAAACGTGATAACACACAAACTACAATTTCGCACTTAATTTATATGGACGATATAAAATTATACGCCAAAACTGATAAAGAGATGGACAAATTGATCAAAGTAACAACAGATTTCAGTAAGGACATAAATATGCAGTTTGGGTTAGATAAATGTAGAACTATTCACATACAGAAAGGCAAGATACGCGCTGGAGATTACGTGATTGGGGATCTCGATGGCGAGAATCAGATTATAAAAGCGATGGAACCAAACGAAATGTACAAGTACCTGGGATATCAGCAAGCAAAAGGATTAGATCACAAAGACATTAAGAATAAACTAACTTCAGAATACAAAAGAAGATTAAATAGAATTTGTAAGAGTCGATTAACAGGAAAAAATTTAATAAAAGCAATTAATACATATGCTATCCCAGTACTGACATATTCGTTTGGGATCATCAAGTGGAGTCAAAGTAATATAAATTCTATAGAAAGAACTACTCGTACAACGCTCACAAAACACAATCATCATCATCCAAAATCAGCAATAGAACGACTTAATATTAAACGGCAAAATGGGGGTAGAGGTCTTATATACATAACTAACCTGTGGAAAAAGCAAATTAACTCGTTACATAAATTCTTTAAGCAGAAATCTCTCACCAGTAGTATCCATAAAGCAATAGTAGCAAATGACAATAGCTATACACCCCTCAACTTACAGCAAACTTATTTAGAAAATACTCCAACACCCAGCGAACAAGAAGCAATTCTAAAAGAAGCATGGCAGAAAAAAGTCCTGCACGGGCGACACTATAACGACCTCGAACAACCACCCATAGATAAAGAAGCATCAAATAAATGGCTGAAATTAGGTACCCTCTTCCCGGAAACTGAAGGCTTCATAATAGCTATCCAGGATCAAATAATTAACACTAGAAACTACAGAAAATACATAATCAAAGACCCTACACTCACGAACGACAAATGCAGGAAATGCCACATACACTCCGAGACAATCCAGCACATCACTGGAGCCTGTCCTCATCTCACACAAACAGATTACACTCATCGACACAACCAAGTCGCTAACATCATTCACCAGACACTCGCCATTCAACACAACCTCATAACAGACACACACACTCCATACTACAAATACACTCCTATCACCATCCTAGAGAATTCCACTCACAAAATGTACTACGATCGCGCAATACTTACAGACAGAACCATTCACTTCAATAGACCTGACATCACTTTACAAGATAAATTAAATAAAACCACTTACCTGATTGATATCGCCGTCCCCAACACTCACAATTTAACAAAAACAATAGCTGAAAAAGTTCACAAATATGCAGATCTCAAGGATGAAGTGACCAGAATTTGGAGACAGGATAAAGTTTACATAGTGCCGATTGTCCTGTCTACTACTGGAGTAATCCCAAAACACCTTTTTCACAGTTTAAAGTTATTGAATATCAGAGACACCATATATATCAAATTGCAAAAAGCAGCTATATTAAACACGTGCCGCATAGTTAGAAAATTCATGCAGATAGATGAAAATGAAATCTCACCACCACCACCACCACCACCAACCCAAACCGTAGAACCGATTGATAGTCACAATTCACTAACAACTACCGAATAATATTCTTTATATGTCCTTTACTTGGCGCAAGCCCGTAAATGACATTAGAACCGGCCTTAGAGCCGAGAGCAAGAAGAATTGCAAGAAAAATAATAATAATAATAAAGGAATTTATTTCTCTCAAAAAGGTACATACATAGAAACATTATATCACTATTTAAGTTACAATAGGTTCAACCTTTGTGAGAGCTGGAGTCTATACTGGGTTCAAGACCTGTATGACAGATCTCCAGGTTCACACCCGATGTTACAATAATATAGTAGGTAATTATAATGCAATAGAATACAAGCAATAAAAAGAAACAAATTCCGTGGTCTGAGGGTAGACCAACACCAAACCAGAGTGGATTATATGAGAATGGATGATGAGAATGTGTTTGTCAATTGTGAAAATGAATGTACAGTGTGTGAGTGTTCATGTCTTTAGTGTGAGTGTATCTGAAGTTGTGTGTTTGTGTATGTAAGTTGGTGTGCTGTGAAGAATATGTAGACATTACCGAAAGCCGACAACGACGAAGTACCCAACAATGTACTACCTATGCGAGATTTAAGATAAAACGTGCAGTAATTCTTCAGTGCTATCATAGTCCATGTCAAGAAGCCAGTTCCTGACCGTTTTTTTACATTTAGATTTACACAGAGGATATATGTTAAGTATATTGTTTGCCTTGTTGTATATGTAGCCGCTAAGAAAAGGGAAACTGCGTTGTGCTGATCGACAATTAGTCGAAAAAGGAGGACAAACACTATGCTTACGCCGTTTACCGTCAAACATGGTCGGATCGTAACTAATTTGGGAGTGAGTAGTCAAAAGAATATTCGAAATGAACAATTTTCGTATAGAGAGAACATTACAAATTTTATAAAGATCTGTGGTTGGAAAACGGAAAGGTAGCTTCCAGCCCACTTTCAGGAGTGCACGTTGTGCACGTTCTAGTTTTAAAAGATGTGTTTTAGCAGATCCGCCCCAGGCAATTATGCAGTATTCCATAATTGATTGACCAAGAGCCAAATACACAAGCCGCATAGTATTAGTATCGGCAGCATGACGGAGAGACTTGAATACATAAATTAGCCTCCGGACTCGAGAGGTAAGCGCGTCTATGTGAGCACGAAAAGACAGGCAATCGTCAATAAGTACACCCAGATATCTAATGCAGTCGACACGAGAGATACGGGGACAGTTACAGATTGACCTGTGATGTAATTTGCAAGAGTGTGCTATTAATGGAAGGGAGGGTAAACGGGACTTGCCGGCCTCTGAAAGGGAAAAGGTAAGATATTTCGTTTTATCTGAATTTAAAGTGAGCAGGTTGTGGGTCAACCAATTGGTGACAAGGTCGAAACCACCCTGTGCATGCAGATAAACCGACTCCCACGAGTCACCATGAAATAGCAGGGCAGTATCATCAGCATATGAAAAAATGGATGCATTAGGTATTTTCAGAAGACACAAGTCGTTTATATAAATAAGAAATAGGGTAGGACCTAGGATACTGCCCTGGGGGACCCCGTATGTAATGGGAAGGTCGATGCTAGACCATTCAGCAATTTTAACGCGTTGGCGTCTACCAGTAAGGTAACTCTCGAATAGCGCAAGCTGGATACCTCTGATTCCTATACGCTCAAGTTTAATTAAAAGAGTGGGGACAGATATCGTATCAAACGCCTTAGCTAGGTCCAGGAAGATACCTATGACCTTCTGATGCCTGTCCAAGTTAGAGATGATGTAGTTGGTGAGGTTTAGCACTGCGTGGCCTGTAGAGAGTCCGGAACGAAAACCATACTGAGAGCAGGAGAGGATGCTGTTTATTTCAAGAAACTTGACCAGCCTACTGTTCACAAGCCTCTCAAGTAACTTAGATAGGGTTGGTAAGATTGAGATGGGTCTATAATTGTTAAGACGATACCTGTCGCCGCCCTTGTGTATAGGAAGTACTACTGCTAATTTGAATGCATCTGGAAATATCCCGGATGTAAAGGCAAGGTTAAATATATGTGACAGAAGGGGAGTAAGATAGCTCTTGTATTTTTTGATAAAATTGCCAGATATGTCATCGCAACCCGCGGCACAATCACCTCTCAGATTCTCAATCAAATTATTCAACTCAATATCATCGGTTTCTAATAGGACGAATGAATTAGGAAAGGAGGTATCGTTGACAGTTGAAGGGCGAGGTAAAGCATGAGATGTAGAAATGTTTTCCGCTAATGTACGACCTATATTTGCAAAGTAGCCATTAACTTCATTAACAGAGTGTGTTGGATTTGTAGCAGATACAAGAGCATCGGCAGAAGATTTTAGTTTGGATGTGTTTGTGATGGATTTAATAGCTTCCCACAGCTTTTTAGTGTTTTTTTTTTTGCGTTATCTATTTGGTTTTTATCGTAGGCATTTTTGGCAGCTTTAATCATGTTTGAGCAAAAATTTCTATACCTCTTGAAAGTAATTTTTAGAACATCATTCAGAGGTTCTTTTTTTAATTTTAAATGTAAATTGTCACGATTACGCAGACATTTAAGGAGCCCTGCGGTCATCCAAGGCTTGCGCAATCTTTTACGATTCGGTACTACCTTTAGGAAAGAGTTTTGTGCAATAATACAGCTGAGGGTGTTGATGAAGTAGTTTGTAGCATCATTAACTTGTGAGGAGCTATAAACTGGGCTGAAATCAGCCTGAGATATGTCTGAAGTTATCTTCATAGTTAAAAACACGTGTAAACTTCCATTTTCTTCGAGAATAATTACAAAAATTGTTATTCTCGAGAAAAAACAACACAGTGTCATGATCAGTTACCGAAGTATTTGCTATGTAACAGTAAGCAGGTTTTCTCGTTTTCAGCATAAGGTGATCAAGACATGAGGTACCTTGTCGCGTAGGGAGAGTGTGTGCCGGTAACATACCATGAAAAGCAAACATAGTCAGGTATTCATTAGCCCAAGAGTCATTGTTGTTATCCGAAATGTCAATATTAATATCCCCGGTCATTATGTTATTATAGGAGGATACGGATTTCAGTACCTCATTCATAGAATCCAAAAAGGCAGAAGCATTCCGAGTGGCTGGCGACCGATATACTGCAATGATAACGACATCACTGTTAATTGTCAATAATAGACAATTTGCATCTTGAACTGTGGGTTCAGAGACTGAGACTGAGTGGTGGGATTTATAAAACACCACGACACCCTCATTCTGCGTCTCCGGTTGACTAGTGGCAACACAGTTATAATTATGAATTGTTGGTAGGGGAGGTGAGTTATGAAGCCAGCACTCCGTCAGAATTATAAAGTCCCAAGACGTTCTACTTCTTCTATGAGCGTTAGCATGTCGTTAAAATTCTTAACAATGCTCCTTATATTTTGACAGAGAAGTGACATAGAATCTTTGTGTAATTTAACAAAAGCGCTGCAGTCCTCGATATGGCATGCAGCCGATTCCGATACCGATATAAGGTCCAAATCGTCCTGGATTTTATTAAAACAATCGAATATTACATTGAAAAACTAACATCGACGATAAAAAGGGATGTGTAATATTTCTACAAGTTATGGTCATAGGTCGTATTTTTTCTTTTTTAAATTGGAAGGTTGTGGAAATGACGAATGCGCCCCGAGTGCTTCGATCGGATCCACTGTGATATTAGTAACCTTTGCGTCCGTACACACCAAATCGATTAGAGACGAGCTGTTATTTGTAAAATGTGTCGGCGAAGGCATCAGCTGAGTAAGGTTCAAACAGTCAAGAAATGAGTCCAGTATATGGGTGTGCAAAATAAACATAAACAAATTCGATACAGTAAAGTAGCCGTTATTTAATAGGTAAAGAAACGTGCATGAGTGTGTAAAATAAACATTAACAAATTCGATATAGTAATATAGCCGCCCTTTAAAACATTTTAACATAAAATATATAGGTGTAAACGAAAGTATGTAATATAAATAATGTATAGTGTATAGTGTAAATAAAATGTAGATTACATTCAAGCGCTCGCCAACTAGGAACCCGCTCAGATTGACGTCACTGCAAGCCGTACCAACCACGAAACAAACATACACCGCAGAAATTACACATAGAAAACCAAACAAAACATCAAAAGGTCCACAACATAAGTACAACTCAATTACTATTACCGTGATGTAAACAAAGTGCAAGGTATATAGCAAGTTCAACAGAAAAACAATTTTAAAAGGGTAAATTTTGATAAGGAAGTATTTATTGATACCCTCAATAATCAAACCGGGCCGTCTCCAAAAAATATTTTTCTAATATCGGCTTCCGATCGAACGCGAAGAGCGGATACGCCGTCCTCCTTCCGCACGTATATGCGTCCCTCTTTGGTCCACACATACTTGAATTTTTGACGCTGCGCAGCCTCACGAGTGGTACGAAAGAGCCTTGCGTTAGAGCGAGTCAAATTCTCGTTAACGTAGACCCCCCGCGGCTGGCCGGGCAGATCGAGGTCTGCAGTGGTGAGCCCGCGGCGCACACGCACCGCGCGAATCAGTTGCTCCCGGACCGCACGGCGAGACAGGCGCACGGCAATGACGCGTGGTCGCGGTCGCTCCGTTTTGTCACCTTGGGATGCAGTCGTGACAAAGTTGCGCCGCACCATGCCAAGACGCTCGACGTTCACGATATCCCTATCGTCGAGAGCAATCCCCAGCTTCAGAGACACTGTTTTTATTAAATGTGCCGGGTTCTCGGCCTTCGATTCAGGAATGCCTGACACGATAACATCGTTGAGCAGCAGGTCCTGGTCGCGCTCGTTTAACTGGAGTTTCAGGTCAGCTATCGTCTCCTCTAGGTGGTCGTAGGGTGACGGGTCCCTAGCCTCAAAGCGCTGCTCGAGGTTGGTCACCCTGTGCTCCACTTCGTCCATGCGCTCGTTGCAGCCCCCAATGGCAGCCCTGAAGTCAGCAGTCTCCTGCCGCATATCGCGTATCTCTGCTCGGAGCGCACTCAACTCCTCCCTGAAAGACCGTATCTCTCGTGCCAGATCCAGACTCGCAGTGGTGTCGGTGGGCGGACTATTTGTCTCCGTGAAGTCAGCTGCTGCACTCTTCACTGGGGTTGCGGAATTGTCGGTCTTAGGCAATTTCGCCTTGCAGCCGGGACACAGCCAACCAGGCGCGGGGGTGGCCGCGGCTGGTACACCCACACAGGCTCGGTGATAGCAGCCCGTGCACTTGCTGCACCGGATGCCAGCTGACGCCGCAATGAACTGTCCACATCCACCACATTTAGCCATTACTCACAATTATTCACACTCGATTATTATTTTGTTATTATTAGATTTTTTTTTTTTTTTTTTATTTTGTTATTATCGGGTAGTTTGAATCACTATGACGCTAGTGTTGAATTAATGTTTATCATTTAATTGATTAATACGTTTCACTGACACTTTTCCACAATGTATATTGTAAATTGTTCGGTTATAGACACTTAGCTATAAAAATTCTTTAGATAAACACTGTTGTTTTATTTTTATTGCAACAATGTACGTAGACGTAAACTGCTGTTACCGACGACCGTGAATGAATCAAAACTGAAACGTTAATACTGAAACGTTATTAAATTTTAAGTCGCGCTTAAGTATAGTTCTCTGTCGAGGAGAACCTAACGGGCTCCGGCTCGAAGTGCCTTTAGTCAGTGAATTAACATTTACAATCGATCTGAATTCAAAATTACTGGCAACTAAAAGTAATAGTTAGTTTTTAATTTAAGTTTTTTATTTGAATAAATTATTGTGACTAAATCGAATTCAGTTTTAACAGTAACTCCATATACCTTAATTAATTGCGCTCTCAGTAAGCTGCGCGACGTCGCCGCGACCGCTCACGCTGCTCATGAGGAAGAACCCCTCGGTGGTTCGAAAATAGTAGAGCTTTTCTCAGTATATTCACGTGAGTAACCCGCGTTTTAACTTAATGTGGTATGGTCTCACGATAGTTATTATAAAAACACTCCATATACCTATTGTCAAAAATCAATCCAAAGATTCTGCATTGGTATCTGTTACACTCACAAGAAGAAAAGAGTCGGTGACAAAAGTACAACATAGGAGCGCCTTCCATTTCACAATAAGCGCTGTCGGTACTCCACACCTTTTTTTTAAGGGGGGAAAATCATCGAATGACTGCTCCCGTCTCCCGTTCCTACTCCTGCTGGAGCTGGAGCCACGGCAACCCGTTAAGCCCGACGCGACTCAAGAGATAAGACCCAAAGAGCCATCAGACCACCATAGATGGGGCCCAACCGGGCCGATGCCGATTCGGAGTCGCGGAGAATCTAACGGGTAACCGGGGCTCCGGCTCGACGTGCAGGAGAAGGAACGGGGTGGTTTTTAGTCAGTAAGATTCTGACACTCCCTCCCGCCTCTCCCAGGCGGGAGCAGCCATTCGATGATTTTCCCCCCTTAAAAAAAAAAAAGCCCTATCGGCGACTCCGTATCGGCATCACCCCTATTGTACCCATCTGTGGTGGTCTGATGGCTCTTTGAGGCGCGTGCGGAACGCGACGCGCCGTACGCTCGGGTCTAATTCTTGTCGGGCGGCGAGTCACCCATGCTCGCCGTCCGCAGGCCCGTGCTTACGGTGGTACTCCACACCTGCATACTCCTTGCTCAATATAATGAGAAGGTACCGGCAGATGCCTGGCGCAGTGCCAACACGCGGCACCGTCTGATTTCAATTCGATAACAACAAAAACATAGCAATGTACGATTAATTACCAATTTTATATTAAATCGCTTGTTTCAGTTTTCAGGTGGAGTATGTTCTATAATCAACTAGGTACTGCCCGCGGGTTCACCTGTTCTCGTGGGATAAAACGTAGCCTATGTGTCATTACTACCCTTATCTCAATCCCTTCAGTGGTTTTGATTAGGAGGAGTAACAAACAGTGCCTGCTGCCTCGTTGACCGAGTGGTCTCGGGTTCGATTTCCGGGTCGGGCAAAGTGTTACTGGGTTTTTTTTAATTCTCAGTTGTAGCACGGTGCTTGCAATTGTGCCCGGTATATGGCAATAAACTCACCCCCTATTACAGAGGACTCGTAACATAAATAGGGAAAAGTGGATGTTACATTGTACAGTGGCATTAAGTGCTGTAATGTGCACCTCTACACAACCATACGAACATTCGCACTTAAATATAGTAGAACTTTTATTTTACTTTTTGTAGAATAGATCAAACGAGCAGACGGATCTCCAGGTGGTAAGCAATCAACACCAATGGACACCTGCAACACTAAAGGAGTTACTAGTGTCTTGTCAACCTTTTGGGGATCGGGGATGGCGGGGATGAGGTCTCCAGTAACCTCAATCTCAGATTAAAACATGTGTACAGTCAACCAAATTATCCTTACTAATATTATAAATCGGAAAGTGAGTTTGTTTGTTCCACTATCACGCCGTAACTAGTGAACCGATTGCTTTGAATTTTTGCAGACGTGAAGTTAGAAGTCTGAATTAAATAATAGGGTACTTTTTATCCCGGAAAAATTTGATATTCTCGAGGGAAAACGAAATTATTGGTATAGATGGCGCTGTGTGTATTGGTATATGTCACATAGGCTACTTTTTATCCGGAGGTTATACGCCGGGGTCGTGCGGTCCATGGCCCTCTACGGCGCCCCTGTGTGGGCGCCGAACCTGCTGCAGCGGCCCGCTCGGGCGCTGCTTATGGCACAGAGGGTCATGGCGATCCGAATGATCCGCGGATACCGCACGATCTCTGGGGAGTCGGCGAACCTCCTTGCCGGATTACCGCCGTGGGATCTGGAGGCGAAGGTGCTCGCGCGCGTGTATCGCATGCGCGCGGATGCACGTCGCCGGGGTGAAACTCCGCTGCCGCGCCAGATAAGTGCGTGGCGGGATGAGCTCCGGCGCGATCTCATGGCGGAATGGCAGCAACGACTGTCGCAACCGAGGGCTGGGCTCGCTGCCATTGCAGCGGTAAGTCCCCTCTTTGAGGAGTGGCTTGAGAGACGCTACGGCGTCCTCACCTACCGCCTGACGCAGGTCCTCACCGGACATGGAAGTTTCGGGAGGTACCTGTGTCTGATGGGGCGGGAGGAAACGCCCGGGTGTCATCACTGCGAGGACCGCCCTGAGGACACGGTGGAACACACTGTTGCGGAATGCCCTGCGTGGGCTGAGCACCGCCGTGCCCTCAGGGAAGTGATCGGCGATGGAGACCTCTCGCGTCCGGGCCTAGTTCAGGCCATGATGCGGAGCGAGGGGGACTGGGATGCCGTCTCCTCCTTTTGCGAAGCAGTCATGCTGGCTAAGGAGGAGGCGGGACGCGCGAGGCAGCGAAGCGCTGCCTCCTCGCAACCCAGCCATCGCGAAGGACACACCGGGCGTCGGGGATCGCGGGACGATCTCCGGCCACCGTAAGCGCGGGCCTGCGGACGGCGAGCATGGGTGGCTCCCCGTCCGACCAGAAACAGACCCGAGCGTACGGCGCGTCGCGTTCCGCGCGCGCCTCAAAGAGCCATCAGACCACCACAGATGGGGCCCAATAGGGCCGATGCCGATTCGGAGTCGCGGAGAACCTAACGGGTAACCGGGGCTCCGGCTCGACGTGCAGGAGAAGGAACGGGGTGGTTTTTAGTCAGTAAGAGTCTGACACTCCCTTCCGCCTCACCCAGGCGGGAGCAGTCATTCGATGATTTTCCCCCCTTAAAAAAAAAAAAAAAAAAAAAAAAGGCTACTTTTTATCCTTTTGTGACGCGAGCGAAGCCGTGGGTAAAAGCTAGTTTAAATATACAGGTAAGAAAACAAAGATAGATTCAGTACAGAGACAGTAACCATTGGTTGTCTAGTCTAGAACCGACTTCTTTAGCTCCCATCACATTCATATTTCTGTTCATTGAAGACAAACAAACAATAAAATACCTTTTTAAATTTATACGTAAATAATCCTAAAAATAACTTCGTAAGTTCAAGTGGTCAATTCAATATTGGAATACTGCCAAACTGTATGCGCAGGCGCATACAGTGAATGATCATTATTGGTATGCATTTTGATCCTCTTGAAACTCTTCAATTAATGAAGATGGGCAATTATGGAAGACCAGAACTGCTTTGTTTGTCGAGAGGGTATTGTGGACTAAGAGGTTTCTGGTTCGATTCTTGGGTTAGACACATGGATTGTTACGGTGTTTCTGATGTTTGGAAATTCCGATTTAGGACCGGAAATGGATGTGAACATCATATTCTATAGGATTATTAATATGATTCGTGATAAGTATGTGCAAACGGTGAATCCTAGGCTTATCATTTCTATTATAAGTTTAAGGATTTGTACACAATACTGCGATGCGACGTCACATCGCAGAAATGTTCCCTCTACGCATCGTAAGAACTTGCGAATTGATTCGCATCGCGTATCAAAATCTTATCTTCTCAAAATCTTCTTTGTTTCTTTTTCCTGTATATCCTAAGCAATAACAGTAGTGCATACTTCTTTATACGATCCATGTCACGACTCAGTCTTCAATTCAAAATACGTTTAGTACGGTACGAAGTCGAAGGAATGGTCACCCTGGGAGCCTTGTCGACGAAATCGCATCGCAGCAATGCGCATCGTAACTTTTTGCGTTGTGAATTGGCATCGCATCGCAGTTTTATGTACGAGCCCTAAAATCGTTAATCCGCATTGAGTAAGCGTGGTGATTAATACTCAAACCATTTCCGTGCGAGAAGAGGCCTTTGCTTAACAGTGGGCTTTTATAAGCAGTTGATGTGAACCCCTAAGCAAAGTAGCTGTAATAAGATAAAAATACAAAATATAAAAATGAATAAACCAGCTCCAGTTTTTCAAAACAGAATGGTATAGTTAAATTGATTGTCCCTAGATTTCCCTGGAGACAGCATTTTATAAAGCTAGATATCAAGTTGCTTAAGACCTAGGCATTAAATTTGATAAACCTTATTTGCTTAGGGCTTATTATTATAATAACTTTGCCGCGATGGCCAAGTGGTCGCAAGTGCTACCGGGCAAGGGGTCTCGGGTTCGATTCCCGGTTCGGGCAAAGTATTACTGAGTTTTTAAAAAAAATCTCAATAGTAGCACGGAGTCTGGAAACGTGTCCGATATATGGCAATAGGCTCATCCCCTATTACATGGGACTCATAATATAAAAGGTGAAAAGTGGGTGTTGCTTAGTGTGCACCTCTGCCTATCCCTTTGGGGTTCGGAGTCGCGGAGAACCTATCGGGTAACCGGGGCTCGGGCTCGACGTGCAGGAGTAGGAACGGGGTGGTTTTTAGTCAGTAAGAGTCTGACACTCCCTTCCGCCTCACCCAGGCGGGAGCAGTCATTCGATGATTTTCCCACCTTAAAAAAAAACAAAAAAAAATCCCTTTGGGGTTAAAAGGCGTGATGTTATGTGAATTAAAATGTTATAAAGAGATAGTCCAGTCCATCTAATGATATCCAAGTTCGGTTCTCCAGGAGTTACCAGTGTAATTTGACTCCTGTTTTAAGTTAAAGTAAAATAAGATTTCTTGAGTGCACTGACTGACGGGGCGTTCACCTCGGGTTTGCAGACAAGCTTTATATATATACTGTATTATATAGTCTTGTCTTTACGTTATATATATAGTCTATGTACTGTCTGGGCGATCTAACATGTATACTGACAAGACGGCTTACGAAGCTAAATACAAAATTGAAAATTTTATCTTGATTTCATTTTTGCTTTATGGGTGCACTTAATGCCATTGAAAAATGTACCCACTTTTCACTATTTATGTTATGAGTCCCATGTAATAGGGGGTGAGTCTATTGTCATATACCGGGCACATTTCCAGACTCCATGCTACTACTGACAATTTTTTTAAAACCCAGTAATACTTTGCCCGATCCGAGACCTCCTGCCCGGCAGTCGCACTTGCGACCACTCGGCCAACGAGGCCAACTCCACTCAACTATTATCAAAAATAAATCTTGGTCCCACAATGTTTGATTTTGGATTGGTCTTTAATTTCAACTGTTAGTCGGGTATACTACACCCACCGGAAGAGTAGGGGTGGTGACAATTGTATACTTCTCTGTCAAATATAACACTACTATATATTTTTTTAAATACTCTGTAATACTAATAGCTGACCCGGGAATCGAACCCGAGACCCGTTGCCCGGCAGTCGCACTTGCGACACTCGGCCAACGAGGCAGGCAGGGTAAAGAAGACTTTATTTAAATGGCTATGGTAATTGTGTGACTCATTGGGAAATCGAACCTGCTACATACACCCCTCCCTACTTCAGTGTGCAGATATGACGTAATTGATAAAACTGCAAACTTCTGTCTGCATTTTGTAACTAGCTTTCACCTGCGGTTTTGTCCACGTTCCCTTGGCATTAGCAGTGTCTAGATAATCTTAGAAAGTACATATAACTTGGAAAAAGTCACATTGGTACTTGCCGTTCGCGTCGGCAGGTTTTTTATTATGGCATACATAAGCCGGTAAACGAGCAGACGGATCACCTGATGGTAAGCAATCGGCGTCGCCCATGGACACCTGGAACACTAGAGGCGTTACAAGTGCGTCACCGGCTTTTTGGGGATTAGGAGTTTGAGGATCGTTGGATATTCAGGGATTGGGGAGATTGAGGAAGGGAAAGGTAATTGGGCCTTGGGTTTGGAACCAATGTCGTCCTATTGAAGTAAGCACCAGTGCACATTTCGGCACTTAATGCCACTGTACAATGTAACACCCACTTTGTCGCGGAGAACCTAACGGGTAACCGGGGCTCCGGCTCGACGTGCAGGAGAAGGAACGGGGTGGTTTTTAGTCAGTAAGAGTCTGACACTCCCTTCCGCCTCACCCAGGCGGGAGCAGTCATTCGATGATTTTCCCCCCTTAAAAAAAAAACACCCACTTTTCACTATTTATGTTATGAGTCCCATATAATAGGGGGTGAGCCTATTGCCATATACCGGGCACAATTCCAGACTCCGTGCTACTACTGAGATTTTTTTTAAATCCGAAAGTATTTCTCGGGTCGGGGATCGAACCCGAGACCCCTTGCCCTACTATAAGGTTCATTATTATAATTAAGTGATAGGCCTTCCTGTACCTAATTCCAAATACCGTCTATTTATACTAGTCAGCATCAAATTGTAACAATATGAAGTAAGTATAAGTATTTTCTCGGGTCGGGAATCGAACCCGAGACCCAATGCCCGGCAGTCGCACTTGCGACCACTCGGCCAACGAGGCAGTTGAAGAAAGCAACACTTTTAATATAAATACTTCATATATTAGTTGAATAATATCGCTTGGACCAACTATTCCAATATTGTACGTACAGGCGCGGGTTGGACGGGAGCCAACTATATGTTCCGAGGGTCAGCAGGACTGTATGATATTTGTATTGCATATAGATATGCAAAACTTAACATTTAACTAGCTTCTTCCAGCGGCTTCGATCGTTCCCGTAGGATAAATATTCCTATATGTTATTGCAGACTATAATCTATCCCAGTTCCAAATTTCATCCCGATTTCTTCAGCCATTTATACGTTATTTTGTATCAAACATAAGTACATACAAACTCAACTTTCCCATTTATGATAGACTAGCTTTTACCCGCGGCTTCGCTCGCGTCACAAAAGGATAAAAAGTAGCCTATGTGACATATACCAATACACACAGCGCCATCTATACCAATACTTTTGTTTTTCCTCGGGAATATCAATTTTTTCCGGGTTAAAAAGTACCCTATTATTTAATCTGGACTTCTAACTTTACGTCTGCAAAATTTCAATGCAATCGGTTTAGTAGTTACGGCGTGAAGGTGGAACAAACAAACAAACAAACTCACTTTCAGATTTATAATATTAGTAAGGAAGTAAGGATTATACCTCTAGTAAGGATTTTCTTACTTTGGAAACTACCCTATTCCCGTTGACTTTGATATACAAAGTAATAAGGTAGAAAATCGATGAAAGTAATTCGACAGCTAAGTATACATTGATCTGCTGTTGTCAACGCAATATTCGTAGCTAACGTACCATAAAAATCGTCACGCCACGGTACTTGGGGGATCGACAGAGCATTGTTTAAATTTAAAGTATATTTTGAATTGCGTAACTACGGAAATGATTTGTGTGATGTATTTTTCAAGTAGAGTATAATACATATCGTCATCACTGCTACTCTTGCCGCGGGTTTGTAATACCCTCATGTCACTTAGATAAAGTGATTAGCAAATGTAAGTCAAAAAATTTGCGAGAATGTTTGCCGCTGTATCGCACTCGCTACCAATCGAGCCGTCTGAACTGTCGGTGCTTAGGTTCGAACACAGAACATATAATGAAGGTTCCCATTATATCCCAAGCGGTCACCGGTGACCGCCCTCCACTTACTACATTATGGACCTTATTTCCAATGTTTAGAGACTACTTTTGTATGAACTAATTTAGGGGATGATTTTCAACGGGTTTAACTATTCAAATTTTCGCGTGGCTTACGTAAACAGGACTAGTTTTCGTCCCAGAGTTCATTTTGGGGAGAACGGGACTCGTAATCATAAAAAGGACAGTCTTACTGGGACGTCTGATCACGTTAGGCAAAACCCTCTTATGTAGACGAGGCACATAGTCCAGCAGTGGAACTTGAAGATGGATGGATCATGGCTGACTGCAAGAGTCGAGTGTTCCATTTCCTTCAGCGAGTATGTTATGAAGTAGAAGTTTAGGAGTACGTGTGCCGCATGACGGCCCGCCAGTGGCTGCATTTGGAGCGTGACGTACGTACGGACTGACAGGGTTGATACATGTGAATGGTGTTTGTTTTTTTATTAACAGACTTCAAAAAAGAGGATTTTTTTAAGGAGGGAATATCATTGGTTCTTCGCCATGAGCAGCGTGCGCGACCTAGTTTAATTTAGCATGTCTCACGATAGTTATTATGTTAAAAATTACCTTTTTTATGTAATAGGAGGCAAACGAGCAGACGGATCACCTGATAGTAAGCGATCAGCGCCGCCCATGGACACCAGAGGAATAACAGATGCGTTGCCGGCCTTTTAAAAATGAATACGCTGTATTCTTGAAGGTTTAAAGGTCGTATCGGTTCGGAAATACCGCCGACGACAGATCATTCCACAGTTATGCTGTGAGACCTTGTAATCTGTAACCCATTTGCAGAAATAAATATCATTTCATTTCATTAAACATTGCATATCTTACTGACACACACAACCCTACTCTCCAGTCGGTTAAGGCTCTACCAGCCCTACAGTGATTCACCAAACCAAGTAAGTATCGTTGTACGTAACTCGGTAACATATCGCTTACTCACAATAGCATCAGCAGTCCTGTCTTAGACAGGAGTTACATAGTTTTAGACTTGACAGTCGTGAAATATTGTAAGTCACTGCATAGTATGAAACAGTCGCATTCCACTGTCTGTCTGTATGCTTAGATCTTTGAAACTACGCAACGGATTTTGATGCGGTTTTTTTAATAGATAGTGATTCAGTGTGCGTAGAGTGTAATGAGGTGGTGAGGTTCAAGGCGCACGCTTCCCATGCATGAGGGTGCGGGCTCGAAACCTACCAACGGCAAGTACCAATGTGACTTTTTCAGAGTTATATGTACTGTATATAAGTGTGGGAGAGCCATGCTTCGGCACGAATGGGCCGGCTCGACCGGAGTGATATCACGGCCTCACAGAAAACCGACGTGAAGCAACGCTTGCGTTGTATTTCGTCGTGTGAGTGAGATTACCGGAGGCCCAATTACCCTCAGGTGTCCATACCCTCGGCGACGCCGATTGGTTACCATCAGGCGATCCGTCTGCTCGATTACCGGCTTATGCCATAAAAAAAAAACACTCTATACAGGAGTAGGAACGTGGTGATCTTTAGTACGTAAGAGTCTGACACTCCCTCTCGCCTCACACAGGGCGGGAGAATTCAATGGATCATTTTCAAATTAAAAAAAAACTGTATATACGTTGCAAAGAAAATAATTTAATATTCATGACAGACCATCGATCAATTTTAATTTTAATGACATTACCCCAAACCAGACTCGAACCGACGACCTTCGCGAAACAATACACTAAACATCCTTTATAAAATTGACATTGAAATGAATCATTGTTCCGAAGCGTATCAAATGATGAATGGACTGACCGATTAGATGCATGTTCGGTTCCCGGTTCAGTAACAAACAATGGTATAACTGTAGTTAACAGTTTTGTATAATTTGTTATAGACATTAGGAAGTCTAGTTACTAGAGTGTAACATTACGATTGTAATTCCCAAAGGGGTAGGCAGGGAAGTAAATAAAAAAGCATTGGCAATTATGTATGTATATGTAATTGTATACAGACTGCCTCATTGGCCGAGCGATTGCCGGGCAATGGGTCTCGGGTTCGATTCCCGGGTCGGGTTAAGTATTACTGGGTTTTAAAAAAAGCTCAGTGGTAGCACGTAGTCTGGAATTGTGCCCGGTATATGGCAATAGGCTCATCCCCTATTATATGGGACTCATAACATAAGGCATTAAGTGCTGTAATGCGCACATCTGCCTACGGGGATAAAAGGCGTGATGTTATGTGTAATTGTATACAGACTCCTGCACAGATTTTCCCGATACTTGACTCCATCTGATAGACTGCACGGCATTAGGTAACAATATTATAATACACTAGCTTCTGCCCGCGACTTCGTACGCGTAATCCCATTTTTTCCCGTCCCCGTTCGTGATTTTCGGTAAAAAGTAAAAAAAAAAATGGTCAAAAGTATCCTATGTCGGTCTCCTGGCTCTAAGCTACCTCCCTACCAATTGTCAGCCAAATCTATTCTGCCGTTCTTGAGTTATAAGTGGTGTAACTAACACGACTTTCTTTTATATACCTCTATATAGATATAGACTTATAGAGATCCGATTCGGAGTCGGTAACCTAACGGGTTACCGGGGCTCCGGCTCGACGTGCAGGAGAAGGAACGGGGTGGTTTATAGTCAGTAAGAGTCTGACACTCCCTCCCGCCTCACCCAGGCGGGAGCAGTCATTCGATGATTTTCCTCCCTTATAAAAAAAGACTTATAGAGATACATACATGGGAATCGAACACAGCACTTGTTGCGTTGTCCATTAATATTACCCGCTAATCTAACCAAATAAACTTCAATATTACATCCTAAAAAGCCAGACTTTTATCCACACACTTGTTGCTAACCTGGCTCTCTGCCAAGCCCCTTTCTAAACCAATGATCACACACAGAACGTTTCATTCCACTCAAATAAGTGTAACACTAATTAAAGAACTTTGCCAGTAGTTTTCGAATCAAGAAATGTTATAAAATTAAGTTATAGTCGAGTTGTTTAGGGATGGGACATGTCGATGGAAAAGGGTATAAAAATATCGATATAAATTATTATATTTTCGGCTTACTCACGTAGTAATTCGACGAGGAACTCGACTAAGTTTCAAGCCATGCTAGAGGCTCGTATTCATGAGCAGCATTCCGCGACACGATTAACGTCGTGGTGGCCCGGAAACGTCGTGGTGGCCCAGAGGTTTAAGACGCCCACTTCTCATGCATGAGGGTGCGGGTTCGAAACCTACCAACGGCAAGTACCAATGTGACTTTTTCCGAGTTATATGTACTTTCTGAGATTATTTAGACACCACTGACAAACGGTGAAGGAAAAACATCGTGAGGAAACCTGGACTTATAATTTCTAATTATAAGTTTGAAATCGCCAACCCGCATTGAGCAAGCGTGGTGATTAATGCTCTAACCTTCTCCGTGTGAGAAGAGGCTTTGCTCAGCAGTGGGCATTTATAGGCTGTTGATGATGATTCCGCGACCTGCGACGCGGCGACTGTCGCGCTGCTACTAGTCGAGTTTCTCGTCGAATTACTACGTGAGTAAGCCGAAAACATAATAATTTATTTAGTATGTCTCACGAAAGTTACAATACAAAAATAATATCGATAGTTTTTTTTATGGAATAGGAGGCAAACGAGCAGACGGATCACCTGATGGTAAGCGATCAGCGTCGCCCATGGACACCCGCAACACCAGAGGAGTTATAAGTGAGTTGCCGGCGTTTTAAAAAGGAATACGATTTTTTTCTTGAAGTTTTAAAAGTTCGGAAGGAAGTGTCGTGGGTGCGTTCACAAACATACAAGTTCACACAGGTACACATGACACCCAGACCAGGAACAACAATCTGTGGATCACACAAAGAGTTCCGTGCGGGAATAGAACCGGCGACACGTTGCGCGGCAGCCAGTTGGCAAGCCACCGCGCCAACCAAAGTCAGGTTAAGCAATCAAGGCAAATCTAATTTACATTACCAACCTTCATAGCCGCCGCAACACAATAAAATAAATAATCTTTTATCCTTACTTATATTATAAATGGGAAAGTGAGTTTGTTTGTTTGTTCCGCTTTCACGCCGTAACTACTAAACCGATTGCTTTGAATTTTTGCAGACGTATAGTTCGAAGTCCGGATTAAATAATAGGGTACTTTTTATCCCGGAAAAAATAAATATTCCCGAGGGAAAACAAAAGTATTGGTATAGATGGCGCTGTGTGTATTGGTATATGTCATATAGGCTACTTTTTATCCTTTTGCGACGCGAGCGAAGCCGCGGGTAAAAGCTAGTCTTTTATAAACAAATAAATAAATATTCAATACTTTTCCTTCTTAGTAGTATCTTACGTAAAACTTCCATAGATCATTTGTAAGCCCGTCAGTTTGTCCGTCACGGACAATTAACGAATTACGCGATACTTCGTAGTATGCATTGTTACATGAGGAGAATCAATTTTATGTCCCAATTCTTCAACAGCTTGAAATGCGGAAGATGGCCGCTGGACGCAATTGTTAGACATTTTGTTTGCTTTGTTATATTATTTTTGAGACGATGGCGTAGGTTTATATTGTTGCTGGGTGTAGGTAAATGTCTAGAATTATAGATTTTGTAAATATTTCTACATTTTTGTTATGACATAAGCCGGTAAACGAGCTGACGGATCACCTGATGGTAAGCAAACGGTGTCGCCCATGGACACCCGAAACACCATGGCGTTACAAGTGCGTTACCGGCCTTTTGGGAATTTGAGGGTTGTGGAGGATTCGGTGTTTGGGGAGACTGGGGAGGGGGGTAATTGTTTTATAGAAGGCATTATTTTACAGTATAACTCCCTCGCTGGTCGAGTGGTCGCAAGTGCGACTGCCAGATAAGGGATCTCGGGTTCGATTCTTTGCCTGACCCGGGATCGAACACGAGACCCTTTACCCGAGTCGTACTTGCGACGATCACTCGGCCAATGAGGCAGTTTCACTAAACTACAATAATATCGATACATTTCACATCTAATCTCATCACTACATCTGAACAAAATGGCGTTAATGAAAAACCAGTTACAGTATACCACGGCCGCAAATTGTACCAATTTATCCGTTTGTCACGGACGCGGACGGTACACTCAAACGATAACTACTACAGTTCGACTCAAGTGAGTTTTATCGAGTTATTTATTACTAGCTTTCACCCGCGGCTTCGCTCGCGTCACAAAAGGATAAAAAGTAACCTATGTGACATATACCAATACATACAGCGCCATCTATACCAATACTTTTGTTTTCCCTCGGGAATGTAAAATTTTTCAGGGATAAAAAGTACCCTATTATTTAACCCGGACTTCTAACTTTACGTCTGCAAAAAATCAAAGCAATCGGTTTAGTAGTTACGGCGTGAAAGCGGAACAAACAAACAAACAAACTCACTTTCCGATTTATAATATTAGTAAGGATTTTTTGAAGCAATTCTTTTAACATACTGAGTTTATATTATAACTTTCTTGAGACATACTAAATTAATTATTATGTTTTTGTTTTTAGTAGCAGCGCAACAGTCGCCGCGTTATTTATCGCGGAATGCTGCTCATGAATATGAGCCTCTAGCATGGCTTGAAACTAGTCGAGTTCCTCGTCAAACAGTTACGTGTGTGAGTCAAAAACAGAATAATTAACATACTGAGTTGTTATAGCTACTTTTTTATATGGAAACAAGCAGACGTATCACCTGATGGTAAGCAATCGGCGCCCATGGACGGGCTCCGCAACACCAGTGCCTTAAGCCAAAAAACGCAACTTTAGCGCTGAGAACCTAACGGGTTACCAGGGCTCCGGCTCGACGTGCAGGAGAAGGAACGGGGTGGTTTTTAGTCAGTAAGAGTCTGACACTACCTCTCGCCTCCCCCAAGGCGGCAGGACGGATTTGATGATTTTCCTACTTGAAAAAATCCACTCCGGCCTTGAAGATCCCCTCACGAAACACAAGACTATGGCAAGGAAGTCAATATTCTAGATTTTTCTTATTGTTTCTGAATAAACCTACCGTAAAACTGCATACATCTAAAGTCAAGTTGACTGGACTATTCATATTATGGAGTAATGTAATACCTGAAACAATAATAAAACAAACATTAGATAAATACTAAATAGATACTGCTGCTCAATTTCTGTACAATATCCCATTGTCGGGTATACGACACCCAGGGAAAGAGTAGCGGTGGTGACAATTGACAAACGTATTCTACTTTACTATTTCGAAGCTGTTAATTATGATTATCATATTGCTATAGTCAATTTAATTCTAGATTTTGTAAGTATTTCTGCATTTTGTTTAATATTAGGCATTATTTTACAGTATGACTGCCTCGTTGGCCGTGTGGTCGCAAGGGGTTCGATTCCCGGCTCGGGCAAAGTACTACTGATTTTTTAAAAAAATCTCAGTAATAGTAGTCTGGAATTGTGCCCGGTATATGGCAACAGGGTCACCCGTATTACATGGGACTCATAACATAAATAGTGAAAAGTGGGCATTGTACAGTGGTATTAACTGCTGTAATGTGCACCCCTGGCTTCCCCTTCGGGAATAAAAGGCGTTATGTTATGTATGTATGTAACAATCGTAGCAATTGGGGGAGGCAGACGTGAGGTTATTTACGTATGTAACCCACGACAAGACTAGCGGTGGTCACAAAATATCCCCATTAATTATTCCACGTCCATAAAAAGCACCTACAAATAGTTTAAAAATCCATTTGTCAGTTTTATTAGTCATTGTAAATGGTTTCGTTTAGTTTAGGGAGGTGTGATCGGATGCCTCTCTGTAATGGCGACGAGCCTGCACGTAGTTGAGTGAGTCCACTGTTCTATATTATACTTGATGGGCCGACGTTTGACCACTATCTCGCCTGGTGGTAAGCCATGATGCGGTCTACGATGGAGCACGTCGTGCCATAAGCAACCTATTCACTCGCGCCTTGAAGAGACCCAGGTTATACCCTTCAGGAAATGCACTCCGGTAATAGGGTAGATGACTAATTTTTATTTTAATGTCTGTCTGGTAGATTATTTTAAATCATTACACACGTAGACTGCCTCATTGGCCAAGTATTACATGGGACTCATAACATAAATCGACTGCACGGTTGGTGCGGTGGCTGGGCAACCGGCTGCCGTGCAACGTGTCGCGGGTTCGATTCCCGCACGGAACAACACTTTGTGTGATCCACAAATTGTTGTTTCGGGTCTGGGTGTCATTGTGTATGTGAACTTGTATGTTTGTAAAACGCACCCACGACACAGGAGAAAATCCTAGTGTGGGGCAACGTTTTTTTTAAAAAAATATAAATAAAATATAAAATATAAATAAATAGTGAAAAGTGGGTGTTACATTGTACAGTGGCATAATGTGGACCTCTGCCTACCCCGTCGGGGATAAAAGGCGTGGTGTTATGTTATTACACACGTATTTTTAATTTTTTTACAGAACCGAATACTTTTGACGTTATATTGATTTGAAATGTCGCGTGACGTCACTTCTATGTACATTTTATAGACGTAGAAATGACGTTTTGAGCAGACGTCCCCAGCCATCGGCAACCTCGACTTATTTTTGATTTTCATTGAAGATCTGTTAGTTGTTTTCAAAAGTAATTTGTGTTTGAAAAACAAAAAAAAAACATGAGAATAAACACCTTGACGTATCGTGCCGTCTCAATCAACGGATACAAACGCAACTACATTAAAGTTTGGGTTAAAAACGTAGCCTTTCGCTTCACAAGCAATAAGTCTACAATTTCAATTCGTGTCGCCTTTAAAACAACTCCCGACGCTTCCATGCTAATTTTGGAAGAAAAAAGTAAAAAAACAAAACAAATAATCTATTTTCTTTCGCCCCTTGCAACGAAACTTGAGCTTTGTAGGGCAATGCTACATTATTTTGTCACTTTAGCCATTTTGAAAAAGTATTTCGATCAAAAATGAGGACGGCAAAATATATGTCACCTACTTTGTTATTGGGCGGTAAAAGAGCAAACGGATCACCGGACGGGAAGCAATCTTTGTCCCCAATGGACACCCACGACACAAGAGCAGTTATAAGTTCATTGCCGGCTTTTTTGGTTCAGGAACTTTACTTATCACCATTTTACTATGTTATTTTTGTAATTTTTTTATAGCTTAAGCCGGTTAACGAGCAGACGGATCACCTGATGGTAAGCAATAGGCGCCGCCCATTAACTGCCGAAACGCCAAGGCGTTACAAGTGCGTTACCGGCGTTTTGGGAATTGGGAATTTGAGGATTGTAGAGGATTCGGGGATTCGGGAGACTAGGGATTGGGCCTCCGGTAATCTCACTCACACGACGAAACACAATGCAAGCGGTGTTTCACATCGGTTTTCTGCTCGGCCGTGGTATCACTCCGGTCGAGCCGGCCCATTTGTGCCGAAGCATGGTCTTCCACACGGGCCCAATAGGGCTGAAGCCGATACGGAGTCGCGGAACATTTAACGGGTTACCGGGGCTCCGGCTCGAAGTGCAGGAGTATGGATAGGGTGGTTTTTAGTCAGTAAGAGTCTTACACTCCCTCCCGCCTCACCCAGGCGGGAGCAGCCATTCGATGATTTTCCCCTTAAAAAAAAGCTGGCAGAAGCTAGTAGTAATATAAATGCGAAAGTGTGTCAGTTTGTGTGTCTGTCTGTTACTCAAACACGGCAAAACGGCTGAATAGATAGGGATGAAATTTGAAACAGGAGTAGATTAACTCATAGGCTACTTTTTATCCCCCGATAACGCGGACACAGCCGCGGGCAAATACTAGTTGTACATAATACTAATATCAAAACACCTATATCTCCCCGCCCTATCAAAAAGGTGTAAGCACATCTCATAAATAATGGCGACCCATATTTCAATCGACATATTTTTTTTATAGGTATCTCTAACCGTATCACGTATATACGTCATATCCGTCGCAGATGGGATATGACGTCACATTTCTTATGTCACTTATACAGGGTGAAAGAAAAGGTGATGTACCTATTGGATACAGGGGGTTGAATTTGGGTGGGAGTCGGTTTTTGATGGGTTTTCCGGGGGTTTTTCAGTTAAAGGGGTGGGTAGTGGGAGGGTTTTGAAATACCTGTTTATTTTGAGATGGGAGTGAATGAGTTTCCTTAAACTGTCGCTTTGAAAGTAATTATTTTAATTTTGATTCCCGAAGGCTGATATTTTAAATTTAGGAAACTACCCAATTAGTGACCCATGTTCACTGAAAGATCTCATTGGCGGTGGCACGTGCATTGCGTTGCTAAATTCCCTGTAATATGGTTGAGTTGAGCGGTGCTGGTGTACGTGTCATGTTCGTGAACGGGCGCCGTCAACTGGGACTGGTCAGCTCCAGACTGTATTATTTATTGTCTTTAAGGGTTATTTTCTTTTTCAATCTCTTTGGCTAGATTTTGGTGTTACATTGTTCTCGCACAATCAAACCAATAAAACTGTGTAACTGGAGAATTGTATTGTGAAACTGATTGGAAAAGAGTAACCTATGGAGTTTCTTGCTCGTTCTTCTCCATAGGAATCTACACCTTGGAATGAGCAAATAGTTTCACTTTTAAATTTCTATTGTCGACGTTCAAAAGTGCCTTTCTGGTCTAATTGAAATAAATGATTTTTGACTTTTTTTTAGTAAAAAAGCATTCAAATCTTTGACAAATACGAAACGCAATATGCCTAACTGCATTGAATTAGTTTTTACATCACCGACAATGCAACTGATGAGTCAGCCGCTGCAATGGTCGCTAGTCACGAAATTGACTCACCGGGGACCGATTACGTGATTAACATTATAAGACCTAACTATTAGGTTGCCTAGGTTATCTGTACCTAGGTAGTTGATACAGGCCTGCTTTGTTTTGTTATAATGAAACTCAGTTTATTTTTCTGTGGTGTAAATTGTTTTCGGATAATAGGTTAAAACTGAATTAATTATTGAATTGTTTTGTTATATAAAGGACTAGCTTTTAGCTTTTATACTGCGATCTCCAACCCGTTAACCAAGCGTGAAGATTACAGCAAACCCTGGTTTGTAGAAGAGACCCACAGTCCAGCCAGGCAGGCAAGTTGCAGGCAATTAAGGTTCAGGTTTATCAGAGAGCGCTGCTGCCCGGTCTCTGTCTAATGTAGTCCCTTAGTCGGGTATACGACACCCGCGGGAAGAGTAGCGGTGGTGACTGGTGACAAAATAATGTATCGTAATCTGACGTCGCCACACGACAGGTGCTGTCCAGTAATTATGATTAAACCTTAACCTATTACAAATGTGTTTGTGTGTCATAGGAACCTATGAGTCAGATCTCTGAATCACGATATAATCGCACCACACACTTAGGTTCAAAGTCAATAATGTCATTGAAGCAATCAATGATTGTATATTTGTTACAGAAAAACATCACGCCTTTTATCCTCGAAGAGGTGTACATTACGGCACTTAATGCCACTGTACAATGTAACACCCACTTTTCACTATTTATATTATAAGTCCCATGTAATAAGGGGTGAGCCTATTGCCATATACCGGGCACATTTCCAGACTTCGTGCTACTACTGAGATTTTTAAAATCCAGTAATACTTTGCCCGACCCGGGAATCGAACCCGAGACCCCTTGTCCGGCAGTCGCACTTGCGATCACTCGGCCAACGAGGCAGTCAGTTTGGTTGGTTAAAAATAAAACTAAAAGATATTAAAATCGGTTGCAACACCCAGCTGCGCTCAAATAATTAACTATAGACAGAAAAAATTTAAACAGAAATGCTAGATGTAATTGATCTGGACTCGAACCCACGTACCGCGCTCCGTTAGGTCACGTACTTAATGATTAGACTAGTCTAGGCTATGAGTCAGGCACAAAGCAGATCTAGATATACTATTTTTGTAAATGTTTTTAACCTTATTTTCTTCGCGATAAGGTCTAAATTACTTTGATGGAATTTGAATAGCTCACGTAGAAACAAAAGCAGATCAAGATATATAATTTTAGATAACGTTTTCGACTTTGTTACTGATGTATGTAAGTCGAAAGTCGTTTGAAGAGTGTTGAGTAGGTTCATCTGCGCGGGTCCTTACTTTTGTACCGTTTTGAAAAATAGTGTATTTTTTTAATGAAAACTATATTATTGTGTGTGAGTAATCGTTACCATTTACTACCTAAAAGTCTCAAATTCAATGACTGAGTCGAACACAGACGTTTTATTACTAGTTTTTTTTATTGTGAAACCCAATATAACGAACCGGGGTGGTTTTTAATCAGTAAGAATCTAACACTCCCTCCCGCCTCACCCAGGCGGGAGCAGACATTCGATGATTTTCCCACCTTAAAAAAAGTCTAACAAAAATCGGTACTGATAATCGCGAGTAATTGCGCACAAACATACAAACATACATACAGGTCACACTGACAACCTCTTTCTTCTGAAGTCGGGTAAAAATCTTAATACAAAGTTATTTTTACGACCACCTCTGCCTGCCCCAACATACCCTTGACATTGTACTTCACGCTATTATGAGAAAGGAAGTCAGCAGGTATGTGTTTACGTTACCATTTCTGTTTTACGTCAAGCGTGATCTATGTTTGTGTTAGTGTAACACCCTGTGGAGTATACAGGGTGTTGTTAGTTGTATTTGTAAGGTATTGTGAAGATAGATTGACATAAGTGCCTTCCTGGTCTAATTGAACAAATGATTTTGACTTTGACTTTGACTGTGATAAGGGCTCATGAATTACAAATTGTGTAACTATTTTTATTGTGAGATATTTCGAAATAAAAAACAATCTCGACTGCCTCGTTGGCCGAGTGGTCGCAAGTACGACTGTTGGGCCCCTTGGTCTCGGTCTAGGGTCGGGCAAAGTATTACTGGATTTAAAAAAAAATCTTAATAGTAGCATGGAGTCTGGAATTTTGCCCGATATATGGCAATAGGTTCACCCCCTATTACATGGGACTCATAAATAGTAAAAAGTGGACATTGTACACCTCTGCCTACCCGTTCGGCGCTACAACGTGCGATGTTATGATATGGTAAAAATTATATGTAAAAACCACGCTTTTTAGAAATCGAAGTCCACACACTAAGTTCGTATCGAACCTGGGTTATCAAATCTGTACTCTATATGAAATAGCTAACAACGTTTTATGAGTGAGTACAAAATATTAAAAAATAAAAAAATAAAAATGAACATCCAAAAGACCGCCCAAAGCCAATTAGAAAAAAAAAAAGAAAAAAAAAGTATAAAACAAGCAACCTGTAGCTACCTCCGTAAATGTTTATGTTACAAGTTAAAACTGACTTCGTAAACATACCGACAGAGTTGTCTGTGCTCGGTTACCGAAAAAAAAATATGATAGGGCTGTCAAGATATCAAATGAAATTATACTTTTTGTTTTTAAAATGAAAAAATGTATTTTGTTCGGTAAATTTTATTTTAAAATATTTGAAGCTTGTAAAATGTGTTTTAAAGTTATTTTTTACTAGCTTTTACCCGCGGCTTCGCTTGCGTCACAAAAGGATAAAAAAAAGTAGCTTATGCGTCATATATCAATACACACAGCGTCATCTATACCAATACTTTTGTTTACCCTCGGGAATATCAATTTTACCGGGATAAAAAGTACTCTATTATTTAATCCGGACTTCTAACTGTACGTCTGCAAAAATTCAAAGCAATCGGTTTAGTAGTAACAGCGTGAAAGTGGAACAAACAAACTCACTTTCCGATTTATAATATTAGTAAGGAAGTAAGGATTTGTCTATGGGCGAAATTGCCGACAGAACCTTGTACTACAATATTGAAAAGTCTGTTCAAAATCAAATGTGCTACTTTTTACCCAGTACGTTATAGACTCCATTTTTTTATAGTATAAACCGGTAACCGATCAGACGGATCACCTGATGGTAAGCAATCGGCGTCGCCCATGGACACCTAGAACACCAGAGGCATCACAAATGCGTTACCGGCCTTTTGGGGATTACGTATTTGAGGATTGTTGAGTATTCAGGGATTAGGGAGTTTGAGGAGGGGAGAAAGTTATACTATTCGATACGTATACTATTCATAATAAGAACTACTGCATATCGGACACAATTTTACCATCGTCTCTATACTTACAAGCTTCAAGACACACTCAAAATTCAAAATAGTTACATCGAACCAAGCTCCATATTCAGATTCACACACCACTCATACGAATCTGAGTGACTGACACTGAACTGATACAGAACTGATGCGACTGGAATGCATAATGTATGGCAGTATTGACTGACGGTGGCGCTTGATGTGTGGGGTGCAAAGACCTTGCTAAACTTGCTATATTGATTGGGTTATGTATATGATAGGGATTTGATTTAACTACTAAAGAGGTAAGCAGAACTATGGGTAGTTTACATCTTTGTTTTAGATGTATTTGTAAGCAGGACGGGGAGAGGTTGCTTTCTATAAAATTTAAGTTTAATTTGCAGCGGAGCTGTTTTAGATAATTATGAATTTACATAACATAACATCACGCCTTTTTATACCCCGAAGGGATAGGCAGAGGTGGTCATTACGGCACTTAATGCCACTGTACAATTTATGTTACTCACTATTTATGTTATGAGTACCATGTAATAAGGGTGAGCCTATTGAACCTAGTAATCCTTTGCCCGACTTGGGAATCGAACCCAAGAACCCTTCATTTTATATTTTATGGAATAGGAGGCAAACGAGCAGACAGATCACCTGATGGTAAGCGATCAGCGCCGCCCATGGACACCCGCAACACCAGAGGAGTCACAGGTGCGTAGGCCTTTTAAGAATGAATACGCTTTTTTCTTGAAGGATTGAAGCGCGGTTAGGTACCTATAAACTGTTTTGGTACTATTTTACGACTTTACATTATTACTGATAAGATGTCACGAAAATTTTGCTTTTTCCTTGTCCAATCTATTTTAAATTCATACATAAATTACGTCAAATTATATCAGTGAAAAAACCGGCTATAAAAATTCAGTTTAAATACACCTTCAGACTGACACCTGAGACAAAAATACATACACACATAGCATACATTATGATTGTATAAATAATTATCATAAATATGTATAAGACCATTCAAGTTCTGCTGGCATTACGTCATACAACAAATATGTCACACAATTCCATACAAATACCTCTTTTACTATAGTCATACATACATGCTACATACATACATAAAAACTCTTTTTGTTTTCCAAAGAAGTTGATAGAAACAAATTGTAGTGTTTAAAAACCGTAATTGAAAAACATAATAGACGCATTACTCGCCCATAGAATTTTCGAAAGTTCCCCTCGGTTTCCCTAGGATCCCATCATCAGATCCTGACCTCATGAAAATGGGAACATCTCGGCAGTATACCCTTTCAAACAAAAGAAGAATTTTGGAAATCGGTTCACAAATGGCGGAGAACAGCGTGAACAAAAAAAAACAGTCAGCCGAACATACTAACTTACTAACATACGAACTAACACCTGAGACCTGAATTAAGAACCTCCCTTATTTGGAAAGTAGGTTAAAAATTAAATGTGTCACTTTTTACCCATTAATGTCATTATTTCTAGGGCAATTTCTAGTACAATTCCCATGTCCATGCTTACTTTTACATGGCTTTTCTAAAGAAAGAACATTTAATACAAGCTTCTGCCACGAGCTTCGCCCGCGTTCCCGTGTGATAAAAAGTAGCCTACGTGTTATTCCAGACTATAATCTACCCCTGTTCCAAGTTTCATCCTGATCCCTTCAGCAGTTTTAACGTGAAGGGGTTACAAACAAACAAACAGACATACAAACTAAAATAATTAGGCATTATAAAAACATAGACATACAAACTTTTGCAATTATAATATTAGTAGGATATCAGTCATCATCATCATCAACAGCCTATAAATGCCCACTGCTGAGCAAAGCCTCTTCTCACACGGAGAAGGTTTGAGCATTACTCACCACGCTTGCTCAATGCGGGTTGGCGATTAAAAACTTATAATTAAAAATTATAAGCCCAGGTTTCCTCACGATGTTTTCCTTCACCGTTTGTCAGTGGTGTCTAAACAATCTTAGAAAGTACATATAACTCGGAAAAAGTCACATTGGTACTTGTCGTCGGTAGGTTCCGAACCCGCACCCTCATGCATGAGAAGCGGGCGTCTTAATCCGGTCCGGGCCACCACGGCACATCGTATCTATGTATTATTGTTTGTGTATGTGTATGTCTCTTTGGTCGAGTAGATTGCAAGTGCGTCTGTCGAGCTAAGGATAACTGGTTCCTAGGTTGGACAAAGTAATCCTACTATAACATTACACATGTAAAAGTTTGTAAGCCTGTCTGTTTGTTACTCCTAAACGGCTACGTGAACGCGGGCGAAGCCGCTGACCGTATCTAGTACATACATACAATCAAGGACAATATGTCAATTTGCCGCATATCTACTGTTGCATCAAGCTGCAATTTCCCGGAGGAGTAAGCACAGATATTGCTTGTTGTAATATTAATAGAGAAGGCAGAATAACTATGTCTAGCCAGAGGTAATTCTGACTATCATGGCTCTTTGAAGACAAAATGAAACTGTAGTTTGGTTTTAACAACAGAGTCGGGTATTGTATTATATTATTAAATTAGTTGTTTGTGTCTTCTTTTTATCAAAATGGGTGCCCAAATAACCTATTTCAACTTGCTTATCTATGTTTTTATAATAACACTCGTGAGACATACTGAATTAACTAAAAATCGCGGGTTAATCACGGGAAAATACTGAGTAAACCTCGAGTAGTTTCGAGCCACAGAGGGGCTCTCCCTCTTCTCTCTGCATGAGCAGCGTGCGCGGTCACGGCGACCGCGAACTACTAGAAGAGCTTTTTTTAGTATTTTCATGTAAGTAACCCGCGATTTTTAGTTAATTGCTTATCTCTTTCCGCCTTCTGTTTTGGAATTAAAATATGATAATGTTTTAAAATTAAACACTAATTGCGTCTCTTTTTCCATTTAACTGTTGAAGAAGACAATCAGCATATAAAAATTAACACCATCTATCGAAAAAATAAAGAACAATACCAAAAATTCCACTTCAAAGTTTCGACAACCCTATCCATTCACAAAAAACTAAACCATTCCTTGTCTATGGTCGGTACACGGCGGAAGAGATTGTTTGTGTCTGCGTGTCGATGACAGAAATTATAGTTTTAAAGATAACACAGGTCCGGTCGGGATAATAAACTAGTCTTAGGTAAATTAATATGAGTTTTTACAAGTGTTTAACATGTGTAGATGGCTTTTTAAATGATATTTTAGATGATTTTTATGATCTCAGATACTCTTTACGTAATAAAAATTAATGTATACCGCCAATAAAGAGATAACTTTCAATTAAAATGAAATGAGGAAATGTAATGATATTTATTCCTGCAAATAGGTTATAGGTAAGATTATTTAAACACCACTGACAAACGTGGTGATTAATGCTCAAACCGTGTCAGTGCAAGATTTGCTCAGCAGTGGGCACTTATAGGCTGTTGATGATGATTACAAACATTTGATTGTCTATTTGTTTAATAGAATCCACGACAGACTCCTAAACTAATAAACCGATTTTGGATTACTCAATCAATTCCAACATTGATACAATGTCGCCAAGTTGACTACCAACACCAACTATAATGTTGAACTCCACGTTATTACTAAAATCTCCGAAAAAACCTAAAATAAAGTACCTAGGCAAAACATAATGTAATGTAGTCAATTTCTTTCGACTTAAACGAAAAGTTACTTAAGGAATGGTTCACAAAACGACACACAAAACCCGAAACCCATTTAAACATGACAAAACCGAAAATGGCGCCTACAATATTACGTAACCATATAAAGTAAACCAAAAACAGTCTAAAAATAAAGCACGTAATACAAAAATATCAAGAAAACACAAGATGCTTACAATTGACGAAAATTTACAATAGGCTGTCTGAGTTTATGCCTTTGCTCGCGGAATACAAATGCGACAGAAATAAATATTACAAACTCTATTCGCAATATGGCGGCGCGCTGTGTCTTCCAGTTCCCGCCAATATTATTATTATTGTTGTTTCTTTTAAGACAGATCCATCATTATTGTTTGGAGTGCTTTGCAATCTAATCTTACATTTTGGTAATGAACAATTTGTTTAATAAGGGATCGACTGATATATTTGTTTTTATTTTTAATCACTGGAGGAATCATTGTCTTCATGAACAGCGTTTGACAGTTTATTACTAAACTAGCTTCTTCCGTGCGGTTTCACACGCTTTTCTCAGCTCCTATTAGTCTTAGCGTGATGTTTTATGGCCTATAGCCATCCTCGATAAATGCGCTATCCAACACAAAAAGAATTATTCAAATCAGACTTGTAGTTACGGAGATTAGCGCGTTCAAACAAACAAAAAACATACTCTTCCGCTTTATATAATAGTAAGTATATAAGACTTATATAATAGTATAAGATAACACTTCGGAGCGAAGAATCGGATCTTCGATTTATCGAACCCTTTATAATTAAAAAGAATATATATTATGCCTTTTACAACAAAATGCTCTCATTTTAAACGTAACTAAATTACCTTTTATTCGACATACGTTACAAATTAATAAAATACTTGTGTCATAAAATATGTTTCAAGAAATGAAAAAGAAAAAAAGCTAGTGGCTTCGTTTTTTTTTTGCTCCCAAGTGTATGAGCTTCTACATAAGACGGTTTGTTATAATCTTTACGCTTGGTTCTGACTAGAGATCACAGTCTAACGTCCAATTTCAATAACCTATCTATCTGTAGATTTGCTTACTAGAGATAGAATTTTGACACTTTTTGTATGGAGCTCATGTCAAAATTATATCTCTAGTAAGCAAATCTGCAGATAGATAGGTTATTGAAACTGGCTGTAAAAGGTTCACTTCAACCAGTGAGCGCTGGTAACAGGTCTCAGTTTGACAGGATCAAAAGTTTTAGAAAACTTAGATTCAGAAATACGTAAGTAACTCTGTTTCTCTGTTTTTTCTCATAAACTACTAAACCAATTTTGATGAACATTAACACAGAGATAGAATAGAGTTTTGAAACAGATAAAAGCGTCCAAAATGCCCAACAGCACTCTGCATTATCCCAAAGAAGATTATGAAGGAAAATAGCGTAGATTTTTACCCAACTGTAGGAAGGGTATTGTTTTTCGGCCGTATCTTGTTGTACCGACTAGCTTCTGCACGCTATTTCGTCTAAATTTAATCATTGAATTCTCAACATCACACCTTGAATAAATACCTTTGCTTTGTATTTTTACCCGACTGTAGGTAAAAATACACGCTATAATTTCTTCATTTTACCAACCCAAGTAAGAAGTAATTTCTTGTCTACCGCCGTGTATTAAAGCCTTATGACGCATAAAACAAAGTCGTAAGCTGCACAGCCGATGTAGCTTCGTCTAACTTCGGTTAGACTTCGGTTAATTTCGTAAAGTCAACACATAAACGGGTAAATTGGTTTTTATGGGAGAAAAATTCGACGTAAATGTGTGTGTAAACATTTTAAGTATTATATTTATTCGCATAACTTCATAGCTTTCCAGTACTGAAGGGGGTAAAAAGATCGGTAGTTATTAAATGTATACATAACATAACATCACGCCTTTTATCCTCGAAGGGGTAGGCAGAGTTGCAAATTATGCCACTGTACAATGTAACACCCACTTTTCACTATTTATGTTATGAGTTCCATGTAATAGGGGGTGAGCCTATTGTCGTATACCGGGCACAATTCCAGACGCCGTGCTACTACTGAGAATTTTTTAAAAACCCAGTAATAATTTGCCCGACCCGGGAATCGAACCCTCCCTATAAAAACTCGGCCAACGAGCCAGTCCTAAGGCATACTACTTTTCACTATTAATGTTATGAGTCCCATGTAATAGGGGGTGAGTCTACTGCTACCGAGACAGACAGCTCACAACTTCGTACTATTTACTAAGAATTTCGAAAATTGAACTATCAAAAATGATCTCTCCTACTAGAGATTCCTCGTTGAAAAAATTCTAGTTTTAAAAAAGTGTAAACTACAGGGTAACTTAAAAAAAATATAAAGTAACAATCGTCACAACTCGTGAGTCATGACCCGGTCACACAGTTTAACTCGTCGAGTACCGGTTTTATAGACACAATTAAAGAACAATAGGTCGCGGTCACCGGTGACCGCAACCTATTGTTCTTTAATTATGTCTATAAATACGGTACTCGACGAGTTAAAAAAGAAACAAAAAAAGAACATACCTGACACAACAGCAGCCAAGAGCAATCCAAAAAGCGCGGGAATAGCAGCCATCTTGAAAATCACTTTTTCAAATCAACCAATCACAAAACACTTATAGGATTCGAAATTCGAACCAGCATACTAGGCGATGCGTTCGTTAAACGGACACTTAACCGGTTTGATCCAGAACTTTTTGTTTTGCTCACACTTGCAGCGAAAGTATTGCTGTCTCCTTCACTCTGTAACAAAAAAAAAAAGAAAAATAAGGCTTTGGTTTATAGACACGGTGTGTTTATTTCATGTTACGTAATTTGAGGCGGCCAGTCAAGGTGGTAAGGAAGACTTTTTTAAAGGATTAACTTTGGAAGTTTTTCATATTTATTTCTATCACAAACAGGGATATTTTTTGGTATATTTTATGAAAACATAATACATAGGTACTATTAATCTAAACATTTTATTGACTATCTAACAGCTCAAAGCTTTAGAAATAGATTCAAAATAAAATTAGCAATGTGTCAAAACGAAGCTATTGTCCAACGATTTGATTGGCTGTCGATAATGCAATCAACCAATCAGAGTTATTGACAACCATTTGACAGATCGTTTTCTAATTTCCAAGTTTGAAATTTAGAAAACATCGTGTAACGGTTACTATGCTTTAAGTCTGTGTAGTCTATGTCAATTGTTTTTTTTAACTAGAAAGTCGAGGTATATAGTGAATATGTCTACTTTATTTAATACAAAAACCTTGTACTAATAATACAGAATACGACAAAGAATGAAATATTCAACTCAGTGCAGTCGTTCAGAAGTTATGCACGAATAAATATTATTTCTGAGATTCACCATCAACTATAAACTTGAATAAATCCCGTTTTAATAATACCTACACGTTTAATAATAATACACCGAGCAGTAAAATTAGACGCATGAATAAAACCTCCTGTCGTAAAAAACAAAGCAGGTTATACAACCTCTTCGAGCAACCTCTATCCCACCGGCCGTTTGTCTATGAAAGATGGACGCATCAATTTAGCGGGAAAAAAATTGAGGTTATATTATTTAGAAAAGGTCGATGGCACGGAGTATGAGGTATAGTATAGATGGAGTATTATCTTGTATGTATGTGAAAAATATGAATCGAATTTTATTTTATTGAATGTGTTGTTACTAAGGAAAAGGTGGCGGTGTCATACCTATTTTAGTTTATTTAGTGTAAATTGCTTTACAAAATCTTCTTTTCAAAATTAATTCATATACAGGATGAATGACGGAAATAGGTGCGTATGAAGATATCGTCTAAAATAACGTTAATTGAAAAATACAAGTATTCTATTGCTAACTGGGAACACGTTTACATTTCTTGCTACTGCTAACAGCCTCCTAATTTGTTAACACCTCTGCTTTTGCCTTGGATATCATACGAACGAACAAAGGAATTGCACATTTAATTTTTACAGAGACTTGATAGCAACGTTATCTGATAAACCTGAACCTTTTAAGATATATCTTTAAACCTGCCTCTTACTTAAAGGCGTCTCGTCCAGGAGCAGTGGACTGTAGGCCCATCCAGTAGTCTCCCGCTATTGACAATCATGAGTACTCCTTAACGTCTATACTCCATGGCCAGCATTACGAAGTTGATTACCGCAGTGTATTTCTTAGTATTTACTGTGTAACGTAATGAAGCAAGGAAGATAATATATAAATTGAGACGTTCTTGTTATAGACGTGGATTCTTTTGAGAAAACGGACTAAGTTTTTTATGAGGAGATTCAGCCATGTATGCATCGTTGTTGATGAGAGAATAGGGATGATGACAGAGTGGTCGCAAGTGTAACTGCCGAGTAAGGGGTCTCGGGTTCGATTCCCAGGTCGGGCAAAGTATTACTGGGTTTTTAATTTTCAGATGTGACAAGTGAAACAAGTGAATTTATTTCTGCAAATAGGCTACAAGGCAGCACTTTTACACGTCAATGTAGTACTGATGTAGCACTGAGTCTGATATTGTGCCCGGTATATGGGACTCATAACATAAATAGTGAAAAGTAGGTGTTACATTGTACAATGGCATAATGTGCACCTACCCCTTCGGGGATAAAAGGCGTGATGTTTTGTTATGTTAAAATCACCAATATCATTTTAACCGATAAAGCAATCGAACCGAGCATGAAAATACAAGAAATCAGAACACATTCACCATTTAAAAATATTTAATTCCTATTAAACGTTTTATTCAGCAACAAGATAAAAAAGTTAGCACGATGTTTCAATGTTTCTGTACCGCCCCTCTAGCTACCATTAAGTAATACATTCATTTTAAACTTTTCCATTTAATTCTAACTGTTACCACGACAGAGACAATTCAATTAGAGACCAAATGGACACTTGTGGACATCTTGCATCTACAAATTATTAATCCAATTTTAATTTATACTTGAAATTATAACACAATCTTGTCGACACACGTACTTAGGTATCGTCATGAGCCAATGTTCACATGTAAACAGCAGCTCATGTAGTGTAGATGTCCAGTCAACAAGGATGTAGCGAGGTTGACTGTCCAGGCGACACACGTACTTAGGTACCGTCATGAGCTAATGTTCACATGTAAACAGCAGCTCATGTAGTGTAGATATCCAGTCAACAAGGATGTAGCGAGGTTGACTGTCCAGGCGACACACGTACTTAGGTATCGTCATGAGCTAATGTTCACATGTAAACAGCAGCTCATGTAGTGTAGATGTCCAGTCAACAAGGATGTAGCGAGGTTGACTGTCCAGGCGACACACGTACTTAGGTATCGTCATGAGCTAATGTTCACATGTAAACAGCAGCTCATGTAGTGTAGATGTCCAGTCAACAAGGATGTAGCGAGGTTGACTGTCCAGGCGACACACGTACTTAGGTATCGTCATGAGCTAATGTTCACATGTAAACAGCAGCTCATGTAGTGTACTGTATTGATATGAAACTCAGTACTCACCTATATTGTAAAGTCGGTGTATACCTAAAATTCACGTCAGTGCATTGACTCGGTAACGTGTGTGTTTATTTGTATCTCCCACCCGTTCTCACGAACATGTGCGGTAGCGTTAGCAAAACAAATTTGAGAGAGCGGACCGCGTTGATTGAACTTAAATGTTTATTTTGTCGACGATACATCGGTTTTTTTGTTTAGATTTTCATGAAGTTTTACAGAGGATTTTCATTTTAATTGTGATTACAGTGTTGTGAATGCTTTTACGGTAATTTTAGGAGCGAGGGACAATACTAGGACGAGAGCCGTGTTTCTATCTTAATTTTTATCCGTTCTTAATGATGAACTGAAATGGTTCTATTATTGTTCGTATTTTCATTCTATTTGTAGTTGTTTTATAATGGTTTATACGGTAGTAAAACTTAATATTATGAAGCTAGTTCGTGTAGGAACTCATCATAATGATTTGAAAAGATAATAAAATAATATAATTGTGATGATTTATACATAAATAGTTCATAGATAAAAATAATGACTGCCTCGTTGGACGAGTGGTTGCAAGTGCGACTGCGGGGCAAGGGGTCTCGGGTTCGATTCCAGTGTCGAAGCAAAGTATTACTGGGTTTTAAAAAATTCAAGTGTGGTAGAGCCATGCTTCGGCACGAATGGGCCTGCTCGACCGGAGTTATCACCACGGCCTCACAGAAAACCGACGTGAAGCAACGCTTGCGTTGTGTTTCGTCGTGTGAGTGAGGTTACCGGAACGCTGCTTATTAGGAAGAACTCCTATTCGAAACTAGTAGAACTCTACCGCAAAGCCTGAAGACGAAAGTCTTCAACGAGCGCGTCCTACCAGTCATGACATACGGAGCCGAGACGTGGACACTGACAGTGCGACTGGAGAGGGCTATGCTCGGAGTCTCTCTGAAGGATAGGATCCGTAACGAGGTGATCCGACAGAGAACTAAAGTTACCGATGTAGCCCAAAGGATTAGCAAGCTGAAATGGCAGTGGGCCGGTCACATTTGTCGAAGAACCGATGACCGGTGGAGCAGACGTGTTCTGGAGTGGAGACCGCGTCTAGGCAAACGTAGTGTAGGGCGCCCTCCAGCTAGGTGGAGTGACGATATAAGACCGAGCTCAGTGGCGTGCCATTGGAGAGGCTTATGTCCAGCAGTGGACGAAAACAGGCTGTTGATGATGAGAGCTTTTCTTAGGATATTCACGTGAGTAATCCGCGATTTTTAGTTAATTAAGACAGACCTATTCACTCGTTTAAACTAAACTACTTAAACGAGTGAATAGGTAGCTTTTGGGACGACTCCATCGTAGACCGCATCATCGCTTACCACCAGCCGAGATAGTGGTCAAACGTCGGCCCATCATATATAAAAAAAACTGGAAGTACCAGAGAAGGAGTGTTGACTATTGAATTAAAATACTCAAGACTTAACTGAGAAGCTTACTTATTTCTTAACTGACTCAATTAAGCTCTTAAATTATTGATTTCTTACGACCAGTCTTAGTACTTACGTTATTTATATCTATTGGTAGATTTGGCTACCAGGAATAGAATTTCACACAGTCTGTATACAGCCAGACTCTGTGTTACATACATACATACATAACTTCACGCCTGTCTCCCATGGGGGTAGGCAGAGACTAAGGAACGCCAATTACTACGATAATTATTACTCTGTGTTACTAAGAAAATTTTCAAAAACCAAAAAAAAAGACTATTTTTTTTGAGACAAGTCGGTAAACGAGTAGACGGATCACCTGATAGTAAGCAACCGGCGTGGTCCATGAACACGTGTAACTCTAGAGGCGTTACTAGTGCGTACCGGCCTGTTGGGGTTTAGGAATTTGAGGATTGTTGGGGATTCAGGGATTGGGGTAATCAAAAACTGTTTTCCTGACCCAAGACCGGATTTAAACTTGAGTTCCCTTGTTCGACAATCTCACTGGTAATCCTACCAACGAAGGAGTCAAATACAATTCAATAAGTGTAATATTTAGTGTAAGGCCCGAGTGAATAGGTTGCTTATGGGACGACGTGCTCCATCGTAGACCGCATCATCGCTTACCACCAGACAAGACAGTGGGCAAACGTCGGCCCATCAAATATATAAACAAAGTTCATAAATTGATGATTAATCTTTAACTAATTTTAACCGACTAAAAAAAACGAGGAGGTTCACAATTCGACCGTATTTTTTAATAAAATTCTCAATTACTCATGTCAACAAAAAATTAAGAGTTAACAATATTGTTTATATACAGTTAACGCCAACAGTTAACCGTATGAAACAAGGTTAAACATATTAACCAATCAGCGTCGAGCTGCTGACTGTACTGCGCGCGCGCATCCGGTAGCCGAAAATAAAACTGTAAGTGACAATGAAAAGTTATAAATTAATTTGTATTTTTAGTATTTGTTTTCAGGGGTTTGCTTGGGATTTTGATCGGTTTTTGGATATTTAGATATGTATAATGGAGACTGGAGGGCCTATATTGAGCGATGGACGTCTTATGGCTTTTTTAACAAAGAATGTAACCTAGAATTGTATTGTGAACCTGATTGAAAAAGAGTAACCTATGGAGTTTCTTGCTCATTCTTCTCCCTAGGAATCTTCTACACTTTGGAACGAGCAAATAGCTTCACTAGAGGACTGACCTACAGACTGTCATTTTTTCTTATTATTTAATATTTAAATATTTTGTTTCGACGTTCAAAAGTACCTTCCTGGTCTAATTGAAATAAATGATTTTGACTTTTGACTTTGACTTTAAGGGGGGAAATCATCGAATGACTGCTCCCACCTGGGTGAGGCGGGAGGGAGTGTGAGATTCTTACTTACTAAAAACCACCCCGTTCCTTCTCCTGCACGTCGAGCCGGAGCCCCGGTTACATTTTACGTTCTCCGCGGCTCCGTATCGGGAGCCCCGGTAAACTTTTACGAGCTCCGTATCGGTATTAGTCCCATTGGGTGGGATCCGTGGAAGTCTGATGGCTTAAAAACATTATAAGTGCTCATTCCAAATTCTAGATTCAAATAGGGAACAACTTTTAAGAAACTCCACCGCCCTTAGTTCACAGCATAAACAAACAAGCACACACGTATTTGGTCAAATCAAAGTTCTGTTATTTACCTACACTGTGTCGCGTTTTACAAGTAAAAGTCCGGTTGTAATTTGTGCGCGGTCGACCGTAGCACGGACTGTAGGTAATAGTGGCTGGGCAGTTGGAACTATACGGGGATATAGTTGGAGCGGTGACGGTGTGAAAGAGCCTAACCGATGTAGGTACATTTTGATTGCTTAAATAATAGGGGCCTACTGCATTTTTGCTCACTAGATGCCTAATCGATGTAATCAGTATCATTTTGGTTGCGTACACAATGAGGACCTACATTTGCATTTTTGATCAATAGATGGCGCTAGTGTCGTGGTGGCACGGAGGTTTAAGACGCTTTTCATGCATGGTGCGAGTTCAAAACCTAAGGCAAGTACCAATGTGACTTTTCGCGAGTAATCTTTTTGACACCACTGACATACAGTGAGGAAACCTCGGCTTATAATTTTTTATTATAAGTTTTCAATCGCTAACTCGCATTTGAGTAAGCGTGGCGATTAATGCTCAAACCTTCTCCGTGTGAGAAAAGGCTTTGCTCAGCAGTGGGCATTAGTAGCACTAGTTTGAACCTCCTGTTCATCGTTCAATTTTGTTTAACAAATGATATTGAGGTAATAACCAAACAATTATGTTATTATGATGACTGTATAACATACAAAAATGAATGAAAGCATAAACTATAACATATTATGTCACTAACACGCGTAATATTGATGATATCAAACATTTGTTTGGTATTTCTATCAGTAAACAAACATGCATTTATAAACAAACAAACAAAGGGATGTGGAAGTTTACAAATACATAAATATTGCTGGTTTCAAAATGCTGACTGTATTATTGAATTGTTCGATGATGCATTTTTAATTCGATCGAAATTAATGAATGGTGTTTGGAGATCGCCTTTTTGTATAACATGAAACTCACTTGTAACAATCGAATAGAGAGCTGAGGCCTTAGTACGAGCCAATCTGATTGGCCAGCACCAATGAACCAACCAATCAGAGCGCCGAACGCGTACTCGTTACCATTACTTTAAGCGTAAAACTCGTACACACGGCCACACATCAATCTATACAAAACCAGTTTATAGTGGTATCAAGTCGCATCATCTTTCCGCACATTTAACGTTCAGTTTATACTGGTTATGTAAAGCTCGATGTCTAGCCGTGTGTACTAAGGCCTCTGTTTTGAAGTCTGTTGGAGTTTCTTGCTCGTTCTTCTCCATTCTAACATTTTGAAAAGAGGATCTAGCTTCACTGACAGACATACTGACAGACTATTATTTATTTTGTATTTGTTGACGTTTCAAAGGTAGCAAACTATGGTTTAATTGAAATAAATGCATATAAAAGCACCTTTGTTAAAGGGAAAAATCATCCAATGACTTCTCCCGTCCTGGGTGAGGCGAGAGCGAGTGTCAGACTCTTACTGACTAAACACCACCACGTTCCTACTTCTGCATACAGCTAGATCCCCGATAACCCGCCAAGTTGTCCGTAGCTCTGGACAAAATAGATCTTGAATTTGAAGTAAACCTTCGAACGACGACCAGCCCCGGCTTCGCAAGAGTGAAATATGCATGCATTATGCATACAAACCGTCCTTAAGAATCACTCTATCTATTAAAAAAACCGCATCAAAATCCGTTGCGTAGTTTTAAAGATCTAAGTATACATAGGGACAGACAGACGGCGGATAGCGACTTTGTTTTATACTATGTAGTGAAGTAATGATAAGTACTATGAAATTTAGCGTAGCCGTACCAAATATACAGCCGTATATTTTAACGAAAACCAAAAAAATAAACACGTACACCTATTACACTATGTTTTGTGTATTTTCCAATAATTTACCGTTTTCTACGTGTGCTTACAAAAACTAGAAAACGGCATATCAAAATATACTTGCACTGTCAACCGTCTGTAATAGAAATTCACCTTTATCTCTATGTAGTAAAGTCGAAAGTCCATTCGAAAATATTTTGAGATATAAAGCTTATTATGTTTGTGGAATATCTTCAATGAAATATCAACTTTACACTTTTGTAATAAAGTCGAAAGTTCTTTACAGATTGGTATGCTTTGATATGCTGTCTGTACATTAGAGGTACTTTTTTTAATTTTGAAAGTAAGTAACATTTACTTAACATGTCTTTAAGTAGATATTTAGAACTAGATAGGTTTTTTAAAAATACACTGTCATCGATTTAGATTAGGTTTTTTGTGTAAAACCTAGTTTTTGTCTAGAAATAGCTGTTTATCTAGACCATTTACAGTTACGTTTGTGTCTAGACTCGGATTCGATTCCTGTAATGAGTTAAATATCTTCATAACTACATCACACTTGGTGGTGGGTCGTGGTGGCCCGGAGGTAAGCCCGCTCCTCATGCATGAGGGTGCGGGCGGGAGGAGGCGAAACCTACCAACAGCAAGTACCAATGTGACTTTTCCGAGTTAGGTATATGTACTTTCTAAGATTATTTAGACACCACTGACAAACGGCGAAGGAAAACATCGTGAGGAGACCAGAAATCGCCAACCCGCATTGAGCAAGCGTGGCGATTAATGCTCAAACATTCTCCTTTGGCTCAGCAGTGGGCATTAATAGGCTGTTGATGATCTCACTAATATTAGAAATATGATATCCTTTGTCTAGATATTTGTCCGTCAATCACGCTGCAACTACTGAACGGGTTTTGATGAAATTTGGTATACAGGCAGGGTATGGGCTGACTTAGGTGATAGGATACTTTTTATCTCTAGTATTAGGTAAATAAAAGAGTTGAAGTTGAAGATTATGTTTGTTTGAACGCGCTCATCTCGGAAACTATTGAACCGATTTGAAAAAACCTTTTGGTGTTCGATATACCATTTGTCGAGGAAGGCTATAAAACATCACGCGACAGTCAATAGCAGCGCAGCAGAGCGGATTTGATATTGACTTTGACTTTGAAATAATATGGCATAATATAACATTATGAAAATTGGGTGTCACATTGTATATACGTACACCTCTGCCTACCCCTTCAGGACTTATATTTCAGTCTGCATCCGTCGCCATTCAAAAATAGCGCGTCTTTGTCCCAAAGCATGGAACTGCATCGAAAATAACTGTGGGATGCGCATGCGCAGACATTAGTAAATAACTTTAAAAGCAATTGAAAGTTTTATTTATAGTTTGCATGACTACATATCGAGCTATAGAAATCCATTTTATCTTGGTCCCGCTTTGTATGATCTTTCTGTACATTCAACGGTCAGTTTATACTGGTTTTACTTCATGTGAATTTTAACTTCAAGTAAAATTCACATCGGTATGTTTGTTTGTCTTACAATTATTAAATTTAAGTGTGGGAGAGCCATGCTTCGGCACGAATGGGCCGACTCGACCGGAGTGATACCACGGCCTCACAGATAACCGACGTGAAGCAACGCTTGCGTTGTGTTTCGTCGTGTGAGTGAGGTTACCGGAGACCCAATTAGCCTTCCCTTCCCCAATCTCCCCAATCCCTGAATCTCCAACGATCTCAAACTCCTAATCCTCAAAAGACCGGTAACGCACTTGTAACGCCTCTGGTGTTCCAGGTGTCCATGGGCGATGCCGATTGCTTACCATCAGGTGATCCGTCTGCTCGTTTACCGGCTTATGCCATAAAAAAATATATAAAAAAGAAAAAATAACATCTGCGTCTTAAGAGTTTTCTTATCAACATGAAGGAAATACTATATTAATTATTTCTTTTTACTGTGTGGCTTATAAACTATGTCTAATGTATATTAGCTATACATGGGATAAGATGTATGTATATAATATATTTCACATACATATTTCTGTTATATATATTTGATGGGCCGACGTTTGCCCACTATCTCGCCTGGTGGTGCACGATGATGCGGTCTACGATGGAGCACGTCGTCCCATAAGCAACCTATTCACTCGGGCCTTGAAGACACCCCCTCTTCAAAAGTCCCTTCAGGAAACACAAACTCTGGCAAAGAATTCAACTCCTTGATTTAAAATAATACATCTTTTGTCTTCTCTTCCTCTTTTATAAAACGTTGCCCCTCACTACAAATTGTCTCCTGTGTCGTGGGTGCGTTTACAAACATACAAGTTCACATACACATGACACCCAGACCCGGAACAACAATCTATGGATCACACAAAGAATTGTTCCGTGCGGGAATCGAACTTGATACGTTGAGCGGCAACCGATTACCCAGCAACCGCGTCAAGTGCAGTTTTATGTTCAAACTGATTCAATGAGTTCTATTCTACCAATAAAGCCCTTTCGTTTGATATCCATAATGGAGGTAGTTGTGGAAACAATTAGATTATATTGTATGGTCATCGAGATTAAGAGTGTGTACCAAATATCAGATCGATCTGTCGTCAGGAAGGGGGCGACATTACAATTACTAAAGACCAAAAAAAACAAATGGGGCAAGCTAAATAAATCGTTTAAATATTTAAAAAAAAACTGTTTCAAAGATAGGAGAAATGTAGCCGAACAAATCGTTACTCATTGGGAAAAACAAAGCCTGCTATTATCAATCCGTCTGATCGCGATGAACTCAAAAACGGCTGGACCAACTTTCACCAATGTCCGTACAAAGTGATTCATGAACGTGCCAACAGAATGACGACTAGTAATTTATAAATTCATTCAATATGATCGCAGTGAAATACATTTATAGCCATTATCTATCCTTGTTACAAATTTCATCCCGATCCCTTCAGATACGACGATACTTTTCTATGAGTTTTGTATTGGATCGCTACTTATGACGTAATCATATTTCTGCGTCAAACAGCATACTTATTTGCTTAAAATTAGCGAGAAAAAATCCAAAGTAGGTAAATTTTCATATCAGTGGATGAGAGTATGATTATTTTTTAAATATTTATTTTAAACTGTCAAACACCGCGAGGACACCGGTGACCGCAACCTATTGTTCTTTAATTGTGTCTATAATGAGGGTACTCAAAGAGGAAACTAGTCAATTTTCGCATTTATAATATTAGTGTGATGTAGCATTCGTATGATTGGTTTGGTTATTACTTTTTTATGCGCTCTGTTAGTTCATTGACCCCGATCAATGGCTGCTAAGCAACTGTATGACAACAATGACGTCACAATATGGCGGTTAAAGGGGTGTTCCGTTCAGGGTAGGTATAATTCTTTGTTATTATTATATGGTATTTTTAGGTAAGATATATTGTGTAAGTTTTATGTATGTGATTAGTTTAATCTATCCGTTTCTTTCATTGTAAGAATTAAAATGTTTGATAAGGAAAAAATTACATCACTTTAGTGCCGTAAATATACAAGTTCACAAACATACACATATCACACCCGAACTACAATTTGTGGATCACACAAAGCGTTGTCCAATTCCGGAATAGATTTCAGAACACGTTGATAGATATAGCAAAGAAACAGTAATTTCACTATAACGTCTTCATGAATGACTGCTCCCGCCTGGGTGAGGCGGGAGGGAGTGTCAGACTCTTACTGACTAAAAACCACCCCGTTCCTTCTCCTGCACGTCGAGCCGGAGCCCCGGTTACCCGTTAGGTTCTCCGCGACATCATCAACAGCATACACGTCGCCCCACCAGAAACAGACCCGAGCGTGCGGCGCGTCGCGTTCTGCGCGCGCTTCAAAGACCCATCAGACCACCACGGATGAGGCCCAACAGGGCTGATGCCGGAGCCGCGGAGGACTTAACGGGTTGCCGGGGCTCCGGCTCGAAGTGCAGGAGTAGGAACGGGGTGGTTTTTAGTCAGTAAGAGTCTGACACTGCCTATCGCCTCACCCGCCCGGGAGAAATCATTCGATGATTTTCCCCCTTAAAAATAACTGTCAGGACAACTGTAAGCTTTGTTGCTATTGATGGTAATACAAAAAATACTTACTAATACAAAACTAGGGCTTGACGTCCTGCTTACACCGCTTAACAAAACAAATGAATAATGTTATCTATACGTTTAATATCCTTTGTTTTCTATTAACTAGTTATTGAATAATATAATACCTGCAAATCACTTGGATTTGTTTGTTCCGTATAAAATATAAAATATTTTTGTGTCGTAGTAGCTTGGAGGTTTAAGACGCCTGCTTCCTAAGAGTGCAGGTTCCTAACCTACCAACAGTAAGTACCAATGTGACTTCCAAGTTCTACTTTCTAAGATTATTTAGACACCACTGACAAACTCAAATTATAAGCCCAGGTTTCCTCTCACAATGTTTTCCTTCACCGTTTGTCAGTACAACATCAACAGCATATAAATGCCCATTGCTGAGCAAAGCCTCTTCTCACACGAAGAAGGTTTGAGCATTAATCACCACGTTTGCTCAATGTGGGTTGGCAATTTTAAACTTACAATTGTAAATTATAAGCGCAGGTTTTCTCACAATGTTTTCCTTCACCGTTTGTCAGTGGAGTTTAAATAACCTTAGTAAGTACATATAACGCGGAAAGAGTCACATTGGTACTTGCCGTTGGTAGGTTTCGAACCCGCACTCACATGCATGAGAAGCGGTCTTAAGCCTGCGCGATTCCACGACATGTTTGGTGTAACCAGTCATTACTGTTTAACGCAGATGCCAATTCGGAGTCGCGGAGAAACTAACGGGTTACTGGGGCTCCGGCTCAACGTGCAGGAGAAGGACCAGGGTGGTTTTTAGTCAGTAATAGTCTGACACTCCCTTCTGCCTCACCCAGGCGGGAGCAGTCATTCGATGATATTCCCCCCCTTAAAAAAAACTGTTTACGCAGATCCCTAAAACTAAAACGAAACAAACAAAGCGAAAGTTTGAGATCTACATATATATATATAATTAACCAGCTAGGTTTAATTAAACGTTATAAATAACCGTGGAAATAGGTTGCTTGAAACAATATACTATTATAAATACAATATGAACTAGTCCAGGCAGGGTTTATACAGCATATCATTCCGGAGAAACAACTCCTGAGGCGACCACGTCAATGTAGGCTGCGCGAACGTCGCCGCGACCGCGCACGCTGCTCATGAGGAAGAACACGTCTGTGGTTTGAAATTGGTAGTTTTTCTCAGAATGCAGAATCAGAATCAGAATATTTTTATTTGTAAACATAGCTATGTGAGATGTTACAGGTAGGTAAATTCTCCATGTTTTGCCCAGAGGCGTACAAATATTATATACTAGCTTATACCCGCGGCTTTGCTCGCTTCAAACAATGATAAAAAGTATCCTATGTGACATATACCAATACACACAGCGCCATCTATACCAATAATTTCGTTTTCCCTCGAGAATATAAAATTTTTCCGGGATAAAAAGTACCCTATTATTTAATCCGGACTTCTAACTTTACGTCTGCAAAAATTCAAAGCAATCGGTTTAGTAGTTACGACGTGAAGGCGGAACAAACAAAGAAACAAACAAACTCACTTTTCGATTTATAATATTAGTAAGTATAAGTATATAGTATATTAGTATGAATAAACTGTTATTTGTAGTAATATAGTATGTCTCACGATAGTTATTATACAAACTCCTAACTTTTTTTATGGAATAGGAGGCAAACGAGCAGACGGATCACCTGATGGTAAGCGATCAACGCCATCCACCAGCCATCAGACCACCACGGGGTCCATCCACCAGCCATCAGACCACCATTGGGGTCCAATAGGGCTGATGCCGATACGGAGCCACGGAGGACTTAACGGGTTGCCGGGGCTCCGGCTAAAAGGGCAGGAGTAGGAACGGGGTGGTTTTTAGGCAGTAAGAGTCTTACACTTCCTCCGGCCTCACCCAGGTGGGAGAAGTCATTCGATAATTTTTCCCCCTTAAAAAAAGTGCAGTATGGCAGCCCTAACTCCAGGTCTACAATCAGGTCAGCAGCGGGGTCCTGATAATGTTTACGAGGTAATGTTCAGATTGGAGTTATCAAAGCCTGGCCTGGATTTCTAGTACTTACTTTCTAATCTAGGTATGTACAAGTACTAGGTATGGCTAGGTCTTATACAATAGTGTTTGTTTGCCTGTTCGAACGTTCGTTTTTACGGGACAAACGAGCAGACAGATCACCTGATGGTAAGCAATCAGCGCCGCCCATGGACACCTAGAACACAAGAGGAGTTACTAGTGAGTTGACGCCTTTTTAGGGGTAAGGGTTTTGATGATTGCGAGAATTGGGGATGGGAGGGAGGATGATAGGGCTTCCGATAACCTCACTGACACGGGTGCACACAACGCTGTGGTAGTGTCACGCCGGTGTTTGCTAAGGCCATGGTGTCACTCCGGTCGAGCCGGCACAGCAGTGCCAAAGCATGGTTCTACTATACAATGTACAAAAAACATAACATAACATCACGCCTTTTATCCTCGAAGGGGTAGGCAGAGGTGCACATTATACCACTGTACAATGTAACACCAACTTTTCACTATTTATGTTATGAGTCCCATGTTATAGGAGGCGAGCCTATTGCCATATACCGGACACAAAACAAAACTACCGCGCCAATAAAAACATGTACAAAAAAATCTTCAATAGGAAAGTAATTTTCCCATACATTTCCCATGGACTGTCATTATACTGTCCAGAACTATGACAATAACTGTTTTTCAAAAATATACACAAAGACGCTTTGTAAAAGCACATATAGATACACTAAACCGTCAAACATCATCAAAGAATGTTCACCTTTAACTTAAGAAGAATAAGATAGAAAATCGAGTTTGACAGTGTAGTATACTTTGACACGCTGTTGTGAATGACGTCATTATCTGTCATTTATTATGCATTAACTTAGTATAACGGGGTTTAAAGACATATGTCAATGAATAGATGGTGGAAACACACGGAGTTACTTTGAAAATAACTTAATATAATAGCTTCAAAGAGGTAAATAGAAGAATATAACTCTATCACACACATCAACAGCTTATAAGGCCACTGCTGACCAGGCCTCTTCTCACACGGAGAAGGTTTGAGCATTAACCACCACGCTTGCTTAATGTGAGGACTAGCGCCCATTGCATCCGTATTGCGTGGATATTGAATGAACTAAATGGTATTGAGTTTGGCTTTATATTCCGTACTCTGAATGCTATTGTAATTAATGAGATTTTATTGGATTGAAATTGCAATGACATTGAGATTGTTTTCAAGAGTAAGCACTCAGGAAGGGGCTTTTAAACGTCAAAACTAAATTATTCAAGTATTAAAAAAATATGTCAGTCTGTCCTCTACTCGCTCTATTTTCTCATTCCAACGTGTAGATTTCTATGTAGAAGAACGAGCAAGAAACTCCATAGGTTACTCTTTTTCAATCAGGTTCACAATACAATTCTCTAGTTACATAGTTTCGTTCGTTCAATCATACATACATACATACATTTGACAGCACATGTACGTAATAACGTTAACATGTAAAATAAAACAAAAGACTGTGTATGTTTCCTTGAGAACTGTGACATGTGTCGGATGTATCTGGACGGGTGTAGGCAGAGAAGGGTGCCACACAATGTGCTTTGTGGAACAAACAATATTGTAGATCAAAATCTTATATCTAATACTATTATACAAGACTGTTTTTCTTTAAAGTTCTGTGTTTAAGTGGAAACTATAGTTTTTTCTTCTCCTCCTATAATATCTTCTGATTCATTTCGTTGCGGGAACCAAGACAGTTACTCATGTCCCTGGGACGCGCCGGACTTCAGTGTTCCAGTGTTTTCATGGTTGTATCTACTGTAGATCCTGGCTTACAGGAGTTGCAGCGGTTTTGGGAGGTCGTGGCGGGCTTGTCCCATTAACAAGACTGTTTTTCGCACGCGTTTCGACAATTATATGTCGCGTTATCAAGATCGGGTTGTGGCGAAAATCAATATGTTCTTCTGCCACAAGATAATAAAACAAATAATATAGTATATGTAGAAGTTCTTTAAAATAATTTAATTTACTTTAAAAATTGGACAGACATAGTTTGGAACTCGAAAAAAAACATACGTTTACCTGAAAATTCTGCGGGAACTAGACCATTCCGAAAATCCCGCAAGAACGGGAACTATGTGGGAAGAACCAAAAATCTGCCAGAAGTCACTATTCCACGCGGACGAAGTCGCGGGCAAAAGCTACTATTATTATAAAGCGGAAGAGTTTGTTTTTTTGTTTGTTTGTTTAAACGCGCTAATCTCCGTAACTACAAGTCTGATTTGAATAATTCTTTTTGAGTTGGATATCGCATTTAATGAGGATGGCTATAGGCTATAAAACACATCACGATACGACCAATAGGAACTGAGGAGAGCGTGTGAAACCGCGCGGAAGTAGCTAGTACAATATATGCGAGCTTCTGCCCGTGGCTTCGTCCGTGTTCTCATGGGATATAAAGTAACCTGACTTCATACCATAGTGTATTCCTGTTCCACATTTCATCCCGATGCCTACAGCCGTTTGGAAGTAATCGTGTAACAAACATACAGACAAACACATAGACTTTCGCATTTATAATATTAGTAACATAATGATGATATACTACCCTGTTAAGTATGTATTTATTTTGGCTTAAGAGTTTTAAGTTATTATTTGTTTGCGCATAGCTAATAAACGGCTGCACCGATTTTGGTGATTCTTATTCGTTATCTTCGTGTTTTAGGAGCAGGTTTGTATGAACGAAAATTTGGGGAACCATGGTGGATCGCTACATCGCTAATATAATTAAGTTTCTCACGCCTCTCTGTCCGCGACAAATGCAAAAACTACTGAACGGATTTTGATGCACTTTTCATTAGCTGATAGTGAGAAACTAAAGAATAACATGAAAAATGTATACAGTAGCCAATTAAAGAATCCGTAGGTACTTAAAATTGTGATGTTTCTAAAACACAAAAAACCTATTTTATACTTGGCTGGACATGATAATCTAACCCACGACTCTTCACTTAGCAGTCGCCCACTCTTCAATTAGACAGCCGATTACTAAAACAGTTCATATTAAAAATATTCAAATATCACAAGCGAAACCGCGTGAACCAACTAGTGCACCCGACCCAGTTATATGATTGCAGACTATGCATAACAATGTACTGATTACTTCATAATGCTTATGTACCTATTTACTAGGTCGCAGCGAAGCTAATTTAATAGTACAACTTGAGATTTATGATCTTTCACCTATTTATTCCAAGTTCCCTATCACGACTGCCTCGTTGGCCGAGTGGTCGTAAGAGCAACTGCCGGGCAAGGGGTCTCGGGTTCTTAGGTCCGGCAAAATATTACAAGGATTTAAAAAAAATTCTCAGTAGTAGCACGGAGTCTGGAATTGCGCCCGGTATATGGCAATAGGCTCACCCCCTATTACATGGGACTCATAACATAAATAGTGAAAAGTAGGTGTTACATTGTACAGTGACATAATATACACCTCTGCCTACCCCTTCGGGGATAATGGCATGTTGTTATGTTATGGTATAACCTCACACTTGTCTTCTACGGCAGTCTCCTATTGGACGCCAATTGCTACGATTCCTACATACCTCTTTCACTTCCTCAACAGTCATCAATCTTTTCATGCATGCTCGTCGGTTAAGGGTACATAATAAAATTGCGAACTCAATCCCAGGCTGCATCATCGTGCACCAACAGGCGAGACAGTGGACACACGCTGCCCCATCTTATATAGTATATAATTCTTCTATGAGTGTGTATGTCACTGAACTTCTCTCAAACGACTGGACCGATTTTGATGAAATGTTTTGTGTGTGTTCAAGGGGATCTAGGAATGGTTTAGATTCACAAATCAGCCCGGCAGATGGCGCTGCAGTCGATGGTATTTATCCTAAACAACTGTAGGTTATTTATCCTAAACAGCTGAACTAATTTGAATTAATTTTTGTTTATACATTCAAGTGGATATGCAGGACAACGTCTGTTAAGTCCGCTAGTTACATATAAAATAGGTTTAGGTATCAATATAATTAACTATAGCACTGCAACACAAGCAAACCTGCAGACGGAACACTAGTAATTGCCACTTAACAAACGTCTAGTAGCATTAAACCAACCTCCTTAGACAGGTCACCGGCCTATGGTGAGAGGTTAATAATATTTTTTGTGGCAACATTCTCGATCCAAGATGGCGGCTGGCCCTAATTGCTGGAGTGAACAGGATGTTCCGTGACATTGTAGATGGTAGACGCATGACTTGTCTATGGTATATTGTGGTGATGTAATTTTTTTTTCAGATGACCTGATTAAGTTATGCGGTAGTAGGTGTATGCAGGTCGGTTCTATCCAACAAGTGAAACAAGTGAAACAAGTGAATTTATTTCTGCAAATAGGCTACAAGGCAGCCCTTTTACACGTCAATTTTATCAAGCGAACGATGAGGTCGACAACAACCTCGCGGTGTGTAGCCATTGGGGGTGGACTGTGGGAAGCAGTGGATAGTATGTGGCTGATATGTGAATGGTAATATTTTTTTTATGGCATAAGCCGGTAAACGAGCAGACGGATCACCTGATGGTAAGCAATCGGCGTCGCCCATGGACACCTGGAGCACCAGAGGCGTTACAAGTGCGTTACCGGCCTTTTGGAGATTAAGAGTTTGAGGATCGATGGGGATTCAGGAATTGGGGAGATTAGGGAAGGGGTGTGTAATTGGGCCTCCGGTAACCTCACTCACACGACGAAACACAACGCAAGCGTTGCTTCACGTCGGTTTTCTGTGAGTTTTTTATTATCCGAACGAGTCTTAACAAGATATTCTATAAAAGTTCTAAAACAGCAAATCCAATTAATGTTTTGTTGTTAAAAAACACTTAAAGAAGTACCGAATCGAGGCGATTAAACCAAAATACGAGAAAAGGAATAGAATCTATGTGATCGAAAAAAAAAACAAAAAAAACATCAGTTATCGAGACAAAAAATAGCTTAATGATAGTTACTGTTGTAGCAAAAAACGTATAACCGTTTGTCCAGCTGAATTTGAAAGGAAGAATTTATACTTATACCAATTCATTTATAATCGGCACAAATAAGAAGATCATTAGTTAGATGTTTCATTCCCGGATTGAAGAATATTTCAGTACCATTAAGTATGTCAAATTAGTTTACCGCATCGCTCAAAGTATGATCGCAGTATTAATTTTTTAAAAGCTCACTGCAATGCAAAGGGCCCATAACAAAAAAATATATATTGTTTAAGTGTTCCGGAGCTCCGGACGACCTATCAGGTTGCCGGGGCTTGAAACGGGAGTAGGAACGGGGTGGTGTTTAGTCAGTAAGAGTCTGATACTCCCTCCCGCCTCACCCAGAGCGGGAGACGTCATTGAATAACTTTTCGCCCTCAAAAATGGACATACAGTCTTCATTAGCAAATGATTATAAATTGGAGATTTGTTAAAAATATTTGGCGAAAAGTAGGTCTTGCATTAAAATATAATATGTAAGTTTATATAGTGATTTATTTTATGTAAGTCTATACTATCCTTTTTTATGTATTTCTACATAACATAACATCACGCCTTTTATCCCCGAAGGGGGTAGGCAGAGGTGCACATTACGGCACTTAATGCCACTGTACAATGTAACACCCACTTTTCACTATTTATGTTATGAGTCCCATGTAATAGGGAGTGAGCCTATTGCCATATGTATTTCTGTTTAGTCTAAATACGCTTACTTCTTGCATCGACCATTGTTTTTTATCTCTGCATCACCCAAAGGTCTGGCTGGAGGAGAATGCCATAAGCATTAAGCCCACGTTGTACATAAGTGTGTGCATGAAGTCTTTTAAAACTAAAATAAAAAAAAATAACATGTTCTGTCTACCCAATCAGAGAACGGCGCTAACATACTATGGGGTATTATAAAACAAAAACCACAAATATTCGCAATTCAAACCTTCGCCGTTAGCATGGTCTAGCGATGCGCAAGCGACGGCTGCCTTTCACTGGCGAAGGGCAGTGGTATTGCAGCCGTGAGTCGTGTCTTACTGACGGACCATAGATCCACCGGTTTGTAGGCTATTTGAAATGTAACTATAAACTATAAGGTACTCACGTAAATGTACTGAGAATAGGTTGTAAGACGTCACCGCGCCTGCGCACGCTGCTCATGAGGAAGAGTCCCTTTCTGACTCGAAATTAAAAGAGCTTTTCTCATTATATTTACGGGAGTTTTAGTGAATTCAGCATGGCTCATGATAGTTATTATGAAATCGTATTTGGAAGTTGTAGCTTTTTGAATTGATTTATTATTTAAAAGAAAGAAAGAAAAACCATTTATTTGATTTGAAGACTGCTCCCACAGTCGTATACTCGTATGTTTCGTTTCCTCCTTAGAGTATGTAACTCTAAGGTTTCCTCGTATGTTTCTTGTTTTTTTTATTTCGATGTCGATTTTGATTCCCAGGTCGGGCCAAGTGATACTGGGTTGTTAAAAAAATCTCAGGAGTAGCACGGAGCCTGGAACTGTGGCCCACTCGGCCATCGCTGCAGTCTTTATCCGATACTCATAATAAAGGTATTTAGTACCTACATCATAAACACGTCTCTACCCATCCCTTCGTGGAACTAACGTACATCGTTCGATACCCGACCGATGACTAATCGGAGCCACTTTCCCGAGTTACACCGATTCTAAGTACTCGATTGCGAAGAAAGTGAGCGGTCAGCTCGTTTGGTCATTTCGAGAAGTATATCCGATATACTGTTCTCATAATTACCTTTTATGAATCATTTTTTATGGCATAAGTCGGTAAACGAGTGACGGATCACCTGATGGTAAGCAATCGGCGCCGCGCATGGATACCCGAAACACAAGAGGTGTTACAAATGCGTTACCAGCCTTTTGAGGACTAGGAATTTGAGGATTATTGGGGATTCGGCGATTGGGGAGATTGGGGAGGGGTTTTTGGGCCTCCGGTAACCTCACTCACACACATCATGCACATATCAGCTACGTACTGTCGTGGTGTGCCATAGGAGAGGCCTATGTCCAGCAGTGGACGAATACAGGCTGATGATGATCCATTTGTGAATTAGGATCCATTTTGACATGACTTCTATTGAGTTTGTGTCAAAAATTCAAAGCTTTAGTCTCAAAATTGCTCATTATATCGGCCGTTAAAGCAATAAGACCAACGCGGTTAACTTAAACTACGCTCAGCCGATGACTCACAGCACAATCGTAATAATCTCCCAGTGACCTCAATACAGAGAAATGCATTCTAAGATATGAATCAACATGAATACTGATACTGTAAACTTTTGGTATTTGTTCGCAAATCGTTTGACCTGTAGATACTCCGTGTCCGGGTTTTTTTGTATAATATTTTTTAGTAAATGTGTTTATTTTTGTAGTTACACTAACTACTCTCGCGGTTTCACTTGTTGCTCAGTCCTATTGATCGTAGCGTGATGGTTTATAGACCTAGAATCCTCGATAAATTGACAAAGAAATAATTATTTAATTCAAACCAGTATTTCTGTCTATTATATGGAATAAAGTGGGTGTTACATTGTACAGTGGTATAATGTGCACCTCTGCCTACCTCTTCGAGGACAAAAGGCGTGATGTTATGTTATGTATATGGAATAAGCCGGTAAACGAGCAGACGGATCACCTGATGGTATGGTATGGGCGTCGCCCATGGACACCTGGAACACCAGAGGTATTACAAGTGCGTTACCGGCCGTTTGAAGATTAGGTATTTGAGGATTGATGGGGATTCAGGGATTGGGGAGGTTGGGGAGCCCCAGCCCAGGTATCTTCACGGTGTTTTCCTTCACCGTTTGTCAGTGGTGTCTAAATAATCTTAGAAAGTACATGTAACTCGGAAAAGACACATTGGTACTTGCCGTTGGTAGGTTTCGAGCCCGCACCCTCATGCATGAGAAGCGAGCGTCTTAAACCTCCGGGCAACCACGACTATTTTTTATACTAAGCATAGATAAAAATATAAACAGCTGATCCACGCACTACTTTCACGAACACATCAACTGTTATATTGATAATATCCTTATCACACTATCTCTATTATCATACGGTATCTATGACCTACAGCTTACGAGTTAGTTGATCCAGTATACATATTATTTACTTAAGATTATGAAAAAATGCATTTACTGACAAAATAGACCTTTTAATTTCCTGAAATATCTACACATTTTACTGAAAAATATTTAACTATAAACAAAACAATTGTAAAAGACAATTATGTCACTAAATGACTGGAATCGAAGCCAAAAGTTTAAACTTGTGTTTCATCGTGTGAGTGAAGTTATCGGATGCCAATTACCCCCCTCCTTTATCTCCCTAATCCCCGAATCCACAACAATGCTCAAATTCCTAATACCCAAAAGGCCGGTAACGCACTTATAACGCCTCTGGTGTTTCATGTGTCCATGGGCGACGCCGATTGCTTACCATCAGGTGATCCGTCTGCTCGATTACCGGCTGATTAAAAAACTCTATAACCAAGCTTTGAACCACTCGCGTGAAGGAACACTTGTAGTCATAACCTATATTCAAAACTGTCATCGGGCCACAGATTATAAACTACAGAGTGCTCTGACATTGCGTGACGTCACATGTCATAAAATCTTCGACCTACATCTCGGGGACATTATTCTTCATAATCTGTCATACAACGTAACAAACTAACAGACGAAACTACACCTTATGTAGTTGATAATAAAAGTGATATAAATATCCATGATCATGATTTAAGCGTACCCAGTTGAGATTCGTTTTTAATAGGTGTCCTTTTGTTAGGAGTACTTTAGGAATGCGGGGGAGTTGAACTGATTACATTCGTAACATAAAATTATATTTAATAGTTGTTAACATCCTAAGGGAACAATTTAAAAGTAATCATTTTACACGCGAGCTTCAAATACATTATATTACCCTCACAATGAATATTACTTGTGTCGCCTGGACCAGTCAACCTCGCTACATCCTTGTTGACTGGACATCTACACTACATGAGCTGCTGTTTACATGTGAACATTAGCTCATGACGATACCTAAGTACGTTGTCGCCTGGACAGTCAACCTCGCTACATCCTTGTTGACTGGACATCTACACTACATGAGCTGCTGTTTACATGTGAACATTAGCTCATGACGATACCTAAGTACGTGTGTCGCCTGGACAGTCAACCTCGCTACATCCTTGTTGACTGGACATCTACACTACATGAGCTGCTGTTTACATGTGAACATTAGCTCATGACGATACCTAAGTACGTGTGTCGCCTGGACAGTCAACCTCGCTACATCCTTGTTGACTGGACATCTACACTACATGAACTAGCATATCATTTGATTTGATATCTCGCAATAGAAATGGCTAAACGAAAATCGATGGATTATTGATGCATCAATTCCTTATCTCTGTTATCAATATACGTATAGAAACACCCATTATTTTTCTTATCATTATCAAGTGCGTTAGTAATTTAGTATATTCTAGTAATCTAGTGGTTTCATTGATAAGCATTTGCATTGAATTTTTGTACTGGGCTAACTACTACAACAGTACTTAGCCAAGTATTCAGGTCTACATAATAGGGTAGATGACTAATTTTTATTTTAATGTCCGTCTGGTAAATTATTTTAAATCATTAGACACGTATTTTTTTTACAGCAACGAATACTTTCGACTATAATTATATTGATTTGAAATGTCGCGTGACGTCACTTCTTTTTACATTTTATACGTAGAAATGACGTTTTAGCTCACACTCCTAAACTTTGATTCGTTTTATCTAAGTCTCATTTTATTATAAAACAAAATAAAAAAATACCTACGTGTCTAATAGTTTTTCATTATCTAATATACGGGCAAATTAGATTTTTAATTTTCATACCCCGTCATCATCCCTATTATAAGCTGTGGACTTTGTATGTTTAAACGCGTAATCAGATGCTCCATATATCGCCGTAGGCCGATGTTTCAAATGCCAGATATATTTTAACTGAGGAATATCAATGTCAAATGTCAATTTTATTCTACAGTTAAGGATTAATCTATATTAACAATTTCGTCAAGGGGTACGGTAGACTCGATCGAAACATTACCTGAATAACAAAACATAAAAAATATCGATTTCGAGTCGACAACATATATCCGCAAAATTCGGATTACGGAGATTATTTCGTTTTATTAATTCATTTTAATGACACTGACAGACAAACCGCAGTCGCCATCTTGAGTAGACAATAAACGTTCCGTTTCATACTAGCTCTCAAATACGCCTCGCCAATGAACACGTTGTCGCGTCTCAAAAATGTATAAATTACCAAGAAATACGAATAATTTCACGCGAACGAAGTCGCGGGTAACAACTAGTTATCATATATTTTCAGGTAGTAATTAGTAAATGTAACGCTGAAATGGTTTTCACGTAAAATAAACGGCTGAAAAACCTTCAGCTTCCAATGGCTTGTTCCAGCTTCGATCAGCTATCGGATAATAGGTTTTTAATGGCTCTTTTCGTTGTATTTTTTGGGCCGAGTGGTGTCATATAATATTGAACTTTATAACAATAATTAATGATGGTTGTCTATGAATTTTATCTTGATTGATTAATGAGGTACTTATTACCTTGTCGTTTAAGGAGGTTAAGACGTCCGCTTTTCATGCATGAGGGTGCGGGCTCGAAACCTACCAACGGCAAGACCCAATGTGACTTTTTCCGAGTTATATGTACTTTCTAAGATTATCTAGACACCACTGACAAACGGTGAAGGAAAACATCGTGAGGAAACTTGGGCTTATAATTTCTAATTATAAGTTTGTAATCGCCAACCCGCAGTAAGCAATCGTGGTGATTAATGGCTGTGTGAGAAGAGGCGTTCATCAGCAGTAGGCATTTATAGGCTGTTGATGTATGATGTATACATGATTAATAAAAATATGTAGGTATTGTATTTTGTTTAATTTAGTTAGCAGTTATAAGTGTGGGTGAGCCATGCTTCGGCACGAATGGGCCGGCTCGACCGGGGTTATATCACCAATGAGCAGAAAAGCGACGTGAAGCAACGCTTGCATTGTGTTTATATATTATAGTCTGACCTCACCACATGGTAAGACAATCTGCTAGAACACACAATATACAAAAAAAAATCAAAGAAAAATGACTTCAAAAGTGACAACACTAAACTTTTTAAATGAAGAAATTCAACCGACCAATCATTGAACTGTTAGCCAGCCAGTGTTGCCACAATCGCCCGTCGTTCTTTATTTAAAAAGTTCGGAACTCGCAATTCGTTTAGAAGGTAATTAAAATAACTGTTGCACGACCTTCTAAAGTTTTTGTTTTTACCGATGAGCTCTTATTTAGGTGAGCGTCGAGTGATTCATTGTGACCTTGGTGTTGCCATACTGTTCACTTTATAACGGGGGTTGCCAGACTTGCTGAATTGTTTAACAATTACAATGTACTTGTGTTGTGTTGAAAGGTAGGAAAAGTTTTGTGTATTTCTTTTTTTTTTTGAGTATTAACAAATTCTGTATTACTTTTGTGAGACATACTAAATGAATTATTATGTTTTCGCGGGTCGCGGAATGCTACTCATGGATATGAGCCTCTAGCATGGCTTGGAACTAGTCGAGTTCCTCATCAAACAGTTACGTGAGTAAGCCGAAAACATAATAATGAATTAACAAAGTCTTGAATTCGTATTATTTCACCTAACTTTGTCAGAAAGAGAGTTGGTTACTGTTTACCAACATTTAAAAATATTAAATTATAAACCGCACGAACGGTCAAGAAAATTGTATTTATAGAAAAAATCTCCTACTAAAGGTCAATTGGATCTATTCATAAACGCTATTAGATGTCAACTCGGTACACTTATCTATCAAATTAGACATGCTTTGTATACCGAAATAGTAACTTTTTAGATAATGTAATCGACAGCACATCAATATATACCAAAAACATCCAACAATATTATACATTTACGACCTTTCTACAATAACAGAAGGTTGAAATTCAAAGAGACAGGTAGGTATACCATGCCATGCGACTGTCTCCTTATGAAGCAAAAACGTCATGTTTGTTAGAAAATTCGACAAAAGATTCCATTTAGTGTATAATATACTCGGTAATCAAGATTTTCACGCTTTTTATTGTATAATAGAAGTCGTTAAGCATTAATAAAAGATTATTTCTTTTACAAAAGATAAAGTTACGCCATTTTTCTCTTCAAAAAGGAGGCGAATTTAATGTAACACTCACTTTTTTTTTAACCAGATTTAAAGTCATGTAATAATTCGACATTGCCGTTTCTAAACTAAGGAATGTGACTGAGATTTTCCAACACGGAAACATCTAATAATATTTTATTACAAGCCCTGTAGTTGTCCTTAAGACCAGTCATCACTCAAAGTTACTGAAAATTACGTTTAACAAAATGTTTGAACGAAAACCAGTTATTTTAAAATGAAACCTTTGACAATATACTAGTGTAACACTACACAATATACTTCGAAACATATTCAGATCACATTTTTTGTTAACAAACGAAATATAACCTACAAACTTACAAAGCGAATTTCGCAAACAAAAGGTTAACAATAATAAAGTTGTTGTAACAAAGTAAATTGAACCTTGTCTCTATGATATAAAGGTTATGATGGATGTAAATATAAAGTGGCGGGGCGGGGTCTTTAACCTACGCTAACGGAGTTCACCGTTAGTTTCCCGCGCAAACAATATGGCCGCTGCGCCGTGGCAAAGGCTCTCGTCGCGTAAGTCCTATTTTTTTATTGAATAAAAAATACAAAATAAATTATCTGTGATAGTTTTTAATTGTTTTATTTACCAAACTATTTAACAGCTATTTTAACAAGAAAAACAGACAAACTTTTTCCTCTCCTCTAGAAGTCGCAACGAAAGTTTTTACCTATTTTTTAATGTATTTTTGCGTCAAATTTTGAAATTCCTAATCAAAAGTGACCATGAACTTTTGAAATACGTTTCCCAATGATTAATTTCAATCGAATTAATTAGCAATTTCTGCGAATTTGTCAAGCTTCGGATATTTTGCACTATTGTGAAAGTTCGGCTACTGTAGCACCTAGACCGTTGCTATGGTAACCAATTAACGAGATCATGAGAAATTGAGAGAAGTTTATACCTACTAACAGTAATATTTTCAGATATTACTTTTCCTCTCTACAAAAATCATTTTAACTGTGGTCCAATCGGACGAAGTAGTCTGCCCAATCGGAAAAATATAAGTAAGTATTTGCGTGAAACGTTTAACCTAAAAATGATGAATGAACTCATGCCATGGACATTATTGGTCGAGCAAAATGTCTTATGTTCGAAAACTGAGGCAGATTAGAATTTCAATACAGCCTTTTCTCAGAGGCTTTTTAGCATTATATTAAAACTAACGACTAAAATTATGAGATGAAATCAGTGTTGGAATCGTACATAGGCCACGGTAACCGCTTACCATCAGGTGGGCCGTGTGCCTTTTTGCCACCGTCATGGTATAAAAAAGCCATGAAAAGATACCTAGCTTTTCGGAAGCAAGAAGACGTTTTATCTCACTAAAACCACAACTGGTCACCAGCACTAATAAGAGAGCACCAGCTCCTGTAATCCGCCAACTCGCATTGAGCAAGCAGTGATTGATGCTCAAACCTTCTCCATGCGAGAAGAAGTCTTTGGCGGTTTGGTGATGGCGACGAAAACCCTCTAACAAACCAATACTACATTGGGCCTAGCAACCACTACAATACCAGTTAAAAAGCGAGTATTTCACACGATAAACTGTAACATATCCGGGCTGACAAAAGCTTGGCATGGCAAATTAAATACAGTCTCATTCACACCGCTATAACTATTGTTAGATAACAATATGGTGGGCAGTCGGCAGTGACGAGCCGGCCTAGTTGACTCACATACATAACCTCACGCCTGCCTACCATGGCAGGCAGAGACTATGGAACCTCTACCTCTTTCGCTTCCTCAACAGTCATCAGTCTTTTCATGCATGCTCGTCGGTTAAGAGTACTTTTATTTGACCAGTGACCTTTTGATAAAACAGTGTTTTTATGGGAATGTGGTGTTTGGGAAGGCAGGGATAGGTCACAAGACCAGGGTTGCAAACGACCTTGCGGTACCCGCGACTCCAGCTCGAAGCAAGAATAGGAACGGGTTGGTGTTTAGTCAGTAAGAGTCTGACACTCTCTCGGATAACCCAGGGCGGGAGGAGTCATTTGATGATTTTTCACCGACGAAAAAAGGTGGCAAGGAAGCGGACTGATCATCTGATGGTAAGCAATCAGTTCTGGAGGAGCAAAGTGCGTTGCCGACATTTTAAAGAAGGTGGTCTTAACTGAAATGGCTGCGAATAACACTTTGGTAATATCGGGCAAATTGCAACGCCACTACTTACACCTTGTAATTTCACGATTAACGGTCGATATCTGGTAGAACGAAGTTCATGAGGAAATAATTACCTGAAACAATATAAAAATAAATTATAAGACTAATTGCACTAAATTAAATTAAATTGAGATAAGTCCGCTACAGCTTCCTAAGATACAACCATGCAAACACCGGAACACTGAAGTCCAACGTCCCAGGGACATGAACAACTGTCTTGTATCGAGAAACGAAATAAATCAGAAGATATTATCAAAGGAGAGGGAAAATCGATGGTTTCCACTTTTAGCTGAAGCTGGTCATGTTTAAAAATGGAATATGCATGCTTCAAATTTAAAATTGATGCTTCAACATCAGAAACTATTAAACTTCTGCCCATTCCAGTGATCACATCTAGCCCAGCAACCACAGACTAAACAAATCGATTACAAAGTTCGCCTATAATGCCAGTGTTGCGTGTTTAACGACTGTAGTGTTGCCAGCTTATCAGGTAATAAAAATCTAACCTATTTCTTATTCCTGACTTACGTCGTAAATGCATTGGTGTTGACTTTGTGTTATTAATCTTTATTTTCTATTACTTGTTGAGAGAATAAAAGAAATTATTCGTGTACTAGTGAGAGTAGAATATTTTTTGATAACCTCTACTCTTCCCTCGGGTCGTATTATCGTATACCCGACTAAGGGACTACACATTTGACCGGGCAATAGTGCTCTTAGATAGACTTTGAAACTACAATATACGACCAAACCTGCTACCTGTCTTTGTAGTCTGTAGTCTGCAGGTTTGGCCTGCAAGCTATGGCAAATCGTTCTTAGACGAGGCACATAGTCCAGTAATGGACTGTCACCTGCTGTTTTAGAGGTTCCAAAGTTCAGTAGAAGCCGTTGTTGATATTGCTGTTTTAAAAAATAGCCCTGAACACCTCGAACTTATATTACAAACTAGTCGACCCGGCTTCACACCTTTCAAACCTTCCCTGGACTTCCAGGAACATTTCAAGACAAAATTAGCCAAATCGCTTCAATGTTAACAATATTAACTTATTATTTAATATTTAAATATTTTGTTTGACATTCAAAAGTGCCTTCCTGGTCTAATTGAAATAAATGATTTTGACTTTGACAAACGAATGGATATTCATTTTTATTTTATTGTAAATTCAGTAAAGATATTTAGATACGAAATAACAGAAACAATAACATTAATAACGACAATAATTTCCACTTGACATTTCGAGAGTCAGCCATTTTTCCGAGCTAACCTCTCCCCCATCACAATTAATTATATAAAACCTCAAAATAAAATACCTCTTTGTCTTTGTTTTATCTTTTAGCGGGAAAAGGTAGCTTCTATTTAATTTACGATCGTTTAATACTTTTGTAGCGAAGAAATATATATTTTTAATTACGAAAGATAGATTCATTTTTAATTTGTTACGCTGTATTTTAATTTCGTATTAGTATTAAGTATTATTTTGTATTCCGCTTTGATCGAATGCTAGTTCAATGAAACTGGTTTTACATACAATTTCGTCGTAAATACTCAATAAAGAATAAAGAATAATAATCCTATTCTTTATTCTTTAGGCTCAACCCCTATTACATGAGCATCATAACATAAATAGTGAGAAGTGGGTTTTACATTTTACAATGTCATTGTCGTAATGGACACCTCCGCCGAACCCTTCGGAGATAAAAGGCGTGATGTTATGTAATGTTATATTAATCTGTCAAACACCAAGCGGTCACCGGTGACCGCGACCTATTGTTCTTTAATTGTGTCTATAAAACCGGTACTCGACGAGTTAAGCCCTATTCTTGATAATTTGAAGATAGTATCGATTCAGAAATACCGCAGACGACATTTCATTCCAGTTTTCATTTGTTAGTCACAATAATTTACTGCAAATTCAAAATAACCTACAATTTCTAAAGCCAGACCCTGTAGTGTAACAATTTAAGTTAAAACTCGATTCTATGTCGTTTGCATAACTACATAGAGAGACGTTCGCTAAGAAAGTTCTTGAAATAGAATAAAATATTCATTTCTATCGGTTGCCAAGTTGATTGAATTGTAATGAGTGGAACTGCAATGGACGAGGTTTTAGATTCTGTCCATCCACATCATGATCAACAATGGGTTCTACTACTGAACTATGATGCCTCCTCTACATATGAGGGTTTACCATGTTTGTCCTGGCTTAGCAAGCGTTTAAATAAAGACAAGTATAGCCTCAAAGAGCCATCAGACCACTACAGATGGGGCCCAATAGGGCCGATGCCGATTCGGAGTCGCGGAGAACCTAACGGGTAACCGGAGCTCCGGCTCGACGTGCAGGAGAAGGAACGGGGTGGTTTATAGTCAGTAAGAGTCTGACTCTCCCTTCCGCCTCACCCAGGCGGGAGCAGTCATTCGATGATTTTCCCCCCTTAAAAAAAAGAAGTATATTAAAGTGACTATACAGTCTACCTGATTTTTGTAAAATGCCTAGTCTCTTGACAGCTCCTATGATGCCCGCTGGAAGAGTTAGGGTAGTGGCAAAATGTATTATAACGTCGTCGCCTTAGCATACGGCAAACGACTGAAGGGATCGGGGTGAAATTTAGATCAGGGATAGACTATGCTCTGGAATAACACATAAGTTACTTTTTGTTCCACGGAAACGCGGGCGAAGACGCTGGCAGAAGCTAGTTATTTATAATGATTAGTACTATAATTCCAATCCTTACTTCCTTACTTATCCTTACTTATATTATAAATCGGAAAGTGAGTTTGTTTGTTTGTTCCACTTTCACGCCGTAACTACTAGTCCGATTGCTTTGAAATTTTGCAGACGTAAAGTTAGAAGTCTGGATTTAATAATAGGGTACTTTTTGACCCGGAAAAAAAATGATATTTCCTAGATAAAAATATTGGTATAGATGGCGCTGTGTGTACTGGTATAGATGGCGTTGTATGTCATTTAAAACCAATCAACGAACTACCTACTTATTGGAAAAATGTAAATAGCGCGATATAACCGAATTCCACGCGAGCGGAAAACTATTTGTTTGTTTGCCTGTCTTAAACGGCAGAACGGAGGTACTAATTAACGTGATTTTTTAACTGAAGGTAGTTGAACGGATGGAGAGTCACATAGGCTACTTTTTATCCTTTTGTGACGCGAGCGAAGCCGCGGGTAAAAGCTAGTATTTAATATTATAACCCATTTCCATGCGACATACATTGGACACGTTGTCACAACAAATAATATTAATATAATACACGATATTACTTTATTTCAGGAATCGTTTGACATCAAAAACAGTTTCATTAAAATGTTAATTAATAAATTAACATGATTTCGAAATTCGCGTTAATTAAGTATGGCGGGTAGGGGGGTGGGCCCCGGTTATGTAATTGACAATCGATGCTTTTTGGGGGATAGGGTATGGAGGAGATATAGAGCGCTGATGTTTAAGTATAGATTATTTAAAATACTGTTGTCCCGCATTAGAATTTTCTTCAGTGTCGTGTGTGCGTTTACTAAGATATGAGTTCATATACACACCCTTACACCCAGACCTAGAACAATAATTGGTGAATCACGCAAAGAATTGTTTCATTAAGATCAAACTTGCATTGCGTTGCACAGCAGCCAGTTGGAAAGGCATTGCGTAAATCGTAAATTTAATATTGAGAATTATGTGCAGTCAGGCTCAAAATTAAAAAGCCAAATTGCAAATCTTAACAGATTCTAAACATCATAATTTCACATAATATTTTGCGTAAGAGTTTATTTTTTCTCTCTGCCTGCCTCGTTGGCCGAGTGGTCGCAAATGCGACTGCTGGGCAAGGGGTCTCGGGTTCGATTCCCGGGTCGGGCAAAGTATTACTGAGTTTTAAAAAAATTCTCGTAGTAGCACGGAGTCTGGAAATGTGCCCGGTGTATGGCAATAGGCTCACCCCCTATTACATGGGACTCATAACATAAATAGTGAAAAGTGGGTGGTTACATTATACAGTGGCATAATGTACACCTCTGCCTACCCCTTCGGGGATAAAAGGCGTGATGTTATGTTATGAGTTTATTTTTTTGTTTGAACGCGCTAATCTCCGTAACTACAAGTCTGATTTGAATAATTATTTTTGTGTTGGATAGTGCATTTATCGAGGATGGCTATAGGCTATAAAACATCACGTTAAGATCAATAGGAGCTGAGCAGAGCGTGTGAAACCGCGCGGAAGTAGCTAGTAACAGTTAATTATGTTCAAAATACTACATAACAGTGTCCGTCTTACAGTAAGCGAAATGTCAAAGCTGTATAATGATAAATGTTCAGATTCATATGCACAAGAAGTATCAACACTCAACACAATGTATCAGCCGCACATTCTTGTACACATCGGTCGTTTTTTCACACATACATTCTTAGTACAACTGATGTTGTTTTTTCCAACGAATTCATTGAGTTCTCATTCCATACAGACATGTATCTGTTACTAGGAAAAGTACACAAGCAACCTACTCCTCTTTTTTGGAGTCGATTAAATTAATTTTATACCTCGGCATCACAAAGCGTCTATCAACCATAGTACAGACGCGCATACCTACTGCAGTAATCTGGCCATGTCTCCCGTCGTCATAACAACTCCATAGAGCGGCTGGTCGTTCAAGAGAAACTAGAGGGAATTAGATCACGAGGCAGATCACCTATACGCTGGACTGACCATGTCAAATCACCAACACACAAGCAGTATCGGCCTCTAACACAAATATGGCCGCCTTTTTTATATTTGATGGGCCGACGTTTGACCACTATCCCGCCTGGTGGTGCACGATGATGCGATCTACGATGGAGCACGTCGTTCCACAAGCAACCTATTCACTCGGGACTTGAAGACACCCAATTTTACGGATACCCTTCAGGAAATACAAGCTCTGGCAAAGAATTCCACTCTTTAGCAGTACGCACAAGGAAGCTTGAAGCGAAGCGCTTCGTGCGTGTGGGAGGGACATCTACCATGAATCGGTGACGCTTCGCCTATTGACGTAACGTGACCACGTCCGCTCTGCCAAGAGCGAAACCACATAGAAGCTAAACATTCAATCCAACGCAGCGTTCGAAATTCAGCGCTTAAACTTCTACTACTCATTTACTATGTGTAGTAGAAGATGCATAGATAGTCAAGACCAGTTGATCCGACTACTGACTAAACTAAGCTTTTAAGTTAGCTTAAGCTGCACATGTTGAGCGCTCTCCGACTTATTCATACTCAAAGTTAAAATTCGCTTGGATTACCATATTGGCGAAAATTAAGGATATCTTAAATGATTCCGAAATAAGATCACAAATATATTGAACTAATAAATTGCTAGAAGTTGTTGGTGGTGGAATCACCGATACTGTCCTGATATCGTAGATTTTCATTAATTTATTGAAGAAAATTTTGGGGTGGTATTTGGGCATTTCCTTTCTCAAAATATAGATTTTATAAAGGTCTGCGACAGCCGGTGTATGCAGGTCGCCTCCAACATCGCAGTGTGTAGTCATTGGAGGACTGTAGGAGGCAGTGCCAGTGCGTGGCTGTACGTATGATGATTGTATGGATCAACCTGTCTATTCAGTTAAAAGATTCTTAAATACTTCTTTTGTAAAACTCATGATTGTGTATTGGTATAAATAGATATCCTTTATCAGTTAAGGTTAAAATCCTCTTCAGGTTCTAATAGTTCTAATCAACTAAAAATCATCTCCATTAAAAATTGACCGCGCTCGCTGCTCGTGGGGTAAGGAGGTGACTTTTTCTCAGTATATTCACGTGAATAACCCGCGATTTCTGATAAAATCGCTTCTCCTTAAAAATAAGCAGCAATGCTTTAGTTCACCAAGTAACCGCTATTCCCCATCCACTAGAAAATAGATTTAAATGACTCTGCAGTTGCAAACTTTGCCCTACCACTCCCGAACATTATAGAAAGTAAACTAAAGAGATAGAAAAATTCCATTCAATACCAACAAAGATTAAAATACTTATTTTATTCTTCGAAAATTTCCGTATCTCAAAGTCTGAACAGCTGACGCGCCACGAACGCAACGCGCCAACAAACAGGAAGAAATATTTAAAAAAGGAACCCTAAGAGAGTTTCCCGCGTGTCATTGACAGATGCGTCCAAAATGGCCGCTCCCAGTGTTACCAGTAATAAATATTCAAAGATTTATCGCGTGTTGTATGTTTTAACAAATGGTGGGTTGGTATTGTGTTTTTATTATTGAAATTAATTAAGTTCCGTGTGTTGTATATGATGCTGAGCATTCTAAGCGAGAAATAGGTTTGTTGGACTTCCCTAGGGGGCCGTTATGGAGGAACAAAGGTGTATAGCCTGCCAGTTTAGCAATCCATCACTATATACCTGGCTTCATGCATAAATCAATATATTTTGGCGTTTTCGATGTAAGCTGAGGTCTCAGGGGACTCCGTTGGAGTATCGATGTAATTTCCATTATCTTTTTGTAATACGATACTTGTTTGTTGATGTAGAAAACATTAAAAACCATAAAGTAGGCACACAAAAGTACGCTGCGCGACGTCGCCGCGGCCGCACGCGCTGCTCATGGGGTTGAGTCCCTCTGTGGCTAGAAACTAGTAGAGCTTTACATTTACGTGAGTAAAACGTTATTTTTAGTTAATTCAGTATGTCTTACGATAGTAATTATTAAAATATCATGCTGAGTATCTCATAAGATATATTATAAGATATTAAAGAATCTCTCATATGGATTCCTGCCCCAAAATACGAGTACGAAACAGTATGAACTGCTCTGACTACCAGGTCGAATAAAATGATTGAGTTTTCAGTTAGCAGATAGCAGATAGTTTCTAATTGGCCCCTGTACCAGTGTTTCGCTTGTGTAAACTTGATGTAGGTTTTACATGAGACTAGATTAATTTGTGAAAATCACAAAGTTCTTAGAATCAAAGACATGTTGTAGGTTTAAATACTTTTCTTTCTACAGACACAATATAAGTATATCACAAAGACGTTGAAAAACAGGCGGACTTATGTCGGAATACTGAAACGCTACTCAATTTTAAGTCGTACTTAAGTATAGTTCTATCTCTACAAACTATTTGTAAAATGACAGAGATGGCACGATATTTGAGCACGACTTGAAATTTAGTAACGTTTCAGTATTCCGGCAATAGTCTCTTGAAACAACGACTGTGGCACCTGGCTACTATACACTTACACGCCGGACACACATACATTGACACGAAGGACATCTGTCGTTTTCTTAAGTCTGGTAACGTGGTAACCCATTACACACGCACACATAAATAACCCACTGACATTTTTGTGTTTTAATCATTTCTAAGTGACATCATGTCCGCCTCGTTGGCTGAGTGGTCGCAAGTGCGACTGCCGGGCAAGGGGTCTCGGATTCGATTCCAGGGTCGGGCAAAGTATTACTGGGTTTAAAAAAAATTCAGTAGTAGCACGGAGTCTGGAAATGTGCCCGATGTATGGTTAACATAAAAAGTGGGTGTTACATTGCACGATGGCAATGTGCACCTCTGCCTACCTCTTCGGGGATAAAAAGGCGTGATGTTATGTTATGATCATGTCCGCCTTAAGGTGTTATTTACGTGCTAAGTAATACAGGTGCTTCAAATTCTACTTCAAAACCCGATAAGATCTTAAAACTTTATATTTCTCCACTCATTTCATCCACAGCTTACATAAAAGGATCCTTCTTTCAATTTAAACAAACCCTTTAAAAGACTTAACCCTTATCAACTCGGCACAGACTATACAACACAATCCACACCTCACCTCATTATTTTTTACCCTGGCAACTCCATTCAAATTCCATTTTTAATTTTAAATCGACTAACAAACACGGCGGAGTCTTGTTTTCTTTTTTAGTCGATTTTTTTTCAGGCGACGGTTGTCGCTGTCTCTATTCATTTACTCATAATTAATGTTAGAAGAGCAATTAATTTGTTATGACGTCATAACTTACGTTGGGAGATCAGGAGCTTGATTGTAGTTATAGGAAAAGATGTTTTATGCAAGTAGAAATAAGGTTTAATTGACAAATAGTAGCTAGTAGCTGATTATGTAATATGATGGACACGTATAATTATCTTAATATATTGTATGCCCTCAACTGCCTCGTTGGCCGAGTGGTCGCAAGTGCGACTGCCAGGCAAGGGGTCTAGAGATCGATTCCCGGTCGGACAAAGTATTACTAAGATTTTTAAAACAAAAATTCTCAGTGGTAGCACGGAGTCTGGAATTGTGCCCGGTATATATGGCAAAAGGCTCACTCCCAATTACATGGGACTCATAATATAAATAGTGAAAAGTGGGTGTTATATTGTACAGTGGCATTGAGTGCCGTAATGTGCACCTCTGCCTACGCCTACGGGGATAAAAGGTGTGATGTTATGTTACCCCTTTTTTAAGAGAGGAAAATCATTGAATGACTTCTCCCGCCTGGGTGAGGCGGAAGGGAGTCGCAGACTCTTACTGACTAAAAACCACCCCGTTCCTTCTCCTGCACGTCGAGCCGGAGCCCCGGTTACCCGTTAGGTTCTCCGCGACTCCGAATCGGCATCAGCCCTGTTGGGCCCCATCCGTGGTGGTCTGATGGTTCTTTGAGGTGCGCGCGGTGACTTTTTCCGAGTTATATGTACTTTCTAAGATTATCTAGACACCACTGACAAACGGTGAAGAAAAACATCGTGAGGAAACTTAGGCTTATAATTTCTAACTATAAGTTTGAAATCGCCAACCGGCACTGAGAAAGCGTGGTAATTATTGCTAAAACCTTCTCCGTGTAAGAGGTTTTGATCAGCAATGGCCACTTATAGGCTGTTGATTCAAGTTCAAAACTCGAATAAGATAATTTAATGAAAACTTGGAAGATACTTCGTAAATGTACTTAATATAAATATCTGCAAAAATAATTTATAACTTAATATTACGCAGAACTAATTAGTGCTCAACTTAAACAGACTCGACTTTACTTAATTGAAATCCTAATTATAATTTGTTTTGCTACTAGTAAAAGTAATATAAGTTAGTTTTATTGTTTGTATGCGTGTTTGTTGATCATTCTTATGAAAGGATCTTTTATTATTGTAGAGGGATTTTGAGTACCGTCTCCTTGAGTACCGTCATTATAGACACAATTAAAGAACAATTGGTTGCGGTCACCGGTGTCCTCGCGGTGTTTGACAGTTTAAAAGAAACAATTGTACTGTGTTATGTTTGTTGTGTCATTTTTAACACTGTTTTCAATTGCCAAATATTTCTACTTTTTAGTATTCTATACTAAATTACCCAATAATTACTAAGAATCGATCCTACTACTTCGTACTTTAAAAGCCTACTACTAACGCTAATTAAACCAACGAAATGATTTTCTAAACATACAGCAAAAAAATGGCGGCCTAACTTTGACACAAATGTCAATTACGGGAAAATAACTTCATGTCCATTAGAAACTCATTTACAAGCAAGCATACCCGAAGAACTTAACTAGTTACTTTGTAAATATTCAGTACAACAAGCTTTAACTTAAACAGATACTAACACTTCAAACTACACCGTCTTCATTCAAACGATTTACCACCTTATAACCAAAGGAGTAAAGGTGAAAATTGTTTAATAAAAATATTCAGATTGGTATAACTTGACCAGCTGCTTTACCTGAGCACAGCTTATTGAGAATTAATTAATACTTCATTACTTAAAGTCGACTTTATTTACTTACACTGTAAGTTCTTTTAACTTTGGACAGTTGAGGAGTGTTTTAATCCTTCCAGTACTGTCTTTATCACAAGGGTACTTGGGGCCCGTGCCCAGGTGCCCCCCCCCCCATCCTCACGGGCCCCCAAAGGACCGACAATTTTTACGACGGACAACGGTTACATGGTCCGCGGCAACCGGCTGCCCGTACCGTGTACCGGGTCCGATTCCCGCACGGCGGCATCTTTGTGTTATCCACAAATTGTTGTTCCGGGTCTGGGTATCATGTGTATGTGAATGTGAACTCCTATATGTAACGCACACACGATACAGGAGAAAATTCTAATGTGGGGCGACGTTCAAAAAAAGAAATATTGCAAAAGGGCCCCGAATTATGGTGTCCACGTAGTGTAAGACGGCCCTGCCTACTTCTCGATAATAGATACTTATATTTTATGGTATAGGTCGGCAAACGAGCAGACGGATCACCTGATGGTATAAGCAATCGGCGTCGCTCATGGACACCTGAAACACTTTTTTTTTAACACGGGAAAATCATCGAATGACCGCTCCCGCCTGGGTGAGGCGGAAGGGAGTCGCAGACTCTTACTGACTAAAAACCACCCCGTTCCTTCTCCTGCACGTCGAGCCGGAGCCTCGGTAACCCGTTAGGTTCTCCGCGACACACCTGAAACACTAGAGGCGTTACTAGTGTCAGTTGCCGACCATTAGGGAGTTGAGAGCTATGCTTCGGCACGAACGGGCCGGCTCGACAGGAGTGATACCATGGCCGAGCATGAAACCGACCGTGAAGAAACGCTTGCGTTGTTTTACGTCGTGTGAGTGAGGTTACCGGAGACCGTTTGCTATCTATAATTGACATACGCTATAATTTACCCATGCGACGCCGGTACATGAAGTTAATAAAGACATTTCCAACTTATTTGAAGTCATCCGTCTTAACAAAACCTTCTTTGAGAGGTTGAATCGTGAAATATTCTCGTATATCTTCAGCTGAATGAACAAAGAAGGTAGGTACTGCAAGTAATTCAGTAATTAATTCTATTTACTTTATAGAAGTTTACGTAAACAAGATCTTACCTTTTGACCCGACGAAATTGAAGTAAAGTAATAAATTGAGATAGAAATAAGGCGGAGTACAGACGTAGCGATTTTAAGTTGCCTGCGAGAGCTACAGGTGGCTTACTCTTGAATCCGATTCCGATCGATCGACATTGGTATTGCAAAAATTCGTACTCTTGAGTTACAACACCAGCGCCCATTGCAGCCGTATTGCGTGGATATTGAATGAACTAAATGGTATTGAGTTTGGCTTTATATTCCGTACTCAGAATGCTATTTTAACAACTATGATAGAGGTTGTATAGTGTTGACATTGAATAATTATTGAGATTTTATTGAATTGAAATTGCATTAACACTGAGATTGGTTTCAAGAGTAAGCACCCTGTTCCGTTGATAAAGGTTGTTTTCGTGTATTTTTAAATTGTAACTGAGAAATGATTGGTTTGTTTAATTAGATTACATAAATTGTGTTGTTTTTAGGGCTTTTGTAAATGTCTACGAAAGTGTGCAGCCAGTTTTTTAGTTGAATCATGGATTTTTTTATGGAATAGGAGATAAACGAGCAGACGGATCACCTGATGGTAAGCGATCAGCGCCGCTCATGGACACCTGAAACACTAGAGGACTAACAGGTGCCGGTGCCGGCCTTTTAAATGGGAATACGCTCTTTTCTTGAAGGTTTGAAGGTCGATATTTTAGAAGATATTCATCTCACTCAATAGTAATGGTTAGAGGTAATAGTAAATAAATAGGGACGAAACGCCTATATATAATATCATGACCAATAAAAAGTTTTGTGTGGACATCTGATTTGAAAAATATAGCTACGTCGTGTATTTGATAATAATATTCAAGTGCCCTCTAGTTTCTTGTTGAAAAGTGCTATATTGAAGCCAATCAGTTTCATTTAATCTTATACTCTTATACTAAAGTAGTATAAAGCGGAAGAGTTCGATTTTTACCGACTTCAAAAAAAGGAGGAGGTACTATGTTCGGCTGATTGTTTTTTTTTTTTTTTTTTTTGTTTGTTCGCGCAGTACTCCGCCGTTTGTGGACCGATTTCGAAAATTTTTGTTTTGTTTGAAAGGGTATACTCCCGAGATGGTCCCATTTCCATGAAGTCAGGATCTGATGATGGGATCCTAGGGAAACCGAGGGGAACTTTCGAAAATTCTATGGAGGAGTAATGCGTCTATTATGTTTTTCAATTATCATTTTTAAACACTACAATTTCATATGGGTTTGGAGTCGACCTGATGATGGAATCGACAGACAGTCGAGAGAACTCCTCAGCGGTTTATATTAGCTACCTTGTGTTTGGGCTTGATTAATTTGTATTGATGAGGACTTTACACCTAGATACAGTGGGGCTGTCATTAAGGGTCTGATGATGAAGAAGTGTCATTGGTAAGGGAACTCCTCAACGGTATACAGTAACTAGCTTGTGTTTGGGCTTGATTAATTTGTATTGATGAGGACTTTACACCTAAATAGAGTGGGGCTGTCATTAAGGGTCTGATGATGAAGAAGTGTAATTGTTAAGGGAACTCCTCAACGGTATACTGTAACTACCTTGTGTTTGGGCTTGTATAATTTGTATTGATTAGAACTTTGCACCTATATATATTATAAGTAACAAAACGGGTATATGTAGCTTTACACTGAAAATGATAAAATAATAAAATAAAAACTGCGTTTAAAAAACCGACTTCAAAAAACCAAAAACCAAAAACTAATAACAAACAAAAAGTCAAATCTAAAAAGCAAAAAATAACTATTATTAGTACTGATAGGTTACCCCCCCCCCCACTGATAGGTTAGAAGTCGGTGCCATGAGCTCATATCATAATGATATAACTTAATGTCCACAAAATTGTGAATAAGGTACCTATTAAGGTTTTAATGAATAATTTTGTATTGAACTTATGGCACCGACTTCTTACCTATCAGTGGGGGGGGGGGTAACCTATCAGTACTAATAATAGTTATTTTTTGCTTTTTAGATTTGACTTTTTGTTTGTTATTAGTTTTTGGTTTTTGGTTTTTTGAAGTCGGTTTTTTAAACGCAGTTTTTATTTTATTATTGTTTGTTTGTTTAAACGCGCTATTCTCCGTAACTACAAGTCTGATTTGAATATTTCTTTTTGTGTTGGATAGTGCATTTATTGAGGATGGCTATAGGCTATAAAACATCACGCTACGACCAATAGGAGCTGAGCAGAGCGTGTGAAACCGCGCGGAAGTAGTTAGTAATAAAATAAAGTTGCGAGCAACAGTTGCTCCCACCAGCGACTGACTCGTCCGAACACGGCCTCAATTATCTTAATTACTGTTTCTTTTCATTACAACGAACCTTTCTTTTATGAAACTCTCTTTGTTTTACAATTAGTGGCCGTACGTTAATGGAATTAGATACATTTTGCTATGAAAGACTTGTTTTGTCAGAAACTAGACAAAGATGGAGTGAATTGTTGTATTTTTTATCGCTTTCGTGAGCAGACCGGATCACCTGATAGTGAGCAATCGACCCGCTCGATACTCCATAATACTTGAAGAGTTTTTTTTAAGGGGGGTAAATCATCGAATGACTCCTCCCGTCTGGGTTAGGCGGGAGGGTGTGTTCACTGACGGTCTGACTGACAGACTATTATTTATTTTGTATTTGTTGACGTTTCAAAAGTTTGAATTATATGCTTTGACTTTTGACTTCAGTTTATAACAACTGTCTGACTGTTGATCGTATAATTACCTGAAACCAAAGAAAACAAATCATTAGTAAATGACACTAGATCACATAGTTCTAATCAAATATACACCGTGAAATCTGTTTCGTTTCCGTCTCGTGGCTAAACGACTTACCATAAGGATTACTTTCTATGTATAAAGTAAAAACAAAGAAAATAATATGTTCATGGAAAAACGCACATGAAACACTAGACGTAAATGTGTAGGCACTATTCGCATCGCACGTGCCACCCGACGAGAAATACCTCTTCGAGGCACATGGCGTGATGTTTTGATAATGTACTATGAGTTCGTATGCACTTTCGATATTGCTTTCTGCAATAGTTCACCAGCTATTTTTTGCATTCATTTCATTTGTTTGTAAAACTATTGTATCCATAATAAGTGTGCTTCGGCACGAATAGGCCGGCTCGACCGGAGTGATACCACGGCCTCACAGAAAACCGACGTGAAGCAACGCTTGCGTTGTGTTTCGTCGTGTGAGTGAGGTTACCGGAGGCCCAATTACCCTCCCCTTCCTCAATCTCCCCAATCCCTGAATCCCCAACGATCCTCAAACTCCTAAACCCCAAAAAGTCGGTAACGCACTTGTAACGCCTCTGGTGGTCCGTGTGTCCATTGGCGACGCCGATTGCTGACCATCAGGTGATCCGTCAGCTCGTTTAACGGCTTATGCCATAAAAAAAATTACCGGTACGGAACCATTTTACTTCGGAACGAAAACGTAAATTCATGGAGGCTTTTAATCGTACAGCAAAACCACTAGTAGAAGCTATACCCTAGTTAATAAACAAAATACTAAATAATATATACTGTCAACTAAATAGTCAGTCACTGTAATACAAAGGGTTTTAGACATTGAATCTACTAAGAAAAGGGTCTAATGTCCTTTGTGTTGTGATGTCACCTGTCTTATATTATTTGGGACAATTTAGGACAAGTAAAATATAACGTAATTCGTAAATGATATTTAGAAGACTATTATTTTCATTATAATTATACACAAGGGGTTTTTGTCATGCTCACTCAAAGATCTCGTTGGCGGTGGCACGTGCATTGGATCGCTCGATTCCCTACAAAATGGTTGAGTTGGGCGGTGCTAGGGTTCGCAAAATGTTCGTGAACGGGCACCGTCGATTGGAACTGGTCAGCTCCAGACTGTATCTTTTTATTTTATTATCCTCAAGGTTATTTTCTTTTTCAGTCTTTCTGACTGGATTTGGGTGTTGCATTGTTCTCACATAATCGAACCAATAAAACTATGTAACTAGAGAATTGTATTGTAAACCTGATTGAAAAAGATAACCTATGGGTTTCTTGCTCGTTCTTCTCCATAGGAATCTACGCCTTGGAATGAGCAACTAGCTTCACTTATAATTTTTTGTTGTTTGACGTTCAAAAGTGCCATCCTGGTCTAATTGAAATAAATGATTTTGACTTTGACTTTATCATCAGTCGATATAATTAAAGAAAGTGGGTCCCTTATCTCCATACTTGGCTAACGGCTTGGGGATTACAGTTGGGGATGTTGCTGCACATCCCGCGGCGACTTTTGCTGTTTCAGAACATACCTAGGCACATAAGATAAATACTATTCATAATATTCTTTTTTAGAAACTCGACTAAAATAATAATGTTTCAGATCAATAAAATTAACTTTTCAATGGCATTATTAAAGGTTAACATCAAACATGGACGAAAGAGGACAATATTTTAAACTAGCGACCCGCCCCGGCTTCGCACGGGTGCAATATGCATTTATTATACATACAAACCTTCCTTAAGAATCACTCTATCTATTAAAAAAGTAGTTGCGTAGTTTTAAAGATCTAAGCATACATAGGGACAGACAGACGACGGATAGCGACTTTGTTTTATACTATGTAATGATAGTGATACTATACTATTTATACTATGTAGTGATAATATTACGATAAAACCGCGTATGAATTTTCAAATAGCAACCATTTCACATTGAATACTAATTACTAATCATCAAAATGAATGTTAAATTGTAAACAAAAGCCCACAAAATAAGCTATTAAATATCCATAATATTATACATCAAAATTAATCCGTACTCTCATTAGACCACAACGAGTGTCAAATATAATCGTTTAGTAATTAGTCGATTATGCAAATCATTCGCTCGGCCCCTCACTAGCGTAGACATAGAGTATAGAAATAATGGAGCACCTTTGTTTTTTAGGCGGGAACATCACAGAATGACTTCTCCCGCCTAGGGTAAAGCGAGAGCGAGCGTCAGACTCTTACTGACATACCACTCCGGACCTACTCCTGCATAGTGCCGGAGCTACGGTAAAACGCTTATGTTTGTCCGTTCCATAATCTTTACGTTTGGCGAGTTGGAGACAGCAGTTTAAAAAGTTCAGATTTATCAGATAGCGCTACTGCCCGGTCTCTGTCAAATGTGTAATTCCTTAGAGGAATCTTACAATTATGACACTACCACAGATGTAGAAGTGGTGACAAATTAATACTGCCGTCACCACCACATTTATACTCCATGATAGACTTACTCTTTGACACAGAGTATAGAACAAAATAAAACGCGGGAAATGTATTTTCTAGTTTGCAACCCTCATTTATCATAGCCCACGTGTTACACAGGGTTGCCACTTGAGAATTGCGAAAACAAAAAAGTTCGGTTCGGATACAGAGTTTTTTATTAGTTTCTTTATGCATTTGTGGTTAGTTTAGCAAGAGTATTTTATTGACATACATTAAATGCACGTTATTAGTTATTGTGCTAATATTTTATCTTTTTGTACGTGACATTTTCAATGTTATTTTTACTCATTGTTAATTGATATATGGTGTCTTTTAGGTTGCTCAAGTACTCGAGCAAACAAAGAAACGCACGATTTTTAGTTTGTGCAAAGTATTGTTTTATGACTTTTTAATTTACAGAGGGAAATCCAAATGAGACCACGTCCGGTGCCCTGATTGGTCGACTCCAATGAACCAACCAATCAGCGCCGAACGCGGTCTCGTGTCAATTTCTCTCGTAATCTCGTGGAACATAAAACAAATTCGTACGAAGCTATCAGTACAGAATCGGGAATTGCACAAAATGTGGTCTATCACTTATTTTATTACTAATTGGGACTTAATGAGATTTTAATTCAAACAGTTCCGTACACAGTCAGCAACTCGTCTTCCCTCAAGTATTGCAGGTGGACTTGACTTAAGACTCCCGCCATAGACGTGCCGGTCGTCAACGCCGCAAGGTGGTAGCCCATCTGCGACATCCATAGGAGAGGCCCGACAAGACAAGGGGAGTCATTCATCCGCTATTTGAGTGGGAGTAGGCGTTAGCGTTGTTTCACACGCGCCACTCGAGGAAGAAAATCAGCCTGCAAGCGCTGCTACATGGTGGGACCTGGGACCTGCCGCAATGTAGTGGTAGGTCGAAGCCTGCCGGATGCGGTGATTCAGCAAGGGCGTCCCGGGTCACGGCCACAGGCAGAGGAGGAACACCGCGGTGGTTTTAGCCGGTAAGAGTCCGGCACACCCCTCCGTCATCCCCATGACGTGTGAAGTCCATGAGGATTTCTATCGCGTAATAAAAAAATGTGGACTAAGACTACAAACTCAAACTCATTTATTTTAAATTAAATCATAATTTGGTACTTTTGAAACGTCAACAAATATGAAATAAATGTCTGTCAGTCTGTCCGTCAGTGAAGCTAGACGCTCGTTCCAAAATGTCGATTCGAGTGGAGAAGAACGAGCAAGAAACTCCAATGTCTGCTTACTGTCAGAACAACTGAAGCCCTACCGATACTAGTATAAAAAATATAGAATTTACCATCGATACTAAACTCTTTCGTATTTCTTTTATTAATTACTTTTAAACTTGTTTTAGTTTGCTTTAGATGTTTTAGAAACAGATTTTGAGTGAAACTTGAGTAATCTCTTAAGGAGATTAAACTAGGGTCGAAACTAGGGTTTAATAAATCTATAGAGTTTCGTCTGAGTCTGAATTTGTGGCTAGACTAGTATTCGTGTCGTTTATAATATATATAGTAGACAAAGCGAATAGTTGTAATCTACATATATAAAAGAAAGTCGTGTTAGTTACACCACTTATAACTCAAGAATGGCAGAGTAGATTTGGCTGAAAATTGGTAGGGAGGTAGCTTAAAGCCAGGAGACCGACATAGGATACTTTTTAACCATTTTTTTTTTTACTTTTTACCGAAAATCACGAACGGGGACGGGAAAAAATGGGATTACGCGTACGAAGTCGCGGGCAGAAGCTAGTATCTAATAAAATAAATTCTTTGTTGTTTAAAGAATTTAACCCATTAAATTTTTTGTTATATTTGATGGGCCGACGTTTGACCACTATCTCGCCTGGTGGTAAGCGATGATGCGGTCTACGATGGAGCACGTCGTCCCATAAGCAACCTATTCACTCGGGCTTTGAAGACACCCAGGTTATTAAAAAAACAAAAGAACATTCAGTTTTTCCGTCTACACAAAAATATGATTCTATTCCATTTTAAACTCCCTGACAGCCCTAGCTACTAAAATGGACAGACTGTGTCCCGCGACCCCCAAGTCCTAATTACTTGTAAAGTTCTTACCAGTTTATATTCAAGGTACGCTTTGCAGAACAAGTCGGGTGGAAAGCATAGCTTGTTAATGATCAGTATTCAGTACTATAGACAATTTTGAGGTTAGAAATTATTTTTTATTGCGAAACAAAGAAGTGCTTTGAATAGCGGCCTTTTGAGAGATCACATTTTTAAATTGTGTTTTAATAGGTTTAAATAAGGAAATGGTTTGAATAGGGCTCTTTTAGGAAATCATTTTTTTTTAAACAAAAGAATTTTCTTTTGCGTTTTGTTAGTGTAGTGAGCAATGGGTTATTTCTGGGTCTATAGAACAGTATTTCTCGATACTGTGTTTGATGCCTCGTTGACTGAGTGGTCGCAAGTGCGACTGCCGGGCAAGGGGCAAAGTGTTACTGGGTTTTTTAAAAAAACATCTCAGTGGTAGCACGGAGTCTGGAATTGTGCCCGGTATATGGCAATATCGCTCACCCCCTATTACATGGGACTCATAAATGGTGAAAAGTGGGTGTTACATTGTACAGTGACATTGAGTGCCGTAATGTGCACCTCTGCCTACCCCTTCGGGGATATTATGCGTGATGTTATGTTGTCCGACACACATGCTACTTAAGACAGACTTCTAGACCGAAACTAGAAAACGTTTTTTTGAATAACCTACTTAAAATCTGTGATTTCTGTCTTCTCTCTTTATATTCAAGCTTCGTAAAGTACACAATGTACTTAAATAAATATAGGCTTAGAGTTTATTTTAGTTAAACCTTTTCGAAACTTAATTTAAAGATTTAACTTCAATATTTGTAAGACCTAGATCCACATTTTTACATAATTAGGTATAAGAAAATAACTTATAGTTAAGTTGGTATTAAGTAAACTAACTACTGCCCACGGCTTCACCCGCGTCCCCGTGGGATGTAGCCTATATGTTACTTTAGAGTATAATGTACCCCTGTTTTAAATTTCATCCCGATCCCTTAAGCCGTTTATTAATACAAGTGTGGGAGAGCCATGCTTCGCCACGAATGGGCCGGCTCGACCGGAGTGATACCACGGCCGAGCAGAAAACCGACGTGAAGCAACGCTTGCGTTGTGTTTCGTCGTGTGAGTGAGATTACCGGAGGCCCAATTACCCTCCCCTTCCCTAATCTCCCCAATCCCTGAATACCCAACGATCCTCAAACTCCTAATCCCCAAATGGCCGGTAACGCACTTGTAACGCCTCTGGTGTTCCAGGTGTCTATGGGCGACGCCGATTGCTTTCCATCAGGTGATCCGTCTGCTCGTTTACCGGATTATGCCATAAAAAAACCAGCTAGTTCATCCACTCTGCTCGGCTGTTATTCATCGTAGCGTGATGTTTTATAGCCTATATCTATAACATTCCTCGATAAAATAATGGGACTATTCAACACAAATAGATTTTTTCAAATCAGTCCAGTGCCTGAGACTAGCGCGTTCTGACAAACAAATTCTTCAGTTTTATAGTACAAGTGGTTTTTTTAAGGGGGGAAAATCATCGAATGACTGCTCCCGCCTGGGTGAGGCGGGAGGGAGTGTCAGACTCTTACTGACTAAAAACCACCCCGTTCCTACTCATACGCTTCGAGCCGGAGCCCCGGTAACCCATTAAGTTCTCCGCGACTCCGTATCGGCATCAGCCCTATTGGGCCCCATCTGTGGTGGTCTGATGGCTCTTTAAGGCGCGCGGAACGCTCGGCTCCGTTCGCTCGGGGGTATGTTTCTGGTCGGACGGGGAGCCACCCATGCTCGCCGTCCGCAGGCCCGCGCTTACGGTGGCCGGAGATCGTATAGTACAAGTGAATACATATAATACAGGTATTGTATAAATGTCTAAGATTTCACCTTGAATATTTCAGTTAATATTACCAGTACCTATAAGAATAACAGTCCCTTAGTCTGGGTTTCCCACACCCATGAAAAGAATACCGACGGTGATTACATCCATTTCACCTTAAATAACGTATGACGTTTACACAGCTAGGCAGTTCCTATCAAAATTGGCAGTGTCTTAGTCGGGTCTACCATACCCACGATAAGATGGTAGAGAGGTGATAGTGACAACATCAACCATTTCAGCATGGTTAATATTAATACAAATAATTTATGTTAATTTTAAAGCACACAGAATCCTAAACTATGCAATAAGGGTTTAATGTAGCTATTAATTCGTAATTATCGTGGTATTAATGAACATTTGAATCCACTGTAACATGCCAGTTTATGTGGTATTTAGTAAATACTAGCTTTTACCCGAGGCTTCGCTCGCGTCACAAAAGGATAAAAAGCCAATGTGACATAATATACCAATACTTTTGTTTTCCCTCGGGAATATCAAATTTTTCAGGGATAAAAAGTACCCTATTATTTAATCCAGACTTCTAACTTTACGTCTGTAAAAATTCAAAGCAATCGGTTTAGTAGTTACGGCGTGAAAGTGGAACAAACAAACAAACTCACTTTCCGATATATAATATAAGTAAGGAAGTTAATATAGAGTACCGTTGAAATTGTAATCATAATTAGTATTGACAGCGAATGCCGCGTGGGCCGAGTGGTCGCAAGTGGGAATGCTGGTCGAGTGGTCGCAGTAGTATCTCTTCTAGGTATAGGTATCAAAATTCTCATTACGGAGTCTGTAGTTGTGCCCGGTATATGGCAATAGAGTCACCCCCTATTACATGGGACTCATAACATAAATAGTGAAAAGTGGGTGTTACATTTGTACAGCGGCATTAAGTGCCGTAACGTACACCCCTTCCGAGAAAAAGTCGTGTGAGTGAGGTTACCGGAGGCCCAATTCCTCTCTCCCCCTCCCCAATCCTCAATTTCCTAATCCCCAAAAGGTCGGAAACGCACTAGTGACGCCTCTGGTGTTCCAGGTGTCCATGGGCGATGCCGATGGCTTACCATCAGGTCATCCGTCTGCTCTTTTACCGGCTTATCCCAAAAAGCTCTAAAACACATCCCCACTAAAGGTCATAAGAAAGCTTACATAATACAGTAAGAAACAATACATATAAGACAGGCCCGCATCTAACTAAGTGAAAGGGTGAATTAATTATTCTACTAAAATCACTTAGTACGGGTCAACCCACTGTTTTATGCAGAAACTAAACGTAACCTAACCTCAAATAGCAAAGAGCGCACAGATTAACATCGCATCGGGGGCTTACGTGAAAAAAAAACTAAGTAATTACATTTATATCTTCTATCTTTGTAGAGATGAATGTAGATGTTTTACATGCATAGAGGTGAAACCTGGCAAGTAGCAGAAGAAAGACTTTTACCGACTTATATGTACTTTCTGAGATTATTTAGACACCACTGAGAGACGGTGAAGGAAAACATCGTGAGGAAACCTGGGCTTATAATTTCTAATTATAAGTTCAGTGACATCGCCAACCGGCTTTAAGCAATCGTGGTGATTAACCGCTTGAATGCACCGATAAGAGACAGTAGAAAAAACATTGTGTCTAGCGTGGATCCGCGTAGACACACGACGTGTTAATGCTCATTCCTTCACTGTGTGAGAAGAGGCCTAAACTTCGCAGAGGGCCAGTTGTAGCTGTGATAATAAAACGTAACTTAACCTCAAAAGCCAAAGAGCGCACAGATTACTGATTAACATCGGGGGCTTACGTGAAAAAATACAAAGTAATTACATAAACGTTGTTACACATGAAACAATAGCGCGGAACGTCTAGCTACCATAGACAGTCACTTTCCATGCCGCCACAGTTTTTATTTTTACCCACAACGTGGGAAACTTTTATTGTTCTGACAACACTGTTATTGGCGGGAATGGAAATTGTTATGTTGGTATTTAAGTGGTTTGACGTTTTTGTTTATGTCATCTGTCATTTGTGTGTAATTTTTTTTTATTTTGTTGATAAAATTAAATATGTAATATGATAAACTGCTGGTCGAGATAACGGAATGATTCATTTCGAGGTAATGTCATTAACTCATGTATGATAAGTCTGACTATTTCTTTTCACACTAGTTTTTGGAAATTAGCCGCCGAGCTCAGAATTTATTTAACACATTTCACGGTACTTAACTCTTCAGCAATTTTTTTAGAACAAGATCGTTACTCTAAGCATGGTAGTAGGTAAGCCGTATGCAAATTTGCAAATTCTCTGTAAAATGACAGAGATGGCATGATATTTAAGTACAACTTGAGTAGCCTTGCAGTGCAGTATTCGGGCATTAGTTACACTCCAGCTCTTACCCTCAAGCAATTACCCATCTTTCTTATCTCCCCAATACCCAACAATCCTCAAAAAACCGGTAACGCACTTGTAACGCCTCTGGTGTTTCATGTGTCCATGAGCGCCGTTTGCTTACCATCAGGTGATCTGTCTGCTCGTTACTGGCTTATTTTATACTATTATATAAAGGGGAGTTTGTTTTTTTGTTTGTTTGTTTGAAAGCGTTAATCTCCGTAACTACAAGTCTGATTTAAATAATTCTTTTTGTGTTGGATAGCGCATTTATCGAGGATGGCTATAGGCTATAAAACATCACACTACGACCAATAGGAGCTGAGCAGAGCGTGTGAAACCGCGCGGAAATAGCTAGTTCCATAATAAAAGCAAGAAGTCAAGGGAATATTTTTCCAATCCTCACCAGTATAAGGTCGCAAGACGTCATACAGTTAATGGAGTCTCCATTACACGGATTACGAAGGTACAATGTAAGAACTACTAACTTATTTATATACCTCGGTTTTACAGTGCCTGGCGATAAATACTGCACACATCTATCTACTTTGGGAAGAAGACAAATTTGTGTGGTATTACGATCATTTAGGTCCTTAGGGGGGATAGGTTGTCAAACGAGCAGACGGATCACCTGATGGTAAGCAATTAATGTATCTATAGACACCCGAAACATCAGAGGAGTTAAATTTACGTTGCTGGACTTTATTTTTATATGTTTGATGGGCCGACGTTTGACCACTATCTCGCCTGATGGTAAGCGATGATGCGGTCTACGATGGAGCACGTCGTTCCATAAGCAACCTATTCAACCTTGCCCTTCCCTTCAGTATATATACAGACTCTGGCATAGAATTCTACCCCGGAATTAAGTATTTTTTATGACGTAAGCCGGTAAACCAGCAGACGGATCACCTGATGGTAAGCGATCAGCGCTGCCCATGGATATTCGAAAAACTAGAGGAGTTACTAATGCATTGCCGGCCTTTTGGGGCTTAGGAATTGGAGAACTGGGGATAAGATATTTGTACAAAACTTTTTATTATGATTCGAGGAGAGTGCTCGACTAGTTCTAGCTTCACATAACCATGAGCAGTATACACATTGACTTGGCTGATTGTCTTATTCCAAAGTTCGGTGTGCAATATTTATCGCCGGCAACTGTATATTGTAGAAAGAAATTTTCTTCCGTACTTGGAGTATTTTTTGTGTCTTTGTAACTGAAATTTCGGTGAGATTAAGGTGGATTTGATGTTGATATATTTCTGTGAGTGATTTGTTTTATTGCTGTTTGTTATATCAGGCTTTTTATTCATTAAACTGTCAAATACCGCGAGGACACCGGTGACCGCAACCTATTGTTCTTTAATTGTGTATATAATGACAGTACTCAAAGGGTTAAAATGGTAAGTAGATATGATAGTAGGTACTTTGCTTACCAATTTTGTGGCAGTTTTGTGATAATAGTGTAACAAATTAATCTACAATTTCTGAATTTTAACGAACAGAACTTTATTTGGTGTTATGCAATGGCCGCGTTTGTCTTCAACTCCTCGTTTAATTAAAATATGACATGAAAAGTCTGTATTCTACAAAACAGAATTATAATATAATCGCGCTAAACATAACAGTTACAATTTACAACCAAAAAGAAATAATAATAAATTACTAAATAAGCTACGTACTGCGTAAAATTTGAAGGTCGTTCCATTGAAGAAAGCGCGCCAAAAGCCATTACGTGTGTAATACATCATCCATAAACAATAACCGCCCACACGTTCCTTTACATTCGTATTTCGAAAAAGGAACTCAATGCTACCAACCTTCTTAAAACGATGAGTAAAAAAAACGATTTATAAATTACATTGCGTATTTAATTTCTTCACTAATTTAAGCAGGGGTTTTGCCCGTGTTACCGTGCGATAAAAAGCCTATATGTTATTCCGGACTGCCTCGCTGGCCGAGTGGTCGCAAGTGCGACTGCCAGGCAAGGGGTCGCGGGTTCGATTCCCGGGTCGGGAAAATTATTACTGGGTTTTTAAAATAATTCTCAGTAACAGCACGGACTCTGGAATTGTGCCCGTTACATGGCAATAGGGTCACCCCCTATTACATGGGACTCATAACATAAATAGTAAAAAGTGGGTACATTGTACAGTGGCATTATGTGCACCTCTGCCTACCCCTTCGGGGATAAAAGGGCGTGATGTTATGTTATGTTATTCCGGACTATAATCTATCCGTGTTCCAAATTTCATCCTAATCCCTTCAGCTGTTTTTTAGAATTGATAGCCGAGATTTTTCGAGAAAAACTCAATATACTTAAGCCCGAACAGTTAACCGAACACTCGACTAACGTTATTACACAACTGTCTACACTCTACAACAATTTTCATTTCAAAAACAACAACGAAATAATAATATTTTTTAACAAACACAAACAAAAAAAAACAATATTTTAACCTGTTGCTCTATGGTAGGCCTTTTAATGTACCAAACTTTTTAGGGTTCCGCGCAAGCCCCGAGGGAAACGAATTAGAGTCGCCGCGATGATTTATTCAAAAACTTTTATTTCTTGTTTTACGAAAGAAAAACTCCACAATGTTGTAAAAACGTCAGCGAGTAATGATAATGTATACAATCATGTTTAACTTTTTGTGGTAAAACATAATATTCATATTCAAAGTTTTAGAGCCCGGATGGGGTAAGTTGCGTTCATACAAGTAAGTGTTTTTTGTAGGTTTTAGCTTAAATCGCCAAAAATGTGGTAATTACTTTGAATTTCAAAATTCTGCTTAAGCTATCGGACAAAACCGTAGTCGTGGTGGCCCGGAGGTTTAAGTCACCCGCTTCTCATGCACGAAGGTGCGGATTCGAGAATTATCAACACAGTTCGGTATCAGGATCTCAAACTCAAAAGCATTTATTTCAATTAAACCATAATTTGGTACTTTTGAAACGTCAACAAACATGAAATGAATAATAGTCTGTCAGTCAGTCCGTCAGTGAAGCTAGGCGCTCGTTCCAAAATGTCGATTCGAGTGGAGAAGAACGAGCAAGAAACTCCATTCAACACACTCTCACGTTTGACAGTCGTAAGTTCTAAAAATGTCGTGGTGGGCAGCAGGTTAAGACGCCAGCTTCTCATGCATGAGAGAATCCCGCAGAGGATTCAAAACCTACCACCGGCAAGTACCAATGTGACTTTTTCCGAGTTATATGTACTTTCTAAGATTATTTAGACACCACTGACAAACGGTGTAGGAAAACATCGTGAGGAAATCTGGACTTATAATTTCTTATACGTTTGAAATCGCTAACCCGTATTGAGCAAGCGTCGTGATTGATGCTCAAACCTTCTCCGTGCGAGAAGAGACCTTTGGGCAGAAGTGGTCACTTACAGGCTGTTGATGACGATTAACATAATTATCTAGCTAGTTATCCTAAGCTAAGGTGACAAAGCGACCGTCGAATCGTTTGAGAAACAATAATCAAACCGTATATTGGTTCGCTTGACCATAATCCAGCCATCCATTAATGTACAACTCGATTCAAAGACGCACTAAATCGATTATCGTTTAATCAAAACGCGTAGATGCGTGAACTCGCGATGTTTCACGGTGTACGTTTGGTAGGTGATATTTGACAAACTGACAGAATGAAACGGCTTTTTTTTCTAGCGGGGTATATCATCGAATGACTGCTACTGTCTGGGTGACGTAGAAGGGAGTGTCACACTCTTACTGACTGAAAACCATCCCGTTCCTTCTCCTGGACGTCGAGCCGGAGCCCCGGTAACCCGTTAGGTTCTCCGCGACTCCGAATCGGCATCGGCCCTGTTTGGGGGCCCAGTTGTGGTTTGATGGCTCTTTAAGGCGCTCGCGGAACGCTCGGCGCCATACGCTCGGGTCTGTTTCTGGTCGGACGGGGAGCCACTCATGCTCGCCGTCCGGAGGCCCGCGCTTACGGTGGCCGGGGATCGATCCCCGACGCCCGGTGTGTCCTTCGCGATGGAGAATGAAGCAGTAACAATGCATGTTTATTTGATTCATGGTCAAATGTTCTGTTTAAAATTAATATTGTGTTAAAAACTTCCTTGTCCTAAACGACCGCCTCGTTGGCCGTATGGTCGCCATTACGACTCCTAGGCAAGGGGTCTCGGTTTAGATTCCCTAGTCGGGCAAAGTATTATTGGGTATATTGCATGCAGCGGGTCGCCCGTCGCAAGTGGGTGTTACATTGTATAGTAGCAAAGTGGCGTAATGTACACCTCGGCCTACCCCTTCGGGGATAAAATGTTACGTTATGTTAAAAACTTACATGAAATTATAAGACATTGAACTTTCTCTCTAATAAATTTAAATGCACTCTCCTTTACAAAAAATGGACTGTACTATTTTTTCGTTTCCGCGTTCAACTCTCTGATTGGTTGGTTAACTTGGCGCAGCCAATCAGAGCGCCGAACGTCATAAATGTGTCGATCGCGTTTACGTAAAATGACCTAGCACTGGACCCTCTGTGGCCACCCTTTATATGAACAGGTGTCATTAGTACACCTGTCTAACCCTGAGGGGAATATACATAATATTGTGTCTACAGCCCAACCCACGCAACTAAATATTGAAAACTTTTGAAATATAAATCACTTTGAAGTTGACAAAAAACACTTAATAAATAAAATAACACACTATTAAGTAACAAAATTACAATTAAACAAATTACAACGACACCCAAAACTAAATTAATTACACAAAACACAATAGTCTCTGGTGTATTAAAAATTCAAATATGGAACCTACAGACCCAATTAAAAACTTTATTCCCGCGCTTGCCGCCATTTTTTCATTCCTTTTTCAAACGCACCTTTTTTACGGACGCCCGGTAGCACAAGATAAGAGTGCGGCCCAGGGGAAGAAAAATATTCTTTATTTTCTTAACTAATGTGTTCTTCGCAATGTTTTTTTGTTATTATGAGTGTAATGTCTGGTTTACGTCATTTAGGAGCACTCTGATTTGTAGCTTCAGAATGAGTTTATGAAGTTAAAATTTAAAGAGTACTGTTATATCCCTGATATGTAAGGGTTTATGCTGGGATGACATAAGAAATGCATCATCATCATTATTATATCTTAACGTGTAAGGTGGCATGCCAGACCCCTCAGTCTGGACAAGATCTCCGAACGGTACGGTTGTATATTCAGTCCTTTAACTAATTAAAATAGTTTTAATATAAAATTAGTTTTTTTAAAAAGAAATCCTAAAGGACTCTCGTAACATTTTGGTGGCAGCGGTGGGATCCGGAAATATCCAGTGCCGTTCCGCAGACTCGCGCCGGATCTCGAAATATCGTGAAACATCCCAAAAAGTGTAATCAGATAAGTGAACTTATCACCCACTGTGTTACCCGTGTAAAACCCTGGAAAAATCCTAATCGTAATTCCGTAACCATATTACGAGTCCTGAGACAAAGTGTCCAAAGGGAGCCTATTATCCTAAATCTGTGTCCTGTGAAGTAAAATCAGTGTTGTGTGAAGTGAAAATCCTATCCTTGTCCTGTGACTAAAGGATACATTAAAACCTCCTGTCTGTCTCTCCATTGAGTGGTAGCCACTCAATTCGACCTTCGACACATCCTGTCGAGAGAGAGAACAGTCATTCGCCACACATCGTGCTTCGGAATGTTCCCCGTCAGCGTCGCCGTCGCCGTCGCGCTCTTATCAGCTGCTCAAGTAGTAACGATACAGTAAGTCTTTGGTCATTGTTTTGAATTCTATTTTTAGAGTTCCGTTGGCATATATGCAAAACCTTTTTCATTGTTATCGTATCGAATTAGAGTCCTGAATACATTTGGCGAAACTCTTCGCTTCCTTGGCTAGTTTAATGCAATTATGCTAAGTGCCAAAACCGAAGAGTTCTCTTACGACAAGTCTGAAGAATCCGTAGAATCCAAAGGTAAAGCACCTCGACAACCATCACCATCTTCTAGGACTACTAGGGCTAAGTCAAAAATCCTCGAAATGGATATCAATGCCTTACTTAAATTCATTAAACCATACGACGGGAGTAGGGAACACCTAAATGCATTCCTTATTAAATGCACAAACGCCATGGAGTTGGCTACCGACATCCAAAAACCAATATTATTCAAATATATAATTAACTCCTTAGAAGGTAAAGCGGCAACCACCTGTGCTATTAAGGAATTTAGCGACTGGTGTCAATTAAAAGAATTTCTCAAAACCCAATTCAGTGAACATAAACACTATACACACCTATTAACCGAACTACAAGAAAGTAGACAGGACACACACGAGACGGTAAGTCAATTCTCCCTCCGAGTCGAAACTGCTCTTTTCCACTTACTCACAGAGATCTCATTGGCTAATTACCCACAGAAAGAAATTCCTGGCCGTATAGCCTCCATGGAGGACCTTGCTTTACATCATTTCCTCATGGGACTACTACCGAGGATTTCAAACTTGGTCAGAGCCCGTAACCCTAAAAACTTTAATAGTGCTGTAAATTTGGCTATGTCTGAAGAGAAAATACAGAATAGTCAGTTCGCTAAAAGAAATGCTTCCCAAGCACAATCCAGCAGCACATTTAAACCCCATCAAAAGTCGTCCAACAAACCTAATTCTAATAACTTCTCTTCACAATCTAAAAAATCGTCGTTCACCGTGAATAATAACAACACCCCTAATATCTCGGGATCGTCAACGTTTTGCAGATACTGCAAGGCCACGGGACACGACATTAAAGATTGTGAACTACGTATAACTAATAATAATCGCCGCAATCAAAAATCTAACGATAACCCTAACAACCCTCTTCCTAATCGCGTGTCTCACGTAAATGAATATGATGATGCTCCTGACAGCGACCACCAGGATGAAAATGACCCTTTAAACTAATGAAAGTCTCGCCCCGGTGTCGTTCGAGGCTATCACCGAAAATCGACACCAATCACATGTCCCAATCCAATGACCTTAAAATCTACGAAATAAATATCGATACAACAAAAAGGTTGTTACCCCATGTCCTTCTGGATTCTCCTGTAGCGGAAATACCGCTCTCCTTACTTGTCGATTCCGGCTCGGCAATCTGTTTACTAAAACATTCCACTATTAGTAAACCTCCCAGGCTTATTAAAGAGCCAATCAAACTCAAGGGTATTGACCCAGGCAATGAGCCAACGACCACTGAAGGTCACTTCCAATTAAAACTAAAAGTATCCCAAAGGATGTCCATTCCTTTTAAATTCCATGTCGTAAAAAATATCGACCTCCCTATGATGGCATCATCGGTACAGATTTCCTTACTACGTTTGGTTGCAAAATCGATTACACCAATGATGTGTTGAGAATCGGCAACCAAATTGTAAAACTACACTTCTCCAAACCCTTTTATATAATTCCACCCCGTACCGAATCCGTCATCGAATGCTCTGTCCAAGAAACCAATCTCAAGGAAGGAAATAGCAGACCAACACTTATCCAGTGATCTATTAATTTCCAACTGTATTGTCAAAATAAAACATAATAATCGAATTAATCTTACAATAGCTAATACGTCTGATAATTACGCGCATGTTAGACCAAACTTGAAATTAAATGTAGAACCATTATGTATTAGTTCCTTCCCAGTCAATACAGACATCCAAGGGACTCTTGAACGATCAAATCAAGTAACCAAATCCCTCAGAACCGATCACCTTAATCAGGAAGAAATATCCGCACTCAAAGAGCTATGCTCCCAATACTCCGATATATTTCATCTTCCTGATGACCATCTGACATACACGTCAGCCCTCGAACACAATATTAAAACGACCGATAACACGCCCGTACATACTAAATCATACCGTTTCCCCGAATGCCATAAAAAAGAAGTAGAAACTCAGATCAATAAGATGTTAGATGACAACATCATAGAACCCTCATCATCCCCATGGAGTTCACCTATATGGATAGTCCCCAAGAAGCTGGATTCTCAAGGCCAACGCAAATGGCGAATAGTAATAGATTATCGTAAACTAAATGACATCACCATAGGCGAAACATACCCTATCCCACAAATATCTGAAATACTCGACCAGTTAGGGAAGAGTAAATATTTTACCACCCTAGACCTTGCTTCCGGCTTCCATCAAATTCGTATCGCCCCGGAAGATGCTCCTAAAACAGCATTCTCTGTTCCACAAGGACATTTCCAATTTAACAGAATGCCGTTTGGACTGAAGAATGCACCATCTACCTTCCAGAAGCTCATGAACAGCTGTCTTACAGGCCTTCAAGGTACTAGATGCTTCGTCTATCTCGATGATATCGTAGTCTACTCTTATGATCTAACCTCACACATTCGTACCTAGAATCTGTATTCCAGCGAATCCGTAATTTTAATTTAAAGATTCAGCCTGAAAAATGCGAATTCCTCCGGAAGGAAGTCACTTATCTAGGGCACATAATTGGTCAAAATGGCGTTCAACCTAACCCAGATAAAGTCAGAGCCGTCACAGAATTTCCCACACCTAAATCACCTAAGGATATAAAATCGTTCTTAGGTCTTGTGTCATACTATAGACGGTTTATACAGGACTTTTCTAAACTAGCTAAACCTCTAACTAACTTACTCAAAAAAGATGTGCCCTTCATATGGGAAAATACCCAACAGTTATCATTCGAAAGTTTAAAGGATAAACTTGTTTCCGCCCCCGTATTAGCCTATCCTGATTTCTCTCAGCCCTTCATCCTTACCTGTGATGCTTCAAATTACGCGATTTCCGCTATTTTATCCCAAGGTCAAATAAGTCAAGACCGTCCCATAGCATTTGCATCCCGCACTATGAATAAAGCAGAATGCAACTATAGTGTTACGGAGAAAGAATGTCTTGCCATATTGTTCGGCACCAAAGTATTTCGCCCTTACCTATATGGCAACCGATTCTCCATTGTTACTGACCATAAGCCCCTACAATGGCTCTTTAATTGTAAAGATCCTGGTTCAAGATTAATCCGTTGGCGACTTAAACTAGAAGAGTTTGAATACGATATAAAATATAAAAAGGGTAAAATAAATTCCAATGCCGACGCCCTTTCCCGATTTCCGGTAAATCCAGTCCAACCGGAATCTACCTCTAACTCTGAATCTAAAATCGAAAACGAACCCTCTCAGGCAGTAGATAAAGACCTCATGGATCTACTAATATCTCCACCCTCGTTCGACCCTGAAACGTTAAACTCACCTACGTCAGATCCTCTTGCTCTGAATGATAATGATTTACTCCCATTCCCTGAAATAAAACCTATCCCTGAATCATCTGAAGTCCTGAAAGAAAACACTAGCAACCACTTACCCTCTACCACACGATGCTCGCCGACTTCAGACTCTCCAGCTGCAATACCACTGGCTCAGCAACCAGATGGCAACACTGAAATCATTAATGACTTACCTGATCTATCTGACGATAATTATCCTGCATTCCTGAGGGCACTAGCACGAAAGGATAATACGAGTTTTAATACCATAATCCAAGAACACAATGAAGATATATCTAAATCCAAATATAAAATAATTATCTTACCTACTTCCATTGACCTTGATGAGTCAAATCCATATGTCCAAAATATCATGGACAATATCCCCAACAGTTCAGAAATTATCTCCAAAGAAAGATCCTTGAATTCATTCATTTCATTTGAAAATAAAGATAAACTATACTATCTCCTTTTTTTTAAAGTACATCATTTTGATAAATCTGATTATCCAGACATCTATGAGAGCCTTAGAACAATCAGGAACGAGTTAGTTATTAAACTCGACCTAGACTCGAACCCTGACATCTCCATAACAGATTTTAAAAACCCATTTGATAGTCATCAATATGTTAAAATATATAATATGCTTCTCTATTTATTCAATAACAGTAACATAAATGTACACGTATACAAAGGATCGATCATATACCCATCGTCGTCTGAAATCCCCAAGATACTTAGGGAGAATCACGACATTCCTATTGCTGGACACTTAGGTAGTAATAGAATGCTTAAAAGAATTCAAGAAAACTTCTATTGGAAAAATATGCGGACTGACATTGAAAATTTCGTCAAGAAATGTGTACAATGCCAGACTAACAAAGCCCTTAGACAAATAAATCGGGCCCCCATGCAAATAACAAGCACATCCACTCAACCCTTTCAGCGAATATCCTTAGATATAGTCGGGCCACTACCTGAAGCAGGTCCCGCCAAATTGAGGTACATACTAACCATCCAAGATGATCTAACAAAATTCTCTTCTGCTTACCCGATTCGAACCACTACTGCAGAAGAAACTAGTGAATGTCTTCTTCACTATATATCTATCTTTGGCATTCCAAAAATGATCCTCACAGATCAGGGAACTAACTTCACATCGGACCTATTCCGCAAAACTTGTGAATTCCTTAAAATAAAGAACCTTTGGTCGTCCCCGTACCATCCGCAGACGCAAGGCGCCCTTGAGCGCAGTCACTCGACTCTCAAAGAATACCTTAGATCTTTCGTAAATGAAGAACAGTCCAACTGGCCCAGATACGTGTACACAGCCATGCTTACCTATAACACATCCGTTCATTCAACAACCAATTTCACCCCATTCGAACTAACTTTCGGAAGCAAACCTCTGATCCCAAATTCTATCTATGACGAAGCCCCAGGAGCAACTTACCCTGACTATGTCCGCATGCTTCAGAATAGATTAAAGTATTGTAGAGACAAAGCCTTGGACTCCATAAGGAGATCCAAAGAAACTTCCAAAAATTACTATGACACTCGCACTCGCCCTGCGAAATACAAAGTCGGTGATTACGTGTACCTGAAGAATCACCTGCGAATGCGCAAGGCACTTTCACCACAGTGGAAAGGGCCTTACAAGGTAATTAGAATCAACGGAAACAACACACTTACCTTACTCATCAACCGACGTCACGTCATACATCATTATGACCAAGTGAAGCTGGCAGAAGCAGCTCCGTAATTTAGGAAATAAACACATAATCTTAAAATTACTCTAGACTTACCTTAGGTTATCTTTACAGTTCAGCTCAGAGTCAACCTAACCAGAGTTTCATCGAGCCAATCAACTCTAGTTCCGGACTCTACTTCGATTATTTAGGAAAGCTACGAATAAACAATATTGAACTTAGTATAGTAATACCTGTAGACATATCTCATTTCAAACCACATATTGATAATATCAAATCAGCGCTTTTAGTTACTGGAAATTTATGTAAACAAACCAGAATTATAGAGATTATCTCCATTTGTTATAATAATTTAAAACCATTGTCGGCCCGTTTCCAAGATATGAGTAAGGAATTAACATCAATCTCACATTTAATTGATAACAGGACAAAACGTTCCGCCTGGGTTAGTGGTGCAGGAACAATCTTAAAGAAAATATTCGGCACCCTAGATGAAAACGATGGCCTACAATATGACAAAACTATCAAAACATTACAACTCAATGAAAAGAAATTAGCTTCATTATTAAAAGAGAATATTTTAATAACCACTTCTGTTTTAACTCAGTATAACGTTACATTAAGTAAAATAATAGAGAACGAGGCAAACTCAAAAGAAGCCATTGATAGACTTTCAGTGAGTGTTGGAAACATTACTGAAACCACAAATGGTTTACAAATACAAACAAATGTCAATGAAGTTATCAATGCCCTCGAGACATCGATACTTACTCTATCTTTTCAACTAGAAGATATCACTAACGCTATCCTATTTAGCACCCAAAATATTTTACACCCTGCAATAGTAACCCCTACACAACTCCACAAGGAACTAGTAGATAACTATAGACATTTACCCAGTGACCTTGAGTTGCCTGTATCTTTAGATATTAAGTCCATACATGTTATTTTAAGTATTTCTAAGTTAGTTTGTTTCTATACTAGTAATAAGGTAGTTTTTATATTGCAAGTGCCAATGGTAAAAACTCAAGAATATCTGCTATTTCATAATATTGCATTACCAACACCACACAATACTTCAAACCCAAACACTTTCAGTTTAATTCTCCCTGATAACAAATACATAGCAATGACCAAAGACAAATCCTACTATTGTGTTTTCAATAGTTTGGAAATTTGTAAAATAGTGACTTCTGGAAATTATATCTGTGATATTGAAAATGTGTATTCTACTGATGCAAAACCTACATGTGAAAGTGAACTCCTTACCAAGGTAATTAGCGTGAAACCTGCTCAATGTCATACGAAGATCCTCATTGGAAAGGTAAATATCTGGAAATCCCTGATCAATAATAAATGGATCTTTGTACAGTCAAAACCTAACAAAATATCGATAGACTGTTTAAATAACAAATTAAAAGAAACCACCATTTCAGGTACAGGGATATTAAGTATCCCCAAAAATTGCATTGTCCACTGTAAAGCTACCACACTTATACCTAAACAAAACAATTTTAATATAACTTCACCAATCAGACATTTTCCAGATTTTAACTTAATTGAAGACTCTTGTTGTTCCATAAAAACAGTATATGAAAATGCCAGTAATATACTCCCTGTAAAACTAAATAACATAGACCTAGATGATTTACATACCAATTATAATGATAAGATAAAGTCTATTTTAAATGACCTTGAATTTGTAACAAATCCAACAACCCCTCATATTGTAACATATGGTAAACACTATTCTATTGTAACACTGGCAATTGTAATCTTTATACTTATATTTCTTAATTACCTAGTTTATAAGAAAATTTGTCAACGATATAACCGTTCCCGTAGGAATAGAGCAAATATTTGTATAACATCATCTCAGCCTGAACCTTCAATAGAAATGACAGATAGACAAACAGGTTTCGAAGATAGTACACCTAATACAAGTAACATTGCTCCACTTAGGGTAATAATATAACAGAGACTTTGAACCAACCCCAAAGCCTCTTCTTAAAGGGGGAGGTGTTATATCCCTGATATGTAAGGGTTTATGCTGGGATGACATAAGAAATGCATCATCATCATTATTATATCTTAACGTGTAAGGTGGCATGCCAGACCCCTCAGTCTGGACAAGATCTCCGAACGGTACGGTTGTATATTCAGTCCTTTAACTAATTAAAATAGTTTTAATATAAAATTAGTTTTTTTAAAAAGAAATCCTAAAGGACTCTCGTAACAGTACGAATAAAGTAAACGTTATTTCCAAAATAACCTTATTTAAGGCGATAACGGATAAGAAAGTTGTTTTTATTCAACTAACGTTAAAACGATCTATTTACATAAAATTAATGAATCATTAATAAGAATTGGCACAAAGACTAGGTATCCAAAGACAAACTTTTATCGAAAAAAGAAAAAATGCTAATCTGTCAAATTACGGTTGCGAATTGCGCGCCAAAACAGGTTCTAATTTTATTTGTCAGATAAAATGAAAAAGTTTTATTGTTGGAAAAAGGAATTACCTGTTTATTATCAGAAAAGGTGTTACAATACTGACGCAAGTGTCGAAAACGATAAATATGTAGAGTAGCAGAAACAATTGTATTTATTTTGAATTGTGGCGACACGAGGTGTGTTCAAAAACTACGGGAAGGCGGGCAGGTGCTTACAATTTTTTTTTTTCATTCTTTTTTGTCTGTTTCGAAATCGAAAGATAGGTTAGTTATTATTATTTGGTTACTAGGCGAGTTTGGGAGAATATAATACAACTTTACACCTGTTATTTCAAAGGGTAGATTGTGTACCTACTTTACAAAAATTATCTTCACTTTTCAAAATCAATAAAATAAAAACTGCGTTTTTAAAAAACCTACTTCAAAAAACCAAAAACTAATAACAAACAAAAGGTCAAAACTAAAAAGCATAAAATAACTATTATTAGTCCTGATAGGTTACCCACTCACTGATAGGTTAGAAGTTGGCGCTATAAATTCTATACAAAATAATTCATTAAAACCTTTATAATAGATACCTAATTTACAATTTTGTGGCCATTAAGTTATATCATTATGATAATAGCTAGCTAAAGCCTAATACTACCTAGTTTTACTAACAATCACCAGTTCCAAATTAATAAACCTAACTCGACCAACTGGAAATGCCAATATCACGAGTCGCATATCACACACACAAAAACATAGACGCCATATTTTTAAATCACATTCTTCATCCAGTCAGGCAGGCAGGTACAGGTAAAATATGACGATATATTATTCAAAGATGAAGTCAAACTTAGAAGTATGAAAAGGGTAGTGTGTTGAAATGAAGGAAATATTTAATATTTTTCTTACTTTTCTCACCAAGTAAATACAGATGGACAGACAGACGTCTTGACAGTAACCTATTAAATTGCGGCGTGTTATTGATATGAAGAAGTTGATGCGGTGACGATCAGTGACGTTTGAAATGGAGTTTATATAATAAATATTGTTTCAACTGCAGTAGTGGGTTACAGTCCACTTATTTTTTTTATGGCATAAGCCGGTAAACGAGCAGACTGATCACCTGATGGTAAGCAATCGGCGTCGCCCATGGACACCTAGAACACCAGAGGTGTTACAAGTGCGTTACCGGCCTTTTGGGGATTATGAGTTTGAGGATCGTTAGGGATTCAGGAATTGGGGAGATTGGGGAAGGGGAGGGTAATTGGGCCTCCGATAATACTTCTGGAGTAAAAGTGGTCTTCTTCACCATAAGAATTGGTATAAACTCCACAATTAGCAGGCGGGTTGAAGAACGAAGTTTAAAAGGTTCATGCTTATCAGAGAGCGCTTCTGCCCGGTCTGTAATAGTCTGTATCAAATGTAAAGCACCTTAAAATTAATGCCGCAGCTGGATCTAAAGACAGTTTGTTCATATCATCAATAAAGAACAATGAAGCATTCAAAACCATAGATAACCTAACTGCCCAAGCTTAAAAGGTCATTAAAATAATTAATATTAGCTACTCCCGTGCACTTTTATCCGCTACTACTGATCGTAGCGTGATATTTTATAACCTATAACCTTCCTTGATATATTGGCTATCCCACACAAAAAGAAATATCCAATTCGAACCGGCAGTTCTAGAGATAAGCGAGTGAAAACCCAACAAACAAACTCATCAGCTTTGTAATATTCAGAAATAATATCTGCCTACATATTTAAGGAAGTAGGCGTTGTTTTAAATTTAAATGAGAATGTAAGTACTGTAGTATAATGTCCTTTTGAGTTCACGGTAGACGGATACTGAATCGTGAGTCATTGTGAAGAAACTGGAATCGCCAACGCGGTAACCAAGCTTGTTACATTGTTCCTTTTTTGTCAAAGGCCTTTGCCCTACACTAAAACAGTTACAACATCATCGGGATTAAAATAAACTGTATATCTTTTGTAGTGTAACCTCCCAAAACCGCTATAACTTTCGTGCACCAGGATACAACTATGCAAACACCGAAACAATGAAGTCCGGCGTGTCTACGCAAGCACGTGGACAACTGTCTTAAATCCCGCAACGAAATAAATCAAGGCATACCATTAGACAAAGAGAAACAGTACATCAAGTACTAAAAGGCATTTACTCAAACCACTAAATAAAAAAAGAAGTATAATACTCTTTGCCTGACCCTTGAATTCGAAATTCAAATCACGGCGCGGGTGAAAGCCACGCACTTATTACTCGCTCGGCCATAATCTCCTAACATCTTGTCCGGACAACATCCCAAACTGGTTTTACTGAATTATTTTTAAATCTTCTCCTAGGACATCGGTATTCTCGCTCTAGTATCATCCTTCTCGCTCTAGCACAGAGCTATTCATTGCTTAGAGATCGTTTAAGTAGTTTATTGGCTTAATAGTTACATTGGCCGGTAAATGTGTTGAGCGATCTTTCTATCTATTAATAGTGTTGAAGATTCTTCCGTTTATTTAGTAGAGTTTTTGTTTTAACTCCTAAACTGATGGATTGGTTTTCATTGCCTTGCTTATAGTTAGAAACGCACACAAGATATATTGCAGGTCAACTTTAAGTTTTATTTCTACAGATAGTAATAAAAAACAACTATGTAAGTAGAAAATAATATAACTCTTTCGTCCCAAAGTGATTAACTGACAGACAACGTACAGACAAAGGAAGCTGGAACTTAGCATCGATGTCCCTTAGATAGTACAGAGGGGCACTAAGAAAAGTTTTTCCTAAATTCCCACTGAAATGGCACAAATAGGAATCACGTTGTTGTGCGCTGACAGAAGCTATAGTAGACTATAAAACATAACCTCTTTTGTCTTTGGTAAATGTCAAAAATTTTCCCGCCATTTCGACCGGATGCGTTATTTCGGTTGAGAGTTAACCAAAGAGTATAAGTATATGGAGTTATCTAATTGGATGTATATTTCCTGTTAGTTATAATAAGAATACGTTCTCATCGATGTATTTTTAAACTGGTCAGTGAATAGATGTTTAGTTCGTTAATCAAAAAGTTTTATAAAGTGCGAAAATTGCAAAAATAAAACAAATATGGTAGTGGTCTTGTTCTCATTTATGCCCGTATGTATATAACCTTTGTTAATTTTAAGTAACACCTAAGTTAGGAGACACTTCATGACGTTTCAGTTTTGATTAACCTGTAAGTATCACCTAACAGTACAAGTAAGAGTAACAGTAAAGGTTCTCGCTTGCGCTAAGTGTCTCCTAGTTAAGATATAGTTTAGAAGCGGTTGCTGAAAACTGTCATAAGTGCTATAACTAAGAATGAACAAACCAAATAACACCGAAAATAATCGTTAATACTTCAATCAGGAAATTTCAAAAGAATACCAAATACATCTAAGTTGCCACAGAAAAAAACACATCAAGGCGTAGTGTGACCACTTGAAAAAAAGCCGCCATGTGTTTCACGCAAGTCCGTTAAACGTAAATCTTCAAACGCAGTGGTAAGTAATCAAACTGCATTTATTGCAACTTAACCGTAAGTAAATAGACATATTTTTCAAAAAATATACCTTAGTCCGTCAGTGAAGCTAGGTACTCATTCAAAATGTAGATTCGTATGCAGAATTAGCCTTTTTCCTGGGAAGATTAAAAAAAAATCCGCTAGGGGCAGCACCGGTGGGGGGGTACATATGTTTTGAATTCTCTATTGACAACAACGTCAAACGTACGTCTTATTATTATCAGAATAAATAAATATTGTGATAAAATTTTTTTTTAAAAAATAGTCATGCATAATAACGAGCATTTTCAACAAGGACGTCCATGTTACGTCAATTGACGAATGCATGCATCCTTCATACAATAGGCGGCCTATAAATGACAAAATGCTTTCATCTTGCTTCACGTGTGGGAGTATGCTTCGGCACGAATGGGCGGGCTCGACCGGAGTGACACCACGGCTTCACAGAAAACCGACGTTAAACAACGCTTGCGTTGTGTTTCGTCGTGTGAGTGAGGTTACCTCCCCAGTCCTCGAAATGCAAATTTCCGAAAGACAGGTAACGCACTTGTAACGCCTCTGGTGTTCCAGGTGTCCGTGTGCGGCGCCGATTTCTTACCATCTGCTCGTTTACCGAGTTATCCCATAAACAAAAGAAATGCATTCGTCAAATGACGCAACCTGGACCGTAGGCTTAATAGTACATCAAATGACAAGCTAGTGTTATAAATGCCAAAGTTTTTACTCAATTACGTAAGAATGGCTGAAGGGATCAGTACGAAATTTGGAACAAGGATAGATTATGATGTGGAATAACACATAGACCACTTTTTATCCTACGGCAATACGGCCGAAGCCACGAAACGGACCTTAAATAGAAATCAATATTTTTAGTAAAATTCTTCATTTTCATTAAATAATAACCAACGAATTGGGCATAAAAAACTCTTCTTTCCAAGGGGCGACGTACAAAAACTCATAATATTACCCAGTACCCTACCATTTTTGATTAAAATAAAAACAAGCGAAGGTACATTTTTACCAAAAATTTGAGACATCGGAATATCGTAGTAAGCGCACACATCAAGCTATGAAAAACCAGTATAAACTGACCGTCATATATACGGAAAGATGATACACAGCGGGACCAAGATATACTGGATTTATAGCCTGGTCTGTGGCCATCAAGGTACACGAAACCAGTATAAGCTGACCGTTGAATGTACGGACAGATGATACAAAGCTAGACCATGATTAACTGGTTTTGTATAGTTTGATGAGCAGCCGTGTATACCAGGTATAAAATAAAAACAAATGAAAATTTTTCTCCGAACCGTATTCTAGTTACGGGAACAATTTTCCCTGAAAATACTGAAAGTAGTTTGGTAGAAATATCGGTAAATAGGTAGGGAATATAGGTACCTACACCTAGGTAATTTCTTTTTGTTTTTCGTTAACATTATTAAACTGAAGAATATTGTAGTTTCAACTCGCCAATTTACGGAATGGCTAATATAAATATACATAGGTACAATTCGAACCTACCATTCTTTTTGTGTATTGTTGGGAATTATAATACTTTTCACACAAAAAAGTGAAGAAATATTACAACGCCATTTTGTAATTAACAAAAGATTAAGTACTAAGTAAGCTGGCTTATATAGTCCTGTGAAGTTATTACACAAAAAACGTTTATTTGATATTCCCCTGTGTAAATACACGTGTTCATTTTTTTACTATAGTAATAAATATTATATTATTTTTCCTGTTAACCTTTCACGACAAAACATCGGGAGGAAATCTGGGCTTATAATTTCTAACTAGCTTTTACCCGCGGCTTCGCTCGCGTCACAAAATGATAAAAAGTAGGCTATGTTACATATACCAATACACACAGCGACATCTATACCACTACTTATGTTTTCCTTCGGGAATATCAAATTTTTCAGGGATAAAAGTACCCTAGTATTTAATCCAGACTTCTAACTTTATGTCTGCAAAAATTCAAAGCAATCAGTTTAGTAGTTACGGCGTGAAAGCGGAACAAACAAACAAATAAACTCACTTTCCAATTTATGATATTAAGTAAGGAAGTAAGGATTATAAGTTTGAAATCGCCAACCCGCATTGAGCAAGCGTGGTAGTTAATACTCAAACCTTCTCCTTGCGAGAGGAGGCCTTCGGTCAGCAGTGGCCACTTAGGTATAGGCTGTTGATGTATGATGTATGTATGTAGTCCCTTAACTTCTACGACACCCACTGAACTAACATGGGTAACCTTCAAGTCCTGACGTGGTATACTCATACCATAAATGCTGACGTGACGTATGTCAAACACCATATTAACTCGTCGAGTACCGGTTTTATAGACACAATTAAAGAACAATAGGTCGCGGTCACCGGTGACCGCTTGGTGTTTGACAGTTTAAATAATCGAAATGGATAACTTTTATTTACTGATTCGCACAATATTTACTTGTATTATGATCGGTCCATTATAATTCTATTAAGGAAGTGCAAAAAACAACATTTTCGAATGAAATCAGCGGTTTTTGTTTATAGAATTTGAATCAAATTCAATCAAATCAAATCAATCTTTATTATATTTTTTCCTTGTTTTTTTTCTTTGTATTTTCAAAATTCTGTTTTATTGTATTATTATTTTGTTACCACACTGTGATGTTTTTTGTTCTAATGTCTATTCTTTTAAGTTTATTATTAGTATTTTGTTTATATATCTGTATTTTTATTTTTTATAATCATGTGTGTTAATTGTCAAATAAATGTTTTTTCTTTCTTTCTTTCTTCATATTTTGTATAACTTAAAAAAAATATACGTTACAATCTTAGCTACAATACAATTAATTGGACGTTTTTTTGGAAAATTCTTATATTCGTGAACACGCCGTCTATGAGATGTTAGTAGTTAAAGGATAAACTTTAAACAATTATTACCAAATCTTTATTAGTCTTACGTATAGTTATTACTAGATTTAATAAATAGATGTCTCATCTAAATAAATGAACAGAAACCGCATTCATCTAAGAATTGTTGGTTCATTTCGATCGGTATGACGAATCGACCATAGTAATGATCGTTGTGGTCAGTACATCCTAGAATTACCACGAAATTGACAATAAGCAATGTTAGAACATCGGAAATCGTCATACAAATATTCTTACGAAGTTATTTTTATTAATATTACATAGGTAATATTTAGGAGATTAATTCATAAATTTTTTTTTTTACCTAGTCATATTTTTTTAACAAAATGTATGTTACCGCAGATCTCTAGAACAACTGCACTGATTTATATAAAATCCTTTTCTTTTCGTGTCGTAAATGATTCGACAATTTCACCTGTAACGGGTGAACCAGTACCGGTACTACGATTAAGATCTTTCGTAAATCCGCAAATTCGGATTGCGTCGAGTCGGAATTTTCGGGTCAGCCGGCCGGCAGGTACCCAAATGTTAATAAAAATCAAATACTAACTTTATTTACCCTACCTATAATAAAGATACATAACATAGGTACCTTGTATACACCTTAATTTCTCGCCTTACTACTGCCGGCGGCTTCGCACGCGGACTCGAATAAAGAGCTACCTATGTTTATTTTTTTTTCTATGGCATAAGCCGGTAAAAGAGAAGACGGATCACCTGATGGTAAGCAATCGTCGTCGCCCATGGACACCTGGAACACCAGAGGCGTTACAAGTGCGTTACCGGCCTTTTGAGGATTAGGAGTTTGAGGATCGTTGGGGATTCAGGGTTTAACGACTTGGATCATCAGTTAATTCTTAACTGTAGAATTAAATTAACATTTGACAGTTTTTAGTAAGGATGAATTGTGAAATATTCAGAGTTATTCCTCTGTTAAAATTTATCTGGAGTTGAAAAAATCGGCCCTTATTCCATAAAAAAAGATCTGTGTACCCATTCAAGCAACGGCCGTTGACTAAAGCCGTGAATAACAGCTACAGTACCTAGGTAGATTATTAATATGCTACCTACTAAACCTGTGTACCGAAGTATTATGATTACCTACATAACCTAGGCGTAATAGTTTAGCTATTGCAATACCTAGGTAAGTACTTACCTAGTCACTATGTAACCGGCTTCTGTCTGGCAGCCGCGTGTTCTATCAACGTTAGGCTACGATAGTTTTGTTTTATTAATGTCCTAGGTACATGTATTTTGATAGGTACTACATACCGTATAGGCGTATGCACTTCTATACAATGTTAGATTTAGGTGAAACCTAGGTTTGCAAGTAACACTAGACCCTGGAAAGTTGCATAGATACCCAACTGCTTATTTTTTCAAGAACTAAATAGGTACCTAAGCTGTGATCTAAGTACTAAAAGATTTGGTACTGTCGCTTCAAATATTTGAATCGGCGCGATCGAAAACGGTTTTTTTATATTTGATGGGCCGACGTTTGACCACTATCTTGCCTGATGGTAAGCGATGATGCGGTCTACGATGGAGCACGTCGTCCCATAAGCAACCTATTCACTCGGGCCTTGAAGACACACAGGTTATATATATACCTTTCAGGAAACACAGACTCTCTGGCAAAGAATTCCACTCCTTAGCAGTTCGCACAAGGAAGCTTGATGTGAAGCGCTTCGTGCGTATGCGACATCTACCATGAATCGGTGACGCTTCGCCGATTGTCTTGTGGTACGATGATGGAAAGGACTAGAGGGAATCAAGTTGTGCAATTCCCCCGCACACACATCAAAATGCATACGGTAGAAAACCGAAGAAAGGCTTGCAACCTTACGCCAGTGTTTGGTGATTTTCACATCGGACTACAGAAAGAAACGGTAGCTCAGTCACCAAGCCACTGCGCCAACGGCATTCAAATATCTAAAATCGTATTAATAAAAGTTTTACTTTTAGTTCTAAGCTAAATTTCACATCTCACACGTGTCCGTAACGTACGAAATGATACCTACCTATGTACCCAATATTAAATAGCTAATGTCTGTGAGAAAAACCGGTACCTAAGTCTTAAATATATAACTTGTATCGTTTAATTCTTATCTACCTACTTAAAGTACCTACTATGATCCATAATCCACGCTCATTTTGATACAGCCAGTTTGCCGTCAGACTCAAAGTACTATTCAATGAATGATATCTAGAAAATGTAAAGCTACATTGTTCCTAAGATAACGATATGCATGTCTGCAAAAGCTCGTCAAAATATCGATAAGTGCTCAGAGATACGTTTAACGTTCCAGTCTACGATAAAACTTAGATAAACCCCGACTAAGTTCAAATAAGTACTTACAGAGAAAGTTTAACCGTATTGCGACTAGAACAGGCGAACTTCTATAGACTTTCACCCACCACCAGCCAGATAAACTGAAAACCTTTAATTAATTTTACTCGATGCCAGAGTCACGCGCGTAAAAATATGTTCAAACTCAAGACACACCCAAAACGTATTTTTATTATTCTTTATTTAGACAAGGACGTTCATTAATGGTAAATAAGCAAATTAGAATCTTCCTACTTGCCGTATTTGCAACGTGGGCTGAAGCAAGCAAGCGAGAAAACGTAAAAAACTCAAGTTAGCACTTTGTGAAACTACCTCCAACTAGATTGCACGTAATATTGCGAAATACTAACTTTGGAGCATAAAATAAGATTGGTAACCATTCGAAAATCATGTAAAAGGCGTACGCGGAACAAAGACATTCCAATCTAATGATTAAACTTCAAATATTTGTTTCAATGATCGAAATCAATTCAGTCGGCTATTTAGCAAATCGCAAAAACCGTTGCCATCTTGAAATTGCGGTTTTTTCTTCAATAAACATAAAAGTGGCAAAAGTAACCGGCTTTTTGACACCTATACGACTTCACTGTAAAGAGGTTCGTTACTAAGAAACGAAATGATAACAAAAGAGTTTTATTATCTGTATTTTGATTACCTCGATTGATAGCGCAGGGATCCGATTACACACAAAACACTACAAAAGTTAATTTTCAAACACAAAAAGTGTAGTTTTGAAACTGTAACAAGAGTATTTTATGGTTGAACGCGGCACTGTTCTGTTCGCCCACGCCACACCTCAAGCACTTTCCCAACCGGTTTTGTACCACCACGTAAAAGTATCACGGACCGCGGACAGGGAGCGACGCGTGGTCTCCCAACGAACGACACTGTGGAACTGGCTCGGCAAAAAAAAGATAAGCTGTGTTGTCAGCGTCGGTGACGATTAAACGTACGTTCGAGAATTGTACAATTTATTTTTAGTATAATTTTTCAAATAAGTGTAGTTAGTATTTTGTATCTTATTTGTGATAAAATATAAGTACCCGGGATATTATTATTTTCGTTAATTGTTGTGTTAACTTTTTATTTATTTATTGTTAATTTCACAATAATTTAACTGAAAAATTTTGGTATTATTTTTTATATCATCACGCCTTTTATCCCCAAAAGAGTAGGCAGAGGTTCAAATAATGGCAGATATGCATTAATACAATTTACCACCATTGTTGACTAATAATGTAATGAAGTAGGTACATCCTATGTCAACTGCATATTATTTAATCTGTTAATAGAATGATTGTATAAAATAAATTGGTTGGTACTTTAATGTTCACAATACGAATAAGTAAATTAATTTAGTTTTACAGATAAAGAAGTATACATTCATTTAATATTACCTAATTTAATAATGTAAGGTTATAAAAAAGAAATAATTTATTCGTGACGAAAACCAAATTTTGCAGAACTCTTAAACCTAATTAGTAAACCAATTTTAATAAGAAATAGTTAATTATAGTAGCGTATTTATTTTTTAATCAATTTTAGAAAATAAAGTTGGTGGTTAATTTAATCTGTATGTATGTATATTTTGTCCACGATTGTCTCGTGATTAACCGATTTTGATGTGGTTTTCAAAAAGTGTTTCTTACACTTAGAAGCAGGTTTTGGTGTGTAAACAGACTTAAAAAAACCTTGTTTATTGGAATTAATAGTAATTTCTCTTATAGTTATTGAATGATTTAGTTCTTAAGTCATCTTGTGTTTTACTGTAAATTAGTTACGAAAGAGCACTATTATGTTTAAACCAACACATTTCCAATCATTTTTCACTGAACGTAATTAAAATTAATTTATAACAACTCCAAAGAAATACTAATTCAAAAGTTACCTCATAACGCGGCAACCCGAAAATTCAACTTTCATCGCGCGCTCGTGCAACTTCGTATAATTCCGTCTAAGTTCGGCTCCACGGTTCACGGCTCCAACGGTCAGTCCCACAAAAGAAAATAAAAGTAATTTTTATATTTTTTGTCTAAAAGAAACAGACAACTCTTCCTTTATATGATTTTAGATCAGGTAACAAACTTACCATCCGCATTCTTTTACACCGACATTCTAACTTTACTAACTTCAAAAGTGTTCCATAAAAATTAATAAACAATAAATTTTATTTTATTTTAGAACTTTTTTTAGACTTTATATTGGGCAACATTGAACTTTGAATTCGAAATTTGAATATTTGTACGTTTTTATTGTTTTAACCGTTTTTTTTATTTAACGGTCGACTTGTTTTATGTTCTTATTTTCAATAATGCAGGTGACAGGTAATTTTTTGTTTTTTCGTCTACCCTCTTTTTGGACATCGTGGCGATATTTTTATAGTTATCGAATGTTTAATAATATTACGCTCGAGTGGTTGCAAGTGCTATTGTGGAGCAAGATTAGGGTTCGATTTCCGGGTAGGGAAAAATAACATTAGTTTAAAGTTTGTAGCAATAATATCTAATTTATGAGTTCGTTATACAGTTTAACATTAGGCTCTTTCTTCTATTGATCTACTTATACAAATTGTAACATTTGGTTTTATAGTTTTACCAAAACTAGTAAAAAAGTGTGTCGCTTAGAAGTAAGTACATCTCTGCCTACCCCTTTTGATATCAAACAATATTATTATGTTACACAGTCGAAGATTAGAATTATCTTTTCTGACTGCCTCGTCGGCCGATTGTAAAGTATAACTGCTTTAAAAAAAGGTTTGTTAGAAAAGATACAACGTAAGATAACATCACCCTTTTTTATCCCCGAAGGGGTAGGCAGAGGTGCACATTACGACACTTAATGCCACTGTACAATGTAGCACCCACTTTTCACTATTTATGTTATGAGTCCCCTTGCCCGGCAGTCGCACTTGCGACCACTCGGCCAACAAGCCAGTTAGTATTTACTTATACTTTCAAATTACTGTTACACAGTTAAAGTTTCACTAACTGTGGTCTAACATCTAGTTTTGGGCACTAGAATCTAGTTATAGCCTGGGTTGAGTATTTTTCCTATGTTATAAACTGCAGGGGTGTCCAAACAAAGGCCTCATGCCTTTGTATTCATGTGGCCCGCGACACGTTAGGTTTAAACGAAAATTGAAGTCATATTATTTAGAAATGTCCTAATTATAAGTATAAGTTTCAACGCCTGTATAACATTTAAATATAAGTACATTTAATTGTAATGTCTTTTTTTAACTCGTCGAGTACCGGTTTTATAGACACAATTAAAGAACAATAGGTCGCGGTCACCGGTGACCGCTTGGTGTTTGACAGTTTAAGGGGGGAAAATCATCGAATGACTGCTCCCGCCTGGGTGAGGCGGGAGGGAGTGTCAGACTCTTACTGACTAAAAACCACCCCGTTCCTTCTCCTGCACGTTGAGCCGGAGCCCCGGTTACCCGTTAGGTTCTCCGCGACTCCGAATCGGCATCGGCCCTGTTGGGCCCCATTTGTGGTCGTCTGATGGCTCTTTGAGGCGCGCGCTGTACGCTCGGGTCTGTTCCTGGTCGGACGGGGAGCCACCCATGGTCACCGCCCGCAGGCCCGCGAACTCGACTCGACCCCGCAGTCAAACCATTGCAACGGTTTTGTGGGGCTTAGATTATAAAATACTTACCTGTGTAATATAAAGATAAATAAATAATATAAAATAAAAATACATTTTAATCTCAACATCTTCATATCATCAAATCATCAAATCATTTATTCATTTGCGAACATGGGTACAAAAAAGGTCTTATACAAAATAGTGTCCATTAACCATATTATGTGCAACAACAATAACAAAAGTCAGCGTATGATTTGTATACAAGTTTAGTCAGTGAGTAAAGAATACAATGTCAAACGTCATTATACAAGTGAAAATATGTTTCTGGCCCTCCAGCTTTTGTAAGAAATGTAATTAGCCCGCGAGGGTATATAGTTTGACAGCCCTGTAGTAAAGTAAGACACCTAACATTACTATTCAAGAAGTCGGCTAAGTAAGTATACAAATATACATACACTCGGGTGCAAAGAATCGGAGCCAACTAGTGTTTTATTCTTTTATTTTTTTTTATAGCATAGGCCGGTAAATGAGCAGACAGATTACCTGATGGTAAGCAATCGGCGTCGCCCATGGATACCTGGAACACCAAGGCGTTACAAGTTGTGTTACCGGCCTTTTGGGAATTAGGAATTTGAGGATTGTGGAGGATTCGGGGATTCGGGAGACTAGGGAGGGGGGTAATTTTTTATTGTATCGAACATTTTATAACGTTAAAAAATATTTCTTTTACAACTGCTAAGAAGTGGAATTCTTTGCCAGAGTCTGTGTTTTCTGAAGGATATAAACCTGGGTGTCTTCAAGCTTCAAGGCCCGAGTGAATAGGTTGCTTAAGGGACGACGTGCTCCATCGTAGACCGCATCATCGCTTACCACCAGGCGAGGTAGTGGTCAAACGTCGGCCCATTAAATAAAAAAAAAATAACAACAAAGTGCTCTCATTTTAAAGGTAACTAAATTGCCTTAAATACGACATACGTTACCAATTAATAAAATACGAAAGCAAATCAAGATATGAAAAAGAAAAAAACTAATGGCTTCGTTTTTTTGCTCCCAAGTGTAGTTAATATAAATATCATCATGAGTGGATACAATTGTAAGTGACCTAGACCTACATCAATGTAGACCTAGATCACGTCGCGGAGAACCTAACGGGTAACCGGGGCTCCGGCTCGAAGCGCAGGAGAAGGAACGGGGTGGTGTTTAGTCAGTAAGAGTCTGACACTCCCTCCCGCCTCACCCAGGCGGGAGCAGTCATTCGATGATTTTCCCCCTTAAAAAAATAACTGTGTAATAATGGTGTAACATAATATTAAGCTTGATATCGAAAGGGATAGGCAGAGATGTACTTACTTCGATGTGACCCACTTTTTTGCTAGTTGTGGTCAAGCTACAAATCCAATATTCCAAATAAAGTCCTAAATCAACACAGAAATACGACAAAATTCGGTATTGTTCCATGCGGGAATCAAACAGCTGACACTGACTGCACTGTGCCTTTAGCCAAACGCCACTTGAGCGCTTGTCTACAGAGAGAGTAGAAAACTAAATGTATGGGGATGACACTGACAAGTGTCAAAATTTACGTCAATTCCATATAATTTAGTTTTCTATTCTACATGTAGACAAGCGCTAAATGGCATTTGGCTATAGCTGCTGTTTTTAGATTTGCAACTTTATGTTATCGTTATAAGGATTGAAACATATTGATAGTTAGCTTATCTTGATGGGTTGTTCTGTTATTGTCCTAACCGGGAATCAATTCACTTGTGTTGGAGTTTGTGACCAGTAGACCAAAAGACCTATGAATTTTTTTATGGTATATGTCGGCAAACAAGCAGACGGATCACCTGATGGTAAGCAATCGGCGTCGCCCATGGACACCCGGAACACTAGAGGCGTTACAACTGCGTTGCCGATCATTTAAAAGAGAATATTGTACCTACGCTCTTTTTACACAAAAATATTAAAGTCAAAGTTAAAAGTCAAAATCATTTATTTCAATTAGACTGTGGCTACACATGTCACAAGTCAACGGATGACGTCATAAAATCCTACATCGCACATGTGAAGTTTACATTCGATTTAACACGGATAGAAAATCCCAACGAGCAACTGTTGGGTAGAAAGCCGGTCGGAGGATCCTGCTTTTCCGATCTTAGGGAACTATACTCTCTGTTCCCTAAAGTGGTGACCCCGACGTGATTGGAAGCAACCTTCACTTCACGGAGCAGATTAGCACCGTCATCCGTATCGCCATCCCTCTCATTCATCATTTCTCCGCTGAGCAGTAATCAAGTCGCAGCCAACCAGCATCCTCGGCCTCATCAGGGACCACCATCGCCTGCAACGAAGTTGTGCAGCCTGGTTCTTCCCTACGGCCTCGCCAGCGTCTAGGCACAGCACTTCTGCACACGGTTCTGAAGGACATCTCCTCCCGTCAACGCAGACGCCAGCCACTATGCACCTACCCTCGCAGCATCTCTTCCCCGACTCACCGTGGGACACTGCGAACTCATCTCTCCGACTCACTGGAGTATCTCTGGAGTATCACTGGAGTATCCCTGCACCGCTCACCCGACTCACTGGGCACTCAGCGGCACGGTTCCGACCCACTGGAACTAGGGACTTTCTACACTGGCTCTGGCACCGCTCATCTCCAGCATCGACAGTCGTCTCAGCAGGATCGACCTCCGGTCTTGGGAGGGAGTGACGTGGCGACACATGTCACAAGTCAACGGATGACGTCATAAAATCCTACATCGCACATGCAAAGTTTACATTCGATTTAACACGGATAGAAAATCCCAACGAACAACTGTTGGGCAGAAAGCCCGCCAGGCACGATCACCTCGCCTGGTCGGAGGATCCTCCTTTTCCGATCTTAGGGAACTATACTCTCTGTTCCCTAAAAGACCAAGAAGGCGCTTTTGAACGTCAATAACAAATTATTTAAATACAGTGAAACTTGGTTTAGTGGGACCTGTATAAGTGAAAAACCTCCATAACTGAAACTCATGCTGAGATCCCAACACTTTGGCACTGAATTACCTCTGTTAGTAGGACGAGGTAAACCTCTATATCTGGGATTTGTTCGTTCGATTTATCATCATAGTTACCTCTATAACTGAGACAGCGAGTAAATTTTATATGCATAAACCTCTGTAACTGAGATAATATTGTTTGTTTACTCATTCTTATTCTACCCACAAATTTCACACGTAATTCCAAGTCCACCTCTATTAATGGAACCTTCTGTAAATGAGACAGATATTTATTTATACTATATCTGAGACACTGGGTAAGTGGAATACCTCTATAAGTGAAACGACATTGCAGGTCCCTTGATGTCTCACTTAACCAGGTTTCACTGTATAAAAAAAATGTCAGTCTGTAGGTCAGTCCTCTAGTCACTGTATTTGCTCATTCCAAGGTGTAGATTCCTATGTAGAAGAACGAGCAAGAAACTCCATAGGTTACTTTTCTTCAATCAGGTTCACAATCCAATAACATAACATAACATCACGCCTTTTTATCCCCAAAGGGGTAGGCAGAGGTACATATTTATGTTATGAGTCCCATGTAAAAGGGGGTGAGCCTATTGCCATACACCGGGCACAATTCCAGACTCCGTGCTACTACTGAGTTTTTTTTTTAAAACCCAGTAATATTTTGCCCGACCCGGGAATCGAACCCGAGACCCCTTGCCCGGCAGTCGCACTTGCAACCACTCGGCCAACGAGGCAGTCACAATCCAATATTCTTGGTTATTATGTACAATAATTCTGATTCACATTCATTTTATGTTCATCAATAAATATAATACATAAGTATGTCAAAATCCCATCAACGAGATGGTTCTGAATAGCTCCAATCATTCATAACTTTCTATGTACAAAAAGTGTACAACTTCACACCAACTTTTGTTTTATAAAAACTTGGCGATCAAAGAAATTAGCAACGAAACCCAATGGAAGTGTGGTTCACTTGTATTTTGAGGATCCGTGCGACTAACAACCGAACTTCTTTATGGAGCTTCTTGCTCGTTCTTCTCCATTCGAATCTACATTTTGGAATGATCACCAAGCTTCACCTAGTTTCACTGACGGACTGACTGACAGACTATTATTTATTTTATACTTGTTGGTGTTTCAAAAGTTCTAAATTATGGTTTAATTGAAATAAATGCTTTGACTTTGACTTTGACATTGCCTCTCGCCCCACCCAAGGCGGGAGGAGCCATTCAATGAATATCCCCCTCAAAAAAAAAACGTAACATCTATATAAGATACGAAATTAGTCGAGTACCTAGATAGAGGTCGCTAGACGCGTCATGATAATATCATTTAAAATACTTAATAAGGATGATAACAGGATATGAAAATTAAAAATCTAATTAGTCCGTCAGTTAGGTAATGAAAAAATATTAAACACGTATTTTTTTATTTTGTCGTATAATAAAATGATACTTAGATATAACGAATCAAAGTTTAGGAGTGGGGGTTAAAACGCAGTACCATAGAATTGACGTCACGCGACATTTCGAAACAATACGTTTCCGAAAAAAAAAAAGAAATACGTGTGTAATGTTTTTAAATAATCTACCAGACGGACATTAAAATAAAAATTAGTCATCTACCCTATTCTCTTCATTAACACCTAGATATGTAAATGACCTAGAACCTAGCCACAATATAGTTTGACTACGTGACCTATCCCAGCCTAGATCCAGACAGCTTAATTAATCTAGCACTAGATGTAGACAACCTGTCGCACATTGTAGGGGTTAATTAAGATAGACATACTGTATCATATGGTTTCATCATCATCAACAGCCTATAAATGCCCACTGCTGAGCAAAGCCTCTTCTCACACGGAGAAGGTTAGAGCATTAATCACCACGCTTGCTCAATGCGGGTTGGCGATTTCAAACTTATAATTAGAAATTATAAGTCCAGGTTTCCTCACAATGTTTTTCCTTCACCGTTTGTCAGTGGTGTCTAAATAATCTTAGAAAGTACATATAACTCGGAAAAAGTCACATTGGTACTTGCCGTTGGTAGGTTTCGAACCCGCACCCTCATGCATGAGAAGTGGGCGTCTTAAACCTCCGGGCCACCACGACATATGGTTTGGACCAAGTGAAACAAGTGAATTTATTTCTGCAAATAGGCTACAAGGCAGCACTTTCACACGTCAATTTTATCAAGCGAACGATGAGGTCGACATTTCCTAACTGACTACTCTGAGAAGAAATGCCGAAACAAAGAGGTCTGTCTCTTTTAAAGTCCAGACAAATATGTATATAAAAGATGCTGAGTAATAATTGACTCATCCGTGAAGAGGGTAAGCAGAACTGTAATGTTCGTCAAGTTCGGCTAGACCGCAGTGACACTACGGCCTCACAGAAAACCGACGTGAAACAACGCTTGCGTTTTGTTTCGTCGTGTGAGTGAGGTTACTGGAGATCAAATTCTCGCCTCTCCAATCTCCTCAATCTTCGAATGCCCAACGATCCTTAAATTCTTATCTCCCAAAAGACTGGCAACGCACTAGTAACTCCTCTGGTGTTGCGGGTGTCCATGGGCGACGCTAATTGCTTACCATCAGGTGATCCGTCTATAACATCACGCTTTACCTCAGAAGGAGAAGGCAGAGGTGCACATTACAGTACTTAATGCCACTGTACAATGTAACATTCAATTTTCACTATTTATGTTATGAGTCCCATGTAATAGGGGTGAGCCTATTGCCATATACCGGACATAATTTTACTCCGTGCTAATATTGAGATTTTTTAAACACCCAGTAATACTTTGCCCGACCCGGGAATCGAACCCATGACCCTTTGCCCGGTAGTCTTTCGGCCACTCGGCAAACCAGGTAAGTCAACGGGGTTTGCCAACTTATTATACCATAAAATCAATCGCTTTAGGGCAAATACCTCTATACTTAAATTATGATTCTCAAGCATTTTGACGAGTAGCAAGGTCATACAATAATATAATAACAATGACAGTATGTATGTACGTCCAGCCGACGACTTTCAAATCAGTAGCAATTATATAGACAATGTATGGTGCCGTTCGATTCCCAGGCTACCACTATCACTTTCCTATAATATTATGGGAAATGGTTTTTTAATTGTAAGTAGAGATAGGTAGGTACTTTAAGTAAGAAATATTTTCAACCACCGCTACTATTCCCGCGGGTGTGGTATACCCGACTAAGGGACTACACATTAGACAGAGTTCAGGCAGCAGCGCTCTCTGATACACCTGAACCTTTTATACTGCGATCTCCAACCTGCCTGCTGAACTTGGGAATTATGACAAACCCCTCTTATGTAGAGGAGGATCATAGTACAGCAGTGGACTGTCACCAGCTGTTGATGATAAATGTAGTTTATTTGTTTGTTTGTTTGTATGAACGGGCTAATCTCCAGAACTACAGGTCCCATTTGAATAATTCTTTTTGCGTTTTATAGTCCATTTTTCGAGCAAGGCTTTTTTTAAGGGGGGAAAATCATCGAATGACTTCTCCCGCCCGCCATTCGAGACGGAGCCCCGGTAACCCGTTAAGTTCTCCGCGGCTCCGTATCGGCATCAGCCCTGTTGGGCCCCATCCGTGGTGGTCTGATGGCTCTTTGAGGCGCGTGCGGAACGCGATGCACCGTACGCTCTGGTCTGGTCCTGGTCGGGCGGCGAGCCACCCATCCTCGCCGTCCGTGCTTACGGTGGTTGGAGATCGTCCAGCTATCCCCAACGCCTGGAGTGTCCTTCGCATCGACGAAGGTTATAAAACATCATGTTACGATCACGCTATTATCACGATAGGAGCCGAGCAGGGCGAGTAAAACTGTGCGGGAGTAGGTATTTTATGTATAAGTCTTTATTAGTTTTTAAATAAGTAGGGTAAGCAGCACTATAGCAAATTTCACTTTCATTCAAATCAAATTCTCTTTTATATTTTGATGGATTCATAAATCGAGATTAATTTGCTACGTCATCACCGGTATAATACTAATTTAACTGTAACCTACATCGGTATACAGTTATAATAAAAAAAATGCAAGTTATGCACTACAGTACTGGCACTTTCGAAACGTTAATATTCTAGTAATATTAAAACTGCGCATGTTTGTTTGTTTGTTTGTTAGTCCTTCACGTCAACACGGCTGAAGGGATCGGGATGAAATTTGAAACAAGGATAGATTATGGTTTGGAATAACATACTTATAATACTTTTTATACCACGGGGACGCTAGCGAAACCGCTGGCAGAAGGTTTTTTTAAGGTTAAATGTGTTGTACTTTAGTCGGGTATATGACACCCGCGGGAAGAGTAGGGTAACAAATGTATTCTACGTTCGTCTGTATGTATGTCCAGGATGAACTCAAAAAGTGTTACTTAGATTTACTTCAAATTTTGCATGAATATTACTGACAGTTCGGGTCAACATATAGGCTACATATTATCATGCTATCAACTATAGGAGAGGTGCTGTGAATCACTATTCCACGCGGACAAAGTCGCGGGCTCAGCTAAATATTTTTTTTATGAAATAGGAGTCAAACGAGCAGACGGATCACCTACGGTAAGCGATCAGCGCCGCCCATGGACACCCGCAACACCAGAGGAGTTACAGGTGCGTTGCCGTTGTACATAAAATACATGAAGATCACGGATCAACTACAATATTTATATTGAACAAGACACGTAAACATTAACAAGTTTGTATGCAGTTCAGTAATGTAAATGTTTACAAAGATTGTCTCACTGCAGCACTTTCTCACATTATTACGTGGATAAACTGATTAGTGGACGGCTAACTACATGTGATGTATCTACATACATACATTCGTTAGGTACATATGTATATCTCTTATACTATTATATAAAGCGGGAGACTGTTTTTTTGTTTGTTTGTTTAAACGCGCTAATCTCCGTAATTACAAGTCTGATTTGAATAATTCTTTTTGTGTTGGATAGCGCATTTATCGAGGATGGCTATAGGCTATAAAACATCACGCTACGACCATTAGGAGCTGAGCAGAGCGTGTGAAACCGCGCGGAAGTAGCTAGTAGTTACATACATAACTTCACGCCTGCCTCCCATAGCAGGCAGAGGATACTTTCCTTAATCAAAAATAAATTATTTCGACTGTTCAATACAATAAAATATTAAAAAATAATCACACTTTCATTAATTGATTTTATGAACAACTTCATTTTAGTATTTATCCAGCAAATTTTTAACAAATACGTATACTGTTTGACGCTAAATAAACGTGACGTCACAATACACAATCTCGTACGAAATTCATAGAAAACTGTCGTTTTTGACAGTTCGAAAAAAGTATTGAATTTGACTAGTTGGCAAGTATCGTATTGCTACGATTCCTACATACCTCTTTCGCTTCATCAACAGTCATTAGTCTTTTCATGCATGCTCGGCGGTTAAGAGTACTGATGTACCTACTTCTTTATTTTTGAGGGGGACAAAATTATCTGTGGGGCTTAGCGCCGTATGTGTAGGGTATCTGTGTGAGGAGTGAAATGATCTGCACTCGTTTAAGTTCGGTATGAGACTGTTTAATTATAAATCAAATTAATACATGCTAGGGCACAGGTGACATCATAATCACATGATCAGAATCGGAATCGATGACATAGAATGGGGGCGATGACCGCCACAATATTCCCCCCTTTTTTAAAAAAAAATTTCGTTATACAATGTTAACAATAAGTTCAGTACCTAGAATCTATTAATATTGTCCATTAAATGCGATTACACAGTAAGTACACATACACTTACAGTCCATTATATAGTCCATTATTTACTGATTAAATGCGATAACATATTATTCACTACACTTTTCCACTGTTCACAATATTTCGTTTCTTACACAATGATCTGCTGGGTGGCCGGCCCGTGTGGGACCGGGTCACCTCGGCGAACCAAGGTTGTCGGCAGTTCCTGTAGCTCCCTTCGCATATATCGACCGTAATTTGTTTTGCATTGTCTCCAGAAAAGGTATCCAATGACGGTGATAATGAAGAGCAAAATACAGAGCACATACAGTTCTACTCGCTCTATCCACAGGTTCTTAGTTATGGTTGTGGTTGTTGCAGCAGCGCTGTTACCGGCGCCGTTTTGAGCAATCAGTACTTTTCCTTCGGTAAAGCTACTTTGAGTTTTTCCCATGATGATGTTAAATTAAAATGCGTTGCTTACTGAATGTATTTATGACACGAAGCGTACGACAGGTTTGACAATGCGTCCCGATCTCGTAACTAGCGGTGCATTGTTTACATGATCTGTGTCCTTATTTGGTGCCTCTCTAGAATATGCAGTGTCAGGCATAAAAGCTGGCTTCAATCGATCTATACTAACGCATTTCTCTGTATCTGCTTGCAATATTTTATAATATTTCTCATGCTTTTCTATTACCTTGTACGGACCTGTATAGGGTGGCGTTAAAGGTTTTCTTACTTTGTCTTCGCGTATAAATACATGAGAGCAGTTTTTTAAGTCAGCATGAATAAAAACATTGCTTTGCTTCGGATCTCTCTTGGGGACTGCTGATAATTTTGATATTTTTCTTCGTAATTCTTGAACAAAACAATCGTTGTCGTATACGTTTTGTGTATTCGGTTCGAAAAAGTCACTGGGCAATCTAATAACTTCTCCATACACCAACTCGGCGGCACTGATTTGGGTGTCGTCTCGTAAACTAGTTCTTAACCCAAGTAACACTGTTGGTAGTTCTGAAACCCAGTCGCTTGTATTTCCTCTGCACATAAGGGCTGATTTGAGGATACGGTGCCATCTTTCGATCATTCCATTCGACTGCGGATGGTAAGCGCATGTTCGTATACGTGAAATACCCATTTTCTTGGTAAGATGATTGAATAGGTGGGATTCAAATTGTCGGCCTTGGTCCGTAGTCAATCTTAATGGACATCCAAACCTAGATATCCATCCGGTGTAAATTATATCGGCTACTGTCTCAGATGTAATATCCTTAACAGGGTATGCTTCTGGCCAACCTGTACTTCTATCCATCATTGTCACGATGTATCGGTAGCCATCAGAATATTGCATCGGACCAACTATGTCCATGTGTAAGTGTTCAAATCTGTTGCTGTGCATAAATTTTCCATGAGGCGATATTGTATGTCGTTGAACTTTGCACCTCTGACAATTAAGGCAAGCCTTGGTCCAGCTAGTAACATCCTTATTCATAGACTTCCAAAAGTATCTATTGCGAATCATATTTCTCGTTGTTCGAATGCTTGGGTGACTAATGTCGTGTACAGCTTTGTAGGCTGATATACGAAATTCTTTAGGCAAATATGGTCTTGCTACTTCTTTCGACACTTCACAATAAATCGGCAAACTACAATGTGGGAAATATATACGTTTAAAACGTAATGTATTTGATTGCATCAATTCCTTTAATTCCGAGTCATTTAATTGTGCTTTAGCTACCTTTTCGTAGTTGATGCCTGGGTCTATGGACGATATACGTGATAATGTATCCGCCACGACGTTGTCTACCCCGCTAATGTGTTCAATCGCTGTGCAAAACTGCATGATGAAATCCAGATGCCTTAATCGTCTGGGTGTGTCATTGTTGCTAACTGAAGTCTTCGTTAGGGCGTGGACTAGGGGTTTGTGATCGGTATATACCGTTATAGGCCTCCCTTCGATTAGGTACCGGAAGTGTTTCACTGCCATATATATTGCCAATAGTTCGCGGTCGAAGGTGCTATATCCTTGTTGAGTTTCACTGAGCTTTGTAGAGAAAAATCCTAACGGTTTCCATGTGTTGCCCTCTCTCTGCTGTAGCACTGCCCCGGCGCACGTGTTGGAACAGTCGGTCATTAGAGCCATAGGCATATCAGTTGACGGGAACGATAAAGTAACTGCCTTTAACAGGCTTTGTTTACTCAGTTCGAAGGCTTCAATACTCTCCTCATTCCATGTAATCGGGCTCTTATCTTTCCTTTTACTGTTTATCAAATATGCATTTAACTTTGCAAAAGTTTCTGCTGCATGAGGAAGATGTTTTCTGTAAAAGTTTATCATGCCCAGGTAACGGCGCAACTCATCGACGGTCTTCGGCCTTGGAAACTCTGATATCACTCGAACTTGTTTGTCTGTAGGTTTCAAACCTTTTTTGGACACATGGAATCCTAAATATTCAAGTTCCATCTTCCCAAAATCGCATTTTGCTAAGTTAATTGTTATTCCAAACTCGTTCAGACGTTGTAATACTTTTCTAACTTGCTGTTTATGAATATTTGCATCGTTTTCTGTGGCTATGATGATGTCATCAAGGTATATAAATATGAAATCTAAGTCGCGTTGAACGACATCATTCAAAAATCTTTGAAAGGTTTGCCCTGCATTCCTTAAGCCAAATGTCATTTTTGTAAACTCGTAGAGGCCAAAAGGCGTTTATAGCTGTCTTCTCTATATCCCGCTCTGCTACGGGTATGTTGTGGTACGCACGTTGTAAATCTAGCCGGGTAAATAGTGATTTTCCTGAGAGTAAATAAGTGCAGTCCTGAATACGAGGTATGGGATAGCGGTCGGGCGTTGTGATAGCGTTTAGCTGTCGGTAATCGCCGCAGGGTCTAATACCTCCATCTTTCTTGTTGACTACATGTAGTGGGCTCGCCCAACAACTCTTCGAAGGCCTACATATGCCCATCTCCTGCATACGTTGGAATTCGGCCTTAACTCTTATATATTTACATGGCGGAAGTGGTCTCGGTCGTGCGTAGACAGGAGCGCCTTTGGTGTCTATGTGATGGACTACAGAGTGGCGTGGAGTGGTTTTGAAACACATTGGTTTAGTGACATCGGGGAACTCTGCTAACAGATCACTGTAGTCACTAGCATAGTTTATTGTGTGAATAGTCGGTTGCTCGGATAGAGAGAGCGTAGCAACACAACACAAGCTGGTCACTGAGTCTATTATTTTCTTTCTATGAACATCAACTAATAACTTGTGGTGGTTCAGGAAGTCCGCACCTAATATGGGCTGTTTTACCTCAGCAATAACGAAAGTCCAGCGGTAAGGTCGCCGCAAATTAAAATTTAAGTCTAGAGTTTTAGTGCCATAAGTTCGAATTTCACTACCATTTGCGGCATAAAGCTTGTATTCGCTGCACTTCTCACGGTAGTACGGTTTTTTTATTGCTGGTAGTACAGATATGTTAGCGCCGGTGTCGACTAAAAAGTTAAGTCCACTATTGTTATCTAAAATACATAGGCGGTTGACTGGAACAATGGCACAAATCTCCGCCTGTGACTGCGCCACGATTAGTTTTCCTTGTGTTCTTCCTTCTTCCAGGCGCACGGCTCCACGCATTTTATTGCTCTGTTACGAAACTTTTTGTGATAATAACAAAGCCAACCGGGAGTATCAGGTGTCCGGCGATTCATATGACGCGAACGAGATCGCCTACGATAAAACGGTTTATTAAAGTTTCTATAATTGTTTCTTCCGCGTCCCATTTCGTCAATTTTTGCAGTTAACTTTGCGATTTCTGCCATAATAGAATTTTGGTCAGTGTGTGTATTGACACTGGTCGAGGTTTGCACTTCGGATACTTGAAACGGTTTCGAGGTCTCCATCACTTTGTCAGCTATCGCGGCGAGAGTCTCCAAATTTTTCGCTTCTGTAACTGCCAGCACGGCTCTCACTGGTGAAGGTAGGTGTCCTTGCCACATAATAGAAAGAGTCTCGTCAGGTATTTTCTCGCGTGCAAGATCTCTCATTCGACGCAAAAGCTGTGAAGGCTTTTGGTCGCCTAACTCCATCTCACTCAGCAGTTTTTGGAATTGCCGCATTTCTGATTCTTCATAAACGGTTAACAACCGCGCCTTCAGAGTTTCGAATTTCTTCGTTTCCGGTGGTTTCAACAAAATGTCGCTAACTTGCTGCACAACTTCTTTGCCGAGCTTAGTGACGACCATGTTGAACCTCGCTTCGTCGCTTAGTTTTTGAGGACTCAGCACTGCTTCGCATTGCACGAACCACAGTCGCGGCTGATCACGCCAAAAATCAGGAATCCTTGAGGACACTGTTACGGTCGCTAGCTCCACCACTTCGGGTTGTACTTTTGGTTGAGTCGCCATTGTAAATTCGAAAGTAATTTGTTCACGTTTTCCGAAAAAAAAACACGTCAGTTGGACGATCACGTCGGGGTCACCATATGTGGGGCTTAGCGCCGTATGTGTAGGACGTATCTGTGTGAGGAGTGAAATGATCTGCACTCGTTTAAGTTCGGTATGAGACTGTTTAATTATAAATCAAATTAATACATGCTAGGGCACAGGTGACATCATAATCACATGATCAGAATCGGAATCGATGACATAGAATGGGGGCGATGACCGCCACATATCAAAAGGTAGAAGGCTCCTCCCGCCCTGGGCGATGCGAGAGTGTCAGACTCTTACTGACTAAACACCATCCCGTTTCTACTCCTGCATAGAGCCGGAGCCGTGGTAACCCATTGTGTTGTCCCCCGGAGCCCCGGAGACGTGCTATAATCTATAGAGGTATAAATAAAAATGAATTTACGTTCATTAGTCTCACCAAAACTCGAGAACGGCTGAACCGATTTAGCAAATTTTGGTCTTGAAATGTTCGTGAAACTTCACGGAAGGTTTAATAGGTGAGAAAATTATTAGGCGGTACGAAGTTTGCCGGATCAGCTAGTACAATATAGAATCATACATTTTAGGAAAGTTTGTATATCTATGTGAAAACTTAGCCTGGCTTAGTCATAGGTCACAAGTTAATATACTGCTTGGAAACCAGTCGCCATGTCTCTTAAGTGCTTATATACTTTTTATTATGTGCCTAGGTCAGGTTTTTGAATGGTATTGGACGGTAAATGAGCAGACAGACGGATCACCTAATGGTCAGCAATCGGCATCGCCCATGGACAATTAAACAACAGGAGTCAGTTACAAGTGCCTATCTTTTTTAAAGGGAAGGGAAAGTGTCTCAGTGGTTTCCTGTACGGTTATGAATCACTCTATACATTAAAAAAAACGGTATCAAAATCCGTTGCGCAGTTTCAAAGATCTATGTAAGCCTACATGGGGACAGTCAGCGGGAAGTGACTCTGTTCGGAGCGGTAACGGGATCATAGCGCGATTAACATTTAATTATAATTATTATTAGTCAGAGTTGTCACGTCGCTCGATAGAGGGTGGTAATATCGAGATAGATCGCGCTATGGTTTCGTTACATCAATTTGGTTAGGTTGCTCGTCAAACCACACGTTGGCGAGTACAACCAGCGCCCCTAGCGGGAACAAGGAACAAAGGAAGTGAATAAAAAGTGAAAGTAAAGGTGGTGTTTGTGTTGTTTCACCAAATCCCTCGCAAACTGACCCTCTGTCTTCTTCAGACTCAGTTTTACTTACCATGTAGTGATAATACCACATTAAAATCACTTCATACTTACACAGTATCACCCAATTCACGGCACCTTTCATTTCCATGTCTCCGTATCCTCACAATCTTGCGTTAATCCGCAGGTACTCAGTGCAGGCTTCGATAAAATGTTATACTTTCACCGAGAGGCAGCGGTGTATGGTTTAGCTTGTAGGCGGTGGCGGGAGCGGGAGCGGTGAGCGAAATATAATATCCAACCAAAAACATTATGTAAGAAACCAGCCAAGTCTCGATGAAGCCGCTCGTTCATCTCTAAAAAGTAATGAAATTTTGACAAATTCGTTCCAAGTCTAGGGTTCCTTACTGCGATTTCTTTATTAGTTATTATTTTCTGTTGTGTCGCCTGAAGGATGGTTCCGCAGTGTTTGGTTCACACTCGAAACTCCATTTGTCTATGTAGATTCCATTATTTTTTAGAGACGAACGAGCGGTTCAATCGAGACTCGTTAGTTTTTTAAAGAATGTTTCTGGTTGAATTTTTACTTAACTGATTGTATCTTTAAAACCATATTTCCCGTATTTGATGTGCTAATGCCCTATCGCAATAGGGTAGATGCCTAATTTTTATTTTTAAATGTCCGTCTGGTAACTTATTTTAAATCACTAGACACGTATTTTTTATTTTCTTACAGATTTGAAACGTCGCGTGACGTCACTTCTATGTACATTTTATACGTAGAAATGACGTTTTAGCCCCCACTCCACTGAACTTTGATTCGGTTCATCTAAGTATTGTTTTATTATACGAGAAAATAAAAAAATACGAGTCTAATATTTTTTCATTACCTTACTTACAGACTAATTAAAATAGTTTTGATACCCTGTCATCTACCCTATTCTTAAACTCCGCTCTCCGCTCTTAGCTCAGCCCACAAGCAATAATCGTCAATCGTTCACCTTTGCATTGTCGAGCAAAACTTTCGGACGTCGACCGACGCCGTGAGAGAGTTGCAAGCTTACTTACTTCCTACCTTATTGATTAAATGATTACCACTCTCCTTGGTATTTGTATACAATTAATTACTAATTACGCGTTTACGCGATGACTTGTAGATAAAACTGGTTTATGTCGACAAAGGAAGGTTCCTTGAGAATACTTTTTTTTCATGGAGAGTGTTTGTGGTGTCATGCACATATCAGCCACGTACTGTCCACCACCTCCCACAGTCATTCCCGTAGGATTATCAGGATTTTTTTATGTCTTAAGAACCTTCTCCTAATAATAACAAATACAACAAAAAAGAATTAGTTAAATTGGTCCAGCCATTCACGCGTGATGACGTGACAACGGGAAACGGGTTTCATTTTTATAAACATAGATTTATTATTTTTTAATATTGTATGTATAATACTTAGGTGTTGTACCACGTTCACTTAATTCACTCGCTACGTGTATATCTCATTAGATATTTTAACTAAGGTACACATAGTACCTCCATTTATATTACAACTAGGTTTTACCCGCGGCTTCGCTCGCGTCACAAAAGGATAAAAAGTAGCCTATATGACATACACCTAGCGCCATCTATACCTACCAATAATTTCGTTTTCCCTCGAGAATATCAAATTTTTCCGGGATAAAAAGTATCCTATTATTTAATCCAGACTTCTAACTTCACAACTGCAAAAATTCAAAGCAATCGGTTTAGTAGTTACGGCGTGAAAGTGGAACAAACAAACAAACTCACTTTCCGATTTATAATATTAGTAAGGACTAGTAAGGATTTATTTGTTTACTGACTTCCTTCATGACAAGTCGTAGGAAATACCCGTACTTATCTAGATTCTAGGTTTTTCTGCGCCTGCATTCCGTCACGGCGTCGGGTGCGCTTAGCCTTACTTAGTTGTGAATAATTTTACTTTATTTGAATACCTAGACCTAGACTTTTGGTCAGCAGCTGCCCACTTATATTTGATGAGTGCTTGCCAGTGTTTAAAGTTATCGCGGAGAACCTAACGGGTTACCGGGGCCCCGGCTCGACGTGAAAAAGGAACGGGGTGGTTTTTAGTCAGTAATCAAGAGTCTGACACTCTCTCCCGCCTCACCCAGGTGGGAGCAATCATTGGATGATTTTCCCCCCTTAAAAAAAGTGTTTAAAGTTGCCGTCCATATTATATCGCTTTTTTATACAATATCGTCACTATAATGGCTAAAATGAATGAAAGATATCCACCTACATTGTAACTATTATGAGTTAAACAGTGATCATAAATCCACCTCAATTTAATTTCTGCAATATAATATTAGCAACATCATTAATTTTAAATTAGGTAATTGTTACCATTTAATTCGAGAGGTAATAAAAAAATAATTGGCTGTACGCATTAATATTTACACATTTTTACGTGAAAGTAGAAAAAGTTTAACTGTATAACAGTGTGGCGAGCGTTAATAAACATTGTTTTATGAGTAATAATGTTATTATTAAACATTGTGATGTGATCATGTTTGTTATTGTAACTAAAATGAAAGTTTATTGATTTTTAAAAAGTGGATCTGCGAACATCAACAATCTTTTATTATTCTCTGAAAGTATAAGCATTGTCGATATTTAATGTAAACACTTTCATTTTATGAATCTTGTAGAAATAAGATTGATTTAACAATATTTGTTTATTTACATTTTTCATTAAATGTAGGTAAATACTAAATCGTTTGTGCTTGTTTACGTTCCTGATTGCATCACTTATTCAAAACAATGTGTTACTTCAAAATTAAAGACATTACTTATCTGTATTTTCTGTAATTCAACATGAATTGAACGAATACTTTTATTTTTTACGTTTCAGTAGTGCCTTCAATTTTTTAAAAGTGTTACTGAATTGTGTAGTTTAAGCTTCGTTCATACTCCGATATTTAATTATAATTTGAAATAGGTAAATGCAACTAAAACATTATATGTTAAAATTGTCCTTTTAAAATTCCTTTTGTCATTATATCATCAACAGCCTATAAATGCCCACTGCTGAGCAAAGCCTCTTCTCACACGGAGAAGGTTTGAGCATTAATCACCACGTTTGCCTAATGCGGGTTGGCTATTACAAATTTATAATTAGAAATCATAAGCCCAAGTTATCTCACGATGTTTTCCTTCACCGTTTGTCAGTGGTGTCTAAATAATCTTAGAAAGTTCATATAACTCTGAAAAAGTCACATTGGTATTTGCCGTTGGTAGGTTTCAAACCCGTATTCTCATGCATGAGAAGCCAGCGTCTTAAACCTCCTGGCCACCACGACAAAATTCCTTTTAAGGCCTTCTTTTTTGGAATCAGTTAAAAATACTTTTAAGAAAAGCTACTAAGTAGGAATTTGTTACGCATAATGTAGCAACACCACAAATGTCACTGTCAATAACCGCTGACTGTCACCAGTCAGGGAGCCTTCTCTTGTCATTATTGTCATAATATTTTTTGTTGATCACTCTCGTCACTTTTATTTCTGTTCAAAGTAAATAAGAAAACCTTATTTATTTCAATATAGAAAGTTTCACACAACAAAATAACTCTTAAAACTATTTACCAGTGATGTGAAATTTGTGTATTACTTTATAACGGTGAGTTTTTAATCATTGAAAGTTTGAATACAAATTGACGATCATTGAGTGTATAATTTATGTTGATTATTGTGTTTATTAGATTCGCGGTCGCTTGTTATTTTATCTCAATTCAGTGCTGTGATTCACCTTTAATATTCAATTGAAGTTTTGACTCGTAACTGATTATCCTGACAAATATATTGACCTTTTTAATTTAGACATTTACATTGCGATATTACATTTTATTTAAGTCGAAAACTGTGTTGTGAAGTTCAGAGGAATGTTGCTCAAAGTTCAATGAGAATTATATGCAGTAGGTATATTATTTAAGTAGTTATAATAGCTTACAAAGTTGTGGTTTGATGTAACTTAATATTATCTACTTGAATATTTATTGTTATAGAAATATATACTATAAACTTACTAGTACTTAAGGTACTTATTAAGTTAAGTCAGTCACTGTACTGTACAGCTGTTGCTTGCCACTTCGTCCACATAGAATATAAATTTTAAAACATAACTTTATTGTTTTAATTTTCCAAGATAAAAGTATCCTTTGTTACTCGGTAATACATCAGATACCTGCCAATAAAAACCCCGTCAAAATCGGTCCAGCTATTCCAGAGTAGTCAGTACAAACTATAAACAGACAGACATATATATATTCATATATATTCATATACATATATGTAGTAAAAAGTGGTTATTTTAATATTACAAACAGACACTCCAATTTTAGTTATCTGTATAGATGTACAGGGTCTTTGGAAGGTCTATGCAAAGCTTTGTAGCAATTCACCCCCTATTTATTACATGGGACTCATGACATAACTGGTGACAAGTGGGTGTTACTTTGTAAATGTGAAGGCAGAAGTGCCTATCCCTTGGGGAATTTAAAGGTGTAATGTTTTACAGTTTTAGGAAGTGATACGTTAGGGCTATCGGAGATCTTATTGTGTATTATATTAATAAAATATCTACTAAATATTTATTTATTTTTATTTTAAAAGGCTTCATGCACATACTAATGCAGTGCTTGATTTATATTGTTTATGAGTGTAAGCCTTTTTTCCGCCGCCCCTTACTTTTTCTTTGAGGGGGGAATATCATCGAATGACTTCTCCCTCCTCCTTGGGTCAAGCGAGTGGGAGTCTCTGACTCTTACTGACTAAAAACCACCCCATTCCTAACCCTGCTCTTCAAGCCGGGGCCTGGCAACCCGTTAGGCCTTCCGTGACTCAAAATCGATAAGAGCCGCACAGCTCTCATCTATCACTCACTAGGTTTCGATAAGAATGAGTTAATATAGGGATTTATTTAAAGTATAAAAACCATGATAAAAGTAGTGAACTTTTATCATCTTAAATTGAGTGACCGTCCTTTAAAATCTGCCGCCATTAGGCCCTGGCCTATACGGTCTATTTGTAAATTTAGCACTGTACTAATATACAAGGAGGGCTTAATCGCATAGGTATTCTCTTCCCGCCAGACCTTTGGTTGATGTTTTATATTCTCATAAAAGTTACAATACTTTGATACTATACTACCTCGTTGGCCGAGTGGTCGCAAGTGCGACTACCGGGCAAGGGGTCTCGGGTTCCATTCCCGGGTCGGGTAAAGTATTACTGGGTTTTAAAAAAAATCTCAGTAGTAGCACGGAGTCTGGAAATGTGCCTGGTAAATGGCAATAGGCTCACCCCCTATTACATGGGACTCATAACACAAATAGTGAAAAGTGGGTGTTACCCCTTCGGGGATAAAACGCGTCATGTTATGTTTTGATACAATAGTGTTAAGTTTAGGAGTTTGTTACATCTCAACATGCTACACAATGTAACATGCTGTGATGTCACACGATATTTCAAATTAATATATCGTCGTCTAATTAATCTACCAGACAAACGAACATTAAAACAAAATTCAGGAAGCTACCCATCTTCTCTTCAGTGGCAATAACCTTTCTTGCATTCTGTACTTACCTACATATGAATACAGTAAAAATTTGTTTGCATAATTGGTGTGGTGACTGGGCAACCAGGTGCAGTGCAACATGTATCGCAACCATTCCCGCACGGAACAACTCTTTGTGTGATCCACAAATTGTTGTTTCTTGTCTGTGTGTCATGTGTATGTGAACTTGTATGTTTGTAAACGCACCCACGACGCAGGAGATTATTCTAGAGTGGGTGTGTAGTTAAAAATTATGTATATTCATTAATACTATACAATTGATTTTTTATATAATTCTCTCGATCATAGATCTCAAGTGCTCTTACTTCTTGCATCATTTTTGTCTCTGCATCACCGAAAGGTCTGGCTGGAGCAGAATGCCCATGGCATTAAGCCCACCTTGTACACTAGAAAGTGCCTGAATCTATTTAAAACTAGCTTCTGCCCGCGACTTCGTACGCGTAATCCCATTTTTTCCCGTCCCCATTCGTGATTTTCGGTAAAAAGTAAAAAAAAGTATTGATTAAAAAGTATCCTATGTCGGTCTCCTGGCTCTAAGCTACCTCCCTACCAATTTTCAGCCAAATCTATTCTGCCGTTCTTGAGTTATAAGTGGTGTAACTAACACGACTTTCTTTTATATATATAGATAACTAGCTTCTGCCCGCGACTTCGTACGCGCAATCCCGATATTTCCCGTTCCCGTTCTTGATTTTCGGTAAAAAGTAAAAAAAAAAGAATTGATTAAAAAGTATCCTATGTCCGTCGTCTGGTTCTAAGCTACCTCCCCACCAATTTTCATCCAAATCGATTTAGCCATTTTTGAGTTATAAGTGGTGTAACTAACACGACTTTCTTTTATATATATATAGATAACATATATTCTATTCTTAGATTAACAAACAAAACAAATAAAAACTAACGACCATTGATAACTTATAGATTCATATTTATGCATATCATTCCTTATTGTGCATCCTAAGAACATTCTACAATAGCTTTTATGAATGTTTGACATAATTTCTTAGTGAGTGTTTAAACAATATATAAATAGAATAAAAATATATAATATTACAAGACAAAGGTTCTAAGTCTAGTTGTGGCTTATTCATGTGAATTAATGGATGTCAGCCAGTTACATGTAAGACGTCGCCACTCTCTCCTCTCTAACCACATCTGTGACAGAATTTGTTAGTGTTATATTTAATATATTAATGCTTGTTGCAGTAGTTAAGCCCGCAACATGGATGAGTCTACCACTGACTCCTTAAGGAAGCTGGCTCCAAGCTGGACCCTGGCCGGAGATGAGCAGCTCCTCAACATACTGCAGTCTACACATCAGGTAATATTCAATCCTTACTAATATTATAAATCGGAAAGTGAGTTTGTTTGTTTGTTTGTTCCGATTTCACGCCGTAACTACTAAACCGATTGCATTAAATTTTTGCAGAGGTAAACTTAGTAGTCTGGATTAAATAATAGGGTACTTTTTATTCCGGAAAAATTTGATATTCCCGACGGAAAACAACAGTATTGGTATAGATGGCGCTGTATGTATTGGTATAGTATATGTCACATAGGCTATTTTTTATCTGCTCGATTGTACCCTGTTCCAAAAATAAACGGACGGCGAGCATGGGACCAGACCCGATCCGACTCCGACCCCGTCCGACCAGAAACAGACCCGAGCGTACGGCGCGTCGCGTTCCGCGCGCGCCTCCAAGAGCCATCAGACCACCACAGATAGGGCCCAATAGGGATGTTGCCGATTCGAAGTCGCGGAGAACCTAACGGGTAACCGGGGCTCCGGCTCGACATGCAGGAGAAGGAACGGGGTGGATCCCCCTTAAAAAAATCCATAAATTTAATTACCATAACTATAAGTAAAACCGCAGGTCATTGTTAGTTATTTAGATAAAAGAGTTATTAAAAAAGGATGCTCTGTGTCATGTTAGCCAATCAAATAGATAACAAATAAAATAAACATTGTTATCTATAATTCTGTATGTTCATAATATGTTGGTGTTAATCCTGTCTGCAATATTTTCGCACATAATAATATCATAACATTACGCTTTGTATTCGCTAAATGAGAAAGCAGTTTGTATGCTAGGCATCTACTGCTTGATAAAGACCTGTCCCTAATAGTATGCCGTAATCGCCACGATTAGTATTTGCCTTTTTTTTAAGGTGTAAAAATCATCGAATGACTGCCCCCGCCTGGGTGAGGTGGGAGGGAGTGTCAGACTCTTACTGACTAAACACCACCCCATTCCTACTCCGGCACTTCGAGCCGGAGCCCCGGTAACCTGTTAGGTTCTCCGCGGCTCCGTATATTGGTATTTGCCTTAGGATCGCAGTTATATCGCTAACAGTCAAGGTCGAAAACCCGAAATGATCAGTGTTTATCATCACAACAGTTACAAGATGTCCACTATCTCATGAGGCATATGAGGCAGTGGATGACTTCCAACTGAGTCATTTTGGATTGCCAAGAACTACCCGTATTATACATCGATCTTGTTTGTTTATTTATTTGTAGCGACCCGCCCCGGCATCGCACGGGTTCAATATGCGTGTATTACGCATATAAACCTTCTCTATCTATAAAAAAACTGCATCAAAATCCGTTGCGTAGTTTTAAAGATCTAAGCATACATAGGGACAGACAGTCGGCGGAAAGCGATATTGTTTTATATTATGTAGTGATTTTATTTATCCGGCGATATTTCCGAACCGATACGACCTTCAAACCTTCAAGAAAAGAGCGTATTCCTCTTTAAAAGGCCGGCGACGCACCTGTGACTCGGATTGCGGGTGCCCATGGGCGGCGCTGATCGTTTACCGTCAGGCTGCTCGTTTGCCTCCTATTCCATAAAAAAACTTGTGACTTATCAGCTACTTCTGCGTGGTTTCACCCGCTCTGCTCGGCTCCTATTGATCGTAGCATGATGTTTTATAGCCTATAGCCTTCCTCGATACATGGGCTATCCAACATAAAAAGATTTTTCAAAAAATGGCCAGTAGTTCCTGAGATTAACGCGGTCAAATAAACAAACTGACTCATCGGCTTTTATAATAGTAATCACATATTAGTTAAATATAATCAGGACATGTATTTATCCCAACTTTTGCTATAGTTAAAATGTACAAGGTAGAAACGTAGCGTAGGTACAAATCGTTTCATATTATATGTTTATATATTTATTTATTTTTATTTATTTATTTACTTACTTACATTTACCATTACAGGATGACCCAATGCGATAAATGCGAACTATTTAATCCTGACTTATTGCTTATAACTAATTACAAACAAAGCATTCCTTGTGAATTCACTCAGAGAACAGTAAAATAAATCCGTCTCACTCGCTATGAGGTTGAGCGTGCGGAGCGTACGCGTCAGCGGCGCCTCCTTTAGAAGGTTAGTCCGAGAACGCGGTTCCACCAGCACTCGTGGCTGTCGTCGTCGCCACACGTACCTGTCCGGAACATACAGACTCACCTGGCTTAAAATAATTGCATTATACACTTTCCCTCTCAGCAATCTAAATATATATAAAGCTAATGCAAGATCCCTTCTAACCCTTAGTTCATTGTATCCAACCACACCTAAAATAAATAAGGTGGGATACATTAATGGGTAACAGAGATAGACTCCGTAATAGCGCTTATACAAATATCTTATAAATTTATTTTGTACCTTCTCCAGCATGAGACTATATTTAGTTTCATGCGGAGCCCAGATGACTGCATTACATTCTAACTGGCTTCTCACCAATGCATTCTATAATATATGTTACAAAATGTTAATCTTATACTGTTATACTATTGCCGATTCGGAGTCACGGAGAACCTAACGGGTAACCGGGGCTTTGGCTCGACGTGCAGGAGAAGGAACGGGATGGTTTTTAGTCAGTAAGAGTCTGACACTCCTCCCGCCTCACCCAGGCGGGAGCGGGAGCAGTCATTCGATGAAATTCCCCCATTAAAAAAAACTTATTACTATTATATAAAGCGGGAGAGTTTGTTTTTTTGTTTGTTTGTTTGAACGCGCTAATCTCCGTAACTACAAGTCTGATTTGCATAACTCTTTTTGTGTTGGATAGCGCATTTATCGAGGATAGCTATAGGCTATAAAATAGGCTATAGGCAATAGGAGCTGAGCAGAGCGTGTGAAACCGCGCGGAAGTAGCTAGTATAAAATATTCCTGATTGCGGTCAACATTCAACCGCTGAATGTACTTGTTGTAATTTAATAATTATTAATTGTGAATTTCCTCTTGTTTTCCCTCTCTACCTCTCGTGTATACAGTTATCAATGATGTATTATTACGTAATGGTATTATTATTAGACTATTATGAATGACTGCCTCGTTGGTCGAGTGGTCGCAAGTGCGACTGCCGGGCAAGGGGTCTTGGGTCCCGGGTCGGTCAAAATATTAATAGGTTTTAAAAAAATTCTCGGTGCTAGCACGGAGTCTGGAATTGTATCCGGTATATGCATAACATAACATCACGCCTTTTATCCCCGATGGCAGTGGTGCACATTACAGCACTGTACAATGTAAGACGCACTTTTCACTATTTATGTTATGAGTCCTATGTAATAGTGAGCCTATTGCCATATACCGGGCACAATTCCAGACTCCGTGCTACTATTGAGAATTTTTTAAATATCCAGTAATACTTTGCCCGACCCAGGAATCGAACCAGAGACCCCTTGCCTGGCAGTTGCACTTGCGCTGGCCAACGAGGCAGTCGACTTTCATATATTAGGTATAGTTCAGTAATTGATCCCTAAAAACACCGTGTGACAGTCGATTCCGAAGCCACTACGTAATTGGGCACTTTCCTTAATCAAAAGTAAATTATTTCGACTGTTCAATACAATAAATTATTAAAAAATAATAACACTTCCATTAACACGTTAAACGCCATGGGGGTCACCGGTGACCGACGTTAGCGGAGGATTTACCTTCAACAGTTTTTTATTGGCAATTATTTTATGACCAACTTCACTTTAGTATTTCTCTAGCAAATTCTTAAAAAAATACGTACGCTGTTTGCCGCTAAAACAACGTGACGTCACAATACACAATCTCGTACAAAATTCATAAAAAACCGTCGTTTTTGACAGTTCGAAAAAGGTATTGAATTTGATTAGTTGGCAAGTACCCAATCCGAGTCTTATGATCGCTTGTGGCCGATCTGTGCCACTAAACATGTCCCCTAATAGAATGGGACTACTAAAGTTATTGGTAACGGAAGTCAACGTATTATGTTACTCATAGGCTGTGTTCGTACTACTCCACTATGCAGATGGTGCACGGTAAAACTATCGGAATAGTTAATGGCAAACGTACCTGTTACCCGTTGTTTTATTATAGTTAAACTTTTATATATACTCCTTTAGCCAATTTTATGAAATGTAACTAGATAGTAGATATGAAGTAAGTAGGTTGTTCCTTGTCTATGGTCCACAGATAATATTAGATATTAAAAGTATTCTATGATTTTAGTAAAATAATAAGTCTGTGGACCATGGACAAGACTTCATTTTTCATTTTTTAGCTTTTATTTAATTTTAATTTTATTTTTTAATTATGTTATGTGTGTTCTGCGCAAAAGTAAATGGTTTTTCTTTCTTTCTTTCTTTTACCTATACGTGTATTTCTATTAAAAAGTGCAGTTTCTTTCACATTAATGTGGAACTCACGACTGAACTGGTGTGAACTGGCTGTCACATTGTATATGCACCCATCTCTACTAATTTTGGTCTTGGAATGGTCGTGGAAGTCCGGGGAAGGTTAAAAAAAATGTAGGCGGTACAGAGTTTGCCGGATCAGCTAGTTAACATATACATTTTTTTTTTGTTTCTTTTCAAAGTCAAAGTCAAAATCATTTATTTCAATTAGGCCAGGATGGCACTTTTGACCGTCAACAAAAAAAAAGTGAAGCTATTTGCTCATTCCAAGGTGTAAATTCCTATGGAGAAGAACGAGCAAGAAACTCCATAGGTTACTCTTTTTCAATCAGGTTTACAAATTTTTAATCACTAACCAAAAGCATTTATATAGCTTACGATCAATACGACCTGAGATGAATGGGGAGTAGCTAGTTAGTTTTATATTCCTGGACAAACAAACATACAAGTCACTTGCTAGATGTAATGAGGGTTCTGTTTCCAGAAACTGCTGTCCCGATGTCAGGAGGCGAACAGCCAGCTGGAGAAGATGGCCACCGCTCTGAATGACGCCAGCATTAGCCTCCAGAATGTCAATAACCAGTGAGTTACATGTTCTAATAGTTTATAGTCACCTGATGGTAAGCAATCGGCTCCGTCCATGGTCGCCCGCAACACTAGAGGAGTTGCTAGTGTGTTGTCGACGTGTTTGGGATTTGGAGATCGAGGATTTGGGGAGATTGGGCTGCCGGTAACCTCATCGTCATCATCAACAGCATATAAATGCCCACTGCTGAGCAAAGCCTCTTCTCACACGGAGAAGTTTTGAACATTAATCACCACGCTCGCTCAATGCGTGTTGGTGATTTCAAACTTATAATTAGAAATTATAAGCCCAGGTTTCCTCACGATGTTTTCCTTCACCCTTTGTCAGTGGTGTCTGAATAATCTTAAAGAGTACTTATAACTCGGAAAAAGTCACATTGGTACTTGCGGTTGGTAGGTTTCGAACCAGCACTCTCATGTATGAGAAGCGCGTCATAAACCTTCGGGCCACCACGACGTGCCGGTAACCTCACTTATACACATATAACAAAGTAAAGAATATGAAGACGTATCATCATCAAGCATTTTCTCCCCCGCTCTTCCCCAATCTTCCGAATCTCCATTAATCCTCAAAGTCCTAATCCCTAAAAGGCCGGTAACGCACTTGTAACGCCTCTAGTGTTCCAGGTGTCCATGGGCGACGCCGATTGCTTACCATCAGGTGATCCGTCTGCTCGTTTACCGGCTTATACTAAAAAAAAATACTTACGGGCTGTGTTTTTATATAACTATCGTGAGACATACTAAATTAACTAAAATTGCGTTTTCCTCACGTGAATATACTGAAAGCTCTACTAGTTTCGAACTAAGAAGGGTTCTTCCTCATGAGCAGCGTGCGCAGTCGCGCCGACGTCTACGGCTCACTGACGACGCCGCGACCGCACATTTTAGTTAACTTACGGGCTATTACGACCAATATTTGTAAGCGCACCCACGACACGGGAGAAAATGCTAGTAGTAACTTTTTATTTTAAAAGAGAATAAAAATCTAACTAGAATGTTCTAAATCGTTTTACTTATTTCCAAGTCATCTAAACGAAGGATTAGCAAACTCATACAAAATTAATTGTAATTTAGCAAGGTACTTAAACATAGATTTCCAAAGTGAATGTCTGACCAAACTTCACACTCCATGCCTCTCGGTGAAATTATAATTTGTAATTAGGTTTCTCTGAACGGTAACCACCTTTGTATTAGGTTCTTAGTTTTTATTTTATTCTTATTATTACATTCTTATGTAAGACTAGCTGTTGCCCGCGACTTCGTCCGCGTAGATTAATGACTTTTGACAGAATTAATCAGAATCAATTCAGTGCCCAAATAAAATTTACCTATTTTGAAATTATTTATCTTAGTTTCAATAAATAAATAATCCCGCAGGGATCTTACCAGTACAGTGCCCGATCACGTAAGGTTTTAGTAATAAAAACTATTCTATCGACTATTCTTGTACCGAATCTCTCTAAAATAAGTTCAGTGGTTAAGAGTTAGAAAGTCCTGGGGCATTGACGCATAGTTCCCGTTCCCGTGGGACATCTGTGATAAAAACTATCAAACGTTACCCAGGTCCCAAATCATCGTTTTACCGAATGTAATTCAAAAAGATTCAATGATTCTAAATTCAATGGCTAAGAAGATTTATACAAACTCTCATTCCCTATTTTATCCCCTTAGGGGTAGAATTTTTCAAAATCCTTTCTAAGGAGATACCTATGTCATAGTAACTTTATTTATGCAAAGTCTCAGCCCGATCAATTTAAAACTGGCAAAGGATCATACTTTGGGGTGAGAATGTTCAAAAACCTTTCTAAAGGGACGTTTACGTCATAATATCCATCTGCACGCCGAATTTCAACCCGATCTGTGTAAAACTGACAAAGCTTCATACAAACGTTCATCCCCTACATTACCCCATTGGAGGTGGAAATAATCAAAATCCTTACTTGGGGATGCCTACGTCATAACATCTACCTGCATGCCGAATTTCAATCCGATCGATTTAAAACTGACAAGTCTCATACAAACTTTCATCCCCTATTTTACCCCCTTGGGCGTGGCAAAGACCAAAATCCTTTCACAACTGATGCCTACGTGATAACATCTATCTGTATGCCAAAATTCAACCCGATCGGGTTAAAACTGACAATATCTCATACAAACTTTCATCCCCTGTTTTACCCCCTGGGGGTAGAAATTATCAAAATCATTTCAAAGCAGATGCCTACGTCATAACATCTATCTGCATGCCAAATTTCAACCCAATCGGTTTAAAACTGACAAAGTCTCATGCAAACTTTCATCCCCTATTTCACCCCCTTGGGGTTGGAAATTATCAAAATCCTTTCACAGCGGATGCCTACGTCATAACATCTATCTGTATGCCAAATTTCAACCAGATCAGTTAAAAACTGACAAAGTCGCATACAAACTTTCATCCCCTTTTTTACCCCCTTGGGGGTGGAATTTATCAAAATCCTTTCTTAGCGGATGCCTACGTCATAACATCTATCTGTATGCCAAATTTTAGCCCAATCTGTCCAGCGGTTTGGGCTGTGCGTTGATAGATCACTATGTCAGTCATGTATAGAAGATTTTCGAAATGGTTTTCTGTTCTTAATTTCTTCTAAGAAAACATAACATAACATCACGCCTTTTAATCCCGAAGGGGTAGGCACTTAGGCAGAGGTGCACATTACGGCACTGTACAAAGTAACACCCACTTTTCACTATTTATGTTATGAGTCCCATGTAATAGCATATTGCCCCATGGCATGGTAGTAGCAAGTAGTCTGGAAATGTACCCATGCACATTTCCAGACTACTGAGATTTTTAAAAAATCAAGTAAGTAATACTTTTCCCGACCCGGGAATCGAACCCGAGACCCTTTGCCCGGCAGTCGCTCTTGCGACCACACAGCCAATGAGGCAGTGAGAATATTGTTTTAAAAATCTTACTTAATATCGAGATTTACCGGTTTAGATGTTTAATTGTGTGAGAGCCATGCTTCAGCACGAATGGGCTGACTCGACCGGAGTGATACCACGGCCTCACAGAAAACCGACATGAAGCAACGCTTGCGTTGTGTTTCGTCGTGTGAGTGAGGTTACCGGAGGCCCAATTACCCTCCCCTTCCCCAATGTCCCCAATTCCTGAATCCCTAACGGTCCTCAAACTCCTAATCCAATACCCTGCCTGCATACCAAGTTGCAGAGTGATCGACGGACATCCAAACAAAGAAACTTTCACATTCAAAATAATATTAGTGAGATCACATCTCTTTTTTTATGGCATAATCCGGTAAACGAGGTGACGGATCACCTGATGGTAAGCAATCGGCGTCGCCCATGGACACCTGGAACACCGGAGGCGTTACAAGTGCGTTATCGGCCTTTTGGGATTAGGAATTTGAGAATTGTTGGGGATTCAGGGATTGGGGAAAAGGCGGGGGGGGGGGGGGGGGAATTGGGCAACCGGTAACCTCACTCACACGACGAAACACAACGCAACGTTGTTTCACGTCGGTCTTCTGCTCGTTAGTGGTATAGCTCCGGTCGAGCCGGCACATTCAGGCCGAAGCATGGCTCTCCCACACTTAAGATAGACGATATCGTAACATATTATAGATGCCACATACATGTCTTGTTTTCAGGTTTATGTCGCTAAGCAGCAGTCAGTTCATAGAAAGCAGAGTGTACGATGACGATGACCTCACCACGGAACCTCCAGCAGCCAAGGTAAGGGTCTTTCATCATTATCAACAGCGAGTGACACTGCTGGACTTTTAGTGACGATATTTTGCATAAGTATGTTTCCAGGACATGTGAGTGTTGCATTGGACATGCGCAGTGCCTTTGCTGTGGAGAACACAAGGCTTATGTTAAATCATTACATTGTTACTTTCTTTCTAGTCAAGTCAAAATCATCTATTTCAATACGGCAGTCAAAGTCAAAGCATTTATTTCAATTAAACCATAGTTTGGTACTTTTGAAACGTCAACAAATACAAAAAAAACTGCGTTTAAAAAACCGACTTAAAAAACCAAAAACTAATAACAAAAAGCAAAAAATAACTATTATTAGTACTGATAGGTTACTCACCCACTGATAGGTAAGAAGTCGGTGCCATAAGTTCCATACAAAATTATTCATTAAAACCTTAATAGGTACCTAATTCACAATTTTGTGGACATTAAGTTACATCATTATGATATGACGCGACATCGCCGCGAACGCGCACGCTGGTTATGAGGAAGAGCCCCCTTGTGGCTCGAAACTAGTAGAGCTTTTCTCAGTATATTCACGTGAGTAACCCGCGATTATTAGTTAATTTCCTGTCTCACGATAATTATTATAACAATCATTGCATTGCGTTACTTTCTTTGACATACAAACAGTTCAAGTAGGACTGTTATAGGTACCAACCTACTCAACATCCTGCACAAAGGAGTGTGAAACTCATCACTGCACATTTTAGTTAAGTCGGTCAACGATTTTTTAATTATTGACACCAATGCATGAAGCGAAAGGTTATAAATATCACGTCTTCTTCTGCGAACGATTACAATGTAATGGTACCTAAAATACTAACTTTCCGACTACTTTTGTCCAAATTAAAATGACGAAAAGACCAAATGAGATAGTGAGAGCTTCGAAAAATAAACATGACTGTTTATTGCTATAAAACTTTTTTACAAGTGTGTGAGAGCTATGCTTCGGCACGAATGGGCCGGCTCGACCGGAGTGATACCACGGCCGAGCAAAAAACCGACGTGAAGCAACGCTTGCGTTGTGTTTCGTCGTGTGAGTGAGGTTACCGGAGGACCATTTACCCTCCCCTTTCCCAATCTCCCCAATTCCTGAATCCCCAACCATCCTCAAACTCCTAATCCCCAAAAGGCCGGTAACGAACTTGTAACGCCTCTGGTGTTCCAGGTATCCATGGGCGACGCTGATTGCTATTCGTCGTGGGCGATGATACATTAATTCAAAACTTTTTCTTTTCTCACAAAATTAAATATTTTCGACGAATCCACGATATATAATTATAGATTTGAAATATCGTCGTATCGTTGTCATCGTACATTTTGTAGCACGCTGTGACGTAACGACCTCCCACTCCTAAACCTAACTCCATTTTATCTAAGTATAGAACTTTATAAGCGAAAATAAAAAAATACATGTCTAATATTTTGTTCATTATCTAACTGACGGACTAATTACATTTTTAATTGTCATAAGCTGGCAACTACCCTATTGTATGCTTATTTGTCATCAGGAATCTCCGAAACAGGAAGTCCCAGATGAGCTAACCTGTCTGAAGCGTAGTTTAACAGTATTGGAACAGTCACACGAGATCATCACCATACTGCAGGACAGTGATACTGAATCCGATACCGACGATGAGGTGCCTGCTAGGTGAGTACTAAGCCATTTTTCTTATTAAATAAGCCAGTAAACGAGCAGACGGATCACCTGATAGTAAGCAATCTTCGCTGCCCATGGACACCTGGAACACCAGAGCCGTTACAAGTGAGTTACGAGCCTTTTGGGATTAGAAAATTGAGGATTGTTGGGGATTCGGGGATTGATGAGGGGGTACTTCGGATTCTGGTAACCTCATTCACACGACGAAATATAATGCAAGCGTTGTTTCACGCCGGTCTTCTGCTCGGCCGTGGTATCACTCCGGTCGAGCCGGCCCATTCGTCCCGAAGCATGGCTCTCTCACACTTTAACCATTGGGAAATTTTGCTTTATCCTTTAGTATTAATGCTGTACCTGTAACATAGTGTTAGTTTTTTTTTATATAAAGCCTTTTGTACTCGTATAAAAGTTCCGTCGAAATCGATCCAGCTATTTGAGAGATAAGCTAGTAAATACAAACAGACAGGCAGACATAATTGTAAAAAGTGGTATTTTAGTATATGTATCGTATGTATATTCATATACATGTAGTAAAGAACAGGACAAGGATTGAAAATAATGTTACGATGTATTGGACATGTAGAAAGAATGGATGAAAGTAGAGTAATGAGAGAAGTATACGGAGCGGATGTGAATGGGGCCGTCGGTAGAGGGCGCCCTAGGCGGACATATAGTACCAGATTGGCGATATATTAAAGAAGGGCCAAATTAAAAATACCCTTAACCGACGAGCATGCATGAAAAGACTGATGACTGTCGATGAAGCGAAAGAGGTATGTAAGAATCGTAGCAATTGGTGTTCCATAGTCTCTGCCTTCCCCCCTTCCTCCACCACTGGGACACAGACTGTATGTAACTGCTTCTCATCTTAAAATGCTTCATAACTACATGCAAAAACACTGAAAAACAACACTAACAGAATACTTTTCCATGATTATTTCAGGATGGTCCTGAAACCGAAGGACATGTACTGGGAGCGCCCGCTGCCGTACATCATTGGGTCGCAGCCGTGGAAGAACAAGTGGCATGCTGGTGAGATACTGTCATTATTTATTTATTTATTATTGGACTACCTTATTCTGATCATAAAGCTAACTACAAAATGACGTACGAGTATTTTATTTAATTTTGAGACAAGTGCAAAGAGAATGAGAGTGGGGAAGAGAAAGAGAGAGAGAAGTGAGAAGAGATAGAAAAAGAGGGGTAGAGATTGAGGGGTAGAGAGAGAAAAAGAGAAAGAGAAGTAAAGAGAGAGAGAGAGAGGAGGGGGGAGGGGAAATGGTGTGTGTTCAAGGAAGAAGAGTTAACGTAAAATATTTAGGGATCCGGTATAGCTCGAAGCTAGTCGCGCTATTCTGATAAGGTATAAATCCGTAGGCCGTTTATACTTTTGAGGACATTGTGGTGTCGAAATATCGTCGTCGTCACTTACTAAGTCTTTTTTTATTTACTTTTGTACCCCCTTTCCCCCAAGGTCTAGTGGTGGAGCCGACGGACAGTGAGAGTTCCGTGAGTGACCGCGGCGAGGACAGCGACCAGTACTCGCAGTCCGACAGCGAGGCGCGCCGCGCGCCCCCGCCCGCGCGGGCCGGGACACCGCCGCAGCACCACTTGGTAACTGGCCCACTGCTGGGTAGACGTCTCTTCTCACACCGAGAAGGAAAGAGCATTACAATTAAAATAAATTAACTCTAGTTTTACAGAAACAAAGAAAAAACATTTATTCGACAGTAGGCACGCCCACAGATACAAAAAAATACAAAATTAAAAAAGAAAAGGACAAATAAATACATATATTTATATAGATATAGATAAAAACACAAAGAAACGACAGAGTATAACAACACAGTGACAGTACAGGTTTATTCTTTCATTCTTAAGTGTGGGAGAGCCATGCTTCGGCACGAATGGCTCGGCTCGACCGGAGTGATTCCTCCAACGAACAGAAAATCACGTGATACTACCACAGCGTTGTGTATCGTCGTGTGAGTGAGGTTACCGGAGGCCCAATTACCCCCTTCTCCAATCTCCCCAATCCCTGAATGCCCAAACATCGTCAAATTCCTAATCCCCAAAAGGCCGGTAACGCAGTTGTAAAGCGTAGCAGTTCTTATGAATTATTTTACACCTCTAGTGTTTCAGGTGTCCATGTGCGACGCTGATTGCTTACCAGTAGGTGATTCGCCTGCTCGTTTACCAGTATAATATATAAATTTGAAATTGCCAACCCGCATTAAGCAAGCGTGGTGATTAATGCTCAAACCTTCTCTGTGTGATAAAAGGCCTTTGGTCAGCAATGGGTATTTAGAGGCTGTTGATTATGAAACCAAGCAATAACATAGTCTGTTCCTCATCAGGTATCAGAAACTTCGTCCTCATTACCATCGGAGCAGGGTTCCATACCGCGGCCCACGCCGTCAGATGTCGCCAGTGACATCGCACGGAGACTTGGAGCTGCATTGCCTAACAAGGTAGGTTCCTAAATGTTTATTAAAATGCGGGCTACCGTTTTTTATCAATAGATGGCGCTAGTGACCCTCTTGTCCAATAGGTTATTCAATATTAAAGTGAATAACGGTGAAATGGGGTGAATAGGGACAGAAGAGAGGTGAATAGATACTATGAAGAATTTCCCAATATCCATTCACCCTATTTTACGGTACGGTAGCCCCTATTGAAACTTAAAGCAATGGTCCACTTCGACCGGACTGATATCACGGCATTACAAAAAACCAACGTGAAACAAATTAAGTGTTGTGTTTCGCTGTGTGAGAGAGCATCAGTCCTCCAAAATCCCCTATTCCTTTCGTTCCTCTTCGTTTGACCGCGCTATCCCATTTAAATAATTCTTAAATAAATGGAAAAATAAATTCTTAGAAAACTGTAATGATAGTTTTAGGTAAGGTTTTAAATAAATAAATAAATAAATTTAGTATTGTAATACTAGTAACTAGTAACTCCTCTAGTGTTGCCTAAGGGTGCGCTGATTGCTTACCATCAGGTGATCAGTCTGCTCGATTGTCGACCTATATTATAATTTATAACAAACTAGCTTCTGTCCGCGACTTCGAACGCACAGTCCCTTGTTATCCCGTTCCTGTCCGTGATTTTCGGTTAAAAGTAAAGAAAAGTATTTGCTAAAAGGTATCCTATGTCCGTCTTCTGGTTCTAAGCTACCACCCCGCCAATTTTCATCCAAATTGATGTAGTCGTTCTTGAGTTATAAATAGTGTAACTAACACGACATTCTTTTATATATTATAGACGTGTTTTTTTATTAATTTCTAGATGGTGGAGAGAGATCCTTCACCTCCTGCGGAGACACCCCAACCAGCATCCAGGAAGGTCTACCGGCCACAGGATCCCGTCTCCAGTACGTTATACATTATATTCTACAATTTATTTTTATTTTGTCATTTTTGCGTATACTAGGTGGCGCTGGTGTAGCTTATAGTCGACCAAGTTTATAGAGGGCTACCACGAGAGAGGTAATCGCTAGGATCGCTAGCGTAGCGAGGCGTCACTTGTTTAATAAACTAATTATTATTTACGGTAATTGGGTAAACATGACCTTATTCTACTTTAGCGCCCTCTGGAGAACATAAAATACTAGCCCTCATTACTGTCCCTGTTTTGAAATTTGGTAATAAATATAGTTAATTTATAGTTAACAGTTATTTCTTCTAATTAGGTACTTTCAATAATAAATTAGTTTTGACTGTTCAATACAATAATACATTAAAAAATAATCACACTTTCATTAATTGATTCTACGACCAACTTAATTTTAGTACGTTTCCAGCAAATTTTTAAGAAATATGTATGCTGTTTGTCGCTAATAATACGTGACGTCACAATACACAATCTCGTACAAAATTCATAGAAAACTGTCGTTTTTGACATTTCAAAAAAAGTATTCATATTGATTGACTAGTTGGCAAGTACCCAATTGTAACGTTTCGCATTATTTATGTCACGTCACGCCACATAATGCTATGTTATCGTTCGTCACGTCACGTCTCATCCCGTTATCCCCCAGGTACAATATTCTCAGACGAGCCGCCCCCTCTATCGGACCACTCGGACAGCCAGGACTCGGATGTATTCGCCGAGATACATCGCCAGGCTGGCAGTGATACTCGACCTGGTGTGATGCAGCAGAGGGATGATGGAGACCTGTTCAGTGGTGCTGGGTATCAGGTGGGACACATTTTATTAATAACATAACATAACATCACGCCTTTTTATCCCCAAAGGGGGAGGCAAAACCAAGGGGTAGCCATTTCTGCACTTAATTCCACTGTAACACTCACTTTTCACTATTTATGTAATGAGTACCATGTAATAGGGGGTGAGCCTATTGCCATATACCGGACACAATTCCAGACTCCGTGCTACTACTGAGATTTTTAAAAGCCTGTAATACATTGCCCGACCCGGGAATAGAACTCGAGACCCCTTGCCCGGCAGTCGCACTTGCGACCACTCTCTCAATGTCTCGTTGGCCACATTTTATTAATATCTTTGTATAAGTGTAACCTATGAAGCTTCTTGCTCGTTCTTCTACATAGGAATTTACACTTTGGAACGAGCGGACCAGCAAATACCAGAGGACGTGTTGACAACTATTTTCGGTGACTTAACTGCCTCGTTGGCCGCGTGGTTGCAAGTGCAACTGCCGGGCAAGGGGTATCGGGTTCGGTTACGGGGACGTGCAAAGTATTACTAGGTTTCTTAAAAAAAAACTCAGTAAACCCGGTATATGGCAATAGGCTCACCCCTTTTTAAAAGAGACTCCTCATAACATAAATAGTAAAAAGTGGGTGTTAGTAAATCCGTCTGATCCGGGGGCTTTCTTAGGATTGAAACCTTCCACGGCTGTCTTCAGTTCCAGAGATGAAAACGGTGGGTCGTGGTATTCATCTTGCTGCCAGTCTTTTACTCTACTGGCTGCTTGACACAGTACAGTGACGTTAAGTGCCGTAGTGTGCACTTTCATCACGTTCAAATTAGTTTAATAATACTAATTTTCATATTTATTCCTTAGCCACCAACAAAACCTATTCAAGTCACAGTCCCCACACCACAAAGGCCATCACAACCTGATCATCACAGCGACTATGATGATGATGATGATGATCACACTGCGTATAATCTACAAGGACAAGTTATCAGGCAGGATGTGAAGCAAACTGCTGATACTGATGGGGATAGAGGCGTGAAGGTAGTAAGATTTTTGTTATTGTAATGTTTTTTTCATTGATATTTGATACCTTTGACTTCTCTAGTGTTTAGGGTGTGCATGGGCGACGCCGAATGCTTACCATCAGGTGATCCGTCTGCTCGTTTACCGGCTTATGGCATAAAAAAATGTATTACTAACATAACATCACGCCTTTTACCCTCGAAGGGGTAGGCAGAGGTGTACATTACGGCACTTAATGGCACTGTATAATGTAACACCCACTTTTCACTATTTATGTTAGACTGCACGGTTGGTGCGGTGGCTGGGTACCCGGCTGCCGTGCAATGTGTCGCAGGTTCGATTCCCGCACGCGGGTCTGGGTGTCATGTGTATGTGAACTTGTATGTATGTAAACGCACCCACGACACAGGAGGTAATCCTAGTGTAAGGCAAATTTTTTTTTAAAAAAAAAACGAGTCCCATGTAATAGGGGGTGAGCCTATGGCGCCTATTGCCTATAATTTATTACTTTAGTGATTAAAAGGGTTTAGTTTAGTCTTCATAGTCAGGCCTATAGATGGGTGGAGTACATAAGAAGTTTTCAAAATAGAAATAAACTTGTTTTTTAATTCGTGCAGATGAGGGATTTCGAAATTAAAAGGATGTAAGACAAATACTCAATACTTTATTGCTTTTCACATGTATTACTTAGGTGGTAAACATAAATAGGACACAATGTGGACCCTGTCGGGCACAACAACATAAGTTTTGGAGGGAGCAAACTTCACTATTGTACACTGTATTTTTATTATTTAGAATTAAACTTATACAACCCTTAATTCAATAGAATTACCATAAAACAGTTTATTGTTTAATAATCGTTTTTCATAGCAATTATATCTTGTGTTTCACAGAAACCAGCCGGTGGTATTTCCCTGTTCGGTAACAAAGGCACAGAGAGTATAGGAGCCGCCATTTTAAAACGGAACCAACGTAAATCAACTTCCGGTGATGATAGCGAAACTGAAACCCAGCCTAAACAACAAATTAAAAAAGAAAAAGATATATTCGATGATCTTTTCGCTAGATCTGAAGGCAGGAAAGTTACAAAAGATAAAACTGATTTAGTAAAAGATTTGAAAGATAAAGTCCAAAAGAAAGATACAGAAAAAGATAAGAATGAAAAAACTAAAGTTGATTTGTTTAGCGATGATCTTTTTGATGACATTGATGATATATTTTCTTCTAACGTAGCTAAAGTACCTCCTAAAGACAATAAAAACTCAAAACCTATATTTGAAGATGATGATGATCTATTCTCAGAGATTGCACCACCAAAACCGGCAAGAATCGAAGTGGCTACTAGTAGTAGTGTAAAGAAAAGCTTATTTGATAGCGATGACGATTTATTTGCCGATAATTTACAAGCAAAACCTGTTGATAAGCCCAAAGCTAAAGAAGTAGAAAGAAGTAAAGCAGTAGAAGCTTCTAGAACAAATAAAGAAGTAACTAGAAGTATATTTGATGACGATGATGATGATTTGTTCAATGATTTGGCAACAAATAAAGTAAATGATGATTCGAAAGTACAAAGTGTTAATATAGATAAGGCTGGTGATGGAAAAATTAATCAAAATATTTCAAATGTCTTCAACAGTCCATCTTTATTTGATGATGATGACGTTGATGATGGTGATCTTTTCGCTAAAGCAGTTAATACTAGTATCACAGTCAATAAAACGTCATCAGTTAAAAATGATAAAATAATTGATGATGATAATAACAAACCATCATCAAGTTCAGTTCAAACTGATGATTTTAGTATTAAGAATGATAATTTAACTGAAAATGTTATCAAAGTAAATAATAATAATACTGGTGATGAAATAGAACATAAAGATGTAAACGAAAATGTTAAATTAGACAGTAAAAATGAAATCTCTAGTAAGAATGTCGGCAATAATGCAGCTAAAATATTTGATCATATACAAAAAGAACAAAGTTCATCTGAGTCAAGTAATGATTTTAGCGATCAAGATTTCGATGATTTACCTCCGAAACCAGCTACTAGTAATAATACGTCAAACGATAATAAACCTAAACCTATAGAAAAAGAAAATATTTTTGATAAAGCAACTTTAGAAGCAGATATAGACGAACTCTTTACAAAATCACAAGAAAAACAAAATACTGAACAAATTTTCGATGAACCGCCAGAAATTGCTAACATATTTCCTGAAAAGACTGAATCTGACAATAAAAAAGCTACAGCAACAGATATTTTCAACGATATTGTAACAGAGCCGCCCATTTTTGAAAAACCGAAAGAACCGAAAAAGAGTAAAAATGTCAACGCGTTATTCGATGATGATTCAGACGATGAGAGTCTATTTTTCAAGAAGAATGAACACGTGTTTGATGATCATCCGAATGACTTTACTCCAACACAGGATAGAATATTTGGTTTGTTTACTGATGAACCACCTGATGATGGATTTGGCAAAATCAAGGATGACGATGATAACATGTTTGCTTCAGCCCCTAAACCTAAAGTACCTCCTAACAATAATTTGCCTCCCCTTCCTGTTCATGGGATTGTCCCCGATAATGTTAAACAAACAGAATTGGATAATGAAGATATATTTAATCAAGTAGCGCATATAGAAATATTAAAAGACACTAAAATTGGCGATGATCAAAGAAAAGATGATGTTTTTGAAAAACCAAAATCATTCTCATTATCAGATGATGACGATGATGATAATCTATTCAAAATACCTAAAATTCCAAAATCTAGTTTAAAAGAAACACCTAATTTAGATAATTCTGATCACGATAATCTATTTTCGAAAAAACCTGAAGCAAAACCGGCGGTAGTTCAAAAACCTACACCTATACTTGTAGCTGAAAAGGCTCAGGAATCAAATATAAAAATTTCAGATGATGAATTATTTAGTACTGAGAAACATGAAGAGCTGAAAAATGAAAGCAAGCCAGTAGATATAGATTCAAAATCTGACGAAGAATTATTCAAAGTCACTGAAAGTAAACCTATACATGAAATAGTTTCAGAACTTAGTAAAACTTCAGATGACGAACTATTTTCACCTATAAAAACTGTGGAACAAGCTGATAATTCTAAATCAGATGAAGATATTTTCAAAATAACTAAATCGAAACCTGAAATCGTAAATAAAGCTGAAAATATTCAAGAAGCAAAGGTTACAGATACTAAAAAAGTTGGAAAACTAAAAGTCGGTCTAAATATTAATGTTAACGCGCTCCTACCTGGCGCATCACCTAAAAAGGTCAAACCTAGTGACCAAACAGACGGACTAACTCAAAGCGTAGTAGATCAAAATCAAAGATCAGAAGTCAAAATCCTTCCTGACCTTCCCAAACCTCAAATTGAAAGTCAAAAAGACGTTAAAATTCCTAAAACTGAAGATCAAAACCCAGATTCTACATTAATAAAATCTGTTAGTTTTGATGGAAAACCTGAATCAGAAGTATTAGATAATAAAATATCTAAAGAAAGGGCTAAGATTCAGGTTAAACGCCGCCCTTCGACGAGAAGGGCCAGAAGAGAAGCGGTGAGGAAATCTGCTATTGACTTCGGAGAAGATTCTACTGATAATTCTAGCTCCATAGATGATACACCTAGAATTGTGCCTGGAAATAAACCTGAAATTGCACAGGATGAAAAACTAGAGAAACATTTTGAACCTGTTGAAATAAAGCCTTCTATACCTATAGAAAATGAAGCCACGATAACACAGGATGAAAATATAGACAAAAAATTAGAACAAGCTGAAGTAAATACTGCAAAATCTAGTATTGACAGTAGAGAAAATCCTGAAATTATTGACAAAAATGTTGAAAAACAACCAATTATTGAAGATGAGAAAACTGAAATTACTGAAAAAACTTTGTCCTCAAAAGATTTCAAAGAAACCACAGCTCAAGTACCTGAAAAACATATTGAAAATATCGCAAACCCAACTTCTTCAAAGGACGCTAAACATACTACAGTTGAAAATATAGAAAAGCCACCTTATTCAAAAGATGTAAAATCTAAAGTCGTCTACATTTTGAACGACGAAGATATTTTTAACACGAACCCAGTACAATCTAGTCAGAAAGTTGAAAGTATAGACTCAAAGGCAGGACTTCCAACTTTGGGCAAAATTGATAAAAAAAATGATAAAACATCACTGTTTGGTGACGAAGACGATGATGAAATATTCAAAGCTAAAAAGCCTTTGAAGAAATCTACAATATTTGATTCGGACAGTGAAGAAGATTTGTTTGGAGATAAGAAGAGAAAGAAAGAGATAGAAGTTAAGAAGGAGATCAAAAGAGAAGTGGTGAAGGGATCCTTGTTTGGTGATGATGATGATGATGATGATCTGTTTGGTGTTAAGACGAGGAAGGCTGTCGGTGAGTTACTTTTTTAATGTTTTGATCATTTTAGTTATAAAAAATGCTTCATTGGTTGAATAGTCGCTGTCATTAGTGCTGAGCAGGGGGTTTTCAGTTCGATTCCTGGGTCACGTAATGTACAAGTAATGGATTGTCTCGGTTTCTGGAAAATCGTCGTATAAAGGATTTTTTTCTGTTTAATTTCATATTGCGCAAAGCATATGTTGCAAATCTCGGGGATAGACTCAACACTACTTGCGCGACTGCCAAGTATGCGAACATTCGACATTAATGTCGAATAGTGAAATATGTATTTTGATTATATTCTCAAAACCACATTTTCTACGTCGAATAAACACCTAACTGTAACATCTACATTTAGAAAATTTTTACCCTCCACAGAACCCAACCCCCAACCTGCTAGAACGACGGCCACAAAAGAACCAGCTAAACCTACAGAACCAGTATTTGAAGATCCTCTGTCAATGTTCGGGGACGATGATTAGTTGTGGATTCTAATAACAGATGGCGCTGATGGTAGGTTTAGTTCGAGAGTCTAATAAGAGATGGCATTACGACCACGGCCTCACAGAAAAGATGTAAAACAACGCTTGCGTTGTGTGGAGCCGTGTGAGTGAGGTTACCGGAGACTTGATTCCCCATTCCCAACCTTGAAATCCCTGACCCCTAAAAAGCCGGCATCGAAATTATAACTTCTCTAGTGTTCCGGGTGTTCATGGGCGGCGCTAATTGCTTACCATCATGTGTAATCAATTGGCCTATATAATAAAAAAGAGAAGTAAAAGAGAGAGAGAGAGAGAGAGAGAGAGAGAGAGAGGAGAAATCGGGCGATGGCATTTGTGGATAAGGCAGTTTTGTTAAAAGAAAAATAACGTATAATAATATATTTAATGAGGCCTACCGTAAATGCTCACCAGGTGTCGCTAGTGTGTCCCTCTCGTGTTTCATCCAATAGGGAAGTAGCTAGTGTCACATCATTGGATGTTCAATATTTGACAGCTGAAGTGATTGGACAATAACATCTACTACACGTGCGCCACCTGGTGAGTAAAAAAGAGCCTCCATTTAGTTCTATGGAGTATAGAGGTAAGGAAAATTATCTTTCGTGAAGAAAATTGCTATAAAAAGTAGCTCCGAATATTAAAAATAGTTTGTAATCTCTGTTTACTTGAATTTTGAAGCTCTATTAACCTCTTGAAGAAGGCTCGAAGTGCAGGAGAAGGAACGGGGTGGTTTTTAGTCAGTAAGAGTCTGACACTCCCTTCCGTCTCACGCAGGCGGGAGCAGTCATACGATGATATTCCCCGCTTAAAAAAAATTCTTAAGTGTCGGTATTTGAGACAATAGAAACTATATTGTGTCTCGCGTAGATCTACGTCCCGGTGTACCACGGGTTAAACTAAATGTAGGGTCTAGGGGTTTCAGTAAAATAAACTATGTATTTTAAAAAAATAACCGTCTTTTATAATAAAGTCGGTATACGGGCGAAAGTTTTACGTGACAACGACTGAGTGGTAAAATATTATGTCTGTCTCTCTCGCTCTTAGGCGGGCTAACCATGCCCGAGTGGAAGGGACGCGTGCCTCTCACTCGCTCTCATTGTGAGCGCATAACGTGAGCGGAGCGTAACGCAGTTTCTTGAAGTGTCACCCGGCAAACCAATTTATAAGACGATGTCACGTCAATATTATTGAATAGAGCAACGTCTTCGCTCATCAACTGTCTGCCATCTTCTATCAATATCAATCATACCCATTCATTCCGTCCGTTCGGATTCATTCACTCAACATCTTACATTACTTCACCAAGTATTCGGATACACATACACATACCATCCCACATAAATATAACAAAAATCATGAGAATTTTACCCTGTTATGTAATAACTATGACTATATATGTGGAGTTTGTCGTAATTTCCGAATTCGCATGCAGGTTGGAGATCGCAGTATAAAAGGTTCAGGTTTATCAGAGAGCGCTGCTGCCCGGTCTATGGCAAATGTGTAGTCCCTTAGTCGGGTATACGATACCCGCGGGAAGAGTAGCAGTGGTGACAGATGTATTCTAAAAGATAATTCTCCTTACTTTCTATATCTCTTTATAGAATAGATATTTTAGTTATATTTTGTTAGTAGTTTTAGCTTAAATTATGTTTTTTGTTATAATATTTTTTTAGTTTAAAGTTAAGTTATTATTTAATAATAATTAATGAATTAGGAAAAGCTCATATAGTTAGATCTTTACTAATATTATAATTGCGAATTATTTTTTTAGTTTGTATGTATGTTTGTTCTCAATCACGTCAAAAGAGCCTTGCTTCGGCACTGCTGGGCTGGCTCGACCGGAGTGATACCACCAACGAGCAGAAAATCATAGTGAAGCAACGCTTGCGTTGTGTTTCGTCGTATGAGTGAGGTTACCGGAGGTTCAATTACCCCCCTCCCTTCTCCAATCTATCCAATCCATGAATCCCCATCAATCCTCAAACTCCTTATCCCCAAAATCCCCAAAAGGCCGGTAACGCACTTATAACCCCTCCGGCGACCGGAGTGATACCACCAACGAGCAGAAAACCGTAGTGAAACAACGCTTGCGTTGTGTTTCGTCGTCTCAATGAGGTTACCGAAGGCCCAATTATCCCCCCTCCCTTCCCCAATCCCCGAATCCCCAACAATACTCAAATTCCTAATCCCCAAAAGTCCAGTAACGCACTTGTAACGCCTTTGGTGCTTCAGGTGTCGGGCGACGCTAATTGCTTACCATCAGATAATTAGAAGGGATGGGAGTGAAATTTGTAACGGGGTAGGTTATTGTCTGGGATAACACATAGGGTACTTTTTATACCACGGGAACGCGGGCGAATCCGCTGGCAGAAGCTAGTTCTATACTAGGTGTAGTTTTGAAACCGTGTCATTTCTCGAGGGCATGTCATAAAGGTTCAAAGTAAGAAAAAGTTTCGGGCCAATAGTTAAAAATACGGCTATAATAAATCGTTTAAATTTGACAGTATTTCATAATAAGCGACAGCAATGTTTCTTATTGGAGATTTATGGAATTAGGAATAATATCAATTACGTGTTTGAGTTTGTGTGTGTTAAGCCGCGTTATAAAGCTAGTTACAAGACGGCGGCGTGTAGTTCGCACTTACGGATTTCTGCAATTTACAGAAAAATGAAAAATATTTACCTACAATATTTTTTATTGATTCGGACTCAGAATCGCTAGCTGAGTTACCTCCTAGAAAATGACGCGGCTTTAAAACAACACCTTGTATAAATGTACATTGACACTTAAAAAAAGAATCAACCTATTAAAAATTTAGATTTTCGACTTAATACCAAAAGGGATAAGATTGAAAATCTTTCAACACATAAAAGTAGGTTGATTAGTTAGCGCGTGTATGCAAAAATGTGACCTATAATAATTAAATTAAGTGTTAGAATCGTATGAACAAACGCCTTAATGCTTCAGCTTTTGATTGTAACATTCCAATGTTAAGTATTTATAAATTTTATTTAAAAAAAGAGTCAAATGTCTATATTTGTAAGGTAATATGTATACAATTCCATTAATCGATTTTCAACTTAATTTCCAAGCTGATAAGGTTCAAATTCTATTTAGCAAATTCTTGGCAATGAACACTGAACATGATAACTAATTATCAACTGTAAAATCAAAGGTTATGGTTGAAAGTCTATTAAATGATATTTTGAACTTAGCAGCCGATGTATTTAACCGTCTTTAAATAAAGGGGGGTCTTGGTTTGACCTGTATGTATCTATGTGTGCCAGTATCTCGCAATAGGCTGACCCGATTTTGATACGATTTCCAGATAAGTGTTTGTTACACTTAGGAGAAGGTTTTAGTATATTATTTAATCGACGTCAAGGAAAGAGGGGGTTGGAGTCGGTTTTGCAACATAATGTTTTTGTTATTAATGTTCATAAAATACTATACACAGAAATATTAATTACTAGCGACTCGCCCCGGCTTCGCACGGGTGCAATATGCATGTATTATACATATAAACCTTCCTTAAGAATCACTCCATCTAGTTAAAAAAAACCACATCAAAATCCGTTGCGTAGTTTTAAAGATCTAAGCATACATAGGGACAGACAGACGGTGGATAGCGATTTTGTTTTATATTATGTAGTGATGATATCTAAGATACAATATATAGATTATAAAATGTCAATTAAAAAAAATATGATTTTGAAAGAAAACAAAAATTTCTACCATGAGCTACAGTGGGTTTATTTTTAGTAAAAAGATATTGTTTCCTCCGGGATTTTTTTATATTAAAACAGCTTATTAATATACGTCATTTATAAGGTAAAATGTTAATTATTGTTTTCGGCTTACTCACGGAACTGTTTGACGGGGAACTCGACTAGTTTCAAGCCATGCCGAGTAGCCAGTAGCAGCGCGACAGTCGCCGAGTAGCCAGTAGCAGCGCGACAGTCGCCGAGTCGCGGGTCGCGGAATGCTCCTCATGAATATGAGCCTCTAGCATGGCTTGAAACTAGTCGAGTTGCGAGTAAGCCGAAAACATAATAATTAATTTAGTATGTCTCACGAATGTTTTAAGGTAAAATGTTTCTTATTTATTCAGCTTTTTGTATTAAATTCCAACAAAATGAAATTATGGAGATTATTTTTATTCGTTACTTAAGTAAATACATAATTATATAATAACAATAATTTGTAAATAATGCTGTTTGTACGTTGTTGTTGGCTAGTAAGTGTTTGCTATACAAAGTGCCTACGAAATTATTCTTATATGAAATCTAATAAAATGTTATACTTTTATTGAGAATCGTTTTATTTTTAACCTGTGTTGAGATTAGAGTCCTGTTGCATGAAGACTGCACGATTTAAGCCTCCTTGTACGTACTGCTAAGGAGTGGAATTCTGGGTGTCTTCAAAGCCCGAGTGAATAGGTTGCTTATGGGACGACGTGTTACATCATCCTACCCAGGTTATACCCTTCAGGAAACACAGACTCTGGCGAAAGAATTCCACTCCTTAGCAGTACGCACAAGGAAGCTTGATGCGAAGCGCTTCGTGCATGTGGGTGGGACTTATGACAGTTCGCACGTTTGTAGTGGCCAACCGATCTGTCAAATCATTAGACATTAATTTCCAATGGCTACTGTGATTCGACAAATGGACCTCAATGAAATTTAATGCTAGATACATTCTATTTCTATTAGCAGTCAACGTTTTAAAAATAAAATTGCATTGTATTTTTATACATCGTTACGCCTTTTACTTACAAAGGTGTAAACAGAGATGCGCATAATAATGACCAATTACATTAAATCTCATCTTATAGTCCTATGTTATTACTTATTACATAGGAGGTTAATCTCCATTCTAATTAATGAATCCATGCGACTACTGTGAAAGATTTGTAATACCGAAAATATTAATGATATTTTACCTGGACCGGGAATCGAACCCGAACACTTGCAACTCCCATTCCACGCATTCCACGACAACTATTGTAAATTGTACTAATTGGAAAAAGTATTCTTTTAATGACAACACAGTCGTTAAAAACGTCTAACTGTCAATTCTATAATGTCAAAGTCAGACGGCAGTTGTCAAATGATTTAAAACGCGATTGTCGCATGGTGGTCGATTGTTTTTCTAAATACACGCAGCCAAAATGAAAGTCCCTGAAAAAACTAAAGAAAAGAAGGATAGAGTAAAGAAGAAAATTAAAATGAAACCTAAAAAAGAGCAAGTTCTTGTTGTAGCCCAAGAAATTAAGTTTGCACGCTTACTTTCTGGAAACGAGAAGAAAACTCGTGACAGAGTCCTGAAAACGCTTAAAAAATGGCTTTTAAACTGTTTCGAGAAGAATTACGGTAAGTTTATGACCTTATAACATCTTAATTTCATCCAATAATGCTTATACGGCCAATAATCTTCGTTTTTCATGTCTTTTAGTACTTAACCTCAAAATAACATATGTGCGCTACCTCTACAAAACAAGTGGTTTTGTCGAAACAAGGTATTTTTATAACTAAAAGACTATACCTACGTCCATATTACACTTATATCTAGCCTGTAAAACCTCAATAACTAACAATTTTCTCTTATTTTTATCAAAATGGCCATGCTTGTTATACTTTTCGAAACAAAACAATACCTTAGTCGGTTATTGATTTCGTCTGCATTAACTTGTAGCTGTCTAGGTCTTGGGGCGTTGTCTGGCATGCGCTAGAAACCTGTACTATATGCCTATGTGTATATTAAGAACATAGATTTGTTAAGGTTTTGTTTGTAGATTTGAAATCAACATGTTTTTGACTATGGTATTACAATACTTGTTGATTTATTACTTAGGCTGTTACAAACACGTGTCATATGTGTTTCCTGTGGCTTGGAATGTATTGTTTATTATCAAAATGTTGTTAAAGTCATGTTTATTATGTTCTTGCTATTATATTGCGCCACTATATTCAATGCTGCAGTAAATGAAGTATACAGTACTTAAACTGAAACTACTTACTTCCGTTTTTAAGTATTGTTTTTCAATAAATATAAAAGTCATAAAAATAGTTCTATGTTTAGTTTTACAATTTCTCCTTTATCTACTACACTACTTTACATACTTATACTTTTTTTATTATTTATATATAGCTGAAGAGTAACTACTGATCCGATTTGAAAAATAGGTTAGTAGACAGTGTATCAAAATTAAAAATGTAATTAGTTAGATAACGAAATTTTTTTTTTTATTTTGTCGTATAAGAAAACAATTCTTAGAAAAAACGGAGTTAAGTTTAGGAGCGGTTGTTATGTCTTGCTACCCTATAAAATGTAGTCAATTGCGACGTCACATGATATTTTAAATCATAGAATCGTCAAAAGTGTTTAATTTTATAAGGAAAGAAAAATATGTGTTTAATATTTTAAAATAATCTACGAAACGGACATAAAAAAATCTACTATCCTATTCTTTTTGTATTGGGTAGTCTGTTTATAGAGTAATACTATACGTTATAAAACAACATGCTGCAATCAATAGGAGCTGAGCAGAATAGGTGAAACCATGAGAGTAACTGGTATAAGTTAAAGGAGAAATTGTTGTTTTTTTTTAACTGTAGCTACCTTTTGTTTAACAATCAATATTACTTTATTAGAGCTTGTCCAGAAAGGACGAATTTGCCGCGATTCTGTCACGCACGTACGTCACAAGGTACGTCAGAGGAATTCAGTTATACATGGAGTTGAAAGCTCGCTCTAAAGTTCGCGCGTTAACGACGCACAGCCTCCCTAGTATCTCAACTCGCGCGCAAAACGCGCGAATCAAGCGCGAGTTGAGTAGTACGCAATGTATTTTTTTTTTTTTAAGTGGGGAAAATCATTTAATGACTGCTCCCGCCTGGATGAGGCGGGAGGGAGTGTCAGACTCTTACTGACTAAAAACCATCCCGTTCCTTCTCCTGCACGTCGAGCCGGAACCCCAGTTACCCGTTAGGTTCTCGACGCGATGTAATGGTGTCTAGAATCTAACTAACGCGCGAATCGTTTCGAGGCGAATTCGCCCTTTGTGGACAAGGTCTAAGTCAAGTAGTGGACACACATTTGTGTATTTATTTTGGTAATTTATTTGAGTTATGATCTAACAAGGTATCGTTATTTCCAGAGTTCAAAGAAGATGATTTTATCCGAGTGTGGAAAGGATTGTTTTATGCCGTGTGGATGTCCGACAAGCCACTTGTACAGGTGAGATGGAAATTGTAACTTTTTATTTCTTGTTCAATCAGGTATTAGTGCAAGTATATTTTTTATATTGTATGCTAGCTTATGACTATTGCATTGGTCATGTGGATGCAAGGGCAATTGGGTAGTTTCCAGGATACCAAAATTAAAAATCTAATTAGTCCGTCCGTTAGATAATGAATAAATATTAGACACGTATTTTTTTAATTTTCTCGTATTAAGTTCCAATACTTAGATAAAATGGCGCTAAGTTTACGAGTGGGAGGTCGTTACGTCATAACGTGCTACAAAATGTGGCACGCTGTAACTTTAGGAGCGGTCGTTATGCTACCCTATAAAATGTAGTAAATGTGACGTCACAAGATATTTTAAATCATAGAATCGTCAAAAGTATTTAATTTTGTGAGAAAAGAAAAAATACGTGTCTAAAGTTTTAAATTAATGTACCAGACGGACATTAAAATAAAATTTAGGAAACTACCCTATTGCTGGCCAGGGGGCCGTGTCGTCGGTATGGTAGGTCGTCGTCGGTAATAAAAAATTTTTCTACTGTCGAAAATTAATGTTAATAATGGCGTGGAGTGTGTTACATGAGGCAAGACTGATGAAAAGTTGTATGTGAACCTCTTTGGAGTGAACCCTGTAATGTTCAGTTATTTCAAGCATTTTTTGATGGTTCAATAACATAACATACCCGAAGGGGTAGGCAGAGGTGCACATTATGCCACTGTACAACGTAACACTCACTTTTCACTATTTATGTTACGAGTCCCATGTAATAGGGGGTGAGCCTTTTGCCATATACTGGGCACAATTCCAGACTCCGTGCTACTACTGAGATTTTTAAAAACTCAGTAACACTTTGCCCGATCCGGGAATCGAACCCGAGACCCCTTCCCTGGCAATCGCACTTGGCCAACGAGGCAGTCAATCAGTCAGTCAAAGTCAGTGGTTTATTAAATAAATAAATTAAAACACCTATAGCAATGCCTTAATATAAATATTACTTTAATCTACAATATCCACCACTTATTTCCAGGAGGACCTATGCGAGAAGATATCAGAAGTCCTAGATCTGTTCCCTGCCTCGCAGCTCCGGGCTGCTCTGCTGATGTTCAAGGCAGGGCTCCGAGTGCTGGCCACTGAGTGGTACGGACTCGACCAGCATCGCACTGACAAATTTCTTATGGTGAGTATTTTACGGTATAACTGTTAATATCGAGCGGCTTTAAAACCTGACAAGTACCAATGTGACTTTTCGAGTTACATGGTCAAAGGTCAAAAGTCGACCGTGAGTGATGTTCACATGGCAATGCGTAAGTAATTTCATATTAATGTGCATAAACACGCGTGCGTACGCATAAACACACGCACGCGTACGCACACGGATACAAATATGCGTGTGTGTGTGTATAAGCGCTGCAGCGCAACCGATAGTAGTCTTACGGTGGCAGTGGACCTTTCTCTGTACTGTCTAAGATTATTTAGACACCACTGACAAACGGTGAAGGAAAACATCGTGTGGAAACCTGGGCTTATCCTTACTAATATTATAAATCAGAAAGTGAGTTTGTTTATTTGTTCCGCTTTCACGCCGTAACTACTAAACCGATTGCTTTGAATTTTTGCAGACAGTATAGTAAGAAGTCCGGATTAAATAATAGGGTACTTTTTATCCCGGAAAAATTTGATATTCCCGAGGGGTATTAAAAGTATTGGTATAGATGGCGCTGTGTGTATTGATGACATATGTTACTTTTTATCCTTTTGTGATGCGAGGCGAAGCCGCAGCTAAAAGCTAGTGTGTATATATCTGTGACTCTCTCTACAGTTGGTCCGTCGCTACCTGCGCGCCAGCCTGCGTTGCCTGCAGCGCCGGCAGTGGAGCGTCAAGAGTTGTAAACTGTACGCGGCTACACTGGCTGGGAGTGACGGTCAGTGGCACAATGTTCCATACAACCTCTATACATGCTTAAGTCATTTTTTACAAGATGAACTACTATTGGTACTTGTCCTATTGTTTTACTGGAATAGAAGGCGAACCAGCAGACGGATCACCTGATGGTAAGCGATCAGCTCCAACCGTGTACACCCGCAACACTGGAGGATGTGTATATTCGTGCCTGCTCCTAAAAAGATCGCGTCGTTGGCCGAGTGGTCGCCAGTGCCACTGCTGGGCAAGGATTCTCGGCTTCGATTCCCAGGTCGGGCAAAGTACTACTGAGCTTTTAAAAAACATCCCAGTAGTAGCACGGAGTCTGGAATTGTGCCCGGTATATGGCAATAGGCTCACCCCCTATTACATCAGGCTTATGACATAAATAGTGAAAAGTGAGTGTTACATTGTACAGTGGTATAATGTGCACCTCTGCCTACGCCTTCGGGGATAAAAGGCGTGATGTTATGTTATGAATTCCAAACAAAAATTTTAAATGTATATAAATTGATTTACATTTCATTACAGTGTAACTTTCAGTGCCGTATCACTACATAGTATAAAACAAAGTCGCTTTCTCTGTCCCTATGTCCCTTTGTATGCTTAAATCTTTGAAACTACGCAACGGATTTTGATGCGGTGTTTTTTAATAGATGGAGTAATTCAAGAGGAAGGTTTATATGTATAATAAATGCATATTGCACCCGTGCGAAGCCGGGGCGGGTCGCTAGTCTATTATAAATTGTGTTTTATATTACTAACTCAATCTCATAATATATCCAGGTATCCTCGCCCTGAAGACGCCTCACTACGCGCGCAACGCACTCTCCATGTTGCTACATATACTAGACTGCTACTTGGAGGAAATCGCCAAGGTAACAACCAATTCATTTAAAGTCAAAATCATTTATTTCAATTAGACCAGGAAGGTACTTTTGAATGTCAATACAAAATTTAAAAGTGAAGTTATTTGCTCATTCCAAGGTGTAGATTCCTATGGAGAAGAACGAGCAAGAAACTCCATAGGTTACTCTTTTTCAATCAGGTTCACAATACAATTCTCTAGTTACATAGTTTTGTTGGTTTTATTGTGTGAGAACAATGTAACACCTAGATACAGTCAAAGAGATCGTAAAAGAAAATAATGAGCATTTATGTATTACTAGCTACTGTTGTGGGATCTACGGATTGTAGTTTCGTGTCTGTGTGTTTGTTTTATATGTGAACTTGTATGTTTGTAACCGTGTGAATACGTTTGAACACAGTAGGAAATCCTAGTGTGGGGCAACGTATTTAAAAAGGAAACGACTTATTGACTTTGTTTAGGTAATAAGATTTATTTTGTAATCTGGATTTTTACACCACATAATCATTGTATTGACGTCCCCAGGTGTCGGACGGCGCCATCCCGGCGGCGAGCCTGGTGGAGCTGGTCCGGCCGGTGTGCGCCTACATGTGCGGCGGCGCGCTGCGGACTGCGGCCGCCGCCGCGCGACGCGTCATGACGCAACTACTGCGGCAGAGCGACCACGGCCTGCGGTACTCCGCCGTCACCGCCGCCTGGCACCAGGTCGCTAGCTCTCTTATACAGTCACTACAACTCACGAGCCCGGCCTGCGGTACTCCGCCGTCACCGCCGCCTGGCACCAGGTCGCTAGCTCTCTTATACAGTCACTACAACTCACGAGCCCGGCCTGCGGTACTCCGCCGTCACCGCCGCCTGGCACCAGGTCGCTAGCTCTCTTATACAGTCACTACAACTCACGAGCCCGGCCTGCGGTACTCCGCCGTCACCGCCGCCTGGCACCAGGTCGCTAGCTCTCTTATACAGTCACTACAACTCACGAGCCCGGCCTGCGGTACTCCGCCGTCACCGCCGCCTGGCACCAGGTCGCTAGCTCTCTTATACAGTCACTACAACTCACGAGCCCGGCCTGCGGTACTCCGCCGTCACCGCCGCCTGGCACCAGGTCGCTAGCTCTCTTATACAGTCACTACAACTCACGAGCCCGGCCTGCGGTACTCCGCCGTCACCGCCGCCTGGCACCAGGTCGCTAGCTCTCTTATACAGTCACTACAACTCACGAGCCCGGCCTGCGGTACTCCGCCGTCACCGCCGCCTGGCACCAGGTCGCTAGCTCTCTTATACAGTCACTACAACTCACGAGCCCGGCCTGCGGTACTCCGCCGTCACCGCCGCCTGGCACCAGGTCGCTAGCTCTCTTATACAGTCACTACAACTCACGAGCCCGGCCTGCGGTACTCCGCCGTCACCGCCGCCTGGCACCAGGTCGCTAGCTCTCTTATACAGTCACTACAACTCACGAGCCCGGCCTGCGGTACTCCGCCGTCACCGCCGCCTGGCACCAGGTCGCTAGCTCTCTTATACACATATCAAAAATAAAATAACAAAAATCTCCAGTCACACACGTGAATATACTGAGAACAGTTCTACTAGTTTACTTATCGCGGGTTACTCACGTGAATAACCCGCGATTTTTAGTTAATTTAGTATGTCTCACGATAGTTATTATATAAACACAAAAATAAATAATTACGACTGTCCAATACAAAAAAAAAATATTGAAAAATAATCACACTTTCATTAATTGATTTTATAAACAACTTAATTTTAGAATTTTTTCAGCAAATGTTTAAGAAATAAGTATGCAGTTCGACGCTAAAAAACCGTGACGTCATAATACACAATCTCGTACAAAATTCATAGAAAACTATCATTTTTGACTGTACGAAACAAGTATTGAATTTGACTAGTTGGCAAGTACCGTATTCCTTGAACTGTTTTGGCATAATTGAATAATAATCACATACACAAACCCAATTACGAACTTTCGTATCTTACTTATATCTATACTAGCTAGTCCCGCGGCTCCTATTGACCATAGCGTGATGTTTTATAGCCTAGTTTGATAAATAGACAATTTAACACAACACCACACTAATTTCGAGACACAGTGGGGCTCATGAATATAGCAAGGATGTCTCATATAATAACATAATATCACGCCTTATATCCCGTAAGGGGTAGGCAGAGGTGCACATTATACCACTGTACAATGTAACACCCACTTTTCACTATTTATATTATGAGTCTCATGTAATAGGGGGTGAGCCCATTGCCATATACAAGGCACAATTCCAGACTCCGTGCTACTACTGAGAATATTAAAAAAAACCCAGTAATACTTTGCCGGACCGGGGAATCGAACCCGAGACCCCTTGCCCGGCAGTCGCACTTACGACCACTCGGCCAACGAGGCAGTCTCATTGCAACTAAATGATCGTATTAAACAATACTGCAATATTTCAGATGGGTTGCCCGGAAGGTGGACCTGAAGCTTTGGAACTTGTGTCAGACTCCGAAGACGATGATGAGGAACAGCAGAACGGTGATGGTGACCGTGAAGAGGAAACCAGGTGAGAAATTAACATTATGGTTGAAGTGATTCTTTCATTGGTGGAGTTCTTTATACTCGGGATATGATAACGGAGTATGAAAATGAAATAATCTATTTTGTCCATCAGTTTGTAATGAATTAATATTAGACACATGTTTTTTTTTATTTTGTCGTATAAGAAAACAATACTTAGATAAAACGAATCAAAGTTTAGGATTGGGAGGTAGCTACGTCATTTCTACGTATAAAACGTACATCGAAGTAACGTCACGTGATGTTTCAAATCAATAACATCGTTGAAAGTATTTGTTTCCGTGAGATAAGGAAGAAAACGAAAATACGTGACAGACATTAAAATAAAAATCATTTTCATCATCTAATTTTTCATAGACGGATCACCTGACGGTAAGCAATCGGCGCCGCACACGAACACCTGGAACACTAGAGGCGTTACAAGTGCGTTACCGGCCTTTTGGGGATTCGGAGGTTGAGGATTGGGGAGACTGGGGACAGGGAGGGAGGGGGGGGGGGTAATTGGGCCTCCGTTAGCCTCACTCACTCGATGATACAACGCAAGCGTTGTTTCACTATGGTTTTCTGCTCGTAGGTGGTATCGCTCCGGTCGAGCCGGCCCATTCGTGCAGACGGCTCTCTCACACCGTCCATATTATTGAAGTGTTTCGAACATCCCTAAATAACTTGCATGATGCGTGCCTTTGTATCACCGCAAGGTTTATTTATTAGTGTAAGACTACAATGTTAAAATTCTTTTTTTCATTATTCCAGTGAAAAGCCGCTAGACCCCCGTGCAGGTCGAGTAGACGTGGAGCTCCCGTGCCTGCCAGTGCCGGCCCGCGAGCTAGCCGACATACTGCGCGGCGAGCTCGCCAGGACACACGCTAGCACGCAGCGGAGGGTGCGGATATGTTTGGAGCGGTGAGACGTTCAATAATTCTGACTTTAAGTATGTAGTAATAATAAATATCGGGGTGGCCCGGAGATTTAAGACGCCCGCTTCTCATACATGAGGGTGCGGGACCGAAACCTACCAACGGCAAGTACCAATGTGACTTTTTCCGAGTTATATGTACTTTCTAAGATTATTTAGACACCACTGACAAACGGTGAAGGAAAACATCGTGAGGAAACCTGGGCTTATAATTTCTAATTATAAGTTTGTAATCGCCAACCCGTATTGATCAGTGCTCAAACCTTCTTCGTGTGAGAAGAGGCTTTGGTCAGCAGTGGACGCTTATAGACTGTTGATGATGACGATAAGGTAGTAATAAGTTCACGGCTCAATTCTTAGTTGATAAGACTTTGGTTTCTTATTATTAAAATGTTTGCCTAAATTAGGAAAAAGCTATGAATCTGTGATTTCAAAACTATCAGTTTATTTTATGTAGACTTTAAAAGAGACTGACTTCTGAAATTGTTTTGGTGCTGCTCCTAAGAATAGTCCAATAGAATGAAGCCGAACTGACAGAACATGTAGCTTAACTTGAAATAATTGACGTGAACAAGTTACTATTTTGAGGTCATCCATAAATTACGTCATACAGAATTCATGATATTTTCCCCCCCTCCCCCCTTCCTTGTCACAGCTAGTCACATGTGTGAGACCCACACCCCCTAGTGTGACGTCATATTTTGCATAATTATGTATGTATACAAATTATTGAATGACAACAGCGGTTCCGAAATCAGTTTTTTTTTAATTACTTTAAAACAATATTAATACCAGATCAAATAAAATAAAAAACAATACAATTATATTTCGTGTATAATAGTTTCTGAAATGTGAGATCACAAAGTTTAAGGACCCTCCCCACACAATGTCACACTTCGTCGACCCCCTCCCTCCCCACACAATGTCACACTTCGTCGACCCCCTCCCTCCCCACACAATGTCACACTTCGTCGACCCCCTCCCTCCCCACACAATGTCACACTTCGTCGACCCCCTCCCTCCCCACAAAATGTCACACTTCGTCGACCCCCTCCCTCCCCACACAATGTCACACTTCGTCGAACCCCTCCCTCCCCACACAATGTCACACTTCGTCGACCCCCTCCCTCCCCACACAATGTCACACTTCGTCGACCCTCCCTCCCCACACAATGTCACACTTCGTCGACCCCCTCCCTCCCCACACAATGTCACACTTCGTCGACCCCCCCCCCCCCCCCACACAATGTCACACTTCGTCGACCCCCTCCCTCCCCACACAATGTCACACTTCGTCGACCCCTCCCCCCCACCAATGTCACACTTCGTCGACCCCCCTCCCCACACAATGTCACACTTCGTCGACCCCCTCCCTCCCCACACAATGTCACACTTCGTCGACCCCCCCCCCCGTACCCCTAACGTGTGACGTAATTTATGGACGGCTCCTTTGTGGCCTGTTTACAAAAACGTTTATTCTATTCTATTTACAAAATAAGTAGTATTTATTTGTGTTTTAATTACTTTACCATCAGGTGATCTAGCTGTTCATCTATATCTATACTAATATTAATATTATAAAGCTGAAGAGTTTATTTTTTGTTTGTTTGTTTGAACGCGCTCATCTCCGTAACTACAAGTCTGATTTGAATAATTCTTTTTGTCTTGGATAGTGCATTTATCGAGGATGGCTATAGGCTATAAAACATCACGCTACGACCTATAGCTATAATAGGAGCTGAGCAAAGCGTGTGAAACCGCGCAGAAGTAGCTAGTATTCCATAAAAACACTAAATTATTATATTACAGTTTCGAGAAGCTAGCCGCGAACGAATACCCCCTCCGGCTCCCCCCTACCGTAGTGGAGGCCTCCTCCCCCCCTGTGAAGCAGAAGAAGGCAGTTCAATCTCTGCACGCGCTAGAGAAGAAGCTCATCACTGCGAGCGATGAACTCGCGCTTAGAGGTATGTCATGGAGATATGAAATTGATTTGTCTTAATTCTGTCCAAGATATATTTTTTTTATTCATGATATTGTTTAAATAACGTAATGTCACGTCTTTTATCCCCAAAGGGGTCGGCAGAAGTGACCCACTTTTCACTATTTATGTTATGAGTCCCTTGTAAAAGGGGTGAGCCTATTGCCATATACCCGGCACAATTTCAGTCCCCGTGCTACTACTGAGATTTTTTTAAAATCACTACATAGTATAAAACAAAGTCGCTATCCGCCGTCTGTCTGTCCCTATGAATGCGTAGATCTTTAAAACTACGCAACGGGTTTGGTGCGTTTTTTTTAATAGATAGAGTGATTCTTAAGGAAGTTTTATATGTATAATACATGCATATTGCACCCGTGCGAAGCCGGGGCGGGTCGCTACTAAATGAATGTTATTTTTTTGTAGATACGAAAACATACACAATTAATGTTCTGTCCTCTTAGACGCAATCGACGATTGTTTCTCAAACGACAAATTCAATAAAATAAATCAAATGTCTTGATAATCTGGCCAGCTGTCTTCGAGTTACATCGTTTCATATCATTAATTAAACCCATGCCTTCCTTTAGGTCTAAGTCGCAAGCACCGCAAGCGATTACTAGCCAAGAGTCGGTCAGGGGCCTCCATCGTGGAGGAGCTCGACACAGCCAACCAGAAGCTCAGCAACACTGCTCCTGTGAGTATATCCTTATATTTATATGTCTCTGAGAAATATCGGAATAGTAATCAAACAACGACTTAGCTACAAGGCGTATATTCGCAGACTGGCTGCCGCACACATACAATAATTAATGTTATCAAAGTACCCACAATTGACCGACATCACAGTCTCTATTATCCCAGTTGTACAGTCTCTTTTTGTGCCTTTAGGCTTAATTCACTCTGTCTCCTGCAGTAATTCAAGGCCTACATCACGCCTTTTATCACTGAAGGGGTAGGCAGAGGTGTACATTATGCCGCTGTACAATGTAACACCCACTTTTCACTATTCATGTTATGATTCCCATATAATAAGGGGTGAGTCTATTGCTGTTGATTGTGCCTAGTATACCGGATACCGGGCACAATTCCAGACTCCGTGCTACTTACTACTTGCTGAGAATTTTTGAAAAGCCCAGTCGCACTGCATTTTGGCAGTCGCACATGCGACCGCTGGGCCAACGAGGCTGACTTAAACTAGACATATCACTAAAATAACCATTCCCCTCCACAGAACGGCTGGCAAATTGAAGAAACTAAAGAACCAGCGGCTAAGAAACAAAAACCTAACGCAAGCAACAATAATAAGGAAAATAAGAAACGGAAACACGACGGAAAACCATCGAGTGAAGGAAAGCAACGGAAATTAAACGGAAATAACGATGACAAACAACATACAGTGACCAGCAAGGATGCTAATAATGTAGCAGATGAAACTAATACTAATAATAAGAATAAGAAGATAGAAAACGGACATACTAAACTAGATAATAATAAAAGTAAAAAAATAGAACTGAAAAGTAAAAAGAATAAAGATAAAAGTGCGGTTAAAGATAAACCGTTGACTGATAAGACTAAAGTTAATGCAGTCCAAAATAACAATAATAAGAAAACTGACTCAAGAAGTGAAGTTTTAGTGAAAGATAAGAATAAGAAGTCTGAAAAAGTAAAAAGTAATCAAAAATCCGTAGCGACACAGAATGTTAATAATAAAAATGAAAAAAACACGAAGATAGCTAAAAATCCAACAGTAGTTGTCAATAAAGTTAAACAGTTCCAGAAGCATATAAACAAATTTGATAAGAAAACTGAAAACTGTCAATTCAGTACGCCTAAGAAAGTTAAATTCGTATTGAAGAATAATTCTATGCAACAACCAGTCGACTATTACAAGAGTGTTAGACAAAGTCCGAACATACCATTTGATGGGTCTAAGAAACCCACCAAAACGAACTTGAAACCGTCTACCCCGTCACCTATAAATCCATTTTTAAAGAAAAAACTAAGACTTAAATGATTTATTTAAGATATAGTTCATATTTTGTTTGTTATTGAGCGATATGGTGATTAAAATTAAACATCAAATGCCTGTTTTACAAATCTCTCTCAAATTTTAACAGACGCCTAAAGTAAAGACCTATTTGGTTTTCACGAACCTTTAAGTTTACTCCTAACAGTACAGATAGGGGTTAATTTAGGTGCTCCACACCCTAAGTAACTCTTAGTTAAAAGAGAGTAGGCGATAACGGTCAATATTATAAGTCTATCACTTAGATAATAATAAAAGAACATATTATACACGTACTTTTGTTTTCATCAAATGAAAGTCCCACTGCGACCAAAAGCCTCTTCTCACACGAAGGTTTGATCATTAACCATCACGCTTGCTCAATGCGGGTTGGCGATTTCAAACTTATAATTAAAAATTATAAGCCCAGGTCTCCTCACGATGTTTTCCTTCACCGTTTGTCAGTGGTGTCTAAATAATCTTAGAAAGTACATATAACTCGGAAAGCGTCACATTATAATTTGCCAGGTTTTAAACTCGCACCCTCATTTATGAGAAGCGAGCGCCTTAACCTCCGAGCCACCATAGTATCCCTCAAAGGCCGGCAACGCGCTTGTAACCCCTCTGGTGTTCTGTGTGTCCATGGGCGACGCTGATTGCTTACCATCAGGTGATCCGTCTGCTCGTTTACCGGCTTATGGCATAAAAAATACGTGTTTAATAATTTCAATTATTCTACTAGTTGGACAGCATAATTTGAATAATTTTCCCAATTATATATTATGGTAAAATATCTTTAAAAAATTCAAGTGTAGGGTGATTCTGAATTAGGTATTTTATATGAATTCCATTTGATATTTCTTATAACTAGTTGATTATGTACTACCTATAATAAGTTGTTAACTAAAAATCGCGGCTTACTCACGTGAATATACTGAGAAAAGCTCTACTAGTTTCCAGTAGGCTGCGTGACATGAGGAAGAACCCCTCTGTGGTTCGAAACTAGTAGAGCTTTTCTCAGTGTATTCACGTGAGTAACCCGCGATTTTTAGTTAATTTAGTATGTCTCACGATAGTTATTATAAAAACATAATGAGTTGTTGTTGAAATTCTTTGCAAAATTTTTTTCTTTTATTTACCTAAAAATTCCGTCTATCGATATATCAATTAATATATTTTAACTGAATTTGTTATTTTTTCCTGTTGAAGAACTCAAATTAATTTAATAAAGATCTTGAACATTTAACGAATCGATTTTAAATTATAAATGGAGTTACTTAAACAATTTTTGTATCATTACAAACTATATTTATAATTTAGAGAATGATAAGTATTAATCATCAATTATCCATCGATCGCTCTTGACATAAATTAAAAATATTAATTTCTTTCATAATATTCATTATGACATTAAAATAGTAAGCTAGAATTCACACAATAGCTTGCAGATATTAAAGTACACGATTATGTAACTTAAAACAAACGTATATGATTGAATTTAGCACGGCTGTGTATCGCTCACATATAACATAGTTGTTATGTTTATAATATGTATAGTTATTTGTTAAAATGACAATTATATCGAGTCGACAGACTGGTACACGGTGCAATATCAAGATATTCACAACCAGTATAATTTGACCTTCGATTGTCTTGAAAGATCATACGAAGTGGGACAATGATATACTGGTATTGATTAGCTCGATTTATCGCCGTGACAATGAAAGTGGTGTAACGTCTAGTTAGTCCCGGACTTACGGACGATCTAGCGGGTTACTGCGGCTCCAGCTCTATGCAGGAGTATAAATGGGGTGGTGTTTAGTCAGTAAGAGTGACACTCTCGCCTCAACCAGGGCGGGAGGAGTCATTGAATGATTACCTCCTCCTCACAAAAGGTCCTGTTTGTCCGATCACTGTAGCTGTCTAAATTTAAATTTTGTTATTGTTTTTCGGCTTTCTCACGTAATTATTTGATGAGGAACTCGACTAGTTTCAAGCCATGCTAAAGGCTCGTATTCATAAGCATTCATCTCCAAACAGTTACGTGGATAAGTCAAAAACAATAATTAATTTAGTATGTCTCACGATTGTTATAATTTGTTGGGATGTCTGTCGGCCCGTGTTGTCGCCCCGCAGATAGTTATCAACATTACATTGGTTACATCATGACACATATTGTATTGAATTTTGAAATAAATTTGAATATGAAGTTTATACATTGTTTTGTTTTATTTTTACAAACCTTTTCGTTTCATTATTATCTCGATTGTTGTTCTCCAATTATAAAAAAATGTTGCCCCACTCTAGGATTGACATCTGCCGCCAAGTCGAGCGCGAAGCAAATACTGCCGTGCTATATCCTGTACTGGAACCATTTCACCGCATTTTCAGGCCCCTATTTGAGAACCTCTGGATAAGACCAGAACACAGAAATTTTTATCATCCAGTAAGCTATAATCACATACTTATAATCCAAAATTTCAAGTCCTTAATGCCCGAATACTGAAACGTTACTCAATTTTAAGTCGTGCTTAAATATCGTGCCGTCTCTGTCATATCACAAAGAATTTGTAGTAACAGAACTATACTTAAACGACTTAAAATTGAGTAGCGTTTGAGTATTCCGGCCACTCATTAGTCACACATCATAAGTCATTTAGTTCCGAAGAGTGAGTTCACTCATGATCATCAAACAAAATAGAACTGGTACTTCTCATAAACTCAGAGAACTGAAATTTGGTAAAATTAGGGTTAAATAGCTACATAAGGTAAAAACTATACAAACTAGGATAATCGAAGATCTGGAGTACCTGGTGACTCTAGTAAGAAACCACAAGAGCCAACCAAACTATCAGAGATTGACATGTGTTGTCTTACAAAAAATATTCAATGAAGTGGTCATTTGATGTTAAAAATCGAAGGTCTGACGAATCAAATGCAGAATCATCAGCAAGTCTCAGCTGTATTAGAGATATGGTAGTACCCCTTTCTACTATTTGTACATAAAAATCGACTGTCATTGCAAAACATTCCCAGAATAAAATGCCCAAGTTTCTACAAAAAGAAGCGAAATTCAACCAAAAACATTATGTAAAAACTAGCCAAGTCTCTATGGAGTCGCACGTTCATCTCTAAACAGTAATGTCAAAGCATTTATTTCAATTAAACCATAATTTGGTACTTTTGAAACGTTAACAAATACAAAATTAAAAATAGTCTCTCAATCTGTCCGTCAGTGAAGCTAGGTGAAGCTAGGTGCTCATTCCAAAATGTAGATTCGAATGGAGCAGAACGAGTAAGAAACTCCATTCGTTACTCTTTTTAAAAAAATATGTTCTACAATGTCTCTGATACATATTCCAATACTGTACGTATATGTGAGAACAATGCAAAGACACGCTTGACGCATTATAGGTACTAATTACAAACCTTACTAAAATCTTGACAGTCGTGCTACGTGTAAGGTTCCTTACTGCGATTTCTTTATTATTATTATAGTATAATTGTGTGACTTAGCTGTTAAAGGGGACCCAAGGGTGGAAAACCAGGTGCAAGACACCATTGCACTAATGTGTCGCCAGAACCGCTGTTTATTTAATCGACATTTTCCTAGACGCAACTTTCCATCTTCAATAGGTAGTGGATCTTCGCCCGCGTTCCCGTGTCCCGGATAAAAAATGTAGCCTATTCCAAACTATAATCTACCCCTATTCTATTCGTGATACTCATCTGAGTATTGTCAGCGTAACAAACAGGGGGCTTACTCTTGAATCCAATTCCGATCGGTCGACATTGACATTGTGACATTTTGTACTCTTGATTTGCAACACTAGCGTCCATTGCATCCGTATTGCGTGAAATTGCATTGACATTGAGATTGACTTCAAGAGTAAGCACCCTGGACCTGAATCCTATGAAGTACTCAATTATTACATATAGTTGTAAACGTAGCACATAGCCAACAACTTGTGGTGCAGCAGGTACCCAGAAGCGATGTAGTGAGGGCCTTCGGCATTTACCATGGCCGTAATCTTTTGTTTGATAACTATGTATATTGAGGAAATAGTTGGTAAGGCATATATGGCGCTTGGCTTTATTATGAGGGTCTCTAAAGATTTCAAACAGGCAACAACACTCAAGGTTTTGTACTGCACTTATGTAAGAAGCCACCATCGTAAATATGGAACGCCTGTTACAGTACTTACATCCAGTGACTGGAGGCAATTCAACAGCGCTTTATTAAATTTCGTTGCTTCAAATTTCATGTTCCATATAGCTCAGACAAATATCTAGAAATTTGTAACCAGTTTCATATTCTGCTCCGTACTAATCGCCGTCTGATATCGGACTGTACCCACTGCTAAAAATCATCTCAAATGAAATTTACTGTCCCGATCTCTTACACAAACTCTCTTTCAATGTCCCATGCGGATCTATTCGTTACAATCCTCTAATCTTAATTCGAAATTCTTTAACGAGGTACTGATGAAATCCCTTTATTATGGGTGCAAGCAGAGCTACAACTTGAGTAAAGAGTATTCAATAGATCCGTTTGTAACGAGGACTTCTGCGGTGCGAAGGATGCTTGCGCTACAATTTTTTAATTCATTGGTAAATTGTATAACTATAGTTGATTATTAATTTGTTATTGTTGGCAGTTTGGATGGTGTGTGTTCTCTTAATAAGTTGGTATGTGCTCGTGTTGTTTTATTATTTCGTTGCATTGGCGTAGTCAGCCGTGGGCATCAGTCAAGGCTAAACAAATATTTTATCGGCAAACTATGGCTTGCGGGTGGCGAGCAAGGATAGCTCGCTTCTCGACCAGAACTAGACCCGAGCGGCACTGAGTGTGAGTTGGTTGTGCGTGTGAACTACCACTACACATGGGGTCTAGTGGGACTGATGCCCATCTGGTGCTACAAAAGACTTAACGGTTGCCGGGACCCCGACTTGAAACTTGCAAGTGGTGGTTTTTAGTCATTAGAGTCTAACACCCTCGCTGGCCGAGTGGTCGCAAGTACGACTACCGGTCAAGGGGTCTCGGGTTCGATTCTCGGGTCTGGTAAAGTATTAATCTAAGTATTATGGTCGGAACTGTACCAGTGTTCTTACGTATCTGCTAACAACTTAATGTAATTTACCCAGTTTAGCGTATAAATGATTTGATTTCAATAATATATGTAGGTAATATCTATCCATGAAAACCTGTAGTCGGCTTTCTGGTGTTATTTTGCCATGTGTAACTGTCGGTTTTCCAATACATAAATAAATAAGAATTACGAGCGGTATCGAGCACTTAAGTCTAAGGAGAGATTTTGCCTCCTTGTGCGTGTTCTACCACTTGTATAATGGATTATGTTCTGCAGAATTATTTGATATGATGCCCACGGCCACTTTTTATCATCGCACCCCTCGCCATCGACAGGGGGCTCACGCTCACTCATTGGAGCCAAAATGGTCCCGTACAGTTCGGTTTCAGAGGAATGAACTCCCTGCCGTGGTTTTCCCAGTGGGCTACAACATGAGGTTCTTCAAGAGGGCAGTGAATAGGTTTCTTAAGGGTCGGCAAGACGCATGTAATGCCCCAAGTGTTGCAGGCGTACATAGGCCACGGTAACCGCTTACCATCAGGTGGGCCGTGTACTTTTTTGCCACCGTCGTGGTATAAAAAAAGAATTGAAATCGGGACAATTTTAGTTTACCATGGGGTATATAGGGATACAGATCGGTTTCATCCTCGCGATGTGTAGTCATTGGAGGACTGTGGGAGGGGGTAGACAATACGCATGACGATGAAATAAGGGATTTATAGTCAATAAAACAATAACAAACTGTATATATGAATTGCTATCCATTTAATATAATATTTACAATTTATTCACAGATGGTCTTCACTTATATCTAATTTCCTACTATATATAATATATATTTATTTATACTATATATAATAATTATACGTAATATTTAGGCCAAATATACGATTTTGCTACTATATTTAGGTCTCGGGATGGGCTCAGAGCTAACAAATTAAAATAATCTCAATTATTGGAAAAATACATTGTACAGTCGTACTCAGACATTAAATGATTACTTAAAACGATTCCTTAGTAACGAATTTGTTGCGACTACCATTGCTGACGACTGGGTTACGTATTCATTCAATGACTAAGTACGACAGTTCAAATATTAAGTAATCGATCTACGTAGCAACTGTTATGATTGCCTATTTCATAATATCTGTGAACCAATTATAACAGTTTGACAGGTAATATACAAATAATAAATTTCACAAAAAATCATAATACACAAGTAATTCATTAACGAATGGTCCATGCCATTGTAAAAACGTATTTATTTACATATACATAGAGTTGTTATATTGCATCACATTCAGTATTTATACAACATATATATAATTTCATTTTGTACTAGTTTCAGTGGTCGCGAGCCCATCCCTAATAACATATCGCCTACTTACATAAAGTGGTATGTACAGCACTCTTAGCCAAGATAACTATCTATATTTTTTGCTATACAGAGATGCACATTTTAAAATATAACTTTCAAAACTTACATTATGAAATTCCTATATGGCCGGTAAACGAGCAGACGGATCACTTGATGGCAAGCTATCCACAAGTGAAACAAGTGAATTGATTACTGCAAATAGAAAAAGAAAGAAAAGCAGTTTTACATTCATTCGTCATTTTTATTGCGAGAACGATGAGGCTTTCTAACTGACTATTCTGAGAAGTAATGCCAAAACAAACTCAGAGGTCTCATTCTTCCGACGCCTACGGACATCCCCAACACTAGAAGAAAGGTTGTATCAGTACCGAAATACCGCCGACTACAATTCATTCCATTTAGGTGTGACCCTATTACCATACATCGGGCACAATAAGTTCAACTAATGCCCCATACATTAGTTTATATACAAACCTTCCTCTTAGATAACTCTATAAAATACCGCATCAAAATCCGTTGCGTAGTTTCAAAGATCTAAGCATACATGGGGACAGACAGCTAAAAGTGACATTGTTTTATACTATACTAGCTTCTGCCCGCGACTTCGTACGCGTACCATCCCATTTTTTCCCGTCCCCGTTCGTGATTTTCGGAAAAAAAGTAAAAAAAAAAATTTGGTTAAAAAGTATCCTATGTCGGTCTCCTGGCTCTAAGCTACCTCCCTACCAATTTTCAGCCAAATCTGTTCTGCCGTTCTTGAGTTATAAGTGGTGTAACTAACACGACTTTCTTTTATATATAGATAGTGAGTTTATAGATAGTCAAGGTGGCTAAGTTTGCAGGAACTTATTACAAGATTGTCATATGTTTGGGAGGCTGTACATAAACATACAGACAGGTATAAAATGAAAAGTTTAGTGTGTATATCAAATTTTAACTTAATAAAATTATAATTTTGTTATAATTAGTTTATATATAACAATTAATTCAGTTCAACTAGCAATTGATATATTTAACTTTTCGTCACAGCACGGTCGGTTGAATGGCCAGCTAGCTGCCGTGCAACGTGTCGTGAGTTCGATTCCCGATCAGAACAAGGCTTTGTGTGATCTAAAAATTATTGTTCCGGGTCTGAATTTGATTTGTTTAGAAAAAATATGAAATTGTATATTTATAAACGTATGGAGCACGAACACACAAGCATAGTCAATTTATTCGGGCCTTGAAGACACCCAAGTTATATCCTTCAGGAAATACAGACTCTGGCAGACATAGGCTTCAATGGACAATATCTTTGAAACCATACACCCGCATGTGACAATTGTTCACACTACACAGACCCAAAAATATACATAAAACTCATCTGTCTGTTTATACACAACCTAATACATACATATACCAACTATTTAAGTGTGGAGATATAAGTTAATCTCCACAATATTGTCTGTTTTGAGAGCTTTGGAAGCGACGGGGTTTAATCCCCAGATGAGGCACGTTCCTATACTGATTTGGGCCAGGATGGGTATATATTGAAAACGGCGACGAGTCTGTTAGTTGCCACGGGGTAATATAATACGTTGTCTTATATAACTTTAATAAAATGTCGATTTTTATATACAATTTCATTTGCTGACTCTAGCTTGTTATAATATACCAAAATGTTTCATTACAGTTTTATTGTTTTGTTTTATATTCAAAAAATCGTATTCACCAAGTTATTTTCTTTGAGTTTTCAATACAGAACTAATAAGAAAACACATTTGTATATGGTATAGGTCGGTAAATGCACAAACGAATCACCTGATGGTAAGTCATCACTGTCTATAGACACCCATAAAACTGGAGAAGTTACAAGTGCATTACATAGTTAATTTTGGTACATTTTGACATATTGTTTTCTATATATAGATATATATTATATAGTGACAACTAACAACCCGTCACTTAAGCACCATTATAATATTATCGGCTACACAACATATACAACGCGCAAATATTTTTCTATATATTTATTTATATATTAAATTAATTATATTTTACTTACTTACGTAACAGTCTGACGTAACTCGAGTAGTTTCAAGCTATACTGGAGCTCATAGCGATGAATGATATAATCATATATATATATACAGACAGTGACAGTCCGCTGCTACACTATGAGCCTTTTTTACATGAGAGGGAGGGATTTGCCGTAATCTCCACGCTCGACAGACAGATTGGAGATTTAAGTTTAAAAAGCGATCTCTGTTAAATATGAAGTCCCTTATAGCCGAAATTAATTAACCAAAATTAAGCTAAGATCTGTTTTTAACATTAGTTATATTGAGTTTTTGTAATACATTATAATCGGTGCAGAGAGCGTTCCGACACTTCACAGGTTATATATTAAATGTATGTATGGTTTCCGTCAAAAACTTATATTGATCCAGATTTTTTTTAATCAGTAATTAATTTCCAGATGAAGTCTGTTCTTCCTACACCCACTAGAAAATTATGAGTAGCGGCAAATGCTACAAGATTTAGCTCCTAGCATGGTTGAAACAAGTCGAGTTCCTTGTCAAAAAGTTACGTGAGTAACCGCTATACTCAGAATCATTGAACGGTCACTTAACCCAGTCATTAGCAATAGGGTAGATGACTAATTTTTATTTTAATGCCCGTCTGGTAGATTATTTAAAAACATTAGATACGTATTTTTATTTTTTTACGGAAACGAATAGTTTCGAAGATATATTGATTTGAAATGTCGCGTGACGTCACTTCTATGTACATTTTATACGTAGAAATGACGTTTTAGCCCCCACTTCTGAACTTTGATTTGTTATATCAAAGTATCATTTTCTTATACAACAAAATAAAAAAATACGTGTCTAATATTTTTTCATTACCTAACTTACGGACTAATTAGATTTTTAATTTTCATACTCTGTCATCATCCCTATTGTTTTCGTAACAAAATCGATACTAAGGAACAGTTTAAGTAATCATTTAATGTCTCCGAGTAAAACAGTAAGTTGAATATCATTAATTTAATATTTAAAGAGCCGATTTTTCAATGCTCAGTTAAATTTCATTTAAGGAATAACTTTGAATATTTGACAATGCTTCCATACTATAAACTGTCAAATATCAATTTTATTCTACAGTTAAGTATTAACTGAAGATTGAAAAATCGGCCCTGAGAGTTATAATACAAATTATATATACTTATACGAAAACTGTACAATATATCAATGTCATTTATACAAGCTTCAATATACAATATTATGTATTTCTATATCCATACTGTATGTAAAAAATACTAAAAATAATTAAAACAAAAAAATATGTATAATAATAATTTTCAAAATATTTTACTATGGCAACACAATAGGAATTTATTGTAGTTTCTATATATATAACATACATATATATATACTTGTTATTTTAAGTTAATTCTAAGAGCATTTTTATATAAACCAACTAGCTAGTAATTCTGCCACTTTGAATTATAAATTATATATTATAATTATATATAGCTGTGAGGGAGTAGGCAGAACTGTAGCTTCACTCACTCATCATAATATATTTAGTATGTACACATAAATGCATCTTTTGTCATAGTATTTCAGTACCTTTGTAATAGGAAATAACTATCTATATTGCTCTCTTTCACACGTTCGAGTGTGAGAGAGACAGCGATATAGATCACACAAAACCTAATGCCATAGTTTTCTTTCAGTATTTTTGAACAATATATCAGTGGTAATGTTTCATCGGCAGCAGATTAAAGTATACCAACCTATGATGGATTTTCAACCTTATTAATTTATGTTAAAGTTGAAAATTCATTAAATATCATTGTAATTTTGGTACAACCTCAATCATTTTTAACTAATTGTCAACATTATTACATCACAATTAAATTGAAAATGTCATGTTGGTATACTCCGATCTGCTGTATCTTGGCTAAGCAAATTAATAATGGATTTTAAGGTTACCACTGATACAGAGTCGTTATTTAGGAATTAACCTTAAAGTGTAGTAAATACTAGTGGGACGCATTCGAAAACAGGCGTGGTTTTATATTTTAAGTAATTTCTATTATAACTAGCTGTCCCGGCGAACTTCGAACTGCCCTGTAATAAAGAAATATCTCTTTTCTTCTTACATAAGAACCTTCTCCTAATAATAACAAATACAACAAAAAAAGAATTAGTGAAATCGGTCCAGTCGTTCACGCGTGATGCCGTGATCAAGGGAACAATGGATTCATTTATATTTATGTAATTCCATTTAGATTTTAAAGTATAATAATAACTTACATTTATAACATAATATAACATTACGCCTTTTATCCCCAAAGGGGTAGGCAGAAGTGCACATTACGGCACTCAATGCCATTGTACAATGGTAACACCCACTTTTCACTATTTATGTTATGAGTCCCATGTAATAGGGGGTGAGCCTATTGCCATATACCGGGACAATTTCAGACTCCGTGTTACCACAGCGAATTTTTTACAATTACATGATATTTACATTTATAAACCCAAGTTCGATATTCTCCAATAGTAGATGTACTTCAAGTACAGTAATTTTTTATATGACTTCAAAAATAGATGGACGTTCTCAGTGCCACCTGTATGTATGCATACATATGTATACATATACATGTTTGTGCGCGATTATCTCACGATTAGCTGAACCGATTTTGATGCAATTTTCAGAAAAGTGTTCGTTTCACTTTTATTTTAAGGTTCGAAAATCATCGAATGACTGCTCCTAGGTGAGGCGGGAGGGAGTGTCAGACTCTTACTGACTAAACACCACCCCGTTCCTTCTCCTGCACGTCGAGCCGGAGCCCCGGTTACCCGTTAGGTTCTCCGCGACGTTTGTTATACTTAGGAGAAGGTTTTAGTATATTACTTAACCTTTTGAATGCTCCGATATGAAACACAATAGAAAATACATTGTGTCTCGCGAATATATCATAAAAATTCCGTGAAACATACTAAATTAATTATTATGTTTTCGGCTTACTCACGTAACTGTTTGTGACAGCGCGACAGTCGTAGCTTCGCGTGTCGCTGAATGTTGCTCATGAATATGAGCCTCTAATATAGATTGAAACTATGTAGTTAAGTTCCTCATCAAACAATTACGTAAGTAAGTCTAAAACATAATAATCGATCCACCTTTCGATCCTTTCCTATTTTGAAGTTAAAAATAAAACCACACCTATTTTGAACGGCGACCTACCCTTGAATAAAGCGCAATCTATTATTTTTGTTATAAATATAATTTCTATAACATTATTCTTACATTTTGTTTTATTATAACATGTAACATAATTATTATACCAGCATTATTTATAGTATAGGCCGCAAAACGAGAAGACGGATCACCTGATGGTAAGCAATCGGCGCCGAACATGGGCACCCGGAACACCAGAGTACTAGGCCGATGCCGGCCTTTCGGGGCTTTGTGTTCTAAGATGCCTTTTTAGGCCTAATTTATAATATTCTCGACTTTAATTTGGGCCGTACGTTACACATTACAACATGTATATTGACTATGTCAGTTTGTCTATAACATATAACTATGTATGTAATTACTATTATTGGCACTGCGTAGCGTATGTGTGTCTGTTTGTATACAGTTATTGGTAAAATGTTAAGCCTTGCAAGACTGTGTCATTAACATATGGCAATCAATGCAACACTCAAGGAGTGTCGACTAGTCCGTTGTCGATCTCCAGGCCTTCAAATGGAGCCTCTAATTATATCACTTCTGATATTATGCACTTTATTTTCGTATTTCTATCAGTAATTTTGAAAAAATAAGTATTTGTTTTTATAATTACTATCGTAAGACATACTAAATTAACTAAAATCGCGGGTTACTCACGTGAATATACTGAGAAAAGCTCTACTAGTTTCGAACCACAGAGGGGTTCTTCCTCATGAGCAGCGTGAGCTGTCGCGGCGATGTGGCGCAGCTATTGTGTGGTTCGAAACTAGTAGAGCTTTTCTCAGAATATTCACGAGAGTTTTTATTTAAGGGCGGAAAACCATCGAATAACTGCTCCCGCCGGGGTGAGGCGGGAGGGAGTGTCAGACTCTTACTGACTAAAAACCACCCCGTTCCTTCTCCTGCACGTCGAGCTGGAGCCCCGGTAACCTGTTAGGTTCTCCGCGACATATTCACGTGAGTGACCCGCGATTTTAGTTAGTAAAATAAGTATTTCATTATAAGTTAGTAACACAGTCATGCGAGGCTGTTATTGTTTTACTAGTAACTCTATATCTAACTCGTATCGGTAAGAGTATGTATGACCACCAGTACAGTTACTATAACTGTTTTATTTTACAATCTTACGCCCAAATACTGAATGACTACTCAATTTTAACTCGTACTTAAATATCGTGCCATCTCTGTCACTTTACAAAGAATTTGTAGAGACAGAACTATAGTTAAGCGCGACTTAAAGTTGAGTGACGTTTGAGTATTTCAGCGTTAATGTTTTTTATTAAATGTGTGCTGATGAAATGAGTTCTTACGTATCTTTGCTCACTAGATGGTGCTATCTAGCGTATATAGAGAACTAGCTACTTCCGCGCGGTTTCACACGCTCTGCTCAGCTACTATTGGTCGTAGCGTGATGTTTTAGCCTAAAGCCATCCTCGATAAATGCGCTATCCAACACAAAAAGAATTATTCAAATCAGACTTGTAGTTACGGAGATTAGCGCGTTCAAACAAACAAACAAAAAACTAAATCTTCCGCTTTATATATTAGTATAAGATGTACATAACATCACGCCTATTTACCCTCGAAGGGGTAGGCAGAGGTGCACATTACAGTACTTAATGCCACTGTACAATGTAGCACCCACTTTTCGCTATTTATGTTATGAATCTCATGTAATAGGGGTGTGAGCCTATTGCTATATACCGGGCACAATTTCAGACTCCGTGCTACTACTGAGTTTTTTTTTAAAAACCCAGTAATGCTTTGCCCGGCAGTCGTATTTACGACCACTCGACCAACGAGGCAGTATTAAAGATAATGTCTTAGTATCAAACTATATAACAGTTAATATATGATAGCTAGTGATTAGACAAATGAGACTTCACACTGTCGTCATCTAGTGAACACAAACACGTTAGCCTTCGTTTACTGAAATAATGATTCGGCGTACTATTTATATTATATAAGGCAATTAAATATGACCGGTGATCATACTGAAACTACATATTATGTATGTATATATGTTTGTCGTATAAACTTATTTATGCTGTAACTACATAATTTTATGTATGTATATTTATTTATTAGAGAGTTGACATTGACTGGGCAGTACTTTATTTTATTAATAACAGAGCAAAATGATGAATCTATATAACTTTAAAAAAAATGATAATAAATTAGTAATAGACTGTTCCGTTCATCGAGAGTATATCTAAGAAAAGGATATCCGGTACGATTTCCAAATCTATCAAAGTTCTATTAAAGAGATTCTTCTTTAGATCACTGAGAAATATCGAAAAAAGCCTGACAACATTTGCCCAACTCGGAAATCAAAGCTGAGACCCTTTTCTTGACAATCGCGATTGCAGTCATCATACTTATTACATTTTGCTTGACTTTCAAAAGTATCTTGTAATTGATTTGACTTTTACTTTGAATTGAAAAGTGATATTTGACATCTACAATTTTGACAGTATTGCCCTGTCAATGTGAAATTATCTCTATTTATAGACAGCTATTATACCAAGTAACCGCTGGAATGTACAATGTACAATATATTACACAATGTTTTCTATATATACACTTTATATAATATAATATAATCTATGTATATTATATAATAGTAGGGACGATGACTTCTTTCTGTTTTAATGTCCGTCTGGTAGATTATATTAAAACTTTAGACACGTATTTTTTATTTTCTTATAGAAACAAATATTTTCGACTTGACATCGTGTGACGTCACAATATAGTACATTTTATACTGACCTCCCTCTACAAAACTTTAATTCGTTTTACATAAGTATTGTTTTCTTATACGACAAAATAAAAAATATGTGTTTAATACTATTTCATTATCTAAGTAACGGACTAATGGCCGTTAACACACACCACCACAAACTGTTACTTAACTAAGAGTTTCTTAACATGACGCGGCACCTAAAGTAACCCCTTGTTATTAGGTGCCACTTATATTTTGGTGTAAACGGCCATAAACAGATTTTTAAATTTCATGCCTTGTCATCGTACCTATTTATTTAATTTCATTATAATATTATATAACGCTGCCTTTTAGTTTCCCTGTTACTAAAGCGATATATATATAGATTTGAACTTTCATGTATTGCTATGTTTTCAGTTTTGTGTTGTTGTATAAAAATATATTTTTGTTATATAACTTTTATATATATGGTGTTACAAAATAGAATCAAGATTTTATATTGGTTTTAGTATTTGTAACTGAATTACTGATATTTTAACACTAAAATTTTAAAGGAAAATATATATTTCAGCATCGCATGACATCTGAGCCTCGATGTCATACGATACTGTAAATTGAACGACGACGTAGCGGGCTCCTGCTACTAAATTATAAACTTTATCTTAGTAAAGTTCTTATATCGACTATACAATTAATACAGCTGACGCGCGACGTGCAGCGGGTTCGATTCCCGCACGAAACAACTCGTTCTGTCATCCACAAATTGTTGTTCCGGATGTGGGCGTGATCTGTATGCGAAATTGTATGTTTGTAAATGACACGCGTCATAGGAGAAAATACACGATTTAAAATACGCCTTATATTACCCTAAGTACTAGTTGGTAGTCTCGTTGAGTCCTATGTGATAGAGAATGAGCCTATCTCCATACATCGGACGCAAATCCAGACTCCGTGCTACTTAATTACAAAATTTTGGGAAACTTTACGTTCCCCACACTAAGATTTCTTCCTGTGTCGTGTACGTTCACAAACATACAAGTTCACATACACATGACACACAGACCAGAAACAACAATTCGTGGATCACACAAAATGTTGTTCCGTGCGCGAATCGAACCCGTGACACTTTGTACGGCATCGAGTTCCCTAGGTACCGCATCAACCGTGCAGTCGATTTCGTCATTTTTTATATAAAATGACGTATAAAGTCATTCAGTTACATATCCTAATTATCGTGTTATATATTTTGTAACACTATATATATAATATAGATTCTATATATTTGTGTGTATTTCTGTTGTATATTTATATATAATAGTTTGCGTGTACGTTTGTATCGCTACGTGCGCGCGGCAGTGTTGTTGGCGGCGGGCTTCGGGGGGAGGCGGGGGGCGCCACTGTAGCGGATAAAATATTATATTAGATTATTTTTAGACGAACATATGAAGTAGTAGTTAATTAGGCTTTTTCTATGTTACACTAATTAAAATTTGTGTTAAATCAAAATAGGATAATTGAACTATTAATTTCTTAAATAGTGACAGTATAGTTAAATATTACAATTCTCAATCAGATCTGTAAAAGTATCAGAATAACAAATGTTATCAAACATTATCAAATCATTAATGAAACATAGAATAAGCATAATTATACAACTATAGTTATTTATACACCGTGAAATCAATTTAGTTTTCGTCCCGAAGTAAAATGTTACTGTCTCGGTAATACAATAGTTTTACAAAGAAGTAAAATGTTTAAAACAAAAAATAACTGGTGAACCATTGCAGAAAGCAAACTTCGAAAGCGCATACGAACTTATAGTACACTATCAAAACATCGCGCCATATGCCTCGAAGAGGTATTTCTCGTCGGGCGGCACGCGCGATGCGAATAGTGTCTACAAATATACGTCTAGTTTCATGTGCGTATTCCCATGTTTTTTATTAAACTAAAAAAAAAATGACATCTTTATTTCTTTGTTTTTACTTTATACATCGAAGCACTCTTTACGGCAAGTTGTTTAGCCGTAGGACGAAAACGAAATAGATTTCACGGTGTATAAGAAGCTTGATATTATATAAATTCAACTAAAATATATTTGTAACGGATGAATCAAAATAATATAACTAAAAATTCGAGTTCTGTAAATATACTCAGACAAGCTCAACTAGTTTTGAGTCACAGAGGGACTCATCCTCATGAGCAGCGTGCGCGATTCCTCTATGACTCGATACTAGTAGAGCTTTTCGAGCTTAGAGATTTAGTTATTACAAAAACATAAATGAAATAATCAAAAGATTTATTAATAATGTAACTCACGTGTTATTATGTCTCCGCTGCAGTATAGTAGAGTGCGCGGGGCGCAGTAACTCGGGCGGAGGCGCGGGCCGCGGGGGCAGCGGGGGCGGCGCCCCCATCGACCCCGTACTACTGCCCGCACCCGTGGGTGGGGGCGCGGGGGCGGGGGCGCAGGCCGCAGGGGGAGAACCCGCGCATACTGACGACTGGATGTAATAAGGAAAATGTTTAGAAAAATGTAAAAAACAAATATTGAAATCACAGAAAATATGGATTTAGTATGCACGAAATGATGATTATTGAAAAAAAAAAGAATGTTGAACATTGCAGCAAGTAATTCGCCGACGCCCTCTTCTATTCGATATTAACTAAAAGTTACAATAACAGTACCTATTTTATATATTACTTCTAATATTATATTTTTATTCCGAAGTGGATTGATACTGTTCAAGTCGAGACCGAAGAAGACGACATAAACAGAAGATCTATCCTACATTTGTTGCAAAAAAGGGATTTAAGAAGAAAAATTCTAATAGAAAAACTCTGTTTTTGACTACTATGAACATCATTATGTGTATAGCCTATGTATAACGTGTGATATATGAATGTTATATAATTGTGTATGAATGTACTCACGTGCGGGAGCGGAGTGGGCGGCGCGGCGGAGTCCCGGCGCCGCCGCGGGGGCAGCGGGGGCGGGGTGCCGCACGACACCGCTACGGAAACATACAACGTACATCATTACCTAGCTGTCGCCCGCGACTTCGTCCGTAGATATTTTAGATTACGGTCAAGTCATTCGTTTGGGATGTTAATCATCTGAAATCTTCATTGGAGTCTGGATAGCTACTATGTACTAGACAATGAATATAGAACGTAATTCAAGTGTGGGAGAGCCATGCTTCGGCACGAATACCATGGCGTGACAGGAAATCGACGTGAAACAACGCTTGCGTTGTGTGAGTGAGGTTACCGGAGGTACAATTATCCTCCCCCCAATCCCCAACAATCCTCAAATTCCTAACCTCAAAAGGCCGGTAACGCCTCTGGTGTTGCTTACCATCAGGTGATACATATACCGGCTTATGTCATAAAAAATTGTATGAAGTATTCCACTCATTTCATCGGATACTTATATGAAGGTGATGAAATAAGTGCTAAAGTTGCTTGAAAACAAACCAAGTTTTCTTCAATAAAGCTAAGGTATTACTATTTATCACTACATAGTGTAGTATAAAACAATGTCGCTATCCGCCGTCTGTCTGTCCCTATGTATGCTTAAATCTTTAAAACTACGCAACGGATTTTGATTCGGTTTTTTTAATAGATATATTGATTCTTAAGTAAAGTTTATATGTATAATACATGTATATTGCACCCGTGCGAAGCCGGGGCGGGTCGCTAGTAAGCAATACTCGGTATAATAATATGGCGCAGTACTCACGTAGATGCGGCGTGAGCGGCGGGGCGGGCGGGGACGGCGTGGGCGCGCCGCGCCACTCGAACTTGAACGCCACGCCGCCTCTGTGTACCACGCATACATACATACATGCTATATTTATTATATTTCCACATATTTCAGACAAAAACAAATATTTATAAGGGATCATTTATAGGGAACGATCGCCAAGAACAATATTAAATTAACTAACATGAATTGATACTACTTGATTTGATACTACATAATTGACACAATTTAATATTCTGTGATAATTGGGTAGTGTCCAGGGTATCAAAACTAAAAATCTAATCAGTCCGTAAGTTAGATAATGAAAAAAATATAAGACACGATTTTTTTTATTTTCCCGTATTAAGTTGTAATAATTAGATAAAACAGCGTTGAGTTTAGGAGTCGTTACGTCATAACGTGCTACAAAATGTGGCACGCTGTGACGTCACACGATATTTCAAATTAATATATCGTCAAAAGTATTTCTTTTTGTGAGAAAAGAAAAAATACGTGTCTAATGTTTTAATTTAATGTACCAGACGGACATTAAAATAAAATTTTGGAAACTACCCTATTATTGAGAATTTTCTAAAATCCGATAAATCCGCCTTGTCGAATGTACCTTTAGGAAACAGAGAGTACAGTTCCCTAAGATCGGAAAGGGAGGATCCTCCGAAGGTGAGGTGTTCGCGCCTGGCAGGTTTCCTTCCGATCTTCTATCTGTGTTAATTCGCATGTAAACTTCACGTGTGCGATGTAGGGTTTGTGACGTCATCCGTCGATTTGTTTTCATCGATAGTCTATGTGCGTGTCATTTGATATATGTCATGTTTCGCCATAAATCCTTGTTCGACCATTGCGTTTGTGATCACAGAATATTTCGTAATTACAAAACATATTTACCATTTAAACAATAAGCTATAAGTTAATTATTATGTTTTCGCTTTACTCACGTAAATGTTTGACGAGGAACTCGACTAGTTTCAAGCCATACTAGAGGCTCATATTCAGTAGCAGCGCGACAGTCGCCGCGTCGCGGGTCGCGGAATGCTGCTCATGAATATGAGCCTCTAGCATGGCTTGAAACTAGTCGAGTTCCTCGTCAAATAATTACGTGAGTAAGCCGAAATCATAATAATTTATTTAGTATGTCTCACGGAAGTTTTAATAGAAGTCATAAGTTATTATGAGTACGTACCTGTCGGCGGGTGGATGTGGGCTGGCGGGCGGTTGCGGCGCCGGGGACCGCTTCGGGGACACCGCCGGCATCCTGCGGGGGGGATCGTACATTACTCTACACTTCTACACGCAGTTATGGGATACCCAAGGAATTACCTATGATGTTGATCTTAGTAAAATTATACAGACGAAACATTTATAATTTAAACATTAAACTTTTTCTCCAGTAACGAATGGAGTTTCTTGCTCATTCGAATTTACATTTTGGAACGAGCACCTAGCTTCACTGACGGACTGACTGACAGACTATTATTTATTTTGTATTTGTTGACGATTCAACAGTAGTAAATTATAGTTTTAATGAAACAAATGCTTTGATTTTCTCTATTAACATCACGCTAAGACCGCCGGCATACTACAGGACATCAACAAGTTATAATATACGACTATAGTTTATAATTATATCTATGTATATATGTCTACTCTTTTTTAAGAGAAGAAAATCATCGAATCACTTCTCCCGCCATTTTTAAAGGAGGGAAAATCAAATGACTTCTTCCGCCAGGGTGAGGACGGAGAGAGTGTCAGACTCTTACTGATTAAAAACTACCCCGTTCCTACTCCTGCATAGAGGCGAATCCATATGTCTTAAAAAAATATTAAAAAATAATTACTTCCACTAATTGATTTTATGACCAACTTAATTTTAGTATATTTCCAGCAAATTTTTAAGAAATAAGTACCCATGCTACACATACACAATCTCGTACAAATTCATAGAAAACTGTCGTTTTTGACAGTACGAAAAAAGTATTGAATTTGACTAGTTGGCAATACCCAATTTTGTAAATTTGTCAAAGTGAGTGTAGACAAAATTAATAGGTATATAATAAATAACAATATTTACCAGGAAGTCCACGAGTCTATACGTATGTAACACAAAACAGTATTGATCTAAGTCAATAGCTACAGCAACAACTGCGCAGTGTGGAGGTAGCGACGGGACAGACTGACGGACACGCAGACTAGAACCGCGCTAGATAACTGTACAGGGAACGTCAACATGTATTGTGACTTATTAATTATTTTTTTTTATATATATCACTAGCTTTTACCCCCTTTGCTCGCGTTACAAAAGGATAAAAAGTAGCCTATGTGACTATCCATCCGTTCAACTACCTTCAGTTAAAAAATCACGTTAATTAGTACCTCCGTTCTGCCGTTTAAGACAGGCAAACAAACAAATAGCTTTCCGCTCGCGTGGAATTCGGTTATATCGCGCAATTTAGATTTTTCCAATAAGTAGGTAATTCGTTGACTGGTTTAAAATGACATACAGCGCCATCTATATCAATTTTTTATTTTCCCCTCGGAAATATAATTTTTTTCCGGGATAAAAAGTACCCTATTATTTAATCCAGACTTCTAACTTTACGTCTGCAAAATTTCAAAGCAATCGGTCTAGTAGTTACGGCGTGAAAGTGGAACAAATAAACAAACTCACTTTCCGATTTATAATATAAGTAAGGATGGGCCGGTCTTTATCTCGCCTGGTGGTAAGTGATGATTGGATATTATCAATTTTTATACTTGTACGAGCTGTTTGCCCGTACACTGAGATGTGTTTGTTGTATGAAGTATGTTGTCAACGAAGACGGGATGTTCACAGAAATAAACTTAATGTTTTTGTATCCGTTCTTGTATCATTAATTAATTAGTGTGGCTATAAATAACACAATTTTTAATGTCAATATCGCGCACTTGGCAAAATGTTAGTATAGCAGAATAAGTTAAAAAGTGAAACAATTGAAATCATGTGGCGATGCTCGTACAATACTAAACTTGCAACATTATGCTAATATTGGAAACTAGTTTTTTCCAGTGTGGAGACCGAAATATTTTTATATAAGAACATCGGGATAAAAAGTAGCCTACCCTACTACCTGAAAAGTAAATATTCTAATGGTGTAAGAACTCAGTGACAGCCTCGTTGGCCGAGTGGTCGCAAGTGCGACTGCCGGGCAAGGGGTCTCGGGTTCGATTCCCGGGTCTGGCAAAGTAACTGGTTATAAAAAAATCTCAGTAGTAGCACAGAGTCTGGAATTGTGCCCGGTATATGGCAATAGGCTCACCCCCTATTACATGGGACTCATAACATAATCGTGAAAAAGTGGGTGTTACATTGTACAGTGGCATAATGTGCACCTCTGCCTATCCCTTCGGGGATAAGAAGGCGTGATGTTATGTTATGTAAGGACTCACAAAAGACCGACGTGATATGCTTGTGTTGTGTTTCGTTGCGTGAGTGAGATTACCGGAGGCCAATTACCCCTCCTCCCCTTTCCCAATCCCTAAGTCCCCAACAATCCTCAATTTCTAATCACAAAAGGCCAGTAACGCATTTGTAACGCTCCGTAACGAACTCTGGTGTTCCAATGTTTCGCGAACGTGTCGCGGATTCGATTCCCGCACAGAACAACTCTTTGTGTGATCCACAAATTGATATTCCGGATCTATGTGTGATGTGTATACGAACTGGTTTGTTTGTATACACACGACACAGGAGGAAATCCTAGTGGTTTTATAAAAAAAAAGAATAAAAAAATGCTTATATAGAAGCATTGTTTTCGAATGTAAAATGTTACACATCCCTACAATTGCCTCATATTACATAACAGTGGGGCATGTTGTACATTTGCGCGGTAACTCGACACTTGCCATCTGTGCGATACTGCGGTGTATCGGGATATATTTTGGAGGTCGACTTCTACTGGCATTGTATTTGTTCAATGATTAGTTATGTACATTTGTATGCATGTAAGTATGTTTGTTCTAGATCGTTCGAAGGAATTTACTTGATAAATAACTAGCTTCTGCTATCTGCTTCGCTCGTGTTCCCGTAGAATAAAAAGTGATGATTAATGCTCAAACCTCCGTGCGAGAAGACAGTTGCTCAGTAGTGGGTATTTATAAAGTCAAAGTCAAAATCATTTATTTCAATAAGACCAGGAAGGCACTTTTGAATGTCAAAACAAAATATTGTAACATTGAAAAATATATCATTATATCTCACAGTCACCTAAAAATCTTACTATTTCTGCAAAACTAACCTCACTATTCAATACTAAAAAAAAATGTCAGTCTGTCAGCCAGTCCTCTAGTCGCTCTATTTGCTCGTTCCCAAGTGTACATTCCTATGGAGAAGAACGAGCAAGAAACTCCATAGGTTACTCTTTACAATCAGGTTCACAATACAATTCTAGGGTTACATTATAAGCTATTGATGTAATGTGAAATTAAAAATATAATGTAGTTGTTACATACTTGAACAGTTCATGCTTGGGACTGGGTTGCGGCCGGTCGGGCGGCTCCGGGGGAGGCTCGCATGTAGACGACGCTGGAATAACAATATACATATTAATAAACATACATACACATAAATTTAATCAATTACTGCCTCTTTGGCAGAGAGGTCGCCAGTACTACTGCCGGAAAAAGCACAGCTGGGTTTTTAAAAAAGCTAGTATAAAATAACATTGTTAGTAGACTCGTTTTATGTAATAATGTTATTTTTGAAAAATCGCCATTTTTCCATTTAATCGACGTATTGTATGCTTTGTAACGAAGACACTTCTATAGATTCGTGAACCTACTTTTTTAAATTTTAAAATGATTTAAGTAATTATAAATAATTTAAAATAATACTCACGTATATATGAATGTGAGGGGGAGGACGGTCGACGTGGCGGCGCGGGGGGACGCTCTGGCTCCCCGCGGGGGAGTAAGGGGGGAAGTTGCTCCTGTTGGAGGATAATACAAACTTAGTTATCATAGTGAATTGTTATCAAACGTCATTACATCACGAATGCCGGAATACTGAAACGTTACTCAATTTTAAGTCGTGCTTAATTATCGTGCCATCTCTGTCATTTTACAAAGAATTTGTAGAGACAGATACTTAAGCACGACTCAAAATTGAGTAGCGTTTGAGTATTCCGACAAAGGTCTCTTGTCTTTGGCGAGGTTCACTAGGGTGCCCTAGCGACTAGAGGGCTCGTACACAATACTGCGATGCGACGTCACATCGCAAACATGTGCGAGCTCCCTCTACGCATCGCAAGAACTTGCGAATTGATTCGCATCGCGCATCAAAATCTTATCTTCCCAAAATCTTTGTTTCTTTTTCCTGTATCTCCTAAGCAATAACAGAAGTGCACACTTCTTTTAACGATCCATGTCATGACCTAGTATTCAATTAAAAATACGTTTAGTACGGTTGACGGTCGTCGAAGGAATGGCCACCCTGGAAGACGCCTTGTCGCCCGAAATCGCATCGCAGCAATAGGGATGATGACAGGGTATGAAAATTAAAAATCTAATTAGTCCGTCAGTTAGGTAATGAAAAAATATTAGAACGAATCAAAGTTTAGGAGTGGGAGCTAAAACGTTATTTCTACGTTTAGAGTGTACTTAGAAGTGACGTCACGCGACATTTTAAATCAATACATCGTCGAAATTATTAGTTTCTGTAAGAAATTAAAAAATACGTGTCTAATAATTTAAAATAATCTACCAGACGGACATTAAAATAAAAATTAGGCATCTAGTCTATTCGCATCGTAATTTTCTGCGTCACGAATTCGCATCGCATCGCAGTTTTGTGTACGAGCCCAGAGTCAGGTCGACCCTCAGGTCCAACGTTAAAGAGCAATAAGGACTGTCGATAGAAATAGTAACCTCACGTCGGATACTGGTGCCCCGTAGAATCAGTTAAAGGATTCCAATAGACTTACTTCTTGTGACTACAATAAAAAATTCATCTCGTTACACGTTGTATTGTGGGTATGTTTTTATAATAACTAAATTAATAATTAACCGCCGCGTAGGTCACCGGTGACCCACGTTAGCGGAGGATTTGCCTTCAACAGTTTTCTGTCGTCAGTCAAAGGCTTAACTAAAAATCGCGAGTTACTCACATGAATATACTTAGAAAAGCTACTAGTTTCGAACCACAGGGGGGCTCGCGGTCGTGGCGATGTCACGTAGCGTATCGCCGCGAGAGCTTTCCTCATTATATTCATGTGAGTAACTCGCGAACTTTAGTTAATTTTGTATTATGGACGTCGTAGTTCTAGTAGTTTCAGCAGTCAATCAGTCAGTGAGTGAGTGAGTGAGGGAGGGAGGGAGTGAGTGGGTGAGTGATGGAGTGAGTGAGTGAGTGAGTGAAGGGGTGAGTGAGTGAGTGGGTGAGTGAGTGAGTGAGTGAGCGAGGGAGGGAGTGAGTGAGTGAGAGTGAGTGAGTGAGAGTGAGTGAGTGAGAGTGAGTGAGTGCGAGTGAGTGAGTGAGTGGGTGAGTGATGGAGTGAGTGAGCGAGTGAGTGAGTGAAGGGGTGAGTGAGTGAGTGAGTGAGTCAGTGAGTGAATGAATGAATCAGAAGTAAGTATGTCAGTCAGTCAGTAATGAACGGTGTATGCATACTGACCGGGTCAGGTCTCCGCGGCGCGGTGTGTGTCCTGGTGGAGTAGAAGAGGTCGGCGTCCACGATGGGGTTCCGGGGGGACAGAGTCCTACGCTCACACGACGGCCATTGTCTGGAACAACATAATATGATATCACACATTTTTATTCCCGAAGGGGTAGGCAGAGGTGCACATTACAGCACTTAATGCCACTGTACAATGTAACACCTACTTTTCACTATTTATTTTATGAGTCCCATGTAATAGGGGGTGAGCCTATTGCCATATACCAGGCACAATTCCAGACTCCGTGCTACTACTGTGATTTTTTTTAAAAACCAATAGGTAATACTTTGCCCAACCCGGAAATCGAACCCGAGACCCCTTGCCCGGCAGTCGCACTTGCGACCACTCGGCCAATGAAGCCAATTCAATATCACAACATTCCAATAATCTTAACTTCCAAATAAACCACAGACTAAATATTTGACAGTTAATAACCAATCGCGCGAAGCGATACAAATTCAAAATTAAAGAAACCAATTTCTTTACACGTATATTCATAAGCATGTAGCAAAATGCGGATTTTTCAATATTAGAAACAGACATTATGATTTTCTTTATCTACTCAATGTATGATACTCACCGGTCATGTCGCGGCGAATGTCTGTCTCGCGGGGACGGGGGTTCGTCTCTTGTGCTGTTTCTAATTAAACAATACAAATGTGTTAATGTTAAGGGCCAATTTTACAGGCTTTTTCCGGACAAGTTCGCCACAATTTCTGGAAACTATAACTGCAGGTTCTACAGTAGATACAACCATGCAAACACCGGAACACTGAAGTCCAACGTCCCAGGGACATGGACAATTATTTTGTATTTCTTATAGGGTATATGCCCCCCCTCGGGAAGAGTAGTGTTCTTAAATATATACGTAGAGAATTAAGTTTTCGGTTTACTCACGTATAAGGAAAACAAGACAGTTCGTCTCTGAGACGTTGGACAACAAACAAACAATTTATTTTAGTATTAATTATTTTAAATAAAGCGTTGCCCCATTTTAGGATTTTCTCTTGTGTCATAGGTGTAACAAATATACAAGTTCACATACACATCACACACAGATCCGTAACAACAATCTGTGGATTACACAAAGAGTTGTTCCGTGCGGGATTCGAACTCGCGACACGTTACGTGGCAGTGGCTTGCCCAGCCACCGCACTAGCCGTGTCGTCAAATAATAAGTGTGAACATCAAATGTAACGTGAGTAAATAGTAAACAGAATGAATTGTATGTGTGAGGCAAGTAATAATCCAAGCGACAGTAGTAGGCAGTGGTACGTACCTGCCGGGCTTGTTCTTGTCGAAGAACAGCAGCTGCGAGAGTTGCGCCAGCGGGGCGCGCTCCCCGCGGGGACTCACCAGCTCCGCGCGGCTGCACGACACTGGGGGACACGTGGATACATTCATCATCATCATCATCATCATCATCAACAGCCGGAAGACGTCCACTGCTGGACAAAGGCCTCCCACTTAGCCCTCCACGTCGAACGACAACTCGCCACCCGCATCCACTGGCTCCCCGCAACTCTGGCGATATCGTCGGTCCACCTAGCGGGAGGCCTGCCCACGCTTCGTCTTCCGGTCCGTAGTCTCCACTCAAGGACTTTCCTGGCCCATCTGCCGTCAGTCCTTCGAGCGACGTGGCCTGCCCATTGCCACTTCAGACTGCAGATTTTGCGAGCTATGTCGGTAACTCTTGTTCTTTGGCGAATCTCCATATTTCGGACTTTGTCGCGCAAAGAAACCCCGAGCATAGCTCTCTCCATCGCACGCTGAGCGACTTTGAGCTTCTCCAGAAGGCCAGAGGTCAGGGACCACGTCTCGGTACCATACGTCATCACCGGCAACACACACTGGTTGAACATCCTGGTCTTTAGGCACTGAGGGATTTTCGATGAGAAGATTTCGCGTAACTTCCCGAACGCTGCCCATCCAAGTTGGATTCTTCGGGCGACCTCTTTGTCGAAATTGGACCTACCTAGCTGTATAATCTGCCCTAAGTATGTGTAGTGGTCTACAACTTCGAGGATATCGTTCCCAACGATGACCGGTACAGGTGCAACATGGACGTTTGACATGATTTTGGTCTTATCCATGTTCATTTTAAGACCCACCTGTTGGGAGACGATATCGAGGTCGCTGAGCATGGTGTTTAAATCCTCCAGCGACTCCGCCATGATGACTACATCATCGGCGAAGCGGAGGTGTGTGATGTATTCGCCATTGATATTGATGCCCAGTCCACTCCAGTTTAAAAGCTTGAAAACGTCCTCCAATGCGTTGGTGAACAGTTTCGGAGAAATCACGTCTCCCTGTCTCACGCCTTTCTGCAATTGGATTGGTTCCGTGCTATCTTCCTGGAGTCGGATGCGCATGGTGGCGTTTCTATACAAACACTTTAGCACCTCGATATATCTGTAGTCGATATGGCATCGCTGGAGAGACTGCAGCACCGCCCAGGTCTCGATCGAATCAAAGGCTTTTTCATAGTCCACAAACGCCAAGCATAGTGGCAAGTTATACTCCTCAGTCTTCTGTATAACTTGCCGCAGCGTATGAATGTGGTCTATGGTGCTAAAGCCTTTCCGGAACCCGGCTTGTTCGGGAGGCTGGAAGTCATCAAACCTGCGTTCGAGACGGTTCGTGATGACCCTAGAAAACAGCTTATATACATGGCTCAGAAGCGAGATGGGTCTATAGTTCTTCAACAAAGAGTTGTCACCCTTCCTGAAGAACAGAACCACTACACTCCTTTGCCATGCTTTCGGCGTAGTTCCTTCGAGAATGACGGAATTGAATAGTTTCTGGAGGACTAAAAGTATCGGTTTTCCACCCGCTCGCAGAAGTTCTATTGTGATTCCGTCATCACCCGGTGCCTTGTTATTTTTGAGCTGTCTGAGAGCCATCCTAATCTCGTACAGGCTGATGTCTGGGATATCCTCGGTGTAGTGACGTGTCAGTTTAGCTCTTGGATCCCGAGCTGTACCGACAATGGGTTGCCGTGTCGAGGTGTATAACTGTCCGTAGAACCTTTCAAGCTCTCTCAGAATCTCTGGCTTCGACGAAACGATGCTGCCATTTTCGGTCTTCAGTTTCGTCATTTGGCTTTGCCCAACAGACGAATTCCTTGCGAATACTTTTGCACCCTGATTTCGCTCTATGGCATCCCTGACTCGTGCGGCGTTATATGCACGCAGGTCGCGTCGCATAGACTTTGAAATTCGCCTATTAAGTTTGCCATATCCAGACATGTCAACTGAAGACTGCAGCCTCATCTCGTGTCGGTCTTTCAATAATTTAAGTGTTTCTTTCGAGAGCTTTTGAGGTCTATTTCGGCGTGGGTTTTTGAAAAACTCTGAACCCACCGCTTGGACAGTTTCCACTAACCCATTATTTAACTCGTCAATCGTTTCACACTCAGCCAGGCACTGGAAGCGATTATGCAGTTGGAGCTGGAACTGTTCGGGGTTTTGGACCTGGGCGCGACCAGGACGGAGTGTGGACCTCACCAGGCGTGACCTCTCCAGCTTGACATTGATATTCAGTGTGCCTCTGACAATACGGTGATCGCTGCCGGTTTTCACCTTAGCTATCACAGAGACATCACTGAATATGCGCTTGTCGGTCGCCATGATGAAGTCGATCTCATTTTTGGTGTAACCATCGGGACTTATCCACGTCCACCTCTTAGCTGGTCACTTTCGGAAGAAGGAGTTCATTAGAAAGAGTCTCTCCCTCTCCATAAAGTGGACCAGCCGCTGGCCCCGACGGTTTCGCTGCCCATACCCAAATGGCCCCATTCTCAGCTCTTCGCCGTTCCGTGTGCCCACCTTCGCGTTGAAATCCCCCATGACAACGGTGAAGTGAGCTTCGGAGGTGTGTATGGCTTGGGAAATTTCCTCATACAGAGCCTCTACTTCATCATCGCAGTGTGTCGAGGTCGGCGCATATACCTGTATGACCTTCAGCGAATACCGGTGTGATATTCTGAGTATAAGGTACGCTACCCTGCTCGACACACTGTCAACTTTACTCACGTTGTTGACGAGGGACTTGCGGACGAGAAATCCGACACCACCCTGGGATTTTCGGTCTCCTTCCCGGAAGAAGAGCAAGTTGCCGGAATCCAGGACCATCGTATCCTGGCCCTCTCTTCGGATTTCAGACAGTCCCAAGATGTCCCAACGCATTTTGCTCAACTCTTCCTCCAGCTCGACAATCTTCTCATCGGTCCGCAGAGTGCGGATGTTATGTGTTGCCAGGGCCAAAGTTCGTCGGGGGTGGTAGCGGTTCATCTGCCGGGAATTCTTAGCACCCCCTGCTCCGCCGTTACCCGATCCGCTACCAAGATCAGGAATAGCGGAGCTGCCGGGGACTGGGGGCCGTGTATTTAGGTTGCCGTTCATAGTGAGGGGGGTTTGCCATAATCCCCACGCTTGGCAGGCGGCTTGCGGATCGCAGTTAGGTCACCGATATATTTATGGAATGCTGCAGCCCATTCCTCGGTGTCTGGTCGCAGTTTTAAGACGTACCCGGGTCTAGGAAGTACCCGGATACATTATCACACCATAACTACTACCAATAACAAACTAGTATAGCTTTTCTCAGTATATTCACAGGAGTAACCCGCGATTTTTAGTTCATTTTGTATGTCTCACAATAGTTATTATAAAAAACACACCTGTCAACTATTCAAATTCAATGCTTGTTTCGAACTATCAAGAATTTTATACGACATTGTGTATTGTGATGTCAACTTTCTTTTTTAGCGTTTAAGAGTACACGTTATTGTTAAAAATTTGCTGGAAAAAAAATTAAAATGAAGTTGACCATGAAATCAATTAATGAAACAGTCATTATTTTTTAAATATTATATTATATTGAACAGTCCAAATAATTTATTTTTAAATAACAAAAATACTAATATCAGTATAGCAATATTTTTATATATTTACTGGACTGACATTTGCCTACTATCTCGCCTATTGTGCAATTCCCCCGCATACTCACTGAAATGTATCCATTAGGAAACCGAAAGGCCTGACTACCTATATACCTATACTAGCGGACCCAACAGACGTTGTCCTGCATATCCACTTGAATGTATAAACAAAAATTCATTCAAATTAGTTCAGCTGTTTAGGATAAATAACCTAAACATCGACTGCAACGTCATCTGCCGGGCTGATTTGTGAATCTAAACCATTCCCAGATCCCCTTGAACACACACAAAAAATTTCATCAAAATCGGTCCAGTCGTTTGAGAGAAGTTCGGTGACATACACACTCACAGAAGAATTATATATATAAAGATTGATTGACTATGCTGTTTCCACCTCGTTTGGTAGAAACTGTATACTCACATAGATCGAGCGGCAAGGACTGCAGCGAGCCTCCGTCCCACGTACTGATGCTGGTCGGTGATATCTGGGACGTCATACCTGGGGGGGTACACACACATTATTAGGTCAAGTTTATAATCTTAAACATCCAAATAATACAATTAGCACCATCTAGTTTTTCTTTGGGAAGTTAACACTAGAAAGATCGAGAATCGAAATAACCCAGCGGCAGGTCTAAGTATATTATTATTTTATTTTTTAATTATTAAAATACAATAAATACAAGTCAAAAATTTTCACGTATGTACCTAACTTTAAAAATAAAAAATATATGGATTATCAAACTACTTGCAAATGAGACAAAATTCGGACGATTCTCCGTTTCCTTGTCTTTGCATCGTATACATGACATGGCGCGGAAATATGCTTTTTAAGTTTCTATAATGAATTACGTATAAAAAGTGTCCATCTTTTGTTTAAATCAAAACCAACCACTTCAACAGCAATATCGTATATTATTATATTATATTATGAATATCTGGGATATGAATGAGGCCGTCGTTAGAGGGCGCCCTAGACGGACATGTATCGGCCAGATTGGCAATATCTTATATTTTATTATATAAAGCGGAAGAGTTTGTTTTTTGTTTGTTTGTTTGAACGCGCTAATCTCCGTAACTACAAGTCTGATTTGAATAATTCTTTTTGTGTTGGATAGTGTATTTATCGAGGATGGCTATAGGCTATAAAACATCACGCTACGGCGTGAGTAAAGCGTGTGAAACCGCGCGAGAGTAGGTAGTATGAATATATACGTACTGATGGTGTCGTCGCAGTGCGAGGCGGTCGAGGAGCTGGAGTTGTTGGGCGCGTCGTGCGCCGCGCGAGAGTAGGTAGTATGAATATATACGTACTGATGGTGTCGTCGCAGTGCGAGGCGGTCGAGGAGCTGGAGTTGTTGGGCGCGTCGTGCGCGAGAGTAGGTAGTATGAATATATACGTACTGATGGTGTCGTCGCAGTGCGAGGCGGTCGAGGAGCTGGAGTTGTTGGGCGCGTCGTGCGCCGCGCGAGAGTAGGTAGTATGAATATATACGTACTGATGGTGTCGTCGCAGTGCGAGGCGGTCGAGGAGCTGGAGTTGTTGGGCGCGTCGTGCGCCGCGCGAGAGTAGGTAGTATGAATATATACGTACTGATGGTGTCGTCGCAGTGCGAGGCGGTCGAGGAGCTGGAGTTGTTGGGCGCGTCGTGCGCGAGAGTAGTAGTATGAAATATACGTACTGATGGTGTCGTCGCAGTGCGAGGGCGGTCGAGGAGCTGGAGTTGTTGGGCGCGTCGTGCGCGAGAGTAGGTAGTATGAATATATACGTACTGATGGTGTCGTCGCAGTGCGAGGCGGTCGAGGAGCTGGAGTTGTTGGGCGCGTCGTGCGCGAGAGTAGGTAGTATGAATATATACGTACTGATGGTGTCGTCGCAGTGCGAGGCGGTCGAGGAGCTGGAGTTGTTGGGCGCGTCGTGCGCCGCGCGAGAGTAGGTAGTATGAATATATACGTACTGATGGTGTCGTCGCAGTGCGAGGCGGTCGAGGAGCTGGAGTTGTTGGGCGCGTCGTGCGCCGCGCGAGAGTAGGTAGTATGAATAATATACGTATGATGGTGTCGTCGCAGTGCGAGGCGGTCGAGGAGCTGGAGTTGTTGGGCGCGTCGTGCGCGAGAGTAGGTAGTATGAATATATACGTACTGATGGTGTCGTCGCAGTGCGAGGCGGTCGAGGAGCTGGAGTTGTTGGGCGCGTCGTGCGCGAGAGTAGGTAGTATGATAATATACGTACTGATGGTGTCGTCGCAGTGCGAGGCGGTCGAGGAGCTGGAGTTGTTGGGCGCGTCGTGCGCGAGAGTAGGTAGTATGAATATATACGTACTGATGGTGTCGTCGCAGTGCGAGGCGGTCGAGGAGCTGGAGTTGTTGGGCGCGTCGTGCGCCGGCCGAGAGTAGGTAGTATGAATATATACGTACTGATGGTGTCGTCGCAGTGCGAGGCGGTCGAGGAGCTGGAGTTGTTGGGCGCGTCGTGCGCCGCGCGAGAGTAGGTAGTATGAATATATACGTACTGATGGTGTCGTCGCAGTGCGAGGCGTTCGAGGAGCTGGAGTTGTTGGGCGCGTCGTGCGCGAGAGTAGGTAGTATGAATATACGTACTGATGGTGTCGTCGCAGTGCGAGGCGGTCGAGGAGCTGGAGTTGTTGGGCGCGTCGTGCGCCGCGCGAGAGTAGGTAGTATGAATATATACGTACTGATGGTGTCGTCGCAGTGCGAGGCGGTCGAGGAGCTGGAGTTGTTGGGCGCGTCGTGCGCCGCGCGAGAGTAGGTAGTATGAATATATACGTACTGATGGTGTCGTCGCAGTGCGAGGCGGTCGAGGAGCTGGAGTTGTTGGGCGCGTCGTGCGCCGCGCGAGAGTAGGTAGTATGAATATATACGTACTGATGGTGTCGTCGCAGTGCGAGGCGGTCGAGGAGCTGAGTTGTTGGGCGCGTCGTGCGCGAGAGTAGGTAGTATGAATATATACGTACTGATGGTGTCGTCGCAGTGCGAGGCGGTCGAGGAGCTGGAGTTGTTGGGCGCGTCGTGCGCGAGAGTAGGTAGTATGAATATATACGTACTGATGGTGTCGTCGCAGTGCGAGGCGGTCGAGGAGCTGGAGTTGTTGGGCGCGTCGTGCGCCGCGCGAGAGTAGGTAGTATGAATATATACGTACTGATGGTGTCGTCGCAGTGCGAGGCGGTCGAGGAGCTGGAGTTGTTGGCGCGTCGTGCGCGAGAGTAGGTAGTATGAATATATACGTACTGATGGTGTCGTCGCAGTGCGAGGCGGTCGAGGAGCTGGAGTTGTTGGGCGCGTCGTGCGCCGCGCGAGAGTAGGTAGTATGAATATATACGTACTGATGGTGTCGTCGCAGTGCGAGGCGGTCGAGGAGCTGGAGTTGTTGGGCGCGTCGTGCGCCGCGCGAGAGTAGGTAGTATGAATATATACGTACTGATGGTGTCGTCGCAGTGCGAGGCGGTCGAGGAGCTGGAGTTGTTGGGCGCGTCGTGCGCCGCGCGAGAGTAGGTAGTATGAATATATACGTACTGATGGTGTCGTCGCAGTGCGAGGCGGTCGAGGAGCTGGAGTTGTTGGGCGCGTCGTGCGCGAGAGTAGGTAGTATGAATATATACGTACTGATGGTGTCGTCGCAGTGCGAGGCGGTCGAGGAGCTGGAGTTGTTGGGCGCGTCGTGCGCCGCGCGAGAGTAGGTAGTATGAATATATACGTACTGATGGTGTCGTCGCAGTGCGAGGCGGTCGAGGAGCTGGAGTTGTTGGGCGCGTCGTGCGCCGCGCGAGAGTAGGTAGTATGAATATATACGTACTGATGGTGTCGTCGCAGTGCGAGGCGGTCGAGGAGCTGGAGTTGTTGGGCGCGTCGTGCGCGAGAGTAGGTAGTATGAATATATACGTACTGATGGTGTCGTCGCAGTGCGAGGCGGTCGAGGAGCTGGAGTTGTTGGGCGCGTCGTGCGCGAGAGTAGGTAGTATGAATATATACGTACTGATGGTGTCGTCGCAGTGCGAGGCGGTCGAGGAGCTGGAGTTGTTGGGCGCGTCGTGCGCGAGAGTAGGTAGTATGAATATATACGTACTGATGGTGTCGTCGCAGTGCGAGGCGGTCGAGGAGCTGGAGTTGTTGGGCGCGTCGTGCGCGAGAGTAGGTAGTATGAATATATACGTACTGATGGTGTCGTCGCAGTGCGAGGCGGTCGAGGAGCTGGAGTTGTTGGGCGCGTCGTGCGCCGCGCGAGAGTAGGTAGTATGAATATATACGTACTGATGGTGTCGTCGCAGTGCGAGGCGGTCGAGGAGCTGGAGTTGTTGGGCGCGTCGTGCGCGAGAGTAGGTAGTATGAATATATACGTACTGATGGTGTCGTCGCAGTGCGAGGCGGTCGAGGAGCTGGAGTTGTTGGGCGCGTCGTGCGCGAGAGTAGGTAGTATGAATATATACGTACTGATGGTGTCGTCGCAGTGCGAGGCGGTCGAGGAGCTGGAGTTGTTGGGCGCGTCGTGCGCCGCGCGAGAGTAGGTAGTATGAATATATACGTACTGATGGTGTCGTCGCAGTGCGAGGCGGTCGAGGAGCTGGAGTTGTTGGGCGCGTCGTGCGCCGCGCGAGAGTAGGTAGTATGAATATATACGTACTGATGGTGTCGTCGCAGTGCGAGGCGGTCGAGGAGCTGGAGTTGTTGGGCGCGTCGTGCGCGAGAGTAGGTAGTATGAATATATACGTACTGATGGTGTCGTCGCAGTGCGAGGCGGTCGAGGAGCTGGAGTTGTTGGGCGCGTCGTGCGCCGCGCGAGAGTAGGTAGTATGAATATATACGTACTGATGGTGTCGTCGCAGTGCGAGGCGGTCGAGGAGCTGGAGTTGTTGGGCGCGTCGTGCGCCGCGCGAGAGTAGGTAGTATGAATATATACGTACTGATGGTGTCGTCGCAGTGCGAGGCGGTCGAGGAGCTGGAGTTGTTGGGCGCGTCGTCGTGCGCGAGAGTAGGTAGTATGAATATATACGTACTGATGGTGTCGTCGCAGTGCGAGGCGGTCGAGGAGCTGGAGTTGTTGGGCGCGTCGTGCGCGAGAGTAGGTAGTATGAATATATACGTACTGATGGTGTCGTCGCAGTGCGAGGCGGTCGAGGAGCTGGAGTTGTTGGGCGCGTCGTGCGCCGCGCGAGAGTAGGTAGTATGAATATATACGTACTGATGGTGTCGTCGCAGTGCGAGGCGGTCGAGGAGCTGGAGTTGTTGGGCGCGTCGTGCGCCGCGCGAGAGTAGGTAGTATGAATATATACGTACTGATGGTGTCGTCGCAGTGCGAGGCGGTCGAGGAGCTGGAGTTGTTGGGCGCGTCGTGCGCCGCGCGAGAGTAGGTAGTATGAATATATACGTACTGATGGTGTCGTCGCAGTGCGAGGCGGTCGAGGAGCTGGAGTTGTTGGGCGCGTCGTGCGCGCGCGAGAGTAGGTAGTATGAATATATACGTACTGATGGTGTCGTCGCAGTGCGAGGCGGTCGAGGAGCTGGAGTTGTTGGGCGCGTCGTGCGCCGCGCGAGAGTAGGTAGTATGAATATATACGTACTGATGGTGTCGTCGCAGTGCGAGGCGGTCGAGGAGCTGGAGTTGTTGGGCGCGTCGTGCGCGAGAGTAGGTAGTATGAATATATACGTACTGATGGTGTCGTCGCAGTGCGAGGCGGTCGAGGAGCTGGAGTTGTTGGGCGCGCGTGCGCCGCGCGAGAGTAGGTAGTATGAATATATACGTACTGATGGTGTCGTCGCAGTGCGAGGCGGTCGAGGAGCTGGAGTTGTTGGGCGCGTCGTGCGCCGCGCGAGAGTAGGTAGTATGAATATACGTACTGATGGTGTCGTCGCAGTGCGAGGCGGTCGAGGAGCTGGAGTTGTTGGGCGCGTCGTGCGCGAGAGTAGGTAGTATGAATATATACGTACTGATGGTGTCGTCGCAGTGCGAGGCGGTCGAGGAGCTGGAGTTGTTGGGCGCGTCGTGCGCGAGTGTAGGTAGTATGAATATATACGTACTGATGGTGTCGTCGCAGTGCGAGGCGGTCGAGGAGCTGGAGTTGTTGGGCGCGTCGTGCGCGAGAGTAGGTAGTATGAATATATACGTACTGATGGTGTCGTCGCAGTGCGAGGCGGTCGAGGAGCTGGAGTTGTTGGGCGCGTCGTGCGCCGCGCGAGAGTAGGTAGTATGAATATATACGTACTGATGGTGTCGTCGCAGTGCGAGGCGGTCGAGGAGCTGGAGTTGTTGGGCGCGTCGTGCGCGAGAGTAGGTAGTATGAATATATACGTACTGATGGTGTCGTCGCAGTGCGAGGCGGTCGAGGAGCTGGAGTTGTTGGGCGCGTCGTGCGCGAGAGTAGGTAGTATGAATATATACGTACTGATGGTGTCGTCGCAGTGCGAGGCGGTCGAGGAGCTGGAGTTGTTGGGCGCGTCGTGCGCCGCGCGAGAGTAGGTAGTATGAATATATACGTACTGATGGTGTCGTCGCAGTGCGAGGCGGTCGAGGAGCTGGAGTTGTTGGGCGCGTCGTGCGCCGCGCGAGAGTAGGTAGTATGAATATATACGTACTGATGGTGTCGTCGCAGTGCGAGGCGGTCGAGGAGCTGGAGTTGTTGGGCGCGTCGTGCGCCGCGCGAGAGTAGGTAGTATGAATATATACGTACTGATGGTGTCGTCGCAGTGCGAGGCGGTCGAGGAGCTGGAGTTGTTGGGCGCGTCGTGCGCCGCGCGAGAGTAGGTAGTATGAATATATACGTACTGATGGTGTCGTCGCAGTGCGAGGCGGTCGAGGAGCTGGAGTTGTTGGGCGCGTCGTGCGCCGCGCGAGAGTAGGTAGTATGAATATATACGTACTGATGGTGTCGTCGCAGTGCGAGGCGGTCGAGGAGCTGGAGTTGTTGGGCGCGTCGTGCGCGAGAGTAGGTAGTATGAATATATACGTACTGATGGTGTCGTCGCAGTGCGAGGCGGTCGAGGAGCTGGAGTTGTTGGGCGCGTCGTGCGCGAGAGTAGGTAGTATGAATATATACGTACTGATGGTGTCGTCGCAGTGCGAGGCGGTCGAGGAGCTGGAGTTGTTGGGCGCGTCGTGCGCCGCGCGAGAGTAGGTAGTATGAATATATACGTACTGATGGTGTCGTCGCAGTGCGAGGCGGTCGAGGAGCTGGAGTTGTTGGGCGCGTCGTGCGCCGCGCGAGAGTAGGTAGTATGAATATATACGTACTGATGGTGTCGTCGCAGTGCGAGGCGGTCGAGGAGCTGGAGTTGTTGGGCGCGTCGTGCGCCGCGCGAGAGTAGGTAGTATGAATATATACGTACTGATGGTGTCGTCGCAGTGCGAGGCGGTCGAGGAGCTGGAGTTGTTGGGCGCGTCGTGCGCCGCGCGAGAGTAGGTAGTATGAATATATACGTACTGATGGTGTCGTCGCAGTGCGAGGCGGTCGAGGAGCTGGAGTTGTTGGGCGCGTCGTGCGCCGCGCGAGAGTAGGTAGTATGAATATATACGTACTGATGGTGTCGTCGCAGTGCGAGGCGGTCGAGGAGCTGGAGTTGTTGGGCGCGTCGTGCGCCGCGCGAGAGTAGGTAGTATGAATATATACGTACTGATGGTGTCGTCGCAGTGCGAGGCGGTCGAGGAGCTGGAGTTGTTGGGCGCGTCGTGCGCCGCGCGAGAGTAGGTAGTATGAATATATACGTACTGATGGTGTCGTCGCAGTGCGAGGCGGTCGAGGAGCTGGAGTTGTTGGGCGCGTCGTGCGCGAGAGTAGGTAGTATGAATATATACGTACTGATGGTGTCGTCGCAGTGCGAGGCGGTCGAGGAGCTGGAGTTGTTGGGCGCGTCGTGCGCGAGAGTAGGTAGTATGAATATATACGTACTGATGGTGTCGTCGCAGTGCGAGGCGGTCGAGGAGCTGGAGTTGTTGGGCGCGTCGTGCGCGAGAGTAGGTAGTATGAATATATACGTACTGATGGTGTCGTCGCAGTGCGAGGCGGTCGAGGAGCTGGAGTTGTTGGGCGCGTCGTGCGCGAGAGTAGGTAGTATGAATATATACGTACTGATGGTGTCGTCGCAGTGCGAGGCGGTCGAGGAGCTGGAGTTGTTGGGCGCGTCGTGCGCCGCGCGAGAGTAGGTAGTATGAATATATACGTACTGATGGTGTCGTCGCAGTGCGAGGCGGTCGAGGAGCTGGAGTTGTTGGGCGCGTCGTGCGCGAGAGTAGGTAGTATGAATATATACGTACTGATGGTGTCGTCGCAGTGCGAGGCGGTCGAGGAGCTGGAGTTGTTGGGCGCGTCGTGCGCCGCGCGAGAGTAGGTAGTATGAATATATACGTACTGATGGTGTCGTCGCAGTGCGAGGCGGTCGAGGAGCTGGAGTTGTTGGGCGCGTCGTGCGCGAGAGTAGGTAGTATGAATATATACGTACTGATGGTGTCGTCGCAGTGCGAGGCGGTCGAGGAGCTGGAGTTGTTGGGCGCGTCGTGCGCGAGAGTAGGTAGTATGAATATATACGTACTGATGGTGTCGTCGCAGTGCGAGGCGGTCGAGGAGCTGGAGTTGTTGGGCGCGTCGTGCGCGAGAGTAGGTAGTATGAATATATACGTACTGATGGTGTCGTCGCAGTGCGAGGCGGTCGAGGAGCTGGAGTTGTTGGGCGCGTCGTGCGCGAGAGTAGGTAGTATGAATATATACGTACTGATGGTGTCGTCGCAGTGCGAGGCGGTCGAGGAGCTGGAGTTGTTGGGCGCGTCGTGCCGCGCGAGAGTAGGTAGTATGAATATATACGTACTGATGGTGTCGTCGCAGTGCGAGGCGGTCGAGGAGCTGGAGTTGTTGGGCGCGTCGTGCGCCGCGCGAGAGTAGGTAGTATGAATATATACGTACTGATGGTGTCGTCGCAGTGCGAGGCGGTCGAGGAGCTGGAGTTGTTGGGCGCGTCGTGCGCGCGAGAGTAGGTGTATGAATATATACGTACTGATGGTGTCGTCGCAGTGCGAGGCGGTCGAGGAGCTGGAGTTGTTGGGCGCGTCGTGCGCGAGAGTAGGTAGTATGAATATATACGTACTGATGGTGTCGTCGCAGTGCGAGGCGGTCGAGGAGCTGGAGTTGTTGGGCGCGTCGTGCGCCGCGCGAGAGTAGGTAGTATGAATATATACGTACTGATGGTGTCGTCGCAGTGCGAGGCGGTCGAGGAGCTGGAGTTGTTGGGCGCGTCGTGCGCCGCGCGAGAGTAGGTAGTATGAATATATACGTACTGATGGTGTCGTCGCAGTGCGAGGCGGTCGAGGAGCTGGAGTTGTTGGGCGCGTCGTGCGCGAGAGTAGGTAGTATGAATATATACGTACTGATGGTGTCGTCGCAGTGCGAGGCGGTCGAGGAGCTGGAGTTGTTGGGCGCGTCGTGCGCGAGAGTAGGTAGTATGAATATATACGTACTGATGGTGTCGTCGCAGTGCGAGGCGGTCGAGGAGCTGGAGTTGTTGGGCGCGTCGTGCGCCGCGCGAGAGTAGGTAGTATGAATATATACGTACTGATGGTGTCGTCGCAGTGCGAGGCGGTCGAGGAGCTGGAGTTGTTGGGCGCGTCGTGCGCCGCGCGAGAGTAGGTAGTATGAATATATACGTACTGATGGTGTCGTCGCAGTGCGAGGCGGTCGAGGAGCTGGAGTTGTTGGGCGCGTCGTGCGCCGCGCGAGAGTAGGTAGTATGAATATATACGTACTGATGGTGTCGTCGCAGTGCGAGGCGGTCGAGGAGCTGGAGTTGTTGGGCGCGTCGTGCGCCGCGCGAGAGTAGGTAGTATGAATATATACGTACTGATGGTGTCGTCGCAGTGCGAGGCGGTCGAGGAGCTGGAGTTGTTGGGCGCGTCGTGCGCCGCGCGAGAGTAGGTAGTATGAATATATACGTACTGATGGTGTCGTCGCAGTGCGAGGCGGTCGAGGAGCTGGAGTTGTTGGGCGCGTCGTGCGCGAGAGTAGGTAGTATGAATATATACGTACTGATGGTGTCGTCGCAGTGCGAGGCGGTCGAGGAGCTGGAGTTGTTGGGCGCGTCGTGCGCCGCGCGAGAGTAGGTAGTATGAATATATACGTACTGATGGTGTCGTCGCAGTGCGAGGCGGTCGAGGAGCTGGAGTTGTTGGGCGCGTCGTGCGCCGCGCGAGAGTAGGTAGTATGAATATATACGTACTGATGGTGTCGTCGCAGTGCGAGGCGGTCGAGGAGCTGGAGTTGTTGGGCGCGTCGTGCGCGAGAGTAGGTAGTATGAATATATACGTACTGATGGTGTCGTCGCAGTGCGAGGCGGTCGAGGAGCTGGAGTTGTTGGGCGCGTCGTGCGCCGCGCGAGAGTAGGTAGTATGAATATATACGTACTGATGGTGTCGTCGCAGTGCGAGGCGGTCGAGGAGCTGGAGTTGTTGGGCGCGTCGTGCGCGAGAGTAGGTAGTATGAATATATACGTACTGATGGTGTCGTCGCAGTGCGAGGCGGTCGAGGAGCTGGAGTTGTTGGGCGCGTCGTGCGCGAGAGTAGGTAGTATGAATATATACGTACTGATGGTGTCGTCGCAGTGCGAGGCGGTCGAGGAGCTGGAGTTGTTGGGCGCGTCGTGCGCCGCGCGAGAGTAGGTAGTATGAATATATACGTACTGATGGTGTCGTCGCAGTGCGAGGCGGTCGAGGAGCTGGAGTTGTTGGGCGCGTCGTGCGCCGCGCGAGAGTAGGTAGTATGAATATATACGTACTGATGGTGTCGTCGCAGTGCGAGGCGGTCGAGGAGCTGGAGTTGTTGGGCGCGTCGTGCGCCGCGCGAGAGTAGGTAGTATGAATATATACGTACTGATGGTGTCGTCGCAGTGCGAGGCGGTCGAGGAGCTGGAGTTGTTGGGCGCGTCGTGCGCGAGAGTAGGTAGTATGAATATATACGTACTGATGGTGTCGTCGCAGTGCGAGGCGGTCGAGGAGCTGGAGTTGTTGGGCGCGTCGTGCGCGAGAGTAGGTAGTATGAATATATACGTACTGATGGTGTCGTCGCAGTGCGAGGCGGTCGAGGAGCTGGAGTTGTTGGGCGCGTCGTGCGCCGCGCGAGAGTAGGTAGTATGAATATATACGTACTGATGGTGTCGTCGCAGTGCGAGGCGGTCGAGGAGCTGGAGTTGTTGGGCGCGTCGTGCGCCGCGCGAGAGTAGGTAGTATGAATATATACGTACTGATGGTGTCGTCGCAGTGCGAGGCGGTCGAGGAGCTGGAGTTGTTGGGCGCGTCGTGCGCCGCGCGAGAGTAGGTAGTATGAATATATACGTACTGATGGTGTCGTCGCAGTGCGAGGCGGTCGAGGAGCTGGAGTTGTTGGGCGCGTCGTGCGCCGCGCGAGAGTAGGTAGTATGAATATATACGTACTGATGGTGTCGTCGCAGTGCGAGGCGGTCGAGGAGCTGGAGTTGTTGGGCGCGTCGTGCGCGAGAGTAGGTAGTATGAATATATACGTACTGATGGTGTCGTCGCAGTGCGAGGCGGTCGAGGAGCTGGAGTTGTTGGGCGCGTCGTGCGCCGCGCGAGAGTAGGTAGTATGAATATATACGTACTGATGGTGTCGTCGCAGTGCGAGGCGGTCGAGGAGCTGGAGTTGTTGGGCGCGTCGTGCGCCGCGCGAGAGTAGGTAGTATGAATATATACGTACTGATGGTGTCGTCGCAGTGCGAGGCGGTCGAGGAGCTGGAGTTGTTGGGCGCGTCGTGCGCGAGAGTAGGTAGTATGAATATATACGTACTGATGGTGTCGTCGCAGTGCGAGGCGGTCGAGGAGCTGGAGTTGTTGGGCGCGTCGTGCGCCGCGCGAGAGTAGGTAGTATGAATATATACGTACTGATGGTGTCGTCGCAGTGCGAGGCGGTCGAGGAGCTGGAGTTGTTGGGCGCGTCGTGCGCGAGAGTAGGTAGTATGAATATATACGTACTGATGGTGTCGTCGCAGTGCGAGGCGGTCGAGGAGCTGGAGTTGTTGGGCGCGTCGTGCGCGAGAGTAGGTAGTATGAATATATACGTACTGATGGTGTCGTCGCAGTGCGAGGCGGTCGAGGAGCTGGAGTTGTTGGGCGCGTCGTGCGCCGCGCGAGAGTAGGTAGTATGAATATATACGTACTGATGGTGTCGTCGCAGTGCGAGGCGGTCGAGGAGCTGGAGTTGTTGGGCGCGTCGTGCGCCGCGCGAGAGTAGGTAGTATGAATATATACGTACTGATGGTGTCGTCGCAGTGCGAGGCGGTCGAGGAGCTGGAGTTGTTGGGCGCGTCGTGCGCCGCGCGAGAGTAGGTAGTATGAATATATACGTACTGATGGTGTCGTCGCAGTGCGAGGCGGTCGAGGAGCTGGAGTTGTTGGGCGCGTCGTGCGCGAGAGTAGGTAGTATGAATATATACGTACTGATGGTGTCGTCGCAGTGCGAGGCGGTCGAGGAGCTGGAGTTGTTGGGCGCGTCGTGCGCCGCGCGAGAGTAGGTAGTATGAATATATACGTACTGATGGTGTCGTCGCAGTGCGAGGCGGTCGAGGAGCTGGAGTTGTTGGGCGCGTCGTGCGCGAGAGTAGGTAGTATGAATATATACGTACTGATGGTGTCGTCGCAGTGCGAGGCGGTCGAGGAGCTGGAGTTGTTGGGCGCGTCGTGCGCGAGAGTAGGTAGTATGAATATATACGTACTGATGGTGTCGTCGCAGTGCGAGGCGGTCGAGGAGCTGGAGTTGTTGGGCGCGTCGTGCGCGAGAGTAGGTAGTATGAATATATACGTACTGATGGTGTCGTCGCAGTGCGAGGCGGTCGAGGAGCTGGAGTTGTTGGGCGCGTCGTGCGCGAGAGTAGGTAGTATGAATATATACGTACTGATGGTGTCGTCGCAGTGCGAGGCGGTCGAGGAGCTGGAGTTGTTGGGCGCGTCGTGCGCGAGAGTAGGTAGTATGAATATATACGTACTGATGGTGTCGTCGCAGTGCGAGGCGGTCGAGGAGCTGGAGTTGTTGGGCGCGTCGTGCGCGAGAGTAGGTAGTATGAATATATACGTACTGATGGTGTCGTCGCAGTGCGAGGCGGTCGAGGAGCTGGAGTTGTTGGGCGCGTCGTGCGCCGCGCGAGAGTAGGTAGTATGAATATATACGTACTGATGGTGTCGTCGCAGTGCGAGGCGGTCGAGGAGCTGGAGTTGTTGGGCGCGTCGTGCGCCGCGCGAGAGTAGGTAGTATGAATATATACGTACTGATGGTGTCGTCGCAGTGCGAGGCGGTCGAGGAGCTGGAGTTGTTGGGCGCGTCGTGCGCCGCGCGAGAGTAGGTAGTATGAATATATACGTACTGATGGTGTCGTCGCAGTGCGAGGCGGTCGAGGAGCTGGAGTTGTTGGGCGCGTCGTGCGCCGCGCGAGAGTAGGTAGTATGAATATATACGTACTGATGGTGTCGTCGCAGTGCGAGGCGGTCGAGGAGCTGGAGTTGTTGGGCGCGTCGTGCGCCGCGCGAGAGTAGGTAGTATGAATATATACGTACTGATGGTGTCGTCGCAGTGCGAGGCGGTCGAGGAGCTGGAGTTGTTGGGCGCGTCGTGCGCCGCGCGAGAGTAGGTAGTATGAATATATACGTACTGATGGTGTCGTCGCAGTGCGAGGCGGTCGAGGAGCTGGAGTTGTTGGGCGCGTCGTGCGCCGCGCGAGAGTAGGTAGTATGAATATATACGTACTGATGGTGTCGTCGCAGTGCGAGGCGGTCGAGGAGCTGGAGTTGTTGGGCGCGTCGTGCGCGAGAGTAGGTAGTATGAATATATACGTACTGATGGTGTCGTCGCAGTGCGAGGCGGTCGAGGAGCTGGAGTTGTTGGGCGCGTCGTGCGCGAGAGTAGGTAGTATGAATATATACGTACTGATGGTGTCGTCGCAGTGCGAGGCGGTCGAGGAGCTGGAGTTGTTGGGCGCGTCGTGCGCCGCGCGAGAGTAGGTAGTATGAATATATACGTACTGATGGTGTCGTCGCAGTGCGAGGCGGTCGAGGAGCTGGAGTTGTTGGGCGTCGTGCGCCGCGCGAGAGTAGGTAGTATGAATATATACGTACTGATGGTGTCGTCGCAGTGCGAGGCGGTCGAGGAGCTGGAGTTGTTGGGCGCGTCGTGCGCGAGAGTAGGTAGTATGAATATATACGTACTGATGGTGTCGTCGCAGTGCGAGGCGGTCGAGGAGCTGGAGTTGTTGGGCGCGTCGCCGCGCGAGAGTAGGTAGTATGAATATATACGTACTGATGGTGTCGTCGCAGTGCGAGGCGGTCGAGGAGCTGGAGTTGTTGGGCGCGTCGTGCGCGAGAGGTAGTATGAATATATACGTACTGATGGTGTCGTCGCAGTGCGAGGCGGTCGAGGAGCTGGAGTTGTTGGGCGCGTCGTGCGCGAGAGTAGGTAGTATGAATATATACGTACTGATGGTGTCGTCGCAGTGCGAGGCGGTCGAGGAGCTGGAGTTGTTGGGCGCGTCGTGCGCCGCGCGAGAGTAGGTAGTATGAATATATACGTACTGATGGTGTCGTCGCAGTGCGAGGCGGTCGAGGAGCTGGAGTTGTTGGGCGCGTCGTGCGCCGCGCGAGAGTAGGTAGTATGAATATATACGTACTGATGGTGTCGTCGCAGTGCGAGGCGGTCGAGGAGCTGGAGTTGTTGGGCGTCGTGCGCCGCGCGAGAGTAGGTAGTATGAATATATACGTACTGATGGTGTCGTCGCAGTGCGAGGCGGTCGAGGAGCTGGAGTTGTTGGGCGCGTCGTGCGCGAGAGTAGGTAGTATGAATATATACGTACTGATGGTGTCGTCGCAGTGCGAGGCGGTCGAGGAGCTGGAGTTGTTGGGCGCGTCGTGCGCCGCGCGAGAGTAGGTAGTATGAATATATACGTACTGATGGTGTCGTCGCAGTGCGAGGCGGTCGAGGAGCTGGAGTTGTTGGGCGCGTCGTGCGCGAGAGTAGGTAGTATGAATATATACGTACTGATGGTGTCGTCGCAGTGCGAGGCGGTCGAGGAGCTGGAGTTGTTGGGCGCGTCGTGCGCGAGAGTAGGTAGTATGAATATATACGTACTGATGGTGTCGTCGCAGTGCGAGGCGGTCGAGGAGCTGGAGTTGTTGGGCGCGTCGTGCGCGAGAGTAGGTAGTATGAATATATACGTACTGATGGTGTCGTCGCAGTGCGAGGCGGTCGAGGAGCTGGAGTTGTTGGGCGCGTCGTGCGCGAGAGTAGGTAGTATATGAATATATACGTACTGATGGTGTCGTCGCAGTGCGAGGCGGTCGAGGAGCTGGAGTTGTTGGGCGCGTCGTGCGCGAGAGTAGGTAGTATGAATATATACGTACTGATGGTGTCGTCGCAGTGCGAGGCGGTCGAGGAGCTGGAGTTGTTGGGCGCGTCGTGCGCCGCGCGAGAGTAGGTAGTATGAATATATACGTACTGATGGTGTCGTCGCAGTGCGAGGCGGTCGAGGAGCTGGAGTTGTTGGGCGCGTCGTGCGCGAGAGTAGTAGTATGAATATATACGTACTGATGGTGTCGTCGCAGTGCGAGGCGGTCGAGGAGCTGGAGTTGTTGGGCGCGTCGTGCGCCGCGCGAGAGTAGGTAGTATGAATATATACGTACTGATGGTGTCGTCGCAGTGCGAGGCGGTCGAGGAGCTGGAGTTGTTGGGCGCGTCGTGCGCCGCGCGAGAGTAGGTAGTATGAATATATACGTACTGATGGTGTCGTCGCAGTGCGAGGCGGTCGAGGAGCTGGAGTTGTTGGGCGCGTCGTGCGCCGCGCGCCGCGACACCTTCAGCGGCTTCGGGTTCAGCTCCGGGTACTTGCGGGGCTGGGGGGGAGGGGAGACTTCATATACTTCCACATCGCCATTGATAATCAACAATATTAATCAACAAAAAAAAATTGTTCGTTAATCGCGGCTCGCGGAATACTGCTCATGAATATGAGCCTCTAGCATGGCTTGAAACTAGTCGAGTTCCTCGTCAAACAGTTACGTGAGTAAGCTCCAAGCATAGTTTGAAATCAGTCGAGTCTTCTTTAAATAGTAACGTCATGTTAATAAGCTGTAAAAACTCAATCGATTGCTTACAATTGTACGAAATTTACTTTTCAAAAGTCATCTTTAATATAAAAATACATTATTAATTTAAAATTATTTAATTCGTAATAATATCTTAGTTGGTACAATACTCACAAACTTAGGCAGCTGCTTGGCGAGTCTAGGTTCGATTTCTAAACTCTTTGCGTATAAATAGTTTGTGATCTCGTTGTCGTCCTTGCCCGGGAAGGGATCCAGTGATTCTAAGAACGCCTGCAATAGGAAAAAAACGATTTAGTATGTAGAACTTTATATGAATTATGACGTTTAATGGCTAGGCTTAAAACTAGTCGGGTTCCTCGATAAAGTTACGCGAATAAGCCTTTTTAACATAATAAATTAATGTATATGTCTCATGAGTAATAATACGCCGTGAAATCTATTTCGTTTTCGTCCCGAAGTAAAATGGTTCTGTCTCGGTAATACAATGGTTTTACAAACAAATACAATAACTGTAAACCATTGCAATTAGCAAACTTCGAAAGCGCATACGAACTCATAGTACATTATCAAAACATCACACCATGTAATTCTAGACAAAGTATTTCTCGTCGGGTGGCACGTGCGATGCGAATAGTGCTTACAAATATACGTCTAGTGTTTCAAGTGCGTATTTCCATGAACATCTTACTTTTTTTTTATAGAATTGGAACTAACGAGCAGACGCTCATCTAGTGGTAAGCGATCAGCGCCGCCCATGGACACCCGCAACACCAGAGGAGTCACAGGTGCGTTGCAGGCCTTTTATAAACGAATACGCTCTTTTCTTGAAGGTTATTATTTTTTTGTTTTATTTTATTTATTTATTTATTCGAAAGAGTACGGCCACATCACAAACATATAACATTCAAAATACACAATAGTAACAAAATAAAGGTCTGATGCATGCGACAATAATGGCGTACATAGCACTGGCAATTCATAGGCTTAACAGTGGCTTAAAAATAAAATCCAATTTAAGAATTATACAAAAGAAAATAACAGCAATAATCCACACCATACACACATTAAAATGAGAATTTAACAAGATGTCTGATTAAAACAAAACAAATTAACAACAAAAATTAATTAGTATTGGTGTTTGTAATAAGGTTCACTCGACGAGCAGGGGAGTGGAAAAATGAAATGCGTGTTGTCCACATGCAAGTGTATTAGCGACTAAAAAATGTTACATAAAAATACTGTTTTAACCATCGACTTGACGTACCTATGTATAGCTAAATATATGGAACTGGTTTGTGAGCAGCCACGACAATTCTTACATCAACATACCGCCCACCAAAAGGACTTTAAGTTCTTTTAAAAATAAAATAAGATCATTTAGTAATCTAAGTACGTACATATGTGAAGTTATATAAAGCAAGGTTCAAAACGTACAAAAATGCAATCTACAATATAAGTTCAAGAAAAATCAATTGACTTAAATTTCTTATGAATTATAAAATCTAACAATTAATGATTCAATAAAAATCGTTCATGTCTAAGTGGAATCAACAGGCAGTGCACATAACTTAGTAATTGTTCTCTTCGTAATAGAATTTCCATTTTTCACACTATATACTCTGGTATGACCATCTGCGCCTGGATGTTTTTCTATAATTCGCCCTAAAGACCATTTTCCGGGTGGCAGATTATCAGTCTTTATCAACACAATATCGCCTATTGAAAATTCTTTCTCCTTCTTCATCCATTTAGGACGCTGCTGAAGTCTAGTCAGATATTCTTCTTGCCATCGACGCCAAAAATCGTTCAGGAGCTTCTGTGCGTGTTGCCAACGTGTCAAATTATGCATTTTCACAGCTTGAAAATCAGGCGAGGGTACCACTATAGGTGGTTCCCCTATCAAAAAATGTCCAGGAGTTAATGGATTTACGTTTTCTGAGTCAGTATCATCTATAGGACATAAGGGTCGTGAGTTAAGGCAGGCTTCTATCTGGCACAATATCGTCGTCAATTCCTCAAACGTGAAGTTAGTAGTTATTATGCGTTTCAGATGGTATTTTATTGATTTAACGCCTGCTTCCCACAATCCTCCGAAATTCGGGCTGTATGGTGGAATAAAGTGGAATTGAGTGCCATCGGCAGTTAGTGTATTTGCTATTTCTGTTGTCATCTGTGCTTCATTCCATAACTCATAAAGTTCTCTACCTGCTCCCACGAAGTTTTTACCTCGGTCACTCCACAGATGACTGCATTTACCTCTCCTGGCAACAAAACGTCTAAATGCTGCGATAAACGCTTCTGAGGTAAGACCTCCCACTAATTCTATGTGGATTGCCTTTGTGGACATGCATATAAATATTGCAATATATGTTTTAGTTGTTTTGTTTCCTCTGCCTTTAGACACTAGTGTTTGAAATGGTCCTGCGAAATCCACACCACTGTGCAGAAACGGTCTCGTAGGCGTAACTCTTTCTATAGGTAAGTCACCCATTATTTGTGCTTTGGTTGTTGCATTGAAACGAGCACACTTCATGCATTTGTGCACATGTTGTTTGACCAGTGATTTAGCTCGTACAATCCAGTATTTGAGACGTAGGTAACAAAGCATCAACTGGACTCCGCCATGCAGTGTTTTATGATGTGCATTAGCAACAATTAACTTAGTTAGAGGGTTTGTCTTGCCTAATATTATAGGATTCTTCGCGTCGTTTGGTAAATTGGCATGTCTCAAACGACCGCCCACCCTGAGGATATTTTTCTCATCTAAATATGGATTTAGAGATCGTAGCTGACTTCTTTTTCTTACTTGTTTCTTGACCTTTAAACAATCTATTTCTTCTCTAAATTCTTCTTCTTGTGCCTTTTTAATGCAGATGTTTAAAGAATCTTCTAATTCTTGTGTTGTTAAAATTTGATTATTTTCGTAATAATTATTTTTCTTACAGTTTAAAAATCTTCTGCAATAAGTAATAGTTTTAATCAATTCTGTTAAAGTTTCAAAGTTTTCGAATTGTGATAGTAATGATGTTTCCCGGGCTCTGATTTCTTCTGTATTAAGGTAAGTATTTATTTTAGTTGTCTTCATTTCTAAATCTGTTTCTGTTTTCTTATGTTTAATCTTGATTTCTTTTTCAGATAGCCAGCTTGGTCCGTGCCACCACAAGTTACTTTCTTTCAGATCGGATAACAACATACCTCGTGACGCCAAATCAGCGGGATTTTCGTGTGACTGAACGTGGTACCATTGCTTATTATTGAGGTTCTCGATTATTTCTACCACACGGTTTGCTACAAAGGGCTTCCATCTATTGGGTTCGCCACAAAGCCATGCGATGACGATCGAAGAGTCGGTCCATGCAATCATGTTTGATGTTGGTATTCGCATTGATGTTCCAACTTGCTTCATTAGTTTTGAAAGCAATAGGGCTCCACTGAGCTCAAGGCGAGGTAATGAAATTATTTTCAATGGTGCCACTCTCGTCCTAGCAGCTATAAGTTTTGTTTCTATATTTCCATCAGAGTTTTCAATCCTAATATAGACTACTGCTGCATATGCACGCATTGATGCGTCAGAGAAACCATGTATTTGTGCTTTATTATTGCTAAAAGATAGTGTGCCAAGCCATCTTTCGATTTTTATTTCGTTTATATTATTGAGATCAGATCTGATTTGCTGCCATTCTTCTTGTAAGGTATCACTAACTTCATCATCCCATTGCAATCTCTCAAGCCAAAGCTTTTGTATAAGTATTTTAGCCATAACAGTAGTAGGTGCAATCCAACCCAGAGGATCGAACAGTTTTTGTATATCCGACAGTATTTTGCGTTTGGTTATTGGTTTGGCATTGGTTGGAAAATTACAATTGTATTGAAACCGATCTGATTTTAAATTCCAAGTGATTCCAAGTGCTTTTATGGTTCCGTTTAGATTCAAATCAATACTTGCATTGACTGATCGTTTGTCTTCTTCAATGGATTTCATGACTTCAATACTATTGGATGCCCATTTAGTAAGTATGAATCCTCCTCTTTTGAGTGTATGAGTTAATTCGAGTGATAGAGTTATAGCTTCGTCTACTGTGTCTGTACCCGACAAAAGATCATCCATATAAAAATCTTCGTTAATAGTTCGAGCAACTAAGGTGTTTGTATTCGCTTCATCTTTGGCTACCTGTTGAAGTGTTTTAACAGCCAAATAAGGTGCAGAAGCTGTGCCAAAGGTAACTCTGAGCAATCGGTATTCTTCTAGGATATCAGATTCATGCTGCCTCCATAAGATTCGCTGATAGTCCGTGTCATCTGGATGCACTAATATTTGCCGATACATTTGTGTTATATCAGCTACTAAACAAATACGTTTCATTCTCCATCTCATTAGAATGTTTCTTAAGTCTTCTTGCAGCTGCGGACCGACGAGCAATTCATCATTTAAAGAAAGGTTGTTTGATCCTTTACACGATGCATCAAATACAACGCGTGTTCGAGAAGACTCTTTATCATCACGGATGACCGCATGGTGAGGTAAGTATAGAGATCTTTTATCTATTTCCTTTTCAGGTACCTTTTCTAAATGTCCTTGTTCTATATAATTACTAATTACTTTTGCATAATCTATTTTCAGGTCTGGCGATTTATTGAATTTCTTTTCCAGTAGAACAAATCTCTTCATGGCTATCAATTTAGTGTTTCCATCAGGTGATTGTGGACTGTTTGTTTTAAATGGTAATCTAACTATGTACCTTCCTTCTTTCGTTCTAATAGTTGTTCTTTCGTATAATTCTTCACACAGTTGCTCTTCCTTTGTTAAGTGTCTCTTAGTATCTGAGTCGATTTCCCAAATTGATTTTAACATGTCTTCGATGTCGACTGAGTGATGCATGACGACATAATTGTTATGTTGTGTTGTATAAACTTCCCCAAAAAGAATCCAACCTAGGTTTGTTTTCTGAGCGCTTGGTGTGCCTGGTGGACCTTTGATTATATTGTTTTGTAAAATGTCAGCATATTCCTTTACACCTAGGAGCAGATCTATAGACCCTGGCATGAAGTACGTTGGATCAGCCAGGTTGAGCCCTTGGATGTGTGACCATTCTGGTGTGCTGATTGTTTTCATGGGAATCCTTGTGGTCAGTTGCTTGGGCATTACGTATGCCTTGATAGGTAAACAATAGTTTCGGTCCCATCGTGATCTTATCTGTAGCTGTACCACATGTTTCAATTCGGTCCTATTGGATCCCACTCCTATGATGCTTCCCTTAGTCGGTTGTCGTTCTAACTTTAATAATTGAGTCGCTTTCTCGCTAATGAAAGCTGCTTCAGAACCTTGATCAGACTAGCGCTCGCAGTAAGATGGTGTGTCCTTGTTCGTTTGTAGCTTCCACACTGCTGTTGCTAAAAGAGCTACTCGTTGCTTAGCGCTGTATTGTGACGTCATCATTGTGTTGACTTGTATTGCTTGCTCGTCTTCTACATGTGTTACAGCTGGGGATGATGAGACCGAGGAATCCTCTGGCTTTGTGTTCTTCTTAACATGTAAAAGGGAATGATGGCGTCTGTGGCATAGACGACAAGACACTGGCACCTTGCACTTAAATGCCGAATGTCCTGGCACCAAGCAATTGTAACATAAGTGTTTCTCCTTCACAAATTCACTCCTGTTATTAGGTTCCAATTTGCAGAAATCCTTGCAATGACTTAAACTGTGGTTATCCTTGCACATAACACAAACTTTCTCCGTTACTGGCGTAGCAGCGTAAAATGAACGTTCTTTAGTTGTTTTATAATCCTTGATGGTAATATTTTGATTGGTTAATTCTAATGTACGGAACTTTGTCTCTAAAAACTTCTTAAGATCACTCCAGGTAGGTACACAGTCCGAATCTTCCTTATACGCGTACTCTTCCCAGTTTTTGTGAGTCTCTGGGTCCATCTTCTGCACGAGAAGATATATAAGAACTGGATCCCAAGAGCTTGTGTCAATGTTTAAAGTGGTTAAGCTATGTAAACATTCGGTTGTTGTATCCAACAATCCTTTTAGCTGAGAAGCTGATTGAGAAGTCATCTTCTTTTGATTGAATAATCTTCTCATAGAATGATTCAATATTAAGCGTTTATTCCCGTACCTTGTCCTCAAGATATCCCATGCGTGAGCATAATTGTTATCTGTGACCTGTATGTTGTTCAGTAATGTCTGAGCTTCGTGCGTAACACTTGTTTTCAGGAAATGAAGTTTTTGCACATCACTTAATGAAGAATTATTATGCACTAATGATGTAAATAAATCTTGAAATGTTTGCCATGACTCATAAGTTCCAGAAAATTTCGGTAGTTGAATCTTCGGTAAGTGTATGAATTTATTTTGTTGATTTGGAAGGGTACAACTAGAATTCGCTGACCCTGATTCATAAGATCCCGATAATGCAGTAACCATATCTTTCAAGTCACCTTGTAGCACATTGTATAATTCTTCATAGATAAAAAATTCATCATTCATGAAATAAGGCAAAGTCCCTTTATGAGCTTTTGGTGTTATCTTCACTAAATCTTGATGAGCACACTTAAATGTATGCCAATATTCATCTATAATCTTCATTCGCGCTTCGATATAACCTTTAGTTAACCGTTGTTTAGGACATTTTCTCAGGTTACTTTGAGTCTTCTGTAACAGGTTAGCAGTATCTTCCAACACGGAGAGAAGTTGTTGTTGTTCTTCGGTCGAACACATTTTTCTTGATAACGAACCTCTAATGCAGCTGATTCCCGATGTGTAATGTCGTAATGACGTCTTCTAATAAATTGTAGTAAACAACTTGCTAATTCGTGGAATTGAATAGGTGCAAAAAAAAAGGTTCGCTTATCGCTGCTTAGGAATGCGGCCTTTTGTTCTCCTGGCTCGACGACTTGACTGTTGTATCCGGCTCGAAGGACCATATGGTGTTTGTAATAAGGTTCACTCGACGAGCAGGGGAGTGGAAAAATGAAATGCGTGTTGTCCACATGCAAGTGTATTAGCGACTAAAAAATGTTACATAAAAATACTGTTTTAACCATCGACTTGACGTACCTATGTATAGCTAAATATATGGAACTGGTTTGTGAGCAGCCACGACAATTCTTACATCAACAAGTATCTATGCCATATTAAGTCTAATAATAATAATTTAATACAAATATAATATAATAAAATGTCAAATTATCGTCAAGATTTCAAAGAAATGTCAATTAAATTAAATTAAATGAGAATCAAAATAATTTCAATGATTTAAAGAAATGTCAGAGTCTAAAACAGATGCCAAAGTATAAAGCAGCAAGCAGCACCAACAACAACAATAACAAATGATACTATAGTGCATCAATAATCCTGCCTCTAAATACTCTTAATCCATCGTGGAACACATCAAGATCGTTTTTACTTTATACATCGAAAGCACTCCTTACGGCAAGTCGTTTTGCCGCTAGACGAAATAAATTTCACGGCGTATATCAAATAGTGTACACTCACCCGAGTCTTAGGTTCGACAGTGAGGCAGTACGGTTGGTTCTGGTATTGTTGTATCTCGCCTGTAATCTCAGCCACTTTGCGTCGCTTTGAGAAATTTATTAATTCTGAGTCGGGGAGGTAATCTGAAAACATACCATGTTACATTATAATACAACTATCAGAGAGTTTTAGGTTGAAAATTGTACAGATTTCTTTTAAAAACTACATTTAATAAACCCTACTTCAACCCCCTCCCTTCTATGAAGTAATTTAATTAATATACTAACACTTTTCTGAAAACTCGGTTCGCACAAACACTCATACATACACACATTTTTTTATACCATAAGCCGGTAAACGAGCAGACGGATCAGCTGATGGTAAGCAATCGGCGTCGCCCATGGACACTTGAAACACCAAGGCGTTACAAGTGCGTCACCGGCCTTTTGGGGATTGGGAATTTGAAGATTGTGGAGGATACGGGGATTCTGGAGACTAGGGGTAATTGGGCCTCCGGTAACCTCACTCACACGACGAAACACAACGCAAGCGTTGCTTCACGTCGGTTTTCTGTGAGGCCGTGGTATCACTCCGGTCGAGCCGGCCCATTCGTGCCGAAGCACACATACAGGTCTTTAGGGAACAGAGAGTACAGTTCCCTAAGATCAGAAAGGGAGGATTCTCAGAAAGCGAGGTGTTTGTGCCTGGCGAGCTTCCTGCCCAACAGTTAATTGTTCATTGGGATCTTCTATCGGTGTTAATTCGCATGTAAACTTCACATGTGCGATGTAGGGTTTTGTGACGTCATCCGTTCATCGATAGTCTATATGCGTGAACTGTCACGCTGTCAAGTGAAGTGGGACATGTGTCGCCACAGATCTAACTGAGAGGCTCCCTTCTTGAAGTCGGTTGAAAGTGACAAGTATGAAACGAAAAACGTGTAAAATAAATTAGTAAGTGAATACATACCTAGGTTTCCTTCCTCAATATGCAATATATTTGTCAGATACATGCCGAAAAAAGGCACACACGGCGGGTTTATACTCCTCAACTTCTCCTGATACCGTCTGAAATGATCAGAGTTCAGTTCCCGGAACTCCTCTAGTGCTTTAGACAGCCTTGGGGGCAGGAGTTGGAAGGTGGCTCGGAGCCGATGTACTGAAGCTGAGCCGCAGGCCGCGACGACTGCCAGTACCCCGTTGAAGTTATTGAGTTGTCGTAATGCTACGCTCAGTTCCAACACTCTACATACGACTCCGACCCGTTCATCCAAGTTTTCGCTCTCGACTATCCATTTTTCCATCCAGCGTGTGAACTGAAAATATAAAGGTGTACATTCATATTTGTTTCATCAAATGTATCATCAACAGTCTATAAAAGCCTCTCACACGGAGAAGGTTTGAGCATTAATCACCACGCTTGCTCAATGCAGGTTGGCGATTACAAACTTATAATTACAAATTATAAGCCCAGGTTTCCTCACGATGTTTTCCTTCACCGTTTGTCAGTGGTGTCTAGATAATCTTAGAAAGTACATATAACTCGGAAAACGTCACATTGGTATTTGTCAGGTTTCCAGCTCGCACCCTGATGCATTTTAATAATTTAAATATTCAAAAACTATATTTTCGACCTTAGAAATAGCAAATATCTCATAAATTATACATAACATAACATCACGCCTTTTATCCCCGAAGGGGTAGGCAGAGGTGCACACAAAGTTAACACCCACTTTTCACTATATATGTTATGAGTCCCATGTAATAGGGGGTGAGCCTATAGCCTTATATAAAATCTCAGTAGTAGTACGGGGCTTGGAATTATAGCTCCGCGCTACTACTGAGATTTTTAAAAAACCTAGTAATACTTTGCCCAAACCGGGAAACGAACCCGAGACCCCTTGCCTGGCAGTCGCACTAGCAACCACTCGGCCAACGAGGCAGTCATCTCATTAATTAATATATATATATTATACTAGCGGACCCAACAGACGTTGTCCTGCATATCCACTTGAATGTATAAACAAAAATTCATTCAAATTAGTTCGACTGCAGCGCCATCTGCCGGGCTGATTTGTGAATCTAAAACATTCCCAGATCCCTTTGAAGACACACAAAAAATTTCATTAAAATCGGTCCTGTCGTTTGAGAGAAGTTCCGTGACATACACACTTACAGAAGAATTATATATAAAGATGTAAGATGTATATATAGTTACTGACATTGGTGGTATGTTTGATAATCCTCAACAAGTTGGGGCTGGTCTTCTCCTTGTCCTTCTTCGTCCACACCGCACCCACCAGTTCTGAAGGTTTCACCTGCAAAAAACATTTTTTAATAAATGAATCATTATAATTATAGTTTAAAGCCCGAATACTACAAGGCTATTTATTTTAATGAATCAAATATTTAGATGAATACTGGGAAACTGACAGCCGCGAAATGTGTAGCGTGTTTGATTCCCGCACAGAGCAACTTTTTGTGTGATCTACAGACTGTTGTCATGTGTATGTGAACTTGTGTGTTTGTAAACGTACACACGACACGGGAAGGAAATCGTAGTATGGGGCAACGTTAGAATAATGTCTACTAGTGTTAATTGACTACCATCGTATTCTCATTGTATAACATGAGTTTTTTTCATTATACTCACCACGGTAACCCCTCTTATGAAACTTACGATTATTTACGATTAGATTCATTCATCATTTTGTAAATCATTTATATTTTAGGTGACCATTGATGTTGAGTTTGTAATAAGTAAAATTGTATTTATAATAACTACCGTGGGACATACTAAATTAACTTAAACTCGCGGGTTACTCACGTGAATATACTGAGAAACTCACTGAGTAGGCTGCGTGACATCGCCGCGACCGCGCACGCTGCTCATGAGGAAGAACCCCTGTGTGGTTCGAAAGTAGTAGAGCTTTTCTCAGTATATTTACGTGAGAAACCCGCGAGATTAAGTTCAGTAAATTTGTATTAGTTAAAACCTAAAAATTAAGGTGTATTGTGAACTAGTTTGTGGTTCCAATAAAAAAAAATGTACTTAAAAATAATGTTTTCATATTGGCCACAGTTGACGACACATTTTTTGTTTGTCGTTTATAGACGACCGTGGCTATGATTTGAGATTTGATCCGTACAGGAATCCCAACTGGAACACGTTGCCTGCGATCCGGCTGCTAAGTCATTGCTGTGGAACTGTATTGTAAGTCACTTCGGGGTATAAAGCACCGACGTGAGGAGCACCGTTGGTATACATACCTGTCTATAGAGATGGAACTCCAGCAGCGTGAGTTGCCTGGCGAGCTCGAGCGGATGCAGCGCCAGCGGGTGCCAGGCGTACCGCTCGGGCTCCGCCACGTGGCGCAGCGGGGTGGGGGCACCGTTGGTATACATACCTGTCTATAGAGATGGAACTCCAGCAGCGTGAGTTGCCTGGCGAGCTCGAGCGGATGCAGCGCCAGCGGGTGCCAGGCGTACCGCTCGGGCTCCGCCACGTGGCGCAGCGGGGTGGGGGGCACCGTTGGTATACATACCTGTCTATAGAGATGGAACTCCAGCAGCGTGAGTTGCCTGGCGAGCTCGAGCGGATGCAGCGCCAGCGGGTGCCAGGCGTACCGCTCGGGCTCCGCCACGTGGCGCAGCGGGGTGGGGGGCACCGTTGGTATACATACCTGTCTATAGAGATGGAACTCCAGCAGCGTGAGTTGCCTGGCGAGCTCGAGCGGATGCAGCGCCAGCGGGTGCCAGGCGTACCGCTCGGGCTCCGCCACGTGGCGCAGCGGGGTGGGGGGCACCGTTGGTATACATACCTGTCTATAGAGATGGAACTCCAGCAGCGTGAGTTGCCTGGCGAGCTCGAGCGGATGCAGCGCCAGCGGGTGCCAGGCGTACCGCTCGGGCTCCGCCACGTGGCGCAGCGGGGTGGGGGGCACCGTTGGTATACATACCTGTCTATAGAGATGGAACTCCAGCAGCGTGAGTTGCCTGGCGAGCTCGAGCGGATGCAGCGCCAGCGGGTGCCAGGCGTACCGCTCGGGCTCCGCCACGTGGCGCAGCGGGGTGGGGGGCACCGTTGGTATACATACCTGTCTATAGAGATGGAACTCCAGCAGCGTGAGTTGCCTGGCGAGCTCGAGCGGATGCAGCGCCAGCGGGTGCCAGGCGTACCGCTCGGGCTCCGCCACGTGGCGCAGCGGGGTGGGGGCACCGTTGGTATACATACCTGTCTATAGAGATGGAACTCCAGCAGCGTGAGTTGCCTGGCGAGCTCGAGCGGATGCAGCGCCAGCGGGTGCCAGGCGTACCGCTCGGGCTCCGCCACGTGGCGCAGCGGGGTGGGGGGCACCGTTGGTATACATACCTGTCTATAGAGATGGAACTCCAGCAGCGTGAGTTGCCTGGCGAGCTCGAGCGGATGCAGCGCCAGCGGGTGCCAGGCGTACCGCTCGGGCTCCGCCACGTGGCGCAGCGGGGTGGGGGGCACCGTTGGTATACATACCTGTCTATAGAGATGGAACTCCAGCAGCGTGAGTTGCCTGGCGAGCTCGAGCGGATGCAGCGCCAGCGGGTGCCAGGCGTACCGCTCGGGCTCCGCCACGTGGCGCAGCGGGGTGGGGGGCACCGTTGGTATACATACCTGTCTATAGAGATGGAACTCCAGCAGCGTGAGTTGCCTGGCGAGCTCGAGCGGATGCAGCGCCAGCGGGTGCCAGGCGTACCGCTCGGGCTCCGCCACGTGGCGCAGCGGGGTGGGGGGCACCGTTGGTATACATACCTGTCTATAGAGATGGAACTCCAGCAGCGTGAGTTGCCTGGCGAGCTCGAGCGGATGCAGCGCCAGCGGGTGCCAGGCGTACCGCTCGGGCTCCGCCACGTGGCGCAGCGGGGTGGGGGGCACCGTTGGTATACATACCTGTCTATAGAGATGGAACTCCAGCAGCGTGAGTTGCCTGGCGAGCTCGAGCGGATGCAGCGCCAGCGGGTGCCAGGCGTACCGCTCGGGCTCCGCCACGTGGCGCAGCGGGTGGGGGGCACCGTTGGTATACATACCTGTCTATAGAGATGGAACTCCAGCAGCGTGAGTTGCCTGGCGAGCTCGAGCGGATGCAGCGCCAGCGGGTGCCAGGCGTACCGCTCGGGCTCCGCCACGTGGCGCAGCGGGGTGGGGGGCACCGTTGGTATACATACCTGTCTATAGAGATGGAACTCCAGCAGCGTGAGTTGCCTGGCGAGCTCGAGCGGATGCAGCGCCAGCGGGTGCCAGGCGTACCGCTCGGGCTCCGCCACGTGGCGCAGCGGGGTGGGGGGCACCGTTGGTATACATACCTGTCTATAGAGATGGAACTCCAGCAGCGTGAGTTGCCTGGCGAGCTCGAGCGGATGCAGCGCCAGCGGGTGCCAGGCGTACCGCTCGGGCTCCGCCACGTGGCGCAGCGGGGTGGGGGGCACCGTTGGTATACATACCTGTCTATAGAGATGGAACTCCAGCAGCGTGAGTTGCCTGGCGAGCTCGAGCGGATGCAGCGCCAGCGGGTGCCAGGCGTACCGCTCGGGCTCCGCCACGTGGCGCAGCGGGGTGGGGGGCACCGTTGGTATACATACCTGTCTATAGAGATGGAACTCCAGCAGCGTGAGTTGCCTGGCGAGCTCGAGCGGATGCAGCGCCAGCGGGTGCCAGGCGTACCGCTCGGGCTCCGCCACGTGGCGCGCGGGGTGGGGGGCACCGTTGGTATACATACCTGTCTATAGAGATGGAACTCCAGCAGCGTGAGTTGCCTGGCGAGCTCGAGCGGATGCAGCGCCAGCGGGTGCCAGGCGTACCGCTCGGGCTCCGCCACGTGGCGCAGCGGGGTGGGGGGCACCGTTGGTATACATACCTGTCTATAGAGATGGAACTCCAGCAGCGTGAGTTGCCTGGCGAGCTCGAGCGATGCAGCGCCAGCGGGTGCCACGTACCGCTCGGGCTCCGCCACGTGGCGCAGCGGGGTGGGGGCACCGTTGGTATACATACCTGTCTATAGAGATGGAACTCCAGCAGCGTGAGTTGCCTGGCGAGCTCGAGCGGATGCAGCGCCAGCGGGTGCCAGGCGTACCGCTCGGGCTCCGCCACGTGGCGCAGCGGGTGGGGGCACCGTTGGTATACATACCTGTCTATAGAGATGGAACTCCAGCAGCGTGAGTTGCCTGGCGAGCTCGAGCGGATGCAGCGCCAGCGGGTGCCAGGCGTACCGCTCGGGCTCCGCCACGTGGCGCAGCGGGGGGGGGGGCACCGTTGGTATACATACCTGTCTATAGATGGAACTCCAGCAGCGTGAGTTGCCTGGCGAGCTCGAGCGGATGCAGCGCCAGCGGGTGCCAGGCGTACCGCTCGGGCTCCGCCACGTGGCGCAGCGGGGTGGGGGGCACCGTTGGTATACATACCTGTCTATAGAGATGGAACTCCAGCAGCGTGAGTTGCCTGGCGAGCTCGAGCGGATGCAGCGCCAGCGGGTGCCAGGCGTACCGCTCGGGCTCCGCCACGTGGCGCAGCGGGGTGGGGGGCACCGTTGGTATACATACCTGTCTATAGAGATGGAACTCCAGCAGCGTGAGTTGCCTGGCGAGCTCGAGCGGATGCAGCGCCAGCGGGTGCCAGGCGTACCGCTCGGGCTCCGCCACGTGGCGCAGCGGGGTGGGGGCACCGTTGGTATACATACCTGTCTATAGAGATGGAACTCCAGCAGCGTGAGTTGCCTGGCGAGCTCGAGCGGATGCAGCGCCAGCGGGTGCCAGGCGTACCGCTCGGGCTCCGCCACGTGGCGCAGCGGGGTGGGGGGCACCGTTGGTATACATACCTGTCTATAGAGATGGAACTCCAGCAGCGTGAGTTGCCTGCGAGCTCGAGCGGATGCAGCGCCAGCGGGTGCCAGGCGTACCGCTCGGGCTCCGCCACGTGGCGCAGCGGGTGGGGGCACCGTTGGTATACATACCTGTCTATAGAGATGGAACTCCAGCAGCGTGAGTTGCCTGGCGAGCTCGGGCGGATGCAGCGCCAGCGGCCAGGCGTACCGCTCGGGCTCCGCCGCGTGGCGCAGCGGGGTGGGGGGCACCGTTGGTATACATACCTGTCTATAGAGATGGAACTCCAGCAGCGTGAGTTGCCTGGCGAGCTCGAGCGGATGCAGCGCCAGCGGGTGCCAGGCGTACCGCTCGGGCTCCGCCACGTGGCGCAGCGGGGTGGGGGGCACCGTTGGTATACATACCTGTCTATAGAGATGGAACTCCAGCAGCGTGAGTTGCCTGGCGAGCTCGAGCGGATGCAGCGCCAGCGGGTGCCAGGCGTACCGCTCGGGCTCCGCCACGTGGCGCAGCGGGGTGGGGGGCAGCCGGTCGAACACGTGCGACACCGCGCCGCATAGGGACTCGCATTCTGGCGGGGGCTGGCTCTGCGAGGGAAATTATTTACATTCAATAAAATTCCATTTTTTTTTAAGTCGGTCTAAATATACTAAAACCATCTCCTAAATGTAACACACGCTTTTCTGTAAATCATCAAAATCGGTTCAGCCAATCCCGAGTAAATCACGCAAATATACAAACACATGATACACATATACAAGGTGACTTTTTAAAACCGTGACATCGTCTAGGAGGTAACTCGGCCATCAATTCCGAGTCCGAATCAATAAAAAAAATTGTAGGTTAATATATTTTTTTTGTTAAATACAGAAATCCGTAAGTGCGAACTACGCCGGATTACACGCCGCCGTCTTGTATACAGGGTGACTTGTAACTCGACGTATTCCTCTCGGGAGGCGATAATACAATTAATTTCCTACAAAATTAGCCCTGAGATCTCTGGTCCGAAAGTGGCTAGTTTCTGATATATTTAATATTTTCGGTTTAGATGAAAAAATCCTAAATCTTGACCATTTTTTGTTACGTACACACACTGACATGTCAGACGATTCTGTTTATTTTATTAACATTGCTGTCGCTCATTCTGAAATACTGTCGAACTTTAACGATTTATTATGGCCGTGTTTTTAACTATTGGCCCGTAACTTGTTCTTACATTAAACCTTTATTACTTCTGTGACATGCTCCCAAAGAAGTGTCACGTTTTCAAAACTACACCTTGTATAGGTCACACTTAAAACCTCCTTTTTATGAAGTCAGTTAATTATTTTCATTAAACTACATTTAAAAAAGCAACTTCAACATCATTATCTTTTTTAATATTAAACCTGCTCCTAAATGTAACACATACTTTTGTGAAAACCGCATCAAAATTGATCTAAGCAATAGCGAGACAAATGCGAACAAAAATAATACACACAGGTCAAGTTGAGAACCTCTTTTTTTGTTTTGGAGTCGTTTAAGAAATTACACCTAACAGTACAAGTAGCTTAGGTATACCCTGCGTGCGTTTAAGTGTGGGAGAGCCATGCTTCGGCACGAATGGGCCGAGCAGAAAACCGACGTGAAGCAACGCTTGCGTTGTGTCTCGTCGTGTGAGTGAGGTTACCGGAGGCCCAGTTATCCTCCCCTTTCCCAATCTCCCCAATCCCTGAATCCCCAACTATCCTCAAACTCCTAATCCCCAAAAGGCCGGTAACGCACTTGTAACGCCTCTGGTGTTCCAGGTGTCCATGGGCGACACCGATTGCTTACCATCAGGTGATCCGTCTGCTCGTTTACCGGCTTATCCCATAAAAATTTAAGAGATTCTTTAGTGAAAACGTTCATAAATTACGTTACAAGATTTAAATCATTGTCTCCAGCATCCAATTCATTAAGAGAAGTGCAAAACTATTGCGTTTTCTTCTTCTCTAATATCTTCTGATATATTTCGTTACTCGATCCAAGACAGTTGTTCATGTCCCTGGGACGTTGGACTTCAGTGTTCCGGTGTTTGCATGGTTGTATCTACTGTAGATCCTGGTACAGGAGCAGCGGTTTTGGAAGGTTGTGGCGGACTTGTCCTAGTAACGAAATGGCCCAATTCCCCAAACCCTCAAACCCCCAAAAGGCCTTTAACGCAATAGTAACTCCTCTAGTGTTGCAGGTGTCAATGTGCGCTGATTGCTTACCATCAGGTGATCCGTCAGCTCTTTACAACTCACCTTCCTCTGCAGTGTCTTGAGTACGCTCTGCACCCACTTCTTCATGGGCTTGCCATCGACTGACTCCAGGAACTCCCTGAGTCTCTCCAGCAGTGCAGGCTCGCGCTCGAAATCGTAGAAATGTTGGTCCACCCAATGTCGGAGTACGTTGATTACCCTGCAACATAAAAAAATATCAGCTAATAGTAGCATTCTTTAGTTTTGAGGGTGGAAAATCATCCACCGACTTCTCCGCGCCCTGTGTGAGGCGGGAGAGTGTCAGACTCTTACTGACTAAACACCACCCCATTTATACTCCTGCATAGAGCCGGAGCTGCGGTAACCTGACAAGTCTCTCCAGCAGTTGTATTATGTATATTCATATCATCATCATCAACAGCCTATAAATGCCCACTGCTGAGCAAAGCCTCTCCTCACACGGAGAAGGTTAGAGCATTAATCACCACGCTTGCTCAATGCGGGTTGGCGATTACAAACTTATAATTAGAAATTATAAGCCCAGGTTTCCTCACGATGTTTTTCCTTCACCGTTTGTCAGTGGTGTCTGAATAATCTTAGAAAGTACATATAACTCGGAAAAAGTCACATTGGTACTTGCCGTTGGTAGGTTTCGAACCCGCACCCTCATACATGAGAAGCGGGCGTCTTAAACCTCCAGGCCACCACGACATTTCATATTATTTCATTTTATTCATAGGATCAGCTAATAGTAGCATTCTTTAGTTTTGTGGGTGAAAAATCATCCACCAACTTCTCCTGTCCTGTGTGAGGCTAGAGTGTCAGACTCTTACTGACTAAATAGCACCCCATTCCTACTGCTGCATAGAGCTAGAGCCGCGACAACCTGACAAGTCTCTCCAGCAGTTGCATCATGTATTCATATATTCGTAAATAATAATAATCGTCATCATCAACAGCCTGACTACGTCCACAGCTGAACAAAGGTCCTCCCCCTTAGTCCTCGAATCCGTACGTTCACAAAAAACGAAGAACGTCCCAAGATCACGCGACACTTCCATAACAAAATGTCTAACGAAAATATACCAGGACAAAGTCAAAGCATTTATTTCAATTAAACCATAGTTTGGTACTTTTGAAACGTCAACAAATACAAAATAAATAATAGTCTGTCAGTTAGTCCGTCAGTGAAACTAGGTGAAGCTAGGTGCTCATTCCAAAAAGTAAATTCGAATTAGTGACATTAGTGTCTTTCAACATATACGTAGATTTGATGTTAGAAATTGTGTTGTAAATGTTATCTGTGGCAAGTTGGCCACTATTATATAGGTTTCACTATTGAAATAGGGAAACGTATTTATCATTCTTTTTTGTTTTGAAAAAAAAAGAAGTGTGTTTCTGACTAGCTTGTTTAATTCACACGATAAATAATTATTGCATTATTTATTGAAAATATATATCAGAAACATTTAATATACGTTAGTAATATAATCCCTTGAGCTGCCGGTAAGCCTGGATGTGGCAGGTTGCTATAGTGCTGCAATTTAACCTCTATATCTACGACAGTAAGGCCCAGTATCGCATACCAACTGACCTGAATTTGACAGGTTGCTGGAACTCCTTCCTGTACCGCTTCCAGTCCTCCCGCGCCGTGTTCTTGCTCAACTTCTCCGCGTCACTGCTCGCCACGCTCTCTATACTCTCCGCTGTTAGAAATAATAATAATATTAACATTTACAAAACACAATATCACGCCTTTTATCCCCGAAGAGGTAGGCAGAGGGGCACATTATGCCACTGTACAATGTAACACCCACTTTTCACTATTTATGTTACGAGTTCCATGTAATAGGGGGTGAGCCTATTGCCATATATCGGGCACAATTCCAGACTCCGTGCTACTACTGAGAATTTTTAAAAACCCAGTAATACTTTGCCCGACCCGGGAGTCGAACCCGAGACCCCTTGCCCGGCAATCGCACTTGCGACCACTCGGCCAACGAGGCAGACATTACTATTATTATTATCATTTACTGTTCTCAAAAATATTGGTACATTATTCGACAATCTACAGACATATTATAAGTAAATAAAACTGTTAAAGGAATATTAATAATGACAAGGCATTTTGAAAGATAATGTACAGTCGATGGTATAAGCCGGTAAACGAGCTAACGGGTCACCGGATGGTATGCAATCGGCGACGCCCATGGACACACGGAACACCAGAGGCATTACAAGTGCGTTACCGGCTTTTTGGAGATTAGGAATTTGATGATGGTTGGGGATACAGAAATGTGGGAGATTGGGGACGGCAATTGGGCCTCTGATACTCTCACTGCCACGACGAAATACAACGCTGTGGTTGTTTTACGATTTTGTCCAGCTCGTTGGTGGTATTCACTCCGGTCGAGGCCCAGGAGAGCCGAAGCATAGCGAGCCCACACTTAAACTAGGCCGTTGGAAGTCATTTGATAAAATTATGGATTTATTACTTCTGGACCTTGTTATTGTTCAATCGTAAAGCGAAGAAGACGCTATAAACTATAACATAACATTAACTGAAATCGCGGGTTACTCACGTGAATATACTGAGAAAAGCTCTACTAGTTTAGAACCACAGAGGGGTTCTTCCTCATGAGCAGCGTGCGCGGTCGCGGCGACTAGTAGAGCTTTTTTCAGTATATTCACGTGAGTAACCCGTGATTTTAGTTAATTTAGTATGTCTCACGATAGTTATTATAAAAACATAACATCACGCCTTTATATCCCCGAAAGGGTAGGCAGAGGTGCACATTACGGCACTTAATGCCTAATCTATAACTACCAGTAAATACGTTACCTAGATCAATATCCAGCAGCGAGGAGTTAGGACTCACGTCCTTTTTGGGAGTCTTGATCCTTGGGACTAGCGTGCGCAAATATAACATACACGTCACATATTGTTACATATTCAATTCAGTAGTTGGACCGCATCGTTATTGAAATATGAGATCGACATAAGATAAACTCAGTGTATAAGATTTGATTTTTATATGCGGTTCGACTACCGTGCAGCGTTATTTCAAGCATTGATTTACGCTAATCTATAAGAATTGAATAGTAATTCAATCATGCATTCAACCATACTTATTCCAGCCATTAGACTCAATAGAGAACAAATAATAAATCACGTTTACTATAAATATATTGCATTTTCAATAATACATAGAAACTTTTCTATCATGTGACTAGTAATATCAGAAGATCACATATATATTTCTAAACCGTTGCCCCTCACTATGATTTTCTCCTGGGTCGCGTTTACAAACATACAAGTCCACATACACATGACACCCAGACCCGGAACAACAATCTGTGGATCACACAAAGAGTTGCTCTGTGCGGGTATCGATCCCGCAACACGTTACGCGGCAGCCGGATTCCCAGCCAGCTCGCCAACCGTGGAGTCACATTTATTTATGCACACATATACCCTCTCTTTCCATTTTCTTCTCCATCTCTCACTCACTCACAAGTAATTTAATCTAAGATACTTTAAAATCTCCACTCACCAGTTCTAGGCGTATCGTACACCTCGCTAGGCTCCGGTATCTTGAACCTCTCGATGAGCAGCTCCAGCAGTTCCCCGGGGGAACAGAAGGAGCGGTACGTCGTGAGGAATGTCCTCACCAGGTTGAGATCAGCGTATATATGGTATGTTAGTCGCTCGACTAGTTTCAGGAGTGTCGCACCCTGAAAATTTGATAGTCGATATATCAGATCATATTAAAACTTTCGTGAGACATACTAAATTAATTATTACGTTTTCGGCTTACTTATGGAATAGCAGCGCGACTGTCGGCTCGTCGCGGGTCGCGGAAGGCTACTCATGTGTTTTTTTTATGGAATAGGAGGCAAACGACCAGACGGATCACCTGATGGTAACCGATGAGTGCCGCCCATGGACACCCGCAACACCAGAGGAGTCATAGGTGCCGTTGCCGACCTTTTAAAATGGAATACGCTCTTTTTTTGAAGGTTTGAAGGCATATGGAGCTTCTAGCATGGCTTGGAACTTGTCCTCGTCAAACAGTTACGTGAGCAAGCCGAAAACATAATAATTAATTTAGGATATATCAGTATGTAGGTTAAATGTCCAAATTAAACTAGATTACTTTTCATTGGTAAAAAAAAATCAGGACTCTGAGCATTTTCGAGCATGACAGGAGCCCTTACTGTCTCTCTCACACTAGTAGGAGATTAGTATAGTGCGCAAGAGATCGTGACGCCACGTGTTAGATACAACTTTGTATTTTAGTATTTGATTTCAAAGTTTACTTATGTAAAAGACTAATAAGTTTATAAAAAAAAATACAGCAAATATATGTATAAAGAAGGAATATGAAAAAAATACAGGGAGGAAACTAACAAATGAAAAGAAAAAAACATAGGTTGCAATAGCATAGTTCGCGGTGCGATTTCTGATATAACTAGCGTCCGAATACTGAGAGGCTACACAATTTTAACTTGTACTTAAATATCGTGCCGTCTCTGTCATTATACAACGAATTTATAGAGATAGAACTATACGTATAAGTGCAACTTCAAATGGAGTTGGTTTCAGTATTCGGGCATAATGTATATTTTCTCTAATACTAATATCTTACCTGACAAAAATTCATGTTGATAGACGATTTTTCACCGATTTATAAATATTATAACGCGACAGAGATAATAGTGTACAAAAATATTTTTAATATATAATATATTAAGGGCTCGTACACAAAACTGAATTCGCAACGCAAAAAATTACGATGCAAATTGCTGCGATGCGATTTCATGCGACAATGCGTCTCCCAGGGTGACCATTTCTTCGACGACCGTCAACCGTACTAAATGTATTTTAAATTGAAAACTAGGTCATGACATGGATCGTATAAAGAAGTGCACTTCTGATATTGCTTAGGAGATACAGGAAAAAGAAACAAAGAAAATTTTGGGAAGATAAGATTTTGATGCGCGATGCGAATCAATTCGCAAGTTCTTGTGATGCGTAGAGGGAGGGAGCACATTTCTGCGATGCGACGTCGCATCGCAGTATTGTGTACGAGCCCTGAAGTATTTATTTTGATTGAAGTGAAATACGTATGGTTAAAAACAAACACCTGTACATCTTTACATTTATTACAACATTCACATAGAGACTACAAGATACAGATACTGAGAGACTGAGACTTCACATGTGTGTGAGTGTTCTATGTAGATATACAGTATTGTTACAGACATATAGTATTAATAATTACATACATCATGTAGATATACTTTCCATTGCAACTACTACAACATGAAATCGACACAAATACAACACATCACATCTACAATAATTATATTATTATTTTATTTTATATAAGACAAAATATACAGACAAGCTATCTTAATTTATTTATTTTAATATGGGGTTTTTTCTATATCAACTTGAATAGTCAGACATACATAGTTATATCTAATATAGACATTAATATATGAGTAATACTGTGAAATATATTATTCTTTTCCAAATAAAAGCAGTTGGCTCAGAATATATGATTCCATAATACTGGAGCGCTATTCAGGATAACGTAAGCAAAAATACAGATGAATAAATAAAGAAAAGACTGGCACAGGATGTACTTATTCGCGGAGAATACAAAAGTCATTCTAATTTTAAAAGTATACGACATAAGTTACGTCATATACTTTGGGGATAAAGGCGTGATGTTATGTTGTGTCACATAACATAACATCACTCCTTTTATCCCCGAAGGGGTAAGCAGAGGTGCTCATTATGCCACTGTACAATGTAACACCTATTTTTCACTATTAATGTTAAGAGTCCCACGTAATAGGGGGTGAGCCTATTGCCAGATACCGGGCACAATTCCAGACTCCGTGCTACTACTGAGAATTTATAAAAAGTGACACTTGGATTTTTTTAATAATTTTCTGATAGCTGTTAGAACCTTGCCGATCGCCAATTGGTCGTCTACTTCAGGGACACCAAGTATATTGTAAGTATATTTAACATTATAACAGTACTCGTATACAACATTCATATAATATGTCGCTTAGACATAATATAGAGTGTAAACACAATGTTCCCAAAACGCTGGCAAGTGATGGTCAAACACAAGTTGTATTTTCATAAGTAAGGAATAAAAAGGAATGTTTCTATTATTAATTAATAATTGTAATCAACTGCTCAAGACTGATGTTGCATGAATAACATGAAAAATAATATTAAAATTCCTTAATCAAAAATAAATTATTTCGACTGTTAAATACAATAAAATATTAAAAAATAATCACACTTTCATCTATTGATTTTATGACCAACTTCATTTTAGCAAATTTTTAAGAAACAAGTACGCAGTTTGTCGCTAAAAACCGTGACGTCACAATACACAATCTCGTACAAAATTCATAGAAAACTGTCGTTTTTGACAGTTCGAAAAAAGTATTGAATTTGAATAGTTGTCAAATACCGTATTGAAAACCATTTCTTCTGTCAGCGATTTTCGAGAGCATTCTGTCTACACCTTGTATATATAAAATGTTACAAATTACTTTTTAAACTTATTTATATTTAAGTCGACTATTACAATAAAACTATCAAGAAAAACGTTGATATTTTAATATATTACGATCTTCATCTCAAGAATCTACAACATATCATATATTAAGTACATCCACTTTACTTACTACCACAAATATGACTTACAACATTAAAATTTATTATATTAATAATTTATATGGTTTTATATTACCATACCCCATGACGAGAACCTCGTGAAAGCTGTGAAAGATAAACAAATAAAATATCTAGACTTGGCTCACGAGGTTGTCGACATGTGAATGGTGGATTCGGCTATTATTGTGCCGATAGTCGTGTCGGCCAATGGGTTAATCCCTAAAAGCCTCACCATCCATCTCAGGAGGCTGGCGTTAGGTGGATGGATCAAGGGCCTGATACAGAAGGCAGTTCTCCTAGAAACTGCACGTATCGTGTAGAGATTTCTGTCTCTAGAGCCCTAACCACCGGTAGCTTGGACCATGCTTCCGCTACTGGTCGTTTCCTTTTTATATTTTTAAATTTTTTTGTTTTTTTTGTTTCATCAACAACAGCCTATAAATGCTGAGCAAAGCCTCTTCTCACACGGAGGTTTGAGCATTAATCACCACGCTTGCTCAATGCGGGTTGGCGATTACAAACTTATAATTAGAAATTATAAGTCCAGGTTTCCTCACAATGTTTTCCTTCACCGTTTGTCAGTGGTGTCTAGACAAACTTAGACATTTTTTTTAAATATTATTAGAAATGTAATTTTAGAGAATCCTATATTATATGGTATAGTATATTATATATATATATAATATGGTATTTAACTATATAACACATATATGTATAACATTTAATCCTACTCTCACTGTTTATCTCAGTTGTAGAGGCTTGACAATAGCCGATACCCTATCCTTTTAAAATCTTCATTTTACTAATAAAATATATACTTATACCATGTTTTAATTTAAAGAGATATTTTCCCAAAGATAATACAATATATTTATATTAAAACTTCCGTGTGACATACTAAATTAATTATTATATTTTCGGCTTACTCACGTCACTGTTTGACGAGGAACTCGACTATCTCTGTCTAGGGTCTAGCAGCGCGACAGTCGCCGCGTCGCGGGACTGCTCATGAATCAGCTTCTTTATTTTTTTTATTTTAAGGGGGGAAAATCATCGAATGACTGCTCCCGCCTGGGTGAGGCGGGAGGGAGTGTCAGACTCTTACTGACTAAACACCACCCCGTTCCTTCTCCTGCACGTCGATCCGGAGCCCCGGTTACCCGTTAGGTTCGCCGCGAGTCCGAATCGGCATCAGCCCTGTTGGGCGCCATCGGTGGTGGTCTGATGGCTCTTTGAGGCGCGCGAGGAACGCGACGCGCCGTACGCTAAGGTCTGTTTCTGGTCGGACGGGGAGCCACCCATGCTCACCGTCCGCAGGGCCAATCTGAGCCTCTAGCATGAAAACTAGTCGAGTTCCTCGTCAAGCAGTTACGTGAGTGAGTCTAAAACATAATAATCGATTGAGAATACAATATGTTTCCCAAATTTAAGATTAAAAGATATAGATCTTTTAAACATCTCACTATTAAAGTCATAAGTGAAAGAGATTTCAATATAATCGTAACTTCTAACTTCAATTCCATATAAGCAGTCCACATTCAAGTACTTCAACATACTATCGTTATACTAAATTGTAAAACATGTCTTACTTGCATCAATCAATAGAGAACAGCTCTACGCGTTTCTCACAATCATTTTGATCATGATACACGAGTCCCAGTTTTGAGGGGGGGGGGGGGAATCTTCCCATGACTTCTCCCGCCCTGGTTGAGGTGAGAGAGCGTCAAACTCTTACTGCCTAAACCCCACCCGTTCCTACTCCTACTCCTCCTCCTCCTCTGTATATGAGTCCCGTTATAACTTGAAACAAGTAGAGCTCGAATACTTCACATGATTAAACCGTATATAACAATTATGTATAATAACATCAAATATAGTATTTTATGTATTTTCTTAATGATAGATAATAGTAGCTAAGGGAGGGAATACATTTATAGGATTTAAAGCATTCAGTTACGCGAAGATAGTCCTTATGGTATAGTATTAAAGTTTAATGTTATAGTTTATATAACTTTTAACAATATTGTCACAATAATACGAAATGTCTCTTACTACAAAACATACAATTTTAAATTAAATTCATTAGTTTAGTACAATGAACTGACAAGAAGCATATTTTCCAAATTCTCTAAAATACAAGTACTTACTTACATATTTAAAAATATTCCGAACTATTAAACTCGCAATATCTGAACATATATTTGTTACATTCTCCAAAACTAAAGTAACGATTTTGATAAAAATGTAATAAGTATCATCCAAGAACTATTATCAAATATATGGACAATTATCGTATACCTATTCCCAATAAACTCGATAACATTCCTTAATAATGAACGTATACAATTATTTTCCTAATATATATAGCATATATAATATTATATTATGCAATTCTTGCATAAAAATGTCAAATTTGACAACTCCCTGGAAATGTACCGTGCATTCGAGTGAAAATATATTCAAAATACAATACCCTTTGGTAAATTAGCTTTACAAACTTTATAAATATATAATTTATATATACACAGTGTACACGGAACGCTACCGAAAAACGCCGACAGGTGATAGTAGAAAAAAGTATAATTTTCATAAACATACAGAAATAATAGGGTAGTTTCCTAAATTTTATTTTAATGTCCGTCTGGTAAATTAATTTAAAACTTTAGACACGTATTTTTTCTTTTCTTACAAAATTAAATACTTTCAACGATGTATTAATTTGAAATATCGTGTGACGTCACAGCGTACCACATTTTGTAGCACGTTATGACGTTACGACCTCTTACTCCTAAACTTAGCGCCATTTTATCTAAGTATTGCAACTTAATACGAGCAAAATAAAAAAATACGTGTCTAATATTATTTCATTGTCTAACTGATGGACTAATTATATTTTTAACACTTCGACTGCCAATAAAAAACTGTTGAAGGTAAATCCTCCGCTAATATAACATGGCGTTTAACGTGTTAATTTTCATACCCTGTCATCATCCCAATTGTAAAAACAAATTTTTGTCAGCATCTTGGGAGCGTTCCGATTACACCTTGTATAGTAATGATCGACATATATTATTACATACAAATATAATTTCGAAAATATTATGATTATTAAAATTCTTCAGTTTTTGCTCTATATGTTTATAAGCTCTTAATGCAATTCCAAAGTGAGAAAATCTTTGATATTTATTTAATTTTATACTTGTATATCGATAACACTAGTGATACTAGAAAAACAGACCCATATATATACTTGTATAAAAATGTATAATAATCATACATACAATATATTATACAAGGTGTAGTTTTGAAACCGTGTCATTTCTCGAGGGCATAACACAGAAGTCATTTTAATGTAAGAGAAAATTTCGGGCCAATAGTTAAAAATACGGCTATAATAAATCGTTTAAGTTCGACAGTAATTCAGAATAAGCGACATCAATGTTTCTTATTGGAGTTTTAAGGAATTAGGAATAATATCAATTACGTGTTTGAGTTTGCATTTGTTAAGCCGCGTTATAAAGCTAGTGACAAGACGGCGGCGTGTAGTTCGCACTTACGGATTTCCGTAATTTCAGAAAAATGAAAATATTTACCTACAATATTTTTTATTGAATCGGACTCAGAATCGATATGCGAGTTACCTCCTAGAAAATGACGCGGCTTTAAAACAACACCTTGTATATAAGATATAATAATTTTCAACTAAATCCTAATTTTTATGCAGCAGTCAGAGTCAAGTGGCATAAACGCTACTATGATCAAGTCAATAGAAAAATCTATTTAAGGAAATTCAAATTTATGTCAAAGACATTCATGCACATATTAGTCATGTACTGATCAATGACTCCCACAGTCATCCCCCAATGGCTACACATCGCGAGGTGGGAGGCGACCTGCATACACCTACTGTCACAGTCCTTTGTCATGTCAACTGAGGCCTTAAGTACAAGTTCGTTATACGTTTAGAGTAATCAAAATTAGTACGCGTTCGACGTTCTGATTCAGAGAGCCGAATCCGTACTCGTTTCGATTACTTTAGCTGGTCAAGATCCAAGCGGTCACCAGTAGGGTTGCCACCCGTACTTTATAATAAAGTATTGTACGTTTTTTAAGGTAATTGTACTCTATACTTTATAAGAATAATACACAAAAATACTTTATTTTTGAAAACTTCATTTCTATTAAAGTCGTAGGTATTTTTCGGTAAACTTATCGATTCGATATCGATATTTATCGATTTATGTTGAATCGATTTCGCAACTCGCCAGCGCCACTTAGACAATTTCTAGTAAAGATGCAATTGTTTAGTAAAGATACTAATTTAATACAAACTGCAAAAAGCAATAAAAATATAATTTTAAATATGTACTTTATTTTTGTATTGTGTACTTTTTTATCTTACCTATAATCGTCAATGTACTTTAAATACCAAAAAAAAAGGTGGCAACCCTAGTCACCAGTGACCACTCTCCACTTACACCATTATAGACCTTATTTTCGATGTTTGAGACTACTTTTGTATGAACAAATTATTCATATCGGACATTAAGAATTAAACGTAAAATCAAACTCGTATTAAAGCCTCAGTACACAGCGTTGTGGACGTTCTTAAATCGACGAGTATATAAAGCCCATATACAATACATACACCGTGAAATCCATTTAGTTTTCGTCCCGAAGTAAAATGGTTCTGTCTCGGTAATACAATAGTTTTACAAACAAATAAACTGTTTAAAACAAAAAATAACTGGTTAACCATTGCAGAATGCAACTTCGAAAGCGCATACGAACTCATAGTACATTATCAAAACATCACGCCATGTAATTGTATATATAGGTAATTGTATCTATAGGTATTTATGTGTGTAGTATACATATTACATAACCTTTTTTTTTATTGTTGATGGCTTCGCATCAACCACTTCATTTCTCTGCACTTCCCTATGGTTGACTGTAAGAGAATGCGTTAAGGCATTAAGTCCGCCATTCACCTTATTTTGTGAAGAAGAAATAAATAAATAATTGTCGAAGAGGTATTTCTCGTCGGGCGGCACGTGCGGTGCGAATAGTGCCTACAAAACGTCTAGTATTTCATGTGCGTTTTTCCATGTTTTTTTTTTAAACAAAATATACGACATCTTTATTTTTAACATCATACATCGAAAGTACTCCTTATGGCAAATTGTTTTGCCGCGGGATGAAAACGAAATAGATTTAACGGTATATATAGACATATACATTAGATTCGACTATCAATTTATACCAGGTTGTACAACGAAACACCAATCAGTAGCGTTCATTACAAAACAGGCCTTACTACATTCAAATTAAAGTCAATTTTAAAGCTTTACTATACCCACTGACATGCATAAGATACCATCATATCAACTTCAAAAGCTACAGTTCAGTAAAATTAAAAAATGAATCGCTGAAGTGATAAGGCTGGTGTAGATGATAATGATGACGATCTGTGCCTTTAGCCAAACGCCACTTTAGCGCTTGTCTACAGAGAGAGTAGAAATCAAAATGTATGGGGATGACATTGACAAGTGTCAAAATTTACGTCAATTCCATATAATTTGTTTTCTACTCTACAAGTAGACAAGCGCTAAATGGCTTTTGGCTACAGCTGCTGAACGGAATGGGGCTATCGTATATTTGCTCAATAGATGGCGCAAATGTACGAAAGGGATTTTTGTCCAATCACGGCAAGTGTCAAATATTTAACGTCCAATGAACTAATCCCAATTGGACGAAGAACGAAATGTTCAAACTAGTGCCATTTGCCGAGCAAAAAATCAGTAGTCCCCATTGTAGTCCCATGTAGGACATTGACGATGAAACATTGACTATATACTATGACTTGCTGTGTGATGCCATGACAAAGTGAATGTCGATCATGCATAGCCAGTAAAACATGTAAAATTATTTTCATAACGTCATCACTCCTTTTATCCCCGAAGGGATAGGCAGAGGTGCACATTACGGCACTTAATGCCACTGTACCATGTAACACCCACTTTTATTTTTTATGTTATGAGTCCCATGTTAGGGGGTGAGCCCATTGCCATATACTGGGCACAATTCCAGCCTCCGTGCTAATACTGATTTTTAAAAAAAACCCAGTAATACTATGCGCGACCCGGGAATCGAACCCGAGACCCCTTGCCCGGCAGTTGCACTTGCGACCGGTCAGCCACCGAGGCAGTCACAAGGTTTTCATGATTTCAAAAATAGCACACAATCCCCACCAATATCTATTCGCCAAATCATGCAATGTTATCAGTGTGATTTTGATGATGAGGATGGGTACAGAAATGATGAGGCTATGGACCATAACTTGTTCATTTATGAGGCCCGGTTGCCACCAAAGCGGAGAAAACAGGAGACGAGAGGAGATATGTTTGAAGAAACCAATCCGATTTCGTTATTTCCACATAAGCCAGGATCTACAGTGGATACAACCATGAAATCACCGGAACACTGAAGTCCGGCACATCCCAGGGACATGAGCAACTTTTTTTTTATGGAATAGGAGGCAAACGAGCAGAGGGATCACCTGATGGTAAGCGATCAGCGCCGCCCAAGGACACCCGCAACACCAGAGGAGTCACAGGTGAGTTGCCGGCCTTTTAAAAGGGAATACGCTCTTTTCTTGAAGGTTTGAAGGACTGTTTTGGCTCACGCAACGAAATAAATCAGAAGAGAAATAAATAGGAGAATTACATTTCTTATAACGAGATATAATTCTACATCTCTTCTCCGCTTAGCTTTGATGGAAATGGATCAAGCGAAGAGATGTCTCATTTTTCTATAGAATTTTGTGCGGCACGCACCCTGCTACCTTCATCCCGCGCCTTGGACATCCGAAAACGTTATTCGATTGCCAGTAAACGAGTAGACGGACCACCTAATGGTAGGCAAGTGGCGGCTACGGACATCTAGAACACCAGAGGCGCTAAAAGTTTTTTGGCGATTAGGAATTTCAGGATTGTTGGGGATTCAGGAGTTGGGCCTCCGGTAACCTCACTCACAGAAAGAAAAAACGCAACAAACGCAAGCGTCGGTTTTATCACTCCGGTCGACTCCAGTTGTGCGGCTCTGAACGCTCATTCTGACATCTCTCCGCTACATTTCTCTTCTTACTCTTGGAAATAACCTACCAGCGTCTTAACACATCTCCTCTCCTCTCGTCTCGTCTCCTCCCCTCTCAGCCTTAGTGGAAACCGGGTTTAGTGGGCGATAAAAGGAATTTGAGTACTTATCATATGCCGCGCTGCACGGCGATGACGTGGCGTGATGATGATAGCCACGCCAGAGGAAGCTGATAGAAGCTGATATGATGGTATCACACCCTGACTGCAACGTCAACATTTCTTTAAAATGTTCTCAAAGTTAAGATGTCTGTATAAGTCATTGTGCCGATCGATAACATTCGAGTATTTTGTATACATGGTTTTATGGGCGAAATTAATAAATTGATCGAAATCCAAAATCATAACATAACTTCACGCCTGTCTCTCGGGGGGTTGGCATAGACTATGTAACGCCAATTAATAATCGTATTATTTGGCGTTACATAGTCTAGGTATCGACCTACATACCTCTTTCGCTTCATCAACAGTCATCAATATTTTCATGCATGCTCGTCGGTTAAGGGTACTTTTAATTTGACCCTTCCGTAATATATCGGCAATCTGATCATTATATGTCTGTCTAAAGCGCCCTCTACCAACGGCCCCATTCATATCCGCTCTGTATACTTCGTCCGTTACTCTACTTTCATCCATCCTTTCTACATGTCCAAACCAGCGTAACATTCCCTTTTCAATCCTCACTACATCATCTTTCAATCCACACCTTTTCTCTAATAACCCTATTTTTCACTCGATCACTCAATTTTACTCCACACATACTTTTCAGGGCTCTCATTTCCAAAATTATCTGTGTTTTTTTGACAGAAGTATTGTAAAAAAACCTATACAGTAGTTGTTTATTAATTCGGGCCATTAAGATATTAATAGACAATATTTCGCAGATTAATCTACGTATGTATTCAAACAAATGCTGTAAAAGTATCTGCGTGGAAGTCGGATCTTGATACACAAACACTTTATCAGCATTCACATTTCACAGATTGAACGTCAAAATATATTCCATTAATATCATTCAGTCCACGTATACAAAATACTGACGATTACATTACAAAACAAATGAAAAACGTTTCCCTGCCACAGAGCCCGCGTTTTTATAAGCTTACAATATATTGAAACGACTTCTTAACATTGTCAGGGCAATATCGACTAGTTATATTATTTTACATTTTAGTAATATATTTAGTCAGTTAGTAGCAAAGTGATATAATTGTTAGTAGTTAGTTTGTCGATCGGCTAAATGAGCGGTATTTACAGGCACCTTTTAATAACACCCTAACTAGGTGACAGAGGGACGCGTAACTAGGCATGAATAATGCAATCATTCCTTTAAAACATATTTTTTTTGTAAAAATATTTTAAAATCTCTGCGATACTCTGTTTTATAATATTACAGCTTGATGTCATATAATGATTTAACTTTCTCTAAGCTAACTAAATACTGAATAAATGTCTGGCGATGGGGTCAAAACACATCGGGACTAATGACCCCAACTAGGAATATTGGGGTCAATAATCATCATGTAATTTTAACTCTAATTATCTAGTACTACGGAAATTCTTCGAATTTAGTTAATAAGAACGGTCAATATCAATAATTATGTACTTTTAACACTGATTAACAGAACAAACACGATCACTTATAAAAGAGGAAGGACTAATGACCCCACCTAGGAATATTGGGTCAATAATTTTCAGGGGTCAAAACATACAAGTCGTTGTCTGTCTAACATCAAGATATAATAAAAATAAAGCATAGCAGTTATTAATAGATTCAATCTAAACGCCTAGCCACGCAATCACTCAAGTCACCATCAGTTACATACAGACACGAAAAATCATAACTATAATATACATACATATAAGATATAATAACTATCGTGAGACATACTGAATTAACTAAGAACAACGTTTTACTACCTCTACTAGTTTCGAGTCACAGAGGGACTCTTCATCATGAGCTTCTTCATCGTTTAACGAGATCAAACCATTACCGCGTTCGACGTTCTGATTGGCTTCCTACAATGAACCAACCAATCAAGAGAGCTAGACGCGGTAACGCTTTGATGTCGTTGAACGTGAAATGATCTTGTATTAAGCCCTCATAATCCATCTGTGACTCGAAACTAATAGAGCTTTTCTCAGTATATTTACGCGAGTAAAACCGATATCTAAGTTAATTCAGATATAATAACATTAGTTCAGATAATGTACTATGTATTTAGTTTAGTACATAATAATATAAATCTCACTATTCATTACAAACATCACATTGCAATCACAATATTTTCAACTCACTATTAACGCCGTTTTGTATTATTGATGTGATTTGTCAAAGACACAGACATTACTTGCTATACAAACGTTTCTTTTGAAATCAAACGTTTTGCAAATTGATCTTTATTTTAATGGAATTATGAATCAAAATGCCATGGGATCAGGAAACTGAAAGGGTATTCAGAAATAATTCCTATATAAGTTCCTATTAACCCGTGGCAGGCACTGTTTTCTATTATGCCTCATATATCGACAGAAAAGAGGTTAAGGACGAAATAATCAAAATTATTTTATCAATGAATGAGATAATACTAATAGCGTAACTTTTTAAAACAAGAGTCTTGTAAAATATAAACAAACAGTAAAATCTTTGACAAACCACATCAGTCGAGTGATCAGAGAATGTTATATTTCGCCAACTCCAAATTGATACGTAACATGCTTACAATAACATTACTTTACCTAGCGAAACAGGACAAACCCGATCACTCAAATACTGCCGTACTAAGTCATTTAATGTCCACTTAACCCAGTCCTTAGCAATTGTTATCGGAATTACATCGTTACTAGGGAATAGCTGAATGTCATTCAATGTCTTTAAGTACAGCAATCAGTCACATTCAATTCAATTTTCGAGCCCATCCGAACGGGCACGAAACTTGTCGGACGGGCTTGGGTCAACATAGTAAAGTATTTTCATATTATTATGAATTCGAGACACATTAATTTAATTATATGTTTAACGTTTGCCGCATAATACCGTTCAGGAGAGTCCCTAACGCGGCTCGAAACTAGTTGAGTTCCCTCATCAAACAGTTACCGTTAAACATATAATTTCCAGTATGTTAAGATACTTGGCATTGTTCTTGTGGTGGGTGCAGTGCCGATGGCTGCTACTCCTCGAGCTGGTCTCCTCGGCGACAGCATCTGCGTCGGAATCGCACGCACAGACACCCGGACGAGCTCGCCCGTGCTTCCTGCACGAAACGACCTAGCTAGATCTAGATATGTCTAGATCTGTAGTTACTTTACTACTACCTATCTTTATAATTTAGGTCTCAAAGTATCTGTATCTGTATTTTGTCCAGTTTTCAATAAACACACACAAAATTATAAGTCTAATTTTAAGTAAATTTAAATGTATACTGTTCATTTTATTCGATGATAATACAAATATTTAAATGTAACTTGTATAAAATCAGCTATGAGAGAATTCGTAAGAAGTGCTATGTCTTGTCCCACAATATCTTAAGGTTCAGGAGTTTACAATCATACGCATCATGATATCCTACTTTAAAAGTTAACCGCACTAGTGTAAGTAGAAATATTTGCACAAACCGTAAAAAAACATACTCGTTGGTCCCTACGGTCTACAAAACATATGATTACTAATTTACTTGAAAGAATAAAAAGGCTGTGGAACACATTTATGCATACGAAATTAAGCCTTAGTGGCATGTAATAAGGTGTACTGTTTTTAAACGTCGCGTCGCGTTTTTTTTAAGTATGAAAAATAAATTAAGCGTTGTTTTACAATTCATATGTAACTTTTAAGCCAAGCGGATATGAAATAAAGATAAAATGTTTGAAAGTCGCTGCGCTTCGTAGACAATAACTTCACCAGTTTTTTTGAAGAGAATGTTCTAAATATTTTATAGTACATTGCAATAGAGTCATAAATCCCCTGTTCTTTTGGCAGGTGTCGCAAGATATGATTAATGTCGAAATACCTCAAACGCTACTTGATTTTAAGTTGCATTTAATTACTGTCTTTATAATAACTATCGTGAGACAGACTAAATTAACTAAAAATTCGCGGAACCCCTCTGTGGTTCGAAACTAGAGCTTTTCTCAGTATATTCACGTGAGTAACCCGCGATTTTTAGTTAATATAGTACTGTCTCTAAAAATTCTTTGTAAAATGACAGAGATGGCGCGATATTTAAGAACAATACAGTACCTATGTTATATACAATTTCAGTATTCAGGCGTAAGCATCGACATATACTAATGGACATGCCTTGGAGATGAGAATTGTGGCACTCCGAAAGAAAGAGAGGAAACGAAGTTTCGGTCTATCTTTATCTCTCTCAAAATAGTAACGTAGTTAAGACGTTATGAGCCGTTATGATAGCTCTAGACACATTTAAAGCATAGGCCACCTCTCTCACTCTTTTCAAACCAAAAAATTACTGCAGATTATACGTATGGCATGTCTATTAGTATATGTCGATGGGCGTAAAAGACTACATATTTGAGTAACGGATTGACGCTCGAACACTGAGAGGCCACTCAATTTGAAGTTGTACACGAATACCGTGCCATCTCTGTCTTTTACAAAGAATTTGTAGAGACAGAATTACACTTAAGCGCGTCTTAAAATTCAGTATTATTTGAGTATTTAGACATGAGCCATCTTACGTAGAAAAAGCTCACAGTGGGCTTTTAACCGCTGTTAATAGCGATGTCAAAACCCAATACAAAAAATCCATTTAAGAAATCTTTTCTAAACAGATTTTAGCAAGCTTTATTAATCTTCATTAAAGTTCTTAACATTTCATTTGAAAGTAGTATGGGCTGGTGAAATTATATCTACATGTGCAACCGCCAGCAACGCATAGCAACTGTATGATTACTAATACAAGTTCACGTCGCGACACATTTAAAAATACAAATTTTACAGTAATTATACGAAATATGGAAAATCATAGATCAATTTACGATTTTATTATTAATGGTTAAGGTTAATTCTTAATTGTACCGATTAAACGGCAAAACGCGAAGAAAATGTTAGTTTAAGTAAAAGTAAGTAATATTTATGAATATTTCTATAAAAAATAAAGTTTAAGTTTATTATTTAAAATATTTAGATGTTTAATGTACACAAAGCACCGCTAATTAGTTAGCGGCGCTACACATCGACACAACTATCATTTACACAATATACATGTGTGGGTAATTTCATATCAATAGATATGTATAGAAACATTCGTCTATCACACACATCTTGGTATTTAAAAATCATTTTTGTGTCGGTATACGCAATAATTTAGTAAATAAGTTTAAATAAAAACGAGGGTAAAGATAAAATTACTCATAACAAACTTTGAATAAATCGAAATCAAAAATAATGAACGATCGAGCTATACAATACCCATATAAATATAGTGCTTTCTCATTGTAATTTTATGTTACTGAATGATATAAAATATTTCGATGATCTCATCTACAGCGCGCCTGGCGCAATGGTTATCGCCTCCAATTGTCAAGTAAAGTGCCGCCGGATCGATTCCAACATTCACATGTTGTTTTAGAATTAATTTATCAAATATTTGAAATTTGAAATTAGAAACAATTAAATCTTTTCTTTTTTTTCCCTTTCCTGTTGTTCTAAATCTTATGTTAATTTTAATAGTAAATACTTTAGATTTATTTATACCTATAATATCTTTTATTTATATTTTAGTTCTAGTTATTTATTATTTAGAATAATCTCATTTGCTTCATGCATTTCAACCAACTTAAATAAGATAAAAACAGTAAAAAAGTAATTAACTGTGATTTCTTAATGGTTCGATACCTGAGTATATTTGCAATGTTTGTGGCGACCATAGAAATCTCGAGTCATTTTATTTTACACGCTTATGAAGTAACTACCGACTATTTAAAACATGTTTTTCAAATCACCCGACTTACAAAATAATTGCGTTCTTAGTTGTCAATTTATGAGGATTTCATAGTTTATTGCTACACTACTTATATTCGTGTGCAAAGTTTTTTTATTTTTACAAGATGTTCCAACACCTATCAACATTTAAAAAGGCTGAAACCATTGTTTTGCATGAGCAAAACATAACTAACAATAACTGAAATAGCAAGGCGTTTAATGATATCGGTGAGTAAATAAGATACTACGTTGATATTCTAAATAATATTTATTTCATTTTGTAACTCGACACACCTATTAATTTTTGCACTAGAATAAAATAATTATTGCAACTTATTATGAAGTTCAATATTATAAAGATATATTAATAATTTATTATTAATTGTATTGTAACTTGACTTGTTTTTGTTAGGAGTGTTTCTTTAAAACATATCTGGTTAGGGATTTTTATTCCTTACGCCACTACTTAATTATAAATTATTATTCTAACATTGTGTTTACTTATATTTATTATTATTTTTAAGTAACTTTAATTCCTGTAAAGTATTTCCTGGTATTTTAAATACTTATTTGTTTGGTATCAACAGAGGAGATCCATGCAGTTATGGGTGCACAGATATGTGGAGACCGGTGACGTTAAACATCGTCGACGTGGGCCTAAACCAAAGGCAAATTCATCGGCTCGGCACTACGACATCGTAGCCAGGCACATGGCTGATCCGTTCCTGCCAACCCGCACTACAGCGACAGCACTGAATGTTTTAATACAAACTGTACGGAGACACCTGCATTCTGGTTTAAGGTGCAGGAAGCCAGAGAAGAAAATATTGTTATCTGTGGTTCACCAGCAAAAGCGCTAAGAATTTGCTAAGGACTTTATTAATTTTGATTGGGCGAACAGTGTAATCATATTGAGCGACGAAAAGACTTTCAAGTCGAATAAGGATGGGCGTAAAATATTGTGAAGAAAAGATGGAGAAAGGTATACGAATTGCAACCTTCTGCCTTGTAGGATCAGTGATTGTATTGATTTCGGAATCAATTATTGAGCCTGTCAAACTCTGCCTTTATTAAAATTAACATAAAATAATGTTTAATTTTTTTAAGAATATTAAAATGCTGTCTAGAACATACGGTGAAGTGATGTTATTGTTTTGTGGTTAGAAATTGTCATAATTTCTTTCTATTCAACATGTTTATTCACTTCACTTTAATTTTTCATTAACAAATTTATTTAACTGCTTTCGAACTTGATTGACATATTATATTTACGCCCATCTTCAATTAATTTAAAGTTTCCCTGATTCTAAAGGTCATGAAAGTTAAAATCGTTCCATAGCATTCGTCACATTCTTTTTACTATCATACAGCCCACTGAATATTGAACCTTATAACAACCGTCGTAAAATAGATAATTAATGGAAGTTCAAACGACAAAAAGTCGCCCATTTCAAGAAATATTATGTTGACAGTGTAATTTTTTACATGTTTTACTTGTTTATTACTGTAAAACTGTAATTTAATAATACATTATATTATTAAATTACAAAACAAGAATGTTGTATATTTGTTTATTACCTACTTAATAAAAAATGTTGCTGCCATCGTATTACCGCTGTACCGCATGATATTTCCCGATTCGACTATGGTTTATTGTCATATCTATTAATTATGATTTAAAGAACTTTAAACTTAACATGTGGTATATAATTAATTATTAGATATAAATATTGAATATAAAACAACATATTTGTATAATAAATAAATTAATTGTAATAAAAAATAGTATTGTTTTATTTACCAACTCATTTGCTTCTTTTATAGCCTGATATTTATATTTTATGACAAAAAACAAAAAAAAAATAAGAAAAATAACAAGGTAAAATAAAATTAACTTTTAGCTGGAATAGAACCCACATCATTGATCCTTGAAAGACGATAAAAGCGTGCTCATTAACCAATCGACCACGAGCACTACGATAATGACAGTGAAAATGTCGGGTCATATCAATGATTGTAAATAGTTTTAACCTTACCTATGCATTAAATTATAAAAATACGTATACCGACACAAGAATGAAAATACCAATGTGAACGTGGTGGACGAATATTTTTATATACAGTTATATGAAATTACGCACACATGTACACTGTGTAAATGACAGTTGTGTCGATGTGTAGCGCTGCAACTAATTAGCGGTGCTTTGTGTACTTATGAATAAACAACTCCGTTTAGTTATTATATTTAACTAAGTTAGTTTGATTAGTTAAGTCAAAATATTTAAGACAGTAAAATAATAATAATTATTTTAAAAATAAAGTTGTATCTAACACGCGTCACTAACAACAATGTATATGAAGTTATAGTTAGTCTTATTATATTTTTAATATTAAAAATATGTTATAAAAACCCCAGTCTGATTAAAATAAAAAACCAATATAAAATTCAGATTCTAAAAAAATGTTTAATTTCAATTAATCTATTCTGAAGTAAATAGAAATAGAAAAACGTACCTGTCTTAAATTTTAAGAAACCTCTAAGCTAAATTAGGTGACACTTAATATTTTGGTTGTCACCAAACTATGTATAAATGACACTTAACAGTACAGTTTACGGGTTAGTTTAGATGCGACGTCACGCTTAGTGACTCTTAGTTAAGACATGATTTTAAGTGACACCTAAATGTACAAATTAGGGGTTAGTATACGTGTTCCTTTACGCTAAGTGACGCTTAGTTAAGAGATGGTAAAAACTGTTATTATAATTCACACAGTTACAAAAAAGTCAAATGGGGGTCATTAGACATATTCTTAAAAAAACAAGACCCCCTCAAGTCACCAAAGTATAACTATATAAGCTATCATGGTGTCTACGGGGGTATTACCTTTATAAGTGGTACTGGAGCGTTCCCATGGTGGCGGGCGGCGGAGTTGTCCTCCAGGAGGATGTTGTCGGGGGAGTCCGGCACTGCGAACCGGTAGAGGGACGCTGGGGGGAGCTTTAGGGGGTGCCGGCGTTCAAGGTCCAGGAGGATGCTGGAGATATAAATTTGAGATTAGATTATCGTGTATAACTTAATTAATTAATACAAAAACATTTGCGACCTGTACCACTGATCTCTTTACAAATTACATTATTTTGATGATAAAAAATAAAATTTTCTGGATTTCTGTAATACTCTACTAGTTTTGTGGGAGAATTTTTTCAAAACCTAGTAATATTTTGCCCGACCCGGGAATCGAACCCGAGACCTTTCTTGACCGGCAGTCGCACCAGCGACCACGCGGTCAATAACGCAGTATATTGTATTCTTTTTTGTATCTATCTCTCTAAATATACTTGATATCCACAATACTGACTTCACTAATTTAAAAATAGTATTGGGAAATCGTTATTTGCTCGGTTCGATGACGAGGAAATATAAATATTGAATATTGAATCTCATGTTTAATTGCATTGTTAATTTTCTTAATATTACCATTTATTTTCAATTTCGTTCTGTGTTACAATAGGGTAGATGACTAATTATTATTTCAATGTCCGTCTGGTAGATTATTGTAAATCATTAGACACGTATTTTTTATTTTCTTACAGAAACGAATACTTTCAACGTACCTCTATGTACATTTTATACGTCGAAATGACGTTTTAGCCTCCACTCCTAAACTTTAATTCATTTTATCTAAGTATTGTTTTATTAAACGACAAAATAAAAAAAAAATACGTGTCTAATATATTTTTCATTACCTAACTTACGGACTAATTAGATTTTTAATTTTCATACCCTGTCATCATCCCAATTCATTATAAAGAATTGTTAATGTTTTTATAATAACTATCGTGAGACATACTAAACACTTACTCACATAAGATAAGCTCTATTAGTTTCGATGCACAGAGGGGTTTTTCCTCATGAGAAGCGTGCGTAGTCGCGGCGCTTTTGCGTAGCCCACTGGCAGAATCTCTGTGGTTCAAAACTAGTAGAGCTTTTCTTAGTATTTTCACGTGAGTATCTCGCGATTTTTAGTTAATTTAGTATGTGTCACGATAGTTAGTGTATGTGTATGTGTGCACCTGTCGAGGAAGCGGTCCAGCATGGGCTTGGTGTTGAGCATGACGAGGTCGCACATCCAGTGTCGCTTCTCCGCGCACGACGCGCACGCCAGCACCACGCACGGGCCCACGCGCGGGCACAGCTCCACCAGGTGCCGCGCCTCTACGGGGGGACACCATTATTCTTTTATATTACATTTATAAAACCGACTTCAGCTAGGGAGAAAAAGCGTATTTTAGTCCAATTCAAAAAGGGTTTTGAAGTCGGCTAAATAAAAGGAGGTTCTTAGTTTGACTTATTAATTATGTGTTCTTAGTATGTTCGCGCGCGATTATTTGGCGACTATCTAAACCGAGTTTAATGCGGTGTTCAAAAGTGTTGGTTACACTTAACATATTAATTAACCAACTTCAAAAACATGGAGGAATTGAAGTTAGTTTGTTTAAACGTAGTTTCAAAAAAGTTTTTGAAATCGATCTATTTTCATATTTTAAGTGTTTTCAACTATATGATTGCTCTCCTCCATCACTTACTAAGTTCAAACAATACCATTCGGGTATATTACACCCAGGTGAAGAGTGTCGGTGGTGACAGAGTCCATGCATCGTGTATATGTCGACGTTTCCAAGTGGCACTGAAATAAATGAGGCGGTGGTTACCGTCGGTGTCGGGCCTGTCGACGAGCTCCAGTTTCCGTATGTGCAGCTTCTCCTTGAGCTTGAGTTGCTGCGCGCCGCCGCCCGCGCCGCCACTGCCGCCGCTGTTGACGACCTGCCCCACAACGGTCACTTTACATACAACAATACGGGCTCGTACACAAACTGCGATGCTAAATTGCAACGCAAAAAGTTTCAATGCGAATTGCTGCGAACCATTTTCGTGCGACAAAGCGTCTCCCAGAGTGACCATTCCTTCGAAGATCGTCAACCGTACTAAACGTATTTTCAACGTCTGTCGGGTCCGCTAGTTATATATATAAAGATACTCACAATACTAGTGATAGGCTTGCACAGCAGTAGTAGTCCGTCGAAGAGATACGCGCGCCGCTCCGCTATACGCTTGCCTGGACCTATCTTGGACAGCGTGTCCTCTGTGGATTGATACACGAATTATGTACTTCCAATCTATATGTATAAAAGAAAGTCGTGTTAGTTACACCACTTATAACTCAAGAACAGCAGAATAGATTTGGCTGAAAATTGGTAGGGAGGTAGCTTAGAGCCAGGAGACCGACATAGGATACTTTTTGACCAAACTTTTTTTTTAATTTTTACCGAAAATCACGAACGGGGCCGGGAAAAAATGGGATTACGCGTACGAAGTCGCGGGCAGAAGCTAGTATAATATAATTTTAGACATATTATGAGTTTCACAGCTTTTGACTAGACACCGACTTTATTTAAAAAATAATATACTGTGAAATCTATTTTGTTTTCGTCTGCCGGCAAAACAAATTGCCATAAGGAGTACTTTTAATGTATAAAGTAAAAACAGAGAAATAAAGATGTCATTTTTTTTCTTTTATTTTAATAAAAATATTTGTGGCGACACATGTCACAAGTCAACGGATGACGTCATAAAATCCTACATCGCACATGCAAAGTTTACAAGCGAATAAACACGGATAGAAAATCCCAACGAACAACTGCTGGGCAGAAAGCCCGCCAGGCACGATCACCTCGCCTGGTCGGAGGATCCTCCTTTTCCGATCTTAGGGAACTATACTCTCTGTTCTATAAATATTCATGGAAATTTGCACATGATTGATTTGATTTGAAAGTAATGAGAAAAAAATTGTTCATTAGACAGTAGAAAAATGTCAAGGGTCTCGCCGATGTGTTAATAAAGTAGAATATCGTAATGCAGAATTATTACCTCTAATATTATTTAGACTAAGTAACTTCATATATTCTAAGATTATTTAGACACCACTGACAAACGGTGAAGGAAAACATCATGTGGAAACCTGATCTTATAATTTCTAATTATAAGTTTGAAATCGCCAACCCGCATTGAGCAAGCGTGGTGATTAATGCTCAAACCTTCTCCGTGTGAGAAGAGGCTTTGCTCAGCAGTGGGCATTTATAGGCTGTTGATGATTACCTCTAATAAATTCGTTACAGCACTGTCCAATGTCCCTGACGTCCCAGTTGTCCACGATGCGCGCCAGCTCGTTACACTTCTCTATGGCGAGCTGACGGCGAGCTCGGTGGGCCATTCGGAGTGTCGCGTCACTGTATAATATTATAGTTAAGTGAGAAATTATAATTTACATGCAACAGAAGTAAAATAAATTAGACCTAACAACCTAACATCACGCTTTTTATACCTGAAGGGGTAGGCAAAGGTGCACATTTCACTATTTATGTTACGAGTCCCATATACCGGGCACAATTCAAGACTCCGTGCTACTATTGAGTTTTTTCCTAAAGCCCAGTACTACTAAATACTTTGCCCGACCTGGGCATCGAACCCGAGACCCCTTGCCTGGCAGTCGCATTTAATACTTAAGTAAGACAAAACCAATAAAAATAATTACATCTTACACCAAGGGCAGATATTAATGATCGCTGTTAGTCTAAAATCTTTAAATTAGATACATTTTTGTCATACATGTTCTATTTTCTATCAAAAATCTACGTCACTCAGAAATTTTGTATTAACTGCTCAATCACCGGTGACCGCTCTCCATTAACTCCATTATAGACCTTATTTCCGATGTTTAGAGACTAGTTTTGTATGAACAAAATTTCGGTACGATATATCAACGTATTAGGATCGGTTATTATAGGATATCAATGGCATTATAAATGTACTAGCTACTTCCGCGCGGTTGCACACGCTCTGCTCAGCTCCTATTGGTCGTAGCGTGATGTTTTATAGCCTATAGCCATCCTCGATAAATGCGCTATCCAACATAAAAATAATTATTCAAATCTAACTTGTAGTTACGGAGATTAGCGCGTTCAAACAAACAAACAAACTCTACTGCTTTATATAATAGTGTAAGAGTATAAGATACTTACAGTTTTGGTCCATTCCCCAACGCCTTGATCAATAGTTTCTTGATCGGATGCAAATTACACTCCACCTGACATCGAGACTTAAAATTAATACATAGTTTAAAACTTATATGGTACGGGAAACAGCAGAAATATACCAAGTCAGTAATCTCAGAATGCAACATTTTTAAATACATAACATAACATCACGCCCATTGTACATTATGCCACTGTACAATGGTAACACCCACTTTTCACTATTTATGTCATGAGTCCCATGTAATAGGGGGTGAGCCTATTGCCATATACCGGGCACAATTTCAGACTCCGTGCTACTAATGAGAATTTTTAAAAAACCCAGTAATATTTTACCCGAACCGGGAATCTAACCCGAGACCCCTTGACCGGCAGTCGCACTTGCGACCTTTCTACTTCCGATCTTAAATACCTATTATAAAAAAGGTAAGTTGGTCTGTAATGATATTGGAACTTTGAATGTATACAAATTGAACTTTCAATATATATTACAGCCCTGAAGTGAAATAACATAAAAAAAAACAAAACAAATAAGGATTTAAAGTGACCAACATAAAATTTTTCTTCACCTTCAAATTCATGAGAATTTATTAATAAGACTTTTCGTGTCTTTGTAATAGATACAATAGGAATATAGGGTCAATAATACGCCACAATTCAAACATGATGCCGGAATCAGCCATTGCAAATGACACAATACTAGGTTATGACTTTATGACTAATGACCCCAAATGGGTAGTTCCTAGGGTATCAAAATTAAAATCTAATTAGTCCGTCAGTTAGATAATGAAAAAATATTAGACACGTATTTTTTTTATTTTCTCGTATTGAGTTGCAATACTTAGGTCGTTACGTCATAACGTGCTACAAAATGTGGCACGCTGTGACGTCACACGATATTTCAAACTAATATATCGTCGAAAGTATTTAATTTTGTGAGAAAAGAAAAAATACGTGTCTAATGATTTAAATTAATCTACCAGACGGACATACAAAGATATTCTTTCATTTTATTATTCCAAATACTTTTAAGACTGGGGTCTACAATAGTTTCCATTGTTAGTTCCTAGAATGGGGGTCTAATAATATAGTTTTAGTGACACATGACCCCACTGACCTGTTTAAAGCTCTCCCTGTCTTCAGACGCAGGAGTTATCTGTAATAACATTGTGTCGATAGAATAATACTTTATACAGCGCCTGGACCCTTTGTTAGTATGTTAGTTTATTAGCACTGTTTAGTTTTTATAAGTATAAGTTTGATTAGCGCTGTTAATGTGTTATTTTCTTATTTCTATCGTTATATTTTTAGAATCATTCGGTAACTCATATATATCGAGTAGTACTCGGCTACAATTTCACAATGACCCCAAATAGACCCCTATATTTTAATACCTTAAGGGTTTGATTCACAATATCTGGATAGCCGGTATCTTCCAGATAAATTTGAATTAAGAACGTAATTTGTGTGAACTATGTGTCACATAAGTTTATCAGGTACTTATATAGAGGTGGTGAAACCGGCGTTAAATATTTTTATGGAGACGTAACTTAAACAGGAATATGGAATGGAACTTTAACATGGAATGTTAAACAATAACATAAAAGGGGTCTAAAAACAAAAAAAAATAACAATCTTAAATACTGCTAACAAATGTCTATTGGAAGAATACTTGGTCGATTGCTTTGATTTAATTCCTTCAAAGTGTAATCGAATATGATTGTCTTAACATATCGACATTCTCTATTACTGTTAATGGGTAGACATTCTAATGTAATGGTTTTTACGTTAAAGTGAAAATAATTATACATTTTTGTAACATGCAAGTATGCAGTTTTTTTTATAGGACAAGCCCGCCACACCTCCCTAAACCGCTGCAACTCCTGTAAGCCAGGATCTACAGTAGATACAACCATGAAAACACCGGAACACTGAAGTCCGGTAAGCAGTTACAAATTATAACAAATACGAATACATAACAATGACAAGTGACTCGTGGAGTCAATAGTCATTATGACAAATATAACTAATGACCCCCAACTCATTTACAAAGGGGTCACTAATCACATTTCAAAAAATTATCACAATTGAAGCATATTCTGACCTAAATTAATTATTATCGGTCAGAGTGTAGCAAAAGGTGTGCAATAAATTTGGGACAGAAAAAATTTCATCAAAAATGAAAATTCTTAGAAATGGCTAGTTTTTCATTTCCATTGCTTAGTAACATCACGCCTTTTTTGTCCCCGAAGGGGTAGGCAGAGGTGCACATTTCGGCACTTAATGCCACTGTACAATGTAAACCCCCTTGTCACTATTTATGTTATGAGTCCCATGTAATAGGGGGTGAGCCTACTGCCATATAACGGGCACATTTCCAGTAATACTTTGCCCGAACCGGGAATCGAACCCGAGACCCCTTACCCCTTACGCAGTCATTGCTTAGTATACCTAAAAATAAGGTGAAAATCATTTGGGCACTTTCTGTCTAAGACTTCAGATTCGCATGAAAATGAGCCCTAAATGTCAGTAAGCGGAGTATGTAAAACCACTTATTGGGCACACACCCGACACATTAGGTTAGGTTAGGTTAGAACTGTGAGGTCTTCGCGGTCGTCCACGCGAGTATTCTCAATTTTGATGTAAATTTTTCTAAGTCCCAAATCTCTCGCACACCCTTTGCTACATTCCAATTTTATTATCTCTTTTGGCTTACACACGTAACTGTTTGACGAGGAACTCGATTGGCTGGCTTTAAAAAAATCAGCCCTTACTCCCGTAAGTGTTTGACGAGGAACTCGACTAGTTTCAGGCCATGCTAGCAGCTCATATTCATGAGCAGTATTTAGCGAATGTTGAAATTCGTGTGTCATGAATACGAGTCTCTAGCATGGCCTGAAACTAGTCGAGTTCCTCGTCAAGCACTTACGGGAGTAAGGGCTGATTTTTCCACCTCCAGATAAATTTCATCAGAGGTATAACTTTGAATATTTGAGAATACTTCCATACTAAAATTTACAGTTTACAATTATCTGTTGATTAATTAGCTCTAAGCCGAAGAACATAATTAATTTATCATGTCTTGTGTAACTTGACAACACGGTTAGTGCGGTGGCTGGGCAACCGGCTGCGGCGCAACGTGTCGCGAGTTCGATCCCCGCTCAGAGCAACTCTTGCCCAGTCACCGCGCCATACGTGCAGTCATCAAGTGTCAGTCTGTCCGTCAGTGGAGCTAGGTGCAAAGTTTGCAAAGTTATTATATAAATCCTGACCTGTTTGAAGCTCTCCCTGTCTTCGGAAGCGGGGGCGATCTGCAGCAGCGCCAGGACATAGTTGTGGTAGAGGAAGACATGCGCCACCGGCGCCAGCAGCAACTTGGGCAGGTAGTACTTCACGGCCAGGCGGAACCCGTGCCCCGCCGTGTCCAGCCGCTCCGACAGCTAAGGGCGGGGGGGAGGTATGTGTAAGCAGCAATAAAAAAATCTTCGTAATTAAAGGAATGTTTTTTTTTATTAAACGTTTTCCCACACTAGCATTTTCTCCTGTGTCGTGGGTGCGTTTACAAACATACAAGTTCACATACACAGGACACCCAGACCCGGAATAACAATTTGTGGATCACACAAATAGTTGTTCCGTGCGGGAATCGAACCTGCTACACGTTGCGCGGCAGCCAGTTGTCTAACCACTGCGCCAACCGTGCAGTCATTTATTTTCGTACAGTGTACCTTTACTTGTTCACATTTTAATTAAGCCGACATTTCCTACAGACTATTCCAAAAAGAAATGCCGAAACAAACTCAGATGTTTGCACGAATAGACACGGATGGGCCGACTCGACCGGAGTGACACCACGACCGAGCAGATTGACCGACGTGAAACAACGCTTGCATTGCGTTTCGTCTTATGAGTCGTTTTCTGCTCGGCCGTGGTATCACTCCGGTCGAGCCGGCCCAGCAGTGCCGAAGCATGGCTCTCCCACACTTAACCCGTCGAGCGTCCGCGTTCCTTATGATCCAACGGGTGCACACGTGACATTTGGAGAAAGAAAGAAATAAAGAAAGAAAGAAATTGCATTTATTTGGCCATTGGCATACGAAAACAGGGATAATTTCAATAGAAATAACACAAATACAGTCAAAATAAAAACAAAACATTAATAATAGATTTTATAAAAGAGAAAGCAGCATGGAGCATTGTTTCTTATGATCCACCGGGTGCTCATAAGGACGCTCGAGGGGTTAAAGAAATGCCGAAACAAACTATTGAAATCACTTAAGCCTTGTTCGTACTGACCTAGTAGACAGAGCTACTAAAAACTCGCTACTCGACTAAAATACTACCGCAGTGCGAACAAGGCTTAATCGACCGACAGTATTGTAAGTGTGGGAGAGTCATGCTTCGGCACGAATGGGCCGGCTCGACCGGAGTGATACCACGGCCGAGCAGAAAACAGACGTGGAGCAACGCTTGCGTTGTGTTTCGTCGTGTGAGTTTGCTTACCGGAGGCCCAATTACCCTCCCCTTCCCCAATCTCCCCAATTCCTGAATCCCCAACGATCCTCAAACTCCTAATCCCCAAAAGGCCGGTAACGGACTTGTAACGCCTCTGGTGTTCCAAAAAAAATATTCTCAGTACGTAATTGTTCGGAGTCCAAGCCAACAGTGCCATTTTGAACGTCACTCAATATCCCCACTATAAGGGTAGGACATGACGTCACAATTGACTGTTGGACCGCGCCATCTTTATTCATTTTGTTGTTATTCCTTCATTTTGTAATAAAATCCCGTACTAATAACCGACATTTAATAGTATCAATCTAGCACATGAATGATCGAGCACCGCTCGGTGTTTTCTTGTAGTTCTTAATATTTTTACAGAAAAAAAAATATAGTTAAAATGGAATATTAATGGGAAATAAGATAGAACAAGAACATAAAATAGAAAACAGAAGAAGTAGAATAAAAGAAACCTACCAAGCTATTTGAACTATTAAAATTATTGTATTTGAACTATTAATAATAAGAGCTTTTATTCAATGAAAAATCGTCATTTTCTGAACATCAACCTAGATACATTAATTTATCGCTCCCGAATACGCCCTACGTACAAAATTTCAAGAACATCGATGGCGATGTTGATAAATAGTAAAATTCTAATAGAGAAGTATCAGTAACCGACACTTTTCTATTATTATAAATAGTCACCGGTGACCTCTCCACTCCATTATAGACCTTATATCCGATGTTTAGAGACTACTTTTGTATAAACAAATTTTGGGCATCTATATCAAGTGATAAGTACTGTATACTACATATTTGTATAACAATTATTATTATATACTCACAACGGGGTCATCCACAATAGCTTGCAGCGCGTCTCTGGACTCCTTGCGAGTGACGATGTTAGCGTACCGCACGTACGCACGGAACTCTTCTACTTCTGCCAGCTCTGTAATTAATAATAGGGGCATATAGACATAGTTATGTATAAAACGCTTTTTATAAGGTGGGAAAATCATCGAATGACTTCTCCCGCCTGGGTGAGGCGGGAGGGAGTGTCATACTCTTACTGACTAAAAACCACCCCGTTCCTTCTCCTGCACGTCGAGCCGGAGCCCCGGTAACCCGTTAGGTTCTCCGCGACCATAAAGGACGGCCTAGATTTTATTTATTGTGTGTCATGGTTCCGTTTCGGACACATTTTTACATGTCATCATCATCATCATCAACAGCCTATAAATGCCCACTGCTGAGCAAAGCCTCTTCTCACACGGAGAAGGTTTGAGCATTAATCACCACGCTTGCTCAATGCGGGTTGGCGATTTCAAACTTATAATTAGAAATTATAAGTTCAGGTTTCCTCACGATGTTTTTCCTTCACCGTTTGTCAGTGGTGTCTAAATAATCTTAGAAAGTACATATAACTCGGAAAAAGTCACATTGGTACTTGCCGTTGGTAGGTTTCGAACCCGCACCCTCATGCATGAGAAGTGGGCGTCTTAAACCTCCGGGCCACCACGACATGTATTTTTTTACATGTATTGACCCCAAACCTGAGAATGCTACCCAGCCTCTTTTGAGTGGGCAAGTCCCTTAGTCGGGTATAGTATACGACACACACGTGATGAGCAGTAGGAGTGATAAAAAATTACATAACGTCACGCCTTTTATCCCCGAAAGGGTAGGCAGAGCACATAACGGCATTTAATGCCACTGTACAATGTATTGTACAGTGGCATTACTGCGATGGGTGTCACAGCACCCATTTTTCACTATTTATGTTACGAGTCCCATATAGAGTGAAACAAGTGAAAGTGAAACAGGTGAACCTATTGCCAAATACCGGGCACAATTCCAAACTCTGGAACTATAATATATTACTAAGGATTTTTTGAAAAACCCCAGTAATGCTTTGCGCGACCCGGGAATCGAACCTGAGACCCGTTACGCGGCAGTCGCACTTGCGACCACTCGGCCAACGAGGCAATAAATGATAAAAAATGTTATGTTTAAAACTAATAATACCTTCAAAGCAGCTCCCAATATACGGCGTGGGCGAGTCCTGCGACATCTCCATGGCGTCCTCCAGGTTGCCCAGCAGAGTCACCGTCAGCTCGTATATGTCCACTATGTTCCCGAATATTAAGGATATCGCCTGCAAATTAACACATAAACACTCATACGTTTGATTTTTGAGGGTCACTTAATGCGATACTAGCGCCACTCTTGACGTAACAATAATAATATTTTAGGTATGTTAACTTCTTTAAAGAAAAAATCAGAATCTCCCTCTCTCTCACACACACACACACACACAGAGACCCGGAACAACAATTTATAAAACACACAAAAAGTTCGGGGGGAATCGATCCAGCACTAGAGCCAGTCGCCCGGTCAACCGTATCTTTAACAGGCCTTGTTGTTCAGACTCTGGGTATGATGTAAATATGAATTTGTATATTTGTAAAATCATCTACGACACAGGAAAATATCCTAGTGTCTAGCAAAGCAATATTTTAAAACATAAAATCCCTTTAGTCGGGTATACGACACCCGCATGAAGAGCTGCGATGGTGACAAATGTGTAACACTTACTCGACTATCTTTATCCAAAATTTTCTCGAGCTCATCTTTGAATACCCTGATGATGAGGTTGAGGTCCCTGAGGAAGTGCTTCTCGTCAGTAAGGAGGTCCCTGACGAGCTCCGCGTACGAGAGGGAGCCGCGACGGCCTCGTCTCTCTGAGCCACCGCCAGAGTTCTCTGAGGTCGTTAGCTCAGATTCTTGGTAGAACATGTCCATTAGTACCTGAGGAGGGAAAGAGGGTCGTTTTAGTGTGGTTTCTGGAAGTAATTTTATATTCTTTTTTTTATGGCATACGCCGTAAACGAGCAGGGGAAGGGGAAGGTAATTGGGCCTCCGGTAACCTCACTCACACGACGAAACACAACGCAAGCGTTGCTTCACGTCGGTTTTCTGTGAGGCCGTGGTATCACTCCGGTCGAGCCGGCCCATTCGTGGCGAAGCATGGCTCTCCCACACTTAAAATTAATTACTTATTCAAGATAATTTTTATAACCTGAAAGGATAGGCAGCAGTGGTCATATTAAATGGAAAACAATCTTTTAAATCGACATACTTAAAAAACTGAAAGAAAATCTGAGGTTGTATAAATGTTTGTCCACGATTATCTCACAATTGCCTGAACCAATTTTGGTGTAATTTTCAGTAAAGTGTTTGTCACACCTAGGTGCAGATTTAAGTATATTAACCGACATCAAAAAGAGGGGGCTTCAAGTCGATTTTTATAAACGTAGTTCATTGAAAATTATGTTTTGATCTTACGCATCATGCAAGTGGGCGGCACTGATTGCTTACCATCAGGAGACCCGTCAGCTCGTTTGTCGGCATATACCATAATTCATAAGTCCTTTTTATTTTGAAGGTATTATAATAAGACTTGAAGACTTGATTCCACGGTTGTTGCGGTGGCTGGGCAACCGGCTGCCGTGCAGCGTGTCGCGGGTTCCATTCCCGCACGGAACAACACTTTGTGTCATCTACAAATTGTTGTTTCTGGTCTGTGTGTGTGAACTTGTATGTTTGTAAACGCACACACGGCCCAAGAGAAAATCCTAGTGTAGGACAACGCTTTTTAAAACAAAAATAAAGAAGACTGCCTCGTTGGCCGAGTGGGCGCAAGTGCGACTGCTGGTCAAGAGGTCTCGGGTTCGATTCCCGGGTCGGGCAAAGTATTACTGGGTTTTTAAAAATGTCAGTAGTAGCACGGAGTCTGGAAATGTGCCCGGTATATGGCAATAGGCTCACCCCCATCATATTACATGGGACTCATAACATAAATAGTGAAAAGTGAGTGTTACATTCTAGTGGCATTTAGTGCCGTAATGTGCACTTCCTGCCTACCCCTTCCGGGATAAAAGGCGTGATGTTATGATGTTATAAAGAAGTACTCACCTTATCAGCACACATAGCAGTCTTAATGTCCCGGCACGTGATAGTATCATACCCAGACTTCTGGGATATCTTCTTGACATAGTTCCCAGCCAACCGCAGTATATCGCTGGTCATAAACTCCAGTACAGCCGTGATGAACTGTGACACAGACACATCTATTTTGTATAGAAGCACCTCCTTTTGTAGAAGCTGGTGGAGCTTGTCGCAGGGGATCATCGGCTTCCGTCGCTTGATGGTGACCAGGTCGCGGGCCTCTGTGATCGCCCATTTGTCTAATGGTGTCGGGAATGTGCGCGCTACTCTTTCTTCTACGTCCTGGGGATGAGAAAAAAAATATAAAGAAACATTTTTGACCAACTTCAAAAAAAAGAAGGAGGATCTCAGTTTGGCCTGTAAGTGTGTATAGGCCCAATTACACCCCCCCCCCCCCTTTCCCCAATTCCTGAATCCTCAACAATCCTCAAATTCCTAATCCCAAAAGACTAGAAACGTATCTGGTGTTGCGTGTCTCCATGGGCGACGCCGAATGCTTACCATCAGGGTGTTTACTTTTGAAACCAATCTCAATTTCAATGTAATTTCAATCCTATACAATCTCAATAATTATTCAATGTCAACACTATACAACCCCTATCGTAGCTGTTAAAATAGCATTCAGAGTACGGAATATAAAGCCAAACTCAATACCATTTAGTTCATTCAATATCCGCGGAATGCGGATGCAATGGGCGCTAATGTTGCAACTCAAGAGTACGAAATTTCACAATACCAATGTCGATTGATCAGTAATGGATTCAAGAGTAAGCCATTAAAAAAATCTAGGAAAGCGTACTAACCTCACGGGAGCTGGTCTAAATATTTAAAAACACTAGACTACTGAAAAGACAGTAACCGCCGTACTTATTGAATGGCTACTCAACCCAGTCCTTGGTAATTGTTTTCGGAACAACATCGTTACTAAAGCACAGTTTAAGTAATCATTCAAAGTCAAAGTCAAAGTCAAAGCATTTATTTCAATTAAACCATAGTTTGGTACTTTTGAAACGTCAACAAATACAAAATAAATAATAGTCTGTCAGTCAGTCCGTCAGTGAAACTAGGTGAAGCTAGGTGCTCATTCCAAAAAGTAGATTCGAATGGAGAAGAACGAGCAAGAAACTCCATTCGTTACTCTTTTTAAAAAAAGTATGTTCTACAATGTCTCTGATACATATTTCAATACTGTACGCATATGTAAATCAAATCAAATCTTGAAGTCCAACATGGTGCTCACATATGCATACTGACAATCCATAGAATTAGTGCTTCTATATAAGAAAAGGAAACTCTTTATTTCAATAAAGAAATGCTCGATGCCATTATTCAGATCAGATCAGATCAGATGCACATTCAGTCTCAACTCCTCAAAGAACAGTATTTGTTCGTACCTGCACTGTAAGCGGCGAGGGCACGGCGCAGAGCATAGCGAGTAGCCGTAGACAGAGTGACTCCACATACTGTAGCGCGCTCTCCTCCGCTGTCAGGGTGGGGTGCTCGTGGTCCAGCACCTAGATACATAAACACATTGTTAAAGTATATGACTGCCAATATACTGTGCTCCGCTAAAGTCATTCATGAGCAGCATTCAAAGTCAAAATCATTTATTTCAAATAGACCAGGAAGGCACTTTTGAACGTCAACAAAAAGTGAAGTTATTTGCTCATTCGAAGGCGTAGATTCCTATGGGGAAGAACGAGCAAGAAACTCCATAGGTTTGAGAAGATTGAAACTCTGTTTCAATCAGATTCACAATACAATTCTCTAGTTACATAGTATTGTTGGCATCCCCAAAAGGCCGATGACGCAGTGTGTACCTCTGGTCTTTTGGGTGTCCATGGGCGACGCCGATTGCTTACCATCAGGTGATCCGTCTGCTCGTTTACTGCCCGCTTATCCCATAAAAGAAGGTAGAACTGCATTAATTATACACCCATCCGCTGTGTCACTCTATTTTGTTACTGCAAAAAGACAGTAGCAACGAAAAGTGTTATTTAGTATGGTCAGAAACAGTTTTAAATGAATGCCCCAAGTGTTCCAAGCGTTCGTAGGCCACGGTAACCACTTACCATCAGGTGGGTTCTGTGCTTTTCTTACCACCAACCACCAAAAAGGGGATACAATATGGGACAAATGTCCTGCGTCACGTGGCGCCAGCGACGTTAAATGGAGAAGCGCGACGTTGCCAGGCTTTGGTCGACATGTCTGGCAACATCAACGTCGTTGTGGACATAAGGCGCGCGGTGTCGCCTTTTTTTTAAGGGGGAAAATCATCGAATGACTCCTCCCGCCTGGGTGAGGCCGAAGGGAGTGTCAGACTCTTACTGACTAAAAACCACCCCGTTCCTTCTCCTGCACGTCGAGCCGGAGCCCCGGTTACCCGTTAGGTTCTCCGCGACTCCGAATCGGCAACAGCCCTATTGGGTCCCATCTGTGGTAGTCTGATGCTTCTTTGAGGCGCGCGCGGAACGCGACTCGGGTCTGTTTCTGATCGGACGGGGAGCCACCCATGCTCGCCGTCCGCAGGCCCGCGCTTACGATGACCGGAGATCGTCCCGCGATCCCCGACGCCCGGTGTGTCCTTCACGATGGCCGAGTTGCGAGGAGGCAGCGCTTCGCTGCCTCACGCGTCCCGCCTCCTCCTTAGCTAGCATGACTGCTTCGCAAAAGGAGGAGACGGCGCTGGCCCAGCGGTGTCGCCTTATAATATGTCGGGCGACATTGGCAGGCTTCACTTGACATGTCGTGGGATATTTGTTCCCTAGTGTGTTCTTGGATAGTCTTGTGATTTATTTACAAGCATTACACATCATCTATCTATCTTTATATATATAATTCTGCAGGACGTGTGTATGTCATTGAACTCCTTCTTCAAACGGCTTGACTGATTTAATGATTGTAGCCAAATGCCATTTAGCGCTTGTCTACATGTAGAATAGAAAACCAAATTATATGGAATTGACGTAAATTTTGACATTTGTCAGTGACAGTGACCCCATACATTTTGATTTCTACTCTCTCTGTAGACAAGCGCTAAAGTGGCGTTTGGTTAAAGGCACAGGTGATCGAAAGGCTGGCTACTACCTTGGTCAAAGGTTAAGTATTGCCATCTAATGTGGCAATGCTGCCACTTGCCAGCCTTTTCGACACCTCACCTCATGACAATAATGAGGATATTTTTTTTTATTTGTTAGTTAGTTTTTCCTCTATTTTTATATTTTTCTATATTCCTCATGTTAACTTTAGTTGTAAATACTTTATTTTTTATTTAATATAGCTGCAGTTATTTATTATTGTCCAGTTTGTTTGTTCATTTACATGATATTAATTTTTGAAATCTTAACTTACTGTAACATTATTAACATTATTACACTTTTATATCACAGAACACAACTAGGTACATCATTTTTTACCAAAATTTTGTGTCTCATGGTCATATACTATGTTTGTTACTCTTTTACCAAAAAACTACTAAATGTTTTTTTATATTATTGTATCTTATTTCTGTAAATTATCCTTTGTGTAGAGAGATAATAATAAATTTATTATTATTTATTATATTAAAATTTGATGGGCCGACTAGATGAAACAGAACATCGAAATCTAGATGAAACTTAGCACAAAGATAGATTATAATCTATAACATAAGGCCCCTTTTAATTCAGGTACCCAGATCGAACTGCTGGCTGAATGCTAATTGCATTATAATTCTTCAATTCAATCATGCAATGAAATTACAATTCAGTACTTGCCAACCTGTCAAATTCAACACTTATTTCGAACTGTCAAAAACAACAGTTTTCTATGAATTTTGTACGAAATTGAGTATTGTGACGTCACATTGTTTTAGAGTCAAACAGCGTACTTATTTCTTTAAAATTTGCTGGAATAATACTAAAATTATGTTTGTCATAAAATCAATTAATGAAATTGTGATTATTTTTTAATATTTTTTGTATTGAACTGTTAAAATAATTTATTTTTGATTAAGGAAAGTACCCAATTGAAAGAAAAGTTTCAAATTACATTATTGTTATAACAATACACACTTAAAACTCACTCTTAACATTCCTCATCATCATCAACAGCCTATAAGTGTTCAATGCTGAGCAAAGACCTCTTCTCACACTGAGAAGGTTTGAGCATTAACCACCACGCTTGCTCATTGCAAGTTGGTAGTTTCAAACTTATAATTAGAAATTATAAATCCAGGTTTCCTTATGATGTTTTTCCTTCACTGTTTGGCAGTGGTGTCTAGATAATCTTAGAAAGTAGATATAATTCGGAAAAACTCATATTGGTACTTGCCATTGGTAGGTTTTTAACCCGCATGAGAGCGGGTGTCTAAACCTCCGGGCCACCAAGACAGTCTTAACATTACAATTAATTAATTAATGACAGGGATAGACATAATATGTCTATCTCTGTCATATTATGACAATTATCTACACATGTTGTAGATGAGTAATACACTTGGGATGATAATATGGTGCAATACTTTAGTTCTACATTAATTTGGGGTTGAAGTTCATATATAAAGGGCCTATTTCACAATATCTGAATAAGGACCATTTTTTCCAACACCAGATAAATTTTAACTGAGGAGTAAGAAAACACTAGTGGTTCCGCTTCTTTACTCCCAAGTGTAGTGATTGGAAAATTTCATATGGAAAAATAGTAAATCAATATAATATCACTTAATAATACTAACAGGAACTTATTCAGACATTGTAAAAGAGTTTTATTGGTATTGTTATATATTGATTAAAGCCTGATTTGAATGCAAAATCCATTTTTAGACAGGAATTCCACGAAACTAATGTCCAAAAATAATACCCTTTCTACAACATAACATCACGCCTTTTATCCCCAAAGGAGTAGGCAAAGGTGTACATTACGGACTTAATGCACTGTACAATGTAACACACACTTTTCACCCTTTCTACAGACAGGTACAAATTGATCTCAATCCCTTCCTAAACCCAGATTTTGGATTATACGACCATGAAGCACAAATACTGAAAAGCTACTCAAATTAAAGTTGTACTTAAATATCGTGCCATCTTTGTCATTTTATAAAGAATTTGTTGTTACAAACTGACAGTTAAGTGTGACTTTAAATTGAATATTTTGACATTAGTCATTATATTTTAAGTTACTTATTAACTGGATGTTTACTTAGTGTTTAATTAAATATAATATACAAATAACACTGATCAACAAAAAAAATAAAATTGTCTGTTTCCTTTAATTTTTTTTGTTTCTATCTTAAACTAAAATATTTTTTAAATATGGTAACAATTTTTCTCTCACAGCTTTTGTTTTTGAGTTACTGCTAAATTACTCCTCCCCTCCATTACCTACTATTTTTACTTATATGTAGTTGTGTTTTTTATTGGACATTGAAATATCTTATTGTTTTCGATATAGCTTAGTCAAGAAGGTGTTGTGAACTTAATCCTGATTCTTTTTGCGACATTTGTGGTTAATATGTATTTGCCAAATATTGAAAACCTATATTGGCCTTGTAAAAACTGTGTATCATCAATACTTCAGAATAAAATTGTGTATTGAGTTAGGGTGCAACATGAGCATAAAAATCCACTTGCTGCACTCACATTTAGACCGATTTCCACAAAATCTAGGTGATTTTAGTGAGGACCAGGGTAAAAGATTCCATTAAGATCTTCAACTATTGGTTGAAGATCTTAATGGAATCTCTGCCATAGTCTGCTATAGTCCCACCGCCCCTGATACTCACATATGATGCAGACCTACTGGAGTTTGGAATGTGATCTACCTAAAGTTGTTCATTCAAGAAAACCATATAAAAGATCATTTGCTAATGTTCAATAAAAATTTTGTTGACATCATTATCATTTATATTTTCTGTATTTTATTTTATTAAACTCTATATTTAAAAAACTGAAGCTGTTAGCAATCTTCTAGTATTTTTTTCATACTCAGGGCCATAGAAATACCCAATAACAGAAAAAAAAAATAAAGGAAACAAGACTTGTGTTGACCAGTGTAATCAATTGGTTACTACTACTTCCCTTATTTATGTTATCATAATAATTTTATTAGAAACTATGTTGTTTTTGACTGTCTTATAGTAGTATAACATAAAGGTATGTTGACTTAACAAGTTTTATCATAAAAAATCTTATTATTATGTTTGTGTGAATACAATAATAATTAGGTACTAAAATTATGACCAAATTCGTAAATACTAGGTCTTATCTATCTTTAACACGATTATTAATAAACATCATAATTTAATGTTATATACCTAAATATTTCTTTCACACAATATCCAAAGGTTACATTCAAATAAAAATACAACTTTAATAAGTTCAATTCAACAAAATTACGAGTAAATCCGCAGCATATCGTAGCGTTACGATGACCGTGCAATCATTTACAATCAGAATTACTGCAGATTTCGTTTGATAAGCTATCAGGAACCTTCACGAGGGCCACTACAATATTATCACAATAACATAGCCTTATCGACACCTGGACCGTAATACTCACTACAAGACACTAGTAAGCTTTACTCTACACATCTAAGCCCTGTAATATTACATACAGTATCAATAATTGACAATTCTATCGATAATTTGCAAACAATAAGTCATGATACAAACTTCGATTCGCTCACCTTTCGAAGAGGATTTATAAACACGCCGCGCCACTTCTCCACATTCTCAGGGTCCTGGAAGTCGTACCCTCGCGTCTCCTCCACTGTCGGTAACATTTTACCAAGTTGCCCCGCGCCGAAATCATGTAAACACCAATGTTATCACACTGACAAAACATAAAGCACCATTTCTGGTTTCACTTGCACTCTACACGTTTCTCACTAATATAAACACCGCAAAATACGCGTAAATCAGTCAAATTCTTTTGTTATCAACGTTTGGTTGTAAAATATTGAATTGCTAAATTGAATTAATTGAAAAATATATTCTTTGATTCATTTGGTCGGCTAAACGACGCCATTTTCAATTTATTTATCATTGGTTCGTTCTCTTTGTTCGACAGCAATCCATAGACGTTTGTTCCGATTCACGTTAAAGATAATACACGTTCACAGTTTGACGCAAGATGTTTCACGTTTTCGAAGAAGGTAACATGACTTTTGTGTCTCTATTTGTGTCTCATAATACGAATCGGACACAAATTTCAAATTATCTTTGTTTTCATTTTTTTTTTTTTTTTTTTTTTTTTTTTTTTTTTTTTTGTCATTTGTAATAAATCATTTATTCAAATAAAAAACTTAAATTAAAAACTAACTATTACTTAAAAAAAAAAAAAAATTAAAACTAAATATTACTAAATTAAAACTAAAAAATTAAAACTAAATATTACTAAATTAAATACCTATATACAACTAAAGATTAAACTTTGTTTTCATTGAATCATTTACCGATAGTCAAAGAAATTGGCAGACAACGGGATTTTGCGCAAGTTGGTTTTAAGTGAAAATCAATATATTTTTATGAGTGACAATGTGTGACCGTTTGTACTCATCAGACAAAGATAGACGCAGCTTTTCTATTTATTTTTACACTCAATCAATTTATTAAACGCGGCCTAACTAAAAATACGTAATACATGATTCTGATTACTATGGATATTATTATTTTAGGCTGTTAATGGAAATACTAACAATCTTACGCCAACAATTTTTTTTTAAATAAGCATACGTAGTAATTAGGAATATATTACTTGCTATACAGCAACAGTAAGAAATTCATCGATAATCTTGATTAAGTATGTAAATAAATTCCTCTTCAATGGCACTTTAGACAACATACAATAGGGGTTCATCACTAGTTCACTTGCATGATTGCATCAACGGCTGAACATAGGTTTTTATTAGTCGAGGCGTGGAGAAGTCTCAAACAAGGTCTCGTGTTTGATTCCCAGTTCGGTGGAAATCCTGTCGGTATGATATTGATAATATACGAGAAGTATAAGTACCTAATAATGCCATTAACATTAATCAAACTAAAATCAGACATTTCGCAATAGAGTTCCACCCGTATAAAATCAGACTTCGCGGTGTGTGCGGTAGGTGTCCATGGGCGGCGTTGATAGCTTACCATCAGGTGATCCGTCTGCTTGTTTGCCTCTTAATCGAGACAAAAAATAATTTTTAAATAAATTACATTTATAAGGAATGTTTTATTAATTAACTAGCGGCCCGTCCCGGCTTCGCACGGGGGGACTTAAGATTTTTTACATAGTTTTACGTTTTATTTATATTTATTCTCAGTTTTTTTTTAGCGACCTGCCCTCCGTTGTCGATGTCGCGTCTTAAGGTAACCGATTGAACTGTTCAAAAGTTATCTAGAGCAAACTTTTAAAAGGATTGAACCATTCATTAAAACGATTGTTATGGGTAAACTATAAAAGGTAGACATATGCTCTCGCGGACTTTTTTAAAAATAATGTTAATATAAACAATTCATTTAGAGAACATTTTTGTATAACTTTAACTATATGCTCAGCGCACGCCACGGAAGGCCTCAGAAACGATACTTTTCCCCCGTTTTTAAAACATTTTTGGTTACTGCTCCACAACTATAGGACCTAGCGTGATATTATATAGCCTATGTTACTTCTGAATAATGCAGCTTTCGAATGGTGAAAAAATTATTGCAATCGGTTCAGTAGTTTTAGAGTTTATTCATTACAAACATACAAAAATACAAATCTTTCCTCTTTATAATATTAGTATAGATAATATAGCTTAAATAATATAATTATAAATAAATATATTTTTATTAAATATAAGAAATTACCTATTTTAATCGTTAATAAAAAAAAGCGTCAAGAATTAAAACATACATTTTTTAGTTTTCGATGATATCGTACGTTTCGGACGAAATCTTTATTGTCAATGTCAAGTTAACGTCAATGACGAAAAAGGGTTTTTATGAGGCACGTAATTTAAACTAAATGATTAGAAAATTACAACAAAATATTAATTTTTAGCATTTACTGAATTTTAAGTAGTACGTGGCTTACAGTAAACTATAAATATATTTTAAAGTAATACGATAATTTTATTCCACTATCTAAATTAAAGGGGAACTTTATATTATTTCGAATTAGTCATACCCTCAACTCAATTGGTTGTTTTCAATGTCGACCTGATAAAAACCCTACATTTTTAGTGATTATCTGAAAGCGGAGGAGCGATGTTGTTTACGTAAAATAAAAATAGAAAACAATTATAAAATATGTTTAGAATAATTTTCAGTAGTTTGTTATTATCAACAGTGCTATGTGTATACCAAAATAATAGCGGACTGAATAAAAGAAACTTTATTTACGATACGTAAGTATGTTACAAGCTGATTATATTGTTTACGTTTGGAAATTGCAAAATATGTTGAGTAATATTGTCTAAAAATAATTTTAAACATGATTTTTATCAATTTAATAGTTGATTCAGTTAAATAGTTGCATAACGATGCACTGTTACATCAATTGCGTCATTAGGAAGCTTTTGTATCCTGGGGAATCCCCCTGCCGTTTGGTTATCACCATTTGGTTATCTGTTAGTTATTTTCTAGAAAAGTTCAGTACCACTAAGATAAAACATGTACCTACGTGTTAGAAATTAATATTTATTTATTTTTGTCTATGTGAAGGTAGGATGTTTAAGTCTATCAAAATATTTCTTACATTTTCCTTTGTTCTTCTGTTTATTTATAGTTTTTATAAGTCATAAATCAATGATAAATATAATTTTAAGTTCATGTTTTATCTACCATACTCATAATTATAATTTACTATGAATTGTTACCGAGATGATTCTGGAAGTACTTTTTACTATGTGGGTATAAAAAATATGAAATAACTATAATTATCTATACCGAGGTTCTATAAAAATAAGTCGTTTTACTGTATCCTGTAACAAAATTAGTAGAAAATAATTGCTTATTCAGTGAAAATAATCACTTGATATACATCCCTAAAGTTTGTTCATACAAAAGTAGTCCATAAAGGTAGTAAATAAGGTCTATAATGGAGTTAGTAGAGTGAGGTCACTGGTAACCATCTGGGGATCGATCAGTTAAGTGAAATGGAACTCTTGTTCATGATTAGCGTCCACAAAGTAGTTGTTATACAAACCACTAAACCGGTTTTGTGCGAATAAGTTTAAAATTCAATATCTGTACACTTGTGATTATATATAAATGAATAAGGATTTATATTTTATAATAGCTAAACCAGCAGACTTCATATTACCTCAATGAATATTTTTATCGTACTCAAGTATTATATTTTCTTAACCCTTTGAGTACTGTCATTATAGACACAATTAAAGAACAATAGGTTGCGGTCACCGGTGTCCTCGCGGTGTTTGACAGTTTAATCCCCAAAAGGCCAGTAACATCTCTGGTGTTTCGGATGTCCATAGGCCGCCCGATTGCTAACCACCAGGTGATCCGTCAGCTCTTTTACAGGCTTATCCCATAAGAAAAACTTTCACAAATCATTCAAGACCAAAATTTGCTTAGGTAAATCAGTACAGCCGTTCTTGAGTATTAGCAAGACTAAAAAACAGCAATTCATTTATATTATATAGATTTTATATTTTATATGTGTATTGGACTAAATCTTATGATTTAGAATGAAATAAAACTAATGTGTTGCTTTTCAAAATTAAGAAACGACATTTAATGTTTTATTCTTCAATAAATTCTTAAACACAAAATTCTTACATTATTGACATTTATAAAAAACTAAAGAATATTTGACAATAGTAATCAATTCAAAAATTAAGAAAACCTTTTTCTTTACTTGTGTATTTAACAATATATTTTGATTACAGATACAAATATGATACGAGAATTGAACTCATCATTAACAATGAAACAGAACAGATAATGGACTTCTACGAGGTTTGTGTTGTAATTTTTCTATGTTTAAATACATTGTCATTTTTGGTATCTATTTACATATGTAGTAGCCAATGCTACTCGTTAACAAATAATTATTATATTATGTTAGTAAGTAAATACACTAAGTTATGTCCTTACCAATTTTCATCCACATCGATGTAGCCGTTCTTGAGTTATAAATAGTGTAACTAACACGACTTTCTTTTATATATATTTTGTATTCTCGATATTATATCAAATGACAATCTAATAATTTATAAGTTTATGCGATAAATATTTTTAGTCAATTTATCAGTCCAAAATCTTATTACATTCAGTCAAAAAAGTATCAGGAATGGATGATTTGTTTATGGTTCCAAATTCAATTTTTTGTTTTTTTTTTTGTAATTGTTAGATTGGCACAACTGTTTACCATTTTGACGCGTAATTTGAGTTTCATCTATTATGTAAATTAAACTAGCTTTATTTTTTGCGGGGGGAAAATCATCCAATGACTTCTCCCGCCCGGGTGAGGCGGGAGGGAGTGTCAGACTCTTACTGACTAAAAACCACCCCGTTCCTACTCCTGCACTTCAAGCCGGAGCCCCGGCAAAGTTAAGTCTTCCGCGGCTCCGTATCGGCATCAGGCTTGTTAGGCCCCATCTGTGGTGGTCTGATGGCTCCTTGAGGCGCGCGCGGAACGCGACGCGCGGAACGCGACGCGCCGTACGCTCGGGCCTGGTTCTAGTCGGGCGGCGAGTCACCCATGCTCGCCGTCCGCAGGCCCGCGCTTACGGTGGCTGGAGATCGTCTCGCGATCCCCGACGCCCGAAGTGTCTCTCGCGACGGCCGGGTCGTGAGGAGGTTCGTTCCCTCACGCGCTACGCCTCCTCCTTAGCTAGCATGACTGCTGCGCAGAAGGAGGAGACGGCATCAAATTAAACTAGCTGACCCGGCGAACTTTGTTCCGCCTTAATGGCAATAAATAAGCTGTGTAATATAGTTGAAGAAGATTGTTCTTGATGGTGGGTTCTCAGGGCGTGAAATAAAGTTCGACACACGAATGACTGTAAACTGTATATATTGGAAATAAACTAAATATAAAACATAGTTGCACAATAATACAAAAAAGACTCAAAGAAATATTCGCGGCACAAATATGAGCGTGTGCGTCGCGGCTCCGGCGCGGGACTCGTTCTCTCCAGCGTCGAGCGGTCAGTGGCGGGGAAGCGGGGGAAGAGGAAATAGTGTGGTGGCGCGTTGCCACTAGAGTAGCGCGCGTGCGTTCGACACAAACCAAAATCGAATTGCCGCGTTACATCCTCCCCCTCTGACCTAGACATAGCGCCCTCGCGTCTTGGTCAGTCTGGAAATCGCTTGGGTTTTCCGCGCCTACGCTTTTCGATAACAGGCGGAATCAGTACATCGCCCACGAAAGGAGTCGACTGTGAGACGCGGTACTTACCCGAATTCTCGCCATTATCTAGTTTACGACGTGATTTAGACCTCGGAGTCTGTCCACGGGGCGCATCGTCGCTGCCCTGGGTTTTTAAAAGCAGATCTCCGGCTCCTGCGGAATATTCCGGCGCAGGGTGACGTTTCTTTCCAGAGCTACGTTTCTCGCTAACTCGGTTCTTTTCACGGACTTTACGAGCGTCAAACGGCGCGTTTGACGTACGTCGTAAGTACGGAGTAAAACTCATGACGGTGGGCCGTTCCTCCGGGCCCTCCCCCTGCATTGAAGGTGCTACGAGAGTAGATGCCAAACGATACCGTTCTCGGCTCGCGTCAGACTTTAATCGAAGCCGGGTGTAATCGGTAGAATGTTCTTCCTTTGCGGAGCGGTTAGTTACATCCAACAGAGAAGCAGTTATCTTTGCCCTCTGGTCAACCGTCAGCGGGGTCGGCTCCATGCTATCAGTGGTAGGTAAAGCGGGGCTGGCGGCAAACAGATGCCAACTCGACTCGTCGTTAAAACGCCAGCTGCACTGTGGTAAATCCAACAGGATATTCGCTTTCATAATAAAATTCCTACCTAACAGCGTCCTCGTTTGTGCATTCGGTAGCACCATAAACGTAGTGGGTATCACGCGTTTTCCTAATATGACGTCGACGTCACACTCAAGCGCGGTACGTTTCTGCTGAGACCCGTCGGCAAGACCTACGGTACGACCGTCCTAAACATCACGCCAGCTTTAACGAGCAAAGCGTGCAGCGTAGGGCTCGCGATAGAATGTGTGGCCCCCGTGTCGAGTATGGCCACACCCTTACGGTCAACGACCTCAATACTTATAAGCGGTTGTGTATCATTATCACTCACGCCTACAATGTAAGTACTGCAAAAATCTACTTTACTTGAGTCGGCTGTACTTTTGCACTTATCGCATTTTGAGCGCACTACTCCCAGCTGGCCACATCCGTAGCAACGTAACTGAGTGTTATTATTATCATTAGAAGTATCTTCCTTCTTATTACGACAGTTATCAACTGAATGCCCGAAAAGTTTACAATAACTACACTTCGGTCGCGTACGTTTTCGTACGTCACTATTATTCTTTACATTAGACGTGGAGGCCTGACCTAACACGGCCGCATCACTAAACTTACTAAAGAACTCGCGCTACATGACGATTTCGAACTTACGGGTTCGGCGACGGTTTTCGAAAGCTTAAGACTCGGGTTTGTGTCAGAACGGTCACGCGCGGCGCACGAGTCAACAGAACTCGTATTATTATTACAAATGGGGGAACTTACCGCCGCCAGTGACTCCTCGACTAACCTGACTTTGGTGATGAGTTGCTCCAGCCCGTCGAAGGAATCACGACACACGCGTTTTCTAATCCTACGATCTAACAACCCGTATACAATGTCCAACTTCATTACCTCCGGTACTACGTACGGTAATTTTGATAATAAAGCGCGCACTTTACAAATAAATACGTCGGCCCGTTCACTATTTTGTTCGGTAGCGAAAATGTCTCGAAGTATTTTATAACCGGGTCGCGGCACTCCAAACATCCCTCGAAGTCGTTGTAGGGCGTCGGTCCACGACGTGACCGACGGCTTCACTCCTTGCCACCAGACGGCGGCCTCGCCCACCAGCAGCATCGGGAGGCCGCGCAGCGCGTGCTCGTCGCTGACGTTGGTGCAGTCGCGGTAGACTTCGATGGCCTCGATAAATGCTTCGAGCTCATCCGCGTTCCTCGATGATCCGTTAAATCGCGCCGTGCATTTCGCGAAGTTACCTGCGCGCGGCGCATGCGTGTGTGCGTCGGCGGCTTCGGCGCGCGGCGATGACGTAATCAGCGGGTTTTTGTTTCCCGCCAAAATACTCTCAATCAGAACTCTGTTTGCTTCCACTTGACTCCTAGTGATGTTAGAGACAAGGGTATTTAGCATATCCTCCGACATTGTAATATTCGGGGACGAAATCACGGTTCTGTTTATCTCGACATCTGTGTCGGTATCCGATCCCTCATCTCTTCCAGTTCTTCTCTTCGGCGGCATGATAACAGGCAATTCCAACTGTTACTCGCTCGAAGAGCACGGAGGATGATTTTGAGGATGGTAGCTTCAACGAGTCGGTAGGTATATACCTACAGACGCAACCGGCGGCACGCGGAAAATGGACTCGCCCAAGTGTTTTCACTTTCGTATTTGCACTGGTTTTACAATAGTTTTCGTGTGATTGCACTATCGGAGAGAGTTCACAATATGTGTTTGCACGATAGGAACACTAGAACTTGTTGTAACTTTGAGTTTTTATGCACAGTTCGTTCGTGGCCGCAAGTTGGGCGTCACTGTAATATAGTTGAAGAAGATTGTTCTTGATGGTGGGTTCTCAGGGCGTGAAATAAAGTTCGACACACGAATGACTGTAAACTGTATATATTGGAAATAAACTAAATATAAAACATAGTTGCACAATAATACAAAAAAGACTCAAAGAAATATTTGCGGCACAAATATGAGCGTGTGCGTCGCGGCTCCGGCGCGGGACTCGTTCTCTCCAGCGTCGAGCGGTCAGTGGCGGGGAAGCGGGGGAAGAGGAAATAGTGTGGTGGCGCGTTGCCACTAGAGTAGCGCGCGTGCGTTCGACACAAACCAAAATCGAATTGCCGCGTTACAGCTGTTATTTTTTATTGGAACAAATACAAAATAAATCGTATACCTACATTTATCATTCATTATAATTTTTGTATTTTAGTACATAGGTTGCTGTTCACTTAAGTATCTTGTGATATACGACATTATCAACCGACTTCAAAACAAGGAGGAGGTTCTCAATTCGAGTGTATTTTTTTTATGTCTGTTACTCTATTACTCGAAGACGCCTGGACCGATTTCAAAAATTCTTTTTTTGTTTGAAAGGGTAGTTTTGTCATTTGGTCCCATTGTCATGAAGTCAGGATCTGATGATGGAATCCCAGGGAAACCGAGGGGAACTTTTAAAAATTATAGGGCGACTAGTGTATTTGTTAATTTTTTTGCGTTAAGTATTTTACCACTACAATCTGATAACGGTCTGGAGCTGATCTGATGATGGAACCGATAGGCAGTCGAGGGAACTCCTCAACGGTTAACAGTAGCTACTTTGTGTTTGGGTTTGATTAATTTGTATTGATGAGAATTTTACACCTAGGTGTGCTGTGGTGTGTGGACATTTAGTGACATGCAGTTGTATTGTAGAAAGCTCTTTATGATTCTGCCATCCTGGTATATTATGCAGCTGTACTGTAGAAATTTCTTTATGATTCTGCCTTCCTGGTATATTATGCAGCTGTACTGTAGAAATTTCTTTATGATTCTGCCATCCTGGTATATTATGCCGTTGTTCTGTAGAAAGCTCTTTATGATTCTGCGATCCTGGTACCTATATTATGCAGAAAGCTCTTTATGATTCTGCCATCCTGGTATATTATGCAGTTGTACTGCAGAAAGCTCTTTATGATTCTGCGATCCTGGTATATTATGCAGTTGTTCTGTAGAAAGCTCTTTATGATTCTGCGATCCTGGTATATCATGCAGTTGTACTGTAGAAAGCTCTTTATGATTCTGCGATCCTGGTACTTATAAATGCTCTTTATGATTCTGCTATCCTGGTATATTATGCAGTTGTATTGTAGAAAGCTCTTTATGATTCTGCCATCCTGGTATATTATGCAGCTGTACTGTAGAAATTTCTTTATGATTCTGCCTTCCTGGTATATCATGCCGTTGTTCTGTAGAAAGCTCTTTATGATTCTGCGATCCTGGTATATTATGCCGTTGTACTGTAGAAAGCTCTTTATGATTCTGCCATCCTGGTATATTATGCAGTTGTTCTGTAGAAAGCTCTTTATGATTCTGCCATCCTGGTATATTATGCAGCTGTACTGTAGAAATTTCTTTATGATTCTGCCTTCCTGGTATATCATGCCGTTGTTCTGTAGAAAGCTCTTTATGATTCTGCGATCTTGGTATATCATGCCGTTGTTCTGTAGAAAGCTCTTTATGATTCTGCGATCCTGGTATATTATGCCGTTGTACTGTAGAAAGCTCTTTATGATTCTGCCATCCTGGTATATTATGCAGTTGTTCTGTAGAAAGCTCTTTATGATTCTGCCATCCTGGTATATTATGCAGTTGTTCTGCAGAAAGCTCTTTATGATTCTGCGATCCTGGTATATTATGCAGTTGTTCTGTAGAAAGCTCTTTATGATTCTGCCATCCTGGTATATTATGCCGTTGTTCTGTAGAAAGCTCTTTATGATTCTGCGATCCTGGTACCTATATTATGCAGAAAGCTCTTTATGATTCTGCGATCCTGGTATATCATGCAGTTGTACTGTAGAGCTCTTTATGAATCTGCCATCCTGGTACCTATATTATGCAGAAAGCTCTTTATGATTCTGCCATCCTGGTATATTATGCAGTTGTACTGCAGAAAGCTTTTTACGATTCTGCGATCCTGGTACCTATATTATGCAGAAAGCTCTTTATGATTCTGCGATCCTGGTACTCATATCATGCAGTTGTACTGTAGAAAGCTCTTTATGATTCTGCCATCCTGGTATATCATGCCGTTGTTCTGTAGAAAGCTCTTTATGATTCTGCCATCCTGGTATATTATGCAGTTGTAGTGCAGAAAGCTCTTTATGATTCTGCGATCCTGGTACCTATATTATGCAGAAAGCTCTTTATGATTCTGCGATCCTGGTATATCATGCAGTTGTACTGTAGAAAGCTCTTTATGATTCTGCCATCCTGGTATATTATGCAGTTGTTCTGTAGAAAGCTTTTTACGATTCTGCGATCCTGGTACCTATATTATGCAGAAAGCTCTTTATGATTCTGCCATCCTGGTATATCATGCCGTTGTTCTGTAGAAAGCTCTTTATGATGCTGCCATCCTGGTATATTATGCAGTTGTTCTGTGGAAAGCTCTTTATGATTCTGCGATCCTGGTACCTATATTAAGCAGAAAGCTCTTTATGATTCTGCCATCCTGGTATATCATGCAGTTGGACTGTAGAAAGCTCTTTATGATTCTGCGATCCTGGTATATCATGCAGTTGTACTGTAGAAAGCTCTTTATGATTCTGCCATCCTGGTACCTATATTATGCAGAAAGCTCTTTATGATTCTGCGATCCTGGTACTCATATCATGCAGTTGTACTGTAGAAAGCTCTTTATGATTCTGCCATCCTGGTATATCATGCCGTTGTTCTGTAGAAAGCTCTTTATGATTCTGCGATCCTGGTATATTATGCAGTTGTTCTGCAGAAAGCTCTTTATGATTCTGCGATCCTGGTATATTATGCCGTTGTTCTGTAGAAAGCTCTTTATGATTCTGCGATCCTGGTATATTATGCCGTTGTTCTGTAGAAAGCTCTTTCCGGTTCTGCGATCCTGGTACCTATATTATGCAGAAAGCTCTTTATGATTCTGCGATCCTGGTATATTATGCAGTTGTTCTGTAGAAAGCTCTTTCTGATTCTGCGATCCTGGTATATTATGCAGTTGTACTGTAGAAAGCTCTTTATGATTCTGCGATCCTGGTACCTATATTATGCAGAAAGCTCTTTATGATTCTGCGATCCTGGTATATCATGCAGTTGTACTGTAGAAAGATCTTTATGATTCTGCCATCCTGGTATATTATGCCGTTGTACTGTTTGTAGAAAGTTCTTTATGATTCTGCGATCTTGGTGTATCATGCAGTTGTACTGTAGAAATTTCTTTATGATTCTGCCATCCTGGTATTTTATGCTGTTGTACTGTAGAAAGCTCTTTGTGATTCTGCGATCCTGGTATATTATGCAGTTGTACTGTAGAAAGTTCTTTATGATTCTGCGATCCTGGTACCTACCTATATTATGCAGAAAGCTCTTTATGATTCTGCTATCCTGGTATATTATGCAGTTGTACTGTAGAAAGCTCTTTATGATTCTGCGATCTTGGTATATCATGCAGTTGTACTGTAGAAAGCTCTTTATGATTCTGCCATCCTGGTATATTATGCAGTTGTACTGCAGAAAGCTTTTTACGATTCTGCGATCCTGGTACCTATATTATGCAGAAAGCTCTTTATGATTCTGCGATCCTGGTACTCATATCATGCAGTTGTACTGTAGAAAGCTCTTTATGATTCTGCCATCCTGGTATATCATGCCGTTGTTCTGTAGAAAGCTCTTTATGATTCTGCCATCCTGGTATATTATGCAGTTGTAGTGCAGAAAGCTCTTTATGATTCTGCGATCCTGGTACCTATATTATGCAGAAAGCTCTTTATGATTCTGCGATCCTGGTATATCATGCAGTTGGACTGTAGAAAGCTCTTTATGATTCTGCCATCCTGGTATATTATGCAGTTGTTCTGTAGAAAGCTTTTTATGATTCTGCGATCCTGGTACCTATATTATGCAGAAAGCTCTTTATGATTCTGCGATCCTGGTACTCATATCATGCAGTTGTACTGTAGAAAGCTCTTTATGATTCTGCCATCCTGGTATATCATGCCGTTGTTCTGTAGAAAGCTCTTTATGATTCTGCCATCCTGGTATATTATGCCGTTGTTCTGTAGAAAGCTCTTTATGATTCTGCCATCCTGGTATATTATGCCGTTGTTCTGTAGAAAGCTCTTTATGATTCTGCGATCCTGGTATATTATGCCGTTGTTCTGTAGAAAGCTCTTTATGATTCTGCGATCCTGGTACCTATATTATGCAGAAAGCTCTTTATGATTCTGCGATCCTGGTATATCATGCAGTTGTACTGTAGAAATTTCTTTATGATCCTGCCATCCTGGTATATTATGCCGTTGTTCTGTAGAAAGCTCTTTATGATTCTGCCATCCTGGTATATTATGCAGTTGTACTGTAGAAAGCTCTTTACGATTCTGCGATCCTGGTACCTATATTATGCAGAAAGCTCTTTATGATTCTGCGATCCTGGAATATCATGCAGTTGTACTGTAGAAAGATCTTTATGATTCTGCCATCCTGGTATATTATGCCGTTGTACTGTTTGTAGAAAGTTCTTTATGATTCTGCGATCTTGGTGTATCATGCAGTTGTACTGTAGAAATTTCTTTATGATTCTGCCATCCTGGTATATTATGCAGTTGTACTGCAGAAAGCTCTTTATGATTCTGCGATCTTGGTACCTATATTATGCAGAAATCTCTTTATGATTCTGCGATCCTGGTATATCATGCAGTTGTACTGTAGAAAGCTCTTTATGATTCTGCCATCCTGGTATTTTATGCCGTTGTACTGTAGAAAGCTCTTTGTGATTCTGCGATCCTGGTATATTATGCAGTTGTAGTGCAGAAAGCTCTTTATGATTCTGCGATCCTGGTACCTATATTATGCAGAAAGCTCTTTATGATTCTGCGATCCTGGTATATTATGCCGTTGTTCTGTAGAAAGTTCTTTATGATTCTGCGATCCTGGTATATTATGCAGTTGTACTGTAGAAAGTTCTTTATGATTCTGCGATCCTGGTACCTACCTATTACAATGAGTCTTTGGCCAGCAAATTCCAGCCCTCACAACTAGGCTTTGGTTGCAAAGGGGGCTGCGAGGCTGCGGTACATGCCCTATCCTTATTTTTAAATAGTAACCAAGGTGAGGTCGTCTTAAAGGTTGACATTAAAAACGCCTTTAACTCCGTAAGCAGGGACGCCTTGTTGACTGAAATTCTAAAAGAAATCCCCAAAATTTACAGTTTTCTTTGGCAATGTTATAGAAACCCTTCAAAATTACTGTATAAGGACAATTTAATAGAATCGGCTGTTGGTTGTCAACAAGGAGACCCCCTTGGGCCTGCCATTTTTAGTTTAGCTATAAATCCTATTATTCGTGAACTAAATTCCAAATTTAATGTATGGTATTTAGACGACGGAACTCTAGGAGGTGACGTTGACATTGTTTTAAAAGATTTGACTATATTAATCTGTCAAACACCAAGCGGTCACCGGTGACCGCGACCTATTGTTCTTTAATTGTGTCTATAAAACCGGTACTCGACGAGTTAAAAGAAAAACTAAGTTCTATTGGCCTTGACCTAAATTTATCAAAATGTGAACTATACATTCCTGACTCTACAGACAGACTAACGACTCTAGCAAAATTTAATCAAATAGCTCCAAATATCAAAATTATTGATAAGTACTCACTTCACCTCCTAGGTTCACCAATATTCGATGAATGTTTTCCTAAATTCATCAAGGACAAGATACAAAATTTCAATCACATTTCGGATAGATTACACAAAATCAACACACATTCGGCTTTCACCCTAATTCGGTACTGTTGTTTTGGACCAAAATTTACTTATATTCTCCGCGCTTCACATCTATGGAAACATTCACACATTTTAGAAAACGTAGACAAAATTATCAGACACACATTGTCATCTATACTTAATGTGGCTTTGGATGACCGAGCTTGGCAACAAGCTACTCTTCCTATTCGCATGGGAGGGCTCGGCGTCCGCAAAATTTCAAGTATTAGTTTACCAGCTTTTCTGTCTTCGGTCCACAGTACCTCTGAATTAGTCAGGAAAATTCTTTCTTCGTCACTGACCAGTTTTGAGGTGCCGTGTTTGACTGATGCAGTGGAAGCGTGGAAAATGGCTTGCCCACTTACGGATTTACCTGTTCACCCATCTTCTCAGAGACAGTGGGACGTGCCGCTGTGCAGTGTTATTCGTGAGTCTTTAATCAACTCGTCTCCTAATACTGCAGAGCGAGCTCGCTTATTGGCTGTGGGAGAATGGGAATCAGGATTGTGGCTTCAGGCACTCCCGTCACCCTTCATAGGTACTATGTTGGATGACATAACGTTCCGCCTAGCTGTATGCCTACGTTTAGGTGCTTCTTGTGTTTCTCCGCATTATTGTCACTGTGGAGAAAGAGTCGATGGCTTGGGACACCATGGTCTTTCTTGTTGCAGAAGTGCAGGCCGCATAGCTCGCCATGCCAGCATCAACGACATCATTCGTCGTGCTCTTGCCTCGGCCGGTGTACCAGCCGTATTAGAACCTAATGGTTTGGTACGTGATGACGGCAAAAGACCAGATGGTATGTCGTTGCTGCCTTGGAAGATGGGTAGGCCTTTGGTGTGGGACGCGACGTGTGTAGACACCCTTGCGCCATCACATCTTTTAAGCACCGCTGCATGCGTTGGTGCAGCTGCTTCCGCGGCAGAGGCCCTCAAACGGCGTAAATATTCAAATCTAGTGGGTAACTACTGCTTTGAGCCGTTTGGGGTCGAAACACTTGGGCCATGGGGTCCCAGTGCACACTCTGTGTTTAAAGACATCGCCCGTAGGCTTATCGACTCTACACGTGACCAGAGGGCTGGCTTTTTCTTCGGACAGAAAATAAGCATTGCCATTCAACGTGGCAATGCTGCCAGTCTTCTGGGAACTTTCCCCTGTGATAGTGATGCGGACGAATACTTTGACGCCTAAATTAAGGGTATAATTTTTGTTGTTTTCTTTTACTTTCTTTTTATTTAATAGTTTAGTTGTAGTTAATTTTAAGTTGTAAATATTTATGTAGTTATATAAATTATAAAAACTTATATATAATAAATACTAACTATTACCGTACCTACCTATATTATGCAGAAAGCTCTTTATGATTCTGCCATCCTGGTATATTATGCAGTTGTACTGTAGAAAGCTCTTTATGATTCTGCGATCTTGGTATATCATGCAGTTGTACTGTAGAAAGCTCTTTATGATTCTGCCATCCTGGTATATTATGCAGTTGTACTGCAGAAAGCTTTTTACGATTCTGCGATCCTGGTACCTATATTATGCAGAAAGCTCTTTATAATTCTGCGATCCTGGTACTCATATCATGCAGTTGTACTGTAGAAAGCTCTTTATGATTCTGCCATCCTGGTATATCATGCCGTTGTTCTGTAGAAAGCTCTTTATGATTCTGCCATTCTGGTATATTATGCAGTTGTAGTGCAGAAAGCTCTTTATGATTCTGCGATCCTGGTACCTATATTATGCAGAAAGCTCTTTATGATTCTGCGATCCTGGTATATCATGCAGTTGGACTGTAGAAAGCTCTTTATGATTCTGCCATCCTGGTATATTATGCAGTTGTTCTGTAGAAAGCTTTTTATGATTCTGCGATCCTGGTACCTATATTATGCAGAAAGCTCTTTATGATTCTGCGATCCTGGTACTCATATCATGCAGTTGTACTGTAGAAAGCTCTTTATGATTCTGCCATCCTGGTATATCATGCCGTTGTTCTGTAGAAAGCTCTTTATGATTCTGCGATCCTGGTATATTATGCAGTTGTTCTGTAGAAAGCTCTTTATGATTCTGCCATCCTGGTATATTATGCCGTTGTTCTGTAGAAAGCTCTTTATGATTCTGCGATCCTGGTATATTATGCCGTTGTTCTGTAGAAAGCGCTTTATGATTCTGCGATCCTGGTACCTATATTATGCAGAAAGCTCTTTATGATTCTGCGATCCTGGTATATCATGCAGTTGTACTGTAGAAATTTCTTTATGATTCTGCCATCCTGGTATATTATGCAGTTGTTCTGTGGAAAGCTCTTTATGATTCTGCGATCCTGGTACCTATATTATGCAGAAAGCTCTTTATGATTCTGCCATCCTGGTATATTATGCCGTTGTACTGTAGAAAGCTCTTTATGATTCTGCGATCCTGGTATATTATGCAGTTGTACTTTAGAAAGCTCTTTATAATTCTGCCATCCTGGTATATTATGCCGTTGTTCTGTAGAAAGTTCTTTATGATTCTGCGATCCTGGTACCTACCTATATTATGCAGAAAGCTCTTTATGATTCTGCGATCTTGGTATATCATGCAGTTGTACTGTAGAAAGCTCTTTATGATTCTGCCATCCTGGTATATCATGCCGTTGTTCTGTAGAAAGCTCTTTATGATTCTGCGATCCTGGTATATTATGCAGTTGTTCTGTAGAAAGCTCTTTATGATTCTGCCATCCTGGTATATTATGCCGTTGTTCTGTAGAAAGCTCTTTATGATTCTGCGATCCTGGTATATTATGCCGTTGTTCTGTAGAAAGCGCTTTATGATTCTGCGATCCTGGTACCTATATTATGCAGAAAGCTCTTTATGATTCTGCGATCCTGGTATATCATGCAGTTGTACTGTAGAAATTTCTTTATGATTCTGCCATCCTGGTATATTATGCAGTTGTTCTGTGGAAAGCTCTTTATGATTCTGCGATCCTGGTACCTATATTATGCAGAAAGCTCTTTATGATTCTGCCATCCTGGTATATTATGCCGTTGTACTGTAGAAAGCTCTTTATGATTCTGCGATCCTGGTATATTATGCAGTTGTACTGTAGAAAGCTCTTTATGATTCTGCCATCCTGGTATATTATGCCGTTGTTCTGTAGAAAGTTCTTTATGATTCTGCGATCCTGGTACCTACCTATATTATGCAGAAAGCTCTTTATGATTCTGCGATCTTGGTATATCATGCAGTTGTACTGTAGAAAGCTCTTTATGATTCTGCCATCCTGGTATATTATGCAGTTGTACTGTAGAAAGTTCTTTACGATTCTGCGATCCTGGTACCTATATTATGCAGAAAGCTCTTTATGATTCTGCGATCCTGGTATATCATGCAGTTGTACTGTAGAAATTTCTTTATGATTCTGCCATCCTGGTATATTATGCCGTTGTTCTGTAGAAAGCTCTTTATGATTCTGCGATCCTGGTACCTATATTATGCAGAAAGCTCTTTATGATTCTGCGATCCTGGTATATCATGCAGTTGTACTGTAGAAATTTCTTTATGATTCTGCCATCCTGGTATATTATGCCGTTGTTCTGTAGAAAGCTCTTTATGATTCTGCGATCCTGGTATATCATGCAGTTGTACTGTAGAAATTTGTTTATGATTCTGCCATCCTGGTATATTATGCAGTTGTTCTGTGGAAAGCTCTTTATGATTCTGCGATCCTGGTACCTATATTATGCAGAAAGCTCTTTATGATTCTGCCATCCTGGTATATTATGCCGTTGTACTGTAGAAAGCTCTTTATGATTCTGCGATCCTGGTATATTATGCAGTTGTACTTGAGAAAGCTCTTTATGATTCTGCCATCCTGGTATATTATGCCGTTGTTCTGTAGAAAGTTCTTTATGATTCTGCGATCCTGGTACCTACCTATATTATGCAGAAAGCTCTTTATGATTCTGCGATCTTGGTATATCATGCAGTTGTACTGTAGAAAGCTCTTTATGATTCTGCGATCCTGGTATATTATGCAGTTGTTCTGTAGAAAGCTTTTTACGATTCTGCGATCCTGGTACCTATATTATGCAGAAAGCTCTTTATGATTCTGCGATCCTGGTACATATATTATGCAGTTGTACTGTAGAAAGCTCTTTATGATTCTGCGATCCTGGTACCTATATTATGCAGAAAGCTCTTTATGATTCTGCGATCCTGGTATATCATGCAGTTGTACTGTAGAAAGATCTTTATGATTCTGCCATCCTGGTATATTATGCCGTTGTACTGTTTGTAGAAAGTTCTTTATGATTCTGCGATCTTGGTGTATCATGCAGTTGTACTGTAGAAATTTCTTTATGATTCTGCCATCCTGGTATATTATGCCGTTGTTCTGTAGAAAGTTCTTTATGATTCTGCGATCCTGGTACCTACCTATATTATGCAGAAAGCTCTTTATGATTCTGCGATCTTGGTATATCATGCAGTTGTACTGTAGAAAGCTCTTTATGATTCTGCGATCCTGGTATATTATGCAGTTGTTCTGTAGAAAGCTTTTTACGATTCTGCGATCCTGGTACCTATATTATGCAGAAAGCTCTTTATGATTCTGCGATCCTGGTACATATATTATGCAGTTGTACTGTAGAAAGCTCTTTATGATTCTGCCTTCCTGGTGTATTATGCAGTTGTACTGCAGAAAGCTCTTTATGATTCTGCGATCCTGGTACCTATATTATGCAGAAAGCTCTTTTTGATTCTGTGATCCTGGTATATTATGCAGTTGTACTGTAGAAAGCTCTTTATGATTCTGCGATCCTGGTACCTATATTATGCAGAAAGCTCTTTATGATTCTGCGATCCTGGTATATCATGCAGTTGTATTGTAGAAAGCTCTTTATGATTCTGCCATCCTGGTATATTATGCAGCTGTACTGTAGAAATTTCTTTATGATTCTGCCTTCCTGGTATATTATGCAGCTGTACTGTAGAAATTTCTTTATGATTCTGCCATCCTGGTATATTATGCCGGTGTTCTGTAGAAAGCTCTTTATGATTCTGCGATCCTGGTACCTATATTATGCAGAAAGCTCTTTATGATTCTGCCATCCTGGTATATTATGCAGTTGTACTGCAGAAAGCTCTTTATGATTCTGCGATCCTGGTATATCATGCAGTTGTACTGTAGAAAGCTCTTTATGATTCTGCGATCCTGGTACTTATAAATGCTCTTTATGATTCTGCTATCCTGGTATATTATGCAGTTGTATTGTAGAAAGCTCTTTATGATTCTGCCATCCTGGTATATTATGCAGCTGTACTGTAGAAATTTCTTTATGATTCTGCCTTCCTGGTATATCATGCCGTTGTTCTGTAGAAAGCTCTTTATGATTCTGCGATCCTGGTACCTATATTATGCAGAAAGCTCTTTATGATTCTGCCATCCTGGTATATCATGCCGTTGTTCTGTAGAAAGCTCTTTATGATGCTGCAATCCTGGTATATTATGCAGTTGTTCTGTGGAAAGCTCTTTATGATTCTGCGATCCTGGTACCTATATTAAGCAGAAAGCTCTTTATGATTCTGCCATCCTGGTATATCATGCAGTTGGACTGTAGAAAGCTCTTTATGATTCTGCCATCCTGGTATATTATGCAGCTGTACTGTAGAAATTTCTTTATGATTCTGCCATCCTGGTATATTATGCCGGTGTTCTGTAGAAAGCTCTTTATGATTCTGCGATCCTGGTACCTATATTATGCAGAAAGCTCTTTATGATTCTGCCATCCTGGTATATCATGCCGTTGTTCTGTAGAAAGCTCTTTATGATGCTGCAATCCTGGTATATTATGCAGTTGTTCTGTGGAAAGCTCTTTATGATTCTGCGATCCTGGTACCTATATTAAGCAGAAAGCTCTTTATGATTCTGCCATCCTGGTATATCATGCAGTTGGACTGTAGAAAGCTCTTTATGATTCTGCGATCCTGGTATATCATGCAGTTGTACTGTAGAAAGCTCTTTATGATTCTGCCATCCTGGTATATCATGCCGTTGTTCTGTAGAAAGCTCTTTATGATTCTGCGATCCTGGTATATTATGCCGTTGTACTGTAGAAAGCTCTTTATGATTCTGCCATCCTGGTATATTATGCAGCTGTACTGTAGAAATTTCTTTATGATTCTGCCTTCCTGGTATATCATGCCGTTGTTCTGTAGAAAGCTCTTTATGATTCTGCGATCCTGGTATATTATGCCGTTGTACTGTAGAAAGCTCTTTATGATTCTGCCTTCCTGGTATATTATGCAGTTGTTCTGTAGAAAGCTCTTTATGATTCTGCCATCCTGGTATATTATGCAGTTGTTCTGCAGAAAGCTCTTTATGATTCTGCCATCCTGGTATATTATGCCGTTGTTCTGCAGAAAGCTCTTTATGATTCTGCCATCCTGGTATATTATGCCGTTGTTCTGTAGAAAGCTCTTTATGATTCTGCGATCCTGGTACCTATATTATGCAGAAAGCTCTTTATGATTCTGCGATCCTGGTATATCATGCAGTTGTACTGTAGAGCTCTTTACGATTCTGCGATCCTGGTACCTATATTATGCAGAAAGCTCTTTATGATTCTGCGATCCTGGTACTCATATCATGCAGTTGTACTGTAGAAAGCTCTTTATGATTCTGCCATCCTGGTATATCATGCCGTTGTTCTGTAGAAAGCTCTTTATGATTCTGCCATCCTGGTATATTATGCAGTTGTAGTGCAGAAAGCTCTTTATGATTCTGCGATCCTGGTACCTATATTATGCAGAAAGCTCTTTATGATTCTGCGATCCTGGTATATCATGCAGTTGTACTGTAGATAGCTCTTTATGATTCTGCCATCCTGGTATATTATGCAGTTGTTCTGTAGGAAGCTTTTTACGATTCTGCGATCCTGGTACCTATATTATGCAGAAAGCTCTTTATGATTCTGCCATCCTGGTATATCATGCCGTTGTTCTGTAGAAAGCTCTTTATGATTCTGCCATCCTGGTATATTATGCAGTTGTAGTGCAGAAAGCTCTTTATGATTCTGCGATCCTGGTACCTATATTATGCAGAAAGCTCTTTATGATTCTGCGATCCTGGTATATCATGCAGTTGTACTGTAGATAGCTCTTTATGATTCTGCCATCCTGGTATATTATGCAGTTGTTCTGTAGGAAGCTTTTTACGATTCTGCGATCCTGGTACCTATATTATGCAGAAAGCTCTTTATGATTCTGCCATCCTGGTATATCATGCCGTTGTTCTGTAGAAAGCTCTTTATGATGCTGCCATCCTGGTATATTATGCAGTTGTTCTGTGGAAAGCTCTTTATGATTCTGCCATCCTGGTACCTATATTAAGCAAAAAGCTCTTTATGATTCTGCCATCCTGGTATATCATGCAGTTGGACTGTAGAAAGCTCTTTATGATTCTGCGATCCTGGTATATCATTCAGTTGTACTGTAGAAAGCTCTTTATGATTCTGCCATCCTGGTACCTATATTATGCAGAAAGCTCTTTATGATTCTGCGATCCTGGTATATCATTCAGTTGTACTGTAGAAAGCTCTTTATGATTCTGCCATCCTGGTACCTATATTATGCAGAAAGCTCTTTATGATTCTGCGATCCTGGTACTCATATCATGCAGTTGTACTGTAGAAAGCTCTTTATGATTCTGCCATCCTGGTATATCATGCCGTTGTTCTGTAGAAAGCTCTTTATGATTCTGCGATCCTGGTATATTATGCAGTTGTTCTGCAGAAAGCTCTTTATGATTCTGCGATCCTGGTATATTATGCCGTTGTTCTGTAGAAAGCTCTTTATGATTCTGCGATCCTGGTATATTATGCCGTTGTTCTTTAGAAAGCTCTTTCCGGTTCTGCGATCCTGGTACCTATATTATGCAGAAAGCTCTTTATGATTCTGCGATCCTGGTATATTATGCAGTTGTTCTGTAGAAAGCTCTTTCTGATTCTGCGATCCTGGTATATTATGCAGTTGTACTGTAGAAAGCTCTTTATGATTCTGCGATCCTGGTACCTATATTATGCAGAAAGCTCTTTATGATTCTGCGATCCTGGTATATCATGCAGTTGTACTGTAGAAAGATCTTTATGATTCTGCCATCCTGGTATATTATGCCGTTGTACTGTTTGTAGAAAGTTCTTTATGATTCTGCCATCCTGGTATATCATGCCGTTGTTCTGTAGAAAGCTCTTTATGATTCTGCGATCCTGGTATATTATGCAGTTGTTCTGCAGAAAGCTCTTTATGATTCTGCGATCCTGGTATATTATGCCGTTGTTCTGTAGAAAGCTCTTTATGATTCTGCGATCCTGGTATATTATGCCGTTGTTCTTTAGAAAGCTCTTTCCGGTTCTGCGATCCTGGTACCTATATTATGCAGAAAGCTCTTTATGATTCTGCGATCCTGGTATATTATGCAGTTGTTCTGTAGAAAGCTCTTTCTGATTCTGCGATCCTGGTATATTATGCAGTTGTACTTTAGAAAGCTCTTTATGATTCTGCCATCCTGGTATATTATGCCGTTGTACTGTAGAAAGCTCTTTATGATTCTGCCATCCTGGTATATCATGCCGTTGTTCTGTAGAAAGCTCTTTATGATTCTGCCATCCTGGTATATTATGCAGTTGTAGTGCAGAAAGCTCTTTATGATTCTGCGATCCTGGTACCTATATTATGCAGAAAGCTCTTTATGATTCTGCGATCCTGGTATATCATGCAGTTGGACTGTAGAAAGCTCTTTATGATTCTGCCATCCTGGTATATTATGCAGTTGTTCTGTAGAAAGCTTTTTATGATTCTGCGATCCTGGTACCTATATTATGCAGAAAGCTCTTTATGATTCTGCGATCCTGGTACTCATATCATGCAGTTGTACTGTAGAAAGCTCTTTATGATTCTGCCATCCTGGTATATCATGCCGTTGTTCTGTAGAAAGCTCTTTATGATTCTGCGATCCTGGTATATTATGCCGTTGTTCTGTAGAAAGCTCTTTATGATTCTGCCATCCTGGTATATCATGCAGTTGTTCTGTATAAAGCTCTTTATGATTCTGCCATCCTGGTATATTATGCCGTTGTTCTGTAGAAAGCTCTTTATGTTTCTGCGATCCTGGTATATTATGCCGTTGTTCTGTAGAAAGTTCTTTATGATTCTGCGATCCTGGTACCTACCTATATTATGCAGAAAGCTCTTTATGATTCTGCGATCTTGGTATATCATGCAGTTGTACTGTAGAAAGCTCTTTATGATTCTGCCATCCTGGTATATTATGCAGTTGTACTGTAGAAAGTTCTTTACGATTCTGCGATCCTGGTACCTATATTATGCAGAAAGCTCTTTATGATTCTGCGATCCTGGTATATCATGCAGTTGTACTGTAGAAATTTCTTTATGATTCTGCCATCCTGGTATATTATGCCGTTGTTCTGTAGAAAGCTCTTTATGATTCTGCGATCCTGCTACCTATATTATGCAGAAAGCTCTTTATGATTCTGCGATCCTGGTACTCATATCATGCAGTTGTACTGTAGAAATTTCTTTATGATTCTGCCATCCTGGTATATTATGCCGTTGTTCTGTAGAAAGCTCTTTATGATTCTGCCATCCTGGTATATTATGCAGTTGTAGTGCAGAAAGCTCTTTATGATTCTGCGATCCTGGAATATCATGCAGTTGTACTGTAGAAAGATCTTTATGATTCTGCCATCCTGGTATATTATGCCGTTGTACTGTTTGTAGAAAGTTCTTTATGATTCTGCGATCTTGGTGTATCATGCAGTTGTACTGTAAAAATTTCTTTATGATTCTGCCATCCTGGTATATTATGCAGTTGTACTGCAGAAAGCTCTTTATGATTCTGCGATCTTGGTACCTATATTATGCAGAAATCTCTTTATGATTCTGCGATCCTGGTATATCATGCAGTTGTACTGTAGAAAGCTCTTTATGATTCTGCCATCCTGGTATTTTATGCCGTTGTACTGTAGAAAGCTCTTTGTGATTCTGCGATCCTGGTATATTATGCAGTTGTAGTGCAGAAAGCTCTTTATGATTCTGCGATCCTGGTACCTATATTATGCAGAAAGCTCTTTATGATTCTGCGATCCTGGTATATTATGCCGTTGTTCTGTAGAAAGTTCTTTATGATTCTGCGATCCTGGTATATTATGCAGTTGTACTGTAGAAAGTTCTTTATGATTCTGCGATCCTGGTACCTACCTATATTATGCAGAAAGCTCTTTATGATTCTGCCATCCTGGTATATTATGCAGTTGTACTGTAGAAAGCTCTTTATGATTCTGCGATCTTGGTATATCATGCAGTTGTACTGTAGAAAGCTCTTTATGATTCTGCCATCCTGGTATATTATGCAGTTGTACTGCAGAAAGCTTTTTACGATTCTGCGATCCTGCTACCTATATTATGCAGAAAGCTCTTTATGATTCTGCGATCCTGGTACTCATATCATGCAGTTGTACTGTAGAAAGCTCTTTATGATTCTGCCATCCTGGTATATCATGCCGTTGTTCTGTAGAAAGCTCTTTATGATTCTGCCATCCTGGTATATTATGCAGTTGTAGTGCAGAAAGCTCTTTATGATTCTGCGATCCTGGTACCTATATTATGCAGAAAGCTCTTTATGATTCTGCGATCCTGGTATATCATGCAGTTGGACTGTAGAAAGCTCTTTATGATTCTGCCATCCTGGTATATTATGCAGTTGTTCTGTAGAAAGCTTTTTATGATTCTGCGATCCTGGTACCTATATTATGCAGAAAGCTCTTTATGATTCTGCGATCCTGGTACTCATATCATGCAGTTGTACTGTAGAAAGCTCTTTATGATTCTGCCATCCTGGTATATCATGCCGTTGTTCTGTAGAAAGCTCTTTATGATTCTGCGATCCTGGTATATTATGCCGTTGTTCTGTAGAAAGCTCTTTATGATTCTGCCATCCTGGTATATCATGCAGTTGTTCTGTATAAAGCTCTTTATGATTCTGCCATCCTGGTATATTATGCCGTTGTTCTGTAGAAAGCTCTTTATGTTTCTGCGATCCTGGTATATTATGCCGTTGTTCTGTAGAAAGCTCTTTATGATTCTGCGATCCTGGTACCTATATTATGCAGAAAGCTCTTTATGATTCTGCGATCCTGGTATATCATGCAGTTGTACTGTAGAAATTTCTTTATGATCCTGCCATCCTGGTATATTATGCCGTTGTTCTGTAGAAAGCTCTTTATGATTCTGCCATCCTGGTATATTATGCAGTTGTACTGTAGAAAGTTCTTTACGATTCTGCGATCCTGGTACCTATATTATGCAGAAAGCTCTTTATGATTCTGCGATCCTGGTATATCATGCAGTTGTACTGTAGAAATTTCTTTATGATTCTGCCATCCTGGTATATTATGCCGTTGTTCTGTAGAAAGCTCTTTATGATTCTGCGATCCTGGTATATTATGCAGTTGTTCTGCAGAAAGCTCTTTATGATTCTGCGATCCTGGTATATTATGCCGTTGTTCTGTAGAAAGCTCTTTATGATTCTGCGATCCTGGTATATTATGCCGTTGTTCTGTAGAAAGCTCTTTCCGGTTCTGCGATCCTGGTACCTATATTATGCAGAAAGCTCTTTATGATTCTGCGATCCTGGTATATTATGCAGTTGTTCTGTAGAAAGCTCTTTCTGATTCTGCGATCCTGGTATATTATGCAGTTGTACTGTAGAAAGCTCTTTATGATTCTGCCATCCTGGTATATTATGCCGTTGTTCTGTAGAAAGTTCTTTATGATTCTGCGATCCTGGTACCTACCTATATTATGCAGAAAGCTCTTTATGATTCTGCGATCTTGGTATATCATGCAGTTGTACTGTAGAAAGCTCTTTATGATTCTGCGATCCTGGTATATTATGCAGTTGTTCTGTAGAAAGCTTTTTACGATTCTGCGATCCTGGTACCTATATTATGCAGAAAGCTCTTTATGATTCTGCGATCCTGGTACATATATTATGCAGTTGTACTGTAGAAAGCTCTTTATGATTCTGCCATCCTGGTGTATTATGCAGTTGTACTGCAGAAAGCTCTTTATGATTCTGCGATCCTGGTACCTATATTATGCAGAAAGCTCTTTTTGATTCTGTGATCCTGGTATATTATGCAGTTGTACTGTAGAAAGCTCTTTATGATTCTGCGATCCTGGTACCTATATTATGCAGAAAGCTCTTTATGATTCTGCGATCCTGGTATATCATGCAGTTGTATTGTAGAAAGCTCTTTATGATTCTGCCATCCTGGTATATTATGCAGCTGTACTGTAGAAATTTCTTTATGATTCTGCCTTCCTGGTATATTATGCAGCTGTACTGTAGAAATTTCTTTATGATTCTGCCATCCTGGTATATTATGCAGGTGTTCTGTAGAAAGCTCTTATGATTCTGCGATCCTGGTACCTATATTATGCAGAAAGCTCTTTATGATTCTGCCATCCTGGTATATTATGCAGTTGTACTGCAGAAAGCTCTTTATGATTCTGCGAGACCTGGTATATCATGCAGTTGTACTGTAGAATAGCTCTTTATGTTCTGCGATCCTTGTACTTATAAATGTCTTTATGATTCTGCTATCCTGGTATATTATGCAGTTGTATTGTAGAAAGCTCTTTATGATTCTGCCATCCTGGTATATTATGCAGCTGTACTGTAGAAATTTCTTTATGATTCTGCCTTCCTGGTATATCATGCCGTTGTTCTGTAGAAAGCTCTTTATGATTCTGCGATCCTGGTACCTATATTATGCAGAAAGCTCTTTATGATTCTGCCATCCTGGTATATCATGCCGTTGTTCTGTAGAAAGCTCTTTATGATGCTGCAATCCTGGTATATTATGCAGTTGTTCTGTGGAAAGCTCTTTATGATTCTGCGATCCTGGTACCTATATTAAGCAGAAAGCTCTTTATGATTCTGCCATCCTGGTATATCATGCAGTTGGATGTTGAAAGCTCTTTATGATTCTGCGATCCTGGTATATCATGCAGTTGGACTGTAGAAAGCTCTTTATGATTCTGCATCCTGGTATATCATGCGTTGTTCTGTAGAAAGCTCTTTATGATTCTGCGATCCTGGTATATTATGCAGTTGTACTGTAGAAAGCTCTTTATGATTCTGCCATCCTGGTATATTTGCAGCTTGTACTGTAGAAATTTCTTTATGATTCTGCCTTCCTGGTATATCATGCCGTTGTTCTGTAGAAAGCTCTTTGATTCTGCGATCCTGGTATATTATGCCGTTGTACTGTAGAAAGCTCTTTATGATTCTGACCTTCCTGGTATATTATGCAGTTGTTCTGTAGAAAGCTCTTTATGATTCTGCCATCCTGGTATTATTATGCAGTTGTTCTGCAGAAAGCTCTTTATGATTCTGCCATCCTGGTATATTATGCCGTTGTTCTGCAGAAAGCTCTTTATGATTCTGCCATCTGGTATATTATGCGTTGTTCTGTAGAAAGCTCTTTATGATTCTGAGATCCTGGTACCTATTATTATGCAGAAAGCTCTTTATGATTCTGCGATCCTGGTATTCATGCAGTTGTTACTGTAGAGCTCTTTACGATTCTGCGATCTGGTACCTATATTATGCAGAAAGCTCTTTATGATTCTGCGATCCTGGTACTCATTATGCAGTTGTACTGTAGAAAGCTCTTTATGATTCTGCATCCTGGTATATCATGCCTTGTTCTGTAGAAAGCTCTTTATGATTCTGCCATCCTGGTATATTATGCAGTTGTAGTGCAGAAAGCTCTTTATGATTCTGCGATCCTGGTACTATATTATGCAGAAAGCTCTTTATGATTCTGCATCCTGGTATATCATGCGTTGTACTGTAGATAGCTCTTATGATTCTGCCATCCTGGTATATTTATGCAGTTGTTCTGTAGGAAAGCTTTTTACGATTCTGCGATCCTGGTACCTATATTATGCAGAAAGCTCTTTATGATTCTGCATCCTGGTATATCATGCCGTTGTTCTGTAGAAAGCTCTTTATGATTCTGCCATCCTGGTATATTATGCAGTTGTAGTGCAGAAAGCTCTTTATGATTCTGCGATCCTGGTACCTATATTATGCAGAAAGCTCTTTATGATTCTGCGATCCTGGTATATCATGCAGTTGTACTGTAGATAGCTCTTATGATTCTGCCATCCTGGTATATTATGCAGTTGTTCTGTAGGAAGCTTTTTACGATTCTGCGATCCTGGTACCTATATTATGCAGAAAGCTCTTTATGATTCTGCCATCCTGGTATATCATGCGTTGTTCTGTAGAAAGCTCTTTATGATTCTGCCATCCTGGTATATTATGCAGTTGTTCTGTGGAAAGCTCTTTATGATTCTGCCATCCTGGTACCTATTAAGCAAAAGCTCTTTATGATTCTGCCATCCTGGTATATCATGCAGTTGGACTGTAGAAAGCTCTTTATGATTCTGCGATCCTGGTATATCATTCAGTTGTACTGTAGAAAGCTCTTTATGATTCTGCCATCCTGGTACCTATATTATGCAGAAAGCTTTATGATTCTGCGATCCTGGTATATCATTCAGTTGTACTGTAGAAAGCTCTTTATGATTCTGCCATCCTGGTACCTTATTATGCAGAAAGCTCTTTATGATTCTGCGATCCTGGTACTCATATCATGCAGTTGTACTGTAGAAAGCTCTTTATGATTCTGCCATCCTGGTATATCATGCCGTTGTTCTGTAGAAAGCTCTTTATGATTCTGCGATCCTGGTATATTATGCAGTTGTTCTGCAGAAAGCTCTTTATGATTCTGCGATCCTGGTACTCATATCATGCAGTTGTACTGTAGAAAGCTCTTTATGATTCTGCGATCCTGGTATATTATGCCGTTGTTCTTTAGAAAGCTCTTTCCGGTTCTGCGATCCTGGTACCTATATTATGCAGAAAGCTCTTTATGATTCTGCGATCCTGGTATATTATGCAGTTGTTCTGTAGAAAGCTCTTCTGATTGCGATCCTGGTATATTATGCAGTTGTACTGTAGAAAGCTTTATGATTCTGCGATCCTGGTACCTATATTATGCAGAAAGCTCTTTATGATTCTGCGATCCTGGTATATCATGCAGTTGTACTGTAGAAAGATCTTTATGATTCTGCCATCCTGGTATATTTGCCGTTGTATGTTTGTAGAAAGTTCTTATGATTCTGCCATCCTGGTATATCATGCGTTGTTCTGAGAAAGCTCTTTATGATTCTGCGATCCTGGTATATTATGCAGTTGTTCTGCAGAAAGCTCTTTATGATTCTGCGATCCTGGTATATTATGCCGTTGTTCTGTAGAAAGCTCTTTATGATTCTGCGATCCTGGTATTTATGCCGTTGTTCTTAGAAAGCTCTTTCCGGTTCTGCGATCCTGGTACCTTATATTATGCAGAAAGCTCTTTATGATTCTGCGATCCTGGTATATTATGCAGTTGTTCTGTAGAAAGCTCTTTCTGATTCTGCGATCCTGGTATATTATGCGTTGTACTTTAGAAAGCTCTTTATGATTCTGCCATCCTGGTATATTATGCGTTGTACTGTAGAAAGCTCTTTATGATGCATCTGGTATTCATGCCGTTGTTCTGTAGAAAGCTCTTTATGATTCTGCATCCTGGTATATTATGCAGTTGTAGTGCAGAAAGCTCTTTATGATTCTGCGATCCTGGTACCTATATTATGCAGAAAGTCTTTATGATTCTGCGATCCTGGTATATCATGCAGTTGGACTGTAGAAAGCTCTTTATGATTCTGCCATCCTGGTATATTATGCAGTTGTTCTGTAGAAAGCTTTTATGATTCTGCGATCCTGGTACCTATATTATGCAGAAAGCTCTTTATGATTCTGCGATCCTGGTATTCATATCATGCAGTTGTACTGTAGATAGCTCTTTATGATTCTGCCATCCTGGTATATCATGCCGTTGTTCTGTAGAGAAAGCTCTTTATGATTCTGCGATCCTGGTATATATGCCGTTGTTCTGTAGAAAGCTCTTTATGATTCTGCCATCCTGGTATATCATGCAGTTGTTCTGTAAAGCTCTTTATGTTCTGCCATCCTGGTATATTAGCCGTTGTTCTGTAAAAGCTCTTTATGTTTCTGCGATCCTGGTATATTATGCCGTTGTTCTGTAGAAAGTTCTTTATGATTCTGCGATCCTGGTACCTACCTATATTATGCTGATAAAGCTCTTTATGATTCTGCGATCTTGGTATATCATGCGTTGTACTGTAGAAAGCTCTTTTATGATTTCTGCCATCCTGGTATTTATGCAGTTGTCTGTAGAAAGTTCTTTACGATTCTGCGATCCTGGTACCTATATTAGCAGAAAGCTCTTTATGATTCTGCGATCCTGGTATATCATGCAGTTGTACTGTAGAAATTTCTTTATGATTCTGCCATCCTGGTATATTATGCCGTTGTTCTGTAGAAAGCTCTTTATGATTCTGCGATCCTGGTACCTATATTATGCAGAAAGCTCTTTATGATTCTGCGATCCTGGTATATCATGCAGTTGTACTGTAGAAATTTGTTTATGATTCTGCCATCCTGGTATATTATGCAGTTGTTCTGTGGAAAGCTCTTTATGATTCTGCGATCCTGGTACCTATATTATGCAGAAAGCTCTTTATGATTCTGCCATCCTGGTATATTATGCCGTTGTACTGTAGAAAGCTCTTTATGATTCTGCGATCCTGGTATATCATGCAGTTGTACTGTAGAAAGCTCTTTATGATTCTGCGATCCTGGTATATTATGCCGTTGTTCTGTAGAAAGTTCTTTATGATTCTGCGATCCTGGTACCTACCTATATTATGCAGAAAGCTCTTTATGATTCTGCGATCTTGGTATATCAGAGTTGTACTGTAGAAAGCTCTTTATGATTCTGCCATCCTGGTGTATTATGCAGTTGTTGCAGAAAGCTCTTTACGATTCTGCGATCCTGGTACCTATATTATGCAGAAAGCTCTTTATGATTCTGCGATCCTGGTACATATATTATGCAGTTGTACTGTAGAAAGCTCTTTATGATTCTGCCATCCTGGTGTATTATGCAGTTGTACTGCAGAAAGCTCTTTATGATTCTGCGATCCTGGTACCTATATTATGCAGAAAGCTCTTTTTGATTCTGCGATCCTGGTACATATATTATGCAGTTGTACTGTAGAAAGCTCTTTATGATTCTGCGATCCTGGTATATAGTTGTATGCAGAAAGCTCTTTACGATTCTGCGATCCTGGTACCAGTTACTGCAGAAAGCTCTTTTTGATTCTGTGATCCTGGTATATTATGCAGTTGTACTGTAGAAAGCTCTTTATGATTCTGCGATCCTGGTACCTATATTATGCAGAAAGCTCTTTATGATTCTGCGATCCTGGTACATATGCAGTTGTACTGTAGAAAGCTTTTGATTCTGCCATCCTGGTAATTATGCAGTTGTTCTGCAGAAAGCTTTTTACGATTCTGCGATCCTGGTACCTATATTATGCAGAAAGCTCTTTATATTCTGCGATCCTGGTAATATATATGCAGTTGTACTGTAGAAAGCTTTTTATGATTCTGCATCCTGGTATATATTGTATGCAGAAAGCTCTTTATGATTCTGCGATCCTGGTACCTATATTATGCAGAAAGCTCTTTTGATTCTGTGATCCTGGTATATTATGCAGTTGTACTGTAGAAAGCTCTTTATGATTCTGCGATCCTGGTACCTATGTTGCAGAAAGCTCTTTATGATTCTGCGATCCTGGTATATCATGCAGTTGTACTGTAGAAAGCTCTTTATGATTCTGCCATCCTGGTATATTATGCAGTTGTACTGTAGAAAGCTCTTTATGATTCTGCCATCCTGGTATATTATGCCGTTGTTCTGTAGAAAGTTCTTTATGATTCTGCGATCCTGGTACCTACCTATATTATGCAGAAAGCTCTTTATGATTCTGCGATCCTGGTATATTATGCAGTTGTACTGTAGAAAGCTCTTTATGATTCTGCGATCCTGGTATATTATGCAGTTGTTCTGTAGAAAGCTTTTTACGATTCTGCGATCCTGGTACCTATATTATGCAGAAAGCTCTTTTTGATTCTGTGATCCTGGTATATTATGCAGTTGTACTGTAGAAAGCTCTTTATGATTCTGCGATCCTGGTACCTATATTGTACTGCAGAAAGCTCTTTATGATTCTGCGATCCTGGTACATATTATGCAGAAAGCTCTTTTGATTCTGTATCCTGGTATATTATGCAGTTACTGTAGAAACTCTTTATGATTCTCGATCCTGGTACCTATATTAGCAAAACTCTTTCTTATGATTCTGCGATCCTGGTATATCATGCAGTTTGTATGTAGAAAGCTCTTTATGATTCTGCCATCCTGGTATATTATGCAGCTGTACTGTAAAATTTCTTATGATTCTGCCTTCCTGGTATATTATGCAGCTGTACTGTAGAAATTTCTTTATGATTCTGCCATCCTGGTATATTATGCCGGTGTTCTGTAGAAAGCTCTTTATGATTCTGCGATCCTGGTACCTATATTATGCAGAAAGCTCTTTATGATTCTGCCATCCTGGTATATTATGCAGTTGTACTGCAGAAAGCTCTTTATGATTCTGCGATCCTGGTATATTATGCAGTTGTTCTGTAGAAAGCTCTTTATGATTCTGCGATCCTGGTATATCATGCAGTTGTACTGTAGAAAGCTCTTTATGATTCTGCCATCCTGGTTTATTATGCAGTTGTAGTGCAGAAAGCTCTTTATGATTCTGCGATCCTGGTACCTATATTATGCAGAAAGCTCTTTATGATTCTGCGATCCTGGTATATCATGCAGTTGGACTGTAGAAAGCTCTTTATGATTCTGCCATCCTGGTATATTATGCAGTTGTTCTGTAGAAAGCTTTTTATGATTCTGCGATCCTGGTACCTATATTATGCAGAAAGCTCTTTATGATTCTGCGATCCTGGTACTCATATCATGCAGTTGTTCTGTAGAAAGCTCTTTATGATTCTGCGGTCCTGGTATATTATGCAGTTGTTCTGTAGAAAGCTCTTTATGATTCTGCCATCCTGGTATATTATGCCGTTGTTCTGTAGAAAGCTCTTTATGATTCTGCGATCCTGGTATATTATGCCGTTGTTCTGTAGAAAGCTCTTTATGATTCTGCCATCCTGGTATATTATGCCGTTGTTCTGTAGAAAGCTCTTTATGATTCTGCGATCCTGGTATATTATGCAGTTGTTCTGTAGAAAGCTCTTTATGATTCTGCCATTCTGGTATATTATGCCGTTGTTCTGTAGAAAGCTCTTTATGATTCTGCCATCCTGGTATATTATGCCGTTGTTCTGTAGAAAGCTCTTTATGATTCTGCCATCCTGGTATATTATGCCGTTGTTCTGTAGAAAGCTCTTTATGATTCTGTGATCCTGGTATATTATGCAGTTGTACTGTAGAAAGCTCTTTATGATTCTGTGATCCTGGTATATTATGCAGTTGTACTGTAGAAATTTCTTTATGATTCTGCGATCCTGGTACCTATATTATGCAGAAAGCTCTTTATGATTCTGCGATCCTGGTACCTATATTATGCAGAAAGCTCTTTATGATTCTGCCATCCTGGTATATTATGCAGTTGTACTGTAGAAAGCTCTTTATGATTCTGCGATCCTGGTATATTATGCAGTTGTACTGTAGAAAGTTCTTTATGATTCTGCGATCCTGGTATATTATGCTGTTGTTCTGTAGAAAGCTCTTTATGATTCTGCGATCCTGGTACCTATATTATGCAGAAAGCTCTTTATGATTCTGCGATCCTGGTATATTATGCAGTTGTTCTGTAGAAAGCTCTTTATGATTCTGCGATCCTGGTACCTATATTATGCAGAAAGCTCTTTATGATTCTGCGATCCTGGTATATTATGCAGTTGTTCTGTAGAAAGCTCTTTCTGATTCTGCGATCCTGGTATATTATGCAGTTGTACTGTAGAAAGCTCTTTATGATTCTGCGATCCTGGTACCTATATTATGCAGAAAGCTCTTTATGATTCTGCGATCCTGGAATATCATGCAGTTGTACTGTAGAAAGATCTTTATGATTCTGCCATCCTGGTATATTATGCCGTTGTACTGTTTGTAGAAAGTTCTTTATGATTCTGCGATCTTGGTGTATCATGCAGTTGTACTGTAGAAATTTCTTTATGATTCTGCCATCCTGGTATTTTATGCCGTTGTACTGTAGAAAGCTCTTTGTGATTCTGCGATCCTGGTATATTATGCAGTTGTACTGTAGAAAGTTCTTTATGATTCTGCGATCCTGCTACCTACCTATATTATGCAGAAAGCTCTTTATGATTCTGCCATCCTGGTATATTATGCAGTTGTAGTGCAGAAAGCTCTTTATGATTCTGCGATCCTGGTATATTATGCAGTTGTACTGTAGAAAGTTCTTTATGATTCTGCGATCCTGGTACCTACCTATATTATGCAGAAAGCTCTTTATGATTCTGCCATCCTGGTATATTATGCAGTTGTACTGTAGAAAGCTCTTTATGATTCTTCCATCCTGGTATATTATGCAGTTGTACTGTAGAAAGCTCTTTATGATTCTGCCATCCTGGTATATTATGCAGTTGTACTGCAGAAAGCTTTTTACGATTCTGCGATCCTGGTACCTATATTATGCAGAAAGCTCTTTATGATTCTGCCATCCTGGTATATCATGCAGTTGTACTGTAGAAAGCTCTTTATGATTCTGCCATCCTGGTATATCATGCCGTTGTTCTGTAGAAAGCTCTTTATGATTCTGCCATCCTGGTATATTATGCCGTTGTTCTGTAGAAAGCTCTTTATGATTCTGCCATCCTGGTATATTATGCCGTTGTTCTGTAGAAAGCTCTTTATGATTCTGCGATCCTGGTATATTATGCCGTTGTTCTGTAGAAAGCTCTTTATGATTCTGCCATCCTGGTATATTATGCCGTTGTTCTGTAGAAAGCTCTTTATGATTCTGCGATCCTGGTATATTATGCCGTTGTTCTGTAGAAAGCTCTTTATGATTCTGCGATCCTGGTATATTATGCCGTTGTTCTGTAGAAAGCTCTTTATGATTCTGCGATCCTGGTATATTATGCAGTTGTTCTGTAGAAAGCTCTTTATGATTCTGCCATCCTGGTATATTATGCCGTTGTTCTGTAGAAAGCTCTTTATGATTCTGCGATCCTGGTATATTATGCCGTTGTTCTGTAGAAAGCTCTTTATGATTCTGCGATCCTGGTATATTATGCCGTTGTTCTGTAGAAAGCTCTTTATGATTCTGCGATCCTGGTATATTATGCAGTTGTTCTGTAGAAAGCTCTTTATGATTCTGTGATCCTGGTATATTATGCAGTTGTACTGTAGAAAGTTCTTTATGTTTCTGCGATCCTGGTACCTATATTATGCAGAAAGCTCTTTATGATTCTGCGATCCTGGTACCTATATTATGCAGAAAGCTCTTTATGATTCTGCCATCCTGGTATATTATGCAGTTGTACTGTAGAAAGCTCTTTATGATTCTGCGATCCTGGTATATTATGCAGTTGTACTGTAGAAAGTTCTTTATGATTCTGCGATCCTGGTATATTATGCTGTTGTTCTGTAGAAAGCTCTTTATGATTCTGCGATCCTGGTACCTATATTATGCAGAAAGCTCTTTATGATTCTGCGATCCTGGTATATTATGCAGTTGTTCTGTAGAAAGCTCTTTATGATTCTGCGATCCTGGTACCTATATTATGCAGAAAGCTCTTTATGATTCTGCGATCCTGGTATATTATGCAGTTGTTCTGTAGAAAGCTCTTTCTGATTCTGCGATCCTGGTATATTATGCAGTTGTACTGTAGAAAGCTCTTTATGATTCTGCGATCCTGGTACCTATATTATGCAGAAAGCTCTTTATGATTCTGCGATCCTGGTATATCATGCAGTTGTACTGTAGAAAGCTCTTTATGATTCTGCCATCCTGGTATATTATGCCGTTGTACTGTTTGTAGAAAGTTCTTTATGATTCTGCGATCTTGGTGTATCATGCAGTTGTACTGTAGAAATTTCTTTATGATTCTGCGATCCTGGTACATATATTATGCCGTTGTTCTGTAGAAAGCTCTTTATGATTCTGCGATCCTGGTACCTACCTATATTATGCAGAAAGCTCTTTATGATTCTGCGATCCTGGTATATTATGCAGTTGTTCTGTAGAAAGCTCTTTATGATTCTGCGATCCTGGTACCTATATTATGCAGAAAGCTCTTTATGATTCTGCCATCCTGGTATATTATGCAGTTGTACTGTAGAAAGCTCTTTATGATTCTGCGATCCTGGTACCTACCTATATTATGCAGAAAGCTCTTTATGATTCTGCGATCCTGGTATATTATGCAGTTGTACTGTAGTAAGTTCTTTATGATTCTGCGATCCTGGTACCTACCTATATTATGCAGAAAGCTCTTTATGATTCTGCCATCCTGGTATATTATGCAGTTGTACTGTATAAAGCTCTTTATGATTCTGCGATCCTGGTATATCATGCAGTTGTACTGCAGAAAGCTTTTTACGATTCTGCGATCCTGGTACCTATATTATGCAGAAAGCTCTTTATGATTCTGCGATCCTGGTACTCCTATCATGCAGTTGTACTGTAGAAAGCTCTTTATGATTCTGCGATCCTGGTATATTATGCAGTTGTAGTGCAGAAAGCTCTTTATGATTCTGCGATCCTGGTACCTATATTATGCAGAAAGCTCTTTATGATTCTGCGATCCTGGTACTCATATCATGCAGTTGTACTGTAGAAAGCTCTTTATGATTCTGCCATCCTGGTATATCATGCCGTTGTTCTGTAGAAAGCTCTTTATGATTCTGCGATCCTGGTATATTATGCAGTTGTACTGTAGAAAGCTCTTTATGATTCTGCGATCCTGGTATATTATGCAGTTGTACTGTAGAAAGCTCTTTATGATTTCTGCGATCCTGGTACCTATATAATGCTGTTTTTCTGTAGAAAGCATTTTATGACTTCTGCGGTCGTGGTACCTATAATATTATATTTGGAAGGCGATAAAATAAAATTTAATTTGGGTGGGGAATGGTGCTTGTGATAAAACGAACTTAACATGAGGAAATGTGGATGCAGAAACATGTAGAAATAGAAAATAACCAATTGACTTTGGACTATTGTAAGCTTTATTGTGAGCTTTATTGGAATCGGCCAACGTGGCAATGGTTGAGGCGTCGTGCACACATAAATAACCTACAGTCGGTGGCGCTGTGTGCTGGGTTGTTCCGTTCCCAATAAAAAGGTTGACCGGACCAATTGTTGACACACACGTCATACTCGTTAACGGGTGCCTTCTGCTAGGTCAGGTCGGCTCTCCCATCTTGTTGGTGGGCTGATTTCATAGAGCCTTCGAAACAGAAAGAAATTGAAAATGCCTAATTATTATGTAATTTATACTTTTAGTAATGATTATAGATGTAGTTAATTGTAGTATGTAACTAGGTTCCCTCTTTACTTTATAAAAATTGACTAGATGTATTATAATAAAAAAACTGTATGACAAGGGCACGGACCTAGAGTCCGTGGAGAATTAATCTGTAATATTATATAAAAAAAATTGTATGAATAACAGACATTTTGTGTATTATTGATCTTTTCCCGGTACTTTCTTGACAGAATGGTATTATTTTTTACTTGATGGGCCGACGTTTAGCCATCTTGCCTGGTAGAAAGCGGTGATGCATTTTTTAGCAATGGCATTTGTCAACTGCAAACTGGTGTCATTTTATATCAGGAGACGGAGTTATGGCACGGCTACCCCACCCGTGTGCATGTGTCGACGAACGAGACGCTCAATGTCGACAATCCTGTTTTTGTGACCGCGACCCAGCAGAAAGGTAAGTCATCATCACTACATAGTATGAAACAAAGTCGCTATCCGCCGTCTGTCTGTCCCTATGTATGCTTAGATCTTTAAAACTACGCAACGGATTTTGATGCGGTTTGTTTCAATAGATAGAGTGATTCTTAACACGTTAACCCCGTAAACCTTCAGCAGTTTTCTAAACATAACATAACATCACGTCTTTTATCCCTGAAGGGGTAGGCAGAGGTGCACACAGAAGTAATACCCAGTTTTCACTATTTATGTTATGAGTCCCATGTAATAGGGAGTGAGCCTATTGCCATATACCACAATTCCAGAGTCCGTGCTACTACTGTGAATTTAAAAAGACCCAGTAATACTTTGCCTGACCCGGGAATCAGAGACCGGCTGTCAAATAACTGTCACTTGCGAACACTCGGCCAACGAGCCAGTCAACACATTATGATAACATCGTCTGAGTGACCGGAACCCCCATCCTTAATCCTTTAATCTTGCGAATTAACACGGATAGTAAAATCCCAACGAACAACTGTTAGGTAGAAAGCCTGCGGAGAATCTAACGGGTAACCGGGGCTCCGGCTCGACGTGCAGAGGAAGGAACGGGTTTTTAGTCAGAAAGAGTCTGACACTCCCTCCCGCCTCACCCAGGCGGGAGCAGTCATTCAATGATTTTCCCCCCTTAAAAAAAAAGCCTGCCACGAACACCTTGCCTGCTCGGAGGATCCTCCTTTTCTGATCTTAGGGAACTTTAGTCTCTGTTCCCTATAGTTCGGTAACCTATGGACACCATAGTGCACCGACTTAGTGAAATTAGCCCTAAATTTCAAAATCCCCATACCCTTAAATGCCGGCAACGCACTTGTACCTTCCTAACTCCTCTAGTGTTGTGTCCATGGGCGGCGTCGATTGCTTAACTTCAGGTAATCCGTCTGCTCCGCCCCCCTATAATTTTGATGAGAGAATATCGTCCTGGGTGAGGCGAGAGGGAGTGTCAGACACTTACTGATTGAACAAAGATTCTTCATCATTTTACTTGTCTTTTTCATAGGCGTATCATCATGGGAGCTTCCATTACTGGTGCAGACACAGAGTGGAGCGCTGATGTTCTCCAGTATGGCGCGGACACTCTGTCCACATGACGCGGGACCAGGTGAGTCGAGGAGACGGTGCTAGTGTCGTCAATGTCACAATAGGGCTATTGTATTTTGGCTCACCTCGGGACATACTCTTGAATCCAATTCCGATCGATTGACATTGGTATTGTGAAATTTCGTTGCATTCGTATTGCGTGGATATTGAATGAACTAAATGGTATTGAGTTTAGCTTTATATTCCGTACTCTGAATGTTATTTTAACAGCTACGATAGGGGTTGCATAGTGTTGACATTGAATAATAGGTGGTAGATGTCTAATTTTTATTTTAATGTCCGTCTGGTAGATTATTTTAAATCATTACACACGTATTTTTTATCTTCTTACAGAAACGAATACTTTCGACGATAAATTGATTTGAATTGTAGCGTGCGCGTGACGTCACTTCTATGTACACTTGATTCGTTTTATCAAAGTATTGTTTAATTACACGACAAAATAAAAAATACGTGTCTAATATTTTTTCATTACCTAACTGACGGACTTATTAGATTTTTAATTTTCATACCTTGTCATCTTCCCAATTATTGAGATTTTATTGGATTGAAATTGAATTGACTGACTTGAGATTGGTTTCAAGAGTAAGCACCTAGATGGCGCTACTGCGATCCTTATACTTCCTCCAATAGGAAATTAGGTAGTGTTACACCATTGGACGTTCACTATTGGACAGCTCAAGTGATTGGATATTTTTTTTTTAAATAAAGTAAATAAAATACCTAAATAAGGTTTTAAATATTTTTGTTTGCAAACCTATTGTCTTACCGATACCTAACAATTTTGCTTCATCTATCTCCATTATATGAACCTGTGTATCCCAGATATAAAGTCGGAGAACCGGCCAATGATCCAGATCACGACGTCCAACCCTCGGAACGTGTCCGTTGATATCAAGCTGCGGCGGGTCACTGACTTCTACGTCGATGTCAATAAGGTATAATATTATCTCTACTTTTAAGTAAAACTCAATACTGAGAAGTTTATTCTAAACGGATCTTATAAGAATACAGCGCGGTGCTCGCCCAACTTCCCACCAGAATCGAACGTTACCACTCTTTGCGCGGGAAACTTTACTAATCCTTACTATCCTTACTAATATTATAAATCGGAAAGTGAGTTTATTTGTTTGTTTGTTCCGCTTTCATGCCGTAACTACTAAACCGATTGCTTTGAATTTTTGCAGATGTAAAGTTAGAAGTCTGGATTAAATAATAGGGTACTTTTTATCTCGGAAAAATTTGATACTCTCGAGGGAAAACGAAATTATTAGTATAGATGGCGCTGTGTGTATTGGTATATGTCATATAGGCTACTTTTTATCCTTTTGTGACGCGAGCGAAGCCGCGGGTAAAAGCTAGTCTGTCATATTTGACAGATGACATCGTCAACATGACAGCTAGTGATGTCGATAATACAGATTAAACTAGTGACGTTCATTTAATTGATTTTCGTCGTCTAACACTACATGTAATAAAACTGTACAAGTGTAAATTCTGTACATTGAATACATTAAAAAATTAATAGTAGGGGATTTTATTAGATAGACACCGAAACCAAAAGTGTGATTAAAAAAATGTTTGTCTGTCTGTCTGTCTGTCTGTCTGTTTGTATGTTCACGCATCACGCAAAAACTAGCGGTCTGATTACGATGAAACTTGGTATGATTATACTTTAATATCCTGGGCACAACACTAGCCTTTGGTCAGCAGTGGACACTTATAGGCTGTTGATGTTTCGATTCTCCACTGAGTATTATTTCTTTAACCCCCAGGAGTTATCCCTGAACGCGACCCCGAGTTCTCCGAAGTACTTCTACTTCTCCTTCGACCAGCATCCGTGGAACATCACCGGGGGACCGATGCAGAAGAGCGCCGGCGCAGTGGCACAAAGGTAGGCGAGCAGACGGATCACCTGATGGTAAGCAATCAGCGTCCATGGACACCCGCAACACTAGAGGCGTTATAAACGCATGACCTTCTAGGGGATTGAGGAGTCTTTTTGATAAGCCGGTAAACGAGCAGACGGATTACCTAATGGTAAGCAATCGGCGTCGCCCATGGACACCCGGAACACCAGAGATGTTACGCTTGTAACACCAACGCACTTGCGTTACCTTTTTTTTTGGGATTATGAATTTAAGGATTGTTAGGGGTTCAGCGAAGGAGGCAGGGGTGATTGGGCCTCCGGTAACCTCACTCACACACTCGGCCGTGGTAGCATTCCGATGTTTTGTTGCATTTTAAATAATTATAGTCATTTAGTAGCTTTAAAATAAATTCGTAGTATCCGCTGTGTGACTGGAAATGATTGGATATGAAATAAGTGGTCTAGTCAGTGGGCCTCGCCATGCTTCGGCACTGCTAGGCCGGCTCGACCGGAGTGTTACCACCAACGAGCTGAAAACCATAGTGAAACAACCACAGCGTTGTGTGCAGACGTGTGAGTGACCTTACCGGAGGCACAATTACCACAAAAAAGTGCTGAAGGTCGAATTCATCAACAGCGGGAGATAGTCTACTGCTGGACCAAGAGCCTTCTCTACATAAGAAGGTTTATCATAATCTCCAGTCTTGCCAGATGGGTTGGAGATCTCAGTAAAAAAGGTTCAGGTTTATCAGAGTTGTTATCCAAACAGTTAAATATGTAATCCCTTAGTCGGGTATGTGACACCCGCGGGAAGAGTAGCGGTGGTGAAAAATGGCGTCACCGCATTTGAAGACAAAGACGGTTAAAGAACTAACTAGTCAATAAAACTATGACCTCTGCCTACCCCCTTATATCAATAGCGTATTGTTCTAGGTTCAACTATACAATACCCAAGAGTGTGATCCTGATCATTGAATCTGATGATGACATCTGTGCCACAGTGTCCATACAGAATAACTCGGTAAGTTATACCTTAGTTGTATTAGAATAAGGTACGTTTTGCTTTGATAGTGATTTTGAATGTCTCTGTGTTTGTTACAATGTAAAGTGCACTTTATTGTTTTGGAAATAAAGTTCATTTTCCAATGGTAACGTCTTGCTGACAACTGTTATCTAGGCTGTTGTCTTTCTTCAATAGATTTCCGACTTTATTACAACAATATAAGGTTGCAAATGTATTAAACAAATTGACTGGTCATTAATTTCTATAGACTGATTATACATTTGTATGTATGTTCCAGTGTCCAGTGTTCGACAGTGAGAAGGAAGTGCTGTACAAGGGGTACCATCTCACCATGATGAGCAAGGGAGGCATCACATTAACGGTAAGATACAGTTTAGGGGTGGGGGGTCACACTATACAATCCCCTATCCCCCATCCTATATCCTCCATCCTCCAACCCCCATCCCCCATCCTCCGTCATCCGTCCCCCGTCCTGCACTCCATCCTCTATTCCACATCCCCCAATCGCCCATCCCCCAATCCCCCAATCCCCCATCCCCCGTGCCTCATCATCCATCCTCCATATCTTAACATTATACCCCATTCCCCATCCGCCATCCCCTATCTGACGTACCTATTCCCTTCATCCTCCGTTGCCACTAAAAAATATAATATACAAACATAACATAACATCAAGTCTTTTACCCCCGAAGGGGTAGACAGAGGTGCACATTACAGCACTCAATGCCACTGTACAATGTAACACCCACTTTTCACTATTTATGTTATGAGTCCCATGTAATAGTGAGTGAGTCTATTGCCATATACCGGACACACTTCCAGACTCCGTGCTGCTACTGGGAAATTGAACATTGAAATATCTGAACGGATATTGATGAAATTTGGTACACAAGCAGGGTATGGGCTAACTTAGGTAATAGGACTTTTTAGGATTTATAGGACTACCTTGGGATAAAACAGGAATATGCGGGCAAAGCCCCAGATATAAACTAGGTTTACGATAAACATTTTCAAGGCTAATTAACAACCTAGATTTTCAACCTTATCATATTGTAATAGGGTATCCTTTATTCCAGCAATCAATGTTCCCAGCGGGGTTCTACATAGTGTTCATAGTCCGGGAGAGCGACCAGCAGTGTACCGGCTCCAGCACTGCGGCGCACAGCCTCGCTGATGGCAACAGGATGAAGAACTTCAGGTCAGCAACTACATATTCTAAACTACTTACTCCCGCAGCTCCTATTGGTCGTAGCGTGATGTTTATAGCATATACCCTTCCTCGACACATGGTCTATCCCACACAAAAAGAATTGGGTAGTTTCCAGGGTATCAAAATTAAAAATCTAATTAGTCCGTCAGTTAGATAATGGAAAAATATTAGACACGTTTTTTTTTATTTTCTTGTATTTAGTTGCAATACTTAGATAAAATGGCGCTAAGTTTAGGAGTGGGAGATTATTACGTCATAACGTGCTACAAAATGTGGCACGCTGTGACGTCACACGATATTTCAAATTAATATATCGTCGAAAGTATTTAATTCTGTGAGAAAAGAAAAAATACGTGTCTAAAGTTTTAAACTAATGTACCAGACGGACATTAAAATAAAATTTAGGAAACTACCCTATTTTCGTAATCGGCTCAGTAGTTCAGGAGATTATAGCATACCAACAAACAAGTAAAGTCTTCAGCTTTATACAGCGTGCGTCATCTATACATATGTAGACGTGAAACAACGTCGGTTTTTTGCTCGACCACAACGCTTGCGTTGTTTCATCGTGTGTGTGAGGTTACCGGAGGCCCAATCACTCCTCTCCCCAATCTCTTGAATCCCCAATAATCCTCAAATTCCTAATCCCCAAAAGGCCAGTAACGGTCTTATAACACTTCTGGTATTACGGGTTTCCATGGGCGGCGCCGATTGCTTACCATCAGGTAATCCGTCCACTCGTTTACCGGCTTATTCCATAAAAAATACGTTCAGTATGAAATGTATTGATGTAAAATGTGTAAAAAAAATACTTTTTTACTCCTTGAAGTATCTTTAAGTGATGATGATGATGATGACGATGGTGAATATTCCTAGATTCCGCGTGATAGCCACAGTGTCGTACCGGGAGTACGTGGTGGGGGCTCTGGTTACACTGGCGCTGGTCGCCGTGGTGGCTCTGCTCGTGATAGTCGCCGTGCTCGCGTGTACCTGTCGATGTAGTGGTGAGTGCTTTCTGAATTAGTTAAGTCATAGATAGAAAGACAGGCAAACGTAATAGCAGAAATTAAAACACGAAAAACAACATAACATAACATACGCAGAGGTGCACATTACGGCACTTAATTGGTATTAAGTGGTCTGTACAATGTAACTCCCACTTTTCACTATTTATGTTACGAGTCCCATGTAATAGGAGGTGAGCCTATTCTCATATACCGGGCACTATTCCAGGCTCCGTGCAAATTGAGATTTTTTAAAAACCCAGTAGTACTTTACCCGACCCGGAAATCGAACCGATTGAGTGTTACATTGTACAGTGGCATTAAGTACCGTAATGTGCACAACTCTGCCTACCCTTTCGTGGATAAAAAGAGTGATGTTATGTTACAAATATAATTAAAAATCAATAAAATATTAAACTCTACCCCCACTAAAATAAGCTTCACATTTCTCTACTCCATAGAAACAGTAGTGATAGTGGAGTCGGAGCCTATAGCGCATGCGTCGACGTCGGGCGAGGCGAGCGGCGCAGGCGCAGCGGCTGATACTGCGCGGGTATTGGACGACAGTGATGATGATGATGACATCGGAATAGCGGGTAAGTAGCGAACTACACTTTCATATAATTTAAGTAGGTTTTGCTTGCGTTCAATACGGAGTTACTTTCATTAATATTATAAATAGAGAAGCATAAGATATCTTGTTTTGCATTATCACTGTGTATGTTACGTGTATTCTGTTGGAGATACTTTTTAAAATGGTACATTAATATGTAGTAATGTTTTTTATTTTTTTTATACTTACTCCTTAAATACTCTCAACAAGTTTTATCATTGATAAAACTAAAATATTTACACCTTAAAAAAATTTAAATAAATAAATGTAAAAGTTTCTTTGTAACGATGTTTGTCCGTCAATCACGCTGAATCTACTTGACGGATTTTGATGAAATTGGTATACAGGCAGGGTATGGGCTGGCTTAGGTGGTAGGATAGTGCTTTTTATTAAATGGGCCTATGGGATTTTCTTTTTAAGGGGGGAAAATCATCGAATGACATCTCCTGCCTGTGCGAGGCGAGGGAGTGTCAGACTCTTACTGACTAAACACCACCCCGTTCCTACGCGCCGAGTTGTCGCAAGTGCGACTGCCGAGCAGGGGGTCTCGGGTTCGATTCCCGAATCGGGCAAAGTATTACAGAGTTTAAAAAAAATTCTCAGTAGTAGCACGGAGTCTGGAATTGTGCCCGGTGTTTAGCAATAGGCTCACCCCCTATTACATGGGACTCATAACATAAATAGTGAAAATTGGGTGTTACATTGTACAGTGGCATTAAGTGCCGTAATGTAAACCTATGCCTGCTCCTTCGGGGATAAAAGGCGTGATCTTATCAATCTTTCTCTATCTCCTACTCCAGAGATATTTTCTTTATTTTGTATCTTTTCTATTTTTTTGAAGTCTATTAACATTAATATTACCAAGCTTCTGCCCGCAGCCTATATGCATGGCATTTATAATATTGGTGGACCGGTTAGCTCCGGACTGTATCATTTTATTGGCCTTAAGGTTATTTTGGTGTTATATTGTTCTCGCACAATCGAACCAACAAAACTATGTAACTAGAGAATTGTATTGTAAACCTGATTGAAAATGAGTAACCTATGGAGTTTCTTGCTCGTTCTTCTACATAGGAATCTTTTTTTTTTCATATTAAATAGGACCGACGTTTGTCCACTATCTCGCCTGGTGGTAAGCGATGATGTGGCCTACGATGGAGCACGTCGATCTACACTTTGGAACGGGCAAATAGAGCTACTAGAGAACTGACTGACAGACTGATACTTTTAATATTTTGTTTTGACATTCAAAAGTGCCTTCCTGGTCTAATTGAAATAAATGATATTGACTTTGACTTAGTAAGATTTTCATCGATATCATTTCACTTCATTTGTTATTTCATTTTTTCACATCATTGAACCATTTTTAGAATTACTTTATAGCTAAGTATAATTTATCGTTATACTTCGTAGAAGAGAAGTGGTCTCACTCGCACCCACTGACCGTGCAGAAGTTGACGCGAGCGACGCCCGAGACACAGGCGAGGAGATCGGAAAGGTTAGACATATATATTATTTACATATTTTTTACTATAAAAACACATTGCTCCACACTAGGATTTCCTCCTGTGTCGTGTACGTTTACAAACATACAAGTTTACATACACATCACACACAGACCCCGGGACAAATGTTTGTGGATCTCGCAATGAGTTGTTCCGTGCGGGAATCGAACCCGCGACTGCACGGCAGCCAGTTGCCCAGCCACCACACCAACCGTGCAATCAGTCATCATCATGTACGGTCAAAGGTCAAAAGTCCACTGCCACCGTAAGACTACAATCGGTTGCGCTGCAGCGCTTATACCCACACACACACACGCATATTTGTATCCGTGTGCGTACGCGTGCGTGTGTTTATGCGTACGCACGCGTGTTTATGCACATTAATATGAAATTACTTACGCATTGCCGTGTGAACATCACTCACGGTGGCAGTGGACTTTTGACCTTTGACTGTACATCAGCATCAGCAGCAGTCATCGAATATTAATCACAATAATACATCTATATACAAATAATTGAAACATTTTTAATGTGTGGGACAGCCATGCTTCGGCACTGCTAGGCCAGCTCGACCGGAGTGATAGCACCAACGAGTAGAAAACCATAGTGAAACAACCACAGCGATGTGTGCAGTCGTGTTAGGCCCAATACCCCCTGCCCCTTCCTCAATCCCTGAATAAATCCACAAATTCCTAGTCCCCATAAGGCCGGTAACGCACTTGTCACCTCTAGAGTTGCGTGTGTCCATGGGCGACGCCGATTGCTTACCATCAGGTAATCCGTCTTCTCGTTTACCGGCTTATCCCATTAAAAAACATTTTCGCGGATTGATACCACGGCCTCACAGGAAACCGATGTGAAAAGACGCTTGCGTTGTGTTTCTTTGTGTGAGTGATGTTACCGCAGGCCCAATCCTTCCATCAGCCCAAGGCCTTCGATCAACAGAGGGCACATATAGGCTGCAGATGATCATGATGATGAATCCTTCCTCCCCCCATCCTCAATCCCTAACTCCCATAGGGCTGGTAACGCAATAACTCCTCTGGTGTTGCGGGTTGCATGGCAATATTGTCCTAAATGTTCCAGATACTTCTGGGGCGCACTGACGGTGGCGGTGGTGTACGCGCTGCCTGTAGTACAACTACTCTTCACATACCAAAAGGTCAGTACTGTCTTAGTTATAGCCTATCACATACTCTGGGAGTGTGATCTCTGGCAATATATGAACGTAACACTATGTTGAATAATTTAATTGTTTCGTCAGGTGTAACTTATCAAACGAACCTTGTGGAGTCTAGAACAAATTTCCGTGCGTTTAGGCGCTTTTGCCATACCTATTATTGGAAGTATAACAGCTCACACATAGGACCCACTTGGTTTATAGTCAATTTGCCGTGGTGCTTGGCGACTGGGCTTCACCCAGTTGTACAGTCTCTTCTTTGTGCCTTTAGGTTTAATTCATTCTGTCTCCTGCAGTATTTCGCCGAGGGAAGTGGAAACTGTCGTTTTTATTCTCCTCCTCTTATAATATCTTCTGATTCATTTCGTTGCGAGAACCAAGACGGTCATGTCCCTGAGACGCGCCGGACTTCAGTGTTCCGGTGTGTTCATCTACTGTAGATCCTGGTTTATAGGAGTTGCAACGGTTTTGACAGGTTGTTGCGGGCATGACCCTTCGTTCCTTAGATTAGCGCGTTTAAAAAAATAAGAAGTTGTCAAAGAATATTTATTATTTTCTCACGTAATGTTTTGATGAAGTAACTCGACAAGTTTCAAGCGAGGTGCGAGCTCATAAACATTGCACTACCAGCGCTCTTCAGTTATTGATTTTGGCTTTAATTTGTGAGTTACGACAGAATATTCTTGGAATGGTTACGAAAACTATCAACCAAAAAAAATATCAGTAGCATAAAATGATTAACCAAATCCCCCCCCCCCTCCTTTCCCCCATTTCCAGATGGTATTCCAAACAGGTGACCAGGACCTCTGTTACTACAACTTCCTCTGTGCGCACCCTCTGGGGTTCCTCTCAGACTTCAACCACGTGTACTCCAACGTTGGCTACGTGGTGCTGGGCCTGGTCTTCATGGCCCAGGTCAGGCATCGACAGGTCAAGAACAGGGGGAAAGCGCAGGTGAGTTGTTTTGAACTGTATTGTTTTTGGTTTACGATGTGTTTTTGTTTGTCTCTCGATATGTTGATGGTATTTCACCACCATTACTCTTCATGTGGGTCTCGTACACCCGTCTAGGTATTATTACAACCTTCTAGTGCATGTAAGTTTCAGTTCAAGTAATTTTGTCACATATAAACAAACTAAATTAAGGTGTATGATAACGTGGTTAATTTGCTCTACCCTGCCACTATTACAAAAAGAAACTATATTAAGTAAAATCGCGGGTTACTCACGTGAATATACTGAGAAAAGCTCTACTAGTTTCGAACCACAGAGGGGTTCTTCCTCATGAGCAGCGTGCGCGGTCGCGGCGACGTCGCTTTTTACTTAATTTAGTATGTCTCACGATAGTTATTATAAAAACAAGAAATTATATTACATTATCTAATGTTATATAGTTTGTTTTTAACTTAGTTTCGTTTCTGAACTCGTTGAAAATTGTTGAAAATCATCCCCTAAATTTGTTCATACAAAAGTAGTCTCTAAACATTGGAAATAAGGTCTATAATGTAGTTAGTGGAGAGTGGTCACCGGTGACCGCTTGGGATAAGAACATTTTATATCTATAGTTTCTTTATATCTATAAAGTGTATTATATCTGTGTGGGCAGGATATGGGCGTCCCGCAGCACTACGGGCTGCTGTACTCGATGGGGCTGGGGCTCATCATGGAAGGCCTGCTCTCTGCCTGCTACCATCTCTGTCCTAATAAGATGAACTTTCAGTTCGGTATGTATTCAATGTTGTTGATATTTAATAATAACATAACATCACGCCTTTTTATACCCGAAGGGGTAGGTAGAGGTGCAAATTACAGCACTTAATGCCACTGTATTTTTTAATTATAAGTTTCGCCAATCTGTATTGAGCAAACGAGGTGATTAATGCTCAAACTTTCTCCGTGGGAGATGGTGCGTTTGCTCAGCAGTGGGCATTTATAGGCTGTTGATGAGAACCTTTCGCATTTTGGCATTCAAATCTATGAATTGGTCAATTGGCGTAATTTTATTCGCCGCTTTCTATATTTGGCACATAATCTACGCTTTTAACATTGAAATAAAGAAGCAAAGTTTTCAACATTCTAAAATTGTAGACATATTTGAAGTAATCATTTTTTTATGAATTTGCGACTATTTGGGCCACGATCTATGTTTTAATGACTTTTATATCGACTGTTGGAAGCGACCTTTCATGTAGGTGCTATTTGTAACCTTCACCAATTTATGAAAGTCAACAGGGGAGGCCTTAGTTGCACAGTAGACCGTAGTCTTATATGATGATGACGATTAACTTAAAATATTTTCAACATTGGACTATTGGATCTAAGATTATGCTTACGTTGCTTATTATATTATATTATAAAGAAAGGAAAGGAAGAAAGAAAAGAAAGATAAAAAAGAATTTAGTATATAATGCATGTTGTGCTTACCGGTATTTAAGCTATAGTAAATGTAACCCTGTGTTGTATCAGTGTAAACAATACGGATGATGACGGGATATGAAAATTTTAAATATAATTAGTCCGTCAGTTAGGTAATGAAAAAATATTAGAAACGTATTTTTTATTTTGTCGTCAATCAAAGTTTAGGAATGGGGGCCAAAATGTCGGACTTATTGACTAATTATATTTTTAATTTTCATACCCAATGAACCCATATCATCATCCCCATTACCTTCTTATTATTATATTCCAGACTCGTCGTTCATGTACGTGATAGCAGTGCTGGTGATGGTGAAGTTGTACCAGAACCGTCACTCCGACATTGTGCCCAGCGCTCACTCCACGTTCATGGTAATCGCCGTCGTCATGACCATAGGTGAGTAGTGGCAGGGTAGTGCACGCAGCCCAGGGTGGAGTGATACCACGGCTGACCAGAAAACGTATGTGAACCAACGCTTGCGTTGTGTTTCGTCGTGTATGTAAGATTTTTGGAGGCACAATTACGCCCCCCCCCCCCCCCCTTCATTATTACCCCAATCCCTGTATCCTCAATAATCGTCAAATTCCTAATCCACAAAAGGCCGGTAACGCACTTGTAACATGTCTAGTGTTGCGGGTGTCTATGGGCGACGCCGATTGCTTATCAAAGAAAGAAAGAAAGAAAAAACATTTATTCAGCACCAGGCACGATGCAGCATAAATAAAATGTAAAAAAGACAATAAAGGTGTGACAGTGGAAGTAACAAAAACATTGAGTTGAAAAATTAAAACAGAAGAATTAGAATTTATTATTATTACATTGCGGTGACAGCGTTGTGCACCGCGCTCCCGGTTTTTAAATTTAATTTGAGGAATTCCGCGTTATATCGGTCTAAATATGTGTGTATAGTGAACTATTTATGTTGTATCACATGTACTAAGTGTAGGACAGTGTTAAATTCAGTGATTATTGTGACTGTAAGACAATTTAGTGCACGTAAATAGTGATACGCATGTGCATGGCGCGAAGTATCGCGAGCCGTGCATCTTACTCTTTCACTCCTGTGTGTGACACTTAGCTTTGTCTCGCTCGCGCGCTTTACCCACGCTGCCCGCTTTGCGTGCACACATTCATAATGATTTGCTTTGCTTGCAATAAAAAAATTGGTTTGGGAGATCAACTGAGATGTACTGGATGCAAGACAGTATATCATTATACCTGTCTTAATATTACAACGGCTACATTCACTGAACAAAAAACCCAGTTGAAGAGTACCTACAGATGTGATTCCTGCTCGAACATAACACGTCGGGTACATGTGACCGACGAGACACCTGTACGTGGTTCCCGCTCAGGAGGAAGGGTGATAGAAGAAGAGTTAACTAAGAGTAGTGAAGAGATTATTACGGAAAAAAGTACGCCATTGGCAAATAATATGATGGATAATATGCAAAGTATTACGGATATATTAAAAGGAATAATATCCTCCAGGTTGAATGATATTGAAATAAAATTGATTCAAGAGATTAAAACTTCAGTAGCTAGTTTGGTTTTAGAAAATAAAAAACTGAGAGAAGATTTGAGTGACGCTTATAAAAAGTGCTCTTATTTAGAAGAGGAAGTTAAAGTTCTCAAAAATGGGAAAAATATTACTACGCAGCAGAATGCTTGTACCACATTCGTACAAAATTCTTTACATAGTCCAACTACTAAAGAAGCTTCCACCACGCAGACGCAGTCATCACGCGCTGTTTCCGGGATATTGCCGGCGAACCCGAGAGCGAGATCGCCGCTGCCGTCGCCGGCCGCTTCGATCATACCTACGACCGCGGCCGCGGCCCCGGCAGCCCGAGCGACAATCGCGTCGACGCGCGCCTCGGCTCAGCTGGGCGATACCTACGCGGAAGCGGTGGCCAGAAAAACAGCGGTAGCGGAAACGGGTGCGCATAACACAAATGATACATGGAATGAAGTAACAAATAGGAGAAGAAATAATCCAGTAAAAATAGGTGGTAATACTTCAGTTACATTGTTGAAGGCAGTAGAACGGAAAAAATATTTACACGTGTGGAGATTGGATAAAAATACTACAGAAGATAACATTAAGAAACATATTAAAAATATAATAGGAGATAGCTCAGAATATAAAGTAGATAAAATAAAAACAAGAACTGAAAGGAATTACTCTTCGTTTAAAATTGGTTTATTGGAAAAGGACTTTGTAAAACTGTGTAACCCGGATGTTTGGCCCTTAAATGTAGAGTTTAGCGAATGGATTTTTTTTCACCGTCCAAATCCAAGCACTTCAAATCATCCAAATACACAGGAGACACAGTGATACCGAAATATTATAATATTTTGTATCAAAACGTAAGGGGACTAAGAACTAAAACAACACAGTTTTTATCATTACTAGAATCTTCTGCTGCTGACATATTCGCTATTACAGAAACGGGTTGTAACGAATCAATTTGCGATTCAGAAATTTCGTTGCCGGGATATCAGATTTTACGTTGTGACCGGGCGGACGGCCGCAAGCACGGCGGCGTGCTTTTAGTGGCCACACCGCGTTTTGAACTGCGACGACTACAAGTACCAGGTGATATTATTATTGACTCTCAACAATTCGAACTAATATGTGCAAGTGTTTATAAACATAATAGGTTTTTATTTGTATGCTGTGTGTTGTATATACCACCTAAGGCAAATGAGACTGAGTACATGGTAATGTTTAATATATTGGAGAAATTTTGTATTAAGTATAGAAGTAATATAGTTATTTTAGGAGATTTTAATTTAGTTTCGTGCAATAGTATTGTTAATAATTATTTTGAATATTTTGTTGCCTTCTGTGAGGTCACTCAGTGTAACATGGTACCGAATTGCAATAACAGACAACTGGACCTTGTGTTGAGTGGGCGCAGTGGCGTGTTAGTGTGCGCGGCGGAGGAGGGGTTGCGGCCTGTGGACGTGTATCACCCGCCGCTCGCGGTCGCCGTGGACGTCGCCACGCAGGCGCAGTCCTCGCCGGTTCTCAATTCGGCGGCGGCCGACTTGGCGCATGCGCAGGACTCGCAACACCTTAACCCATATAAACGTTGGAACTTTCACAAGGTAGACTTCAATTATTTATATTATTTGATAGGTAGAATACACTGGGAAGAAATGTATAGTATGCAAGTTCCTGAAGAGGTTTTAAATTTCTTCTATACAAAGATGAACGAAGTCTTTGATACCTGCGCACCTATTAAAAAACAGAATAATCGTAACAATAGATATAATTATCCAGTATGGTACACATCGGATATTATTAGGGATATTAAAACAAAGTATTTACTACACAAAAAATATAAGGCCAGTAGAAATTCTAGTGATTATGAGCAGTTCTCTCGGTACAGAGCGAAGATTAAGATGGAAACAGAGCTAGCCCACAATCGGTACAGGGACCGCGTACAGAACCATCTGGCCAATGACCCTAAAGCTTTTTGGAACTATATACGACTGAAAAGGGGAAACTCTGGTCAAAACACGATATTAAAAAATGGACAGGTGCTATCGGGGGAAGAATGCGCGGAGGAGTATGCCCGATACTTTCAAACTGTATATAACACAGAGCCGGCAACACTGAGCGCAGAAGCGGCGAGTTGCGCCGCATCGCCAAGTGGCGCGTGGGCGCATCTCGGCACGCTGGAGCGGGCGGCGGTGAGTCGTGCGCTCGCTCGTCTACCACCTAAGCGATCAGTGGGGCCGGATGGTATACCACCTTTTATACTCAGGGATTGTCGCATGGTTTTGGTCGAACCATTACTACATTTATTTAACATCTTTATTGCAGTTGGGAGGTTTCCTGACCCATGGAAACTTTCTCGAGTCGTACCCGTACCGAAAGGTGGTGGAGGTACAAATGCCAGCGACTATAGACCTGTGGCAGTCCTATGTGCTCCAGCTAAGGTTTTCGAGTCAATAATCCATAACCATCTATATTCTCAGGTAAGCGCCCACCTGACTGATGCTCAGCACGGCTTTCGCCCCGGTCGGGGAACAACGGGCAACTTAATGCAGTTGATGACGCAAGTGGTGCCTGCAGTTGATGCTGGTCGGCAGGTGGACGTAGCTTACCTAGATTTCAAAAAAGCATTTGATACAGTTGATCACGATGTCCTCCTTAGGAAACTTGCCGGAATAGGCTTTACGCTACACACTCTTAAATTCTTTTCCACATACTTTGGAGACAGGCGCCAATACGTGGACTGTGGCGGGTACTATTCTGAGCCGTATTACACGAGGTCCGGGGTGAGCCAGGGCAGTAACTTGGGTCCTTTACTGTTTAATTTAATGATAAATGACCTACCAAGCATAATAAAAGGATCGATATGCCTACTGTTTGCAGATGACCTAAAACTTATACACGAAATAAGGGATAACGAGGACCATGTTAGTTTACAACACGATATTGACAGAGTCATTGAGTGGAGCCGGGAATTCAAGTTGTATTTCAACGTTGCTAAATGCTCAGTTCTGTCATTCACTCGTGCAAGCAGCCCCCGTCACCACCGATACTGCATGGAAGGTGAACTGTTGCAACGCGTTACGGAGGTGAAAGATTTAGGAGTCCATTTTGTATCAGAGCTACACTTCAGGAAACACATTATGGATGTCTGCAAGAAGGCATACCGCAATCTAGGTTTTATTTTACGTCAGGCAAACGAGTTCAATAACAACGCAGCTTTAAGGGCGCTCTATGAAGCTTTAGTTAAAAGTCACTTGGAGTGTAACTCTGGTATCTGGAGTCCACATGAGGACAAATATAAGTTCATGATAGAACGAATCCAAAATAAGTTTGCCAGATTCATGTATTCAAAATCGTACGGTATATACCCTGGATACCCAATACCATATCCAACTTTGTTTGTACTGGGTATGGTAGGATACTACAAACTGGAGGTGAGGCGTGAAGTAGGTCTAGCTACTTGTATGTTTAAGGTGTTGCGAGGTATAACGCACCACCCTGCCCTACTGGAGGAATTACACCTGTGTGTTCCGAACGAGTACGTGCGGCGTAGGCGGCGGCCGCGGCTGCTGGTGGTACCGTGCGCACGCACGAACCTCTTGCAGAAGGCACCAATGACGCGAGCGTTGCGCATATTGAATGCAATAGCGGACAGTACGGATATATTCTCGTGTACACTCAACGAGTTCACAAAGGTAGCATATGAGGTTATTGTGAATAATAACTAAGTTCCTAGGGTTGGTACTTATTTGATTCTATTTATATAATTTATGTTGTTAGTACCTAGGTACATAGATTTTAAAATATAAGTACCTACATATTTGTTATTACTAAAGTTATTTACGTTTATTAGGGATAGTTTTGTGGAAATGTATTAGCCTGTAAGTTTAATTAAGGTTCTTTGTGCTTATGTTCTTTTATTTTTCTTTGTCTAAATTATTTTACGGTTATTACCCGGATATTGTGTTATAAGTTTACTAATAATATGTAACTGCATTTGTCGTATTAGGTGTGCCTGTAATGATGTAATGTTTAAATATAAATAAATAAATAAATAAATAATAAAATTATCATCAGGTGATCCGTCCTCGTTTACCTGTTTATCCCATAAAAAAAAATTATAACGAATAGTGTTTTGTCTCTGCATCGTCCAAAAGTCTGGCTGAAAGAAGATGTCCATGGCATTTGCATGCATAGCAAGCCTTTTAAAAAAATAAAATATTTAAATAAAAAAATATTTTCTGTACCAGGTCTGTTCGGCATCCTATACCCGAGCGTACCGTTCTCGGTGCTATTCACAATCCTACACATGCTGACCTGCTTCATACTCACACTGAAGATTTACTACGCCGGCAGGTTCAAACTGGGTAAGCATTACTCATATACCGGAATATTGAAACGCTACTCAATTTTAAGTCGTACTTAAGACTGCCGATAAAAAACTGTTGAAGGTAAATCCTCCGCTAACGCGCGTCACCGGTGACCCCCATGGCGTTTAACGTGTTAAGTATAGTTCTATCTCTACAAACTTTTTGTAAAATGACAAAGATGGCACGATATTTGATTATTGTCGTCGCCGTCGTCGTCAAATATCGTGCCCCTATACCCTATTATTTTATCCGGACTTTTATTTTACGTCTGTAAAAATTCAAAGCAATCGGTTTAGAAGTTACGGCGTGAAACCGGAACAAACAAATAAACTCACTTTCCGATTTATAATATTAGTAAGGATAGTAAGGATTAGTAAAGTTTCCCGCGCAAAGAGTGGTAACGTTCGATTCTGGTGGGAAGTTGGGCGAGCACCGCGCTGTGTTCTTATAAGATCGGTTTAGAATAAACTTTTCAGTATTCAAGTATTGAGTTTTACTTAAAAGTACTTTGGAATAAAGTCTATTAATATGTTTTTTAGTTTTGACCATTCTCCAAGTAAGTTAGCCGTTAGGGTTGGCAAATTGGCACTGAGTTTAACCACGGAGAAATTGATATGTAATCCTCTATAGTCGACTAAGGACAGGATGATACAATGTTCTTAGTTGGTTGTTATGATAGACGCCAGTATATGTTAGTGAAAATAAATCGCCGTCGCGCCGAAAACGACTTGTAAGATTACTTTACTTTAGCTAGCAGTGTGATTGTCCTGGATGTTCATATTGCTCATGAGTGTGAGAGCGTGTGAGAGTGACGTGCCTTATTCCAAAAAGTTAATGGGCGCGTGGTATTTTGCAGCCCGACGATACATAACATCTTCTCAATCGGTCCCTAGCGCAGTAACAGTGTCAAATCTTTCTGGGCGTAACGTATTGCTAACGAGCCTAGAAGCAATTATTAAAAAGTGCAAGACTATCGGGCAGTATTTTTAAAAAAATTGTTTATAGCGCGCCCACTCTAGGGTTAAGATTATTTTAGAAACATTCCCTCAGTCCATCAGCATTATAGTTTGATGGTACACGTTACACCCACAGAGTGGTCGGCGGCCACCCGCGGCGTGTCTGCGCTGCGGCGGGCGGGCGCGCGCGCACTGCGACCCGCGCACTCACCGCGCGCCGCGCTGCTCGCCGTCGCCTTCCTCGCCAACTGGGCCTTCGCGGTCTACAGGTACACACACAACTACACCGCTACACATGTATAGTCAACAATACCGCGCACTCACCGCGCGCCGCGCTGCTCGCCGTCGCCTTCCTCGCCAACTGGGCCTTCGCGGTCTACAGGTACACACACAACTACACCGCTACACATGTATAGTCAACAATACCGCGCACTCACCGCGCGCCGCGCTGCTCGCCGTCGCCTTCCTCGCCAACTGGGCCTTCGCGGTCTACAGGTACACACACAACTACACCGCTACACATGTATAGTCAACAATACCGCGCACTCACCGCGCGCCGCGCTGCTCGCCGTCGCCTTCCTCGCCAACTGGGCCTTCGCGGTCTACAGGTACACACACAACTACACCGCTACACATGTATAGTCAACAATACCGCGCACTCACCGCGCGCCGCGCTGCTCGCCGTCGCCTTCCTCGCCAACTGGGCCTTCGCGGTCTACAGGTACACACACAACTACACCGCTACACATGTATAGTCAACAATACCGCGCACTCACCGCGCGCCGCGCTGCTCGCCGTCGCCTTCCTCGCCAACTGGGCCTTCGCGGTCTACAGGTACACACACAACTACACCGCTACACATACGGCTCATCTAACACACCCCCACACACACAATCATAGGTACATATATAAAAATACACCCTTAATGACCCTTATACACAGACACCCTGTGTACACAAACTCTCTCATGTACACAACTTACTATTTTGAATTTAAAAACATCCTCATGGGAACTCATTTACAAATACTCGCACTGACACATTGCAAATACAGAACTTCCATCCCCAAAAATACACACATCATACACACATTCTCACTCACTTTAAACACATTTACCCCTGAAATCCCAAACACACGACTCCCAATCTCAAGCATATAACCCTCTTATACAAAAACACTTCTCATACACAAATAGGTATACCCATAATGCACGCTGCACATCTTACGGTGTACTGTGCAGTTCTAACTGTACAAGCCAAAGTCAAAGCATTTATTTCAATTAAACCATAGTTCACTACTTGAAACGTTAACAAATACAAAATAAATAATAGTCTGTCAGTCTCAGCTAGGTCATCATCAACAGCCGGAAGACGTCCACTGCTGGACAAAGGCCTCCCCCTTAGCCCTCCACGTCGAACGACAACTCGCCACCCGCATCCACTGGCTCCCCGCAACTCTGGCGATGTCGTCGGTCCACCTAGCGGGAGGCCTGCCCACGCTTCGTCTTCCGGTCCGTGGTCTCCACTCAAGGACTTTCCTGGCCCATCTGCCGTCAGTCCTTCGAGCGACGTGGCCTGCCCATTGCCACTTCAGTCTGCAGATTTTGCGAGCTATGTCGGTAACTCTTGTTCTTTGGCGAATCTCCATATTTCGGACTTTGTCGCGCAAAGAAACCCCGAGCATAGCTCTCTCCATCGCACGCTGAGCGACTTTGAGCTTCTCCAGAAGGCCAGAGGTCAGGGACCACGTCTCGGTACCATACGTCATCACCGGCAACACACACTGGTTGAACATCCTGGTCTTTAGGCACTGAGGGATTTTCGATGAGAAGATTTCGCGTAACTTCCCGAACGCTGCCCATCCAAGTTGGATTCTTCGGGCGACCTCTTTGTCGAAATTGGACCTACCTAGCTGTATAATCTGCCCTAAGTATGTGTAGTGGTCTACAACTTCGAGGATATCGTTCCCAACGATGACCGGTACAGGTGCAACATGGACGTTTGACATGATTTTGGTCTTGTCCATGTTCATTTTAAGACCCACCTGTTGGGAGACGATATCGAGGTCGCTGAGCATGGTGTTTAAATCCTCCAGCGACTCCGCCATGATGACTACATCATCGGCGAAGCGGAGGTGTCTGATGTATTCGCCATTGATATTGATGCCCAGTCCACTCCAGTTTAAAAGCTTGAAAACGTCCTCCAATGCGTTGGTGAACAGTTTCGGAGAAATCACGTCTCCCTGTCTCACGCCTTTCTGCAATTGGATTGGTTCCGTGCTATCTTCCTGGAGTCGGATGCGCATGGTGGCGTTTCTATACAAACACTTTAGCACCTCGATATATCTGTAGTCGATATGGCATCGCTGGAGAGACTGCAGCACCGCCCAGGTCTCGATCGAATCAAAGGCTTTTTCATAGTCCACAAACGCCAAGCATAGTGGCAAGTTATACTCCTCAGTCTTCTGTATAACTTGCCGCAGCGTATGAATGTGGTCTATGGTGCTAAAGCCTTTCCGGAACCCGGCTTGTTCGGGAGGCTGGAAGTCATCAAACCTGCGTTCCAGACGGTTCGTGATAACCCTAGAAAACAGCTTATATACATGGCTCAGAAGCGAGATGGGTCTATAGTTCTTCAACAAAGAGTTGTCACCCTTCTTGAAGAACAGAACCACTACACTCCTTTGCCATGCTTTCGGCGTAGTTCCTTCGAGAATGACGGAATTGAATAGTTTCTGGAGGACTAAAAGTATCGGTTTTCCACCCGCTCGCAGAAGTTCTGTTGTGATTCCGTCATCACCCGGTGCCTTGTTATTTTTGAGCTGTCTGAGAGCCATCCTAATCTCATACAGGCTGATGTCTGGGATATCCTCGGTATAGTGCACTGTCAGTTTAGCTCTAGGATCCCGAGCTGTACCGACAATGGGTTGCCGTGTCGAGGTGTATAACTGTCCGTAGAACCTTTCAAGCTCTCTCAGAATCTCTGGCTTCGACGAAACGATGCTGCCATTTTCGGTCTTCAGTTTCGTCATTTGGCTTTGCCCAACAGACGAATTCCTTGCGAATACTTTTGCGCCCTGATTTCGCTCTATGGCATCCCTGACTCGTGCGGCGTTATATGCACGCAGGTCGCGTCGCATAGACTTTGAAATTCGCCTATTAAGTTTGCCATATCCAGACATGTCAACTGAAGACTGCAGCCTCATCTCGTGTCGGTCTTTCAATAGTTTAAGTGTTTCTTTCGAGAGCTTTTGAGGTCTATTTCGGCGTGGGTTTTTGAAAAACTCTGAGCCCACCGTTTGGACAGTTTCCACTAACCCATTATTTAACTCGTCAATCGTTTCACACTCAGCCAGGCACTGGAAGCGATTATGCAGTTGGAGCTGGAACTGTTCGGGGTTCTGGACCTGGGCGCGACCAGGACGGAGTGTGGACCTCACCAGGCGTGACCTCTCCAGCTTGACATTGATATTCAGTGTGCCTCTGACAATACGGTGATCGCTGCCGGTTTTCACCTTAGCTATCACAGAGACATCACTGAATATGCGCTTGTCGGTCGCCATGATGAAGTCGATCTCATTTTTGGTGTAACCATCGGGACTTATCTCAGCTAGGTGCTCGTTCCAAAAGATTCGAATGAAGAAGAACGAAAGAAACTCCAATTTAAAAAACAATATGTTCTACAATGTCTCTGATACATATGATACAATACTGCACGCATATGTAAGAACAATGCAAAGACACGCTTGACGCATTATACTAATTACTAAACTTACAAAAATCAAAAAACAAATAAAATAGAAATATCTCATAGTCTAACATGGCTCACAGTTCAGACGACACGTGTACAGATAAATCCTAAGGTGAGTAGCGTGCATAACTTTCATATACCTAAATCGCAATAACTAACTTTCTTCGACCCTACATCGCAATAAGAAAATGAATGCATGTATTTACTTAAACTTATTTACGTTTTACCAAGTAAATTTACTCGTTATTTCATCCTGTCTTTAGTCTTTGTTACCGTAAGCTTTAATTGTAATAGGGTAGTTTCCTAAATTTTATTTGAATGTCCGTCTGGTAGATTAATTTAAACGTTCGACACGTATTTTTTCTTTTCTTACAAAATTAAATAAATACTATCGACGATATATCGATTTGAAATATCGTGTGACGTCACAGCGTGCTACATTATGTTGGACGCTCTGACGTAACGACCCCCCACTACTAAACTTAACGCCATTTTATCTTAGTATTGTAACTTTATACGAGACGATAAAAAAATACGTGTCTAATATTTTTTCATAATCTAACTGACGGACTAATTAGATTTTTAATTTCTCTTCCCTGGCAAGTACCATAAAGTGTGAACTTGAATTTTGAAGCAGATATCTTCAACCAATTGAGCTGAAATTTGTATACACTTTTTTTATGGTAAAGCCGGTAAACGAGCAGACGGATCACCTGATGGTAAGCAATCCATGTCGCCCATGGACACCTGGAACACCAGAGGCGTTACAAGTGCGTTACCGGCCTTTTGGGGATTAGGAGTTTGAGGATTGTTGGGGATTCAGGAATTGGGGAGATTGGGGAAGGGGAGAGTAATTGGGCCTCCGGTAACCTCACTCACACGACGAAACACAACGCAAGCGTTGCTTCACGTCGGTTTTCTGTGAGGCCGTGGTATCACTCCGGTCGAGCCGGTCCATTCGTTCCGAAGCATGGCTCTCCCACACTTAGTTTGCATGCCCATAAATGCTTGTTTGTAAGACAGTTTTTGATTTATGTTATTACTTTTTATTTGACCCTGTCTAGCGCGGTAGTCCAAAACAAAGATTTTGCTCGTCAACTCCTAGCTATACTGATGGGGAACGCGATCCTATACACGATGTTCTACGTGGCTATGAAGCTCCTACATGGGGAGCGACTGGCCCCCCACACGTGGCTGTACGGGGTGCTGGCCCACGCTGCGTGGTTCGCGGCGCTCAAGCTGTTCCTCGACTCCAAGACTAAGTGGTCGGTTAGTACATGTTGGTTTATTTCAAACATTGTTTTAAATTTTCATGTTATTTTCTAGGCAAGGAAATTTTTTGACGAATAGTATTGAAGAATTGTCTATATTAATACAAAGTTTACTACACTGGAATATTAAAATACTGGAACTGTGCCCGGTATATGGCAATAGGCTCACCCCCTATTACATTGGACTCATAACATAAAATAATAGAGAAAAGGGTATTACATAATACAGTAGCATTAAGTGCTGTAATGTGCACCTCTGCCTATCCTTTCGGGGATAAAAGGCGTGATGTTGTGTTATGTTATGTTTACTACAATCTTGGGGGGGGGGGGTTCTCTGTTTACCAAATTGCGCTAATGTACCATGAGATCCCTTCTTGGCTTGTCCAGTCACTGTAGTTACCATCGTGTAAACTCTATCGTACAATATTTTATCCCCGCAGGAAACTCCGGCCCAGTCGCGTCGTCACAACGCAGAATGCTCAATCCTCCAGCTATACGACTCCCACGACGCCTGGCACCTTCTGTCAGCGGCCGCCATGTTTCTATCATTTAATATGCTGCTAACTATTGACGACCTCGTCGCTAACGTACACAGAGATAATCTACACACGTTCTAGAGAAATGTATACAGTGTATAGAATTGTATACATTCTCTAGAGAATGTATAGTGTATACAAATGATTTAATACTTGTATACAGCTTAGAAAATTGTATACATTCTAGAGATTGTATACATATTATTTAACAGCCGAATTCAGAGATATTTATGGTTACATAACCTAATTTTTTTGTGTGAAAAATCTTCGAATGTCTGCTTCAACACCACCCAGTTCCTACTACTACTGCATAGAGCCGGAGCCCGGTAACCCGGTAGGCCGTCCGGAACTTACCGTTTTCGAAACAAAAGCATTGCTAAGGAATTCAGTAATCATTAAAAGTCTTTGAGTACGACTGTATAACTTTAATACAGTTAGACATGTACAATTATTAATGAATACACTATATAACATGTATACTCTTATTATGTATACTTTCTAGAGACATGTAGACAATCGGATTTTAAAATTCTAAGATTAAGAATGTTTATTTGCAGTAAGTATGAAATGTGATTCTACAGAGTTAAATGTATCGAATTGTCTACAGATAGTATACATACTAGAGACTTTTATTTGTTAATATTATGTTGTATAGAAACTCACTAGCGATTGTATACACTCTAGAGAATGTATACATCCACTCTGAATAATGAATTGTATATATCTTGAAACATTTTAACCCAAACACTGACTGCCTCGTTGGCCGAGTGGTTGCAAGTGCAACTGCTGGACAAGGGGTCGGGTTTGATTCCCGGCTCTATTGAAAATTCTCAGTAGAAGCATGGAGTCTGATATCGTGCCCGGTATATGGCAATAAGCTCACCCCCTATTACATGGGACTTATAACATAAATAATGAAAAGTGAGTGTTACATTGTGCAGTGGCATTAAGTGCCGTAATGTGCACCTTTGCCTACGCCTTCGGGGATAAAAGGTGTGATGTTATGTTCAATCCAAACATTAATGTTTTATACAACAGACTAACCAGAATAGTATTATTAGCATTCAAATGACATTTTCCATCTCACTCACACATAGAAAGTACATAAGACAAACAGAGATAGAGATAGTTCATATTGTAGTAACAAATATATATTTGTATGATATTTAAGTTATTTAAGGTTTTAAAAACAAAATGATGACGTCACTAAGAATATTTTTTTTAATTTTTAGGAATATTTAATTATTTTAGGGGGCGTCCATACATTACGTGAGGTGTTTTTATTTAATTTTATTCCCTCCTCCCTCCCCCTGGTGAGATTTCGTGAGATTTCATTCAATACCCTCCCCCATACCCCAATCGGAATTTTTCAAAATGTTGTTATTTCACGTAAACGCGTTGTATTGTTATTACAAAAAGAAAAGAAAAAAGCTTCGTACTTTTGTTTACGACTAGTTAAGATTAAATGAGATTTGAGTCTACCCCCTCCCCCTTAAATATCTCACGTAATATATGGACGCCCCCCTTACTCTAAAGATTCTTATGTTAGTGTTATATTGTAGCCGAAAAGAAATACTTTTATGATTGACAATTAGGAACTGTAATGCTAAGGTAATAAAGATCATTTTTCGTTATTTATACGTTTTCTCGGACGTATTGACACTCGAACATCAACTTTATAGTAATAAGAATAAGGTACACATTGTTTTAACTTCATGTATTTATTTCATGATTTTCGATAAGTAATTTTTTTCATGTATATGATCAATTTTGTGTCTTATGCTGTAGATGTTAAGGTTGAATTTAACAACTAAAGTATATCTGTCAAAAATGTTACCAAATAAATTCTATGGTGCGAGCTAAACTTATGAAGTCGAGTTAAAAAGTGCTTTTAAATGTGTAAATTTATTTAAAATATAAACTTACTAACAATACAGATGGCTGCATATCAAAATACACCATTTCGTAAAAAAAACTGCTGATTTACGCTACGCGGGAATCGAACCCGCAACACTTTACGTAGCAGCTGATTATTCGGTTAATACACCAATCACTCAGTTGCATTTTTTATGCAACTGAGTGATTGATTATTTTTTTATAAAAATCGTATATATTGATGTGCTGTTTTCTATGTACAATAATTTGTAACAAAATATTGACGCTGGTGTGAATAAAGAACATTTACGTAATATCGTTGATATACGAATGACTATATCAATAAAATTCCGGGTATAACCTGGGTGTCTTCAAGGCCCGAGTGAATAGGTTGCTTATGGGACGACGTGCTCCATCGTAGACCGCATCATCGCTTACCACCAGGGCCTTTAGCCAAACGCCACTTTAGCGCTTGTCTACAGAGTAGAAAACTAAATGTATGGGGATGACATTGACAAGTGTCAAAATTTACGTCAATTCCATAAATATAATTTAGTTTTCTATTCTACATGTAGACAAGCGCTAAATGGCATTTGGCTACAGCTGCAGGCGAGATAGAGGACAGATGTCGGCCCATCAAATATAAAAAAAGATTATGTTGCCAGAGTCAAAAATTTTAGCACCAAATGGGAAATTTTTAAATATCAAAATTATCGGTTCACTTTTACATGGGATTCATATAATAAAATTGAGTGTTAAGTTAAATAAATACATAAATGGTTTGTCTGTTTAGCTTTTTGGAAAATATATGACGCGATTTTATAGATGTTACTAAAAAGTGCGATAAATATAATAAAATGACAAATAGTGTGTAAGCTTCTTAAAATTGAATGAATTGTAGCGGTTTTTCTTAATATTGACATGAAAATAAAAAAAATCATTCTACTTACATTAAGAAAGTAAAAATAATAACCTATATTAAATTTAGTTATTGACGTCTCTCTCTTTCATTTGCTGTCAGTAAGAGAGGACGATAGTAAAATTATTATAGAAGGAAGAGGCTGTGATTTCCCTATTGTTTCTCTTCTCGAATGCTTCATCATACGCCGTGATCTCTATTTAGTTTTCGTCCCGAAGTAAAATGGTTCTATCTCAGTAATACAATGGTTTTACAAAGAAATAAAATGTTTAAAACAAAAAGTAACTGGTGCACCATTGCAGAATGCAAACTTCGAAAGCGCATACGAACTCATAGTACATTATCAAAACATCTCGCCATGTAATTGTCGAAGAGGTATTTCTCGTCGGGCGGCACGTGCGATGCGAATAGTGCCTACAAATATACGTCTAGTGTTTCATGTGCGTATTTCCATAAATATTTTTATTAAAACAAAAGAAAAAAATGACATCTTTATTTTTTGTTTTTACTTTATACATCGAAAGCACTCCTTACGGCAAGTTGTTATGCCGCGGGACAAAAACGAAATAGATTTCATTGTGTAGTATTATTTAGTATTGTTTGATAGAAAGATGAAATTATACTAAAGTTTGTAAGTTGTCAGCCAAGTGGTTTAATAAACAGGTAAGAAAATAAATATTGCTTCAGTACAGAGACATTAACTATTGTTATACTAAAATATATGGTACTAGCCTTAACCCTCGGCTTTGCGCGCGTATTTGTTTTATCCCATGAGAGCATTTAATCGGGATAAAAAGTATTCTATCACCAAAGTCAACCCATACCCTGCCTGTATACCAAATTTCATCAAAATCCGTTGTCGTAGTGGCTGGGCAACTGACTGCTGCGCACCGTGTCGCGGGTTCGATTCCCGCACGAAACAACTCTTTGTGTGATCGATCAGTCACAGATTGTTGTTCCGTGTCTGTGTGTGATGTGTATGTGAACTTGTATGTTTGTAAACACACACACGACACACGAGGGAAATCCTAGTGTTGGGTAACATTTATTTTCTTACCTGTGTATAAAGAACTTGACTAGATGTATATAGTGATATACTAGGTAAGTAGTGATTTATTATGTCGATTAACTATCAGTTGCCTCGTGGCTGCATTTACTGTTAAATAAGTACCACACGCAGTGAAACAGTAGCTGTTGTGGTGGTTAATGTGCTCAAGGCCTAAGTACGAGCGAGTACGCGTTCTGATTGGTTGGTTCATTGGACTCTACCAATCCAAACGCCGAACGCGCTCGATACTCTTTTGTTACGAATGCGATACTTATTTGTGCTTGGCACCCAGGTACTAAGGCCGCTGTCCTCACCATACGGTGGATTTTTGCCAAGTAATGCCTCAGTTCACCAACCTCTTGTAAATTTAAAGCAACCCCTAAACTAAGATAGGTGACTCTTAATGACATGGTTTTCGTCAACTTACCTGTGACACGTAACGATAAGGTGTGTTCCCTTACAAAAGTAAATCTTAGTTATGACATGGTTTATGGGTTGGTTGGTCAAAATGGTCATACGAGTCGTAAATCTGAAATTGTTTATATCGATAGTTAGACATATCAAGTTGTCTTCCCTATGAAGGTAGACCGCTGGCTTCCAAGTAGGTATCAATTTCAACTTTCTGTCAAAATTAGTGTTAGAAATATAGGTCTTAAGTTTTGTAACTAGTTTTATGTGAAAATGCGTTGCTCCATGAACATTTTAATAAAAAAGACGTGGCTAATATTATTTCATGCGTTTTATTTCATTTTAAACACCTTTTTAAAGGGGCGGAAATCGTCGAATGGCTTCTCCCGCCTGGGTGAGGCGGGAGGGAGTGTAAGACTCTTACTGACTAAACACCACCCTGTTCCCACTCCTGCACTTCGAGCCGGAGCCCCGGCAACCCGTTTATTCCTCAGCGGCTCCGTATCAGCATCAAGCCTACTGGGCCCCATCCGTGGTGGTCTGATGGATCTAATTTTAAACACCTTATCAGTGACGTAAACTATACAACTATACCGTTCGGGGCCCGTGGCAAATTAATTCATCGAATGGGTCCTTTTACAATAAAAAACAGACAAGTTCAGATGAAAACATCTGATCTCTAGCTCGGGGCCCGTGGATTTTATCAACTTACTACCACCACCATGTAGTTACGCCATTGCCTGATAGGATCTAGACAGACGGATAGCATTTCAACTGCTATTGGAGTTCGGATGCAGTTTGAAGGCAATCGTATCACGACTGCAATTGAACTGCAAACTAAACGTGCATTACTATTGCAGTCATGACCAAACGGTTGCAAACCAAACGAGCAGACCAATTGTAGTTCTATTGTAGTCGTGCCAACCGAACTGCAATTTGTTGTTGGATTGCAGTTGAAATACGGTTCGTCTCTTTAGAGCCTTAGTATACCTACATTGATTTAAAAAAAAATCTTAAACCTACTCACTGAAAGAATTACTGAAACATTACACAAGTAAGCAAATACATGTCATACATGGTCAAGGAAATTAAAAATATCATCATTACAAGATAGTACGTTCATTAATCATTATGTTTTCGACTTACTCACGTAACTGTTTGACGAGGAACTCGACTAGTTTCAAGCCATGCTCGAGGCTTATATTCATGAGCAGCATTGCAGCAGCGACTATCGCGCTGCTACTGTAATAATTACGTAAGTAAGCTGAAAAACATAATAATTAATTTAGTATGTCTCACGAAAGTTATAATATAAAAAAGTATGTAGGTATGTGTACATCTTTAAAAATATAAAAGTCCGTGACGTCATAATCACACTTCCGTCTCAATGTCATCGTCATCATTACTACTTGATATTTGTATAAACAAAGAATTACAATCTGTATAATATAATTATACTAGCTTTGCCCGCGACTTCGTATTTATTCGAAGGAGTACTGCCACATCATAAACATAAACATTTAAAATACACAAAAGTAACAAAATAAAGGTCTGATGCATGTGACAATAATGGCGTACATAGCATTCGTACACGCAATCCCATTTTCTCTCATTCCCGTAGGATTTTCACGATTTTTTCTGTCAAAAACCTTCTCCCGGCAATAACAAACACAACAAAAGAAAATCTCCAAAACTGACTTTCAGTTCAAAAGATCGGAGAGAACTCGATCGCAGTCCACTCTCATTGGTTGTCAGAATAATCACGACCAATGACGGGCGAGAATGCGATCGAGCTCACTTCGAAAATTTCAATCGATAGTTACATTATATCCTAGCTGGTTTGAGTTAAATAATTATTTTTGTGTCGATTTATCGAAGAAGGTATATGTATGAACATCACGCCAAGGTCAATAGGAGCTGAGCAGAGCGAGTGAAACCATGAAAGTAACTAGTTTCCAACACAGTTTCACACCTGACGGTCAGTAATATTGCAGAGTCATTTGTATGACGGCATCGCAGCGGTTATCAGTGACATCATCGTATACTGTTGACCTGCCTACTTATGATACGTCACATAGGTACTTATGATAACGATTTGTATTGTTTATGTAGTTGGTTATGTTTTGTATTGGTCAGGTTACGATATAGCTTGGTTACGGGTCCTTTTTTATGAAGTATGTGGAAACAGGCACACGGATCACCTGGCGCTTACTCTTGAATCCAATTTCGATCGACATTGGTATTGTGAAATATCCTACTCTTGACAACTCAAGAGTACCTACTATAGTGAACCAAGACAGTTACTCATGTCCCTGGGACGCGGACTTCAGTGTTCCGGTGTTTTCATGGTTGTATCTACTGTAGATCCTGGCTTACAGGAGTCGCAGCGGTTTTGGGAGGTTGTGGCGGACTTGTCCCATTAAAAAAAATCTCATGAGTACGAAATTTCACAATGTCAATGTCAATGCAACGAATGTGTTGCTAGCAACACTAGCGCCCATTGCATCCGTATTGCGTGGATATTGAATGAACTAAATGGTATTGAGTTTGGCTTTATATTCCGTACTCTGAATGCTATTTTAACAGCTACGATAGGGGTTGTATAGTTTTGACATTAGATACTTAATTATTGAGATTATATTGAATTGAAATTGCACTCACATTGGTTTCAAGAGTAAGTACCCTGATGGTAAGCAATAAGCGTCGCCCATGGACACCCGCAACACTATAGACAGTACCATCTCCGCCCAGTGCCCCCATCCTCAGGAGACCTCACAGGGCTGACAATTTTTACGACAGACACACACTCGCCACTCGTTACGTGGCAACCGGCTGCCCTGCAACGTTTAGCGGGTTCGATTTCCGCACGGAAAAATCTTTATTGCAATCCACTTATTGTTGTTTCGGATCTGGGTGTGATATGCTTGCAAATGCACCTACGATAAAGAAGAAAATCCTCTAGAAGGTAATTGAAGGTAATTGGGCCTCCATTAACGTCACTCATACTCACACGACGAAGCATAACGCAAAATTGTTGTTTCACTATGGTTTTCTGCTCGTTGGTGGTATCACTCCGGTCGAGCCAGCCCAGCAGTGCCGAAGCATGGCTGATGGCTCTGCCATACTTAGAATGCGTATACTTCAAGAAAAGAGCGTATTCCTTTTTAAACCGCCGGCAACGCACCTGTGACTCCTCTAGTGTTGCGGGTGTCCATGTGCGGCGCTGATCGCTTACCATCAGGTGATACGGCTGCTTGTTTGCCTCCTATCGCATAAAAAAAAGAATGTAATGTGTAATATAATCCCTGGATGTATCATAAAGTGACCAATACAGAAATCGATCAACAACACTCATACGTTACTGACAACTGAGGATGACACAGCATTTTGAAATAAATACTTTCATGATATTTTATCAAATAACAAAACATATTCTTTTATAAATATTATGATTACAACAACGATATCTACTGTGTTTGAAGTTTTATGCTGATCAAAGTCAAAGTCAAAGTCAAAATCATTTATTTCAATTAGGCCAGAATGGCACTTTTGAACGTCAACAAAAACAAAAATTTAAGTGAAGCTATTTGATGAAGTTAAAGTTCAGGTTTCAGTGTTTTGTTTCTGATTTAAAAAACGTTGTGTAATTATTTGGAAAGCCCTCGTATTATTGTGACGACTGATTGGGGAAATTGATGAGGTTTACAAGTCTGCATTTACGTTGCTTATTTCATCCCACTTATCCCAACATCCCGCTAATCCCATCCCACTTCCCACATATATTTTTTTATAGTATACCTAAGCCGTTAAACGAGCATACGGATCACCTGATGGTAAGCAATCGGCGTCGCCAATGGACACCTGGAACACCAGAGGCGTTACAAGTGCGTTACCGGCATTTTGGGAATTGGGTATTTGTGGATTGCGAAGGATACGGGGATTCGGGAGACTAGGGAGGGGGTAATTGGGCCTCCGGTAACCTCACTCACACAAAGAAAATATAATAAATTGCGAAAATTTGTCAGAAAATGTATGTGTGTGTGTATGTTACTCTTTCACGCAAAAATTACTGATCGGATTTAAATGAAATTTGGAATTTTAGAACATAGGTAGAATATGGTCTGGATTAACCCGTTGAAATCCATCCCCTAAATTTGTTCATACAAAAGTAGTCTCTAAACATTGGAAATAAGGTCTATAATGTAATGTAATATTAGTGGAGAGCGGTCACCGGTGACCGCTTGAGGATTTCTGGGTTGAAACATAGACTACTTTTCATCCCATGGAAATACGGGCAAAGCCGCGGGCAGAAGTTAGTAAAATATAATTCTGAAGGCTTAATACGAGTTAGTTAACGTTAAAAGTAATCAAAGCGAGGAACGCGTTTAGCGCTGTCATTGGTTGGTTCATTCGAGCCGGCCAATGAGAGCGCCGAAAGCGTACTAAAGCACCTGGATCCATTTGGATACGTCGCTGGTCGAGTGACCGCGAAATCAATTGGCCTTGTGTTGTTTTGAATATTAACAATGTGTACTAGTAACTTAAGGTACTGGTGCTGCCATCTGTCATGTGTGACGCTAACTGTTTATTTGAAATAAAAGTTAGTTATACCTTGTCAACCAACTGCGTTGTTTAATTATAGGTTACTAGCTTTTACCCGCAGCTTCGCTCGCGTCACAAAAGGATAAAAAGTAGCCCATGTGATATATACCAATACATACACCGCCATCTATACCAATACTTTTGTTTTCCCTCGGGAATATTGAAATTTTTTTCGGAATAAAAAGTACCCTATTATTTAACCCAGACTACTAACTTTATGTCTGCAAAAATTCAATGCAATCGGTTTAGTAGATAGTTACGGCGTGAAATCGTAACAAACAAACAAACTCACTTTCCGATTTATAATATTAGTAAGGATGGGCCCAGCACGCTTCCACTGCGCTGTACCTACCCGACAAAACAGGGTACCCGATGGGGTGCGATTCCTGGGTTGGGCAAATTATTATTGTTTTACTGATCGAAGTACACAACTTACATTCTTACATAGCTGTAACCTAGATAAAAAAAGCAACTTAAGTCGATGATCTCATTCACTGTCAAGATAAAGAGTGTCAGTTCTTATCGGTCAAATAGCATTCATTACTGAGCATGACATCATGGTGCGAGTTCGATTCTCGATTTGGGTAATGCAAAACTATGTTATCTTCCTTAAAATACGGTCCTAATATGGAAAGCAAATCCATGACCACTTTGATAGCTAATCGTAATTGCGATCAACTCCAACAAGGCAGCCTCACCCAGGATCTGAAGGCGTGCTCCATCGTATGTAGGACGCATCATCACTAACCTTCAGGCGAGATACTGGATAAACACCACCGACCAATTACCAAGTGTGAGTGAAGTTACCGATGGCCGAACTACCCCATCCCTAGTGTTGCGTGTGACTATGGGCGACGCCGATTCCTTACCATCAGATGATCCGTTAGCTCGTTTTCCGGCTTATTCCGTAAAAAAAAAATCTATACTAATATTATAAAACTGAAGTTTGAAAGAAGAGTTTCTTTTTTTGTTTGTTTGTTTGAACGCGCTAATCTCCGAAACTACTGGTCGGAGTTGAAAAATTCTTTCTGTGTTGGATAGCCCATTTATTGAGGAAGGCTATAGGCTATATAAAATATCACGCTACGATTAATTCGCGCCGAGCAGAGCGAGTGAAACCGCGCGGAAGTAGCTAGTAAATTAAAAAATTAAAAATAACGAAAAAAGTATCAAATCAATACTAACAGAATCCCCCGTCCTCGTCAGTAACTAACTGCACGCCAGTTTCATTCACTGGTGTAAGCAGAAAGCAGTATCTTCGACACAGGTGTCGGAGTGGGACAGACAGCAGGTCACATGAATGTAGAGCGCTGTATCGATTGCTTGCAGTGCGTATTTATGCCCTAGATAGCGGCATCTGACCTCTCTATAAATATGTTGCAGGTTGTAATAGGTCACACAGGCTCCACCCGCCGGGCTGTATATTGATCTGTTCTTATTCATGGTTTAAATGTCCTCGTAGTATCAGGTGTCTGTTGATTTGATTGCAACAGGTAAAGGATCAGATAATGTATCAATGAGACTGTAAAAAACATTTTTTAAAAAGAGTAACGAATGGAGTTTCTTGCTCGTTCTTCTCCATTCGAATCTACACTTTGGAACGAGCGCCTAGCTGTGACAGACAGACGGACGGACAATTCAATTTTTACATAACATAACATCACGCCTTTTATCCCCGAAGGGGTAGGCAGAGGTGTACATTACGGCACTTAATGCCACTGTACAATGTAACACCTACTTTTCACTATTTATGTTATGAGTGTAATAGGGGGTGAGTCTATTGCCATATACCGGGCACAATTCCAGACTCCGTGCTACTAACTACTCAGATTTTTTGAAAATTCCTTGTAAACTTTGCCCGACCCGGGAATCGAACCCGAGACCGCTTGCCCGGCAGTCGTAATTGCGACCATTCGGCTAACGAGGCAGTTCAATTTTCGACGTTTCAAAGTGTCTAATTCAGGTTCAATTAAAATAAATACTTTGATTTCGACTGTAAGTGGTTGCAAGGGCGACTTCCAAGCGAGGTGTCTTGAGTTCGATCACTAGAGCTGAGTATTTGTTTGTCGGTTTTTCAAATATTCTTACATTGCAGCATGGTGACTAATTTAGTAACTGGTATATAGTAAGTAATAGAAGCCATTATCATACATATCATAGTACTTTTTTTTTAAATGGGGAAAATCATCGACTGACTGCTCCCGCCTGGGTGAGGCGGGAGGGAGTGTCAGACTGTAACTGACTAAAAACCACCCCGTTCCTTCTCCTGCACGTCGAGCCGGAGCCCCGGTAACCCGTTAGGTTCTCCGCGACTCCGAATCGGAATCAGCCTCTGTTGGGCCCCATCTGTGGTGGTCTGATGGCTCTTTAAGGCGCTCGCGGAACGCGACGCGCCGTACGCTCGGATATGTTTTTGGTCGGACGGGGAGCCACCCATATTCGCCGTCCGCAGGCCCGCGACATATCATAGTACTAGGTACGAGCAGTAGGCACAGTCACTCACCCTTTTAATAGTCGAAGTTTCAATTGGTCAATGGTGTTGTTTATAAAGTGCGAAAGTATTTTTATCAATGTCACAATAGGTGTCCGTACACACAGCTATTTTTATGCCGGTTCATAAAATTGGGACCAACCATTTACGCACGCACATATTTTTAAACATCAATGAGTATTTGGAGGGAAGATATTTATACTACCTACTTCATTGTTTGGTGACGGTACTCTGTACTGTTATCCTTCATCAACAATACCTAAAGGATCTCTTAACTAAAAGTTACTTAGCGTTAAGGAGCACCTTAACTAACCCCTTACCTGTACCGTTAGGTGCCATTTAAAGGTTGGTGAAAACTAGACTGTTTTTAAAATTAACCTATTTTAACTAGACCACCACCACCACGGATGGAGCCCAATAGGGCTGATGCCGATACAGAACCACGAAGAACATAAATGGTTACCGGGGTTCCGGCTTGAAGTGCAGGAGTAGGAACGGGGTGGTTTTTAGTCAGGAAGAGTCTGACACATCCTTTCACCTCACCCGGTCGGGAGAAGACATTCGATAATATACCTCTATTCTGTTAAAATAAATAAAAAATAAATAAGAGTTTCCTTATAAAAGCGTAGCAGAAACGCGCATAGCTCATTCGCAGATGTCGTACGATCCTTTCTATCAGTCTGTTCATAAACAAACAATGAAGCTGTGACGTAGATCAACTAATGTAACTATAATGTCTATCAAAGCCTAGGTAAGCGAGTATCCAACCTCTAGGCACTGATAGTGTATCTGAAGTGAATGCTGAGATTACAGATTGCATTTATCTGTACCTAGCGTGTGGTGACGTCAGTCCAAGTGATGATTGGTCAATATTGTGTCAGTCACTGCACTGTCAAGAGTAATGTCATATGCAATTAATGATAGAAGTTAAATACGGGTGGTATTTAACTCTACTCTTCCCGCGGGTGTCGTATACCCGGATAAAGGACTATATGTTTAACAGAGACCGGGCAACAGCATTCCTGTTAAAATATTTCCTTAAAATGAGTGGATTTAGAATCTGTTTTTATTTTGCGTATTTTAGGGTTAATTGTATCATAATGGAATAAAACCGTCGCTATGCTATTCTGTAACTATAAATCTGAAATTTAGAAGTGAGCTCGAACGCATTCTCGCCTGTCATTGGTCGAGACAATTTTCACAACCAAATGACATGGCGAAACATGATCGAGTACTTACGCTTCGATCTTCCGAATTGAAAATTGGGTAGTTTCCTGGGTCAAAAATAAATTATTTTGATTTATCAATCCAATTAAATATTGAAAAATAGTTACACTTTAATCCTTCATTGATTTGCCGATATACTTAATTTTCGATTTATTCTTGCATTTTCTTCAGATATAAGTGTGCTATTTGACGCGAAAATATGATGACGTCATAAGCTAGTATTTCGTACAAAATTCATAGAACAGTATCGTTTTTGACGTTTCGATAAAAGTATTGAATTTGACTACCTGTACCTTGTAACTACCGTATTACAGAATAGTTTTTTTTAATGCGATAACCCGGTAAACGAGCAGACGGATCACCTGATGGTAAGCAATCGGCGTCGCCCATGGACACCTGGAACATCAGCGTTACAAGTGCGTTAAATTATTAATTCTCATTATTTAAATAAATTAAGGACTGTGGGAGATTCGGGAATTAGGCAGACTGGAGAAATAGGGCCTCCGGTAACCTCACTGACACGACGTGAGCGTTGTTTCACGTCGTTCGGTTTGCGGCTCGGCTCTGGTATCATTCCGGTCGAACCAGCCCATTCTAGCTAAAGTAAGTCTAGCTGAACCTATTAATCTGCGGCCTCTAAGTTTGCCAAGTGCGGTTATTATAGTAAATCCCTCCTATATATTGTGTAACATGTTACATTACGTACACATATATGATACATTGTGTAACATGTTGCCAATGGTTCCCTGGTATATTCAGCCACACAATGTTAATACCGTGTAACCACGTGTCTAATCTCCATGTTATTGTTATCATTATCACAAAATAAATATGTATAAGTACCTAGTATGATGTGATGGAGCGACCTTGTCTAATCATTATCTATCTACATTGCAGAATACGCAAAGAAAGCTTTTAATACTTGCAATGATTGAAGTTTAAAATGTTTGTCAGCTTATTATTTGATACATTCAAACACTGCTGTTTTTTTTTAACATAACATAACATCACGCCTTTTATCCCCGAAGGGGTAGGTAGAGGTGCACATTATACCACTGTACAATGTAACACTCAATTTTCACTATTTATATTATGAGTCCCATGTAATAGGAGGTGAGCCTATTGCCATATACTGGGCACAATTCCAGACTCCGTGCTACTACTAAGAATATTTAAAAACCCAGTAATATGTACTTTGCCCGACCCGGGAATCGGACCCGAGACCCCTTGCCGCACTCGGCCAACGAGGTTTTTTTTTGGAGACGATTTTTGTTTAGGACAACACAGAAAACCACTGCAACTTCTGTGCCCCAGGATCAACAGTAGATACAACCATGAACACACCGGAACATGTCGTCATGTCGTCAGTTTGATTCCCGCTCAGGAGAACTCTGGCGTGATACAAGCCTTGTTAATTTGGGTCTGAGTGTCTAGTGGTCTTTGACGCCTAAGGGTATTTTTTGTGAAAACAATCAATTTACAAATGTCTCGAGTGTGAAATTTATAAAAAAGAAACAAGGGCGACAACGCGACGTTTAAAAAGTTTATTTTCTTCTCTGATTGCCTTTCTACCACCTATTTAAGGTCTGCACAACAAGTGGGCAATTTTCCTCCCATTCTCCCCCCTTTTTTCAGACTCTTACTGATTAAAAACCACCCCGCTCCTTCTCCTGCACGTCGAGCCGGTGCCCCGGTTACCCGTTCCCGTTAGGCCTTCCGCGGCTCCGTATCGGATCGGTGCGCACTACCATTCTCCCCCTGTCGAACGCTTGAATTGTATTTGAAACGTAGGTATTGATTGCATGTTTTATAAATAAGTAACGACATTCGCTTTCGAGGAAAGGTTGGTAGGCAGGTACTTAACAGAAATTATTACAACTACCTAAGTATAGCTTGGATTGTGGCATTGCACGTGTGACGTATAAATACTTGTGGTAATGATAACTCAGTAATTGAACCCACAAATGCAAGTTTCACTTGCTGCCACTCGGCCATCGAGGTAGTAGAATCTCATTTAACATAACATAACCTTACGCCTTTTATCTCCGAAGGGGTAGGCAGAGGTGTACATAACGCCACTGTACAATGTAACACCCACTTTTCACCCGCGTATTAGGGGGTGAGCCTATTGCGATATACCGGGCACAACTCCAGACTCCGTGCTACTACTGAGAATTTTAAAAACTCAGTAGTACTTTGCCCGACCCGGGATTTGAACCCGAGACCCCTTGCCCGGCAGTCACACTTGCGACTACTCGGCCAACGAGGCAATCAATCAATCTCATTTATACCGGGAAAATAATGTTCAATCACATTTTGAAGCCTCCCTGCCCCAGCATACTTCAGTACAAATACAAACTGTTGCTTTGTTCGGATAAACTAATATGGCTCTGATACGATACAAAGCATATAAAGTACATACCTACAAATTCTTATATACCTTCCCGAAAAAGGAGTACTTTGATCTACACCTTATCTTCCATCCCTATTCCTCAAGCACCTACTTGACCCCTATGTTCTTACGCCTCCTCGAACACCTACAACATCGTTACATTACTGTCGTGTCAACGATCCTCTAAGTACTACTTACTACGTATGACCCACCCACCGGTTGATGACAAAAGAGATCACGTCACATCTTGGGGGCGCGTGAGCCATTCAATAAAATATTGCAAGTGTGCATGACTAACATTGCTTAGTTACAAAACCCAACAATACCCACTCATCGTGGCTCACTACTCCTTGAAAGACGTCCACAACTTAAGTTCTAATATTCAATATTCGCAATGATCTTGTAAACTGCTTGGCGTCACATAGATACAGTACATAATGAGGTATTAATCTGTTTTACCATATTTAGTTCAGAGCCCCCGCGACCTAGATTGTAGATAAGTATGTATGTTGTATGTTTTGACCTAGGAGCGCGCTCGTAGGGACAGTCGATGCCCCAGTGGCCTACATCTTGGCCGGGCCGCTTACCGCGCATGTGCAACATAGCCGCTGAATGGAATATCAGACTACACTCAGTGACAATTGGTCAACCAACGCGAAAAAACACCAGTATCCCTTGATTTTGTGGTAAAGTTACCCGCGAAGTTTCAGTAAAGTGAATACGTACAGAAATTCTAACAAAAGTTCATAGTGCACGAAATAATCAGGAATCTGTGTTAAGGATTTCAATGTCTTTGTGTAAAACATTTTGAGTCATTTCATGATCTGTTTAACGTGTGTCTCGGTAGTCATTGAAATTAATGACAAAGTGTGTATTAATAACAAACCTCGAACTGATGACTAATCTAAGAAGGTAGATTTTACTTTATAAACTGGCAACACTCCCTGCTTTTGTTGTCCCCAGAAAGAAAAATGGCCGATTCAAAGAGTATAATAAGTATAGGGGTAAAGAGTTGCCACTCGTCAAAATTTATGCCAATCAATTTGAAACGCCATCTGAAAATTGAATCCAAGTATATTTTTTTTTTTACTAATGTCTACAGATAATCCTAAGTATAGCTAATGCCAATACTACCAACAATGCACCTTGCAGGTTGGTACATTGAAGGTAGTATTGGAATTAGCTATGTCTGGTAGCTGCAAAATCAAAGAAGTTATTAATTACAATATTACATTTATTTTACAGTAAATACAAATTAACATTTAAAAATTATCAGCTAGTAGGGAAATATCAGACGACAGATTTGTTCAAAGTATAATTCAAATTTTAGTTCTTTTTAATTTTATGTTTACAAATTTCAGATATAAATATGTCGTTCAAAATTTATTTGAATTAGTTATTTTTTTAATTATTGATCCCACAAAGAACTAAAATTAAAAATATTTACTGTTCACTGTTGTTTACACAGTACCTAACAGTAGTTAACAATCTAATGATATAAATTAACCGTAATACCTACACAAATGTAGTACATTTTACCATCGATTTGAATCGCTTACAGTATTTACAAAAACACAAAATTATTATACAATTTACATACATAACATACATAACATCACGCCTTTTTATCCCCGAAGGGGTAGGCAGAGGTGCACATTTCGGCACTCAATGCCACTGTACAATGTAACACCCACTTTTCACTATTTATGTTATAAGTCCCATGTAATAGGGGGTGAGCCTATTGCCATATACCGGGCACATTTCCAGACTACTCTACTACTACTGAGATTTTTTTAAAACCCAGTAATACTTTGCCCGACCCGGGTATCGAACCCGAGACCCCTCGCACTTATTATTATAATGTCGAAAAATATAGTGCTTAAAAATAAGTCTCAGTCTGCCTCTCAGTCAGTCTCAGTTTTTTAGTACTTTTTTTTGCTAGTTGCTAATAATGCCTGACTTAGTCGTTTCCTATATCTAGTTATATTACAGTCATTTTTACTAAACAACTACAGATTTTTCCTATCCTCAAATATAATATTTTTATAACATTATAATGAAACAAAGTAATATTATTATTATAAATACAAATGAAAATGAAACAGGCAAAATAATGTGGGAAATCCCAATTCAGACAGACTTCACAGTTGCCCACAACAGACCGGACATAATATACACAAACAAAACATCCAACACCACATACCTCTTTGACATAACTGTACCATGTAACTACAACATAGGAGCAAAAGAAATTCAGTAAATACCACTTTTTAAAGACACAACTCAAGGCTAGACGCCTTGAAATATTGAAACGCATGTTAATTCTATAGTAATTGGAGCCACAGGAGTAGGTACTAGCCAAAAGCCTCAGCAGATACACAGACAAACTAGAAACATAAATAGACATTAGCCACCATTCACACAATAATCATTTTTAGCAAAGTACTAGGAGACACAGTTTTCGTCACATACATTCCAGATTCCGATCAATTAAAACCATCTCAAGCGCAAACACCACATACCACTCAGTCAACCATCACATGAAGCTCACAATCCACATCTGGCACACAAACTACACCCAGTTAGTAGTCAAGTATTCAGCAGAAGAGAAAGAAGGAAATTTATAAATCAAATTTAGAAGGGGCTATGAGCATCGTTTTTCCTGCGGGTTGCGGGAAGCGGTGCCCATTTTCACCAGGTCAAGCCCAAGAAGGAGAGACCTCTACATATATGAATACAAATAAGTAAAACCTAGAATAATGCTGCCAGTCTTTTGGGCACCCTACTCCACGATAGCGATGAAAAAGAATTTTTGATGCCCTAAGGTAACATTTTTTTTAAAGTGTGAATATGTACCTATTTTAGTTTATTTATAATTTAATATTACTTTGTTGTGCGTAGGTACTTAAAATGTTGTTCTAATTATGATATATACATTATTACATAGAGCAACACGGGCCACCGGCGGACCATTAATAGAAAGATAAAAATAGTTTTACAAAAATAATACGGCTTTAATATTTGCAGCGATCTATGGGTTTCTTGTTTCTTGAGACAACAATATACGTCTGAATGTTAGAACAATTCTAAATTGTACCTGAAAAAAAAAAAGATTATTTTTACATGCTGATATATGTATTTTATTTATTTGTTTTCTTTTATTTATCTAAGGTAGGTGTATTACGTGATATTACTGATGTTACAAGAATAATATAGTATTTACCATCTCTAAAATAGGTTTCAAGCACTGCTGGTATAGATCGGCACTTTATCCGGACATCGTAAGACTCGTAACTGCCGATAAAAATTGCACTATTGATATTCTGCAATGATGATGCTGAAGTAATATCGATGCAATAGCAATTCCAAATATCACTGTAACAAATATACAAAAGAAAAAGTAGAAATTTATAAAAACTACATAGTTTGGTATCTCAATGAATCAAATAAAATGTATAAATAGGTTCAATAGCAAAAATCATAAACTTGTTGTAGGTTTTACCTTCAGCAACATGATTGTATTCTTCGTATTGATGTTCTTTATTATAAATAAGATATATACGCAAATTAAAGCGTTCCTTTGTAAAATCAAGTCCAATGAATAGACAAACAAACACAATGTACTTTTGTGATTTGTGATACACATGTATACAAAAGGTCCTTTAGAAAACACAACACGCATCGCAGAACTTCCTTTTTTAGAAAAACAATCACAAAATCCCATCACAAATTATTAAATAATTTAAAATATTTTTGGCAAAAATTTTTACAATTTTGACATTTCAAATTTTTGTTTTTGTTTCTTTTCTTTATCAAGCAAAAAGTATACATATTATATGCCAGTATTAAAATAGTACAAACTACATGCATACTATTTTATAAAATAAGGAGATAATATAAAAAAGTATTTAACATCAATATCTAATTATTAACAATATTATTTTAATAGTTATTTATTATCTAAATAATTTGGAAAATTATTATTGTAATGTTTTAATATTTTTTTAGCCCCAGCGTTGCCGTAAAAAATAATAATTTGACAATCCATATAGTACAAGAGCCTATGAACCCCAGACCTTTGTTATTTACACATAACGGACTTAAAAAAAGGAAAAGTTATAAACCTATAAGGTTTTTTTATGTTCCTTCAGGGATGACTTCGTCGTTTTTTAACGTATTTTGATGATTCTTTTTTAACCGACTTTAAAAAAGGAGTATCAGTTTGATCTAAATGTATATACATATGTTACAGCCAAAGTGATTAATTTGATATTATTCGTAATGACTAGTAATTAATCAATTAATGACTAGCTATTATGAATAATATCTTCGAAAACTTGGATCAAATGGAAATGAACAGGGCTGACGTCTGCACAAAATTTTGAATTTATCGTCATGGGTGTCGTTTTCATGGTTTTCGAGGGTGATAAAGCCGATGGTCCTGTCAAATTGTAAATCCAAGATGGCGTGCGCACAACATTTTTCAATTTATCGTCATGGGTGTCATTTTCATGGTTTTCGAGTGTGATAAAACCGATGGTGTTGTCAAAATGTAAATCCAAGATGGCGTCTGCACAAAATTTTGAATATATCGTCATGGGTGTCCTTTTCTTGGTTTTCGAGGGTGATAAAACCGATGGTGTTGTCAAAATGTAAATCCAAGATGGCGTCTGCACAAAATTTTGAATGTATCGTCATGGGTGTCGTTCTCATGGTTTTCGAGGGTGATAAAGCCGATGGTGCTGTCAAAATGCAAATCCAAGATGGCGACTGTACGAAATTTTCAATTTATCGTCATGGGTGTCGTTTTCATGGTTTTCGAGGGTGATAAAGCCGATGGTGTTGTCAAAATGTAAATCCAAGATGGCGTCTGCACAAAATTTTGAATTTATTGTCATTAGTATCGTCTTCATGGTTTTCGAGGGTGGTAACAAAGATGGTGCTGTCAAAATGCAAATCCAAGATGGCGGCTGCACGGTATTTTCAATTTATCGTTATAGGTGTCGTTTTCATGGTTCTCGAGGGTGGTGAAAATGATGGTGCTGTCAAATTGTAAATCAGAGATGATGACTGAACGAAATAGAGTTAGTGCATTTATCGAGAAAGATAAAGTATGTGTATGAATGTGTGTGTGTGTGTGTGTGATAGAGAGACAGAAAGAATGCGTGCGACCTATTTTATAGATTTTCTATGAAAATTGAGTATTTTCATATAATATTAGTTTTTATATAATAAAAACGGCGGCCTAGACCTGAGGTTCACAGGCTCTTAGGTTAATGCTTTTGGATGCAGAAACCTGACGCAGTCATTTCATAGAGTTTAGTTTGTCATCCATCACTTAATATCTTTTTAATCTCTATTATTAGTAAAGAGGCTGTCATCTTTGATCGATTATGCCAGCATAACTGTCATTTGATCTAAGTTTAAGGAATTATTTTGTAAAAATTGCAATATAGTATTAAATAAATGTGTATAATGTTATTTTACTATTTCCAAAAAATATTATTTTAAGCCTAAATTTTAAAATAATGTTGCAACTTTGCTTGGAACTGTGTGGCCACTGAAAATATTAGTTTTGACAACATTTAATTTCAGGTTCGAAAACTAGATGTAGTTGACGGTCCGATTTTTTAAGCTGTCAATGGCTCTAAGTGTGACGGCCCTGGGCCGATTCACGTAATGTCAAAACTCGTAGGGCGAGAGATTATCGTAAAAACGTGTAAAATACTCTTGAAATTGTGAAAAAGTGCAATTCAGTGACGGTGACGTGTTTTAGTGGCTGTAATACAGTGTTATACGGTGAAATTGGGGATTAAATTCATATGGTGACGAGTCTGAGTGTATAGTTTCTTACCTGCTAAATAGATGCACAGTAAGTATTTTTATGATAACTTTAGCAGTATAAGGCTTTTATTACTGTCAAATAGGCATTGTAGGACGTCCTTTGCAATCGTCTGGTAGTTGTTATGGCGTTTATGGCCACTTTAACTGCATCTGCTCGATGTTTGCCTTCAACATTTCTCGATGTATATTTTGAAGGTTTAGATGTCCGGAAACGCTGTGGCTCGTCGTCAGAACGGTGCCCCAGCCTTGATAGCACGTATATAACAAGGTCAGAATGCAAAAACAACGATAAAATATTACACTGTTGTGTATTTAGAGTTATATTTTTCATTCGTACGTAAGTTTGAACCGTAAATAGTACCCAATGCATTTTGGTGGTGACACCGTCGCGCCATACACATCTAGATCACCAGTAAAGAGTTATTATTAGTTGATAATGACTACAGAGATGCTCATTAACTCTTCAATGTATGTAGAGATTGGTTAGGTTGTAAATAATGAGGTATTTATCTAGGGGCTAAATCTAGTTTCAACTTTAATATGTTCAAGATATTGGTACAAGTCGTTGTATATTTGCTTACAACCATTTGCTGTGTTCTATGTGCAAACATGTGTCGCAAAGTAGTCAGACAAGTATTTCATATCTCAGTGCTTATAAAAACCATACGTCCGAGGATACCCACCATTCCCCTCCACCTTGATGCTTGAAAATTCTTATGTGATCAATCTCAACTGTTAAACAAATGTAGATAGATTAAACTCAATTTTTTTCTGTCTCTGCATATTAAACTCTGTGCCATGAGCTCATCAAGCTCTTTGTTGGCATAGGTCATGGTCTAGCTAAAGTCAAATGTTAGAAAGATTCAATTTAAAAATATCATAATTAGGTAACTTCACAATAATAAAATGTGTTTTCTGGTGTCTGTAAAGTCAAGGGCTATAAGCTATAACTAAAGTATTACCTGAATCTGATTTAACCTCCTTGAATCATTAAAATGACAATTTAATACAGCGATTTAACTCATACACAATAATCTGATATATCTGAATCCCTAAAATTTGTTCATACAAAAGTAGTCTCTAAACATTGAAAATAAGGTATATAATTGAGTTGGTGGAGAGCGGTCACCAATTGGGGATTGATCAGTTATACAAAAAATGTGTTATTTATCCTCATTTTTTGGTTGTAAACAGTACAGTTAATATAAAGGAAATTACATCATTGCTGGGTGAAAGCCGTTCATTATTTTTGAGCCAAGAATTTAAAATAGTAATAAACACTACCACTTCAAAAATTGCAACCCAAAAAGCCCTAATATCAATTTTAATTCATATGTTCTAATTTATAAGTTCTCTTTTCCTAAACCGTAACAGTTTTAAAAAGAAACCTTGTAGAACTACACCACTAATTTCTTTTTATAAAAGATGTCATCAGCTGCCAGTAAACCACTTTGGTCAGTATGACCAATGTCACAGTTTTCCCACTGACTTTTCCTCCAATTTATGACATGTACGAACATCCCCCATTCCGCAATATTCCCTGTAAAAACTGAATCATTCATCATGAACGATTTTTTCTTGCAACATTTTGGGATCGGAATTATCATTCCAATTTGATGAGAGAATTGTGATAGTAACATTATTTTTATTTTGTGTGATAGCTAGCCAGTCTCTTCTATAAGTATTTTATTTTCTATCAAAATATCTGAGTGATATTGATACATTATTAGATAGTGATATTAATTTCCCGCTGTCAGACCATATAAAACTAAACTAATGGCATTAAAATATTTATGAAAATCCAGAGAATAAAAATACCACAGGAAATAGGGTAATAATGTATTGTTCGCATATGTCGTAGACTTATACAGCAAACTGGTCTTTACAACATTGTGAAAATGTATAAAATCTTAAACCCTAGTTTCAGATTAGGACATAATAGTAATGATTACAAACACGTTACATTTATTTGTGTATTTATCTCAAGATAAAAATTGGGTACCTACTTGGCATTGTCTTATTCGTAGTCATGTACATTTAAAATATTTTTTTTGTTAAGAAAACATCTTGAACCTTTATTGCTTCTTACATTTTAACTACTAGAGTAATTTTAATGAGATTTCAATACAACAATAGGATAGTATTTTTTTGACTTTATTTTCTTGTTTGTTGTTGTTTACATGTTTTGGTCTCCAACCCATCTGCTAAGCTTGGAGATGATAGCAAACTCCATATTCCAGCACATCCATCAAAATACACATGACAATGTGTATTTTGATGGATGTAAATTCATTATTGTTTAGATATAAACATGTTGTATAATATAGGAATTCTATTCAATTCCATTGAGTCATTTCATTAACTTTCTTTTTCGCTATAATTAAGTTAAGATGTTCCATTATCTCTGCCTACCCCAATAGGGAGATGGGCATGGCAGTATTATCATAATAATATTGTGTTTAAAAGTTTGAAATTAACATATGAGGTAGTTTTTATCCCGGGAACATGGATGCAGTCACTGCAGAAGCAGAAGCTAGTGTATGTAATGTATGATAACAAGTTAAAACAAGTCAATACACTGTACAACAAAATATCAGTTTGTCGGAACATGTCATCAATTCTTGACAGCAGTGGTGCAACATGTCCATTAATATTTGCTAATCATTGGGCAATGCCGATGTTGTTGTGATAATCCCTTATATTTTTTATCTATTTCATAATTATTCAGGTATTTATTGATTGACTGTACTGTGTTGCTTGTTAGGTGAATTGTTTGTTTATTTACTTTATTTTATTACTTACTTTTGCCTGCATATTCCTGTTTTATCCCATGGGAGCATCGGGATGAAAAGTATCCTCTCACCTACGTCAGCCTATACACCATATTTATTTTCATCAAAATTCGTTCAGTAGTTTCAGCGTGATTGATAGACAAACAACCAAACAAAAAAACTTTCACATTTATAATATTATTAGTATGATAACAGTCATTTTTAATTCATACTAGCTTCTGCCCGCGACTTCGTACGCGCAATCTCGTTTTCTCCCGTTCCCATCAGATTTTCAGGATTTTTTTCTATCATATGAACCTTCTCCTGACAATATCAAACGCAACAAAAAAAAATCAGCCAAATCGGTCTAGCCATTATCAAGTTATGGCGTGACAACGGGAAACGGGTTTCATTTTTATATAATTAAGTAATATGAACACAGATTATTTGATATTTTAAAATTTATTTATATGGAAGTGATGGAACTTAAATGTCTAATGGTCTTTTTCACCAATTCACCAATCAACCCTAAATAATCTCTTAACTAAGAGTTGCTTTCCGTGAGGAAGCACCTAAATTTAACCCTTACTGTACTGTTACATGTCACTTGTACATTGCTTTAGGGGTACTTTAAAATTGAGAAGAGATGGGTAAAACGGCCATAAGGAACGTAGTAGGTGGTGATTTGTAGTTTCTATATGCACGGTTGGTGCGGTGGCTGGGCAATCGGCTGCCGTGCAACGTGTCGTGGGTTCGATTCCCGCACGGAACAACACTTTGTGTGATCCACAAATTGTTGTTTCGGGTCTGGGTGTCATTGTGTTTGTGCACTTGTATGTTTGTAAACGCACCCACGACACAGGAGAAAATCCTAATGTGGGGCAACGTTTTTATAAAAAAAAAATATGCCATGAGATGAAGGTGTGAGTTCATGTATGCATGTATGAGTGTGTAGTATGTTATGTTTAATTTAATTATAATGTAATGTATAACGACAGAGTATAATAAGTTATGACATAACAATGTTGGAAATATGCATTGTCATTGTGTTTTGAATAAATTTATTGTGTGTTTTCTGAATAACAAGAGCATATTTGGTGTTTTTATATTATCTATACAGATACATAAAATTGGATTGTCTGTTTGTTATATTAAAATAACAGCTTTTTTCCACATTTTTTGTCTGTCTGTCTGTTTGTCTGTGTGTTTGTACTGGTTAATCTCTGAATTGTTGATGACAGGGTGAAATCTTCCAACGTCGCCTAGCGTTTTGGGGAGAAAGACTAGGAAGTGTGGGATTTTTACTTCACTAAAACCATCCCGGTGTCCATTGTCCATTCTCAGCACCTGTACGGGGCACCAGGTTCTCTAACAGATCTGGGTACCTAGAACCTAGAGACAGACATTGTAGAACATACTTTTTTTTAAAAAGAGTAACAAATGGAGTTTCTTGTTCGTTCTTCTCCACTCGAATCTACATTTTGGAATGAGCATCTAGCTTCACTGACGGACTGACTGCTATTATTTATTTTATTTTATTATTGTTTGTTGACGTTTCAAAAGTACCAAATTATGGTTTAATTGAAATAAATGCTTTGACCACCTGATGGCAACACCACAGGAACCACAAATGCATTGCCAGCATTTTTAAAAGCATTCTTCTTTTACTCATAAACATTAGCAAGGAGATTATAGATTTAATTATTATGTTTTCGGCTTAATCACGTAACTGTTTGACGGGGATCCAGTAGCAGAGCGACAGTCGCGTGTCGCGGAATGCTGCTCATGAATATGAGCCTCCAGGATGGCATGAAACTAGTCGAGTTCCTCGTCAAACAGTTACGCGAGTAAGCCGATAACATAATAATTAATTTAGTATGTCACACGAAAGTTATGAGGTTATCGATCTAGGTTTTTATATAGACACCCTAAGTCTGGCCTGTACCTAACTATAGACCCTTCATCACCTCATTGACTACCAATTTTAGCTGTAGTACGGAGTATAGTAGAATGCGTAGAGTAGAACTAATCTACCATGAACACAGCTACAGATCAAGTTATGCTAACCAGTATAAATTGACCGTCGACTGTACAGAAAGATTAAACGAAACGCGACTATGATATACTGGTCTTCTACAGTTCGATGTTTAACCAGTATAAAGTGACCTTTGAATGTCTTCAAAGGTCATACAATGCGAGACCTTAATATGCTGGTTTATTGTAACTTGATCTGTATGGACCTTCATAACGATATAATGAGTAATTAATAATTGATGTTCATTGATAAACCTTTGTCCATTGTTTTAATGTCGTTTATTCAAGATTTTTCCTGATACAATGAGATTATGTAAATGTTAGTCATTTTTTAAATGGTTTTGTACTTAGTAATACACCAATAGTTATTTGATCTGGGTCTATTTATTTAATGCCTAATAGATATGATGAGAGACAGACAACAGTTACAGCTTAACTTGTCTGCAACCTTATATTTGTCTCCACTTTCGCACTAGAGTATTTTTACTGGTATCATAAATAAAAAAATAAACTTACTTCTCAATGGCAACACCAATAAAAACAAGTTAAGACTTGTAGACAAAAACAAGACAAAAATTACATTTGTGTCATTTTGTCTGTCCACAAGACAAACCTTTCGGTTTCCTAATGGATTCATTTCGGTAAGCGTGCGGGGGAATTGCACAACTTGATTCCCCCTAGTCCTTTCCATCATCGTACCACAAGACAATCCGCGAAGCGTCACCGATTCATGGTAGATGTTCCGCCCACACGCACGAAGCGCTTTGCTTCAAGCTTCCTTGTGCGTACTGCTAAAGAGTGGAATTCTTTGCCAGAGTCTGTATTTCCTGAAGGGTATAACCTGGGAGTCTTCAAGGCCCGAGTGAATAGGTTGCTTATGGGACGACGTGCTCCAACGTAGGCCGCATCATCGCTTACCAACAGGTGAGATAGTGGTCAAACGTCGCCCCATCAATTATAAAAAAAAAAAAAAAAAAAAATATTTCCTTTCCCGGGGGGTAGGTACGAGTGTATCTGTGACCATAGTCCAGTAGTGGACTCTCACCCAATGTTTATGTTGATATACAGTACATATTGGCCATTTTGTTTGGAGCTGCGGACCGGGCTTTTGGACTCCGGCTCCATGCAGGAGTAAGAACGTGGTGGTGTTTAGTCAGTGTTTACGTGAGCCTACGCATAAATGCATAGTAATGTATTTCACTAGGTTAACTGATAGCTATAAGTAATTTTAGTGTTTCTCTTTTTTGCAAATACCGCCATGTATTTACTTTTTTATTCTTCCATGTCCGTGCTATCGAAATATAGCTCTCAAATTGTTGGAAGATTTAATTCTAAAATCCTTATAATCCCCCAACAGTCAGTAAGAGTCTGACACTCTCTGACCTTACATAGGCCGGGAGGAGACATTGGATGATTTTCCTCCCTCAAGCAGTGACAATTACCTCGTGTGATGATTATTGTATTTACCTAGATTAAAGAATATAATGTGTATGTATGATGATAAGATAATAATGACGTGTACCTCTATTATTGTCCTTATCTCTACTGTTTGATACACGCGTTGATAACATTGCTTTGCTCTGTACGCGGGTTTGAGTTTGATTCCTGGATGGGAAAAGATTTATGATTGAAATTTAAAGTCAGTGTCAAAATCATTTATTTTAATTTTATTAGACCGGGACTTTGAATGTCAAGAAAAAATTAAAAAGTGAAGCTATTTGCTCGTTCCTATGTAGAAGTACGAACAAGAAACTCTATAGGTTACTCTTCTTCAATCAAGTTCACAATACAATTCTCTAGTTAGTTATAATTGTAGCAAATATTTTCTATTGATAACCTAAATCAAATTGATCCAGGATTTGGATTACTTATGATCGATTATTGACTTCGGCCGATAGTTAAGTTAGACATGCAGGTACCAATTTTTAGCTGGTAGACTTTTTTATATAAACACTAGCTTTTACCCGCGGCTTCGCTCGCGTTACAAAAGGATAAAAAGTAGCCTATGTGATATATAGCAATATAATATTAGTAAGGATGGTAGGTAGTAGGGACATGGTAGGTAGTAACCCTGTACTTTTTTCGGGGGAATTATTTCAAAGCCAGCTCATAGAGATGAACTAAGCTGTCAAAATCATTTGACTTTATGGTGAAATGAGAGAGTTCAAAGTCTATTAAACAATTTAACAATTAAAGGTATAGCTTGATGACTGCATGTATGGACTCAGTTCATGAATGGAGCATCATTTAGTTGTATCTCCGTCACTTGGCAGCGGTGCCCAGTGATTGATGCGTTGTCGTCGTGTAATTATACCGAGGGCCGCGTCCCCTGCCAACCCTGTGACGCGCGACACTTGGACTCTTGTATGCAGCACGTGATGTGCCGGGACTGTGTCGTTCATGGGTACGTAGGAACGAGCTGCGTGTTTGTAAATAAGAACCGAGAGTTTTTTTTTTAAATAACGTTGCCCTAGGGTTTTTTCTTGTGTCGTGTGTGCGTTTACAAACATACAAGTTCACATCACATCATGGCACACAGACCAGAATCAACAATCTGTGGAACACACAAAGATTTGCTCCAAGGGAATCGAATCACGTTGCGTATCAGCTGGTTGCCCAGTCACTGCATCGGGCGTGCCGTCAAACTTGTCAACCCTGAATAATTTCGAATAATAATAATGTTAGAATATCGTGTTTGTTAGGATTTTGAGTTAGGTTTAGAAAACAGAGAGTAAACTTCCCTAAGATCGGAAAAGAGCCGGCGAGGTGATTGTTTCTGGTGGGCTACTGCATTGGGATTTTCTGTGTCTATTTATTCGCGTGTAAACTTCACTTTCGCGATGTAGGATTTGTGACGTCATGTGGTTGATTTGTGTCGTCGATCGTCAATCTGTCGATTTAAATAATCTATCTTAATCCAATAACTCCGAATCGATCTTGAATTTTGACAAAAACTTTGTAAAACTGATGTCAAAAATCAATCTATATTAAATAATCCAAAGATATTGGTGTATTGGAATGGGTTATTGAAATCGGCCATGTGTGCGCGCCACAGGGAATTTGTGAGTAGTGTAGTAACGTGGTCTGTGTTTGTGTTCCAGATGTGAGCGTGTCATGTGGGGCGCTGCGGCGGGCTGGTGGTGCGGCGCGCTGGCGGCGGCCGCGCTGCTGCTGCTACTGCTGGGAGCGCGCTGCCGCCGCGCCGCGACACGACGCAAGCTGCTGAGCGCAGGCCCGCGCCCCGCGACCCCGCCCCGCGCGTCCGCGCCGCAGCCGCGTCTGCTCGTGGCGCGCCGCCTGCGCCCCACCGAGCCGCAGCGCGCGCGCGCCTCGCTGTGCCGCGCCCCCGCCGACGCCCCCCCCCCGACCCCGCGCACGACCCCCCGCAGATCGTCATAGTCAGCAACCCCGCCCCGCCGGCCCCGCACACGCCCGCGCCTGCCCCCGCCCCCTCCGAGCTGATCCCCAAGCTGCCGCTGCCGGAGCAGTGGCTCCACAAGCGCCTCGACTACAAGTACACTACCATCCCCCGCCCCATCATCGCGGACCTGGGCGCAGACTTATCCCAGGAGACCCGTGCCAAGAAGTTCAGTGCCACACGCTCGCCTTCACTGGAGAAAGACGACAAATCCCCCTTTCTGCTGAGCGCTACTGCAAAGTCAGATAAAGAAGTATTCGGCTTCGATAGCGAAGCTGTTGAAAAACTAAGTGAGAAGATGAGTGAGAGGTCTCAAGAAGAAGAGGCGTCTCCCAGCAACCTGAGGCGGTTCCGGTCAGTGAGCACTCGGCTGAACATGTGTAGTGTCAGTGAGGGCGCGCACCTCGAGGGACAGCAGGAGAGGCTGGAGATGCAGAACTCCCCGCGAGTGTTAGAGTGCAGCTCAGCCAAAGAAAAGTCTTCAGCTCCTAAGTTCGACTTCTCCCCGAAGCTGCTCGCGGAGACGATGGCCTCACCAAGATTCTTCACTCCTCCAGAGACGGTGTCCCCGATGTTTTTCCCGGAACCTTCGCCTAAATCAGTGTACTACGATACAGTGCGGTCTCCCAAGTTCTTTCCGGAGACTCCGCGCGACGCCGAAGTGCCGCAGTCCCCGCGTGCACTCGGAGACCATCTCAACAGAAACGGAGTCACGGAGAAGCCGTGCTCCCCGCGCGTGTTGAACCGACCTAGTCCCAAAGTACATAGTTATAACAAAGAGAACTACTTCACCTTCGAACAATCATGTTTAGAGGATAAATCACTGCCGCGACCGAGGAGGTATGGCGGCAGGAACTCTATAGAGAAGGAACGTTTCACTCCTCCCGCAGACAAGGAGGTCAGGAGGTACCGGAGACATCACAGCTGCGAGGCCAACTACAAGACTATAGAACTGAATATCACCAAGTGTGAGGATAACAAGGAGGCAGAGACAAAACTGGGAGAGGACGTCACCGACTGCTGTATCAAGATGGACACGCTAGATATTGAACCGAAAGTTCCAGAAGAGCCTGAAGTATCTCCCAGCCCGTCAAACTCCGCACAAGCGAGGCGACAGAGACTTAAATCGATATCTTTAGACTCTGACAACGCGAAGATAATAGAACAGAACCTTGGTCTGCCCATAGCGAAGCAGATGAAGGATCAGATGAATGAGGCCTATAAGAATCAAGAGACCAGCACCTCATGTGAGAGCATGGAGAGGCATCACGCACAAAAGACTCCCCCTAGCGAGAGACCTATGTTCAAATTCGAAGACGATACGAAGGATAAAGTGGTAGAAAGAGAGACAGAGGAACCGAAGTCTCCCGACGTGAAGCAGAAGAAATCTCTACGCCAAAGCTCCGACACACAGTCCTTCCTCGACATGCCACGATTTTCTCCGAAAGAATTCGAAATCACGGTGACGTCTGAAGAGGGCGCCACTGTAACCGCCGAAACACAAACGAAGAAGAAGGGAAAGAATCTACGAAACTTAAGAATCGACCTCACGAAACGAGACAGCGATTTGGAGAAGGAACTTTTGGAATTTGAAAAGTTGTATACTGACGCTGAGGAGAAGAAAGTGAAAACTCCCACTTTAAAAGTAAAGGCTACTTCTTTGGACTCCTCGGAAAGTGTGAACCTCTCACTACCTCAGAAGAAGACCCTGGAGGTCCCTCAGAACTCTGTGTCCATGCCGAACACTCCCAAACGCCAGATTAAAAGGATTCTAGCGCATAAGAACATCAAACATGACGTTGTTGGTGCTAAACTTGGGTACAACTCCTTACAGTCCAACGCAGAACAGCGCAGACTGTACATGAAAGGCCAGGATAGTGGGATCTACCTGCGAGAGAACCATGCAACCCTGATGCTGTACCAGCCCGGTACTTCTCGCATGGGTTCCCGAACCATGGGATCCTTTGATGAGAACATGGCTGACTTAGAGAACACGCCAGAAATTAACATATCGGGCGCAGATAGCCGGACGTATGTGGTTGATTCAGGAGCTACTCTTGGTTCCAATTTACTTAATTATAAACAAAATCTTAGTGTTTCAAGCACTAATCTGAAGACTTTACCTGAAGGTGTACCTTCAGATGACTTTGAGCTCAGCGCTGAGGATGAGAAGATGACGAAGAAGTTACATAGGAGGAATTCCAACCAGAGCTTAATGTTGAGTACTCATAGCTTGCAGAGCTCGAACTGTTCTTTGAGCAGTGCTGGTGCCTCCTGTCACAACCTAGCTGCAGTCAGGACCAGTGTCTCAAACTTTAGCCTTAATTCTGATAGTAGACAGAAGAAACTCAGCCTAGATCGACGAGACTCCAACAGCTCTTTGGCCACAGACCATCTCACACCCACCACAAGAGTTATATGCTCCTCCAACTCCAACGTATCAGGTGAAGTCACGAGGAACTGCCTCCTCCAGCGTCGTGGCTCCAATAACAGCCTGACTTTAAACATCCTCTCCTCGAATAACCTCAGCCGTCACTCCAGCAATAGTTCCCTCAATAAGGACGCCAAACCACACCAGAAAAAGGGCCTTCTGGAACGCAGAAGTTCGAATACTTCCCTAACTTTGAATATCAATCAGTCAAATCCTCAGTTATCAGTGAACAGAGGTCTCAGTGTGTCTAATTACAACTTAAACGGGTCTAGTTGCAACTTAAGTAGGTACAATAGCAATATAAGTATAGACAATCCTACTGCAGAGCCTAGAAAGGGGATCTTAGAGAGACGCAGCTCCAACACCTCCCTTACTCTAAACATCCAACCGCGGGAAGAGCCGCGCGACCTTGAAATAGACGAGACCTTAATAGACACCAATTTGAAAGACCTACCACACCGAGATAAGCACAGAAAGTCCCTAAGTACAGAGAATTTAATACCGAGGTCATACAAGAACCGGACAAGACTGCGGTCAACTGACAAAGGTGTAGGTTTTGGTTCTCATGATAACCTCTGGTCTACTTCGTACTCCGACCAGGAGTACCCCCAAAATCTAACCTTTGTTTGTGGAGACCAAGAGAATGAGATCATCTATGCCTTCGGAAGACAGGATGAGCCAAATTATCAACAAGGCTTCACTCGAAATATAACCACGAAACCGCTAAGTCCTCAAAGCACTTCTGAAGATTTCAGACTATATCTAGCTAATATGCAGCATTTACAAAACGCGTCTAGCGTCCTCACCAGACAGAATCTTAGGGACTTGAACGATGTATTCCAAAATGGGTACTCTAAAGTCAAATGCCACATACCTGGCGAAGGTCAGCATTGCTGTTCAGGGAGGGTGGAAGACCTTGGGAAGCAAAACCCTCAAACTGTGATACCGGAGCCAGTGGTCTCCCAACCCTGCTCGGAGTACCAGAAGATGCTGCTCCGAAATCTTCATCAGGAGTTCTGGGATATGCCGACGAATTTCCAGGAGAAGCCGTTGGTGTCTGGCTCCCATACGAAGAATAGATATAAGACAATATTGCCTAACGAGCACTCTCGCGTTATACTGAGGCCGGAGCGAGGCGCCCCTGAGGGATATATTAATGCCAATTATATAAAGGTGAGTTCTGTCTTTTATTTGTTTACCTTCTTCGATTTCAATCTCCTCTTTTTTAAGCCGGTTGATTCGTTTTATCTAAGTATTGTTTTATTATACGATAAAATAAAAAAATACATGTCTAATATTTTTTCATTACCTAACTGAGGGACTAATTACATTTTTAATTTTCATGCCCTGTCATCATCCCTATTGTTTACTGAACAAAATCGTGAGGAACAGTTTAAGTAATCATTCAATGTCTCCGAGTACATCAGTAAATGTTTTCTAAATTTGCATAAAATTAGTTTTTGTTTAAACTACTGTCAGTAGCAACAAATTATAATGAGGTTGCTTTTGATACCCTGGGAACTATCCCAGGGTATCAAAATTAAAAATCTAATTAATCCGTCAGTTAGATAATGAAAAAATATTAGACACGTATTTTTTTATTTTCTCGTAATACGTAGATAAAATGGCGCTAAGTTTAGGAGTGGGAGGTTATTACGTCATAACGTGCTACAAAATGTGGCACGCTGTGACGTCACAAGATATTTCAAATTAATATATCGTCGAGAGAATTTAATTTTGTGCGAAAAGTAAATAAATGTACCAGACGGACTTAAATAAAATTTAGGAAACTACCCTATTGTAAGCAGGCGCCGTAACCTAAGTACTCCTGTAACTGCAGAAATGTCATAAGTGCAAAACTTTTTATTGCGCCATTGTTGCAATTTGTAAAAATGATGGTGCATTTGTATAAATGATGGCGCAATCAAACAGTGAGTTAGGGTGGGACTTCCCTGGTTGAGTCGACCCATTCAAATTGCGTAACTAAGCTCTACTGGTTTAGAATGGAATCCATCGTTCTGAGAACTATTCCAATAATAGAAAAGTTATAAATAATATCATTTTCTACATTCCAGGGCCACGAGTACACGCGCAACACCTACATAGCCACCCAGGGCCCTCTCCAGAACACCCTCCACGACTTCTGGAGAATGCTCCACCAGAACCAATCACCAATCTCCGACCAGCCTCTATCCCCACAAAAGGTGGTGATGCTCACCAACTTTGTAGAAAACAATCGACACAAATGCGAGAGGTACTTCCCTCTGGAACCCGGAGAGGAACTCACCGTACCCAACCCAGAACGACCGGATGATATCAGTGATGTGTTTATAGTGAAAAATTGTGGACTACTCCGGAAACCTGGATACACAATCAGACATTTACAACTTTCATATAGTGACAGTGACAGTGCAGTGACCGTATACCATTACTGGTTCCATAATTGGGCCGACCACAAGTGCCCTAAAGATGTGACCGCTCTCCTTAACCTCAGTTTGGACGTCCTTGGAGGGACGGAGTATGACTTCAGTACGGACAGTGATAGTGTGTGTCAGTGTGATACTCCGAAGAGGGATGTGGACAGGTTTGTGTTCCCTCCGGAGGAGGCTCAGTGTATGGAGGGTATCGGAGTGCCTGTTGTAGTTCATTGTTCCGCTGGGATCGGTCGTACGGGGTGTCTGTTGGCTATCTTGAATGGTATCAAGCAGTTGATGGCTGAGAATAAAGTGGATGTGTTGTCTATTGTATGCAACATGCGTCTGAACCGAGGTGGGATGGTCCAGAACTCGGAGCAGTACGAGTTGATTCATAAAGTGTTGTGTCTTTATGAACAGACATGCTTACCTTTATAGCTGTCACCGCATTCTCTGGTCTATGTCCATTGCTAGTTATTTGAAAACTATAGAAAAAATTGATATTTCTTTGAAAATAAGTTACAAGTTTAGTAAAACAAGTATTTGTGGATCACACAAACAGTTGCTCCGTGCGGGAATCGAACCCTACACGCTGACGTTGCGCGGCAGTCGGTTAAAGCCATCATTGTCGGAACAATTCTAATCTATGGAAGTCAAATCAAGCAATTAATAAGTTAAACTGTAAAACACCGAGCGGTCACCGGTGACCGCAACCTATTGTTCTTTAATTGAGTCTATAATACGGTTCTCAAAGTGTTAAAGTTTTATAGTCAAACTAGCAAACCCGGCGAACTCCGTTTCGCCACCAGATGGCTTCGTTTTATGTAACATTCTTTGCTATAAACGTCACGGAGCCCGAGACCTTTCCAACGAATGCAAAACCGTGGAAATCGGTTCGTGCGTTCTGGAGTTATAGCGTCAGGAAGGAAAACCCGACTTATTTTCATTCGTTGAATAGATTAAAATATTTTATAATTTCCATTAAACCATAATTTGCTAAAAATTAATAATAATCTGTCAGTCTGTCCATCAGTGGAGCTGGGTGCTCATTCCAAAATGTAGGAGTTTATTATACCTCATCTAGTGTTGAGGGTGTCCATGAGCCTAATTGCTTCCCATCAGGTGCTCCATCAGCTCGTTTACTGGCTTATACCATTACATAATCATCAACAGCCAATAAATGCCCACTGCTGACCAAATACCTCTTCTCACATGGAGAAGGTTTGAGCATTAATCACCACGCTTGCTCAAACCATATTGTCTGTATACCATATATCTGGTGATTTTTCAAAGCAATATCATTTTTCTTTGATTCTATATAGCAAGCAATGGATATATATCAGTTTTTAAATAGGACAGTAATTAATTCTATATGATATTGTTTTTATAGTAGTTTCTTGATAATATTAACTGCATTATATTATATAAATGAATATAAACCATAACATGGTGGAGATAGAGTTGAAAATCCCAGTACAAGGTGGTCTTGGTTACAACTATATGGAATTATAAATCGTGTTTAAGGGAAATTGACCTTAATAATGGTGTTAATAGGGTTAAAGATGTCTCGCAAGGCGGTTTAATTTTACTTTTATGGAATTTACAATCGTATTTCTAGAGTAATTGATCTTAAACTGCTGGCATGTTGATCTTGGTTCTAAGTTTATTGTAATCTGTACATTGTAACTATGCTAATAAGGTTGAATGTTCCTCAAACATGAATGATGTTCCTTCTTTTAATTATCTGACTATGAAATACCATAAATATTTGACATCTACATGAACAAAGTTCAAGCGACCATTTTAGACTATTTGCCTTAATCATTTACAAAAGAAAAATCTATAAATAATCTACAGTTAAAAATGAACTTACCACCCTTTAAATAAAGCTCTTTTTCCCATATCATAGCATTATATGTGATTGTTATACTACAAAATGGACTGTAACAACCTTTACTTAAAGTTCTTTTTACTATGTCATGGTGGTTCTACGTATATGATGGTGTGTTTATAAGATAAACAAACAAACTGACTACCGTACTACGCCGTAATTATATAAAACTCGATAATTGATAGAAGACATAATAGGTTTAATCGTGTACTATGGAAAATTACTGCCTCGATGGCCGAGTGGTCGCAAGTGCTACGGGCAAGGGGTTTCGGTTTCGATTCCCCGATTGGACAAATTATTATTACTGAGGTTTTTTAAAATTCTCAGTAGTAGTACGGAGTCTGGAATTGTGTCCGTTATATGGTAATAGGCTCACCCCCTATTACATGAGGCTCGTAACATAAAATAGTGAAAAATGGGTGTTACATTGTACAGTGGCATTAAGTGCCGTAATGTGCACCTCTGCCTTCCACTGCGGGGATAAAAGGCGTGATGTTATGTTATAGAAAATTATTTTACAATGAGTATAAATATTTATATACACTCAGAGTGTTTGGGATCGGATTTCCGATATTTGAGCAACTTTATTGCAAAAAACTATGTAAAGGTGAAATCTTAACTAAAATGGATAATTTAGAACCAGTTTGTTATCAACATATTCAACCACAATATTAAAAATGAAATTGAGATCATATGTAACATACAACTAAACCAAGACTACTATAAAAATATATAGGTACATGTCAGTTAAGAAAAAAATATTAAACCAAAAACTACTATAAAAACAATAACATATAGACTGCTTGAGGAATTTATATAGATAAATTTTATTTTACGCACCATGTATACTACATGTGCTACAGACTCGATGGGACGCACAAATGTCGATTACACACTGTATATAACATAATAATTTTTTAACATTAGTTCTCTGCTCGGCTCCTATTGATCCTGGCGTGATGGTTTATACCCTATACCCTTCCTCCATCAATGTACTGTACAACACAAAAACAATTATTATCATTTCGGCGTACTCACGTAATTATTTGACGAGGAACTCGACTAGTTTCAAGCCATGCTAGAGGCTCATATTAGACGGTAGCAGCGCGACAGTCGCCGCGTCGCGGCTCGCGGAATGCTGCTCATGAATATGAGCCTCTAGCATGGCTTGAAACTAGTCGAGTGCCTCGTCCAGTTACGTGAGTAAGTCGAAAATATAATAATTAATTTAGTATGTCTCACAGAAGTTTTAAAACACACACACACACATAATTATTCAATTCGGACTAATTTTTTCGGAGTTTTCCGAGTTCAACTAAAATCTTCAGCTATACATTAACTTACGACTTTAAAATTATAGTCAAATCATCAAAGATCAATTATAAGGCACTTTTGAACGTCAAATACCAACACAGGTTTAATAGGGTAGATGCCTAATTTTTATTTTAATGTCCGTCTGGGTTATTTTAAATCATTAGACACGTATTTTTTATTTTCTTACAGAAACGAATACTTTTGACGATATATTGATTTGAAATGTCGCGTGACGTCACTTCTATATACATTTTATACGTAGAAATGACGTTTTAGCCCCCACTCCTAAACTTTGATTCGTTTTGTCTAAGTATTGTTTTATTATACGACAAAATAAAAACATACGTGTCTAAAATCTATTCATTACTTAATTGACGGACTAATTAGATTTTTGATTTTCATACCCTGTCATCATCCCAATTAAACCACTACATAGTATGAAACAAAGTCGTTTATAGCTAGCTGTCCCCATCTTTGAATGAAACTACTCAACGGATTTTGATGTGATTTTTTTAATATATAGTGATTCAAGAGGAAGGGTTATATGTATAAAAAAGGTATTTTAATGAATTTATTTTATCAAAAAAACGGTCGACAGTTTGTGTGTTCTATCAAAATATAATTTTAAGATTTTGTTTTGATAGTCAAAATTGTGTGAAAGACGGAATTTAAATATTTGTATGTTTTTAAATTTACAGAGCTGGCAACACTGTTTTGTAGTGTTGTTTTTTTGAGCTGGCAACTTTATTATTGTTATTTTTAATTGTATGTTTATAATGTTGCCATAATTATGTAATTATATTGTTTGTGTATTCTATTATAATAATGCGATCGCTTAAAAATGATTTTCAGTTAATTTGCTGATAATTTTACTGAGCAGTCAGTCTTTGTATTTATTTCTCGATTTGATTGTTCAGTAGTTATCAGTAATTTAGACTAACGGATTTTTGATCACTAAACAGCGCTAATGTATATGTATATTCAATACTTTAAACGTCTATCAAACTCTACTAAGGTCTCAGGACCTTAAACTACATTGGCGCCACCTGGTGGCAAACAAAATAGTTTGCCCACTAGACTAATTTTGTTATAGTAAATTACTGAATTTCAGGTTAATGCGATTGAACTATTTGTGAATACACAAATGGTGAAGGATAGGTCTAAATAAATGGAATTGCACATTTCATAGTAAAGTTGCCAGTGTCAAAAAAGTTTATTGCCAAAAAATCAAGCCAGTGTTGCCAGCGTCTGTTACATTGTGTGTAGAATAATTTTTTAGTCTATTTTTCTTGGATCGCACAATTTTTTTTCTTAGTTTTAAGTGAATTTGTTGTATATTTTATAGTTTGGAATTTATTATTTTACTACAATTATAATATAGGGAGTAATAATTTATTCTTTGTAAGTAGATAGATTTTTTATTATTTTTAATTTATTTTTTTCTTTGTAAAAATAGGCTAAGTGGATTTTAGACAGCATTTAAAAATTTATAAGTAATTAAATATCGATGTGTATATTATATCTCTACTATATGTGTGTATGTGTATTTTTTTATTTTAAACCGTGCATTGAAATATACATTGTAGTACAAACTATATTTATTTTTGTTTTTTTTTAATTTTCTTTTTTTATATTTTTTTTAGATCTGGACTATATGGAATTAGGAATTGTTTAACAGGACGGGTGCAATATATATTTTATAGAATTGGTCATACAATTTATTTATTACGTTTTTTGATTTTCTATTGGCATTGTATTGATGTGATGAACATTAATTAATCTAAATTATTTTATTCTTGTGGGCATACAATGTCACATTCTGTTTTAACTGACTGGCTCTCATGTTAACGACAATTTTTTTAAAGTTTTAGGCAAAAATATCGTAATAATTTTACCGGTTCGCATCGCATACTCTAGTGTTCCAGGTGTCCACGGGCGACGCTGATTGCTTACCATCAGGTGATCCATCTGCTCGTTTACTGCGCTATCCTATAAAAAACAACTCATTCCGCTCTCTTCCGCCTCACCTAGGCGGGAGAAGCCATTCGATGATTTTACCCCCCTTAAAAATGTAGTCTCAAGTATTAAAGTTATCTTTAAACCGTCGTGTGTCTAAACGTGGATCCACGCGAGATACAAAGTATTTTCTATTATATACGACTAGCTTTTACACGCGGCTTCGCTCGCGTCACAAAAGGATAAAAAGCCAATGCGATATATACCAACACACACAGCGCCATTTATACCAATACTTTTGTTTTCCCTCGGGAATATCAAATTTTTCCGGGTTAAAAAGTACCCTTTTATTTAATCCGGACTTCTAACTTTACGCAAATTCAAAGCAAGCGATTACGAAGTTACGGTGTGAAAGCGGAACAAACAAACTCACTTGCCGATTTATAATATTAGTAAGGATTCAAGCGGTTAAAACCTAATACCTAATATATTAAATAAATATTTTTCTTCTTTAAGCGAATACGTTACAAAGGGCTAAACAATTCTCACATAACTACGTAACTATAATAAATAGCTAATGTCATGAACTGTTGTACTAACAGACTAATCATATTTATTAATAAACTTGCTACTCTCACACGGTGTCCGGCTCCTATTCATCGTATCGTGATATATTATAGCCTTCCTCGATAAATGCTCTATCCAACACAAAAAGAGTTATTCAATTCGGACCAGCAGTTCCGGAGATGAGCGCGTTCAAACGAACTAACTCCTCAGCTTTATATTAGCTCTAAGATACACGTGACCACGGAAGATAGAACTGACCATACATACGTACAAACATACTAACAAGCTATACTTTACATGTCAATGGAATTAGATATTTATTTCTAAGGGTATAAGGTTGATAATCTTTTGACAAAATTACTATCAAGCTATACTCAATGTGTCAAGGGAATTTCAACTTTATTTCAAGTGATGTAAGAATGATAATCGTTTGCAATTGTAAGATAGATTTGTATACATTGATCTATTGTTGGTTAGCGCCTCAAAAATGTCCGAATTGATAATATAAACAAATACTATGTCATCTACTATTGTATAGTGATGGTAAAGGTGTGAATTTTATACGTACCTACGTCAATGTTATACGCAGGAACTTTTAAAGACACCTTTTTTGGGGGGGGGGACGTCATCCAATGACTTCTCCCACCCGGTGTGAGACGAGGGAGTGTCAGACTCTTACTGACTAAACACCACCCCGTTCCTACTCGTACATAGAGCCGGAGCACCGGTAACCCGCCTACCTATTGATATTTACCCAAGCTTCAACTCGACCGGCGTGATACCACGTCCTGACTAGAACATTGGCATGAAACAACGATTGCATTATACTTGTAACACTGGTGTCGCACTGCGGACCACCAGAGGCGTTACAAGTGCGTTACCGGCCTTTTGGGGATTAGGGACTTGAGGATTGTTGGGGATTCAAGGATTGGGGAAGGGGGCGGGGGTGTAATTGTGTCTCCGGTAACCTCACTCACACGACGAACCAACGCAAGCGTTGTTTCACGTCGGTTTTCTGCTCGGCCGTGGGATCACTCTGGTCGAGCCGGCCCAGTAGTACCGAAGCTTCCTCAAGTTTCTTCATGGCAAAGGTAGGATAGGAATCAAACTGATTATATGTGTCTGCTGAGCTCCTGTCAATAATGTATAGTTGATAAATTACAGTCAGATAAGTAACCTACTTAACTAGCTTTTGCACGCGACTTCGTCCGCGTAGAATATGAATTTTGGAATATAACTTTTGTTGTTTTATTTTCCAAAATTAAAGTAGCCTATGTTACTCCTTAGTATATCAGGTACCTGCCTATAAAAGTCTTACAAAATCGGTCCAGCCATTCCAGAGATTAGTCTGACCGTTCAGAAAGACATATACCTACTGACGTTTCTAGGAGAATTGCCTTCTGTATCAGGCCCTTGATCCATTTAGGGATGATGCTTTTAGGGATTAACCTATTGGCCACCACGACTATCGACACAATGATTATCTAATAAATTATTATTATGGTTTAAAAACGCCAATCTATACTAATATTATAAAGAGGAAAGATTTGTACCTATTTTTGTATGTTTGTAATGAATAGGCTCAAAAAGTAGGTACTGGGCCGATTTAAATAATTCTTTCACCAATAGAATGCTACATTCTTCCAATTTGACATAGGCTACATTTCATTTTGAAAAAAATTAGGGATCCTTAGTAAAATTTGAACAATGTAACCGAAGGTGTAGAAAAATGAGTCTTAAAATGTCTTTCGTTGAATGCGCTGCCGAAACTATTAGCGATAGAACAAAATAATGACAACAATATTGAAGAACATCATAATGTCTCCAAAAAACTCCGCGGTAGCATATGTCCAACTATTGTAGTAACGGCACTACAACAATCCAAATTTCCAAAAATTAATAATTGTCTACCCCGTGCGAAGCCGGGACGGGCTGCTAGTAGACGATATAGTTTTAGTTACCTAATAATTAGCACTACTCCAAAAGAACTTAGTCATTTCTATATAGCCTAAAAATAAACCGTTAATTAGATAGTTCACTACGTAACTTATTGTGGCTTGTCTGTACAGGCAGTGCTAACGGTAGGTCTCATGTGTTAGCACTAATTTGTATATAAAACCTAAGGTCATCTACAAATACAAGTAATTTTAAACTGTATGTTTTAAATGTAAGGTTGAAACTCAAATGTACAGAAGGTATCACAGATCTTTGAACCGTCCAGCCTAACGTAAGGTTGAACATATCAATATACTTTGGACTGTATTGCGTAAAGTAATAGGATTCGAAATTTATTGAACAGTTTTCGCTAAAAGATATCAACATCTAGGAATGATACGTATTTTGAACTGTATTGTCAATGAGTAAGGTCGAAAATCTCTTAAACAGTGTTGGCATACGTTGTCTTGCTTGGCGAAGGACAGTTTTAAGTGCAACCGTACTTAACTATGGACAATAACAATTATCAGAGTAAGACTTGAAATATTCTATGTCAAATGAAAAGATGCCGTAATATGAGGTTGGTACAGTTCTATTTTGAAGAACTAATGATTAATAAAGATCTCCACGAGCTCACAGAAAACCAAGTTGTCAAGAATTGTATGTGAACCTGATTGAAAGAGAGTAACAGTAACCTATGGAGTTTCTTGCTCGTTCTTCTCCATAGGAATCTACACCTTGGAATTAGCAACTAGAGGACTGACTGACTGACAGACACTTTTAATATTTTGTTTTGACATTTAAAAGGGTCTAATTGGGTACGTTCTTTATTAAAAAATAAATTATTTCGACTTCAATACAATAAAATATTAAAAAATAATCACACTTACATTAATTGCTTTATGATCAATTTCATTTTAGTATTTTTCCAGCAAATGTTTAAGAAATAAGTATCTATGCTATTTGACGCTAAAACAACGTGACGTCACAATACACAATCTCGTACTAAATCATCTAAATTCATAGAAAACTGTCATTTTTGACAGTTCGAAAAAATATTGAATTTGACTAGTTGGCGAGAAGAAGTACTCAATTGAAATAGATCATTTAGACCTTTGTCTTGGTCGCGGAGAACCTAACGGGTAACCGGGGCTCCGGCTCGACGTGCAGGAGAAGGAACGGGGTGGTTTTTAGTCAGTAAGAGTCTGACACTCCCTTCCGCCTCACCCAGGCGGGAGCAGTCATTCTATGATTTTCCCCCTTAAAAAAAAAGACCTTTGTCGATTCAAAAAACATTTTGAATCGACATGAAATAATGCTTGTGTTGTGTCCAGCCGTATTAGTGAGGACAGTGCTGGAAGCCCAAAAGAAATGCCGGTAACGCACTAGTAACTCCTCTGGTGTTGCGGGTGTCCATGGGCGGTGCTGATTGCTTGCCATCAGGTGATCCGTCTGCTCGTTTACTGCCAAAGGGCAAGACCTATCTTACTTATCTTTGTCCTGAACCTTCAACTTTCCATAAAAGCGATACTCAATATCTCTCATTGACTTTCCTTAACAACATAACACCTTTATGATCTAAGCAACAAGGGCGAGTTTCGCTCAGCAGCTCGAGTGAGTAGACCTTCGAATTTGATGCACGTTTTGCTTGATTATGGAGTCGTAACCCTCAGGGGATCAGTGGGCCTGTCTGTCTGTCTGTCTGTGCATATTGAGATATATGTTTTAAAGGTCTTAGCCATTTGTCACCACCAAGGGTCTAATGACCGTTTCCCCTAAGCACCCCTAAAACATATCTCTAAAGTCACGTAGCATCTAAACTAACACCTTACTTGTACTGTTAGCCATCACTTATAGGCTGGTGAAAACAGCGGTCTTAAAAAAAAATCCAGTAGTAGCAAGGAGTCTGGAATAGTGCCCGGTATATGGCAATAGTCTCACCCCCTATTACATGGGACTCATAACGTAAATAGTGAAAAGTGGGTGTTACATTGTACAGTGGCTTTAACTGCTGTAATGTGCACCTCTGGTTACCCCTTGGGGGATAAAAAGGTGTGATGTTATGTTGTGTTTATGCCGATCAAGACTTTCTTCTGTGTCGCTGGCGATGCAATTTTTGTGCATATTACTCGTACTCAGATCCACCAACTAACTGCCTCTCTAACTAAACTGTTCCCAGAAATATTATATTCTATAATACCACTAGCACAGAGGTTACATTGTACAGTGGCTTTAACTGCTGTAATGTGCACCTCTGCCTTCCACTTCGGGGAAAACAAGCGTGATGTTATGTTATGTCATGTATTTTACTATTTAGTTTAGAGGGCTGTAGCCGTTTGTGTTATGTTTAGCTAGATCGAAACGAGTAAGCCTTCGCTGGCCGTCTCCAATGATCCAACCTGACACCTTAGTACGAGTTTCATTTAGATACGTTAAAAGTATTCGTAACGAGTATGCGTTTAGCGCTCTGATTGGCCGGCGCTAATGAAGCAACCAATCACAGCGCCGGACTCGTACTCGTTACGATTACAAACTCGTACTAAAGAGGTTTCATTTCCATATCGCCAAATGTCCCTCAGTTGATACTTACTTTAGAATAAACTTCCATACAGTTCTATGTCAGTAAACAGTGATTGGCAAGGACATGTCCAAGTCTAATGACGGGGTAAGCAGCATTCTAAGGTATGACAAAGTTTCGTAAGATACTAGGAAAATAGTAGGTTTGCTGTTGTCAATATTGAGTGTTTGAGAGCCATGCTTCGGCACGAATGGGCCGGCTCGACCGGAGTGATACCACAGCCGAGCAGAAAAGTAACGTGAAACAACGCTTACGTGGTGTGTTGACGTGTGAGTGAGATTACCGGAGGTCCGGTAACTCCCCTTCTCAATCTCCCTAATCCCCAAATGGCTGGCAAGGCAACGCACTTGTAACGCCTCTGGTGTCCATGGGCGACGCTGATTGCTTACCATCAGGTGATCCGTCTGCTCGTTTGCCAGTTTCTCCAATAAAAAAGAAATGCATAATTTCAAAATGACACATGAACGAACCGCAAAGGAATGGAACTCCTTGCCGGAATCTGTGTTTCCCCACAAAAATGACTTGGGTGTCTTCAAGTCCCGAGTGAACAGGTTGCTCATAGGTAGGCGTGCTCCATCGTCGGCCACATCATCGCTTACCACCAGGTGAGATGGTGGTCAAACCTATCAAGTATAAAAATATATTTAAAAATCATCGTGCCTCATACAATAGTGTTTTCTCCTGTGTCGTGGGTACGTTTACAAATTCATACCTTCACACGTACATCACACCCAGACCCGGAACACAACCACGCGACCGATTAAACAAATATTTGCTGCCAATACGTAGCGCAGAAGCTAATAAGGAAAACAATAATTTGAACGGCCGACTGTTGATTTGAAAAAAAACTTAGACATATTTTTGACGATACGACACATTGATTTGAAACATCGTGTGACGTCATACCTAAGTAAGTAACTACGCTTTATATTAGACGTAGCAAATAGTTTAATTTCGAGAAAATCTACATAACTATATATTTTTCTATACCTTGCAATGTAGTAACGACCGCATATATTATTTTGTTTTCCCTCGGGAATATCTATTTTTTCCGGGATAAAAAGTACCCTATTATTTAATCCGGACTTCTAACTTCTGCAAAAATCCAAAGCAATCGGTTTAATAGTTACGGCGTTAAAGCGGAACAAACAAACAAACAAACAAACTCACTTTCCGATTTATAATATTAATTATATATATTATATTAATTATATAGTAAGGATTAGTCACCACCCCTGCTCTTCCCGCGGGTTACATATACCCGACCAAGCGTCTACGTCACGGCACGGCGCCAGGTAGCAACATTCTCTGATAAACTCAATCCTTTTTAAACTGCGTTCTTCAATCTCCAACCCGATTTTCAAGCGTGGAGATATATGATTCTCACGGGTTATTGATGATGCTGTATTGTCACATATGTACCAGTCATTTTGAATAATGCCCAATTTAACATTAATTAAGGTTTTTTGTGACAAAACTATTATTTTATACGTAAGTAATTGTACCCGTCCTGGCATCTCGAGAACTTGCTAATTTTAATAACTAAGTATATACATGACATAGGAATCGTACTTACCCGAGAACTTTGTGAACGGATATATTATTATAGTAACTAAATATATAATTACTTGTCCGTAGAAATATATAAATGTTAGACGATTTTTAGGCCTTTTTCACATGCTCCGTTTGCTATTTGCTGCCGGATAACCGGTATCGTTTACCCGGATAAACAGAGCGTGTAAAAAGGCTCTTAGATTTATGAAAGCTCTTTCATCATCATCAACAGCCGGAAGACGTCCACTGCTGGACAAAGGCCTCTCCTTAGTCCTCCACGTCGAACGACAACTCGCCACCCGCATCCACTGGCTCCCCGCAACTCTGGCGATGTCGTCGGTCCACCTAGCAGGAGGTCTGCCCACGCTTCGTCTTCCAGTCCGTGGTCTCCACTCAAGGATTTTCCTGGCTCTTTACCCTTACCTAATTCCCTATTGGTTACTGAGAGCTGGTCATAATAAGGCCGTTACCCTCGCAATCATTCCTGGTTAATTAAAAACACTACCTGGAAAAATGTTCTAATTTCCCTTTATATATTTCGATAGTCCATACCGAGGGCAATAAGCCAACGAATTCCGCTACGGAAAAGTGGTCATTTAAAATTCTCGCTGTATAATATAAATATAGACAAAGATAATGACTTAGTATGCAAGACAATTATTGAAATATAAGATCTGATTAATTAGGTAGTTAAATTACTATGTTTATATATTTCTACGGGCAGTATATTAGGTTATATATCTAGGTTATAGTGCAACAAGAACACCAAATTTTTAGATAGATATAATTATAATAAGTAAGTAAATTTAATATTTAAATTAATAAATAAATATAATGGAACCGAAAGAAGTATGTAAGGTTGCCAATAATAACAATATTATTATTATTATACAATATTTATTAAACATGTCTTTACTACGGGTAATGCTAAAATTGACCGGGTGATACGTGAATTGATATAACCAGGTCAAAATGTCACGTAATAAAAATAAAAATATGTAATAGGTAGTTTATATTTAACTAAATGTGTGTATAACAGCCAATTGTGTACATTATCCGGGTATTATTGAGAATACAAGCGTCAAATATATAGCAAACATTTACTTAGAATAAGTTACTAGCGTATTGTACTAGAAAAGTTTCAGACGTTTTCAATTTTACCCGGATATAATAAAATACCCTTTTTTTTTTTTTTTTTTTGAGGGGGGAAAATCATCCAATGACTTCTCCCGCCTGGGTGAGGCGGGAGGGAGTGTCAGACTCTTACTGACTAAAAACCACCCCGTTCCTACACCTGCACTTCGAACCGGAGCCCCGGCAACCCGTTAAGTCTTCCGCGGCTCCGTATAATAAAATACCCTACCGCATAAAACTCAGTAGGTAAACAGAACTTATATTGTCTTTATAGTGATATTAAAGAAAATGCATTTGAATAAATTATAGCAAGGTAAGTATCAACATTGGCCGGTTAATCTACATAATATTCACTCTCTACTTTGACCGGATAGTGTTGATACTGGCTACATTTTACAGTGTTTTATGAAGTGTTGCTAAACGTTTATACAATACTTGGGTGGATTGTAGTCCATGATGTGACTATATGTTATGTATATGTTACTATATTATCAATTTAAGTGTATAAGATACAATTTGTCTTGTATTTTTTTGATTAGTCATAAATACTGGTCAAAACTGCCTCGTTGACCGAGTGGTCGCTAGTGCTACTGCCGGGCAAAGTATTACTGGGTTTCTCAATAGTAGCACGGAGACTGGAATGTGCCTGGTATATCGCAATAGGCTCACCCCCTATTACATGGGACTCATAACATTAATAGTGAAAAGTGGGTGTTACATTGTACAGTGGCATTAAGGTGCCGTAATATAATAAGGTGTGATGATTATGCCGGTCAAGACTTTCTTCTGTGTCGCTGGTGATGCAATTTTTGTGCATATTAATCGTACTCAGATCCACCAACTAACTGCCTCTTCAACTAATCTGTTCCCATAAATATTATATTCTATGATGCCGCTAGCACAGAAGTAGTATGCCGCTAGAATCTATCAAAATAATTTATCTAAAAAACTAAACATTTTTTATTAGTTTTACTGCTGATCGGCTCTTCTGGTAACCTTTAGTAATATTTCTCTATGTTATACGCTCCCACGATATTGTGCAGTAAATTAAATATAAATAACCATTATTTTTTTATTATTCGGTGTTACTTATTTATTACTTCTTTACTTTACTTTGGGTAAATTGATAAGACAACTATGTTATCGTATTCCCATATTCTTTGTAACTACATATATATTTTTAATAAAATATGTTTCAATATATTTAACCAAAGATCATGGACTACAATCAATTCGACCCTCTCTGTACATTGTGTGTTTTATAAAATAAATAAAAAAAATTAAATAAAATCGTAAACGATGTTATATCTCAAATGTCGCTTGAAGTTACCGATATCCAATACCTTTTAGCCTAATTTTACTTAATACCTACATGTATATAAAAATATAAACCGTATCAAAATCAACCAATCCGTTCGTGAGATATGATGTAATAAACAGACATACCTTCACTCATTTGACGTCAAACTTATATGAAATTGTCATAGATTATCGTTTTATTATTATGTAGATACAGAAAATAATATATTGTATGCACAGAAAATAGCTAAACTATTTGTTAACAAATTAACCACTAAGCCGATATTGATGAAATTTAGTACCGAGATCACTACCTACATAGTATAAAACAAAGTCGCTATCCGCCGTCTGTCTGTCCCTATGTATGCTTAGATCCTTAAAACTATGCAACGGATTTTGATGCGGTTTTTAAATATATACATTTATAGAGTGATTCAAGAGGAAGGTTTACAGCCTGTGTAATTCATAATATCTAAATTTCGTATATCGGTAATTCCAAGCGATATAATAATGTATATCTAATAATAAAATAATGTTACGATGCGTGTGTCTACAAGTATCTGGCGAAATATTATTATATATTGTGATTTCTTACTTTTTAAAACTGTATGTGCTGAATAAATTATAATAAATATTGGAAATTAATTCTGTCTTTTTATTTCTTCATAAAATACCTGAATATAGAAAAGAAAACCTTAAAACAAAGTAAAAAATTTCATTGACAGGACCTAACTCGCTAGTGGCGCCACCTACGTAGCGCAAAAATATCACTTGTCTTCTGTTCTTTTTTATGTTGTTAAGGTGCGATTTAACAACCTTGGGAAGCTTTTTTCATGCGACAACCCAGTCACAACCTCCCAAAACCTACAACTCCTGTGCACCAGGATCTACAGTAGATACAACCATGCACACATCGGAACACTGAAGTCTAACACCTGGACGTTGGACTTCAATGTTCTTGAACAGGCGTGATCTAAGACAGTTGTTCGTGTCAATGTTTGACATGAACAACTGTCTTGGATCAAGCCACGAAATGTTAAATACTGGACGTCATGTGGCCGATAGGTTGATGGCCAAGGAGATAAGTTCTTCGTGGTATTTGTAAAGGATGATAGGCAGAATAGTGTATCATATATTGCTATTGAGGGGTGGGCCCAGACTCCATACATTTGGTTCAAATTATCCTTGGTTTAATAGATCATTTAACTCGTCGAGTACCGGTTTTATAGACACAATTAAAGAACAATAGGTCGCGGTCACCGGTGACCGCTTGGTGTTTGACAGTTTAAGTAACTATTACATTTTCCCCACAACGGATTGACACTAGCCGTTGCGGAGAACCTAACGGGTTACCGGGGCTCCGGCTCGACGTGCAGGAGAAGGAACGGGGTGGTTTTTAGTCAGTAAGAGTCTGACACTCCCTCCCGCCTCACCCAGGCGGGAGTAGGCATTCGATGATTGTCCCCCCTTAAAAAAAGCCCCCATAATGACAAATGATAGCCACGAAAAGAGCTTTCTAACCACGTCTGTATTCCGTGTTTCTAACGACATACGTCAGTCGTTATTGGTCGTAAATTTTCCATAAATGTTTGTCATAGGATGACCCTTCGAATCCCAGTTTGAACCATAGTCAGTTTTTGACTATTTTAACTACACAACTGCCTGTCTCGTTGGCCGAGTGGTCGCAATTGCGACTGCCGGGTAAGGGGTCTCGGGTTCGATTCCCGAGTCGGGCAAAGTATTATTGGGTTTTTAAAAAAATCTCAATAGTAGCACGGCGTCTGAAACTGTGCCCGGTATATGGCAATAGGCTCACCCCCTATTACATGGGACTCATAACATTAATAGTGAAAAGTGGGTGTTACATTGTACAGTGGTATAATGTGCACCTCTGCCTACCCCTTCGAGGATAAAAGGCGTGATGTTATGTTATGTTAACTATACAAAAAGTGTGAAAATCATTTTTTTACACCTAAAAGTTAGCTACTTATAAAACGACAAATCATAATGAGACTTGACGTAGGTACCTACTTAAACTTCTATTATACTTAAGCATAATATAAATGTATCTTTGTATAAGGTACCTACCTAATGATGACAAAAAACTATATTTTTACAACAACACAATAATGATTAAGTTAGGATGAATAGGTAATTATATTAAACTTTTTATTTGTTACCTACATTTTTGACAAATAAATAGTATAAATAATAAGTATAGGATAGGAATTTTAATGGAGTAATAGGATTTCTGTTAATTTACATCTAATTAAATATAACTACATAAATATTTACAACTTAAAATTAACTACAACTAAACTATTAAATAAAAAGAAAGTAAAAGAAAACAACAAAAATTATACCCTTAATTTAGGCGTCAAAGTATTCGTCCGCATCACTATCACAGGGGAAAGTTCCCAGAAGACTGGCAGCATTGCCACGTTGAATGGCAATGCTTATTTTCTGTCCGAAGAAAAAGCCAGCCCTCTGGTCACGTGTAGAGTCGATAAGCCTACGGGCGATGTCTTTAAACACAGAGTGTGCACTGGGACCCCATGGTCCAAGTGTTTCGACCCCAAACGGCTCAAAACAGTAGTTACCCACTAGATTTGAATATTTACGCCGTTTGAGGGCCTCTGCCGCGGAAGCAGCTGCACCAACGCATGCAGCGGTGCTTAAAAGATGTGATGGCGCAAGGGTGTCTACACACGTCGCGTCCCACACCAAAGGCCTACCCATCTTCCAAGGCAGCAACGACATACCATCTGGTCTTTTGCCGTCATCACGTACCAAACCATTAGGTTCTAATACGGCTGGTACACCGGCTGAGGCAAGAGCACGACGAATGATGTCGTTGATGCTGGCATGGCGAGCTATGCGGCCTGCACTTCTGCAACAAGAAAGACCATGGTGTCCCAAGCCATCGACTCTTTCTCCACAGTGACAATAATGCGGAGAAACACAAGGAGCACCTAAACGTAGGCATACAGCTAGGCGGAACGTTATGTCATCCAACATAGTACCTATGAAGGGTGACGGGAGTGCCTGAAGCCACAATCCTGATTCCCATTCTCCCACAGCCAATAAGCGAGCTCGCTCTGCAGTATTAGGAGACGAGTTGATTAAAGACTCACGAATAACACTGCACAGCGGCACGTCCCACTGTCTCTGAGAAGATGGGTGAACAGGTAAATCCGTAAGTGGGCAAGCCATTTTCCACGCTTCCACTGCATCAGTCAAACACGGCACCTCAAAACTGGTCAGTGACGAAGAAAGAATTTTCCTGACCAATTCAGAGGTACTGTGGACCGAAGACAGAAAAGCTGGTAAACTAATACTTGAAATTTTGCGGACGCCGAGCCCTCCCATGCGAATAGGAAGAGTAGCTTGTTGCCAAGCTCGGTCATCCAAAGCCACATTAAGTATGGATGACAATGTGTGTCTGATAATTTTGTCTACGTTTTCTAAAATGTGTGAATGTTTCCATAGATGTGAAGCGCGGAGAATATAAGTAAATTTTGGTCCAAAACAACAGTACCGAATTAGGGTGAAAGCCGAATGTGTGTTGATTTTGTGTAATCTATCCGAAATGTGATTGAAATTTTGTATCTTGTCCTCGATGAATTTAGGAAAACATTCATTCATGGTGAACCTAGGAGGTGAAGTGAGTACTTATCAATAATTTTGATATTTGGAGCTATTTGATTAAATTTTGCTAGAGTCGTTAGTCTGTCTGTAGAGTCAGGAATGTATAGTTCACATTTTGATAAATTTAGGTCAAGGCCAATAGAACTTAGTTTTTCTTTCAATATAGTCAAATCTTTTAAAACAATGTCAACGTCACCTCCTAGAGTTCCGTCGTCTAAATACCATACATTAAATTTGGAATTTAGTTCACGAATAATAGGATTATATTAAAAGATGGCCACTTCACGAGGTTCTTAATAACACAACAATACATGGTAGCACTGACTAATAATTATTTTACATGCTTTATGTACTTGGTCACTTGAGTAAGTAGATACTTATTAATTAATTATTTACGTGGAGGTCTCTCCTTGGGGTTGACCTGAGAAGTTCATATTTATTATAATAATATTCATCATCATCACCAACAGCCTATAAGTGAGTAGAGCCTGAGTAAAGCCTCTTTTCACACGGAAAAGGTTTGAGCATTGATCACCTCGCTTGCTCAGTGCGGGTTGGCAATTTCAAATAAGTCCAGGTTTCCTCACGATGTTTTCCTTGACCATTTGTCAGTGGTGACTAGATCATTTTAAAAAGTACATATAACTCGGAAAAACTCATATTTGTACTTGCCGTTGGTAGGTTTCGAACCCGTCAAAAGTGCGTTCCTGGTCTAATTGAAATAAATGATTTTGACTTTGCACCCTCATACATGAGAAGTGGGCGTCTTAAACCTCCGGGTCACCACGATACCATATTAATATTAATGACGGATGGGGCCCAACAGGTATGATGCTGATACGGAGCTGCGGAGGACTTAACGGGTTGCTGGGGCTCCGGCTCGAAGTGTAGGAGCAGGAATGGATTGGTTTTTAGTCAGTAAGAGTCTGACACTCCCTCCCGCCTCACCCGGGCGGGAGAAATCATTCAATGAATTTCCCTTCAATAAAAATACACTGTAAACAATATTGAACATTACTATCTGTGACACCGGTACCGATACTCCTTGTGTACTCGTTCACGCTACCTTGAGCATTTCAAGAGTCTTGACATCACCTGACCTCTACAACAACTTTTAAGGTCAAAATTTACTTATTTTTCGCAGTTACAGTAAAGTGCTTCCGTTATATCCGTTATCTAATCATACAGTTGTCACTATCCGCCGTACTCTTCCCACGGGTGTCGTATACCCGACTAAGGTACTACACATTTGACAGAGATAGGGCAGCAGCGCTCTCTGATAAACCGGAACCTTTTATACTGCGATCTCCAACCCGCCTGGCAAATGCTATTATGTAAAGGAGGCTCATAGTCCAGTAGTAGACTGTCTCCAGCTGTTGGTGATGATGAATCTATTTTACTTCTTACTAATATTATGAATATTATAAATTTTTAATATAGGAGAGCCATGCTTCGGCACTGCTGGGCCGGCTCGACCGGAGTGATACCAACAACGAGCAGTAAACCATAGTGAAACAACATGAGTGCGGTTATCGGAGGCCCAATTACAACAGCCTGGTCCCCAATCTCCCCAATCCCCAACAATCCTCAAATTCCTAATCCTCAAAAGGCTGGTAACGCACTTGTAATGCCTCTGCTGTTCTAGGAGTCCATGGGCAACGCCGATTGCTTACCATCAGGTGATCCGTCTGCTCGTTTACCGGCTTATCCTATAAAAAAATGCGAAATCTTGTGTTAGTGTGTATGTTTGTTACCCACGTCAACACGGCTGAAGGGATCCAGATGATATTTGAAACATGGATAGATTATAGTGTGGGATAACATATAGACTACATTTTATCCCACACTTCAGCTAGCAAGTTAATCAGTTATGACCTTGTAGCCGCACCGCACGACTACATACCTATACCTACCAGTTACCAGTACCACCGAATACCTTACCATATACCAGATACCTTCCACAATACCTTTACCAAACCGCTTCTTTCGAAGCGATCGCTCGCGGCACGGTGTGATAACGCTGTTGCCGCAGTGATGATTATCGTTTCTATGCATGAGAGTCAAAAACTGTCTTTTTCAACACAATTGGTTTCTTGTTTCTTTAAACGAAGTGAGTCTATAACTTTGGTAAAGGTATTGTGGAAGGTATCTGGTATATGGTAAGGTATTCGGTGGTACTGGTCACTGGTAGGTATAGGTATGTAGTCGTGCGGTGCGGCTACAACCTCTAACACTACCTATGTTTAATGTTTTTTCAGTACATTGACATGAGCTCACGTGTTAGACCGCCGCCGTGTGGTGCGAATATTTGCACTAAACTAAACTTAGTGTTTGTTCAAAACTTTAACTTATATCTATAAACCTGACTGGTTACCTACATCTTTCAAATTAATTACGACTTAATTTTGTAAGGAAGAAGGTTGATTTTCAATGTTTGTTGAAATGGGGGTAAAAGCTGTATTGAGTTATGATCACGTTTCGTTTAATTTTCGCTGGTGTTTGATTAGTGTTAAAGTAACTGAATGTATATTAAATTACTATATCGGTACTACTATACAAACTGAGCTTTTAGTGGCGAATAATCGTCTTTTTTTTAAGGGAGGTAAATCATCGAATGACTGCTCCCGCCTGGGCGAGGCGGGAGGGAGTGTCAGACTCTTCAAAGTCAAAGTCAAAAGTCAAAATCATTTATTTCAATTAGACCAGAAAGGCACTTTAGAACGTCAACAATAAAATTAAAAGTGAAGCTATTTGTTCATTCCAGCAAGAAACTCCATAGGTTACTCTTATTCAATCAGGTTCACAATACAACAACAACTGACTAAACACCACCTCGTTCCTTCTCCTGCACGTCGAGCCGGAGCCCCGGTAACCCGTTAGGTTCTCTGCGACGAAATAATCATCTAAGTAATAATTTAAATTTATAATTTTAAGTACTGCCTCATTGGTCGAGTGGTCGCAAGTGCGACTGCCGGGCAATGGGTCTCGGATTCGATTCCCGGGTCGGGCAAAGTATTACTGGGTTTGTAAAAACCTTAGTAGTAGCACGGAGTTTGGAAATGTGCCCGGTATATGGCAATAGGCTCACCCCCTATTACATGGGACTCATAACATAAATGGTGAAAAGTAGGTGTTACATTGTACAGTGGCATTAAGTGCCGTAATGTGCACCTATGCCTACCCCTTCGGGGATAAAAAGGCGTGATGTTATGGTCCCATTCATATCCGCTCTGTATACTTCTTTCCTTATACTACTTTTAATGCATGAAAAGATTGATGACTGTTGATGAAGCGAAAGAGGTAGGTAGGAATCGTAGTAATAGGGTAGTTTCCTAAATTGTATTTTAATGATAATCCGTCTGGTAGATTAATTTAAAACTTTAGACACGTATTTTTTCTTTTCTCACAAAATTAAATACTTTCGACGATATATTAATTTGAAATATCGTGTGACGTCACAGTGTGCCACATTTTATGACGTAACGACCTCCCTAACCTTAGCGCCATTTTATCTTAGTATTGCAACTTAATACGAGAAAATAAAAAAATACGTGTCTTATATTTTTTCATTATCTAACTTACGGACTAATTAGATTTTTTATTTTGATACCCTGGAAACTACCCAATTGGCGTTCCATAGTCTCTGCCTACCCCCATGGGAGACAGGCGTGAGGTTATGTATGTACTTATGTGTAATTTAGCGAATGCCTATGTTCAGCAGTGGTCGTATAGTAGCTGGTATAATGATGATACCTATATATTATGTAGTATACTTATGGACATCCGGTGGGCAGAACTAAAGGTGGCAATAAATTGACGCTACTCCTAATTCAATAATGAAGGAAAATAAACATTGTACTGACGTCATCAGTTTCTGAGATGTGTCCGTGATAGACAAACATACAGGTGGTTGAGATTGTCATCATGCGTGTTACTCTGTAAATGGATGAGTTTTATTATTGTAAGCACCTTTTTAGTACAAGGCCCAGGACCAATGAGCAGAAAGCCGACGTGAAACAACGGTTGTTTCACGTCGTTTAAGTGAGGTTTCCAACCCAACCCAACTATCCCCCCCCCCCTTTCCCCAATCTCTCCAATTCCTGAATCCCCACAATCCTCAAATTCCTAATCCTAAAAGACCATATAACGCACTTGTAACGCCCCTGGTGTTCCAGGTGTCCATGGGCGACACCGATTGCTTACCATCAGGTGATCCGTCTGCTCGTTTACCGGTTATCCCGTACAAAAAAGAAAATATCTACAATCCATCATTGGACACCCACTGTTGATGTTGAATGATAGCGGTAAGTTCTAAGATCAACGACAGATCAACTCCTGCGCAAATCATCCGCATAACACTCCGCGATCAATGACTGACTCTCAGTATTGCACTAACGCGCTCACCTATAGCACGCATCGCTTGTAAAATATTAAATTTGTTAAATAATTATTAAGATATAATACAAATAATAGTAAAGTCATAATTATTGTTATTTATTAATAGTAAAGTTGTCTATATTGCTGTGTGTGGATTTTAGTGTTTTATTAAATTTTGATATTAAAATTTTTGGTAAGTTGTAATTTTATTATTTTATATTTATTATTTGTTAAAATATTTTTTCTGGTGAATTAGTAAGTAAAATATGTTTTCCTATTTCCACTTGTTACAACAAGAGTTCGTGTCGAATAAGGGATGAACAAACAATTTACATAAATTTACATTACTTATTAACAAACGTCGAATACAATATTTTAGGTATTTATATGTATAATGATTTCAATTTAAAATAGATATTTATTAATACAATTACTATTCAATTTATGTTAAATAATAATATTAAAAACAAATAAAAATCTGAATTTTAAAATTATGCGTTTATCTAAGTGTAATAAATTAAATATTAAACAGACATAATTACTTACTTCGTTTACATCGGATATATTTTATGTATGAAAATTATTTAAATACATATAGAAGACGATTGAAATTTTTAAATATAAAATGATTTAGACACATAACATAGTAACATCTTACATCACGCCTTTTATCCCGAAGGGATAGGCAGAGGTGCACACAGAAGTAGTAAAACCAACTTTTCACTATTTATGTTATGAGTCCCATGTAATAGGAGGTGAGCCTATTTTATGTACCGGACACAATTCAACACTCCGTGATCCTACTTAGATATTTTTTTACAAAACCCAGTAATACTTTGCCCCACCCGGGAATCGAACCCGAGACCCCTTGCCCGGCAATCGCACTTGCGACAACTCGGCCAACGAGGCAGTGAATTAGACCTACCTAGTCATAATACAACTCCAGTAAGTCCAGTCTAAATAAAAATTAATTTACCTTTTACCTAAATGTACCTACAGGCTACATACATAGAATACAAAATGGATTCAAATTGATTTTAAACATTACTTTTAAAGCCTAGATTTATTCCCAAGACTATATAGTAATTTATACAAATGAAAACTTAAATAAAATATAACTATTACTAAATTAATAATAAAATGCAACTTAACTCGTCGAGTACCGGTTTTATAGACACAATTAAAGAAGAATAGGTTGCTGTCACCGGTGACCGCTTGGTGTTTGACAGATTAAGATTAAAATTATTAAAAAAAAACCAAAAACCACTAAGTATTTACATAAAGCATCGAAAAATTCGTTCGAAAAGCCTAGACCAATTTAAAAAAATATTAGATTAGGTAAGATTATATTAAATACGGCCATAAATCAAACAATAATTAAAAACCCATTCACTTGAAACAAGCGTAATAATTAATCATACTAACTACATGTTATTAAACATTGCAAATATTGCAACACACGGGTATCGAACTCACGACCCTGAGCGCTCTACTAAAACCATAGACGTCTCATGGTTACTGTTTGACATTCACATCGCTCTTATTGCTATAGTAATAAGGTATATAATTGCAGGTGATATATTTTTAATGAGCTATATTCTATCAATGAAGCTCTTTCGTTTGATATCTATAATGGAAGTAGTTGTGGAAACAGTTAGATTATATTGTACTAGCTTTTACCCGCGGCTTCGCTCGCGTCACAAAAGGATAAAAAGTAGCCTATGTGACATATACCAATACACACAGCGCCATCTATACCAATACTTTTGTTTTCCCTCGGGAATATCAAATTTGTCCGGGATAAAAAGTACCCTATTATTTAATCCGGACTTCTAACTTTACGTCTGCCTACACCTTCGGGTTATGTTGTTGTTATTTTTTCGTTTCGTGAGACATCCTTACTAATATTATACCTCTAAATCTGAAAGTGAGTTTGTTTGTTTGTTTGTTCCACCTTCACGCCGTAACTACTCAACCGATTGCTTTGAATTTTTGCAGACGTAAAGTTAGAAGTCCGGATTAAATAATAGTGTACTTTTTAACCCGGAAAAAAATGATATTCCCGAGGCAAAATAAAAGTATTGGTATAGATGGCGCTGTGTGTATTGGTATATGTCACATAGGCTACTTTTTATTCTTTTGTGACGCGAGCGAAGCCGCGGGTAAAAGCTAGTACTAAATAAATTATTTATTATGTTTTCGGCTTACTCACGTAACTGTTTGACGAGGAACTCGACTAGTTTCAAGTCATGCTAGAGGCTCATATTCAGTAGCAGCATTCCGCGACCCGCGACGCGGCGACTGCTCTCCTACTGGTTAATCAACATGGCTAGAAACTAGTCGAGTTCCCCGTCAAACACTTACGTGAGTAAGCCGAAAACATAATAATTTGAAACAAATGCATAAGTTAACTAAAATCCCGAGTTACTCACGTGAATGCATTTGTTCTGTGTTTATCGAGATCCAAACATTACTGCGATGAGCCCTCTGATTGGTTGGTACATTGAAGCAGGCCAATCAGGTCCTCTGTGTATTTGAATGCACCGTAGGTAGGTAGCTACGTGCTGAGTATTGTTTGTATCATCGCTTTAGTTCTGCTGACCTTGTGCTGAGCGCGCGTGATGATGCGTCCACTGTCATGTAATGTAGACTGCAGTTGTATTGTTTATTTGTCTGTATAACTTCACCATTTTCTTATTTAATTTTACTTCTGTGTTGTGCCTTGATAATTAATTATATACATAACATTACGCCTATTATCCCCGAAGGGGTAGTCAGAGGCGCGCATTACGGCACTTAATGCCACTGTACAATGTAACACCCACTTTTCACTATTTATGTTATGAGTCCCATGTAATAGGGGGTGAGTCTATTGCCATATACCGGGCACAGTTCCAGACTCCGTGCTACTACTGAGAGAAGTTTTACTTTAAACTGTCAAACACCAAGCGGTCACCGGTGACCGCGACCTATTGTTCTTTAATTGTGTCTATAAAACCGGTACTCGACGAGTTAAAACTAATTCACGTATGCACATATTTACACACAAACCTAGAAATATAACTTTTGAAATAATTAACAAATAATTTTATTGTTTTGTACAGGAATCGAACTTGCACCATTACACAGTAACGATCATCCTTTGCACTAATTAAAACCGTCTAGTAAAAAAAACAACTTTGTGTTAGGCCCCTATGTTGACAGTGTAATAAAAAAAGCAAATAAAAATGGCGGATGATCTCAGAAAGAAAATACACAGCTGACGTACAGTGACGTAAATAACAAAGTAAATGATAATCACTCTACGATACTTCGCTTATTTGTTTTCTCCATTATTTTTTTAAACAAAATTCCCCTAACTATTTTTTTTTTTAAAACGTCGCCCCACACTTTTTTTTAAGGGGGGAAAATCATTGAATAACCGCTCTCGCCTGGGTGAGGCGGGAGGGAGTGTCAGACTCTTACTGACTAAACTCCCCCGTTCCTTCTTCTGCACGTCGAGCCGGAGCCCCGGTTATCCGTTAGGTTGCCCCACACTGGTATTTTCTCCTGTGTTGTGTGTACGTTTACAAACATAAAATTCACATACACATCACACACAGACCCAACAATTTGTGGATCACACAAAGAGTTGTTCCGTGCGGGAATCGAACCCGACACCCATTGCCCGGCAGGCGCACTTTTTTTTATGGCATAAGCCGGTAAACGAGCAGACGGATAACCTGATGGTAAGCAATCGGCGTCGCCCATGGACACACGGAACACCAGAAGCGTAACAAGTGCGTTACCGGCCTGTTGGGGATTAGGAGTTTGAGGATCGTTGGGGATTCAGGAATTGGGGGGATTGGGGAATGGGAGGGTAATTGGGCGTCCGGTAACCTCACTCACACGACGAAACACAACGCAAGCGTTGCTTCACGTCGGTTTTCTGCTCGGCCGTGGTATCACTCCGGTCGAGCCGGCCCATTCGTGCCGAAGCATGGCTCTCCCACACTTAATTGCACTTGCGAATACTCGACACAACGAGGCAGTACTTAAATAAGAATGATGTAATGACGTAGGTAATGTCATCAAAGTTGACACATTCGTTGTAATGGACGGACAAACATGTGGTGTGTCAACACGAGCGGCTCGTGTACTGGGTGACCAGTTCCGGACACGAGACCGGAGACACGTGAATACAAGGGCACTGGAGATGGTGAGAGATGGAGAAGAAGAGAGAAGAAAGTAGTTACTCTTCCTTTGTACTAATACTAGCGACCCTCCCCAGCTTCGCACGGGTACAATATGCATGTATTATACATATAAACCTTCCTCTTGAATCACTCTATCTGTAAAAAAAACCGCATCAAAATCCGTTGCGTAGTTTCAAAGATTTAAGCATACAAAGGGACAAAGGGACAGAGAAAGTGGGTTTGTTTTATACTATGTAGTGATGATAGTGAGTAGTCTCCTATATTAGATTCACTGAGGGAACTGGATACTTTCATTTTCTTCTCGACGTAATTCGTTGCTCGATACAAGACAGTTGTTCAAAATCAATATCATTTATTTTCCCGAACAGTTTTTACCATTTTACCTATACGGTCGAATTGAGAAACTCCTGCTTTTTTGAATCGGTAAAAAAGAGGTACATTATTTGTAAAATATAAAAATAAAAATGACAATAATATTCAACCGTCAATCCTCAAAATAATAATAATCAAAAACAGTCCATTAGATCCTCATATCATATGTATGGCTTCATGTCCCTGGGACGTTGGACTTCAGTGCTCCGGTGTTTGCATGGTTGTATCTACTGTAGATCCTGGTGCACAAGAGTTGTGGCGGACTTGTCCGAACCCAACAGATGAAAATGATCACGTGACCGGTTCATAGTTAACAAGTATACAGTATAATGTGTCAATTTTTTTTGTTGTTTAATTATTATTATTATAGGTGTGATGTGATGTCATCGTCAAAGCATCGTTTCACATGGAGAAGGTTTGAGCATAGCACCACGCTTGCTCAATGCGGGTTGGCGATTTCAAACTTATAATTAGAAACTAGCTACTTCCGCGCGGTTTCACACGCTCTGCTCAGCTCCTATTGGTCGTAGCGAGATGTTTTATAGCCTATAGCCATCCTCGATAAATGCGCTATCCAACACAAAAAGAATTATTCAAATCAGACTTGTAGTTACAGAGATTAGCGCGTTCAAACAAACAAACAAACTCTTCCGCTTTATATAATAAAATAATATATAAGAGTATAAGATAAGATATAAGATTATTACAATTAGAAATTATTACTAGGTAGAGTAAATTAGAAATTATAAGTCCAGGTTTCCTCACGATGTTTTTCTTCACCGTTTGTCAGTGGTGTCTGAATAATCTTAGAAAGTACATATAACTGGGAAAAAGTCACATTGGTACTTGCCGTTGGTAGGTTTCGAGCCCGCACGCATGAGAAGCGGGCGTCTTAAGCCTCCGGGCATCACGACATTAAATACTTACTTTAGTCCGATATAATCAGCAATTCCGTGTGACTGTAGACCTTATGAAACACAGATTTCAGAAATAAACCAGGTGTCTGGCAATAGGTACAAGAAAATCATACAACGACTTCTCCCGCCCTGACTGAGGCTAAAGAGAGAGTCAGATCTTACTAACTAAAACCCACCCTGATGTCCTGTCTCACACGCGGGTCTAGGTATGAGGGTGTGGAAACAAAAGTCTTCCGCAGCCCCCGAACTCGTGGCGGCCTGCATTGTCAGGCCCCACCTCAAGGTGCATAGAGGAGTGAGGTGTTGATCTCCTCCGTGCAATACCTCGGAGGCGCGCGTGTCCTTTAAAACGGGGACTTTCTAAAGTCCACCGTCCCCGGACCCATTTATTTCCCCTTCGACGCCCGGTGCGCCTACTGTGGGAAGGTACAGGAGTTGTAATGTCCTATCACCATCTGCTGTAGAATACAAGTCAGTTTTTGTTTTTAAAAAACCCTGCCCCACTCTAGGATTATCTCCTGTGTCGTGGGTGCGTTTACAAACATACAAGTTCACATACACATGACACACAGACCAGGAACAACAATTTATGGATCACACAAAGTGTTGTTCTGTGCGGGAATAGACCCCGCGACACGTTGCACGGCAGCCGGTTGCCCAGCCACCGCGCCAGCTGTGCAGTTGACAAGTTGACATGATAAAAAGTTCTTAGAAATTTAACAATTGGCGTCAGTACCCAAGTATATGTTTCCCTTGTCTAACTAAGTGTTTGAGTTCAAAATTCGTGTAAAAAGCTGTTAATGTGTTTCTGTATTGGGTTATGCGAGCAAATATTGTTTGAGTACTTTATTATTATTTATACCTACATACTCTGCATACTGTTTACTTGTAAATGAAGTCTGTCACACGTGATCTGTGATACTGTGTCTACCACGTGTGTTGTCCTTCTTCATTTTTTACGGGATAACCCGGTAAACGAGCAGACGGATCACCTGATGGTAAGCAATCGGCGCCGCCCATGGACACCAGGAACATCAAAGGCGTTACAAGTGCGTTACCGGTTTTTTGGGGATTAGGAATTTGAGGCCTTCAGAGATTGGGGAGATTGGGGAAGGGGAGGGGGGTACTTAATCCATTTTGTTTTGAATATGCACAGTATTGTACTCTTGTTCATTTATATCTAGCTAGACCTGTGTCTAGATTATTTTATAACCTGACGGCCTAAATTAATATAGTCAATAATCTGTCGTCGGCGGTATTTCCGAACCGATCCGATCTTCAGACCTTCAAGAAAAGAGCGTACCTACTCCTTTTTAAAAGGCCGGCAATGCACCTGTGACTCCTCTGGTGTTGCGGGTGTCCATGGGCGGCGCTGATCGCTTACCATCAGGTGATCCGTCTGCTCGATAAAAAACGTCTGTGGCCGATGCGGGTGCGCGCGAGGTAAAGAAATGAGAAACTACAGTTATTGATTTAAACTGGGAGCGATCAGCGGGCATGGGCATGCATCTCTGCGCGTGCAATCACGCGTGGGCGTCTTGGTCGTCGGGTACAAACGTGTGAACTGAACAAAAAAAAGTATGGCGGACGCAGGACGCGGAACGCCACCGCTCCGCGCGCCGCCGTGCGGGCATGCGCCGAAATAAAATACGCGAACGCGATTGGTCCGTTTGAACATGCCGCGCTGAGGCTCCACAGACTATTTAATCAATCCAAACACAAATCAATACACTGTCTGTACTAATGACTTATAATAAACATTATGTTACCTATAACAAAAAACATTATGTTTCACTAACATGACATTTAACTTAAAATAATATTATTCGCCGGGCGGGCCGTCTAATCATCTCCAACAAAGTCAATGGATCTTAAACTGTCAAACACCAAGCGGTCACCGGTGACCGCGACCTATTGTTCTTTAATTGTGTCTATAAAACCGGTACTCGACGAGTTAATTCGAAATAGATGCGTGGGCGACGTGCCTAGGTCACACGCGGTACTTGGTTTAACTACCTAGGGGCTAGGAGTGCGTTCAACCGGTCAGCTGTGTGATTGTTCAATATTTGTGTTTGAATACAAATAATTAATTAAACATTCAGAACTATGTTTTAATGTTTTTATAATAACTCGTGAGACATACTAAATTAACTAAAAACGCGGGTTACTCACGTGAATATACCTACTGAGAAAAGCTCTACTAGTTTCGAACCACAGAGGGGTTCATGAGGAAGAACCCCATTTAATTTATTTAATATTGTTATGACATATTAACATTATGTGTTAGGTATGCTAGCAGGCCGCGCCGCGGTGAACTTTCTTTTAAGACCTATAAATAATTATTTACAACAATTTCAAATTTTTAAGCGACTTCAATAAAGAAGTTTTTCTTTTTCTATGTATGTATGTATGGCTGAACCGATTTTGATGCGATTTTTAGAAAAGTGTTTGTTTCATTATTAATTCACCGACTTCAAACGGTGAGGCTGAAGTCTGTTTTTAAAACGTAACTAGCTTATAAAAGAACACATACTTAACATAACATCACGGCTTTTATCCCCGACGGGGTAGGCAGATCATGACACACAGATTTAACTAGAATTTATGGGTCACGCAAAGGGTTTTACCGTGAGGGTATTGAACCTGCGACGCCGTGCATAGCCACTGATCCAAACGTGCAGCTTTTTTTAAGGGGGGGAAATTATCCAATGACTTCTCCCGCCTGGGTGAGGCGAGAGAGAGTCATGTGTAGGTATCGGATCGTCGTAGAAATTGTCGAGCCTTCGTGGCCCCTGGGCACGGGCCCCGAGTGCTCTATTATGATAGATACGATACTGCTTCTTTACCGTAACCATTTCTATTATTCCTTCGTTACTGACGCATAGGTACACAAGTACTAGATACATAATACATAGATCTAAACCTCGAGCACAAGGCCAGCAAACAGACAAACAGACAAACAAATATAATATTCCGTAATTGTGGAAACTTAGTCTCCATTATAACGCAGCTATGTCTGACCAAACAAACATCAGCTCATGTGTTAGTTCATCACACAGTATACACCTCTGTAATTGTTTAGTCTTGTTACAATAATTGTTACCTTCGAGCGAGGAATTCCGCGGTATTCTCTTGTATATATATGTATAAGAAATTAACATGTTCCGTGAATGTTTGTATGTATATTATAGTTAGAGTGAAGTGACGTCAACTATACTTCCGGTCAAGAGACGTTGTTAGTACGTGAGATACAGTAATATCACACATTATTTAGGTACAAATTAATACCACGGGTTCGATTCCCGGGTCGGGCACAGTATTACTGAGTTTTAAAATAATTTCAGTAGTAGCACGGAGTCTGAAATTGTGCCCGGTATATGAAAATAGGCTCATCCCCTATAACATGGGACTCATAACATAAATAGTGAAAAGTGGGTGTTACATTGTCCAGTGGCATTAAGTGCCGTAGTGAGCACCTCTGCCTACTCCTTCGGGGGTAAGGGCGTGATGTTATGTCGTTATGTAAGTTATTACCACCGCTACTCTTCCCGCGGGTGTCGTATTTCGTATACCTAGGGTGACCAGCCATCCCTTTTTGAAGGACTGTGCCTTTTTATTATTACGAGTCCCGTCGTCCCCGGAATGGACGCTTGGACGCAAAATTGTCCCGTTTACGGTAATCGCGCGAAAGCATGGAAATACGCACATGAAAATCTATTCGCATCGCCCGTCGGCACGTGCCACCCGACGAGAAATACCTCTTCGACAATTACATGGCGCGATGTTTTGATAATATACTATGAGTTCGTATGCGCTTTCGAAGTTTGCTTTTTGCAATGGTTCACCAGTTATTTTTTGTTATAAACATTTTATTTCTTGGTCTGCCCCGTTGGCCGAGTCTTCGCAAGTGCGACTGCCGGGCAAGGGATCTCGGGTTCGATTCCCGGGTCGGGCAAAGTATTACTGGGTTTTAAAAAGAATCTCACTAGTAGCACGGAGTCTGAAATTGTGCACGGTATATATGGCAATAGGCTCACCCCCTATTACATGGGACTCATAATATAAATAAACAGTGAAAAGTGGGTGATACATTGTACAGTGGTATAATGTGCACCTGTGCCTATCCCTTCAGGGATAAAAGGCGTGATGATGTTATGTATTTCTTGATAAAACTATTGTATTACTGAGACAGAACCATTTTACTTCGGGACGAAAACGAAATAGAGTTCACGGTGTTTTATACCTTGTTATATTGACCCGAGCGTTCCGCTCGCGCCTCAAAGAGCCATCAGACCACCACAGACGGGCCCCAATAGGGCCGATGCCGATTCGGAGTCGCGGAGAACCTAACGGGTAACCGGGGCTCCGGCTCGACGTGCAGGAGAAGGAACGGGGTGGTTTTTAGTCAGTAAGAGTCTGACACTCCCTTCCGCCTCACCCAGGCGGGAGCAGTCATTCGATGATTTTCCCCCCATAAAAAAAACCTATATTGACTATCAACGGTTGAAGGCTGTGTCTCGCACTCACAGCTCAAAGTCATAGTCAAGAGTCGATGGCTTGACCGTCGGTCGGTGGATTCAAGTGTCTAGTAAATAATATAGTATTTTACCTGCGGTGTGGCTCTTGTTCAACAATAATACGTTTACCTAGTACTTTGAGAGTTCACTATTCTGAAAATATTATTATATTGGGTTTTACCAGGCGTCATCATCAAAACAGTCAACTGCTAGACTTGTTTTATGGCATAAGCCGGTACACGAGCAGACGGATCACCTGATGGTAAGCAATCGGCGTCGCAAGTGCGTTACCGGCCTTTTGAGGATTAGACCAAAAAATCCAAAATGTACATACACCCCACTTCTCGGGTTCGATTCCCGCACGGAGCAAATCTTTGTGTGATCAACAGATTGTTGTTCCGAGTCTGTGTGTGATGTGTATGTGAACTTGTATGTTTGTAAACACACACATGACACAGGAGGAAATCCTAGTGTGGGGCAACGGTAAAATTAAACGTTGTTGTGTGCCAAAAGGCCCCAGCATAGTCGAACGCGGCCCTGGGTATAGGACACCCACGGGAAGAGTAGGGGTGGTGTCAATTAATGTAATCTACTTAATTTTAATGTGTATTATTTTATTTCGCAGCAACAATGGTGCCTCGCCCGGTGTCTCCAAGCCCCGCGGAGCCGCTGATACCGCGGTTCTACGCGGGGAGGTCCATCCTCATCACCGGAGCTACTGGCTTCATGGGGAAGGTATGATCATCGTCCAATATTCATAGTCATAAATAAGTGTGGAAAAGCCACGCTTTTTTATGGCATAAGCCGGTAAACGAACAGACGGACCACCTGATGGTAAGCAATCGGCGCCGCCCATGGACACCCGGAACCGCAGAGGCGTTACGAGTGTATTACCGACCTTTTGGGGATTAGGAGTTTAAGGATCGTTGGGGATTCAGGGATTGGGGAGATTGGGGAAGGGGAAGGGGAATGGGAAGATAATTGGGCATCCGATAACCTCACTTACACGACGGCGTTGCTTCACGTCGGTTTTCTATGAGGCCGTGGTATCACTCCGGCCGAGCCGGCCCAGCAGTGCCGAAGCATGGCTCTCCCACACTTCTTCTGCTTCAGCACAAATGGGCCGCATGTCGGTACACCACGACCAGTAGTTACACCGACGTGAAACAAAGCTTGCATTATGTTTCGCTGCTTCAATAGGGCAGTGGCTAAGCTTCCCCCTAAAAAACCACGTATGTAACTCCTCTGTTCTGCTCTCCTCTTTTTGAGAGATCGAATGTACTCAACCCCGCTCCGTCATGTCATTGGTTGTGACAATCTCGACCAATTAATGGCGAGAATGCGATCGAGCTCACTTTGAAATTTCGAATTATCAGTAAACACTATAGCCTATAGTCACCTTGAGATGAAACCGACTTACAATAATAATCTTATACAAGTCGCGGAGAACCTAACGGGTAACCGGGGCTCCGGCTCGACGTGCAGGAGAAGGAACGGGGTGGTTTTTAGTCAGTAAGAGTCTGACACTCCCTTCCGCCTCACCCAGGCGGGAGCCCGGAGTAGTCATTCGATGATCTTCCCCGTTAAAAAAAGTACTACTAAATAAAGCTAAAGAGCTTTATTGTTTGTTTGGACGCGCTAATCTCCGAAACTACTGGTCCGATTTGAAAAAATCTTTTTGCGTTGAATAGTCCATTTACAGAGGAAGGCTATAGGCTATAAAACATCACGCTACGATCAATAGGAGCCGAGTAGAGAGCGTGCAAACGCGCGGTAGTAGCTAGTTAGAAATATGTTACCCTATATTTATTACCGTAGTAATTGGCGTTCCATAGTCTCTGCCTACCTTCATGGGAGACAGGCGTAAAGTTATGTTTATATGTATATTTATTACCATAATACTTTCTGTCTCCATCCAGGTGCTGGTAGAGCGCATACTATCCACTTGCCCCGAAGTCGGTCGCCTGCACCTGCTCATGCGCGACAAGAAGGGACACTCGCCGCAGAAGAGACTCGCTCAGCTCAAGCAGTCACAGGTGAGTGGCGTGATGATATGTATATGTCGCGAAGAACCTAACGGGTAACCGGGGCTCCGGCTCGACGTGCAGGAGAAGGAACGGGGTGGTTTTTAGTCAGTAAGAGTCTGACACTCCCTCCCGCCTCACCCAGGCGGGAGCAGACATTCGATGATTTTCCCCCCTTAAAAAAAAAGTGACATGTATATGGAAAGCTCGTAAAGCTATACTACACTGTAATGAGGGATTTTGAACTTTATTGTGAAAAGATGAAGATTGAAAATGTGTTAGAAGATTTAATCAGGTATGCCTCTGCCTACCCCTTCGGGGATAAAAAGGCGTGATGTTATGTGTTTAGTTACGGTATTGTGTTTATTTAACATCGACTCTATAACCACGGGTGATCTAAGTTACAAATATGTATGTGCACCTCTGCCTACCCCTTACACGATGTAATATTCCGCAGGTGTTCGACAACGTGCGCGCACGCAACCACCGCCAGCTGGACAAGCTGTGCGTGGTGTCGGGAGACGTGTCCAGGCCACAGCTCGGGATGGATGCTGACGCCATCGCACAGCTCAGAGAGGTACGGAGCTAGTGAACTATCTTTCTTTCATGGCATAAGCCGGTAAACGAGCAGACGGATCACCTGATGGTAAGCAATCGGCGCTCATGGACACGAGCAACACTAGAGGCGTTACAAGTGCTTTACCGGCCTTTTGGGGATTAGGATTTTGACGATTATTACTTACCATCAGGTGATCCGACAGCTCGTTTACCGACTTATTCCATAAAAACGTATTTATCTTCACGCTATACGGACTGAGTCCGTAGTGTTACAGCTCATACCATCATTGGGAAGTTTCGTAACACTGCGATTAAGAAGTCGATCACCCGGCCGCGGGTCGCGGGTCGCGGGTCGTCAGCTGCGTACTTTACCTTGATGTTTTATGCAACATGACATGAAATAAATGCAATACCAGAGTACATACAGCATGTAGTATAAATGTAGTATACATTTTAAGTGTGAGAGAGCCATGCTTCGGCACGAATGGGCACGGCCTCACAGAAAACCGATGTGAAACAACGCGTGCGTTGAGTTTCGTCGTGTGAGTGAGGTTATTGAAGGCCTAATTAACCCCTTCCCGTCCCCAATCTCCTCAATCCCTGAATCCCCAACAATCCTCAGATTCCTATTCCCCAAAAAATCGATAACACCTCTGGTATCCCAGGTGTCCATGGCCGACGCCGACTTACCATCAGGTGATCCGTCTGCTCGTTTACCGGCTTATGCCATAAAAATAGTAAATAAAATACTAGAGTATATACACCACACATACATACTAATATTTTTAATGTTTAGTTTTAAACGAAGTAATACCGTGTATAGTTTAAATGATACAAAATCACATCCAGTGGGAATATAGGAATGAAAAATGCTCTGTTATTATTTAAAAAAAAGATTATTTTTCATTAGAAAGACATCGTTTCTATTAAAATAAGAAAAGTGTTGTTTCTTTGTATTTCCAGAACTATTATAACTGTCTGGAGTCAGGACGAGGCTGTAGATAGAGTAATATAGTTATGTATATATATGTAGGCTATCCTTTGACCAAGCGGGCGAGCGAGGCCACAAACAACAGTTAGTTTTATAATTTGGCCCTTCGGGTGCTCCATGGTGTCTCAAACTGCCCACATTATGGAGAATGTAAGACCCTGGCCGCGATAGCCCCCGTGAATTAAATATTATGGCAGTACACGCTATGCCCTTAGCCTACTAAGGCCCTTCGAATTCTGCTATGAAATTAAAAAGCAATGATGTTATCTGTGGCATGTCGAAATGCCCGCCATCTTGTTCGGAGATTTGTTTTTTATTTTTTGTTGACTATTGTCAATTATTAAGATTGGTATTTTGTTTTGTAAAATTATTAACTATATGGCTTGATTTCGGTAAAGTACATAAACATTGATTTGACTGCCTCGTCGGCCGAGTGGCCGCAAAGAGCGACTGTCGGACAAGGGGTCTCGGGTTCGATTCCCGGGTCGGGCAAAATAGGTACTTATTACTGGGTTTTAAAAAAAATCTTAGTAATAGCACGGAGTCTTGAACTGAGTCTGGTATATGGCAATAAGCTCGCCCCCTATTGCATGGGATTCATAATTTAAATAGTGAAAAGTGGGTGTTACATTGTACAGTGGCATTAAGTGCCGTAATGTGCACCCTGCCAATCCCTTCGGAGACAAAAGGCGTGATATTATGTTATTATATAAACATTGCTTACTTCACTTGTTCTTTGTAGAACGCAAAGCAGCGATTTGTCAAATAGTAATAGTAAGTACACAGATATCTAGACTTGCAAGAAATGACACTTATCGATTTAGAAGATTTTTCTTCATAAAAAACCTGTGTATCCTGTCAACATCTCATTATTAAACACGTTCTGAAACATGTGACTTAACTATCCGATTTATGCTTTTTAAAACGTGAGGATAGTCGCACTTAGCCGCTAATTCAAGAGAAACTTGAGTAGCAAAAACGTACATAACATTTATTCATTTTAGTTGAAGTAGGTAAATACTAATATAGTAGTGGTCGCTGGCAGTGTATACTAATATTAGATACAAAAACGCGGTAATTTAGGTACTGATCCAAAGGAGATCGCCAAATCTTGGCCGCGAGAGACAAAAATGATATATTGGTTTTCAAGGACTAATATTGTTAGTATTCAGCCGTGTGTAATTAAGTTCAATATTTCAGTTAGTAACTTATCAAAAAATCCTCCTAACATTTGTTCCCGCTCTTGTGTTTGATAGTCCATTTATTAAAGAAGAATAAAGGGTATAAAAATTTCACGCTGCATTCAATAGGAGCCGAACAGCCTCGATGGAGTAGGTACTATATATAAAACTAGCTTTTACCGGCGGCTTCGCTCGCGTCACAAAAGGATAAAAAGTAGCCTATGTGACATAATTATACCAATACAAATAGCGCCATCTATACCAATATTTTTGTTTTTCCTTGGGAATATAATTTTTTTTCGGGATAAAAAGCCCTATTATTTAATCCGGACTTCTAACTTTCCGTCTGCAAAAATTCAAAGCAATCGGTTTAGTAGTTATGGCGTGAAAGTGGAACAAACAAACAAACTCACTTTCCGATTTATAATATTAGTAAGGATAAATAAATATTAAATTCTCCACGCATGTATTCCGTGTAATATAATTTCGTAATACAATCTGCGTTCGGTGGCGAATGCGTTGCAATTACAAATAATTGTGATGATTGGCAGCTCCGTATACTTCGCTCAGTTACGACATTATATGGGTTGCGACATCTAGTGGTTTTGTATCTTTGTATTCTAAATTACTGATATTATAAAGGAGAACGAGTTGATTATTTATTGGACCAATTGAAAATCACCATTAATAAAGGTACATAGGTACCTCTATTAATGGTGTTTGCGTTGTGTTTCGTCCTGTGAGTGAGGTTACTGGAGGCCCATTCCTCCTTCCGCTTCCCCAATATCCCCAACCCCTGCACCCCCAATAATCCTCAATTTCCTAATCCCCAAAAGGCCGGTAACGAACTTGCGCTGATTGCTTACATATCATTAGATGAACCGTCTGTTCGTTTACCGGCTTATACCATGAAAAATAGATTCTAACCTTAAACCACTGTCGCGGAGAACCTAACGGGTAACCGGGGCTCCGGCTCGACGTACAGGAGAAGGAACGGGGTGGTTTTTAGTCAGTCAGTCTGACACTCCCTCCCGCCTCACCCAGACGGGAGCGGTCATTCGATGATATTCCCCTTAAAAAAAAGCCTTAAACCACTGCCGCAGCAGAGGACAGAAGTTGGCAAGTTACACTAACTCGCCTCAACTAAGACAAGAGGAGACATTTTATGATATTCATCCTAAACATTGACATTGGTTAATTTCATCCCGATACTAGTAAAGGATCGACAACTACTCAAGAAAAATCGTCTAAAAGAAACGCAGACGAAACAGTGTATGATAGAATTGTTCTCTGATAATAACTACCTCCTTATATTTGCGACACACGATGCAGGTAGTACAATGTTTCTGTAGGCCGCGGGCCAGTGCATGGCCATCAGATCTCGTGGGAAGTAATAGGCCTATGATGAAAACAGCTCGAGTAGCACTATAGGTGTAATGTATTGTTATAAAATAAAGTTGTAAATATTGCATCAGCAACATGATGAGTACGCGCTCTATCGGTTAATTACTTAACTTTTATTTGTACTTCAAGGACAAAGATCAAAACTCTTTTAATAGAACTGTTTGAATGTCAAATAAGTTCCTGAACAAACATGACTTAAGTCGGACTTAATACTAAGTTGAAGCTACATGTGAAAAAAGGAATTATCAGCTAGGCTACCTCTGTATGATTTCCCCCCCTTAAAAAAAAAAAAAAAGGCTACCTCTGTACCTAATTTACAATTCGAAAGATTGAAATAAACTGGATCGTGGTCCGTCATGTTATTGGTTGTGAGAATAATCTCGACAAATTGACCGAGAATGCGATCGAGCTCACATGGAATGTTCGAATTGACAGTAAACAGAACAGCCTAGTAGATCAGAGTCTGGAATATGCCTATATTTGTCACTCTGCAGGCTTTTTACATAATATTTTATAAACTCGACATCCACCGGGCGTTATCCCTGCGGTCGCTCGCACAGAGTGCATGCGAATATCGTCTAATGATGGTTGACCGTCCACTTTGTCGATGTTTATATTGACTGTTTGTTTGTATCCCAGGTGTCCATAGTGTTCCACTCAGCCGCGACGCTGAAGTTTGACGAGCCGCTGCCGGTCGCCATCGACCAGAACGTGCGCTCCGTGGAGCGACTGCTTGACATCTGCGACAAACTGCCCAACATGGAGGTAAGAACATCCTGCTAATCAAGGACTAACTATTACTTCTTTAATAAAAAATGTTGGTTAAAGGCAATCTACACAAATCTGAATTAATTTACACAGATGTATAAATTGACTAGATGTGACTGCCTCGTTGGCCGAGTGGTCGCAATTGCGACTGCCGGGTAAGGGGTCTCGGGTTCGATTCCCGGGTCGGGCAAAGTATTACTGGGTTTTTAAAAAAATTCTCAGTAGTAGCACGGAGTCTGGAACTGTGCCCGGTATATGGCAATAGGCTCACCCCCTATTACATGGGACTCATAACATAAATAGTGAAAAGTGGGTGTTACATTATACAGTGGTATAATGTGCACCTCTGCCTACCCCTTCGAGGATAAAAGGCGTGGTGTTATGTTATGTTTGTGAAGTGAGTTTTCTTGTGCGAACAGCCAAGGAATGAAATTCTTTGATGGAATGTGAGTTTCCCGATAACTATACAACTTGGGTGTCTTCAAGTCCCGAGTGAACAGCTTGCTCAATGGACACATTTAGTTTTTCCTTCCATGGTGCTTGGCGACTGGGCTTCTCCCAGTTGTACACAGTCTCTTTTTGTGCCTTTAGGCTTAATTCATTCTGTCTCCTGCAGTATTTCGCCGAGGGAAGTGGAAACTATCGTTTTATTCTTCTCCTCTTATAATATCTTCTGATTAATTTCGTTGCGAGAACCAAGACAGTAGTTCATGTCCCTGGGACGCCCCGGACTTCAGTGTTCCGGTGTTTTCATGGTTGTATCTACTGTAGATTCTGGTGCGCAGGAGTTGCAGCGGTTTCGGGAGGTTGTTGCGGGCTCATAGGTAGGCGTGCTCCATCGTCGGCCACATTATCGCCTACCACCAGGCGGCTTGGTGGTCAAACATCAACCTATCAAATATAAAAAAAATGTAGGTGTATTTAAAAATGCGTTAAATGTTGAAGATACACAAGTTCACAGATAATGATGGAAACCTCTATTACAATACACTCCATAATAGCCGTTATTTTCACGTAAGCATTGATTTTTTTTGTAATAATATGAGTATTCAACCACAACTTAATGTGCTCAAAATATAAAAAATGCCATTTACAAATAACAAAAACTAAGAGTATCTTATGACGGCATGCGACATAGTAAGTAATTAATGTTATTGTTTAACACAACGGGTGCACGTTATGTTAATTTATGTTCGTCAGCACTTTAAAATAGGCTTTTGTAAGAACAATTTTTTATTTAATTTGACAACAACTACAACTTCAATTAACAGCGGATGACAATTAATCTACTGGTGTAATTAATTTTGTTAGTTAGTTTGACGAGGAACTCAACTAGTTTTAAACCATAATTATTATAGGCTCATATTCATGAGCAGTAGCAGCAGGACAGTCGCCGCGCCACGTATCACGGAATGGCTTCCTCCTTATTCCTACACGTCGAGGTGGTGCGGTGAACCTAATGTATTGTACGTACTCTGCTGTCATCAAATCAAATGTTTGACAATTTTAAGTAAAATTATTATCTTTTGTCTTTTGCGATCTTCAGTATAGTGTAAAATGGTCATAAACGTGCGTCATGCAAAAAATATTGCAACACAATACAATTATTGAAATAACACCGTTTTGTTGCCTAGGAATAGATTAAGTTTTTTAGTACAATTGTTTTTTTTAAGTATTATATTTAGATTATAAATCAGTCATACAATACGTTTTACGAAGTTTTATAAGCTGCATAAAAAAAGGAAGTCATAAAGACGAAATATGACTTAAATTACAATTTCCATTACAATTTAAAATAATTATACATAGACAGTAATACAATAATTATTTATAGGTACTTTCTTTGAAGCATAAATACTAACCAAATCGTTTTTATTCTTAAAAACAGTGTCATAGGTATATTTAGCAAGCGTTATACTATATATTTTGAAGTCGATTGAATAGACAAAAATATATTTTAGGTAATAGACTACTTTGTTCCTGGTATAGTGGGCGAATTTGATGGCAGAGTTGGTATTAGCAACGATTAGGTAACTGGCGACTTACATTGAAGGTAAACCAGCTGAGAACTTAGATACAGTAATTAGTAATTAGATGATAGACAGCCGACCGTTTGCTACTGACAGACAAGGTCACATTTGGTCTAGTTATTAGATAGTACCTTTACAAACTCTCGCCATTTGCATTACTTTCAAGTTCAAGGTTACCTGTTAGATTTTATGGTTATGCAGAAATAAAATATTATTGGGCGATGATATTACTTCCTATAAGCGGAGGCGTGCATAGATTACCTAGATTGATTGTTATTCCAAATTCAATAAATGTATACCTCTTAAGTATTCGAAAATCTGAATGCATTTTTTCTAGCAGATGATAGATACCTTTTATAGGTTTTTTTTTAACAATAAATTCTCAAACAATACTAGGATTATTTCTTGTGTTGTTGACGTGCATTTACAAACACACAAGTTAGAAATCACATCTAGACTCGGCACAATAACCAAAGGACATACAATCTTACAATAATCTTGTCGAAAGCTTTTGCTAATACATTGACTTTTCTATTTTATTCATTTAGCTGATCATCAAATTTACCATCTTTGTCTCCAGGCCTTTATCCACGTATCAACAGCATACAGCAACGCAGAGCTGACAGTGGTGGAGGAGCGCGTGTACCCTGCACCAGTACCGCTGGCTCAGGCTTGCACCCTCGCCGAGACACTGCCGGTAGACCTACTCGGACAGATCAATACACAGTCAGTATTCTTGTTAAAAAGTAATTTGCTTATTCTCTTACATTTTCATCAAATTCATCAGCTCATTCCTAATCACTATAGTCTAGTCCTTGCAAATAATCTTCAGTTCCTTGTGTCCAATACCCAGGCAGTTTGCCAGTCTTTGGGGGCTTAGGGACTGAACACCGCGATTGTGTTGTGTTGTTCCTAAAACCCATTAGACCTCATGGGTCAATGTCGAGAGTACATTGTGTCTAACCTTTAAATATTTGTTGCCAGGTACATTTCCCCGAAGCCCAACACGTACACGTTCACGAAGGCGCTGGCAGAGAACGTGGTGCAGGAACACGGGAACAGGGGGTACCCAGTCGCCATATTCAGACCTACTATTGGTAAGTAATTTGTAAATATGTAACTAGTTAGTGAGAATATAATCGCTAACATCGGTGAACGAGTGGGTCGTTCACCGATGTTAGCGAAGAATCTTGGGTTCGATTCTTGGGTCGAACAAAATATTTCTTAAATAAGATTTTCAACAACTATTGAAAAATGGGTGTTAATATGATCAGTACCTATGCAGCATGTATGCCTTTGGTGGATAAAGGGCATGTATGTTATTTTATATTCTCCTATGCGGAGTTTTATTGACCTAAATACTATAATATCTGCAATAACACCCTTACTCACAAAATACAGCCACACATTTAAAAAGGACCATTTATTTTGTTCTACAACTGAACTTTAACTTTCCCAGTGATATCATCTCTCCGACATCCGTTTCCTGGTTGGATTGAGAACCTGAACGGTCCAAGCGGTGTAGTAGTGGCAGCCGGCAAGGGTCTACTCCACGTATTCTGCTGCAAGATGGCCGCCCGCGCTGACATGTTGCCAGTCGACATGGCTATAGACACGCTGCTTGCTGTCGCTTGGGAGACTGCTGTAGACCGGTTAGTAGAGATATTGATTTCATTTTTGAGATATGGGTGAATGGTTTTGTTATGGAAGACAGAGATTAGAATATGTGAGTAGTGAAAGCAGCAATTTTTTTAGATCCTTATTCATCTATCTCTTAGCTCATTTCGTCCACTTTTGGGCTTCCTTGGAGGAAGGATAGTCCTTCCTAATAGCACCCTATCGAGCTGAATTTTAGCTGATGGTGTACAATCACTGATACCTATACGGCATCGATCCTTATTACTTGAGTTTAAATTAAATCTATCAAATACCGTTAACAAATATGAAATAATTTGTAGGTAACATAAATATATTATCATAAATATTTCTCCTCTCGCAGGGCTGCAGGAAGAAATCCCATAAGGTATATGCAGTACCTATGTACCTCTGTTTTGTTATATATATATTTTTTTTCTTCTGTGTATTGTCTATGTGGTGTACATGAATAAATAAATAAATAAATAAATGCGTTAAGATTTAAAAGGACTTCCTCTCTATCAACCCCATTTAATTTGTGACGAGGTAGTATAAAAATATAGGTAAGTAGTTACACGAAATTTAGTCAAAGACATTAGTTAGTTAACAATAGAAATGAATGACTAACAGCAATTAAAATAAAAGTTAATAGCCAGAAAGACATTTCATTTGGGCAGGAAACTACAATCACACCATTTTCGGCAACCACAACTCTGTAGGTACACCTTACACTATGCTTTGTTTTATTGCGAACAGTTTATGAAGAGGTGAAGGCTACAATAACAATAATAATTAAAAACACCGGAACATTAAATACTCTAATAAAATATTAATAACAATATGGAGCGAGCGTCGCTCTGCGCCTGCGCGAACAATGTCACTTCTTGTCTGCGTTTGTAGTTCCGTGACATCTTTCCGCGAGTGAATCATGGCGGGAAAATTTTGTTTTTTTTTAATTAGTATTTTTTTAATGTTTTTTCGGTCTAGTCGTGGACCAATAAAACTATTTGACTACTTATTACTAGTCTAGTAAATCGTAACTTTTAGGTAATCTGAACCATAGTAGGGACTAACTGATTGCTATTTCTTACGGCCGATGCTTCAATTCAACTCTTTTACTGTAGAATAAAATTGACATAGATCTACATATATGACAGTTTTTAGAATGTAAGAATTGTCAAATATTCAAAGGTATTCCTCTGATAAAATTAATCTGGCGTTGGAGAAATCTGCCCTTAGTAAGACCATATTTATTATTACCAAATAAGACGTCGATGCCGAAACAGTATCTCGATTGCAAAATACGTCACAGACAATTATTTTTAAAGAAAGTAAAATAATCATCTGATGTTAAATTGGTAGTCGTCAGGTCATCCCGGACACCACATAAGTCCACCGGTAGCACCAGATAACTCACAAATACGTTGCGGACATTTTAAAAATGAGCTTGCTTTTCTCTTGAAACTTTGAAGGCCGTATCGGTTCTGAATGCTAAGAAGCTGACTAATAATATAAATCAAATTCAATAGCTGCTTATTGCCTAACCAGGCTAGACTGGCATTTGGCACAGATTTCTTTCCGAATTCAGCTGAAATAGGAAGTACATATCTATTTATAAGGTACTAGCTCTTACCCGCGGCTTCGCTCGCGTCACAAAAGAATAAATTAGCTCTTACCCGCGGCTTCGCTCGCGTCACAAAAGAATAAATAGTAGCCTATGTGACATATACCAATACACAGCGCCATCTATACCAATACTTTTGTTTTTCCTCGGGAATATACATTTTTCCGGGTTAAAAAAACCCTATTATTTAATCCGGACTTCTAGCTTAACGTCTGCAAAAATTCAAAGCAATCGGTTGAGTAGTTACGGCGTGAAGGTGGAACAAACAAACAAACAAACAAACAAATAAACTCACTTTCAGATTTATAATATTAGTAAGGATATTGAAATAGTGCAGCTTGATACAGCATCTACTTCGGTGCAAATACGAAAAGGCGGGCATAATGTAAATGTAATGTCACTTAAAAATGATTGAAGCATTTATTTAAGTGTACTTAGACTGAGTTGGCCACCCTGTTCTTTTATTTTGCTGTTTTATGTTGTTTTTTTTTGCGTTTTTTTTGCCTTCATTGTTGTTTTTTTTTTACTGATGTTTTTTTTTATGCTATATCATGTTCTTATTGCTTTTTTATTTTGTTTTTCAATGTTATTTTGTGTGTTATTCGGTGGCCCATGTCTGGTGGCGAATAAATTAGTTTTCTTTCTTTCTTTCTTTCTTTCTTACTGTTAAGTATAACTTGGCGACGTCCGTCGATACTGCCATGATATGAAATACAGAGATACAACATTTCCAGATACTAACTCATTAATTAAGTTAACCAACCGTCGCCAGGTCCTACAGGGCTGCCAGATTTTGGCAGTCCTAAGAGCAATACGTTTTCTAAACCTCTCGTTCCACACTCTGACTGTGGGTTCATTGGAGCCAATCACAGCGCCGAACGCGTAGGTACTCGTTTTGATTACTTTAAACGTAAAATAAAGACCGCGCACGCTGCTAATGAGGAAAAGTCCCTCTGTAACGCGAAACTAGTAGAGCTTTTCTCGTCATTTTCAGTTGATGTGTATTGTTATAAATGTCCAGGCCAGAATCAGTGCGCGTGTACAACTGCAGCACGTGCGAGAACCCGACGACATGGCGGGAGTTCGAGACGGCACTGCGCCACCATCTGCGAGGGCACCCGCTCGACAACGCATTCTGGTACCCCAGCGGGATCACCGTGGAGAACAAGTCAGTACAAATTCATCAGAAATTTTGTGATACGGCGGCAATTAACGAGCAACCGATCACGTGATGGTAGGCAATCAGCGCCGCACACGGATATCTTAATTTTAAGTTACCTACAAGTCCGGTTGGCTGACGTGTTCCTTTTAGGAAAACAGCACTAGTTATATTTATTTAGAAAAGATAAAAAAAGTCCTTGCTGGATTTGGGGCTTAGGGAAGGGGAGTCCGGTTAGGCCGTTCTACATAGGTACCGTCTATAACACTATATTATACGAATAGCTACTTGTGTGCGGTCTCATCCGCTCTGCTCGGCACCTATTGATCGTGGCGTGACGTTTTACAGTCTTTCTCGATAAATGGACTATAACACATAAATCTTTTTTTAATCGGACCTTTCGTTCCTGAGATTAGCACCCTCAAACAAACAACAAACTCTTAAGCAGTATAAGAAGTATACAATTAAGATATTATGGTTAACGCATTCATTGAACTATGCTGTTACTACAGTGTCCTTTTAGTAACTTCATAAATTACTGGTTCATGCGTTTCATCACTAAGAAAGTCATCACATTTTTATACTTACAACAACGTACTAAAATAAATATTTTTGTTACAGGCTTACACAGAAAACGTTGGAGACAATATTGCAAACAGCCCCGCTCCATATCGCTGAATACATCTCAAAGATTCTAGGAATAAAAACTAGGTGAGTACTGCATTTATTAGCAATTCTGCGTTGAAAGAAACGAAAACGCTAGATGTTGCAACAGCATAAATTTTTTACCAAAATGGTAGTTTTTACGGGAACTTCACAGCTTGGCAAAAAAGTTGTATCGCATAATGTTCAATAAACATGTCCTTCTGGAAACAATTGTCCCCAATGGGTCGCCTCTCGAAGTTTTTCAGGAATACACATCCACTTAGGACAAGCCTTGCAGCTTGGTACAACTTGATTACCAGTTATGACACACGAGTCGAGACGTGGACATTGACAGCGCGATTGGTTCACCAATTTAGAGAAAGATGATATGCTCAGAGTCCCCCTGAAAGACTGAATCCGAAACCAAGTGATCCGGTAGAGAACCAAAGTTATCAACATAGCCCAAGACATTAATAAGCTGAAGTGGCAGTGGGCCGTTCACATTTATCAAAGAACCGATAACCATTGGGGTAAACATGTTCTAGAGTGGAGACCGCGCTTAGGCTAATGTAGTGTAGGGCGCCCTCCAGCTTCCTGGAGGGACGATATCAGTGTATCTGCAAGGTCGCTGGTTGAGAGGGCCTGAAGACCGTGGTCAATGGCGTGCCATTGGGGAGGCCTACGTCCAGCAGTGGATAAACATAGGATGATGATGATCGCACCTGTGACAACCTGGTACACTACGTTTCAACCGGTTTTGATATTTGTTATTTTTACCGAAATTCAAAAGAGGAGATACTAAGTTCCCGAAGTGGGTGATACAGCCCAAATTAATATTAGCTCCAGACGTCAAATTCTTTTTTGTCAAGCTGTGAATAGTTAAATTATTATGTTTTCGGCTTTCTCACGTAATAATTTGACGAGGAACTCGACTAGTTTCAAGCCATGCTAGAGGCTCATATTCATGAGGAGCATTTCGCGACCCGCTACGCGGCGACTGTCGCGCTGCTACTGGCTACTCGTGTCTGCGGGCCCAGCGCGCCCTCTGCCGTGTTTCACGCGCACTTTCTTCCATACGTGGTATCGCTAGACTCGCCCGCCGGCACCTGCGTTGGTGTTGTTGGGTTCGAATCCCGGGTCGACGCAAAAACAGTGTTACATACCGTGCTCACTGTGTCACACTCCAGACCCGCAACACTGTAGTCCGACGCAGATTAGTGTAGTACCTAGTGAATAGTTATTTAACATATTTATTATAATTTTTAGAATTAACATAAATAATATACTTTCAGGTTGAGCCTCATAACAGTGAGTCAACGTCTCATTGCCATGAATGAGGTGTTAAGATTCTTCTCAGTACGTGAGTGGCACTTTGTGACTGACAACGTGCGTAAACTACACGCCAGACTAACGCCGCAAGATGCTGCCATCTACAACCTGGATCCGCAAACTATTAAGTAAGTATAATTAATTCAGAATATTAAGCAAAATAAATACGTTGTTCAAAAACAAATATATTTATAAATAATGGTAAAGAGTGTTAAAGATACTAAAATAAGACTAAAATATAATTTACTGTTACAGCTGGGATGAACATTACTGCAATTTATAAAAGGAGCAAGAAAATATTTGTTACAAGAGAAAGACCAAGACATTAACGAGGCAAAGAAACATTTGCGCAGGTAAGCCATGCGACATAATGATACGTCAATAGCCGGTGACCATCCAATGCAACTATAGGCCTCCTCTAAATAAGATGGGTTTTTCCATTATTTTAGTTTTCAGGTTTTTCAGAAAGCTGACAGAGCACTATGTCCTGCTTCTGTTAAATATGTAATCCCTTCGTTGACTCCTACGAAATTTTAGTGTAAACATGCTGAATGAACACTTTAATGTAAACATTGCATCTATTATATTAATGCAAAATCAAATAAAATCAATTGAAAAATTTTGCCACTACACAGTATATTATATTCAATTTCTCAAGATTCGATTTCATCGTGCGCTAAATATCAATGTGGAAATAACTAAATATTCATTAAAATATTCCAGGATGTATTACTTGCACCATGGCGTCATGTTCTTCGTTGTAACACTGCTCTGCCGCCTAGCACTGCGCAACCAGTACTTGCGCGCTTTCATCTACCGTACCTTCAGAATGCTACTGCTGTCGCCGGCTCAGCTTACATGCGTATACGACAGAGCTGAGAATTGACAATAATTTGTCTTATTTAGAGACTTATAAATCTACATATATGCGTAGTGTAATGAATATTACGTTCATACGTTTTGTAGTAATGTATTACAATAAGAATGGAATGATAAAGTGTAAATTATTAAGATTTGATACTAGTGAATTGTAAATGTGATGAAATTGTAGATTAGACACGTAATTTTTAAGCATCAGTGAATTTATAGTAGTTTCTAGGTAACAAGTTTTGCTCAATCGATGATATTAATATTTAGTGTTGTGTAGCGAATGGATGCAGTATATTTTTGTAATTAATTGTATTAAAGTTAGTATGACGTGTTATGATGTAGATTATAGAGCATATATACATTTTATAGGCCGTAGTTTTACCAGAACGATTGATACAGCTAACGTTTTTATATTCAAGACACGCATAAATCCGAACAATAATGGTGCTATTAAATTTAAGTAATTTAATAAAACATTCTAATTCTGCTTCAATGTTTGTTATAATTAATGATTAATTATGAATATAAAAATGTTTAGTAAGTACATATTTTTGAAATCTTCGATATCTTAGGTTACATATTTACGGGTAACGGTGTCATAATGAAGTCAAATATAATATATTTTATTTAAATAATATGTAATTTATAATTCATATTTTTAAGTAATTTTTAACAAAATAATTGTATTTTACAATAAAATATTACCTTTTTTGTACGATGTTGTTGTTATTTAACTTCTCTGTTAAATCCTCTGAATTTGAACTATACCAGCGAAATAATAAGTGAATAAATAAGAACTAAAGTCTGATATAACAAATACCGCCAATCAACCACACGGTGGTCACCCCAACGTCAAGATTTCTCTAGTCAGTCATTATAGTCGTCACACAAAGAATTCTTTACAGAAATTCACATGTCTAAGGGTGAATTATAGCTAACAGATCCATTCGTTTGTTAGAAAGTCGACCTAATAAATATTGCAAGAAGCTGCTGAATGTAGGTTGCTTCTGTCATATGTTCTTTTTTGTTACTGAACTCTTTTTTGTTGTAGTTACTGTCAGTCGAGCATACGTGAAAAGATTGATGACTATTGATGTAGTGAAAAAATTATAAGGAATCGTAGCAATCAGCGTTCCATAGCCTCTGCCTCACCTCCATGGGAGATAGGCGTGAATTTATGTGTGTATGTCACTGTAGTAACAATATTGGTAGGTTTTTCTTTTTCATTAGATAGCAACACAATTAAATTAGTGTCAACAAAACGTCAAAAAGTTTGTCAAAAAAGTTGCTGTCAATGTCAAAGTCATAATCTTATCAATTGTAAAATTTGTGTGATTTAGTTTCGTGACGATGGAATTCCGACGTGAAAAACAATAAAAATGTTTAATAAAGTGTTGCAACGTGCTCTTAAGTTCCGGCTGAAGAAGTCTTATCCCACGAATATTTATGATTTATCTCGTGGGTCGGCTATAGCGGTGCGTAGACCGTATAGCGACGAAGTGCGTCGTGCGCAGGCCCAGAGCGTCGCTGCGCCGGGGCCGACAATCTTCGACAAGATTATATCGAAGGAGATTAAAGCGGATATTATTTATGAAGATGACTTGTGTTTGGCATTCAATGATATATCTCCGCAAGCTCCCGTGCACTTCCTCGTGATACCGAAACGTAGGATCCCGCGGCTACAGGATGCGGAGCCAAATGATATGGAAGTGAGTATAACCTCTGGCTGTATGAGTAGATTCCTTTGCCCACAAATATGGTTCCATTCCAATTCTATTCTATTTGAGTTACAATGTAAGTGGAGGTCAAGTCATCAGTTTTTATGCTCTGATTTTAGAAGGTTTACTGAAAGTACCTACTTATTAGATTTTACATCTTCCAAAATATTAAATTCTTCAGTTAATAGTAATCTAGCCTCCACTGTTAGGTACTCAAATAAACATTAAGAAACCGTTTGAAGAACTCTTTGCTTTTGTATAATCTTAGCCTCATCTGATGAACAAAATTTTTTTTTATATTATTATTATAAAAAAATCATATTATACTGAACAAACATGAGTTTTAAAATACACTTCTGTTGCATTTTTACATGCAACAATAGAACAATCTATTTTTACCAGTCAATCCCCAATCTGTCACCGGTGGCCTCTTTCCACTAACTCATTATAGATCTTATTTCCGATTCTTAGAGACTACTTTTGTATGAACAAATGTTCAGTATGACATATCAATGTATTAAGTAATGTAGATTGCAGAATCTAAAATCTTCTAAAATTAAAATTTCACACAATGTAGTCATCAGTAGGTACTCGGACAATGTCAACAAAATTTATATTCAAGGCTACCACTAAGTAGACAATTAGAAAAAAAAACATAATCTGACAGGAGGAATGAATTAATCAAGTTATAATATACTGTGAGAACGAACACACAAGTAGTAGTTGTACATTACAATCTGTCAACTGCCCGTGACAATTCAATGCTGGTCTATGGACATTCCTCCACAAAAGAGGGCTTCGCCATAATCTCCACACTTAGCAAACAGGTTGCAGATTGCAGTTTAATGAGATCAGGTTTATCAGCTAATTGTACACCAGTCTGTCCCTTAATCAACAATAGTTTATTTAATCTCCAAACTTGGGAAACAAGTTGGAGATTGCAGTTTAAACTGTCAAACACCAAACGATCACCGGTGACCGCAACCTAATGTTCTTTAATTGTGTCTATAAAACCGGTACTCAACGAGTTAAAAGGGTCAATTTTATCAGAGAAGACATCTGCTCGGTCCGATGTTATTTCTTTAATCCGTTGACCGCGACCTATTGTTCTTTAATTGTGTCTATAAAAACGGTACTCGACGAGTTAACTACCCTGATGATACCCGCTGCAAGAGTAAGGGTGCTTAAAATCTATTGGATTCTGCTACTAAAATTATACTTACAATGACAGTAATACACAATTAGTGAACAGATTAGATGTATATTAAAGACAATGTTTTTATAAAATACTTTTAATGTTTAGATGGACATTATAAACAATTGTTTTGCAAAGTTTTTGTCTACAATCAAAGGGTAATGACTCTAATGACATCATTGCTTTAAAAACAAATACTTTTTTTAAAGAATTCGATGTAAAACAATGTTTGTATAATGATATCATACATTTAGCTGAATCAAAATATTGGCTCATATATAATGGACAGGAAAATTTTATCAAATGAATTACCTATTAAGATTATTTATCAGATTTTATCCTTATGATGCGCTGGCTGCGGCATCTAAATGCCAGACTACGTGCCATGGGTTCAGAATATTTCTTTGTATAATTCGTTAATAGTTGCGGGTGTCCATGGTCGGTCAATTGCTTGGCACCAGGTGATATGCTCACGCACTGCTCGGCTTTTGGTCGTAGCATGATGTTTTATATAACTATTGAATATAAATGAAACTTCCAACACAAAAAGAGTTATTCAATTCAAACCAACATTTAAACACAACAAGCTTTCAGCTTTACAATATTAGTGTAGACTTTTGTAGTTAAATGATACCTTACTTCTTACTAATATCATAAAAATGTGCATGTGTGTGTGTATGTGTGTATGTGTGTGTATGTGTGTATATGTGTATGTTTGTTACTCCTTCACGTCCAAACGGCTGATGGGATCGGGATACAATTTGAAACATGGCTAGATTATGGTCTAAATAAACACATACGCTAACTACTTTTTATCCTATGAACCGCGGGCGAAGCGGCTGGCAGACGCTAGTGTTTAATATTATTATGAAATTGGAAATTATATTTCTGCAAGTAAATTACGTATGTCGTCGTTACGTCGGCTGTGTGTCACGTCTTGCGGAATTCCTCAGTTATCAGCAGCGGTAGGTACGTACCTACCTACCGGGCAGTGCGCCGCTATCAGTGCGCGCCACACTCGTTACTCACGCACTCACTACAATTACGCTGAATATTTGACACGGCCCCGAGTGAGGGAGAAAGTAAGAATTAAAGAAATTGAATGTATTTAACAGAGCACAATGGTATACAACAATAAACCTACAAACAAAAATACTTGCGTTTAAAAAACCGACTTCATAATTATAATCAAATAATGAAAACAAAAAAAATTAAAACGCAAATAATGACTTTTAGTTAGTACTGATAGGTTACCCACCAACTGATAGGTTAGAAGTCGGTAGGCGGTCAGCATAGTTTATATAAAACTACCTACAGATTGACTGAATTTGTTCCGTGTGGGAATTAAACCTGTGATACCCGTGGCAACTGCTCCTGCCCTGTGTGACGCGAGAAAGTGTCAGACTCCTACCGACTAAACACTACCCAGTAACTACTCCTGCGGTATCCCGGTTAGGTTGGCTTCAACTTTGGATACCGTGAAGTTAATTGTTGCATTTTTAAGTACTTAATTTAACACGGTGTCTGTAATCGCGTCAGATATAATTATGACAATATACTTACCCCCTGTTATATGGGACTCATCCCTTTGAGCATTAAAAAGGTGTTACATTTATGTAGCATTAATAACATTGTAACAAAACTCCAGTACATACATACATGCAGACGCTATCATTATCAGTTATCAGCGAATTCCAGCGAGGTGTGTACACACCTGATAACGCAGCTCGTTACTGTATAATTATGTCTCAATAACATTGGGTTTCAACTCTATCATTTGGCAATAAAGGTGGCATTGTATAGAATTCAGATTGTATACAACTTGGAGTACCTATATTGTCCATGTGGAGACGGTAGAGTCTTTGACAGCAATTGGGTACTAGCCAACTAGTCAAATTCGTCGCGAAGAACCTAACTGGTAACCGGAGGCTTCGGCTCGACGTGCAGCAGTAGGAACGGGGTGGTGTTTAGTCAATAAGAGTCCCGCCTCACCCAGGCGGGAGCAGTCATTCAATGATTTTCCCCCCTTAAAAAAAACTAGTCAAATTCATTACTTTTTTCGAACTGACAGTTTTTATGAATTTAATACGAGATTGTGTATTGTGACGTCACATGTTTTTAGCGTCGAAGAACATACTTACTTATTTGATTATTTGTTAAAAATTCGCTGGAATAATACTAAAATTAATGATGATTCTTAAATTGAATCCGTTGTTTTTTCATTAAGTCGATCATAAATTCAATTAATGAAAGTGTGATTATTTTTTTAATTTATATTGAATTGAACAGTCGATTTAGGCAATAGGTTATTTTTGATTAGGGCAAGTACCAAATTCCATACAACTTATGACAAGAATTGATCTTAGTCTTAAAATTATGGATTGAGGTCGGTTACTGATCGGCTGTAGGTAAGGGATTACACATTACCCAAGAGACCAGACAGCTGCATTCACTCTCCAAACCGCGTGCCAAGCACTGAGGTACATACATGGCAGACCCTTATAAGTTGAAGAGGTCCATAGACCATGTGTCTGCACGGTCGGCGCGGTGGCAGGGCAACCGGCTGCCGCGCAACGTGTCGCGGGTTCTATTCCCGCACGGAACAACACTTTGTGTGATCCACAAATTGTTGTGTCGGGTCTAAGTGTCATGTGTATGTGAACTTGTATGTTTGTAAATGCACCCACGACACAGGAGGAAATCCTAGTGCGGGGCAATAGTTTAAAAAAAAAAGAAAAGGTGTACCAGTGGACTGTCACCCACTGTTGATTCTCTTATAAGTTAGTCCACAAGTATTAAACTGATACGAGCTTTAAAATAATAAAAAATAGCGTAATTTCCTTTTTTTAAATGGCCGGCCTTTTAACGCAGTGTCTCCTCTAGTGTTGCGGGGGATGGAGCGACCATGGAAGGCGTCGCATAATGCTCACCTCCAGATGACCCGTCTTTACTCCATAAAAACCGTTCTTTAGATAGTCTATCTATTGAAAAAACCGCATCAAAATACGTTGCATAGTTTCGAATATCTAAAGTATACATGGGGACAGACAGCGGGAAGCGATATATCTTTATATATATAATTCTTCTGTGAGTGTGTATGTCACTGAACTTCTCTCAAACGACTTGTCCGATTTTGATGAATTATTTTGTGTGTGTTCAAGGGGATCTGGGAATGGTTTAGATTCACAAATCAGCCCGGCAGATGGCGCTTCAGTCGATGTTTAGGTTATTTATTCTAAACAGCTGAACTAATTTAAATGAATTTTTGTTTATACATTGTCTATGCAGTGGATATGCAGGACAACGTCTGTGGGGTCCACTAGTTGTTTTAGATAATGTAGTGATTAACGATCAATTTCTCATTTCCAGCTCCTCGGCCACCTAATGCTGGTGGCTCGTTCGCTGGGCTCGGCGCGGGCTCCGTCGGGGTGGCGGCTCATTGTCAACAACGGACGGGACGGCGCGCAGTCTGTCTATCATCTACACCTACATGTACTTGGGGGCCGCCAGATGGGCTGGCCGCCAGGGTAGGGAGCCTGGGGGTTCGCCAGGGTAGAGAGGTTTGTGTAGTGGTTTTGGTTGGTAATGCAATGTTGTTTTTAGTAAGTATGTGTCATTATGAATTCGCCATTTTCGAAAGAGTTTCTGAAAATCCGACAATTGTTACATCGTTGTTTGTAATTAGATAAAAAATCTGAAGAATTTGGAAAGATATATCAATTTACTAAATTAAATCATTTTTGACTTATCAAATTAATAAATTTTTAAATATTTAAATTATTCTTCAATAAGGAATTTTATTTGCCATAAACATGTGTGTACATTTAAAATATTAATTTAAAAATGAATTATTTTGTCAAATGGAATATTAAAAACAATGTTGTATTTAATAGTCGCGCGTGGTATTCGTTATAATATACCTTAGTGCCTGTGAGATAGAGTTGAAATTCCAGTGTCAACGTTCGTCTCGATATTATTACTTCTGTTGGGTCATTGGAATTTAAACTTTATAGTCACAAATTTAAGGTATAATTTTTAGCAATTTGAAAAAAGTTCAATTCGTAATGATAAAGCAATAATAATAAAATGTATTCGGTGATTTTTCATTTATAAATAACCTTATGCATATGGATATAAGGTAGCTTTTCAAATGTATTGAATTAATTCTAGTAATTACTCTTTGTTCTGAGCAAAAAGATAATTTACTTTATAATTTATATTCTATATCAAAGAGGGTTTTACTTTCTGCAGTCACTAGGTGGCGCTCCTATCTTATTAGAGGCACTATTATCTATCAAAACCCTTTGCTCTGATTGGCTCTGATTGAATATCTTAACCAATCACAGTTCACATAATAAGGTAGCAGATACTGTTTGTGACCTATCTAGACTAAGACTTACTTAGTCCAGTTTTAGGTAGAGTTCTGTCTACCCTTTCAGATATTTATAAATGTCGCGAAGATATTATTTTAGTGCCTTATTCATCCAGGCTGTATATTAGTATGATGGTCGCGGGTTTCGATTCCCAAGCCGGGCAAATTATGTTTTTTTCTATAGTTAATTGCAGTCTGGAATTATGCCTGGTGTAGGCAAAATGTGTACATTTCTGCTTATCCTAATAAGGAATGAAAAGCGTTATGTTTATGCCTTAAACAGGCAATAAATTTGGACGTCTAAGTCCATTAAACGTAAATATAACATAAGTTTAAGTTATGTATATTGCCACCCATCATTTTCCAATCCTCGTGGTGTGTTGCTTAACCTAAGATTGTCGCTAAATCGTGTCATAATGAAGCCATTGTTATCGTTATATGTTGTTAGTGCAATATTCACTTGCCAAATTAGTTTGTAAGTATTGTAATTTATGTCTGCGCGCACACGACGCTAGATGGCGGTAATGTAAATTTTGATCCAATTTGTAAATATTATGAAGTATGTTTTGTTTGATCCAATTGTTTTAATGATATTCCGGTAAAGAAGTTTTCGGTTTTGAGCTCAGCAGATGGCGCGGGTGTATCGTGAGGTCTGTTTGTTCAATCAAGGTAGCTGTCAATAATGAAATGTCCAAAGGTTTGACACTAGCTTATTATGTTTTGGATAAATAGGACCACACGAGGCTCTAGCGCCACCTGGTGAGTAATAAACTCTAAAAACATTGTTAAAATATTTTGTCTGATCAGTCAGATCAGAGGCATAGTATAATGTATCCCAATGGTATAAGTATAATAATCTGCATAAAATTCACTAAAAAAATGAAATTGTCAATGAATTATTTTAATTGTTGTTGCTTGAAATCAGATATTCAATATTTAGGCACATCAAATCACCTGTGTTTGTTTGACCATTTTCAACTTTAACGCTTTGTAGTATAGTTGACAATGCATTACAGAAACGGGTAATTTGATGTGCTGTCATCAGGTCGTGTGTCGCAGCGCACAGTCTCAAAGAAGCGACGCCACAGTTTGATACCTTCTGCCTGAGCCGACAGGGGGCGGTACTGTGCTCAGTAAAACAACGCGATTTTGAGCTGGCAATACCGAGTTAGTCATTTTTCTTGTTAAAATTTGTCCCAAAGTTAGTATATTCTAGTAGCTTATCGATTTAGACTGATACATGTAGCTGTATTAATAGTATTTTCCAGTTCCGTCTACTTAGTAACGTATAAATTTAGGTTTAAATTATTATTTTCACTTAGAGCAGTTTTCCCTAAAAACGGAGGCAATATCGCTCCCCTGTCAGTTGGAAATTACGCTCAGATCAATATTCGCATAAAAGTATAAAGATAGTTATTCATACACTTCTTTCTTCTCTATAAAACCAATCCTTATTATTCTTATAGTCATAGTTGTCACACATGACAGCTGTCAGATTTGACGTCTGTCATTCCTGACAGCTGTCGCTAATGTCAATGTAGTAGTTTAATTGAATTTGTTGAATTAGTAAATAAATAAATACCTCAATAATAATAATTTAATGATCTGAGTAATTCACGAATCTCGTCTTGAGTTGTATTTTGTTAGTTGCAGTGAACATTTGGTTGTTTCTAGTCAGAACGGTGGTTTCCAACCGCCGCGTGTCTCAAACTGTGGTAGTACGGGCGGGGGTTTAACATCGCAACCATTTTAGCTATTTTTTATAAAGAAAGCTATTGTTATCAGAGTATTTTTTGCAGGGATAATGTTAAACTATTCAATTTGAAGTGATTGTTTATACTCTTCGTAGATGGCGCCATTGTCGAAAAAGGTCAATCTAAATAGCTACTAACAAATGTATACTAGTGGGATGAACCTTATTCTGCAATGGCGTCATTACAAACGATTATGGACAATATCCCTGCTTGTCTAAGAGCTAGAATGGTGTGATGTGTCCTCGCCAGTCGACGTAGTCAGTCGCTCGGTACATATCTTAGATTTAGTTGTTTTATTTTTGTTTCATTTTTACTTTAATGACTCCCCCGACTATATTCTTCGTCTCTGTCTCGTGTTATTATATAATTTTGTGTGTTAGACAGAGATGGCCATATAATTTTTGTTTACTGTATTGTGACGTCACAATCCAGTTCAGTTTGAGTACAAATGTAGTGTAAGTAGTCGGTTGTAAGCCCTGTGTCATAGTCAACACCAAATATTGTAATGTAAGCGGTGTGACGTCACGATATATTATGTATCAATGTATGATCTACAAACTTGGGCTGATGACAGGGTAGGGAAATTAAATATCTATTTGATCCATCGGCCAAGAGTGGAGATTATAGTCAATCTCTTTTTTGGAGAAGTTCGTAGTCAAGCGATGGACTTACGGGCTGTAGCGGTTGTCGATTGTGATTTAGCCGGTAAAAAAAGAAAAATTAGCTGTCGTATATTTTATTTTATACTGTGTAATGGATTAAATATATGTTTAATTTTCATACCCTATCATCATTCCCACTAATAGAAAATTCTTCATTGTATACTTTTATCTACACATAGTACACATCAAGCTATGCAAAACCAGTCAATTTTTAAGTAGAATATTTTGGTTTATGAATAAATAAGCAAATAAAACCAGTATAAACTAATCTTCGAATGTGCAGAAAAATCATACATAGGTAGATCACGACACACATTCAAGTGTGGCCGTGTCTATGTGGTAGTCTTGTATAGTCGGGGGTACATATATTACGTATTTTTCTTTATTATTTCGTTGTATGTTGGTTGTGGGTGCGCGCGGCGTCAGTTCCGCCATTTTGTTTATCAAAAAGCGCGCGAACACGCGCCGCCCGCTCAGTACTGTTTAGAATTTAATTCAATGTTTAAATTCTGTAACCAAAGTTTATTAAATGATTTTATAATGATTATGCTGTGTGTTTTACTCAATTATTACTGTTATACCATTATTGTGAAATATTTCATGATAAATAATGAAATGTCCTCGATACGTACACAATCAGTTTTAAAAACAATTACCGCCGCAATCATTTACTGGTTACTTACCCCAGTCCTTAGCAATTGTTTTCGGAACTACATCGTTACTGAGGAATAGTTTAAGTGATCATTCAATGTCTCTGAGTACGACTGTTAGACCCAAAACAACTTTCTCGTCACAAAAATAAAAGTAATCAAAATACAATTTATTAATGGAAATTCAATTTATTGAAACTTTAGAAACAATTTGCAACATGTTTAGTAACACAAACACGAAGTTGGGGCGCATCCGCAAGCGGGGGCCGCGTACATAGGGGGTGGAGGGGGAGGGCAGCGTATGTCACCGCGGGTGCAGCGCAGGGAGCAGGGGCGGGGAGAGCATAAGTGAGGGGGGCAGGGGGAGCATAAGCGAGAGGGGCAGGGAGAGCTAAAGGAGCTGGGGCACAACCACAACCTGGGGGCAACGCAGCCTCTAGTAGAGGTCCAGCGGCAGATAACACAGAGGTCAGCACTGTAGGTAAAGCAGCGTCAAGCAGAGGAGGTAGCGACGCGGCGATTGATGCTGAGATTGTGTTAGCTAACGCAGGTGCCAGGGTAGGGAGTGCGGGGGCTAGGGCGGCGAGTATTGGGGGCACGGCGCAGGGGTTGGCGGGGGCTACTGCGGGGGCCGGGAGGACTAGGGGCGCGGGGGCCGCGGGGGCTGGTAGGAGAAGTGGGGCTGGTGCTGCTGCTGCGCATGGGTAGGCGTACTGAGAGTACGCGACCTGGAATACAAATATTAACATTTAGCATAAATTAATAGATATTTGGTTACAGCTACATTTCATGGGAAGTACTAAGTTGGCCTCCTCTATATAAGACGGGTTTGCCACAATCTCCGCAGGCAGGCGGTTGGAGATCACAGGTCAAGTTTATCAGAGAACATGTTGCCCGGTCTCAGGCACCTTAGGCTCTTTAGTCGGGTATATGACACCCGCGAGAAGAGTAGCAGTGGTGACATAATTATATATCTACTTTGCCATCACCATACGACAGTTTTGATGTATAAACTATACAGCAAGTCATAAAATATTAAGGATGACAAATGAAATAAGTAAAGTAATTTGACTCACCCGCGCCAGACCGGCCAAGCAGAACAGTGCGACCAAGGAGTTCATTGTATGATGTCGTGCAAGCAACTTGTCTGTCGTTGTGTTGCTCGCCACTATATACGCGCCACTATCGCAGTGTCGCCACAGTGACACAACTCCGTAACACACTATCATGTATTTTGTGAAACTATTCGTGTTGTTGACGAGTCTATGAATCGAGGATAATCACGTGGGGGAGTCGTGTTTCGACACGAATGGGCGACGACTCGACTGGAGTAATACCACGGATTCATAGGAACACCGGCTTCAAACAACCAAAGGAAACAGCTTATGAGCAGACGTGCTCCATCGTAGACCCCATCATCGCTTACCACCAGGCGAGATAGTGGCAAACATCAGTCTATCAAATATAAAACAAAAGCGTCGTGTGCAGCCGTGTGAATGAGGGCAGTGGAGTCCTAATTCCTCCCCTAACTGGAGGCATATTCCAATCCTTAGTCCCAAAAAGGCCGGCATCGCGCTCCTCTAGTGCTACGCCAGTTAAGGCACATCTCCAAGCAACTACCACTAGTAACTCCTCTAGTGTTGCGGGTGTCCATGGGGGGCGCTGATTGCTTACCATCAGGTGACCCGTCTGCTCGTTTGCTGACCTTATTATAAGTTTTTTTTTATATATATATTTGATGGGCCGACGTCTGACCACTATCTCGCCTGGTGGTGCCCGATGATGCTGTCTACGATGGAGCACGTCGTCCCATAAGCAACCTATTCACTCGGGCCTTGAAGACTCCCAGGTTATACATACTCTGGCAAAGAATTCCACTCTTTAGCAGTACGCACAAGGAAGCTTGAAGCGAAGTGCTTCTTGCGTGTGGGCGGAACATCTACCATGAGTCGGTGACGCCTCGCCGATTGTCTTGTGGTACGATGATGGAAAGGACTAGCGGGAATCAAGTTGTGCAATTCCCCCGCACACTCACCGATTGAGTTGGGTTGATGATAACTTCCATGCAACACTATTTTAATACTTTGCACTACCCGGGAATTGAACCCGCTCGAACATTGTTTAGCAATCCATCTTGCTAAAACGAAGAAATCTTTGAACTAACCTCATCTACAGAAATAAAATTCGAAATGTTTTCGACCCCTTTCAAACCAGGATTCGAACCTCTACCCGTCGTAGTACCATTACCTTACTCTAACATACACCTGTCAGTCGCGGAGAACATAACGGGTAACCGGGGCTCCGGCTCGACGTGCAGGAGAAGTAACGGGGTGGTGTTTAGTCAGTAAGAGTCTGACACTAAGGCGGAAGCAGTCATTCGATGATTCCCCCCCCCCCCTTAAAAAAAGAACATACACCTGTCAATCCCCCCAGCGACACATATGAACATGTTACACCATAGTGTCACGTCTGTTTTACACTGTCTGACAGTTCTGACTAGTTTCTGCCCGCGACTTCGTCCGCGTGGAATAAGTTCGGGCAGATGAAAAACAAAATGTAATATAGCACACTATGTTGTTCAGTAAAGATGCAGCATATTGGTGGAAGAATTTTCGAAATCGGTTCAGTAGTTCTTGTGTAAAAATGTGACAAACATACATACATATGTTTTCTCTTCATAATACTAGATTACGCCGGCGGTTTCGCCCGAGGCGAAGGATCCCGCGGGATAAAGACTATATGCGTCATATCCCTGTTCCAAATTTCATCCCGATTCCTACAGCCCTTTTGTCGTGATTGAGTGACAAACAAACACACACACTCGCATTTATAATATTAGTCGAATTAGTTCAACTACATCGTTATCTGAGACTACGTGACATCTCGCTGTATAGTGTTACTGTGTTTCTAGATACTGTTGTAATATTTAATTATTGCGAATCTATTTAACTCTTTCAGTCACACTTTTAACTGGTTATGAATATATTTTATTTAATTATACTGAAGTGCTTAAAAACCAACGCAAAGTAATTTGAAGCAAGAAAAGGTGGTTAGCTGCAGTGACCACCAAGACTGAAAGACATAATTATAATACAAGCGGATACGAACACAAATAAGTCGTAGATATTTGAAACAATTGTTGGCCCCGTACTTCTTACTGTGAAATGGACAATCACAATTATCATCAACTCGTGCAGTGTATTCTTCAGCCACTCTGTAACGACCGCTGTACAAATTACAACCTTATTTCAAGTACCTTAGTAATCATGCTACCTCGTTGGCCAAGTGGTCGCAAGTGCGACTGCTGGGCAAGTGGTCTCGGGTTCGATTCCCGGGGTCGGGCAAAGTATTACTAGATTTATTAAAAAAATCTCAGCAGTAGCACGGAGTCTGGATTTGTGCCCGGTATATAGCAATAGGCTCGGTTCACCATTGATTGGTCGAACGTTTCATCGAATTTTAGTTGCAATAGTCATTTCTTTGACCGAAGTTTTAATTCGTTGGTACCCGCGGTCACAGTTCTCACCTTTTTTTTTAAAGTGGGGGAAATCCTCATGGACTGCCTCCGCCTGGGGAAAGGCGGAGGGGTGTGCCGGACTCTTACCGGCTAAAACCACCCCAGTGTCTCAACCTAACTATAAGTCGGGGTGGCCAAAAAATTTTGCTGGAAAATTTATTTACTAAAAGCAATTTAACTTTTACTGTTTTCTAGTACAACTTATACCATCTGAACATTACATACAATGAACATTATACCTTTTGACCGTTAGCGCAAATAATGCTATAGTAAATATCTAAATATTCAAAGAACTGAAAATTCTGTCAAACGATGATTTTCTTAAACATTTAGTAATATTATATCAAACGTTGTTCGATCAAACAAGGGTCAACCATAGTCATAGACTCACCCCCTATTACATGGAACTCGTAACATAAATAGTGAAAAGTGGGTGTTACATTGTACAGTGGCATTACGTGCCGTAATGTACACCTCTGCCTACCACTTCGGGGATAAAAGGCTTGATGTTATGTTATGTAGTAATCATAATTCCTCGACACAAAGTGACTGTGCTGTGCTGGGGTGGGGGGGGGGGAAGGGGGGATAAAATAAAGAATGTGTAACGACTTCGTACAAGTTTATTATAATATATGTATAATTATGTGCCTCTACTCCGTTAAACATAATATATTATTATTGTACATTAAATATACAACAGATGTGCTCACTGCCTCGGCCGGCCTCGAACGCGCTACCTCCGCGACACCGCACTCTACCACTGCACACACTAGTGTTTCACACATCATTTCACTAATCGGGAATCAAACCTTAGACAATGAGAGCAGAGACAGTCAGAACAGATATAGAGAAGTTAGTGAACAGATATACGGACAGACATGCTAAATAATATTAAATTACAATAAAACAGTACTTTATACAATTTTTAAATACAAGCGCGGTTCGTATTTTGGTAATCAATCTCAATATAAAATCTTTGAAACGAGATGTTTTGACATTCAAGTGTTTCACTATCTATGAGACAGATGTCAGCGGTGTAGCGACAGTGGCGCCACTAGTGTCAGAGAGCGCCGAGACCTGAGACATTTAGAAACAAAACATTAAATTTGTATCACGCGACAATGGCCCGTACGACCTCGGCACAGCGCTTACATTGGCGCGTCCTACGCGAGGTACGAGTACGTGTCGAGCGCCGCGGGCGCCCTCTCGAGGTATTGCTTGTCGATCAGTGCTTCGATACATTTCTTGATCATCGCGACAGAGGGCGCGAACGAGCCCCGAGCTTGGGATACTACTTCTTGGATCAACTCCGTGTGACGAAGTACCTGTTGGCACAAGTGATATAACCATTATGTTAAACGGTTTCAATTAGCTCTATTCTACCAATGAAGCGCTTTCGTTTGATATCCATAATGGAGATAGTTGTGGAACATTCGATTATGTTGTACGGTCATCGAGATTAAGAGTGTGTACCAAATATCAGATCGATCTGTCGTCAGGAAGGGGGCGACATTACAATTACTAAAGACCAAAACAAACGGGGCTATCTAAATAAAACCGATTAATATTAATTGATTGATTCATCGTCGCCGAGCGCAAACTGTTAATGCTACAAACATGAAGGTCGGACTGCTGTATATTCACTTTGTTATGTTTGTAGTCAACGGTTATCTTGTAAAATGCACAGGAAAAGAGATATTGCAAAAAATCTTCTTCATTTTTTTAAGATGGCGGCGCAGTAGTGCCTTTACCGAGGACGCAAATTGGATATCAGAAAGCGCTCATCAGAATTTACAATATTGGTAACCTTCAAAACTCCAGGCAACCCCCGCATTCCCGCCTTTATGATCGAACTATTAGGTAATATTGGACGAAATAGGGGTTGAAAGTTTGTTGTACAATCAAGTAGTACAATACACGCGGCAGTACCTTCCGTTGCTTCATGATGCGCACGATGGCGGCCTGCAGGTACATCTTGCGGTCGTCGTCGCAGTGCGCGGCGTCCCCCCCGTCGGCGGCGGCGCCCCCCGCGCCCCCCCCTCCCCCCTGCGCGGGCGCGGTGGCGCACGTCACGCGCACCTTGGTCCGCTTGCAGCTGAACGACAGGTTCAGCGACACGCGCGCCGCCGGGGACAGCTCCTCGTCCTCCGCGCCTGCCGGGGTACTCATTCTATTACTGTGGAACTGTGTCTGTCACAGCAATACAAGAGCGAACCCTAACATATGGGATGTCATGGCGGAAAGCTAAGAATTTGCATATGGACTATTAGTAGCAGGTAGTAACTAATCGCAGGTACATCCTTTTACCTCTGAAAAGCCGCGGTTAAAACCTAGTATAAGACACGTACCGAGGTCGCCGCTAGCCAGCAGTAGTCCGGCGTCCAGCAGAGGTCGCAGCTGTCGTCCCCAGGCGTCCCCCTCCAGCTGGAGGGTGTCCCTCAACTCGCGCGCGTTCCAGGAGTCGACGGTGTCGAAGCTGAGCAGGAGAGCGCACTGCACGGTGCTGGCCGACACGTGGTACTGCCGCGCCGTGTACCGGGTGCGGAGCTCCCCGCTGCACAGGTGGTGCAGCCAGGCCAGGCGCCGCCCGCTGAACATGTTCCGGTAGAACGCCTCGAACTGACGCGCCGGCCGCTCCAGCTGGGGCGGGGGCGCCAGGGGGGCCATCGCGCCCCCTAGGGGCCAGGCGCCCGCCTGCAGTACCTGTGGGGGTACCATACCTACTGTAATGTCTGCTACATAGTAAAATCAAGGCGAGTCGACTCTCGACTCGTCTCACTCGCAAACTCAACATTTCGTACCACGTCGGACCAAAGAATTCATTAAGCATCAATTAAACAACGTCCTAATACTACGCGACCATCGAGCAAGTACCGGCGCGCGCTGGTAAACACTGAGTGTCCTATCATTGCGCCGTGAGGCCGTCGACTAGAGAAAGCAGGCACATGGTCGGTACCAACAACCATTGCGCACGAACTTCAACGGGGGCTAATGTGGTTTTGCCCGAACAATGGCGCAAATGTAAGAAGGAAATTTTTTGTCCAATCACTGCAGCTGTCAAATACTGAACGTCCAATCGTGTAACACTAGCTAATCCCCTATTGGACGAAGAACGAGAAGTTTAAACTAATGCCATCGGGTGAGCAAAAGTACGGTAGGCCCCGTTAGGAAGTATTCGAATTCAATATATTTGGTCGCACGTTCGTACGAGTATAATTCGCTGGAACTTATGACGATTGGATTGATTCTCGTCTCTGAGATAGTGTTATAAACACTGCTGTAAAATGAATTAATTTGTGACCTCCCAGGGCGGGTGAGGCGGGAGAGTGTCAGACAACCACCAGTTAAGTCCTCTGCGGCATGTCGGGCAGCAGCCCCACTGGGCCCCATCCGTGGTCCGATGGCTCGTTCCTTCAATGTATGACACTTGTAGTTACCTGTATGAAGAAGCCGGTGCTGGTGGCGAGGTTGTTCTCCCGCAGGTGTTGCTGGAACTTGGCGTTGAGGTCGGCCGACACCGCCACGTCCGTGAACATGCGATGTAACTTGTTCGTGAACTCGTACCCGCACGCTGCCTTCAATCTGAAGTCGAACGTATGCAATACTAGTTAGGGTTGAAAGTAGGATGGCTTTGGAGGCGGAACATAAGACCTGGAGCAGATCATCAACTTCAGGTTGGACTATGAGCTTGTTCTCAATATAAGACGGGTCAGCCATAATTTCCACTTCCACTACTTTTTGTCGAAAAACTGAAGCACATCTATCCCACCGTTTCTCTTCTAGCGGGTAGGTATCGTATACCCGACAAGGGACTTATATTATTCAACATAGACTAGGCGAATCTTCTCTCTAGCAAATCTAATATATTTGAACCGCAATCTCCAACCTGCTTGGCAAGTGTTGTGATTATGGCAAACCCTCGTAAGAAGTCCACAGTCGTTGATGATGAGTCATTGCAGATGTAAATAGTCCAGCGGTGGACTGACTCCGGCGAGGAATATCACTCCTTACCAGGAAACTCGCAGCGATGCGCTTTGGAAATGCGAGTGGGGGGTTATCAGCCATGAAAAGAGGTGGTGACTACTTCCAATAAAATCACACCGTCACCAATAGTTCTGTTTCTACAAATTCTTTATAAAATGATATAGACAGCGCGATATTTAAGTACAACTTTAAATTGAGATTGAGAAGTATTTCAGTATGCGAGCGTGAGCTCTATATATGTATATATATCAGAGTACCGACCTGTTAATCATGGCTTCCTCCTGCTCCATGGACGCGCTGAGTTGATGTATGAGTCGCCGCGCGAGGGCGCGCGCGTAGTACTTCTGGAACACGTCCTTGTCGTCGACGTACTTGAACACGACGATGGCGGCGGCCAGCTTGTCGTCGACGTCCACGTCTGCGGCGGCGCGACGTCGCAGCAAGCAGTCGCAGTACCGAGCCAGCAGCTCGGGCGCGCCGCCGGCGCCCGCGCCGCTGTTCACGACCGCGCTACATGCCTGTGTGTACGGCACGTTGTATATGTACTTGTACATGTAATTACACAGAAGGAAGAATACTTATTGGTTCAGGGCGAGGCTCCATTTGTTCTGCGTTGCGTTCCGTCATCGAGTGTTGTTTCAATGGACAAGAGACTGAGCGGGAGGGAGAGTGATGCGTTGCGTCGACGGACAGTTATGACGTCTGTATCTGAGACGTCAGCTGCAACGTCGTGCGTCATCGCTACCCTGGCGGGGCGACAATGCGTTGTTCCATAGCAACGACGCAGCGCAACGGTCAAATGGGGCCTCACTCTTAGGTGTTTAGAATCAAGTTGGGAAAGCCATGCTTAGGTACGAATATCCGGAGTGATGCCACGACCTCAAAGACAACCGGCGTGGAAGCAAGCACACGCCGTGCGAGTGAGACTACCAAAGGTGTAATCCTCCCCCATCCCCACATCTCAAATCCCTAACCCCCAAAAACACAACAACGTAATAGTGACGCCTCTAGTGTTGCGGGTGTCAATGGGCGGTGATCGCTTACCATCAGGTGAAAACTGTCAACTGTCAATTTTATTCTACAATTCAGAATTAACTGATGATTGAAAAATCGGCCCTTAATGTATGTTGTCACAATTTTGAATGAAATGTCATTGATTTATTTGTTTACACGCGTGTGTACAGTCGGCCACTTTGAGAACTGACCCACTACGAGTTCATTTTGTTAGACATTCCAATATAAATAGTTCAGATAGAGATTTTCATCTTGTCATTTACACTGAGAATTATTAGATAAACCAACGCAATTGTACTTTTTTCTTCATGTTATTTCTGACCACGCAGTAGACGTAATCACATTCTTCCATTGCAATGATTCTGAGTAACTTATTGAATGATTGATTTCGTTCAATCACGAGTTCGGAAAATGATTTCGATTAAATAAAACAACGTTTCTGCATCAAATTTAATTCCAAAAAGTTTGATCGCAAAATATCATTCATCAAATATGTACGACAACAATATCCGACCCCTGTTGATAGACAGCTTGCAAACGATTTAGTATCAAGACGGGTCAGTGATCAAATCAGTCGATTGTACATACGTGCATACAAAATCCATACAATAATACGAAATAAATATTATTTCGTTCATTTCAAGCGCAAACAAACATTACAAATGTACAAACAAGCCATGCAAGCAGCAGGTAAGCAGCAGGTATATATATATAGCTATTCGTACTTTATGTATTAAGTTGTATACCTTGATTGATATACTTTAAGTTGGGTAGTTTCCGCAGCTGACATTTTTTTTAATTTTATAAACAATATTATAAACACACTGCCATTATTTCATTTTTATACTTTCGAAGTTAATTTGAAACAATAATATGACGTCACAATTCACTACCTCGTACACATTTCATAGTGATTTAAACAAGTATTAGCTTCGATTACTAGAAATCTACCCAATTAATTATTTGTTAAGACGAGACTATTAGAACTACAAGCAGACAGCACATATATACAAAGCACTACATACTGTATACTAGTGGGCCCCCTGGTCCCCGGGGCCCGCACGTACCTTGTCTAGGGCCCCCACGAAGGCCTGGGCCCCGCCGAATACTTCACTGAACAGCTTGCTGTACTTGCCGTGCAGTGTCAGCATCGCGTTCACGAAGTGAGTGTGGGCCTGTGTATATATAATACATATATTAGTTACTATCTCCGGAAATACTGGTACCAACTGAATAATTATTTTTGTGTTGGATGGCTCATTCTCGAGGAAGGCTGTAGGCTGTAAAACATCACGCTACGATCAATAGGAGCCGAGCAGAGGGGGAAACAGCGCAGGAGTAGCTAGTTACATGTACATACACATTTTCTACAAGGACGGGGCAGTATCTACATTACGAGCAGGCAGGACATTACATTATTATTTAATACATTTTCCAACTTCTTGCTTTATATATACAGTAGAAAATCGAAACTCAGTAGCTCAACACATAATACGACTCAGGTAACTTCTCGAAGATATTCGATTAGTTTCAAGCCATGGCAGGAGCGGGCAATGGCCGTGAAACTAATCGAGGATCTGCTTCGAATGGTAAGTCATATTATCAGATTAACATTAAATAAATAATAATTTATTCATATATGCTATCACAATTTATTACCTATTAAGCAAGGAAATACATACATAGTTGTTTCTTAACCTTTTGAACGCCGCGGTCGGCTATCAGCGACAAACAAAACATGGCGTGATCCGTCACAGTCGGCCAGAGCCGACAAGAGAACATGATTGTTGAGTACATTTAGTTTGTCGCGTACAGCCGACCGCGCCGGTCTAAAGGTTACATATATTTTTGTATGACTAAACATTTTGTAAACAGTACCATGCCATATATTTGGTCTAAAAGCGAACATTTTGTATCAACAATTGTGCATCCGTGCATCTACGGTGGGGACTTGATCTTTGCTAGATGCATAGTTTCTTTCCTTCGAGCTTGTAACTGTACGGACTAATTCGGGGACCCTTATGATCAGTTACACCAATCATCTCTTAACTAAGAGTGAGTACTTAGCGTGAGAGTTCTTTAACTATCCGTTACGTGGCACTTATTATCAGTTTGCTGTAAAATATAATGTCGTTAAGTGGCACTTATCTAGGTTTAGGGGTACCTTAAAATTTAAGAGAGGTTGATGAAAACACGTTTAAGTCCCATTATACTACATATCTCTGCTAACATGCAAACTAACATTTATTTTTATATTGTATTCACAAACGTCACTATACTATAGGTACATAGTAGGGAACTGCTGAGCTGAAGCCGCGGCGCATTGTAAACATCGTGAATTTTTTCAAAATAGTCGCGAACACAAACCGCTGCAATATATTTTATAAGAGTAACGTTTGTGAATAATTACGGTGGGTGTCGGCTCAGTAGCTTCGTATCATGTAGATATAATAATTATTATAACAGTTCACCAACAGCTATCGAGTAATATTCTTATATGTCCTTTACTTGGCGGAAGCCCGTAAATGACATTAGAACCGGCCTTAGAGCCAAGAGCAAAAAGGATTGCAAGAAAAATTTGAATACAAACAATATTATCTACACTCGCACTTTGATTACGATTGATGACATTAGCTAATGTCAGTTTGTCTAATGTTGCCATACTCAAACTGATATATCGATTTACCGAATAAAATAAAACATTAATGATTTTCAGATAAAAAGAAAAATATTTTTTTGATGTAGGTACTAAAGGTTTTGTTTCGTTTTAAATATCTTTCGTTTTATTGTTTTGTAGTTTTGAAACCACACTAATAACCAATTTGAATTCATAAATGTTTAAATTGAGATCGGATTATTGTTAAAACATGTGTATGTTTGTATACGCGTTGGTACTGAGCCGTCACTGCGCGACCCACCTCGGATCCGTTCCCCGTACAGTCGGCCGGCTGCGGACAGAGAGCTGTGTCAGTGTGGAGCGTGCCTACGTGGCACGTGTGGCGGGTGCACGACACACGTGACATTATACCACTACACAGGGACTGTAGTAATGATTACTTAACCCAGTCCTTTGTACAGTCAAAGGTCAAAAGTCCACCGTGAGTGATGTTCACACGGCAATGCGTAAGTAATTTCATATTAAACTGTCAAACACCAAGCGGTCACCGGTGACCGCGACCTATTGTTCTTTAATTGTGTCTATAAAACCGGTACTCGACGAGTTAATGTGCATAAACACGCGTGCGTACGCATAAACACACGCACGCGTACGCACACGGATACAAATATGTGTGTGCATGTGTGTATAAGCGCTGCAGCGCAACCGATAGTAGTCTTACGGTGACAGTGGACTTTTGACCGAACATTGTTTTCGAAACAAATTCGTTACTTAGGAATGGTTTAAGACGTTTAAGTAATCATTAAAATGTCTGTGACAAGGAGGAATGTCAGCCATTTTGAAACTTCGATCAAAATCGCGTACATACAGGGTGGGGGACTAGGGGAGAAGTATTAATGCCATTATGGGAGTGGGGATAGTGGTAGGGGATGTAATGCTACGTCCTGCGTGAGCGATCTAGAAGCGAACGTGGAGCGGCGCGCCGCGAGAACAACAAACTGTTGAAAGCTATTGAAGCGTCGTATGTGACAATACGCCCGTGAGACGCGGGGCGGAGCGGCGACAGTTGGTTGGATACATTCGTACGAACGTCATATTTGGTTGTGGTGCTATCATGTGGGAGAGCCATGCTTCGGCACGGCTCGACCGGAGTTCTTCCACGGCCGAGCAGAAAACCATAGTGAAACAACGCTTGCGTTGTTTGCAGACGTGTGACTTCCATTCCCCATTTCCCCAATCCCTGAATACCTAACAGTCCTCAAATTCCCAATTCCAAAAGGCCGGTAACGCACTTGTAACTCCTCTGGTGTTCCAGGTGTCCATGATTGCTTACCATCAGGAGATCCGTCTGCTCGTTTACCGGTCTACGCATAAAAAAAATGTGTTTGTCTGCTTATTATGACGGAAACATTAACCAAAGCGAAACGATTCGCGTGCACGTAGGACATGTCGCTGCGTCGCGTTGAATTCGGATGTCACCGCTTCATACTAGTGGTGGGCGTTGAATGAACGGACTGGTCCAATAGACCGGTCGACGGTCCATGAACGTATCAACTGTTCACGTCTGTCGGATAGACTAGTTCAATGCGTAGACAACTTCCGATGAGTCGACGACGCGACGGACAATACTAATACCTAAAATACCATGGACGCCTAATACCAAGAACTACGACAGATAAGCACACAATAATTGTAAACAAAAAGTTTTTAATTTTATTACTTAGAGGTTAAGTTTCATTTTCAAATAAACATTTCTATACTAATGACTTTTTATTTTCAAGCGAAATTTTAAATTTCGAGCTCGTACCTCTAAAAAAAGGACTTAAATAATATTTTTTGTAAAACTAATTAATTAAACTTTATCTTCAAGCATTAAGGTTTATAATAAACTGAAGTTTTCGGTTCGATCAACCATACGACTAGATATGGAACAAAAATACGTCACTCAAATGGCAACGTTTTTCTAGGAAATGTAGCGATTTTTCTAAGAAACGTGCACACGCATGTAAACATCTACATTTGCAATGCGAGCGACGTATTTTATTTTTGTTTTTTATCTAGTCGTATTCGTCTTGTTGATCGAAGCTTGTGCGTATAGTGAACTTTGCTTTGCATTAATTTCGTGTGTACTCTGTAACTGTAAATAAATAGTGTAGCGCGCGACATTCAAAAAATATCATTCGGTTAGCAACTAACGTTCGGGTATCCCCGCGCGCCCCGTCAGTCTCCGCCGGCCGCGCGACCGAACGAACCCGAGCAGCGCCGAAGCTGAACGAATGAGTCCGGTAACAGTCCGACGATCCGACATACGATCGCGTGTCGCGCCAAAAATCTTTATTATTGTTTGTTTTCAATGTTTTGGGCAAGTTTTTATTAAGGAACATTGTTACATAGTGTAGTGTGGCAAGTGTTAACTGTTGACTGAACCTTTGAGCCGATAATTATACGTTTGTGTGCTAAAATCCGTGGCGTTATTGAAACCCCTGTCCCGCCCTGTGATCATTTCCACTCTGAAGACCAGTAGTAAATTAGTGTAGTGTATATTTAGATATTAGGGTAATAGTTATATTACAGTGTAAAATAAAAGGACATACCTAGAAATAATGTCAGGCCGAAGCGAATTGTGGCACCATTTTGAAAAAGATGCTGCTAGCGGGAAAGCAATTTGTAATGTGTGCAAGGAAAAACTTGCATACAAATCTTCTACCGCAAATTTAAAAAGTCACCTTAAACGAAAACATATTTCCGTTTTCTCCGGACTCCAGTTAATAAATCAACCGCCAGCAAACCTGACTGTGCAACAAGCGGATGTATTGGGTGACTTGGGTGCGAGTTCGACATGTAGCGTACCTAGCACTAGCACCGCCAGCACCAGTACCAGTACCCATGTTCAGGATAAAGTGGAGTCTCTTGCAAAACGCCAAAAAATTATGGATACTTATCTAAATAAGAAGATAAGTAATGAACAAAAAAAACAAATAAATCATGATTTATTAGATCTTTGTGTGGACAGTTTTCATCCATTTTCCATCGTTGAGGAGCGTGCATTCCGTAAATTCTGCCGGTGGATACCCGGTTACCAACTGCCCACCAGAAAAACACTATCCAACTCCATAATGCAGGAAACTTATACAAAGCTTTTTGATACTGTTCAAAATCAATTAAAAAAAGAAGTCCACAGCATTTGTTTAACTGCCGACATGTGGACGTCATTGAAAACTGAGAGCTATCTCGCACTGACCGGGCACTACCTGACGGATTACCTAGAATTTAAGACTGTACTTCTAGGTTGTTGTCATTTTGAAGGTCATCATACGTCAGAAAATATCGCCTTTGAAATTGAGAAAATAATAAATAAATATGATTTAAAACATAAAGTTAATTTCATGGTTACAGACAACGCAGCCAACGTTGTCAAGGCAGTCAAAGAAAATTTAGGCTGGAAGCACTTTGGCTGTTATGCTCATAGCCTTAATTTAGTGGTCGAGAGTGCACTGCATCAAATAAAGCCACAGATTGACAAGGTTAAACGTGTAGTAGCACATGTGAAAAAAAGCACTGTCTCATCAGAAAGGCTACAAAAATACCAGGCTCAATTAGGATTAGAACCTAAACGTTTAATCCAAGCAGTTGAGACTCGGTGGAATTCCACATATTTCATGTTAAAGCGTTTCGTGGAGCTGGAAGATGCTATGCGGGCAACGTTGGGTTTCGTCGATAGACATCTTCCAGTCATTAATCCTGATGACTGGACTTTGTATAAACAACTGTGTCAAATATTGCGCCCCTTTGAAGAAATAACTTCTTCCATGAGCGGAGAAAAATACATAACAGGAAGTTCGGTTATTATTGTCACACGATGCTTAAAAGAAGCATGTCAGAAGCTGCTAGACCGTTCTGATCTGGTATCAGACGCACGCGATACTGTACTGCTTCTTCAGCGAGGTTTAGCAGAGCGGTTCAAATTAATTGAACAAAGTGGAACATTTGCTTTGGCCACATTCATGGATCCGCGTTTCAAAATGCAGGGCTTTTCGGACGCCAACGAAGCCATGAAAACTAAAGAAAAGGTCCGAAAATTAGTGGCCTCTATGATCAGTATGTCAGAAAACGCTGCAACACCTACAGTTACTCCCGAAACAACAGAAACCGATCACGATGAAGAGTTTAGCCCATGGAAAATATTTGACAAGATGGTAGCAACGAGCGTTGCTCAAGGAACGCCACTTTCGAGAGCGATAAAGGAAGTTGACATGTACCTTTCCGATGAGTTGTTGCCACGGAAAGATCAGGCAGGTAATTTAACATGCCCTCTGGAATGGTGGAAACAACACCAATATGTGTACCCTAATTTAAAAAGGATATATGTTACGCAGTGCAACATAGTGGCCACATCCGTTCCTTGCGAGCGGATGTTTTCTAAAACTGGACTTATCTTAAATGAAAGACGCACAAGATTAACCACCAGTAAAGTAGAACAAATAATGTTCATAAATGTCAATTCTACAAATGAAAGGTTTAAGGGCTTTGAAACCAAATAATATATGTATACATGAAGAATTGATTTGATTGTAAATAATAAACAAATTAAAAAAAGTAAGAAAAATATATGAAAATAAAAACAAAAATATATAAAAAAAATAAAAAAGACAAAAATTTAAAAAAAATATATAAAAAAAGGAAACAATCAATCAATCAATGTAAATAAAATCAGTTGATCTTCTAAATACGCCTGAATTTTATTCAGCCAGTCCTAAGCCTGGAAAAAGTATGAAGGGAAGATCAAGAAACGATGGTTTCTCTAATTACAATAACCAGTGCAATAGGCAGGTACATCGAACGCAGAACTGTTTACATAGTACAATCAATGTATTACATTCAGTCCACTCGACGTCGCGTCGCGTCAGTCGCTCGCTTGTCGACACGACCCATCGTTCATAATGTACGAGACCGTGAACCGTCTATATTTTGAACCGGTTCATCGACTAGTCGATGAACGAAAATGAACGGTCTAGTTTCGTTCACGCTAATACCGTCAACGACCCATCTCTACTTCATACTCGCGCTCGCTCCTAGATCGCTGACGCACGACGTAGCGTTGAGAATATTTGTTAGACTAGTACAAGAATAACAGCGACTTAGAGGTGAAGTGAGAGAAGACGGGCAGTCAGTGTTGTGGCGGTACTGTACTCGTGCGGACCTCAAGTGAGTGCTTGTGATCGGTAAACAAATGGTGTCTGTATAGCTTCGTGTGTCAAAAATATGATTTTGGCTGCCGTGCAACGTGTAGTGACTTCGATTCCAGCACGGAGCAACTTTTTGGGTGATCTACAAATTGTTGTTTCGGGTCTGGGTGTCATGTATGGGAATTGTATGTTTGTAAGCGCACACACGACACAGGAGACATTTGGAGTGTGGGGCAACGATTAAAAAAAACTTTGGGAGTGTTATTATAGGCGGGGTATCGTAAAATGGGGCGGATAGGGATCGAGAGGTGCGAGGTACAGCAGAGGGGTGAATAGATATTGGGAAATTGTTCGCAGTATCGATTGACCCCTCCTGTCTAGTACAGTACCGACCTCGTCCTTGGAGTGCGCCTGCGCGAGCAGCGCCTGTCCGTCGGCGGCGGCCTGCGCGTGCGCGGCGTCGACGAGCGGGCGCAGCGCGGCGGCGCCCAGCGGCCGCAGCAGCGTGTACATGCGGCGCAGGTCGGCGCGCGCGCCCGCCGCGCCGCCCGCGCCGCCCGCGCCCCCCGCGCCCGCCTCGCCCGCCGCGCGCCGCAGCAGCGCCGGCGCCGTGGCGTGCAGCGCGGGCAGGTGCGCCGCCACGGCCGCGCGCTCGTAGCACGCGCGCACCGCCTCCGCCGACGAGCTGTCCAGGTAGCGCGCGCCCAGCGCCACCTGCGGGGCAATACTCTGTATACCGGCATTGACGCAAACCTCTAGTCTATAACGACCATAGCGGGAACCTACAACTTGGCCTTTGAGTACCGATCGAGACATCCAGGTCAATATTCCGCCCGGAGTATTTCCGATACACTTGCAGATTCATTACAATCATTTTCGTTTAAAAATAACGTCTACGACATGTCGATGGGTGCCCAAGACGGAAATCTCCTAGGAGCGGATCATCAGACACAACGACGGGCAGGAGATTATGGCAAGTTCCTAAAGTATGTCCCACAACCGCATGAGCATTACGTCTATGAAGGGGTGCCAGAAGACCTCCCCGTGGTGCACCCTGGGTACAGGTGATAGTCTCCCTAAGGGGGGTGATAGGGTTGGAATGGCTATTGCCGGCATGTTTCGTGCCCTGACAGCGAGTAGCATCAGGGCATAGGTTGTCCTCGATTGCAGCCGTCAGAGTCGTAATCCGGGAAGAGATTATGGTCTCATGACTCGGAACGGGAGGAGGATTTGGCTTGGTCGCCCGGACCGCGAGGACGATAACCTTTATAAATAATTCCTCCAATACCAAGTTCTGGTGCGCGGCGAGGGTATGCGTGGCTGAGGAGTAGTAGCAGTCGCGAGCGCACTCCCAGCTAGGGTACCGGTGGACCCTCTAGTTGGGGACTAAATGTACACTTACCTAGGAACAGGGGGCCCTCCCTAGGTGGACCATTTATCCCCCATTCTCGTGGGAATTGTACGGGTATTACTAATAAAAAAACATTTAAAAAAATGATGGTAATGAGTGCAAAAATCTAGTTCAAGCAAGAACAGTTCGTGCCCAGGTACGAAAGGAATGACAACGCGGTCGCATGTTAAGCGACCGGCGACACCAATGGGAGGAGTAGCTAGCGACAGTGGTGAGTCTGATTGCTCGCAAATGTCGTCGGTTTCCCAGATGTCGACGGTGTCAGTGACGGCGCCGGCACGCAAGCATACCCGAACAACTGCTAGGTCGGTGCAGACTGCAGTAGAAGTCCTGTCTGGATCCGATAAAGACGTTTTGGAGAGGCCGACCAAAGAAAACACAGATCTACGATCTCAGGTCGCTAGCCTCAAAGAAGCTGTTGCGGGACTTACAACACCAGCTAAACCTGCTATCCCAAGAGGGAGCAAAGCAAAAGTCGCAAGTTCCTGGCCTGTCTGTGCCGGCTGGTCTGGCACCATACGGAACGGAGGCTAAACTTCGACGCTCCATCGCCATTGAATTTAGCGCTATGATGGGCGCGAAGCTAGCTCTCGCCTCAGATGCTAGGAGACTTATAGCTTCTGAGCCAGTCGAGACACAGAAGAACACTGGAAGAAAAAAGAAGAAAAGGGGGCAGGAAGTTACCGCAATTACACCAATTGCGGTTGCATCATCACCTGCACGAGTATCCACTTCTACTGCTAAGGATAGACAACCGGGAACAGCAAATTCCCAGGATGCCACCACGTGGGCACGTGGTCATTAGTGGTGGGACGCAAGGCCAAAAAGGTGAATGCTCCACAACCAGTAGCTTCATTCGCCTCGGCTGCAAAGGCCACATTATCAAAAAAACCGTCAGTGAAACTGCCAAAAGTTCCCACTTCGGCAGCGATCACTGTACCTACGTGTAAGGGAGGGAGCAACAATAGGTCTAGGGGAGGTACTTATTGAAGCAAGGAGACGAATCAATCTTTCGGAACTCGGTATCACGAGTGACTCATGCCGTGAGAAACGTGCTGGTGATGGTGGGATTGTATTCATGATCTCAGGTGTGGATTCTTCGTCCAAAGCTTATCGTCTTGCAAGCCGTATGCCGGAGGTCCTCGGGGAATTAGAGGAACAAATTGGGTATCCGATTAAAATGGCAAGTCCATGGATCTAAACGACGGTGTAACCTCTGTGAAGGTGGCCGCGGCTATTATTAGGGCGAGTGGATGTTCCACGCAAGAAATAAAAAGTTGGCGAAATCCGACGTCCTCCGTCCCCCTTGGGGCATGTATAGGTGCGTGGCCCTCTGGTGGCAATGAAAAAACTGGCGTTCAACAAGCGCATTCCATTAGGTTGGACGTCAGTTAGAGTCGAGGTACTGCAACCGCGTCGCATGATGTGCTACCGTTGCCTCGAGCCGGGACACGTCAGGCGCATGCGTATTAGTCCTGCGGATCGGAGCCCCAAGTGATAACACTTGTTTCCAGTATGCTCAGACCAGGGTCGCCCAGCAAATCACCGGAGTCAGCTGCACTTCAAAGTGCAAGCAGTCTAGAGGAAATAGACACGTCACATTCCCAGCCATGAAAATCTTACAGTGCAAGCAGTGGTTCAGCGCAGTGCGCAGAATTTATTTTTGTATCAGTGGTGGTAGCAGTTCTATGGTCTCCAGGATCATCCTCGCTGGTTCCGTGATACTGTGGACTCGGTCGCACTTTACTGGGCTAGTGGGAGTGGTAGGCCTCACTGTGCCCTGTAAGACAGGGGCCAGGGAAATGTGGCTGTTAATGGGGACCACTACCCGTGGTGGTATGCTACGTGTCACCTAACATCTCTCTTCCTGAGTTCGAGTGGTACCTGGATGGGGAAGCTAATTGTATTCGGTAGAAATGCTCCTCCCGCCCGGTATTAGTACCGGGTGACTTTAATGCTCACTCCAGAGCATGTGGTAATACTCGAGATAGGCCTAGGGGACACGTAGTGCAGAACTGAGCGGCTTCAATTGACTTCAGACTTAAAAATCGAGGATTAATTGTCACCTGAATCCCCAACGATCCTCAAACTCCTAACCCCCAAATGGCCGGTAACGCACTTGTAACGCCTCTGGTGTTCCAGGTGTCCATGGGCGACGCCGATTGCTTTCCATCAGGTGATCCGTCTGCTTGTTTACCGGTTTAAGCCATAAAAAAACCTGTCCGGTGGCAGGGTGAGTCAATTTTTAACCTAGCTTGGGCGTCTCCTTCTCTAGCCCCCAGAATTATGAACTGAAGGGTGGCCGAGGAGATGGTCACACTTTCCGACCACCGCCACATTGTGATCTATGTGGCACCCAGTTCCTCCAATAGTCGAAGTCGTCCAAGCTCTAACCCATCGGCACGACGTTGGGCTCTCCAAAAGCTCGATCGAGAAATGCTTATGCAAGCGCAGCTGCCAACGTCGCTGCCTAGCCAGCATGTGTTTGAATGTGTGAATGTTTTTAAAGGATCTCACCCGATACAGAAGGAGAAGCGGCTTGGTTTCGGGACAAAATTACGTCAATTTGCGACGCTTTTTAGCCCCGAATCAAGTACTGACAGCTACAACAACTACAACTGACAGCTACAACAAGGAGTAGCTTACTGGTGGTCGGCAGACATAGCACACTTGGCACACTGAGGCACCGACGCCAGTTCCAGCCCACCCGCAGTAAAAGACAACCGAGCGCCACGGAAGAGCAAATCACTTAAGCCTACAGAGCGTACAGGCAACCATGACGCTCCAACACGCCATTGCAAATACCAAGTTTCGGTCCTGGAAGGAAATCTCGAGGGGCTAAACAGGGATCCGTGAGGAAGACCATATCGTTAAGTCATGGGCAAACTCCGCCCATGGGTTCCTCCCCTTACGGAGACAATGGATCCGGATCTACTGGAAAAAGTGATAAAAACACTCTTCCCAGTGGTTAGACACAGTCCCTAACTACCTACACCATCGTCGGATTGTTGAACAGAAAGAGAGTTGCACCGCGCCTGGCTCGGATGGTGTCCCTGGCCGTGCGTGGGTGTTGGCTCTAGATGCTTTGGGGGACCGTCTGAGGCGGTTGTTCAACAGCTGTCTTCAGCCGCCGCGTGTCCCCCACCCATTGGAAGGAAGCCCGATTAGTTTTCTTGAAGAAACAAGGCAGGCCCGCAGATTCACCCTCTGCATATTTTCACATTTGCCTGCACGACGGAGGTTTCCAAGCTCTTTAAAAGAGTTATAGCTGAAAGGCTCGTCGGGCACCTGACGCGAGTTGGTCCCGACCTGTTTGAAAACCAGTATGGTTTCCGGTAGCAGCGTTCCACAATAGATGCGATATTGCGCAGAAGTTCGCTGTCGGATCAGGCAGTGTCCCGGGGTGGGGTCGCGTTATCGATAAGCCTAGACATCGTTAACGCCTTTAATTCCCTACCCTGGAAGGCAATCAGGGAGTCCCTTGTTCATTACTGGATTCCTCCCTATTTGCAGAACATTGTCGGGGCTTACCTGCGCGCCCGGCACATTCGCTATGTGGGTCGGGACGGTAGCGTTCAGCGGAGGGAGATTACGTGCGGAGTTCCACAAGGATCTGTGCTGGGTCCTTTATTGTGGAACCTCGCTTTACGATGTGGTCCAGCGTGTCGAACTTCCCGCTGGTGTCCGTGTAATTTGCTATGCAGACGACACGCTGATAATGGCCAGTGGGAATACTTTCGAGGAGACTATACTGCTTTCCGAGCTCAGGATGGCAAAAGTCGTGGCTTCAATCCATGGACTGCGTTTGGAGATAGCGCCTAATAAAATTGAGGCTCTATGGTTCCATAAGCTGCCGAAGACCAAGTATTTAGGCCTAACCTTGGATGGTCGGTGGGGCTTCGAAGAGCATTTCGAGCGCCTGGTACCTACCTAGAGTTGAGGAGGCAGTGGGTGCTTTGCATAGACTGCTGCCTAACACTGGGGACCCTCAAGAAGAAGTTCGCCGGCTCTTAGCGGGTGTCGTGCGATCGATGGTCCTTTACGGGCCGCTGATTGGTCAGCTCGACTGTCAGGCGTTCGATGCTGCAAAGCGAAAATTTATCGTTTGCAGCGGAAAATGGCCATCCGTATTGCACGAGGAACGGTGTCTTTTGAGACGGTAACTCTCCTGGCTCGCTTCCCGCCATTGGATATTCTGGCGGATATGAAGGCGAAGGTCTACGATCAAATCTCTCCAGTATCCCGTACCAGGAGTAGCGTTCATTAGCTTGTGGCGGCAAGAAAGGCGACACGCGCTCGAACGATGGCGTGAGCGGCTACAACAGACGGAGCTCTCACGTGAGCGCGTCGTCGAAGCCATTCTGCTGAACTTCGAAGCCTGGCTGAAAAGAGAGGAGCGCGTATCCTACAGCCTCACTCAGCTGCTAACCGGGCATGGTTGCTTTGGTGAGTACCTGAACAGGATTGGGCGAGAGGCCACGGCAAATTGCCATCGGCGGCACTGCCGAGGTGACTTGGATTCCGCACAGCACACGTTCGAGGAGTGCCCAGCGTGGACTTCTGGACGCGGGTCCTGGTTGCCAGAAACGGGCGAGACCTGTCTCTGCCAGCAGTAGTTAAGGCTATGCTGGCAGGTACAGGATACTGGAGGGAAGTGGCCTCCTTTTATGGTGAGACTGTAGTTACATACCAGATATACCAAAAAAATTCAGCACAACAAACGGTTGACCTTTACCCGTACATGGGTAGTGTGGACCTAGGTATACTCGTACATCGGTGCTAATAAATTTGTCTGAACGAGCTAACCTAATAATTTTCTCTATGACACATAGTCTACATAGTCTATTCATGGAGGAAGGCTACAAAACATGACGCTACGCCGCACTGACCTCTCTCTCCAGGCCGGCCAGGGCGTGCGTGGTGTAGTGCGCGATGTCGCCGCCGGCGAGCAGGTCGGCGGCGAGCTGCGCGTGCGCCGCGGCGGCGGCCGCCAGGTACGGCTCCAGCACCAGCGACTGGTACAGCGACAGCGGCGCCCTCACCCTGAAGGCCCGCACCTGGACTGTGGAACGGATCGCTTCGCGGAGGGTGGACGCGAAGGCCGGGTCGGGAGTCGAACTCCGGGCCGCTGCTAGACCGCGGACTATGCGACCTGTGTGGCAAATATACTTCAATTAAAATATTTTAAAAAATCCGGATTTTATATAACTTAACATTTATGGTCACGCAAACTGAACGTGTGTACAATATTTGAGATCAACCGGTTGAACATGTCTGCTGCAACATCCACTTGCAAGGTTCCACTACACACACACACACACACACTCACACACACACACACACACACACATACACATATATTGCAAGTAATGTTTGTAACAAGGGCGCCCGCGACTGACCAGTGAGTGCTGCGGACAGTGGTTTGACCAGTACTCGCTCCCAGATCTCCAGCCCCAGCTCACCCACCTGCAACGATATACACCTATATATTATCACCGTGTATACAGTATCACCATCGTCATACTTATCACCATCTCTTACTTAGGGTAGATGACGATCTTTATTTCAATGTCCGTCTGGTAGATTATTTAAAAACATTAGACACGTATTTTTTATTTTCTTACGGAAACATATACTTGCGACGATATATTAATTTGAAACATCGCGTGACGTCAGTTTTGTCTACGTTTTGTACTCAAAAATGACGTAGACGTTTCCCTATACGACAAAATAAAAACACACGTGTCTAAAATGTATTCATTACTTAATGGACGGACTAATTAGATTGTTAATGTCCATACTCCGTCATCATCTGTATTGTAACTGCTCCTCTATAGAATGTCGAGACAATATTTTCTTTAGGTTTCCTTTTGAACATAAATGTATCAGGGAGCTGTGTAAACTAACGAACAAGCTTGAATAACTAATTAGCTACAAGGCTGGAGATTATGAGCTCCGGTATAGCTCGAAATTAGTCGAGCTTCCTCGAAAAATGACATAAGTAAGCCATATTATATTAATTTTGTATGTTTCGGTAATTCGCTAGTTATTGTAATAATTGAATAACAAGTCTCACCTCGAGTTGTCTCGCGTCATGCTCGGGGCACGTGACTGTAGCAGACGAGCCGTAGATGATCTCCGCGTCAGACACCTGCCAGACAATATTACACTCTATGCACATAGCAATACAGAATACTATACTATAACATATATTTTGCTCGTTCTTCTCCATAGGAATCTACACCTTGGAATGAGCAAATACCTTCACTTTTAAATTTTTTGTTGACGTGCTAGATTGCCTTCCTGGACTAATTGAAATAAATGATTTTGACTTTGACTGGTTCAAACTGAATATATTTTTTATGTTATATTTGATAGGCCGACGTTTGACCACTATCTCGCCTAATGGTAAGCGATGATGCGGTCTACGATAAGCAGCCTTCGTCCCGTAAGCAACCTATTCACTCGGGCCTTGAAGACTCCCAGGAAACACAGACTCTGGCGAAGAATTCCACATTGATGCGGAGCGACTATGTTGTCCATTCGTCCAGGCAGGCTACAGGCACAGGCCGGGAGTATATCGTTAGTTGTTACCTTCTGGCGCTTGACGTGTTGCAGGTTGAGGTACGAGTACAGACTGTTGAGGTACGCCACGCCCTGGCTGTACTCGCGCCACGCGCTCACGTATCTACACAAACATACAGACATCATTACTTGCGACAAAGTTTGCCATATAGTATATACCGGGGCTGCGAACCGCCTCGAATTTAGAAGAGTAATGAAAATGGAAGTCGTACTGTACATTAGCATCTAACAAGAACATTCTAGATAGTCCACAATTGTGTAGCCAAGTTACATGTACCTTGTGCCGGACCGTCCTACACTACGCTGGGGGCCCTTGGATACACAATAACACAATAAATCCTGTGTCGTGGGGCATTCACAAACATAGCTCACATACACGTGACACCTAGACTCGAAACAACAATTTGTGGATCACACAAAGAAATGCTCCGTGCGGGAATCGAGCCCGCGACATGTAGCACCATGTAGGTGTGTGTCAATCGTAGAAATTGTCAGTATTTTGGGGCAACTGAGGATGGGGGCCCTGGGCACGGGCCCCGAGCGCCCTCGTGGTAAAGGCGGTACTGACCTAGTAAGCAGTCCATCATTATGGTCATTGTTCTCCAAGGCGGCGGTGCCGCGCACCCGCTGCAGGAGCCCCGCAACGTGTTCCTCGAGGAAGTTCCTGGTCTCGTCGTACAGCCTGTCGGCCAGCGGCTCGGGGTGCGCCACGCAGAGCGCGTACACGTCAGAGAACCGAGTGTTCCACACAGAGCGCTCCACGGCGCGGAGACCGACCACTCCCGCCACCTGCACCAGCAACTCACGTATACAGACGTCTGCGCACGCTGCTCAGTTATTTACGTGACTAATATACAAATACACAAACACACTCAATTATAAGTATGGTCACTACGAAATAAAGTGTGTGTGTGTGTGTATTTTTCATTAAATAAGTATTAAATTAATTTGTAACAATGTGATAGGAATGGTATGCAAAACAGCTAACGACTTATTTTGAAATATAATTAAAAGTAATTTAACATTCGGAATGGGTTCAGTGCAACGGTTATTATTCTAAAGTGATTTCTATTTTGACTACAGTAAAGAGGTTATTTGTGTAAAGTGAACTGTCTATATAATTTCTATTTTTCATAAAACAATGACTTTCAAACCATTTTTTCCTTTCCAATAAATAGGTAATGATAAAATTAAAGTCTGTTTTGACTTCATACAATTTTGAAAATTTCCTGTTTTCGAAGACATGACAATCATGTTGATCACCAGAACAATTTATTTTTATTTCCCATCCTACACTGTTACTGGTGCCAGCATATACTGCTAATGTCAATAAAAGAAACAGAACATAATTATTTTGCATGACCTAGAATTTGAACTAAGGGTCTTGATATTGTTTAATTATTATGTATATTGAAGTAGTTAATGTTGTTTGTCTATTATTGTAATCCCCTATTTATTTTATTTTTAAATTAAAACAATGTGACCTCTGAGTTTGTTTGAGTATTTCCCTTTCTTGAGTCAGTTTGTTTATTTTCGTTTTATTGAGAAGGATAAAAGTAGTGCTTTATCATTAACATTTGGTAATACATGCGGGCACCAATTTCCTCCAGTTCTAAATATAATTAATATTATTTCAATTGGAAGCAAGCACACTGTTACATGGGACTCATAACATATCCAATATAAAATCATCAACAGCCAATAAGAGATCACTGATAGACTAGGTTGCCCTACACACAAGACATTTGGAGATTACAATGTAAAAGGATAACATTTATCTAAATATACCTATATGAATGAATATCTAACAAAATAAATGTGTATATTACCGTTTCCTTGAGGTGCGCCCATGTCTCCGTGAAGTCAACGTTGCGGGGCTTGAGAGACATCATCACACTCACCTAACATGAACCTGCAACAACACTCACACTCACTAACACTCACTACACTCATTACTGCGTGCTTACACAGTAACATATATATTTTAAAAGAGTAACAATAAGGTTTCTTGCTTGTTCTTCTCCATAAGAATCTACACTTTGGAACAAGCACCTAGTGTCACTGACCAACTGTTACATTTGGATGTTTCAAAAGTCCTTGTATGTAGATAAATAGAATTAAATGTGTTAATGTTGATTGTACTACAACAATGGACCATCACTCTCAGTGTGCTACAATTTTAGCCAAAATTTTCTTCTGCTATTTATAACAGTATGACTTGCAATGTCATGTCTCTCTTGTCTACTGACAAAGGGTTCCTCAAACTTTCTTCAAATTAAGTAATAAATTTGTGGTCCTCAGTAGTCCCAAGACTAGGTAGATGTTCCACTTGTACACAGTAATAAATGGTGAGCCTCTTTGGATCACAGCAGTCAACACAGACAACTAACTGTGCAGTACATATTATAGTACAATAGTGTGCAACATTGTAGTTACAATATATTCTTAGATGTGACACCAGCATGTGACGGGACAGCCATCTAATAGGAAACATGTACAACATACATCACCAGTCTCAAGTCTCTAGGAGAGGTTCAAGGTGTACCAGTGCAATACAAAACTGCAATCTATGTAGTCTGTGCACTGTTTACTTATTGAACTGTTCATACAACTCACTGTCATGCTCTGCTGTTATCACAACACATACACGCACGAAACTATTCCGACAACTAATTATTTACTAATTGCATTCTAATGTGTTAGTGTAGCGCCACTATATGGGTCACTGGACGTGTAGAGAACGCAAGTCATCGCGACCATTGTTCGCCGCGACCCAGTGCGAGGCTGAGGGTGCAAGGCGACGACCTTGCCCCGGCCACCAGCTCGCAGCCAGCGCTGCGTGACACCCATACGGCAGTCTGACAGAAACAACGCAATAACCGCACAGTCACCGCTCGCACAAACTTGGCACGATGTCAACTTCGCACCAACAGACCGACCGCTGACCGCCACAACACACCAGCCAGAAATTACTCAGCAGGATTGGCACAAAACAAAAATAATATAATAACGATGCAATGACAGGCACACACTTATACACGGAACTGTCCACTCGTTGTGTTAGTACATCGCCTTACCTCAGCCGTATCGTGTAGCCCAATATCACACACGATAATTTGCAAGACAACCGTCGAACTTTTACCTTATTTTAACAATAAAAATAATCATAATCAAATAAAAGTGGGTCCGCAGCTCTGTATCACTTTAATTTGACGTTTCTCTCTAATGTTGCCACTTGCCAGCCTAGATAAATAAAATGTGCGAAATGACGCTCCGTTTCTCATTCAATCAATATACTGGGAATAATTGTAAAAAAAATATTTATTTTCTATGGGTAATTTGTGAATAAAGTGAATAATTAAAAATGAAGAAAAATAGAAATAAAGTAACATTTTTCGATAAACACAAATCGTTGATAAGTACACATAGCATGCATGTTTTCCTCCGAAATGCAAATGGCGAATTCCTTCGTTACATCAGTGCCGAAAAACCAATAGTTATTATTATTTAATCACGTTAAATACTTAAAAGGCGTAATATTTTTCAAAAAACCTAGGAAGTCTCTCTCCTTACCTACCGAGTTCAAATCTTCATTTACAAGATCGTTACATAACATAAATATTCAGCTATTTAATGACGGTAATTACTGAAAACAAGCGACTGTTTCAGATTCTCGCAGATATTATTAGTTTCACTAGAACTAGAGGTCATTGCATAATGTTGTGCATAAATAAAACGACCCTCGTCTTACTTACAATATTTTAATGAAACCCATTATCTTACATAAGTACATTACATTAGAACATTTATTTACAACATCATATTAGCATATTTACCTACTTATTTAGTTTTCCGAATAGGTAAGTCTTAACCGCTCACGGTCTAATAATTATCATCATTATTAAATCAAATATTTAATAAGTAATTTACACAGTGTGACCAATCGTCAACATATTTTTATTCATATTTTAGGCACTTCATTTAAAATATAGGGCAATTATTATCAGCGCTGGAAAGTGGTGATTAAACTCAAATCTTATTTAAGTGTAATTGATCAGCGCTGTCCTTAAACCAGCAACACCGGAGGAGTTACAAGTGATTAGATTAGGTGTTAGTCAAATATGGTGATGAAAGTCTCCTCGTCTACACGTATTGTATTTAGTATATTGTCCAACATATCGCAATGTAGTCAGTGTGGCGCGGCGAGCCCGGCCAGCACCGGCGAGCTTCTGAACACGAACCGCGGCAGCAGCAGCATGAGGAACCGGTACACCAGCACCGACAGCATCAGCAGCACGAACTGGTGCACGCGACGCAGTCTGGAACATCACACCATGCCATTACACAAACTTCAGTTCCCATTCGATCCACCTCGCCTAGAACCGCCCCGTCCCAAGGCTCCAACAACTGCACAATAACTGCGCTCTGTCCGCAGCTTCGGGCTCTACCACCCTGATGTTGTGTACTGGTGTCCATGGGCGGTGCTGATTGCTTACCATCAAGTGATTCGTGAACAGATGCAGACTACTGACCTCTCGACAAACTTCTTGGCGCGGGGGATGTTGTCATCCTTCTCCTTCAGCAGGAACTTGCGCGTGCCCTTCACGAAGTTGCTCACGTGCTCGTCCCAACTGTGGCCATACATTTAATATAATATTAGTATATTCGATATTGTATATGTAGAGAGCAGAGTTCCCTTAGTTCAGCAAATCATCTCCAAAATTTGGCAGCCTCAGATAGTCCTCCCCCATGGCTTCCACCTAGGTCGGTTGGAAGGGACCCGCATCCACCGGCTGCCTGCATTCAAGAACCTTCTTGCCCCCTCATCTATCGGTTCTCCATGCTATGTGACCCACTGCCAGTTCTGTAAGTGCATGTGATCGTGTGGCGGTGTACTCACTCGACGGAGGTGACGTCGAGGTTGTAGAGGTCCTGGTCGGCGCGCGTGAGGCGGCGGCGCAGCGCCTGCACGTTGCGCGTGCTGAAGTACCACTCGCGCGTCGCGAAGAACGCGAGCACGCGGTTCATTGCTTGCAGGCGCTCGCTGACGGTCACCAGGCTCAGTCTGGTACAGGTACAGGTACACTTTCAATACGATCTTTCTTTTGTACGCAATGTACTATTGTGCAACGCGGACTACCAATTTTTTGCTCACTAGATGGCGTTAGTGGAAACTTCCCGACGTTTCATCCAATTGAGAGAATTAACAATAAGATTCCTCAACAGTTGCAATGATTGGACAAAATTAGAAATTAGCGCCATCTGGTGGGGAAGTAAATAGTAACCAAGGACGTTCAAAAATATGGTAACCCTCATCAAATGTCCCTACAGTAACTTCGGTTCAATTGACTGTGATCTGAACGTAACTAGCCGTGTACTCACTGTAGTTTGATCCCACACAGCCGCGCGATGTAGTCCGCGACGTACAGCGGTATGGTCTGCAGCACCAGCTCCAGGGACTTGTACACATACCTGCGGGGGACGCGGCGCCATTGTCATTATCACAATACAATATTGCTTTCAATACTAGCGGGACACAGTGCACTGCCCGGCCAGGAGCCTCCTCTACGTAGGAGTTACCATAGTGTTCACGCTCTGGCAGATAATTCGTCGGTCGTTAAAGAGAGATATTATTGGATCTCTGTTAAAACGTGTAGCGCCTTAGTCGGTTCATACAAGTACAACATCGGGCGGAGCAGGGGGACGCGGCTGTAGCTCGGCTGCCGAGCGGCCGCCATGAATTAAGAGTTGCCTGGTTATACACACGACTACATATCAAGCTATACAGAACCAGTTTATTGCGGTCTCGCTTCGTACAATGGTTCCACATTAACGACGGTCAGCTAATACTGGTTGCTCATAGCTCGCTGAGTAGCCGTGTGTACCCAAGCAATAGATTCATAATTACACTTTGCTAGAGACAAACACACAGTACCTGTTCTTGATGCCGAATGTGAACGGGTAGTACATGAGCTGGTCGAACGGATGCGCGCGCGCATTGCGCACGACGCGGTCGCGGAACGTGCCCCACGTGATGGGGTTCTGTTGAGAGCACGAGTTGTACACCCGCACCTCCTCGCTCCTGAGTGGTCGCCGCGTACACAAACAAATAATGGAGTGTTTCAGTTTTTAATGGATTGGGGGGGGGGGGGAGAGCAATTATTGTTAGGGACGTGTAACACACTGTGGTAGGGTGGCAACGGTCCTCTGTGCGGCGGCCCAGTCGCGCTGGAGAATGGTATACCCAAAAAGCATGCAATTACAACTTAGTCGCATTTTTACAAACATTATTTTGAAAAGTGTAGCAGAGCCATGCTTCTAATTTTTTTTATGGCATAACCATAAAAAAATAGTATAGAAATATAGATGAACACAATGAATAGTTACGCACTTGTCGGTAGCAATCTCCCAGGCGACCGCGAGCATGGTGTCGATGGTGATGTCGACGGGGATGAGGTCGGCGCGCGCCGCCAGGTCCAGGTTGAAGGCGTGCACCAGGCCCTTGCCGCAGCCCACCACCACGCCGCTGGGGCCCGCCAGGTTCTCGATCCACCCGGGGTACGGGTGCCGGTGGGAGGATACCACTGCACGTACAATATTGCGTTAAATGGTGGACTATAGGCCTCCTGTACATAAACGGACTGAGAGTAGTGACAGATGTATTGTACAGCATTGTTACCACTGCTGGAGATATGGACCACTAACATATTATATGTACCTACATGTACTCATTTCTTTATCCACAGGATGTGGTCAAACTACAGGGCGCTACCGAATATGATCGCACCCTCGCATCTTGTTGTCGACATCATCATGTCAGGTCCAAGACGTCCCCTGCTGCACACATTGTGTCCCCTTACTGACTTCTAAGTAATGTTAGCATACTTTTCTACGTTATATAGAATGTACGGTCAGTAGAGTGATGTACCTATGGAAGGTCTGACGATGGCGGTGGCGTAGTGCTTGCGCGGGCGCTGCGCGATGGTCGCCTCGGCCACCGCCTTCGAGAACACGTACGTGTTGGGTTTGGGTGCGATATACCTGTGTGTACAAAAGATGCAGTACATTGTAGAGTATTTACATGGAGCAACAAACAGAGAGTTACAGAGCATCTGATAAAGTATGGCAGACAAAGAGGGAGCCTGTGCCCAGCAGCGGGCCGGGGATGCCAGCAGGCGAGGTACCTGGCGGTGAGGTCGTCGAGCAGCGAGGGCGGCAGCGCGTCCAGCATGGCGCGCAGCCCGGCCAGCTGCGCCGGCGCCTCGTACACGCGCTCCTCGATGTGGCGCCGCTCCGCGTTACTGTACGCCGTCGACACGTGCACCAGCGCCTGCCGGACGTACAAACGCTGTCATAGCTACGGGCCCTGGCCTCCGTTAAAGACCACAGAGAACTGGTGTAAAACAAAGTCATCGGAGCCTAAATCCGGGGAGGATTTAGGCTCCGATGACTTTGTCCAAGTCCTAATTCCTGAATCTTCAAATCTTCAAATAGCCGAAAACGTATTTTTAATTCCTTTAGTGCTGAGAGTATCAATAGAAGGTGTCGATTGTATACCATCAAGTGATCCGTCTACTTGTAGCACCACTACCCATTCTATAAACAAAGGCAGTAATCATCCCACTGACCTCGAGCCGGGGCAGCTGGTCGCAGAGCTCCATCAGCGCGACGACGGAGGTGACGTTCTGGTGCAGCGCCGTCTCCAAGCTCTCCCAGAACTTCACGGTGGCCGCGCTGTGGAACACTACCGACACCTGTGCATGGAAGCAACATTTAGTATTTGTCACCACTGCTTCTCTTCCTGGGGCAGTCGTAATTGTAAAAAAATAGTCATCAAGCAACAGCGGTCTCTGGTAATCCACATCCTTGTAGGAACACAACTACGTATATTGTGTTGACGCATTACTAGCACAGATATCGCACGCCACCGGGGATGCGGTAGTCGTCAAAGCTTTTTCGGTTCGGCCGATAAATTGCACAAATCCTTATACTTATCATTGTACATAGTGCGATACATAAATACGTAGGAATAATATAAGATAGAACTCGCCTCCCGCAGCTGCAGCAGGGCGGCGTCGTCCAGGCCGAGGCGCGGCTGCGCGACGTCCCCGCATACGACGCGCAGCTTGTCCAGCTGGCCCGGGCAGTGCGCGCGTACATTGTCGAACGCCTGCCGTACACGGTACAATGCCATTATATATTTACAGAGTCAACTCACAGATGGCGACACATCACGTCCACAATAATTTGTAAAGTGAGACTCCTTTGGTACAATTTTCTGCCCGGCTTGACCGGGGAGTGATGCCACGGTTTCACAGGAAATTGGCGTGATACAACAAAAGCGTTATGTTTTGTCGTGTGAGTCAAATTACTAGGGGCGCAATCTTCCCCCCCTCCCCCACATTTTCCAATCCCTAAATTCTAAAAAGGCCGTCAACGCACTTGTAATTTCTTTAGTGTTGTCGATGTCCATGTGTGATGCCCCGATTGCTTACCATCAGGTGATCGGACTCTTTGATGGAACTCTGTTCTATAATGTATAAAAGATGGTAGGTGTCAGGTCCTACCTGCGACTGCTTGAGCTGGTTGAGTCGTGCTCGCGGCGGCTGGCCTCGCTTGTCTCGCAGCAGGAGGTGCACCTCCCCCACCTCGGGGCACGTCCACAGCAGGCGCTCAATCAACACCTGCGAACATACGCGCCTTCATACCTTACAATATGTATTAAACTATAATAAATAGTACAAACGGCTGAAATAATATCGACAGACCTCAATCCAAAATATTGGTTTTTGATACAAACTGCTTGCCTACACTCCTGCAGCGCCTACGACTAATGTCAAAAATACAAACAATTCGGATTATGCTACGAATGTCTACGTGTAGTGCCTGCTACGTGGCGTAGCTCTCGTAGCGAGTACGTAGCGAGTACGTAGCGAGTTCGTAGCAGCTTGTAAAATGGCGACCTCGTAGCGATACAATATGCAAAGTTAACTATTGTCCATTACATAAGTTACAGAATTAATTGTAATTTTGATCGAGGGCTGTGAATGATTATACAAGACTGCATCAATAGTGTTACCTTGCCGAGGAAGCCGGTGCCCCCCGTGATGAGCACGGAGCGGCCCGCGTAGAACCCGGGCAGCAGGGGCCCGTCGCCCGGCTCTGTCGCCGACATACCGCCCTGTCAGCAACACCTGCAGACCAACCGCATACATCAACTGGTGGGGACGCCAGAATACAGTCAGTCAGTCAGTCAGTCAGTCAGTCAGTTCAGGAATCTGATCCTTTGAAGTGCGATCTCCTACCCTTCCGTCAATCGTAGAAATTACGGCGTCCATAGTCACATACCCACAGCTTCGTGCTATATACTACATAGCCTACCTACATATAGTTATAAATATATATACTATAATAGAATATTGTGTTAACAATTAAATATAATATAATGTATGTTACATGTTGTTGATTAATTACACAAACATACATTGTCCATGTGTGCTCCCTGACCCGCGACTTATTTTTATAGACAAGTAAATAATGTTTTATATTTGTTATAATTATTAGCACCGAGCCGATGTTGAATATTCAGTAATATATTATAATCATAGACAATCATGAAAGAAATCAAAGTGTTGCATACTGTTGTCGCATGGAGTCAGAGGTCGGCTGTGTGTCGACACTCATACTACATAGTACATACTGGGTGGGTGGTGGACTGGTGGGGATCCACCTAGCTGCTTACTAGGGGCGTACACTACGTAGGAGGCTCCTATGTTATATGCACGTGTCATTTATAATAACGTTGGATTATGTTTACTGTTCTTGAATATTGGAATGCAATAGATTCCGTTATAACCGACTTCAAAATAAAAAGAAGGTTCTTAGTTGGAGCTGTATGTATGTTCGAGCTGTATATATGTTTGTGCGCAATTATTCAATAAAATTAAAACTAACTATTACTAAATTAAATATATACTTACAGCATAAGATAAAAATTAATCAAATTAATTAATTATTTTTTTTATTAAATGTTAATAGTTAATGACAGTACACATAACACAATTCTTTTACAAACTACGGTTAAAAAATCGAATTCAACCCTCGCCTTTTGAGTGTTATATATATATACTTTGTACAGTGTAGTGAACTGTACACTACTTTTTATAGTTAATTGTTATGGAGTAAAGTACTCGTAGATAGTTAAGTTTGAAGTTGTGAGTGTAAACACTTCTAGAAGTCCCGAAAAGTTTATTTTTAAAGGTTACAAGTAAGATTGTTAGGTGATTCTCACAGTGGTACGTTCGGTAGCGAGTTGAAGTGCACACTGGTCTACAATTGAATGCCGCGACGGAATATCGTCCGATATGTATAGTCATCATAATAGAATAAGTTTAATTAACATAATTAGTGTACGTAAACCGTACATACTTATACTTTCCCCTAAGTGTAACAAACACTTAGCAGAAAATCGCTTCGTTACTATTCAACTAGGTACCTATTTAAGATTGTTTACACGAACGTGTAGCTCTAATTAAACGTTTTGACGAAAATAAACTACCAAGTCCTTGCTCAAGGCTGGATACATAACATAAGTAGGACCCAATAACAATCTGCACAAGGGAGTCGAGCAGGGAGTCATAGTACTGGCCACCTTGTCTGTGTCTGTCTGTGTGTGTGTGTGGTATTATGCATAACTGTAATAATATCACTGAATATTGTGAAGGTCGCGCGAGTGTCACACGTACCTACTTATATGTTACGTCTACATATATATGTATAGTATACAATTAATGGCACAATGATATAAAGTAATAAAGAAGTAAGGACACTTCACTTGTAAATATGAAAACGAAAGTTTGCATACATTATGTAGGAACGTCTCTCACGCGGCGCTGAAATCTTACATCAACAGTGGGGGACACTCCACTGGTGGGCGATGGCTCGGTGTGAGCCGCCACGCTGGCGAGTAATAAATAACTGAAGTCAAACCAATATCCAGGCTCTCACCACGTAACAATGAGGTCGAGTCTGTAATCTGCGTCAAGCGGACGATTTTGCGATTTTGACCGAGTAGCAGTAGCGAGTCGTCGTGGTGGCCGGAGGTTTAAACCGCCCGCTTCTCATGCATGAGGGTGCAGGTTCCAAACTTACCAACGGCAAGTACCAATGTGACTTTTACTGAATTATATGTACTTTCTAAAATCATTCAGACGCCACTGACAAACGGCGAAAGAAAACATCGTGAGGAAACCTGGGCTTATAAATTCTAATTATAAGTTTGAAATCGCCAACCCGCATTGAGCAAGCGTGGTGATTAATGCTCAAATCTTTTCGTGTGAGAAGAGTCCTTTGGTCAGCAGTGGATTTATAGACTGATGATGAGCAGCAGCATACTCTAATGAACCTAAACATCTTGAACTGTCAACTAAGGAGGGTATGGCGAACCCATCTGTTATAGTCGTAGTGCTGCAGGCTCCAGCAGACAGCGGCGCACTCTCCTACGAGAACAGCGACACTCCACTACCAGCCGCCGCAGGACGCGGGGATACAATGTCGCCGCCTAATGCAAACATTATGCAAAGTGGGTGTCAAGGTCGCACTCTGCAAGTGTCGCTACACGGAACCGAACCCACATCCTTCAGGGAGAACGAAGCACACAACATGCAAGTATACGTAGGTAAGGAGTCATCATCATCAACAGCCTATATGCCCACTGCTAAGCAAAGCCTCTTCTCACACTGAGAAGGTTTGAGCATTAACCACCACGCTTGCTCAATGCGGGTTGGCGATTACAAACTTATGATTAGAAATTATAAGTCCAGGTTATCCTCATGATGTTTTCCTTCACCGTTTGTCAGTGGTGTCTAGATAAGCTTAGAAAGTACACATAACTCGGAAAAAGTTACGTTGGTACTTGCCGTTGGTAGGTTTCAAACCCGCACCCTCATGCATGAGAGGAGTCTTAAACCTCCGGACCACCACGACTATAAGGTAAGGAAGGTAAGGAGTACCGTCAACTAAAATAAATTAACTTAATTGTACAATGTAATCGTCTCTGGGTACTACAATTAGGTAGGTGTAGATAATGGAAGAGAATGGACAATTGGAGGGACGAAGTTACAAGACATCGCTTCTGGTCCCGAATTCGATACCCGAGAAAGTTATGTAGCGACCCTCATAGTACGGACAAGCTGAAAAAATTTTGCACTCATTTGAACGCGCTAATTCCCGAAAACGACATTAACGTCACGACTTTATATTTTCTAAGAAAATAGTTATCTACGCCGAGTACTGTAACATAATATTACGCCTTTCAACCCCCAAGTGGGATAGGCAGAGACTTACATGTCATTAAAATTAACATCCACTTTTGAACGAATAAGTTATTAGTGTCGCATGTAACAAGGGCTGAGCATTGCCCGTGCTACATGCCAGGCCCCACTCCACACTCCGTGGTACAAAGTGAACATGTTCCTGAAACTGACCGACCCGGGGATCGTTCAAGTACTCCACATACATTGGGAAATGAATGACAAGCACTCACCTCGGTTCTTGCAAATGTAACGCCGAGCTCCCGCGGGGAGTGACCACGCCGGCCCGCAGTGCACAGCTTGTATCCCTGTCGTGTTCGGACAGTCGACTGTCTGACGCGAATGTTCACTCTTCTATAACAGTACTGCAGGACCCGTGCTCATGTCAACTATATAAATATATACTGAGCGCAATACGGAAGTTGTGCGCGTCCGTGCTCGTCCGTGTTCGCTGAGCAGGTGTCGGAGTGAGGGCCGGCCGGCGCTGGCGGCGCGTTATATCGCCGCGTGTATGCTAATGTATCGCGTCCTCGTCGCGACACTGCGCACTATATGTAGGAGCTCAATGTCGGCACTTGTATATGTGACTGTAGTATGGAGTGGTGGAGGCTTTAATATATTCCTAGTAGCAGACGGCAATACCATTGTTACCACCACTACTCTTCCCGTAGGTGTCACATACCCGACTAAGGAACTATAATGAGACCAGATTCACCTTGGTTAATTTTCTTTATTATCATTTAAATAGTTGTGTGTGTGAGTAAATAAACATATTGTTGCGCGAACTACTCAAATGATATTTACTTTTTGTGAGATGTCATTTTTATTATTTAAGTTAGTAGTAGATGTGTGGTGGTCGTGGATGGCTCCGCAGTGAGTGCGTGTGGGTACAAAGTAATACAAGTCGACATAATGTAACAAGATATTTATTTCGCACAAACAATTAAATAATACGACACTTGATGTTGCTACTATTTACAAAGTACTTCACATACACGCGCGCGACCTGCGCTCGTCCTCGGGCCGGGTGTGGGACCTGGCAACACAAAGACACACATTACCATTTTAAATAAAAAAAAACATGAATGAATAAGGAGTGGACCCAGTATTGTGCCCTAAGGAACACCATTATATTGCAAATTGATATCGAAGAAGTAACTCAGTGATCATTTACTCAAGTGCGACATACATATAGGGAGACATAAACATTGTTGAGTTAGGTAAGATTCATTATATGTGTACTATCTCGGAAACATCGCGGTGTTCTCTATCGAAAGCTTTAGAAAAGTCGCAACAAATCTAGTGCAATGTAGTTATTATACAACTACGTTGTGTAATAGTATTATATGTAGTGATTAGTGTACTGACTCACTCGTGTAGTGTCCCCTAGAGGAAGTTGGCGCCGACCCCGAACTGTATCCCGGGCGCGTGCACGTCGTGGGGCTGCGCCCTCAGCGGCACCGCGTAGTTCAGCTCCAGTCTCGCGCCGCGCCCCAGTCTCACGACCACCCCGGCTCCCACCGACACGCGAACCAGCTTTAGAGACTCCAGAGACTCTAGGCCTGAGTTCTCTATACAAGGAAGGTTAAAATCTTTACGCTTATGACCAATAGGAACCGCTGCGATAGTCTTTGTCAGTCATTTCCTCTCAGTCAGTAACTTGTACATGCTTGAGAGTGTTGTATTATGGAGCTTCATGGATGTCCACAGCACCGCCGATGGTGGGTTGAGCAGTGGCAGCCCAAACATATATTTTATTTAAGAATTTCCTCTCGATTGGAAACTTGACTAATTTATAGCCGACATAATATGTTGTAGAAACAAAAGCATCCGCTGGTTACACAGCGGTGGCATACGTCAGATGGTCAGTCAAACATTTGAAAAAATGATATTTCTGAAAGTATTTAACATTATATTCAATGCGCTATGTAGCTGGACCGTATTAAAATATTATTCTGATATTTTTTGTTCATTGTACTGGTCTTTAAACAAACTAAATGTCGAAACACAATAATACGGTTTGTACAATCTGCGTGCGACATAATGAGTATAGTACAGTACTGACCTGGCATGGCGAGGCAGCCCGCGTTAGCGAACAGGTGCGAGCGGAACAGGGACGCCAGGCCTGTGCGAGAGCCCTGCAAGTACATGCATTGTATTATATGTCACTGTATACTATTACTATAGTATAATACTCTTGAAGTAGTCTCTAATGTAGTAAACGATAGTCGTGTACAGTCGCCAGCAGATCGAACTATCCTTCTGTTAAATTCCAAATTTCATACACATCGTTAGCTTGTTCTGTCCGTGACTTTATCCGCGAATGGAAATGGACTCGTCACTCAATAATATAAAATACCTGATGCAGGTTGCTCATGTCGCGCAGTAAAGATACAGCTTTCTAATGGTGACAGGATAATATTAGTAGAGTGAGCGCAACAGTGACCTGGAAGGGTAGCGGCGCGTAGAGATGCAGGCCGGCGGCCCAGTACAGGCGGCCGCCCGTGGCCTGGCCCTCGCAGTGCGGGCCCACGCCGCGCTGGCGGAAGCCGCGCAGCGACGTGGGCCCGCCCAGGAAGAAGTGGTCGGCCAGCTCCGTGCCGAAGACGTCGTGCAGCACGCCCAGCGCCGCCGCGGCCTGCAGCACCAGGTCGCGCGCCAGGCGCCGGTTGGCCTGCGCCAGCAGCTCCGTGCGCACGTGCGCCACGCCGCCGCCCAGCCCCGCCACCTCGCTCGTGAACTGCACCCACGTGCCGCGCGTCGGGAACATGGCCTCGTCGCGGTGGTCCACGCTCACCACGTGCCGCAGGATCGACTTCATCTGCGGACCTGCGCCCTGCGTCAGCCACGCGCTCCACTCGCTCTACACCCCGCCACTACTGTCAGTACTCACCGCTGCTCTCGCGGACCTTGAACGACGTCGTCTTGCTGAGCACGGACGTGTCGCGCACCAGGCCCTCCCACTGCACGTTGTGGTGCGTCTGTACAGAGTACACTGGTCAGTGCCGGCCACCACGGACGGGGCTACAGTCACACAGTATAGGAATACACACGGCGGGCGACGTCTTGAAGGCGATGTCGAGCAGCGCGCCGCGGTCCAGCAGCCTGTAGCCGGACCACGGGTACTCGTGGTTCTGCTGGTACACCGTGCCCGTCAGCACTGGCACCAGCGGCTTCTGGGGGAACGGCTTGGTGGCCGCCACGCTGAAGTTGGACGACGAGCGGTAGCCCATGCTGTACTCCGCGGCTATACGCTCGCCGCGGCCCAGCACGTTCGGCATCTTCACGCCTGCACCAACCACCAATAACAACCGGAATACTCCGAGCAGTAACAATGCGTTATTGATCGTAGTGTGATGTGTTATGGCCTATAGCCATCTTCAATAAATGCATTATGTAACACGGAAATATTTTTCGCGCGTACAAACAAGCGAACTAGATGAGATTTGAAAGAATTGTTTCTGGTGAACCCCAGCGAGTGTTGCGAGTGTCCACAGCCCGCGCTGGTCTCCCACCCAGGTGTACTGTGTACTGTGTACTGTATGTGCGTATATGTACGACGTATGTAGGTATATATCTCACCGAGCACCAGGTTCCCCTCGTTCTCGCTGACGGTGGTGTTGATGCCGCCCACGACGCGCGACAGCTCGCGCACCTGGAACGTCACCTGCACCCGCCGCACCAGCCACGGTGGGGCACTACGTTAGTGATACTGGCTGGCACGAACCATTGCAAACATTTGTCGTGGCGGGAAGGACAATCAATAAGTATTACACTGCATTGATATAATAATGTATGTATTGAGGGCCGGCCTCCCAGTGCGCGCGGAGTATACCTCGAGTCCCTCGGGCGTGGCGCCGGGCCCCGACGACACGTCGATGAACACGCCGATGTCGCGGAAGCAGCCCATCGCGTCCAGAGCGCGCCGCACCTACACACACACACACACACATACATACATACACGGGGTTATGTGTCATTGTTCATTAAATAATTACTTGTTTAAACCATGCGGTGACCGTAGGGTTGCCACCTGTACTCTTTCTGTGGGTATGGTTCGTATACCTGACTAAAGGACTACATAACAGAAACTAGGCAGCCACAATGACAAACTTAATTGTAGAATGCGATCTCTTCGTTTTAGATTCCCTCTCGCGTAGAGGAGTCCATCCCCGTGCAGTGGACGCGAGCTGCTCGTCATGGATGACTGAAGATGTCCACAACGCGGAGGTCGTGTCGTTCATCATCTAGAGTTTACGATGGTGGTAGACTCGTGTCACCTTGTGCGCTCGCAGGATGACATCCTCGAAGTCGGTCGCGTGGAACAGGTCGTCGACAGTGCTGCGGATGATGTCGTCCTTGGTGCGGTTCAGACCGTCCACGTGCACGCGGTCCACGCGAGCCTACGACATTGCAATATATTACTGACTGACTGACTGACTGACTGACTCGTTAGACGTTAGTGCGGGAGATGGGCGAGTAAATACAACATACAGTAAGTATTATTCTCTCTGTACAAGGAGCAGGGTGAGGACAAACAAGATTCATATCAAATTAAATATCGTTAATTGTGACGTAGCCAGCTCCCACTCCATCTTTACATTTCAAACTAACAAATATGTACACATTCAATATTAATCATAGTACACGTTAGTACACTACAGGGGGCGCTGCACTCACACTAGCGTACACCACGTCCGACTCCAACACCTGCAGAGATTGAACTGTTACATAGCTATCAGTAGCCACTGGTCAGTCAGCATTGTCTTTGTATTGTATGTAGTACCTGCACTATGTACTAGCACAGTACGTACCCGCACTCCATTGAGTTTGATGGTGGGCTTGGAGATGGGCTCGTCGTCCATCTCGAGCGGCTCCTCGAACTCAAACAGTCCGCCGCCCACCTCGCCCACACTGTCGCCGTGCGCAGACTGCAACATTATTGCAACTCATTCAATATCATCAACGTCCTTACATTCGTGGACAAAACCCGTACAAATATAATACCATACACTTGTCATGTCACCATCTCTCTGATGTCATACAACTAGGTTATTTAACAGAGACTCCCAGCAGTACCAGACTTTCCTAATTAGTTGACATGACATAGTGAACAACATGTACGAGTACATCAGTTGATGCCGACACTGTCACATGTGTGTGTGAAGTAGTGTCATTTGATTTGTGTTATACTATTCACATTGACAATATGATTACAAACATAGAATTTTATAAAATCATTTTAGTTTAATAATGTCCACTTGCCGAATCACACACATCAGTTCAGTTTTCCAAAACAATTAAACATACATGAAACAGATCTTCCCGGCATATGTCACTCCAGTCAGACGTTGTACTGCAAAGTGTAAAGTATTGCATTTACCGAGTTCAGTGGCTGCAAGTACCGCTGTGTACTGCTCTACAAGGTGACAGGCATAATGTTGTAATGTGTACGGTGGTTGATACCATCACACAGTTATGCGAACACATTCAAATGTGGTGTTAGGTTAAGAAATGTTAAACATAGAATGAAAATGTAAACACACTGCTACTTGTGCTAGTTATTGAGCAAGTTCGTACCATTCAGGACCAAACCGAGCATGTTATGTAGTACTACTTAAGTTATGTACTCCATTTAACTTTGTGTGATAGTGTTGAACTGCATATAATAGGTACATCGTGAACTGAGTGGAGAGTTCTCACGTCCTGTTCGAACACAGTGCAGCAAGCAGTCGGGCAGCGGCTGGCCAGTGATAGCCACGGACCGTCGTAAACACACAGCAAGCATACAAGGAGCGAGCCAGCAGGACCCGAGCAATATAACCTCACAGCTTCCAATCAAGCACCGCACGGACATTACCTTAGCGTGTACTGTTCCCATCACGACAATGTTACACTAATTCTAATCACAAATTATTACTTTGAAGAATAATAAGATAGAAATTTAGAATTTTTTATTTTGAAATTACATAAACAACAGTTTTGACAGCTGACCGGAATGGTTTTGTATAATGGCAGCACCTTTATTCAAACTGTCATCTCGAAATAATTAAGTACATAAAAAATAAAACAAATAGTCCAATTTATATAATAAATAAAACTTATCTGAGGGAATGAATAAATCTAGTCAGTATAAGGGAAGAAAAAAATTAAATGTAACTTTTCAGCAGCATCAAATAACTGTTGAACTGGCAATACTGATACGTTCCATTTTACGATACCTACCAAATATTTATGTTGGAAAGCGCAGCGATTAAGGTGACCATAAGTGCAATGTGAAGCAATAAGAGGGACGTGTTACTGTTAGGAATAACTTTGATTGTCTTAATAACTACTTTACGCTACTTACTTAAGGGCGAGGTGGCACACACACTACACCAGCATAGACGTAATAATAATGAAATTCCCATTTTGTATGAAGAAATTGACACGAATTTTTTAAATGTATTTTTTATTTGTATTCATCGAAGTAATCAGATCACCCATGCAATCAATGCATCTTTGCCGACGCAGTGGCAGTTTATTGATTCTTACAAAAATCAGCTGGACGAGAGGCAACAAATTCTTCAATGGCACTTTGTACTGCCTTGTACTACCTTGCCTTATACGGCCGGGTATTGAATTTTTCCCGCCAAGAAGTTATCCAAATTCTGGAAAAAGTAATAGGTAGTCTATAGGCGCAAGGTCTGGATTGAAATTTCGTGTCACTTAATGTTATCAAAGTTCTTTTTAATTCAGTGTTTATGTGATAATTATGAACAGAAAATTAGTCGAAATAGTTCACCTTTATGCCAACAGTTGCAGTGAAAACAGTTCTATCGAGCTATTCGCATCGTAACTAAACTCATAACTCGGACATGACATGAATGAAAGTCATGCAGTGCTCATGCATGCATACTGGCTGTTACCCAGAGATTGCAAGTGATCAGTGCTTGAATTGAAACATATTAAAACAAGTGTCGTGGTGTTGCATAGTCCAATCAGGGCGCTTACTCTTGAAACCAATCTCAATGTCAATGCAATTTCAATCCAATATGATCTCAATAATTATTAAATGTCAACACTATACAACCACAATCTTAGCTGTTACAATAGCATTCAGAGTACGGAATATAAAGACAAACTCAATACCATTTAGTTCATTCAATATCTACGCAATACGGATGCAATGGGCTCTAGTATTGCAACTCAAGAGTACGAAATTTCACAATACCAATGTCGATCGATCGGAATTGGATTCAAGAGTAAGCCCCCAGTGCATTTGTGTAGGTACTGTGCACAGGTAGGCAGATTGCGAAGATGAAAACTTCGAACGAAATCTCCGAGTGACACAGGTATGTAGATACCTATGTAATTTATTTAGCTACTTGTATGTTTCGTCTCTAAGGACACTAAGTTTTAATTTGTTTGTTTGTACCTATTCAGTACACATGCATTTAGTATTACGAATTACGAATCAGCTGATCAGCCCACCAGCTGATAACTACTGTAGGTATCTACGCGGATACCTATTTAAACAATGTTATTTATTTTATCTTGTTGAATTAATTCTTAATTACTGTGCTATTATTGTATTGTTTCTGTGTTGTTATACTCTGTCGTTTCTTTGTTTTTCTATAAAGCTATATAAATGTCTGTATTTATTTATTCTTTTTTATATTATTTTTGTATCTGTGTGCGTGCCTACTGCCGAATAAATGTTTTTTCTTTCTTTCTTTCAAAGCAACCGATTTAACAGTTGAACTGAATTTACCTAAAATGCGTTTTGAATAATAATAATATCATGCCCGCAAACAGCTGAGCGCTTGAATCTTTAGGAGCTAGGTAGGAGAGCCTAGTGTCCTAGAGGAGGTTTCTTCTTATCTTCTAGTAGTAGTGAAACTCCGATGAGAGGTGTTGACAAGAATGATTTTATTTCGCCAACCTACGCTACTTATATTTCTATTTACATATTTACAACTAGACAAGATTAGATATAGTTAGGTGATAGTTTCGACCAATAGCGGCGCGCCGGCGTGCGCGGGGCGCGCGGGGTGCGGGGCGCCGCTTTGCACACGGCACTATCGGTTCCTTCCGTATAAGTATGACCGCGCGGCGCGAGCGCGCGCATTTCTCCGAGAGCCGGCGTCGAGTGAAGACTGAAGACTACCTACAGATGAATGAAGATGAATGCAAGTACTCCGGCCTCCGGCTCTGGCTCCGCTTGCGCTGCTTGGCTGCTTGCTTCACCAAACCGCTTCTTTCGAAGCGATCGCTCGTGGCACGGTGTGATAACGCTGTTGCCGCAGTGATGATTATCGTTTCTATGCAGGAAAGTCGAAAACTGTCTTTTTCAAGACAATTGGTTTCTGGTTTCTTAAAACGGAGTCAAAACGTAAACTGTCTTTTTCAAGACAATTGGTTTCTTGTTTCTTTAAACGAAGTGAGTCTATAACTTTGGTAAAGGTATTGTGGAAGGTATCTGGTATATGGAAAGGTATTCGGTGGTACTGGTAACTGGTAGGTATGTAGTCGTGCGGTGCGGCTACAGTACTCCCCCCCGAGCGAAGCGTACTGGGGTCTTGACGATTCTTCCTGTTCGCGTTTTTCGTACATCGCTGATGCTCGACGGAGGTTGACTGGGTTGATCCTGGATAGCCTCTGGTAGCGTTGCACAGTTGTCCGAGTTATCGTAATTAATGACGTAGGCAGGCTTCAGACGCTCGATAGACACGTTGGTAGTACCTCTAGGTGTTTGTAATGTGAAGTACTTGTCGCTTCTGCTGGAGACTAGGTACGGACCCTTGTACGGACGTTGCAGCGGTTTGCGAACTGCGTCGTCACGTACAAATACGTGGCTGCATGTTTGCAGGTCTTTGTGCACGAAGATACTCAGTCGGTTAGTGTGCGACTGATAAGCGGGCGTTAAGCTTGTGATAACACGATGCAAGTCAGCCACATAGTCGTTATCCATCTTCGTGTAGGTAGGCGATGGCGATATGAAATCGCCGGGTAGCCGTAGTTCTTGTCCGTAGGTAAGTTGAGCGGCACTAGTGTTAGTGTCGGTGCGCGTAGCGGCTCGTAGTCCCAGTAGCACGGTAGGTAACTCGATCAACCATTTGTTGTTGTCGGCGAGTCGAGTCATGAGCGCGGCTTTCAATGTACGATGCCAGCGTTCTACGATCCCGTTACTCTGCGGGTGGTAGGCAGTAGTACGAGTTCTTTCTACTCCCAGTAGCTGAGCGAGATTTTTGAATAAGCTGCTCTCGAACTGTCGTCCTTGATCAGTCGTGATTTTGATAGGACAACCAAAGCGTGATATCCATGCTTCATACAGCTTTCTTGCGACGACTTCGGCTGATATCTCTCGCAGAGGGACGGCTTCTGCCCAGCGGGTGCAGCGGTCGATCATAGTGAGTAGGTATCGATGTCCGCTCGAAGATGTAGGCAGAGGTCCGACGATGTCAATGTGTACGTGTTCGAAACGCTCGCTCGGTGGGAATGATGTGACGTCACTGTGCGTATGTCGATGTACCTTTGATTGTTGACACTGAATGCATGACTTTGCCCACTCGCCAATGTCGGTGTTCATAGACGGCCAGAAGTATCGTTGCTGCATTAGTTTGCGTGTAGTTCGAATACCAGGATGACTTGTATTGTGCACGGCGTTGAATGCGATGCGACGAAAGTCAACTGGTAGGTATGGACGAATGTGAGGCGTCGATACTTCGCAGTAAATCAGCTTGTTTGAAGTAGGTATGACGATTTTCTTGAGTTGAATATTTGTTTGTTTACATAGGTTGAGAATATTGCTGTCCTTTTCTTGTGCTTGAGATAGTTGTTCGTAGTCTATCGGCGATGGTAAGTCGATCGTTTCAACGCGTGACAGTGCGTCGGCGACTACGTTGTTCGCTCCGGTCACGTGACGTAGGTCGGTCGTGAACTCGCTTATAAACAACAGCTGACGAGTGCGTCGTTGTGTGTCGTTGTCCGACGGCGGCTTGCGTATTGCGTAGGTAAGCGGCTTGTGATCGGTGTAAACAATGAGTTCTCTTCCTTCGAACATTTTTCTAAAGTGTTTGATCGCCATATATATTGATAATAATTCTCGGTCGAACGTACTATAACGTTGTTGTGTTTCTGAGAATTTCTTCGAGAAATAGCCGAGGGGAACCCACTTGTTGTTTACAAGTTGTTGTAGGACAGCTCCAGCACAGGTGTTCGATGCGTCACACATGAGTGATATTGGTTGAGTTGGTGACGAGGATGGGTGAGCGAGTAAAGCTGCGTTTTGTATGCTAGCTTTACACAACTCGAATGCTTGAAGTGCTTCATTGTTCCACTCGATTTTTGTTTTATCGCGTTTCTTGGAGTTATGTAGAAATGCGTTTAGCGGCGCTTGTATGTGGGCCGCGTTACGTATGCTGTCACGGTAAAAGTTCACCATGCCGAGAAATCGACGTAGGTCCGCTATTGTTTCGGGTTTGGGGTAAGCAGTGATAGCGTTGACCTTATCAAGTGGAGGTTCGATTCCTTCGCTCGACACTTGATATCCTAGGAACTTGACGTTTTCTTGACCGAAGACGCATTTTGACGGGTTTATAGTGATACCGTAGTCATTTAGTCTTCGTTACTTCTTGTAGATCTTCGATGTGGCGTGCGTTGTTTTCTGACGCGATGATTACGTCATCAATGAATGGAAATGCGAAGTCTAACCCGTTGAGTACTTGATGTATGAACCGTTGGAATGTCTGTCCCGCGTTTTTTAAGCCTGGACACATTCGGGGAAACTCGAACAAGCCAAACGGGGTTGTTATGGCTGTTTTCTCGATGTCGGGTTCGTAAACGGGTAATTGTTGGTATGCACGATTCAGGTCGAGTGTGGTGAAAATCTTCTTGCCGTGGAGTAGGTATGTGAAGTCTTTGAGGCGAGGTACAGGGTAGCGGTCGGGTTTAGTTACGTCGTTGAGTCTTCGGTAATCGCCGCATACCCGTATGTCGCCATTCTTTTTCGGGACGACGTGTAGTGGGCTGGACCAGGGACTTTTGCTTGGACGGCATAATCCCTGCTGCATCATGACTTCAAACTCTTTCTTCACGGCCAAGTATCGATGTGGGGGTAATGGCCGGGTTTTGCTATGTACAGGTGGACCGGTGGTTTCAATGTGATGTTCCACGCGGTGTTTGGGAGTGGTCTTCATGCATGATGGTCTTAGGATATCGGGGAATTGACTCAATATTTGATGATACGGCTGTTCGACGTCTATGCTTCTTACAGTTGGCTCGGCGGAATATGAGATTGGCGCTTTGACGGTGAGGTTGGTTACTTTGTCGACAAGACATCGACCGGCTATGTCGACGAGTAGTTGGTGGTGGCGTAGGAAGTCGGCGCCGATGATTGGCTTGCTGACTTCAGCGACGATGAATTTCCAACTATAAGGTCGGCGTAGGTTTAGGTCCAATTGTAGCGTCTTCTCACCGTAGGTAGGTATAACCGTGTTGTTTGCGGCGTATAAACAGAAGTCAGTTGGGGTTATCTTCACGCCTTTTCGTTTAGGGATGACGGAGACGTTTGCGCCAGTATCAATTAGAAATGACAGACGTGAGTTTCTGTCTGTTATAAACAGGCGGTATGACGTAGTTGTTGCGCCGGTTCCCGCCTCATCCAACGCACCTTTTAGTTTTCCGGACGGGTGTTGTTGTTCTGGAAATTACACGGACGTGTGCATCGCTGTGCCTCCTTCCCGAACTTGCGGTGGTAATAACAAATTCCAGAAGATTCCGTGCGGCGTGGAGTGTTATCGCGCTGTCTGGACTGGGAGCGATATCGGTTCGATGATCGCGATCTGTTCTGAGGTCGTCTCGACTGACGGTTGCAACGATGGTTAGATTGTGCTGCTTTGAGTTCGGCGATTTCCCTCGTAAGCATATCGATTTTGTCTTCAATACTTGTAGGTACGGGGGAAAGCGGGGTTTTCAGTCACAGCAGCGACTGTGCCATGAGGTTGCGTCTGTTCGAGTATTTTGTCAGCCATCATCGCTAGATCGTGGATGTCCGAGTGTTTAGCGATGTTGTCGCTGACAGCGAGGACTGCGCGCACGGACTGGGGGAGGTGGTTTGTCCACATAATACGAAGCGCAGCGTCAGATATATTATCCGCGGCGAGATTCTTCATCCGGCGAAGTAACTGTGATGGTTTTAAGTCGCCGAGCTCCATCTCGGAGAGAAGGCGTTGAACTTGACGCTGTTCAGACTCCTCATAGACCTGGAGTAGTCTGTTTTTGAGGGTTTCGTAGCGGTCTCTCTCCGGAGGATGAAGGATAATGTCGGATATTTCATCGAGGTCTTGTCTTTCGAGATGACCGACGACAAGCTCAAACATGGCTTGGTCGCCCTTTTTCTGCGGAGACATAATCGCCTCGAACTGCGCAAACCATAGGCGTATTCTGTCGCGCCATATGGGTGGGATGCGCAGTGACGTCGACACGCTGGAGAGTTCCGGCGTTTTTTCGTTGGAGTTGGACATTACGACGAGCTTGATTTTCTGTAGTACTAGGCGGCGATTGATTGATTCTTGCAGAGATCCGTTGGCAGCGGGGGTCACCAATTTAGGAGCTAGGTAGGAGAGCCTAGTGTCCTAGAGGAGGTTTCTTCTTATCTTCTAGTAGTAGTAAAACTCCGATGAGAGGTGTTGACAAGAATGATTTTATTTCGCCAACCTACGCTACTTATATTTCTATTTACATATTTACAACTAGACAAGATTAGATATAGTTAGGTGATAGTTTCGACCAATAGCGGCGCGCCGGCGTGCGCGGGGCGCGCGGGGTGCGGGGCGCCGCTTTGCACACGGCACTATCGGTTCCTTCCGTATAAGTATGACCGCGCGGCGCGAGCGCGCGCATTTCTCCGAGAGCCGGCGTCGAGTGAAGACTGAAGACTACCTACAGATGAATGAAGATGAATGCAAGTACTCCGGCCTCCGGCTCTGGCTCCGCTTGCGCTGCTTGGCTGCTTGCTTCACCAAACCGCTTCTTTCGAAGCGATCGCTCGTGGCACGGTGTGATAACGCTGTTGCCGCAGTGATGATTATCGTTTCTATGCAGGAAAGTCGAAAACTGTCTTTTTCAAGACAATTGGTTTCTGGTTTCTTAAAACGGAGTCAAAACGTAAACTGTCTTTTTCAAGACAATTGGTTTCTTGTTTCTTTAAACGAAGTGAGTCTATAACTTTGGTAAAGGTATTGTGGAAGGTATGTGGTATATGGAAAGGTATTAGGTGGTACTGGTAACTGGTAGGTATGTAGTCGTGCGGTGCGGCTACAAATCCTACCTAAGTAGGTACACTTAGCTTAGCTGTGTTTCATTATTCAGAACACAAGAATTGGAATAAAAAGTAATAAGTAAAGCATTGCAGTGTTACGAATCAGTCATAGTATAAAGAAAATCAGTTGATGACTAACGTGGTACCTACATGAACTTTCCTTTAAGATAGTACGTACGTGTAGGTACATACCTACTACCTACTTTGATTGTTTTGTTCTTTGCTACACTTTGAACATTTTGACGTGACAACGTCTTATAAATTGGTTTGCCGGTTGGGACACTTCAAGAAACTGCGTTACGCTCCGCTCACGTTATGCGCTCACAATGCGAGCGAGTGAGAGGCACGCGTCTCTTCCACTCGGGCATGGTTAGCCCGCCTAAGAGCGAGAGAGACAGGGCGAGAGAGACAGGGCGAGAGAGACAGGGCGAGAGAGACAGGGCGAGAGAGACAGGGCGAGAGAGACAGGGCGAGAGAGACAGGGCGAGAGAGACAGGACGAGAGAGAGAGAGAGAGAGAGAGAGAGAGAGAGAGAGAGAGAGAGAGAGAGAGAGAGAGAGAGAGAGAGAGAGAGAGGCGCGAAACGATTCGCGCGTTAGTGAGATACTAGACACCAATACATCGCGTCCACAAGCATCGCGCGAATTCAAAATACGCGCATAAATCGCGTGCACTACGCCAGACTCTCGACTCGCGCTTGATTCGCAGGTGTTGCGCGCGAGTTGAGATACTAGAGACGCCTTGTTCCATCCAGTTAACGCGCGAACTTTAGAGCGAGGTGCGTCCCCACCTGGCGGACGGCCGCGAATGCGCATGCGTTACGAAAGGAAAAATACTAAATAATACTAACATTGAAATTCCTCACGCACGCTCAGATGCCGAGAGTGTTCCTGAACTTGCAGTATTAGTACGACCGCTGGAAATCGATAGTGTGTCACTATCACTCTCATTATTATCTGATGTTGGCGTAACATCACCATCATTCTGTTCTACCGCCGTCTCGGCCTCCTCATTATCATCATTGATTAATGAGTGGCTATTTTACATAATTATCACTACATTATTATCTCCTATACCCGTGAGATGTACAAGTTCGTTACTTATTGTACCCGGTAGTTTAATAGCCATATCGGAAGCTATCAATGAACAGGCAGAACCACTATCGATAAGAAAAGAAACGAGCTCACCCGTGGAAGTAGTAAAGATGCCTGTGGCTGGCCTCCGCTCACAAAGGTGTACTTCTCTGACCGCCGGTGTCTCCTTGTTCACTTTGCGGTCGGACACACCGATGCAACGTGCCCTTGCTGACCGAACACGTAGCAGACGACAGCGCGCGACTGAACTTGCGTCTTCACTGATTGCTCCAGTTGTCTTCGATATTCCACACCAGTGACACGTTCCAGAAAAACGTGTTTCGTTATAGTGGCTCGAGCGGCTCCTTTTCGCTCCGGATTCATAACTCTCCTGCCCCTTGTATTTACGCTTCAACGAAATACCATTGAGAACTCGTAACAACTGAGCCCTAGTAGATACATTACAAGATTGCAGCTCACGTCGTATAAAATCATCCTTTCGGCACAGCACAGAAGCAACAAATCCCGTGATGACGTCTTCTGCCATTTCCATGCGAGGTATACGCTCAATCATACTCCAGACATGTTGCAGCTTCACTTGCACTTTCTTTTGAACCAATTCGGAATCTTAATATCTCATCGAAGTAGTCCTGCGGTAGCATTGGTCTTCCAAATTTCGCTACGAGCGTTCATGTCAATTGCGCAGTTTTCAATTTGGTCAAACATGTAGCTGCCCGACCTCTTGAGTGTGTGAGCGCTAACAAAAGTTCTGCACCGTCTAGTTTTCTGCTGTTCACAACTATTTCTGTTATCTTGCACCAGCCTTCTATGTCCGCATCTTGTTCATCAGGGTCGATCCGCACTAGTTGCGTTGCCATGCGGTTTGTATCTTCAGACGGAACCGGTGTCTTCAATTCGAGATAACAAGGCTTCCATCTTGCACAGTAAACTGCGCGACGATGCCACGTGCGCATTACTTTCTTCTCATTGTGAATGCCTTTCGCATCCCACTTCTGATGAAGGAACGTCAGGATTATCCGAAACATCTTTTGACTCTATGATTGATATTATTCGGGAGTGGGTAGTTGGGCTGAGGTGTCGGGTGTAAAGGAAACAATAATTAATTAGGATACACGTGTTTAATAGATGAAGTCTAGATTACGACTAAATACATTCTTAGATCACTACACTACACCTTCCCCGCAAAATAAAAAAATAAAAAAAATGGTTATACAATTATTTTTTTTTTTTTTTGTTCTTTTTTTTATGTTATATATTAATTATATTTTAATGATTATAAGACATAGGAATGCATAACATAAGATGATTGATTACATTTCATAATAATCTCTAAAATGATACATGATCTTTATTATAATAACAATACAATACCTCACACATACCATACCATATTAAGGAAGTTCTTACAAAGTACAGTCGACTACATCAATACATTATACACTATAGTAATGAAAGTATATACTTTACAATAATACGGTCTGGTTCTATTTTTATGAACCACAATTTGCTTTGAATTTTTCTCGATTTTTACATTCGGCGCTATATCCTCTACAACAGTATAAGGTCCAGAGTACAAATTATCTAATTTAGAACAATTTTCATTTTTCAATAACACAAGATCTTCCTTTTTGTAGATAACTGGGTTGATATTTTTATCATACAATAATTTCCTATGTTGTTTACTTGCAATTAAATTATTTTTAGCATCTTGATGAGCTCTTTGTAATCTGAATTTTAGTTCCAAGGGATAACTATCGAAATTATACAGTTTATTAACATCTGAAGTTAGACTATTAGGTAAAGTACACACATGACCAAAAACAAGCTCATAAGGAGTATACTTAGTTTCTGAATGTACTGTTTATTATAAGAAATTGCCAGTATGGTAGCCAATGACTCCACGACCTTGAATTATTTCTGCAATGAATTCTGAGATAATTCCCTAAACTTTTGTGTGCATTCTCAAGGGCGCCAATACTCTGGTGGTGATACGCAGCAGCAAATCTCTGTTCTATATTTAAAAGCTTGCTTACCTCTTTCATTGTGGATGATATAAACTCTGCCCCTTTATCTGATGCAATAGTTTTGGGTATACCATACCTTAGTATAAAATGCTGCACAAATGCTCTCGCCACACTCTCGGCAGACTTCGATGTCATAGGGGCAGCAATTAAGTATTTGGTTAACTCACATTGCATTGTTAGAATGTAAGCATAACCGTCATCGTCTTTTTTAAAGGACCTACTACATCCAAAAATATTTTATCAAAGGAACTAGATGACGTTGTTGTAATTGAAAGTGGTTCCTTAATATGTCTGAAATATTTATTTCTCTGACACGCATCACATTTATTTATAAAGTCCAATACATCTTTTTCCATACCTGGCAGTAATAGTACTTTTTTATATTGTTTAATGTTCTCCTTATCCCTGCATGGCCGCTTGTCGGCAATAAGTGAAAATCATTAATAATAATCCTCCTAGTGTCTTTATTTTCTATTCTATTTACGTCGTTTATTACACAAATTCTAGGTCCCTTCCATTTGTCATTGTTACTTATTTCTCCGACAATAATTTCAATTAATTTTTTATTTTGTTGATTTTTCCTTATCACAAGTTCAATAATTCGATATTCTTTACAAAAATATTCCAATTCTTTTAACAATTCGCCTCGCGTCAATGTTAATAAAGAATTGGATTAACATAAATAGTTAAATCTGTAGGAACGTAATAAAAAACCTCATTATTTGATTTATAATAACTTTTTCTCATTTTCATCTTATTTAGAGTCATTTTATCTATAGTGTAATTTCAACGTCGTTGTCAGTCTTTTTGAGTATTTCAACTATATTCGGCTGACTTGGTGACAATTCGTTTGTCGCGCTCTTATCCACTTTGTGGTCATTATTGTTACTTTTTAAAATTGATTTTGCTTTAGATCGCGTCATAACTGTTATACAATCATTGTTAATAGTTTTTAGCTCGTCAGACGTTATAATTATACGAGATAGTGCATCCGCTGCCGCATTATCCTTCCCTCTTACAAATTCTATATCAAAGTCATATTCTTCAAGTACAAGTCGAAATTTCATAAGTCTACTACTAGGCTCTTTCATACCAAATAAATATATCAAAGGACGATGATCTGTTTGTATTTTGAATTTCCGACCAAACAAATAAGGACGAAAGTATTTTACTGACCATACAATAGCTAAAAGTTCTTTTTCAATAACTGGGTAGTTCTTTTCGGCTTTATTTAAAGTACGGCTTGCATAAGCGATTGGTCTACCATCACCATTACATAAAATAGACCCTATTGCATAGCCAGAAGCATCCGTTTTTAGAAGGAAAACATTATTTTTATCGAAAATGGGGTACTGCAGTAATGGAGATGATGTCAATTTTTCCTTTAGTGCCAAAAAGAGTTTTTACATTCTTCAGACCACTTAAAAGTTACATTTTTGCGACAAAGATTATTCAATGGACAGGCTAATAGCGCAAAATCGGGTATAAATTTGCGATAGTAATTTGCAAAGGCGACAAACTTTTTGACCTCGTCGCAAGATTTTGGAACTGGATAATTTTGTAATACATACACTTTAGACGGGTCTGGTTTTAAACCTTCAGCGGATATAACGTGGCCCAAATATAAAATTTCTTTTTTTAGAAAATCACATTTGCCTGGATTCAACTTAAGATTTACTTTTCGTAATGTAAGCATTATGTCAATGAGATTTTTGTTATGTGAAGCCAAACTGCGTCAAAACAATAATAAGTCATCTAGATAGACAAGACATTGTTCATGATGCAGACCAGACATTGCCACTGTCATGGCCCTTGAAAAAGAACTCGGACTTGTTTTCAAACCATGGGAAGTCTAGTCATTTGGTATTGTCCTGAAGGGGTTACGAATGCCGTGCATGGTCTACTTTCTTTTGTTATTCCCAATTGAAAAATAACCCTTATAAAGGTCAAGATGGCTAAAATAGATTGATCCTGATAGTGCGTCAAGAATATCAGTGATATTGGGCAGAGGAAATTTGTCGTCTAAAATACAATTATTAAGTTTGCGAAAATCTATAACAAGTCTCATTTTCTTAGAGCCATCCGTATTCTCCTTTTTTGGGACCAGTAAAATCGGACTAGCCCATTCACTGCTATGGTTCAATAATTTCATCTTAACATATCGCTTATTTGTCGATCTAACTCCTCTCGCTGTGAGAACGGTAAACGATAAGGCTTAGTATATATAGGGTACGTACCCTGTTTCAACCGTATCTTTTGCTCTTTGATATTGGCAACCTCTAATTTGTCGCCAGAAATATGAAAAACGTCTGAAAATTTAGCGCATATATTAAGTATGAAGATTTTTCCTCGTCATTTAAATGATCTAATTTTAGTTGATTTAATAACATTTTTACCCTATCTACTGTTATTGTAGACCTTTCAAAGTTACATATCTCATAATCACGTAGCTTTTCTAATTTAGGATCAAAATAATTCAAAGATATTTCTTGTTCACTAGTATTTAGAATTTGAATTGGAATTTTACCATCTACTGGTTTTCCAATACCACCAGCTAAATATATTCCTTCACCTAACTCCTCTGGGATTACTACACAATCTTCAACTGCGGTAGTATTAATGTAAAAAACTTTTTCACATCTTGGTGGTACCTTTAAAGGAATATTGTGATTTAATTGGCCCAAATGTAATGGTAAGGATGTATTTTCGAGTATAGTTAAGGTATTAAGTTCATAATTTAAGATACATCTATGCTTAGTAAGAAAATCTTGGCCTAATATACCTTCAGCGAAACATGGTAGATTTTTAATAACATAAAAATTATGCTCAAATATATTGTCTTTTAAAAATAGTTTTAAGCACACATATCCTTCTGACTTTATACGACCCCAATACCATTTATGATAATATTTTGTTTATGGATGGGTAAATTCCATTGAGCAACTGTCTCGCTTTTTACGGCTGATATACTGGCACCAGAATCTAAACCAATTATAAGTTACGTTGTTATAGGGGATTTTGACATAATTACTAAATTCACATGACAGTAAATTAGGCACGAAAAAACATATTCGTATTGTTTTCCGCAGTAGAGGATTGAATATCGTCTTTAGTAGATATTTCATTAACTTCTAAAAGATCTGCATTTAAAGGGTACATACCTCGATTTTGGTATCTTCCTCTCTGCCCCCTGTATGTACTACGACCACGGTTGTTATTATTACCTGACTGTCGCTGCCACCCTTGATTGTAATAGCCTCGGGGAGCTCGCTGATAGTTTCCCGGGTGCCTCTCCCGTGATAATACGATGAATTTCTGAAAAAAACGGCTCTGTGTATTTGACTCACCAGGTTTTCGTTGTTAACCATCATTATTTCGCCTTCCGTTGAATTCGCAATGCCTTTACCTATTTGTTCTTCGTCTTTTGCCGCACGTATGACGTCTTTAAGAGTAGTATAATTTCGTGCTGCTAAGATCACACATAAATTTTTGTTACGTAAACCATTTATAAATCTATTAATAGCTAACTTTTCGTTGACCGATTTTAGAATGGCAAAAGCTTGTGTATTGCCATCGGCCTGAGCAATAGTTAGGTCAACGAACAGTTGTTCTATTTTCTTTCCGAATTCATCAATGAGAAGAAGAAAGAATGAGAAGAATGAAATGACCCTTTAGTAGTAATCACAAAATGTATTCGGTATCTTAATTATTCTAACAAAAGTGCATACACTTGTAAGGAATCACTTTAACACTTAGACACTCCACCGACAACGTAGTGCTCAATAGATGCTAACGGGTCGACTGCCCCATTCGAACTGTCTTGCTCGTCGCTTCGCACCGTCCGCACCCCCCACGCCAGCTCTCGGTGTTGCGTCAGAGTGAATGACAACCGACTTTCCGGTAGATGGCGGCAGCGACACTTCCGGTTGATATTCACTCTTAATAATAATCTTAAAATTATAAACGAGCCGTCATGCTTTTTACTCTTCGTTTGTTTTTGAAGTCGGTTTTTTTAAACGCAGTGATTTTATACTTTTTAGTTTAGTACTAGAATACAGTATGTGGAACGGACTTAACAATAAATGAACTATAATGTCGTATTATTACACAGAAGTATAACACGACCAAAGATTTAGACGAAAACCTTAAATATGGACTAACTAACAAATATGGACTAAGTCTGAAATAAAATTGATTATTATTATGTATGTCTTTACCATTCACGGGACCACAGGGTCCCGGTCATTTGGGAGGCGTACGAGGGGCCGAAACCTACTGCGCAGAGGCCCTTTAGACAACTTTAATATAAATGTAATGGACACACAACCCGGCGACTATCCCTGTATGCACTATGGAAATGCAGCCAAGGACAGTCCCCGGTTAGTGTAGGACTATTGTGAATAATAGAGAAAAAAAAAGGTAGGGCTATGGATGGGTTGCTGTGGACTGGTAAATTAGGAACTATGGATGACTATGGCACCTGCCGAAACAATGTAATTTTTACACGTAAAAATGGCAGGCGGAGACTCGCCAACTCACCGACCGGGCCCCGGGAATGGGTGCTAGATATAGCAACAGAGGGGCAACGAGAATGTGAGTGGCTGAAGGGTTAAGAAACTACCACCGCTTTCTACTCAGATCATCTGCTCCAGCCGAAGCCTCCTGCATCCCTGGCCCACTCGCGACTTACGAATAGTTTCTTACCCTCCGAGCAGGATCACTGCTCTCGCGACTCCACTCTGGACGGCCAATGAAGGCAAGCCAGAGGTGGGAGACCTGTTCCTTGTCATCGTTCACTCCAGCCAGCCAATTAAGGCGAGCCGGAGAAGAAGGAACGGTGACTTCTCCCTGGAGCACTCGGGATGATGGTAGCCCGCGGGATCGCTAATGCCCGTCACCTCGCCTCAAGGTGCCCTGCGGGCTAATTATTATTAAATTTAAAAAAGTGAAATTTTCAAACAAAATAAATAATAAAATAGATTCAAGAAAGTATAACACTGTGTAACAACGTACCTTGACCTCAGAAGAGCGGCAACGTCGCATACGTTATGGAAGGCACGGGTGATGTGGCTTGGTAGTAACACGGCAGTGACGGGGCTCATTCACTCTTTGAACTCGTGAACCATCGGACAATGACGGAACGTACGCCCTGCTTGCCTAAGACTGCAGGTTGGGTTATTGCGGAAACAGGCTAAAACCCTTTGTTCCAAGATCGATGAAGTTTGCCGACCAGCAAAGCTCCATCATGGGTATTGGGCACTATGGGCAGATTTTCTGTAAGCCTTTGTACAACACGAATGATTGTACAAACATCAGTCAAACTCCGAACCTCCTGAACGAGATACTCCGTACCTCCCCCGATAAGTTCGCAGAGCCGACGCTAACGATGACATTCACCATGTAATAATGTCGCGGCATTTCGGCACAACACACAGACACACGTAAACACACAATTAAAAGTTAAATAAATAAAAATAAAATAAAATACACAGTTAACTAACGTACAAATGTTAGTGTCCGGTTAGTACAGTAAAGAAACACAGTAAAGAAAACTAGATAATTATTAAAAAAACTAAAATAAAAATTAATTATAAAAAACAACAACAACCGTTTAGCACAACGCGCGCGTAACCCGTTGGAAGTTGGCGGAAAGCACACACACTATCCCGGAAGTCTACCAGTGAACTGATGAACACTGCGTACTGAAAGGGAAGCTGCCCCTTTCACGATGGCGCCGCAAGCGACGGGATCTTTGAGAAAAGCCGTCGAAAGAAACCGACCGCTCTGGTGCGGCTATTACATACACTGATACACCGCACTGCTGATGTACTTACACCTACTTATTAGTGGTACGGTATCTTCAACTTTATCGTATTGACATAAAGTCGAAAATCCAATTAATAAATTTGTCAGATGTGTACGTTGATCTGCTGGCCACTGTACCTATTAGTTTTGTATGTAGGTACTTATTTTGTAATTTTATTACTAATTTATTGAAGATCTTTGAAGAATAAATTAAATTATTATTAGTATTTGATAACGGTTAACTACCCGACATTTGGTTGCAATAATGTTATGAACAAGGGTGACAAGGGTATTACAACTGTGACTACCTACCTACTTCATTATTTACTGACAAGTGCGTGTCAACGAGACGAAATTCGCATCTTCTCTTTCTTACATGTTATGATCGGCTTAGAAATACGTACGGTAAATAAATACGTACTTTCGTATTTTTCGACCAATTCCTTAACTTATAAATTTTTGATTCATAATTTGGTAATTTGAAAAAGTGCCATCTACGGAAAAAAATCCGAACTACTACAACAGTCTTTGTGATAATGATATTTGTACTATTTCCGTGTCAATTAGACGATATTGGCATCCTCTCTTTCTTAAATGTGGTAATCGGCTTAGAAAGGTAAATAAATACGTAATTTCACTCATTAATTCGATACAAATGTCAGACTCCTTAATAAATTCGTAATTTTAATAAATTTTGATTCATAATTTGAAGAAATTGTAATAGAGCCATCTATGGAGGAATTGCCGAACTACTATAAAATGCCAAACACTCTTTGTGACATCGATATTTGCATAATTTCACTGTAGGTGTCACTGCCACCAACGCCGCCACCCAACCATTGTGTGAGCGTGGTTCGTGTAGGAACTACTACTTCATTGGAAACAAAACAATTTATTGATTGGTTTTGTGGGTGCAAGTAAATAAATTGTAATTGTAACCGTCACTGAATTATGGAAAATTGCAACATTAAGATCTGGTTTAAATGAATCTGTGTTTAAATGAATTAAACGAGTGAGAGATATCCGTGTTGTCGTTTAAAGTTTAGGTTAGGTCTGGTGAGGTTAGGTCTGGTGAGGTTAGGTCTGGTGAGGTTAGGTCTGGTGAGGTTAGGTCTGGTGAGGTTAGGTCTGGTGAGGTTAGGTCTGGTGAGGTTAGGTTAGGTCTGGTGAGGTTAGGTTAGGTCTGGTGAGGTTAGGTCTGGTGAGGTTAGGTCTGGTGAGGTTAGGTCTGGTGAGGTTAGGTCTGGTGAGGTTAGGTCTGGTGAGGTTAGGTCTGGTGAGGTTAGGTCTGGTGAGGTTAGGTCTGGTGAGGTTAGGTCTGGTGAGGTTAGGTCTGGTGAGGTTAGGTCTGGTGAGGTTAGGTCTGGTGAGGTTAGGTCTGGTTAGGTTAGGTCTGGTTAGGTTAGGTCTGGTTAGGTTAGGTCTGGTTAGGTTAGGTCTGGTTAGGTTAGGTCTGGTTAGGTTGCGGGGCAGATGCGTCCTGTATCGGGGCGGGGACGGTGTTGTCCGGCGGAGGGAGGCTCAGTGCGGTGTTCCACAGGGTTCGGTCTTAGGACCGCTCCTGTGGAACATCGGCTACGACTGGGCGCTGAGGGGGAGTCTGCCCCCGGGTGTGCGTGTCGTCTGCTATGCGGACGATACGCTTATCCTAGCGAAGGGGGCGGAATACCGGGAGGCGGCGCGGCTCGCCTCCGCCGGATCCCTAATGGTGGTGGCACGGGTCCGGCGGTTGGGCCTGAAGGTGGCGCTGGAGAAGACCGAGGCCCTGTGCTTTTACGGGCCTCGAAAAAAGCCTCCAGCGGGGGCCACCATTATGGTGGACGGAGCCGCGATCGAGGTCGGGTCCAGGATGAAATATCTTGGACTCGTCCTCGACAGACGGTGGGACTTCCGGGAGCATTTTCGACTGCTCGCCCCGAAACTCATCGGGACGGCAGCCGCTCTCGGAAGTCTCCTGCCGAACGTGGGAGGGCCGAATGTGGGGTGCCGCCGCCTCTATATGGGGGTGGTGCGCTCCATGGCTCTCTACGGTGCCCCCATCTGGGTCGACGCACTGTCGGCCCAGAACAGGGCCCAGCTGCGCCGCCCGCAGAGGGTCATGGCGCAGCGGGTCATACGGGGGTACCGTACGGTGGGGCACGAGGCGGCCTGCCTCTTGGCCGGGTCTCCACCGTGGGACCTCGAGGCGGAGGTCCTCGCGGTCGTCTACGCGAGGAAGGCGGAGACCAGGGCCTGCGGTCGGGCCGCCCCGTTCGAGGTGGTCGAGCGGTGGCGGCGTGAGGCGCGACGGGCCCTCCTCGTGCGGTGGGAGTGGCGCCTCCAGGCGCCCACGGCGGGCGTCAGGCTCGTGGAGGCGGTCCGCCCGCATTTTCGGAAATGGGTGGACCGTAAACGGGGGTGCTCACCTTCCGGCTGGTGCAGGTGCTGACCGGACATGGGTGTTTCGGTCAATACCTGTGCCGTATTGCCGGGAGGGAGCCGACGGCGGTCTGCCACGAGTGTGGCTGCGTCGAAGATACGGCGCAGCACACTCTGGCAGAGTGCCCCCAGTGGGCATCGGAGAGGGCGAGCCTGGTGGCTGTTGTCGGTGCCGACCTCTCGCTGCCTGCCGTAGTCAGTGCTATGGTCGGCGGCCAGAGGTCGTGGGAGGCGATGGTCTCCTTCTGCGACGCAGTCATGTCGCAGAAGGAGGCGTCGGAGCGCGAGAGGGAGGACGATCCCCTCTCGCATCCGACGCGAAGACGGCGAACGGACGGAGGAGGCGCGGGTATGCCCCCTCCTTCCTCCTCCCTAGTAGCTAGTGGGGCAGGGGGCGGCCGGTCGGAGCAACCGGTCGCCCACGTCGCAGCGCCCCGAGAGGGGGCGGCAATCCGCGGGTGCGCGGGCGCCGCCCGCAGGAGAAGGAGCCCGGCGCTTCGTCATGCCGGGCTGGCGCAGGGCGGGTCGCGGAACGAATGCGAAAGTACAGTTCTTGTGGCCCGCCCTCATGCGTGAGTGGCACACCCCGGGGTTTTTAGTGGGTCGAGCCCCACATAACCCGGCCACGGCCCCGCGAGGCCGGGTATGCACGGCATTTTCCCCGGGCGAAAAAAAAAAAAAAAAAAAAAGGTCTGGTTAGGTAGGTCTGGTTAGTTGGGATCCCCCACAGTGCTGACTTCCTCGTAGTGATCCCCGGCAACGCCGTGTCTGACCACCGTAACGGAGTGGCAGACCGGCGGCTAACGAGCGCTGTGATTCGTACGTTTTCCTTGCTGCAGACAATACGTCTGTTTCATTCATGTCGAAGCCTTTGCGGGACGCCTACGGGCGCTTCCTTACAAAACGCCCTTCTCAGGGCGAACCCAACGGCCCTTCTCAGGGCCAACCAAACGGCCCTTCTCAGGGCCAAACCGACGACGCGTTGTCGGAGGCTAGCGCGCACCATCTGCGGCTAGCTTGTTTTGTCGGGCGGACGAGTTGTCGGACTGTGAGGAGTCCACAACCGAGTCGCAGGCGGCCACCAGCCGCTATGAGTTAAAACGGGCGTATTTAGGGCTCGAGTCGGACGACTCTTTGGAGTCGTTAGGCAAGACCAAACGAAAGGTCAAGGCCAAATCGCGCCCACGACGTGGGACTCGATGAGGCACAACGCCAATAGGGCGTCTCTGGCCAAACCAGACGACGGAGGGGCAGAAGGACCTGGAGGAGAAGGTCGCTGCCAAAGACGCGCAACAAGCGCCTAGGTCCAGGGCCGCTACGGGGCGTCCAACGTCCTGTACGCGGACCATTCGGTGGCTGAGTTGGCACAATGGCGTTGGAGGACAAGGAGGAGATAGTAGAGGTCGCCTCTAAGTCCTCAAACTTGAAAGGGACTTCCAGAAAGCCCTCAAATGTCGTGCTGCAGCATGCACGGCATTATCGCGGAGCTGGTGCAGCGCACGGCGACGGAGGATCGCGGCAACTGCAGGCGCGGGTCGATCGCCTTCAAACTGAGGTCAGCGACCTCCACAAAAAACTGGCTGAAGCCACAGCTCCATCGGCCAGCAACGCGGTGGCAACAGGCCCTTCCTCTTTCTCCTCCTCCAACCTTGAGGATATAATCCGGAAGGTTATAATGGAGGAAAGGGCCTTCACCAGAGCCTGCTTTGCGGGCATTGAGGACCGGCTGTTGCCGGAGAAGCATCCGCCCTCCACTCGCGGCGGACAGAGCGCAATCTGCAGCACTGCCACCGCCAGTAGCTGCAACCACCAGCGGACTGCCCCAGGCCCCAAAGCCTTCTAAGGGCAAAGGACGGGGCAAGACCACAAAGGCGGCGGCTCACCTACATCCAGCGCACAGCTGAGCCGGAAAACCCAAACAGCTTCTCTGGGTCGGGAAAATGACGTGCTGGAGTCTTCAGCCGTAGCTCCCACCGAGACATGGACGGAGGTAGTGAAGCGAGGGAAGGGAAGGAAAGCGGCCTCCAAGCCCGCCCCTGCTACCTCCGCAGCCAAGAGGGCCCCTGCTGTTCCCACAGCAAAAGGGAGGAAACTGGCGGCTCCCAAAACGGCGGCGGTTACGGTGACCATCACCCCCGAGGCCGCCGAAAGGGGCGAAACATACGAGTCCGTATTAACGCGGGCTCGTGCCCATGCCGATCCCACCCAGCTGGGGATTGCGGCCGTTACTTGCCGTCGAACCCAAACCGGAGCTCGAATTTTCGAGTTTCCCGGGGCATCGGGTTCGCAAAATGCGGATCTCTTCGCAACAAAATTGCGCGAGGGCATCGCGGACGTGGCAAAGGTCGCCAGGCCAGTCAAGTCCGCGACTTTAGAGGTCACCAACTTGGATGACTCCGTCTCCAAGGAAGAAGTGGTGGCGGCCATTGCAGCAGCAGGAGGTTGCCCTGTCGAGTCGGTGCAAGGCCGAGTCATCAGGACTGGCCGGCGAGGCCTGGGTACAACCCGTGTGGACTGTCCAGTCACTGCAGCCAAGGCCGTCCTTGTTAAAACTAAGGGGCGGCTCCTGATTGGGTTCAGTTCAGCCGTGGTCCGGGCACTTGAAGAGCGACCCCTACGCTGCTTTAAGTGTTTCGGCATAGGGCACACCCGCACAATGTGTCCGTCCACGGTGGAGAGGGCGGACACCTGCTACCGCTGCGGAAAGCAAGGGCACATGGCGGCATCCTGTGATGCTGTCACGCCGCACTGTGCGGTCTGTGCCGCCAGTGGTCGCCCGGCGAACCACGTGATGGCTGGGAGGAAGTGCAATCCCCCCACTAAGAAGGGTAAAATGCAGGTGCCAAGGCGACCTGCTGCTGCTGCTACCGCCACCGACACCCGGTCGCGGAAGCTGAGGGTGATGCGATGATTGAATAATGGGGCCCAGTCATCGCATCCTACAGGCCAACACCAACCACTGCAGAGCGGCCCAAGACCTGCTGGTGCAGTCTATGGCAGATTGGTTGGTGGACGTGGCGGTAGTCGCTGAGCCCTACTCAATCCCTGACCGTTGGTTGGGCGACAGGGACGGCCTCGTAGCAGTTGCGCACGGCCTTTGACCGACTCTCCTCCCCTCTCACTTATAGAGAGAGGATCGGATACGTGGCTGCCGCGTGGGGGGAATTAGCCCTAGTGGGTGTTTATTTCTCCCCAAATCGCTCTTTGCAAGACTTCGAGGACTTCCTCGGAGTCCTTGCGGCAGTTGTCGGCAGGATGACGCTCCGACAGGTCTCTGTGCTGGGGACCTGAACGCCAAGTCGGAGACGTGGGGCAACCTGGCTACCGACGCCCGTGGGCGGGCGCTTGAGGCGTGGGCAGCCTCCTCTGGTCTCTCCCTTTTAAATAGGGGGAGAGTTCAAACATGCGTGCGGCGTCAGGGTGGGTCCATAGTGGACGTCACCTTTGCATCCCCATCGCTAGCCGCGCGTGTGGAGAACTGGCGGGTGGACATGGTGGAGACCTTGTCGGACCACCGATACGTGCGGTTCGAAATCTCCACCCAGAGCCGTCGGGGGAACTCTACATCGTCGGCCCGATCCCCCTTTCCTCGGTGGGCTCTCACCCGCCTAGACCGGGAGGCTGCAAAGGAGGCCGCGTTCCTGCAGGACTGGCTTTCGCCCCCTGCCGTCCTGAATGCAGATGTCGACGCCGCAGCGTCTCAACTGAGAGGGTCTCTGACCGAAGTGTGCAACTCCAGCATGCCTCGGTCTCGTCGCCCACCGCCAAACCGCGCTGTGTATTGGTGGTCGGAGGAGTTGGCGCAACTGCGGGCAGCGTGCATGGCGGCTAAACGCCAGTTCACGCGGAGCCGTCGTCGGCGGCGCCGAGACGAAACTGACGAGGACCGTCTGTACGAAGCGTACGTGGCGGCAAAGACGGCCCTCAAGTCAGCCATCGGTGCCGCCAAAGACTCAGCGAGAGCCGAGCTGCTGGAGACACTCGACGGCGATCCATTCGGGAGACCGTACAAGGCGGCGCGCAACAAATTGCGCCCCTCAGGTCCCCCGGTGACAGAGACCCTCGAGCCTTCCCTGCTGGATGAGGTGCGTTCCTTGTTTCCGCGCAGGAACGCCGAGTTCTCCCCTCCAGCGATGAATCCCCCTCGGGGGATGGCCCTAGTGGAAGAGGAGGAAGAGGCCCCCGCTGTCACGGACAGCGAGATCCACACGGCGTTGGTCCGCCTCCGGGCAAAGAAAACTGCCCCCGGCCCAGACGGCGTCCCTGCAAGGGTGGTGGCCATCGCTGCCTCCCAAATGGAGGAACGGTTTCGGGACCTCTTCAGCGCGTGTCTCGCAACGGGGCGGTTCCCGAAACCTTGGAAGGAGGGGCAGTTGTGCCTGCTTCGTAAGCAGGGACGCCCAGCGGACTCCCCCTCGGCATACCGGCCCATCGTTCTGCTCGATGAGGTCGGCAAGATGTTCGAGGGGATCATCGCTGCGCGCCTCAACCGCCATTTGGCATGTGTGGGGCCGGACCTATCAGACGCCCAATACGGCTTTCGGGCTCAGCGGTCGACGGTGGACGCCTTAACTCGTCTCAAGGGCCAGGTTCAAGAGGCCGTAGACGAAAGGGAAGGACTGTTGGCAGTGTCGTTCGACATTGCCAACGCATTTAACTCTGTCCCCCATTCCACCATCCTAGAGGCGCTCCGATTCCACGGAGTGCCTCAATATCTTCGGGGCCTCCTGGCCAACTACTTGGAGGATAGGTCCGTCCTCCTTGTAGATCGAGACGGGGAGGTGAGGCGCTACGCCGTGGATACCGGCGTTCCGCAGGGGTCGGTGTTAGGACCCCTTCTATGGAACGTCGGCTTCGACTGGCTCCTGCGGGGAACGCTCCTCCGAGGGACGACGTTCTGTACGGACGACACTCTCCTCACTGCCCGCGGGAGCTTCACGACGGCGGCCAGCCTGGCGTCGGCGGGTGGCTCCTTGGTTGCCGACAGGATCCGCCGTTTGGGGCTGACAGTGGCGCTGCATAAGACCGAGGCCGTGTTTTCCACGGCCGAGGCAGCGCCCCTCCTGACGCCCACATCTTTGTGGATGGCGAGAGGGTCGCAGTGGTGAGGCAGATGAAATATCTGGGCCTCATCCTGACAGCAGGTGGCGCTTCGGCCCGCACTTCGCCGATCTGTCCAAGCGCCTCCTAAAGACGGCGAACGCCTCTCGTGGCTCATGCCAAATTGGGAGGGCCCAGCGCGCGATGCCGGCGTCTATATGCCGGCATACTACGGAGCATGGCCCTTTATGGGGCTCCAGTTTGGGCGGACTCCCTGCGCAGGAGGGAGAACGCCACCGCCCTTCGCGTGCCCCAAAGGGCTATCGCACAGCGGTGGCGCGGGCCTACCGCACAGTGGGTTTTGCGGCGGCGTGCGCACTGGCGGGCACTCCCCCTTGGGAGCTCGAAGCATGGGTGCTCGCCAGAGTGTACGAGTGGACGGCGGAGCGGAGGGCGCGAGGAGAGCGTCCGGCTCATGAGGTCCGGGAAGCAGTGCGGCAGGAGGCCAAGGAGGCCATCGTCCTACATTGGGCGGACGACCTCGCCGCTGCAGTCTTTGGGCGACGGACGTTGGACGCAATCGGGCCGGTCCTCCAGACCTGGCTCGAGCGGCCATTCGGATTTCTCTCCTTCCGTCTGGTGCAGGTGATGACAGGTCACGGTTGTTTTGGGTCGTACCTGCACCGCATCGGGCGGGAGGAGAACCCGTCGTGCCATCATTGTGGTGCGACAGAGGACACGGTGCGGCACACACTCGAAGAGTGCCCATCGTGGTCCGAGCCGCGTCAGAACCTTGTCGCGGCGGTCGGACAACCTCTCACTCCCCTGCGTAGTACGCGCAATGTTGGGGAGCGAAGAAACATGGGCGGCGGGCCTCCTTCTGCGAATGCGTAATATCGCAGAAGGAGGCGGCAGAGCGTGAGCGAGAGGAAGACGCCCTCGCTCCAGCGCTCCGACGACGAGAGTCGGTAAGAAGACGGCAGTACAACCGCCTTCTCCCTCCCGGGGGTGAATAGCGGGTGCTAGGCGCGGGGGCGCCTGCATCCGCATTGCACTACTCACCTTTTCGCGGGACGGGAACGGTTGGCACACGACCGTTCCCGAAACCCCTCCCCAACACAGGGAAGGGTGTGAATATGGCCCGCCATCCTGGCAGGCATAGCCGAGGGGGTCCTGGTCGTAAAGGTTCAACCGGTCTCCCAGACCCCCTCACATGGCGACGCTGGTGTGCTCCTGGGTTTTTAGTGGGTATGCCGGGCTTCTCCCGGAGAGTCCCACATATCCCTCCCGTCCCCCCACGGGAGGATGATACATAAAGTATTTTCCCAGGGTCAAAAAAAAAAAAAAAAAAAAAAAAAAGGTTGGTTAGGTTAGGTTAGGGTGTTGGGGCGTGCCCCAAGTTGTGTTTTAAACCGGTCCGTGCAACCACGTCCTCGTCGTGCGCCCTGGACCCTGACCTGACCACCGTAACGGAGTGGCAGGCAGGTGACCAAGTGTTCACGGATTTACTTGGGGCGAACAGAGAGGTGACATATCATGTCTGCTGGCTTGCCAGTTAGGGACGCCAAAGGGCGTTTCCTTAAAAAAGGCCCTTCTCAGGGCCAACCTCCGGCAGGTTTCTGACGAGTCAGACACTTCTGACGCGTCAGGAATAAGGCCGTCGAACGCCAGTCTCTGGCGCGAGCTCGAGCTCGAAGGCGGCGGCGGCGGCAGCGGTGAGACCCGCAAAAAGGGATCGCCGCGTGGATTCGGGGGAGCGGGGAGAGCTCAAGTAACGAGCCTCCCCAAGCAAAGATCCCGTCGGGCGGCCGCACGTCTTTGGCCTGTCGACGCCAGAAGGCAGATGCAGGAGCGCGAGGCTCTCGATCTCGCGCAGGACGACGCTGGCCTTAAGAGCCGATGATATGGCGCAGGCGCGACAAGTCTGCGCCGAAATCATCGCGGCCTCTGGTGAGAGGTCCGCTACTTCCGAGGACACCACAGTGTCCTCGAGACGAAGGCCGTGCAGGGCCTCGATGTTGTCTTGGACTGATTCGCAAGTCCAAGAACATCAAGGGGACCTGCACAAAGGCCATCAAGGAGGCTGTGGAGTGCGTGCGCACGGCTGTGGACCTCGCGCGAAGGAGCGTCACGGAGGAGACGCTCCAATTGCAGGCTGACCTCAATAGGATGAGGGCGGAGGTAGCGTCCTCCGAAGCAATACGGAGGCTCTAAACTCCGAGTGGAGAGGGTCCGGGCGGCTCCATCCGCCTCGTCGGCCTCGGAGGAGACTCACCTGAGGCGGTGACACGTAGTGTCATCGACCGGGTGGGCAAGATGTTGGACGCCAGGTTCGCGGGTATTGAGGATCGCCTCATGCCCGCAAGGATCATGCGTCCACCGCTGGCGGCCACATCAAGGCCGTCCTATGTCGCGGTGGCGGCTGGCCCGGCGGCCGGCCCTGCTCCCAAGCCGGCAAATCGCCCGGCAAAGGCTGCCCGAGCCATGCCGCCCCGCAGCCCGCAAGGAACGCACGAGCGGCACCTCCTCCTGCCGGCCCTGCCGGCGCTCCGGCGAGCACCGCGCCCACCCGCGGCGTTCGGCTGGTCCCACCACCTCCTCGGGAGAGGGGTGGACCACGGTTGTAGCCAAGAAGAGGAAGCCGAAGAAGAAAACAAAAAAGGCGGCCGCGAACGCGTCGGGGCCTCCGCGGCGGAAAAAAGCGCCAAAGCTGCGCGTGCCGAAATCTGCTGCGGTGGTCTTGACCCTGCAGCCGGAGGCCGCCGAGTCGGGGTTGACCTACTCGAGCGTCTTAACAAAGGCGCGCGAGCGGGTCAACCTGGAGGAGCTCGGCATCACTGGGGGCTGCCGGTTCAGGACGGCCGTGACTGGCGCTCGGATCATCGAGCTGCCCGGCGCGCAGAGCGGCCCGAAGGCAGACCTGCTCGCGGCTTCCCTGCGGGCGGCACTCGCCGACGACGGCGTCCGTGTCAATCGGCCCACGAAATGCGCAGAACTGCGCATCGTGGGCCTCGACGACTCCGCGTCTGAGGCGGACGTCCGGGCGGCGATTGCCGCTAGGGCAAGCTGCCCTCCGGACCAGGTCCGAGTGGGTCGGAGAACAGTCGGGGCCAGGGGTTCTGGCTCCGTCTGGGCAAGCTGTCCGGTGGTGGCGGCCAAGGCCCTTATGGCGGCAGGCCGCCTCCAAGTGGGGTGGAGCTCGGCCCGAGTACAGGTGCTCGAGCCGCGCCCCATGCGGTGCTACCGCTGCATGGGACAGGGGCACACGGGGCAGCAATGCTCCGCCCATGTCGACTGCAGCGGTTTATGCTTCCGCTGCGGGCAGCCCGGGCATAATGCGGCGTCGTGTTCCGGCGCCCCCCACTGCCCGCTTTGCTCGCACGCTAAGTTGCCGGCGGACCACCTCGTGGGTGGTAAGGGGTGCAACGCCCCCAGAAAGCAGCGCGCGGCCGCCAAGCCCTCGGCCGCCGGGACCGCTGCTGTTCCGGAGCCGGTGCGACTAGAGGCGTCGCAGGAGGTTATGATTACGGAATAACATGGATCGGGTCCGTAATTGTAACCTTCTTCAGGCGAACCTGAACCACTGCTCCGGTGCGCAGGACTTGCTCCTACAAACCATGGCGGGGTGGTCGGTCGACGTAGCCGTGGTCGCGGAGCCGTACTTCATCCCCACCCGCCCGAATTGGGTGGGTGACAGTGACGGCTCTGTGGCGATCATAGGTTCCGCGGCCCCGCGTTCCCCACCCCTCTCGTTTAAAGAGAGGGGTCCGGGATATGTCGCGGCCGTGTGGGGGGAGATCACCTTCATAGGTGTTTACTTCTCTCCCAATCGGAACCTACCGGAGTTCGAGGTCTTCCTCGATCATTTGGAGGCCTCGATCCGGCGACTAGATGCGAGGCAGCTGGTCGTGATGGGGGACTTCAATGCCAAATCTACGGCTTGGGGTTCCCCGGCGACGGACGCCAGGGGCGACGTCCTTTTGGAATGGGCAGCGGCGGTGGGCCTCGGTATCTGCAACCGAGGCTCCGCGAACACATGCGTGCGCCAGACGGGGGGGTCGATAGTCGATTTGACATTGGCCACCCCCGCTGTTGAAGCACGCGTTCGCAACTGGCGGGTGATGCAGGAGGTGGAGACCCTTTCGGACCATCTATATATCCGATTTGAGATCTCCACTTCCAGCAGCCACGGGGGGCGGACTCGCCAGCTTAACGGGGACACCTTCCCCAGGTGGGCATTGTCGCGCCTGGATCGAGAGGTCGCCGAAGAGGCGGCCATCGTCCAGGCGTGGTTTGCGGCGCCGGCGGAGCTGGGGACCCTGGAGGAGGAGGCGGTAGCCCTGCGAGGTGCGATGACGGGTATCTGCGATTCCGCAATGCCCCGCGTCAAGAGTCGTCCTACGAAGCGTGCGGTATATTGGTGGTCGCAGGCTCGCAGGCCTTAGGCAAGCCTGCGTAGCTGCGCGTCGAGCGCACACCAATTACCGCAGGCGGAGAGTGCAGGAGGCGGACGTGGCCCGGGAACTGTACGAGTCCTACCGCGAAGCGCGGAGGACTCTGCAGATGGCAATATCCCGGGCCAAGAAGACGGCGCGCGGGGAGATGCTCGCGCACCTCGATAGGGACCCGTGGGGGCGACCCTACCGCTCCGTACGGGGCAAAATGCGGGGGCAAGGACCGCCGGTGGTTGAGTCCCTGCAGCCGGCGCTGCTGGAGGGTGTGTCCGCTTTGTTCCCGACCAGAGCGGAGCACGTACCGCCCCCGATGGGCCCCGACTCCGACTCCGAGGAAGAGGAGGTACGGGAGGAAGAGGTCCCCCCAGTAACCGAGGGGGAACTTGGGGCCGCCGTCCTCCGGATGCGGTCTAAAAAGACCGCTCCGGGACCGGATGGCATCCCAGGGCGAGTGTGGGATCTCGCCCTGGGCCCGCTGGAGGAGCGCCTGAGGGGACTCTTGAGCGCGTGTCTGCGCGCCGGGAGTTTCCCTCAGATTTGGAAGGAGGGCAGGCTTGTCCTCCTTCAGAAGCCGGGGCGCCCGGCAGAGTCTCCCTCTGCCTACCGCCCCATCGTGTTGCTGGATGAGGCGGGTAAGCTTTTTGAGCGCGTGCTCGCGACCCGCATCATCCGGCATCTCGGCGTTGGTGGCCCGGACCTGGCCGCGTGCCAGTTCGGCTTTCGCGGGGGCCTTTCCACCATCGACGCGATCGGCAGTGTGAAGGCCTTCGCGCAGGAGAGCGTGGCCGAGGGCGGAGTGGCGTTGGCGGTGTCTCTTGACATCGCCAATGCGTTTAACACTCTGCCCTTCACGTGTATAGAGGCGGCGCTGCGATACCACCGAGTGCCTCTCTATATACGCCAGGTTATCGGGACGTACCTGCGGGGCAGATGCGTCCTGTATCGGGGCGGGGACGGTGTTGTCCGGCGGAGGGAGGCTCAGTGCGGTGTTCCACAGGGTTCGGTCTTAGGACCGCTCCTGTGGAACATCGGCTACGACTGGGCGCTGAGGGGGAGTCTGCCCCCGGGTGTGCGTGTCGTCTGCTATGCGGACGATACGCTTATCCTAGCGAAGGGGGCGGAATACCGGGAGGCGGCGCGGCTCGCCTCCGCCGGATCCCTAATGGTGGTGGCACGGGTCCGGCGGTTGGGCCTGAAGGTGGCGCTGGAGAAGACCGAGGCCCTGTGCTTTTACGGGCCTCGAAAAAAGCCTCCAGCGGGGGCCACCATTATGGTGGACGGAGCCGCGATCGAGGTCGGGTCCAGGATGAAGTATCTTGGACTCGTCCTCGACAGACGGTGGGACTTCCGGGAGCATTTTCGACTGCTCGCCCCGAAACTCATCGGGACGGCAGCCGCTCTCGGAAGTCTCCTGCCGAACGTGGGAGGGCCGAATGTGGGGTGCCGCCGCCTCTATATGGGGGTGGTGCGCTCCATGGCTCTCTACGGTGCCCCCATCTGGGTCGACGCACTGTCGGCCCAGAACAGGGCCCAGCTGCGCCGCCCGCAGAGGGTCATGGCGCAGCGGGTCATACGGGGGTACCGTACGGTGGGGCACGAGGCGGCCTGCCTCTTGGCCGGGTCTCCACCGTGGGACCTCGAGGCGGAGGTCCTCGCGGTCGTCTACGCGAGGAAGGCGGAGACCAGGGCCTGCGGTCGGGCCGCCCCGTTCGAAGTGGTCGAGCGGTGGCGGCGTGAGGCGCGACGGGCCCTCCTCGTGCGGTGGGAGTGGCGCCTCCAGGCGCCCACGGCGGGCGTCAGGCTCGTGGAGGCGGTCCGCCCGCATCTTCGGAAATGGGTGGACCGTAAACGGGGGGTGCTCACCTTCCGGCTGGTGCAGGTGCTGACCGGACATGGGTGTTTCGGTCAATACCTGTGCCGTATTGCCGGGAGGGAGCCGACGGCGGTCTGCCACGAGTGTGGCTGCGTCGAAGATACGGCGCAGCACACTCTGGCAGAGTGCCCCCAGTGGGCATCGGAGAGGGCGAGCCTGGTGGCTGTTGTCGGTGCCGACCTCTCGCTGCCTGCCGTAGTCAGTGCTATGGTCGGCGGCCAGAGGTCGTGGGAGGCGATGGTCTCCTTCTGCGACGCAGTCATGTCGCAGAAGGAGGCGTCGGAGCGCGAGAGGGAGGACGATCCCCTCTCGCATCCGACGCGAAGACGGCGAACGGGACGGAGGAGGCGCGGGTATGCCCGCCTCCTTCCTCCTCCCTAGTAGCTAGTGGGGCAGGGGGCGGCCGGTCGGAGCAACCGGTCGCCCACGTCGCAGCGCCCCGAGAGGGGGCGGCATCCGCGGTGTGCGCGGGCGCCGCCCGCAGGAGAAGGAGCCCGGCGCTTCGTCATGCCGGGCTGGCGCAGGGCGGGTCGCGAACGAAGTGCGAAAGTACAGTTCTTGTGGCCCGCCCTCATGCGTGAGTGGCACACCCCGGGGTTTTTAGTGGGTTCGAGCCCCACATAACCCGGCCTCGGCCCCGCGAGGCCGGGTATGCACGGCATTTTCCCCGGGCGAAAAAAAAAAAAAAAAAAAAAAAAAAGGTCTGGTTAGGTTAGGTCTGGTTTTTTTTTTTTTTTTTTTTTTTTTATTACAGCAGGAGGGGAAATCCTCATGGAACTCACACCTCCCCACGAATAGGGAGGTGTGAGTACTGCCGGACTCTTACCGGCTAAAACCCCTCCTGCTGTGCCAAGGTGCTCCTCTGACGTGATCAGAGACCTTCTTTATCAATTTGTGTTTGCCATTTATTTTTGGGAACCATTTATGATAATATATATGAATAATAAATACTTTTTTATTTACATAAATATTAAAATATATATGTTTTTTTATACTTAAATACATTTATAAAGGTATTGACGCTACTGTCTGTATATTGTGTCAATATAGGTACTTAGCGCCAATAATATTTGCTTTTCACCTTTTCGCCACGTTGAGGTTTGGTGTTCTCCGTCATCGTCGTGCCGTTCTCACGCAAACGCTCCACCATGTGTAACATGACTATTAGAGACGTTTGCGTGGCCTTCCAGACTTTCGACGTGATGGTCTGAACTGCCAAAACCTATGGTCGCCAAGGGAAGAGCATCGTCATTGTTCCCCTTGTACGGTGTCTCTGACCACGTCTTTTTAATAATGGGCTCGGATACCCTAAGCAGTTCTCTGCGGCATTTGCGGAACTCAGCCCGATCGGAGTGGCAACCTCCAGAGTGGACTCTGATCGGCGTACGGACCACCACGGACAGGCACTTAACATGGCTTTAAATTTGCGCAGCTTCGTAAAACTGGGCACAACTTATTTTATGCCTCATGTGAGGGGCGCAGTGATCCGAACTGCTGTCCTTATCGAGCGCGTTAGTTCCTCCTACCCGTATTACACATTTGCCATTGGGCACCCACAAAAGTGCCCCAATCACCTCGTAAAGAGGGTTTTTAAAAGTGTCCCGGTGCCTGAATCCATTTTACTGCCTGTGGGACGCCAAATTCCACCTTAGCAATAACTGATGGCCGCTCGGGCCAAGGCGTCCCACTTTCTACGGACCGGACAGTCCTGGGCAAAAATAGAGTGGCCTGTGTCACCTTGTCCATCTCTCTTACAGTTTATGCAGGACGGTCCCACCCCTTCGGCGACCTAGGGCAATCCGCCTGAAGGGGGGCCCCCCGCAATGGTTGCACAGGTCCACTTCCTCAGGACAGTTTTTGCGTCCATGTCCGTAGACCAGACACCGGCTACACTGCACCAGCGGAGATTGGTCCAACACCTTAACGTGCTGCAGGTCGATAAATAGCCTGCCGGCCGTCGTCAGCCGTTCCCACATCCTAGGTGATACCTGGAGGATGACGTGGTTCTCTAGTGGGTTCCTCGCCCTCCTCCGGTACTTGACGACTACTGCCGACTCTTCGGCCGACAGGCCCTCCAGCAGGCGCGCGTTCTGCGTCTTAAGAGCGGCCTTTATGTCCTCGTCGCTGTTATAGGCCAGAAGGTCCCGGACAATTACGAGTGGATACCGCTGACGCGCGTTTTCCACCCGCAACTGCCCGTCGGTTTTGAGCTGCGCTGTCATCCTTTCCAGCTCCTCCTTGCTGGCGCAGCTCAGCACCACCCTCTGGTCCTTGACTTTTCGGACATTTTCCACTTGAAGGCCGCTCACCTTCGCGTTCAACGCCTGTCGGACACGACCCACAACATCGCCGCTGGTCTCCATTGCGTCGCCGGAGGACACAACGATTGAGTGCTTTGGTCTTGCAACCCGCCCTGCACTCTTCGGTTTTGACAGGACCTCCGCGTAGGAGGGCGCTTCCGCCCTCATCTCGGAGACCTGTTTTCCGATCTCCCGGGTTGCAGACTTGAGCTCTTGCATCTCTGCAAGAAGCTCTTCGCCATGGCCGCTGTGGCCTTCGGCGACAGACGCCGCATCCGCACTCCGCCTATCATTTAGTGCTGCCTTCAATTCCTCAATCTGCATAGTGGTCGCTTCAAGCAGCTTACTGTGCTCCGTAATTTTTAAAATGAGGTCGTCCTCCTTCCTGCCCAATTTTTCCGGCAGGGGCCGTCATCTTCAAGTCTGAACTCGCAACACCTCCGACCTCAGGGAGCCTCTGGTGTTCGGACTCCTTCACCAGCTGGTAGAGGCGCTCAATGGCTAGTATCGCCTGGGTCTTGATTTCCGTCTTCAGGTTTCTCGCAAGACCCAGTTGACACTTTGCCTGTTTTAGCCAATGTCGCGCCTCCACCGTCCGGTTCTCGAATTTAGGAGCTGGCTGAGGGGATTTTGGAGAGGGCGCGAGCCCAGGGGACCCATGTTCCAGCAGTGTGTGTCCAGGCCGTGCCGGGCATAATTTGCTGAACCCACGCTGCGCTGCTTCCTTGGTTGTTTCTCAATGTCGGGAAACAGCTTCCGAACCGCATTGGGTGGGGCCGGTGACTGGGGGGTGGTGTCGCACATGATGGTGGGACGAGTGAGAAAAGTAAGTGGAGCACCTGGCTCTCAAATATATGTCCTGAATCCCTGTAAAGTGGGGATTCAACGTCTTAAATTTAAAAGTAGTTTTCCCTGTATAGAGGGGTTGTCAATAAGACTAAATGATTAATTAATACTTAAAATTATACCCTGTAAAGGGGGGTCAAATAAATAATAGATAAAATTTGTCAATAATAATAATAATAATTATCAATTCTAAGTTTGTCTGTTTAAAGCTAAAATTAGACTTTCATATATAATCTGTATCTAAAGTACACGTCAGACGTGGCGGAAACCAAGAAAAATTTGGTATATTAGATGTCGTGCATCCGAAACGATGATAAAAATTTTTTGGGTCCAGAAAAGGTTTCCCAGTCTTTTCCCTATATAGTATAAGGGCGGGTGGGAGGACAAAATTTCAAAATTTTTGTTATCCGATCGGGGCGTGCGATACGTCGGGAGAAGCGTCTCGGCGCGGGCCGTCCAACAGAGCGAAAATCCCGGATCGGTTTCCTGAAATAATTTAAAGTTTTGAATGAAAAACGAGTTTTTTCACCAAATTTTTGTCAATTGCGAGGATTTTTCGCGAAACGTCTGGAGTTATTGAGTCAAAAACCTATCCAAATCGTAGATTATAAGTTGCTGAAGCTGTATTAAAAATTTTGTCGCCCTAGGTCAAATATGAAAAAAGTAAAAAATTTTCGAATGAAATATTTTGGTCCAAAGTAACTTTAGGGGTGGAAATTAGTTCGGGGGTTGAGCCCTCGACTGTGAAAAGTACCGAAATGGTTATTGGGAGCTTAGAGGAGATGGTAAAAACTGAAAACCGCTCCGAAATCGGTTGTTTGGTTTCCAATTTTTTTTTTTTTTTTTTTTTTTTTTTTCGGTTAGGTCTGGTTAGGTTAGGTCTGGTTAGGTTAGGTCTGGTTAGGTTAGGTCTGGTTAGGTTAGGTCTGGTTAGGTTAGGTCTGGTTAGGTTAGGTCTGGTTAGGTTAGGTCTGGTTTAGGTTAGGTTAGGTTAGGTCGGTTAGGTTAGGTCTGGTTAGGTTAGGTCTGGTTTTTTTTTTTTTTTTTTTTTTTATACAGCAGGAGGGAAATCCTCATGGAGACTCACACCTCCCCACGAATAGGGAGGTGTGGGTACTGCCGGACTCTTACCGGCTAAAACCCCTCCTGCTGTTTTCGGAAACCCCTGACGTGGTCAAGGCCAGTGTTTTTCATGTCGTTAATTTTGGACAGAATAATTATTTAATTTCTTTATGAAGTCTTAATTTATGTATTATTTTGTACAGATTATTAAACGTGTCAATTTGTTTATTTATATTTTTAGCTTGGGTTTTATGTTACTGAATTTTTTGTTGCTGCTGTTTATTACCTAATTGCTTTTACTATATTTAAATGACCACTAAATTAATATAACATTATTTATTTTTACTTAAGCTTAGTAATGTTTGTTCGCTTCCCTTCATCACATATTTGCATATGTGGGAAAGCGTGGTTTTCTTAAGCTAAGTTTTATTTTTATTCGTCACTCTATTTACTACATATTTACAATATTCTAGAGTCTTTGTTCTAGTTTTCCTATTAGTCAGCAGCCTGGAGATGTTATTTTAACTTTTTGCCCTTGCAGCAGTTGTTCGGTCTCAAACCTCTCTTTTGCATACATCGGACAGTGGAACACAACATGGGGACAGTCTCGTCCTCAGTGGGGTCGCATGGACACGACGGATTTCCCTTAATTTTGAAACGGTACAAGTATTCGGAGAATCCGCCGTGCCCGGTAAACAACTGGGTGGTGATGCTGTTTGTTTCAATTTTCTTGATACTGCTATACGCCGCGGCTGCACTGGGGAAGAATATTTTCGTGACGGAGGCGGTGTTTCCGGATCTATACCTAGCGTCCCACTCGCTGACAGTGTCCATACGGATTCTCCATCTGACGAATGAGACGGGGCATCGGTCATAGTCCGGCCTCCTCTTCGATCGCAGCGCTGCCTCCTTCGCCAAGCAGTCAGCCCTTTCATTTCCCTCCAGACCTGCGTGGGCTTTTATCCAGAACAAGGAAACGCTCTTGTTCTGCATGGCACAGTGGCGTAGAGCGTTTCTTGTTTCCACTGCTAGAGGATGGGTGGAGGTAGGGTTGACGATAGTTTGCAGCGCTGCCATCGAGTCACTGAAAATTCCGAACGTGGATTTTCCGCTATTTAGCGCCTCCCCGGCCGCTCTCTGTAGTGCCAGCAGTTCTGCTTGGTAGACGGTACAGTAGGACGGCAGTACAAGTTTTTTAGTTTTTTTTCGGCTGCGCTATCCCACAAAGATAGCGCTGCACCGACTTTGCCCTCGATCTTGCTGCCGTCCGTGAAAATTCGCACGTCGTAGTTCGAGGCGTGGTTGTTGTATTGTTCCTCGTCTACCAAGCTGTTGAACTCCAGCGTTTCCTGCTCGGCCGGGTGAGGAAAGTCCTCCGCACGTGTCATCTTCTCTATCTCCCTATCTCCCAAAGCTGGATGGGGCACCCCCCTCTTTGCTTCGTACAATGAAGCAGCTTCACGAACTCGAAGATCGAGGGAGTATCCCAGCCAGCAGGAGAGCCGAGTGCAGTGAGACCGTGCGATGGGCTCTGCAGAGCTTTTGAGCGAAGCTTCTCTGCACCACGTTCAGTTGCTTCTTTATCCCCAGTTTGTCCACGGCTGGCGCCCATACACTCGCGGCGTACAGCACTATCGGTTCGACAGCGGCGGTGTAGATCGAACGCACGACCTCCGGATGCAGTCCCCAACTCACCCGCGCAGATCTGGCTAGGCGCTTGTAAATTGCAATAGCTTTTTTACAAGCACCAGCGACGTGGGAGTTGAAGGTGAGGCCGGCGTCGATCGTCAACCCTAGAATCTTCACCTCTTTTGACATTCCAATGTCGATCCCGCCCATGGTCAGGCGTGGGGTCGTACTTCAGTTTTCGCGTGATTACCATGGCATTGGTTTTGTGCGGTGCAAATTTCAGCTTGTTTCTGACACCCCACGCACGCACATGCTCGAGAGCGGCATTGGCTTGTCGTTCGATTTCCAGGGCTGTACCACCGTCAAAAATCATCACCACGTCATCCGCGAAGGCCTGGCAATAGTCGCCTCTGACCTCCAGCTGTCTCAGGAGCGGGTCCAGGAGAAGGTTCCACAGAATAGGACCACCGATTGAACCCTGGACGCACCCCTTCGAGGTTCGGCGTCTGCTCTCGGCTCCCGCTACCTGACTGCCACCTCCCTGCCACTGAGGTAGCTATCTATTACTCGCCTCAAGTTGATTGGGCACTTTTCCTCTGCCAATCGGACTCTAATCGCCGGCCACCATGCGTTGTCGAATGCTCCCTCTATATCCAGCGATACAAGTACACAATTTTCTTTTCCTCTAGCTTGCCGCGGATATACTTCACTAAGGTGAAGAGAGTCCTCAGTGCTTTTTTGGGGCATGAATCCGTATTGGCGAGTACTAATCCTCGGCAATAAGTGGAACTTCAGACGAGCAACCAGCATCTTTTCGTACACTTTCCCCAAGACAGGCAAGAGCCCAATCGGCCTGTAGGACTTGGGTGTGGTGTACGTGTCTTTGCCTGGCTTTCTCAGTACAAACCACCGTCGTCTCTTCCAGATTTTCGGGAAGTGGTGGTGAGCCAGGCATAGGTTCAATAGTGACAGGAAGTAGCTGGGATCGCAGAGTATGGCCTGGCAGCAGATATCTGCCGTGAAGCCGTCGGCGCCCGGAGCCTTCTTTGGTTAAACGACATCATGGACCTTTGGAGCTCGCTTAGGGTAAACGGTGGGTCATGCTGCTCACCATGACCATACGCGTTTACCAATTCTGCCTGTTGACGTAGTCGGCGATGGTCCACATTGTCGCTGTCCTCGCGATCCTCCGGGTAAAAGGTTTCGGCCAACAGCTCAACAGAGCCCCTCGCGTCCAGGACTTCTTCTCCTTTGTGTAGAAGTATATCTTCATCCCTTTTTTCTGTCATCCTCATTACCCGATAGATTCCCTCCCATACCCCCTCCCTATTCTGTTTTCCACAAAATTCCTTCCAACTGTCCGTCTGTGCGCTCCTGACGGCCCCTCATATTTTTCCTTCTCTGCCAGGTATAGAGCGACAACATGTGTTCTCCGGACCGACGCTGCGTTTCTGATCCTACGTCTACTGGTTGTTACTTGTTTTTTTAACTCTGCGAGCTCTTCGGACCACCACGGCACGGCAAGTCGCTCTCTCGTCTTCTTTTTTCGCATGGTTTCGGAAATACTTGGGTAATGGTTTGTGTGTATCTATTTACTTTCTGTCTATTTCGTTTTGGTTATTTATTGTGAGGGTGTTTTCTTGACAGTGATTGTTTTCCTTCATTTTTTGAGTCAGTTTCTCGCGAAACTGATCCCATCTTACATTCCGTGTGTTGTAGATTCTCGTAGTTCTGTGTATGTCCGTCCCAGTTGACTTTTCGAGGTCAACCTTGAAAACGATGCCGTTGTGGTCCGAGCTCGTGAGATTTTCTTGCACGTGCCAACCGTTGACCAGGTCCAGTAGATCAATAGAGCAGGCCGTTACGTCCCGTGGCTGCTATACCTGACGCCCCCTCTAACGGTGTCGAAGGTTGGGCAGTCACCCCTGTTGAGGATCTGCAGACCCAGCTCGTTCAAGAGTCCACACAGTTGCTCCCCCCTTATATCCTCATTTGGGCTACCCCACCAGATACTCTTCGCGTTGGCGTCTCCTCCACGATGAGGTTTTTTGAGCCGACGACTTGTTCCACCCTCCTCATGTGCGCCAGATATGGCTCCATGGGCAGGTCGGGCTCAAAATAGAAGGAAACTAGTGTGATGCTCCAGGCCTTCGTGCGAATTCCCACCACGACGATGTTGATGGTAAGCTGCGGGTACTGCATAACATCCAGCGAATGATCGAGGACGACGATAGCCGCCTTGACGGTTCCCTCTTGGTTTCAGGTACTTGGAAGACCCTCGCACCCTGGTATGTTTTCATCCTTCTCGACCCACCCACGTAGGGCTCCTGCAGCAGCGCGATGGTAGCGTTATCCCTGCTGGCCTCTATGAGGAGTTCGTCTGTCGCCAACCGATTGCGTTGGAGGTTCGATTGAATTAAATTGTATCGGTGGGTTCTCTCCGGGGGCCCTTAGCAATACGCTGTGGAAGCCCTAGCTAATGCATCCCATCTACGGCGGACGGGCAATCGTCACTGAAGGCATTGTGTCCGCAGGCCTCCAGCTTAGCCTTCGTGCAATTGACGCAGGAAGGACCCTCGCCGAGCCGCCTGTCCGGGCATTCCGCGCTATGATGCAGCCCACCGCAGTGGCTACAGAGGTCTGCCGCCTCTTACAGAACCTCCTGCCATGCCCATAGCCCAAGCAGCGAGTGCACTGCACCAAGGGGGACTGGTCTTCGACCCGTGCTATTTGCAGGTCGACTCGAAGCCTCCCCGCTCCAATCGCCCTCCTCCAAACTGTGGTGATACGCTTAGGATGACGTGTCTTGTGTGCGGTTTCGCGCCTTTCTGCGATATTTTACGGTCATCCTCGCTTCCTCTTCGCTCAGGCCATCAAAGACCTCCCTTTTGGTTTCGGAGGGCCGTGAGAATTTCCGCGTCACTGTGAACTTCCAGAACTTCCCTCACGAGCAAGAGGGGGTCCCTATTCGTGACCTCTTCCACAACGAGGTCCCCACCAGCCGCCCTTAGCCTTTCCCTCATTTGGACCGTTCCTCCCTGCTCTTACATCCCATTATGACCTTTCGGTCTCTGGCCTTTGACCTTCTCCACCTGTATCCAGCCCTCTTTCGCGTCTACTGCCTTTCGAACCTTTTCCAGGATCTCCTCTCCAGTTTCTGTCTCTTCCGTAGACGAGACGACTACGGAGTGAAGCGTCGCGCGCCCCGGTACGCGTCTTCCACGTCGCAGGCGCGCGCCGCCACACTCGCGTAACTGTCCCGTTCGGGTGATTCGCTCTGTTTCGAGGGCATTCCTCAACTTTCCCATTTCCTCTGAATTCTTATGGATCATGGCTTTGTGTTCCTCGATACCCAAAGCCAACTCTTGGAATTTTGCTGTCAGGGCATCGAGAACCACGGTATCAGCAGCCGAGCCGTTGGGGGCGTGTGGTGGATCGTAGGTTGTGATGCACTTCCAGCAGGTTCTGTCTTATTTGCACTTTCTGCCTCACATACCAACCCGTACAGCCTTGTTATTGCCTGGTTAATTCCGTTTTCAAATCTGTACGTAAGTTTCGGGAGTCTGCCAGGTAGCTCTTGGCTCTCTGGAGCCAGAGCCTAGCGTCCTTTACCCGGTCACCTGTTTCTATGCTCGAGTCCCTCGAGCCGTGTCACGGTCGCTTATTAAGTCCCGGTTTACTTTTTTGTTTTCTGGAGGCGAGGTAATAATTCGTCCGGGTTTGGAAGAGACCTTTATGGTCGATGCGGACCTTCCAGAGCCTCTTGATTCAGGTGCGCCAGCTTTGGGTTGGGAAGCCGGAGGCGGGTCACCGCGTCCCGCCTCCCACTCACCAACGCTGCGCCTTACGCTAGTTGTGGGAAGGCCTGCCTTTCCTGGTTACTGAAGGCTCGTCCGTGCTCTGGGACCTGTCGCCTTTGGGGCGGACTCCTGACACTAACAAACATGCTGGCCAAGGAGTTTCTTCGTCAATGATAGTAATAATAAAAGAATCCTGTAGAAGGGGGATTATAATGTCAATGGTGGTAAACACAAAATGTATAAAAATGGGTCAAATCGAGATTTAAAATAAATCCTCAATCCAAACGATAAGCCAGACAGGGCGGAAATCCAGAAATTTTTGATCCTCTAAGGATCCTCTGTCAATTACAGTAATAAAAATTTTTTGAGTCTGGAAAGCTCTTCGTTGTCCCTTCCCTTATGTATAGTATAAGGGCGGGTGGGAGGGCAAAATTTAAAAATTTTTGTTATCCGATCGGGGCGTGCGATACGTCGGGAGAAGCGTCTCGGCGCGGGCCGTCCAACAGAGCGAAAATCCCGGATCGGTTTCCTGAAATAATTTAAAGTTTTGAATGAAAAACGAGTTTTTTCACCAAATTTTTGTCAATTGCGAGGATTTTTCGCGAAACGTCTGGAGTTATTGAGTCAAAACCTATCCAAATCGTAGATTATAAGTTGCTGAAGCTGTATTAAAAATTTTGTCGCCCTAGGTCAAATATGAAAAAAGTAAAAAATTTTCGAATGAAATATTTTGGTCCAAAGTAACTTTAGGGGTGGAAATTAGTTCGGGGTTGAGCCCTCGACTGTGAAAAGTACCGAAATGGATTGGGAGCTTAGAGGAGATGGTAAAAACTGAAAACCGCTCCGAAATCGGTTGTTTGGTTTCCAAAATATTTCGAATGTATGGAGAATTTGTTCTATATAGGTGGATTCTGAGCAAAGTTAATGTATGGAGAAAATGAAAACTTTAATTTTGACAATTTTTGTTATCCGATCGGGCGTGCGATACGTCGGGAGAAGCGTCTCGGCGCGGGCCGTCCAACAGAGCGAAAATCCCGGATCGGTTTCCTGAAATAATTTAAAGTTTTGAATGAAAAACGAGTTTTTCACCAAATTTTTGTCAATTGCGAGGATTTTTCGCGAAACGTCTGGAGTTATTGAGTCAAAAACCTATCCAAATCGTAGATTATAAGTTGCTGAAGCTGTATTAAAAATTTTGTCGCCCTAGGTCAAATATGAAAAAAGTAAAAAATTTTCGAATGAAATATTTTGGTCCAAAGTAACTTTAGGTGGAAAATTAGTTCGGGGGTTGAGCCCTCGACTGTGAAAAGTACCGAAATGGTTATTGGGAGCTTAGAGGAGATGGTAAAAACTGAAAACCGCTCCGAAATCGGTTGTTTGGTTTCCAAAATATTTCGAATGTATGGAGAATTGTTCTATATAGGTGGATTCTGAGCAAAGTTAATGTATGGAGAAAATGAAAACTTTAATTTTGACAATTTTTGTTATCCGATCGGGGCGTGCGATACGTCGGGAGAAGCGTCTCGGCGCGGGCCGTCCAACAGAGCGAAAATCCCGGATCGGTTTCCTGAAATAATTTAAAGTTTTGAATGAAAAACGAGTTTTTTTCACCAAATTTTTGTCAATTGCGAGGATTTTTCGCGAAACGTCTGGAGTTATTGAGTCAAAAACCTATCCAAATCGTAGATTATAAGTTGCTGAAGCTGTATTAAAAATTTTCGCCCTAGGTCAAATATGAAAAAGTAAAAAATTTTCGAATGAAATATTTGGTCCAAAGTAACTTTAGGGGTGGAAATTAGTTCGGGGGTTGAGCCCTCGACTGTGAAAAGTACCGAAATGGTTATTGGGAGCTTAGAGGAGATGGTAAAAACTGAAAACCGCTCCGAAATCGGTTGTTTGGTTTCCAAATATTTCGAATGTATGGAGAATTTGTTCTATATAGGTGGATTCTGAGCAAAGTTAATGTATGGAGAAAATGAAAACTTTAATTTGACAATTTTTGTTATCCGATCGGGCGTGCGATACGTCGGGAGAAGCGTCTCGGCGCGGGCCGTCCAACAGAGCGAAAATCCCGGATCGGTTTCCTGAAATAATTTAAAGTTTTGAATGAAAAAACGAGTTTTTTCACCAAATTTGTCAATTGCGAGGATTTTTCGCGAAACGTCTGGAGTTATTGAGTCAAAAACCTATCCAAATCGTAGATTATAAGTTGCTGAAGCTGTATTAAAAATTTTGTCGCCTAGGTCAAATATGAAAAAAGTAAAAAATTTTCGAATGAAATATTTTGGTCCAAAGTAACTTTAGGGTGGAAATTATTCGGGGGTTGAGCCCTCGACTGTGAAAAGTACCGAAATGGTTATTGGGAGCTTAGAGGAGATGGTAAAAACTGAAAACCGCTCCGAAATCGGTTTGTTTGGTTTCCAAAATATTTCGAATGTATGGAGAATTTGTTCTATATAGGTGGATTCTGAGCAAAGTTAATGTATGGAGAAAATGAAAACTTTAATTTTGACAATTTTGTTATCCGATCGGGGCGTGCGATACTCGGGAGAAGCGTCTCGGCGCGGCCGTCCAACAGCGAAAATCCCGGATCGGTTTCCTGAAATAATTTAAAGTTTTGAATGAAAAACGAGTTTTTTACCAAATTTTTGTCAATTGCGAGGATTTTTTCGCGAAACGTCTGGAGTTATTGAGTCAAAAACCTATCCAAATCGTAGATTATAAGTTGCTGAAGCTGTATTAAAAATTTGTCGCCCTAGGTCAAATATGAAAAAAGTAAAAAATTTTCGAATGAAATATTTGGTCCAAAGTAACTTAGGGGTGGAAATTAGTTCGGGGTTGAGCCCTCGACTGTGAAAAGTACCGAAATGGTTATTGGGAGCTTAGAGGAGATGGTAAAAACTGAAAACCGCTCCGAAATCGGTTGTTTGGTTTCCAAAATATTTCGAATGTATGGAGAATTTGTTCTATATAGGTGGATTCTGAGCAAAGTTAATGTATGGAGAAAATGAAAACTTTAATTTTGACAATTTTTGTTATCCGATCGGGGCGTGCGATACGTCGGGAGAAGCGTCTCGGCGCGGGCCGTCCAACAGAGCGAAAATCCCGGATCGGTTTCCTGAAATAATTTAAAGTTTTGAATGAAAAAACGAGTTTTTTCACCAAATTTTTGTCAATTGCGAGGATTTGCGAAACGTCTGAGTTATTGAGTCAAAAACCTATCCAAATCGTAGATTATAAGTTGCTGAAGCTGTATTAAAAATTTTGTCGCCCTAGGTCAAATAGAAAAAAGTAAAAAATTTTCGAATGAAATATTTGGTCCAAAGTAACTTTAGGGGTGAATTAGTTCGGGGGTTGAGCCCTCGACTGTGAAAAGTACCGAAATGGTTATTGGGAGCTTAGAGGAGATGGTAAAAACTGAAAAACCTCCGAAATCGGTTGTTTGGTTTCCAAAATATTTCGAATGTATGGAGAATTTGTTCTATATAGGGGGATTCTGACAAAGTTAAGGGAGAAAATGAAAACTTAATTTTGAAAATTTTTTCCGATCGGGCGTGCGATACGTCGGGAGAAGCGTCTCGGCGCGGGCCGTCCAACAAGCGAAAATCCCGGATCGGTTTCCTGAAATAATTTAAAGTTTTGAATGAAAAACGAGTTTTTCACCAAATTTTGTCAATTGCGAGGATTTTCGCGAAACGTCTGGAGTTATTGAGTCAAAAACCTATCCAAATCGTAGATTATAAGTTGCTGAAGCTGTATTAAAAATTTGTCGCCCTAGGTCAAATATGAAAAAAGTAAAAAATTTTCGAATGAATATTTGGTCCAAAGTAACTTTAGGGTGGAAATTAGTTCGGGGGTTGAGCCCTCGACTGTGAAAAGTACCGAAATGGTTATTGGGAGCTTAGAGAGATGGTAAAAACGAAAACCGCTCCGAAATCGTTGTTTGGTTTCCAAAAATTTCGAATGTATGGAGAATTTGTTCTATATAGGTGGATTCTGAGCAAATTAATGTATGGAGAAAATGAAAACTTTAATTTTGACAATTTTTGTTATCCGATCGGGGCGTGCGATACGTCGGAGAAGCGTCTCGGCGCGGCCGTCCAACAGACGAAAAATCCCGGATCGTTTCCTGAAATAATTTAAAGTTTTGAATGAAAAACGAGTTTTTTCACCAAATTTTTGTCAATTGCGATTTTTCGCGAAACGTCTGGAGTATTGAGTCAAAAACCTATCCAAATCGTAGATTATAATGCTGAAGCGTATTAAAAATTTTGTCGCCCTAGGTCAAATATGAAAAAATAAAAAAATTTCGAATGAAATATTTTGGTCCAAAGTAACTTTAGGGGTGGAAATTAGTTCGGGGGTTGAGCCCTCGACTGTGAAAAGTACCGAAATGGTTATTGGAGCTTAGAAGATGGTAAAAACTGAAAACCGCTCCGAAATCGGTTGTTTTGGTTTCCAAATATTTCGAATGTATGGAGAATTTGTTCTATATAGTGGATTCTGAGCAAAGTTAATGTATGGAGAAATGAAAACTTTAATTTTGACAATTTTTTGTATCCGATCGGGCGTGCGATACGTCGGGGAGAAGCGTCTCGGCGCGGGCCGTCCAACAGAGCGAAAATCCCGATCGGTTCCTGAAAAATTTAAAGTTTTGAATGAAAAAACGAGTTTTTTCACCAAATTTTTGTCAGGCGAATTTTTTCGCGAAACGTCTGGAGTTATTGAGTCAAAAACCTATCCAAATCGTAGATTATAAGTTGCTGAAGCTGTATTAAAAATTTGTGTCGCCCTAGGTCAAATATGAAAAAAGTAAAAAATTTTCGAATGAATATTTTGGTCCAAAGTAACTTTAGGGTGGAAATTAGTTCGGGGGTTGAATGCCCTCGACTGTGAAAAGTACCGAAATGGTTATTGGGAGCTTAGGAGATGGTAAAAACTGAAAACCGCTCCGAAATCGTTGTTTGGTTTCCAAAATATTCGGTTAGGTCTGGTTAGTTAGGTCTGTTAGGTTAGGTCTGGTTAGGTTAGGTCTGTTAGGTTAGGTTCCTGGTTAGGTTAGGTCTGGTTAGGTTAGGTCTGTTAGTTAGGTTAGGTTTAGGTTAGGT